>JASDFA010000010.1:48087500-49404583 GCA_035772735.1 Datura wrightii
CTAAATGTGTAGAAAAAAACAAAAAATGAAGCAAAAAGAAGGAAGTGAGGTCAAATCGGCGGTCCACCGATGAAAACCGGCAAAACACTGGTCAAAAGCCGATCATCACTGCCTTTGAGGAAGAATGCCACTGGTGACTCATCGGTCCAGTCACTGAATGACATCTAATTTGCTGGAGTAAAGAACAAAGACTCTGCGGTTCACGGATTGAGATTGGCTAAATGCCGAATGAACCGCCGATGTTCATAGAGTTTAGTGATGGCTCAGATAACGTACCTGGCGGTTTACGAATTTAACTGGTGAACCACCGGTACCTCTTTCGATTCTAAAATGCTGCTTAGGGGTAAAATTTTCTAGCACAGAAAAAGAGAGAGAAGATGCCCTATTTTCTTGGATATAAATTCTAGAGGAAGTTACTGTGTACTGAGGATATCATAACAAAGCATATCATATCATCCTTTTCTTTTCTTAGCTTTAGAACATTCCTTTGGCAGACAAAAGGAGAATTTGATTGGTAGAATTTTCAAAGTACTATTCTCTTCTTCTTCTTAACAGTAAGGTACAACCATTTTTAAAGACATTTTTGTCAACTTGATTTTACTACTCTTGTTATTAAATTCAATGAGTTTATTGTTGAATGTGCTTTTGAATTTCTTAATCATGAGTAGTTAAATCATTTACTAGAGGTGTGTGATGATGAATTCTTAATTAGAGTGGGTATTGCTAGAGTCGTCTCTATATTATTTAACTAAGTGTAAAATTTGTTAGATTCTCTTCAATTTATAATGGAAGATCCACTAATTATGATGTGGGTCTATTTTACTTGATTGTTGCTTGTAAAAGAATAATTAAGTATTGGAGGAAAATTTGTAGTGGGTATGGCTGAGAGATTGTGAAATTGGGCTAGAAATAGCCAAAATTGCATTCTCACTCCTAATTAGTAGCTAATAGCTAGAAATTAGTGCAGCTACTAATCTAAATCTGATCGGGTTGAGCTAATAGTGGCTAGAGGTTTGATAAAACTCCAGTAGGAGGTATTTGTAAAGATAAAAAGTTGTAATTACCCATTTCCCTAAGATTATTTACACTAATTGAACTTATAATATGACCTACCATGTCCCTATCTAGTTTGTATATTATCTACACCACACGTCTAGTCTTTCACACTTTTGTCGACAACTGATGAGTTGGTAATTTACCAACTCATTAGGCTCTAAAACTTGTGTTTTTGTTTAGTTCTTGAGTTGATTATTTGGATTTTATGACCTTTTTTCTTTCATTGAGTGTATATGGCTAAAAGTGAATAAGAGAGAAACAATGGGGCAGAAAGAGGGAAATGAGGCTGAATCGGCAAGTCGCAGATGTAAATCGGTGAAACGCCGGCAGAGGGATGAATCTCATTGCCTTAGAGGAGTAATGCCACTGGCGGTTCGTGACTTGCTAGCGTTGAGTCGCTGTTCCATTCATTGAATGATGCTTAAGAGTTTTGGAAAATATCCTGAAGACCCGGCAGTTAACCGATATGGATTAGCGAAATGTCGGGTGAACCGCCGATGCTCACTAGAATTTAGGGGAAATGTAGAAACGACACCTGGCGGTTCAAGGATTACATCGGCGGACCACCGGTGCCTCTGCCGGTTCTAGAAAGGAGCTATAAGGGTATAATTGTCCATCATTGAAAAGGAGATGAAAAGTACCCTACTTTTCAGGGTATAAATAGAAAAAGAAGTACTTTGTACTGGGATATGTAGAGAGGAAGATAGAAATAGAGAATTTAAAGAGAGAACAAAAGCTTACATCACATCATCTTTTCTCCTTTCAGCAAAAGAACATTCTTTTAGCTGAAAGAGAGGGAATTTGAGTGTAAATTGTAGAAAGTACTCTGCTCTAGTTCCTCTTGTACTAGTATGTTTCAGCTATTGTGAGTATTATTTTGTGAAGTTGATTTATCTACTCTTTCTATTAAATTCACTGATGTTATTGATGAATGTGTTTTTGATTTTCTTAACTATGAATAGATAAAATCATTAAATAGAGGTGTGTGATGATGAATACTTAATTGGATTGGGTATTACTAGAGTCATCTTCATGTTGTTCAATTAAGTGTAAATCTATTGGATTCTCTTCAATCTATTAATGAAGATCCATTGATTATGATATGGGTCTATTTATTCTTGCTTGATTATTGCTTGAGAGAGAATAATTAAGTATTGGAAGAGAATTTAGTAGTGGGCATAGATAAGAGATTGTGAAATTAAGATAGGAATAGCTGAAATTGCTTTCTCATTCCTTATTGGCAATAATAGCTAGGAATAGTGCAGTTGCTAATCCAAATCTAATCAGGTTGAGCTAAGTTATGGTTAGAGTCTTAATAACACTCTAGCTAGAGGTAGTCAATAGGCTTAGAAGCTGAGATTACCCACTTCCCGAGATTATTTACACTAATTGAACTCATAAGATGACCTGGCATGTCCCGATCTAGTTAGTATTTCATCTACACCACGCCTCTAGTATTTCACGCCTTTGTTGTCACTTTAGCTGATCTTGCTATTCTACTTTATTAAATCAACCAATACAATTCTTTTAAAATTTCAACTCCCCTAATTTTATTTGTTCTAATATTAAATCTACATGGTGCAAACTAAGATCAATTTTTCAATCGACACTTGAAATTATCATTCCTAGACCTCGTGGGATTCGACCCCGACACTCGTTGTGTTACTTATTTTTATACTTCGGCCATGTATATTCTTTGAATTAAGGAATATATTTGGGACGTTATCAAAAAAGGCGCCGTTGTCGGGGACTAGTGCTTGATGATCTTGTGTTAATTGTTAAGTTGAATTAGTTACACACCACAGTGGTCACTACTAATCAAATCGTATGTAGCTCATGAGTAGTTTCGGAGGATGGTCATGAAACCCGGAAGGGGTACCTTGTGTGGAAACCATGAAGCTAATAGACAAAATGTGGCATTGGGAAGGGAAGAAAGACGCAATATTGTTAGTCATGATGAAGCAGATGAAGTTGTTGACGAACTACATGAAGGGTTTCCATGCTAGATGTAACCAAGCAAACCATAACTATGATTATTTCTACTATGGAAACAAAGGTTGGAACAATGATCGGTCAGTTGATGCTAGTAGCCAAGGGAGAAATGAGTCAATCCCACCTCATATGGAGAGTACTCTAGAGGTGGTGCTTGAAAAAGTTCTTGCGACTGAAGAGGGAGTTCATGATTTACAGAGTAATCTCTTAGATCTAACAACCACTATAAAGAGTCATGATGTCATTATCCAACAATTGGAAGAATGAATGAACAAGTTAACATCTCAAATGGCAGCGCAAGCAACAGAGAACAACATAGCTCCAATGCAGGATATTGTAGAGAATGATATAGTTGAGTGGGAAATTGTGGAAGAGGTTGTTGGAAAACTTATAGCTGATGTTTTCTTTAAAGGTGAAGAATATGAGGAAGTTCACCATGTGCGTAAGGAGATAAGAGATTATCCGTTCCCACCATGAAAGCTGGAACTTGATTTGAAGAATCGTACAACCCCTCCATCACAGCCTTCTATTGTGTCCCCACAAAATTTGGAGCTCAAACCCTTGCCCACTCACCTCAAATATGCATACCTGGGGGAGATGAAATGCTCCCGATTATTATTTCAACAAAACTTACTCTGCTGCAGGTAGATAAACTCATTGAGGTGTTGAAAAGGCATATTCGAGCCTTAGGAGTGTCAATAGCTGATATCATTGGTATCCCTCCGGGGATTTGCAACCAAAAGACCAATCTTCAAGAAAATTGCAGACCGTCAGTTGAACATTAATGAAGGTTGAATCCACCTATGCAAGAGGTGTTCAAGAAAGAGACTATTAAATGGTTAGATGTAGGGGTAGTGTATCCCATTGCAGACAGTAGTTGGATTAGTCCGGTGCAGTCTATGTGAAAAAAGGGGGCATTACGGTTATTCCAAATGAAAAGAAAGAATTGATAGCGACTCGTCCAGTCATGGGGTGGAGAGTTTGTATAGGTTACCGTAAGTTGAACTCTTGGACAAAGAAGTATCATTTTCCAGTGCTATTCATTGATCAAATGTTGGACCTTCTATCTTGTAAAGAGTATTATTGTTTCTTGGATGGATACTCGAGATACAATCAAATCTCAATCGCACCTGAGGATCAAGAGAAAAACACATTTACATGCCCCTATGGTACGTTCACATTCAAGCGGATGCCTTTTGGTCTTTGTAATGCCCCGGCCACATTCCAGAGATGCATGGCGTCCATATTTTATGACAGGGTGGAAGATATGATGGAAGTCTTCATGGATGACTTCTCAGTTGTGGGGAACTCATTTGATGACTGCTTGACATATTTAGATGAGCTGTTAAAGAGATGTATTGAAATGAATATGGTCCTAAATTGGGAAAAGTGTCACTTCAAGGTCAAAGAAGGGATTGTATTGGGATACAAAATTTCTTTAAAAGGGATTGAAGTGGATCAAGCCAAAGTGGATGCCAATGCTCAGCTACCTCCACCGTGTACCGTAAAGGGTGTTAGGAGTTTCCTCGGGCATGCGGGTTTTTACCATCATTTTGTTAAAGATTTCTCCAAGATATCTAATCCACTATTCTGACTATTGGAAAAAGAGGCTAAATTCAATTTTGATGAGGATTGTCTGAAGGCTTTTGTGGAGTTAAAGTATAGATTAATTTCCTCTCCAATCATTGTAATACCTGATTGGTCAAAACCCTTTTAGCTCATGTACGATGCAAGTGGGGTAGCACAGTCCTTGGTCAACGACGAGACAAGATCTTCTACCCAATTTACAATGCTAGTAAAGATTTGAACAATGCACAAACAAACTACTTATTAATGAACCAGGAGCTTTTAGCTGTTGTGTTTGCATTCCAGAAACTCTAGGCGTACTTGCTAGGAACCAAAGTGGTGGTGCACATGGATCATGCAACACTCAGGTACTTAATGGCAAAAAAGGATGCTAAACCAAAATTGATTGGTGGGTTTTGCCGTTACAAGAATTTGACTTTGAAGTGAAAGACCATAGGGGATGTGAGAATCAAGTGGAAGACCACTTGTCTTGCCTAGAAACTAATGGGAATCCAGGTACACTAGAGGATATCAATGATGTCTTTCCGAATGAGTGAATTTTAGCTGAACCCACGACCTAACACCATGGTTTGCTGATTTTGCTAATTACTTAGCCAGCGAAATTGTACCTAAAGGATTGAATTTTCAGCAAAAGAAGAAATTCATGCATGATGTCTGGAAAATTCTTTTGGGGTGAACCTTACCTATTCCGAAGTTGTGCAGATGGGTTAATAAGGAGGTGTGTTCCTAAAGTGGAGATGGTCACAATTCTAGAGGCGTGTCATTCTTCCCTGTGGGAGGTCATTATGGGAGTGCACGAACAACAACCAAGGTGTTGCAATGCGGGTTTTACTGGCTTACCTTACATCAATATGCACACGACTTTGTGAAACAATGTGATCGATTCCAAAGGACCGGGAGCATTTTGTGGACGCATAAACTCCCGCTAACACCCATATTAGAGTTGAGTTATTTGATGTTTGGGGGATCACTTTCATGGGTCCTTTTGAAAGTTCTTGTGGGAATAAATACATCTTAGTGGCAGTGGATTATGTTTCTAAAATTGGTGGAAGTTGTGGCACTACCAAACAATGAAGCGAGAATTGTTAAGCTCTTTCTAAAGAAACATATCTTATCACGGTTCGGCACGCCGAGAGCTATCATTAGCGAAGGGATCTCATTTTTGCAATCGGGTGTTTAGCACACTACTAGCTAAGTATGGTGTAAAGCATAAGTTGGCCACCCCTTATCACCTGCAGACCCGCGAACAAGTGGATGTTTCAAACCGGGAAATAAAATCCATCTTGACTAATACAGTTAATCTAAACAGAACAGATTGGGTCCAGAAGTTAGATGATGTATTGTGGGCATATCGGACTGCATTCAAAACACCAATTGGAATGTCCCCTTACCAGCTGGTGTTTGGTAAAGCATGTCACCTCCTGGTGGATCTAGAACACAAAGCTTTGTGGGAATTGAAGAGTTTAAATTTGGAATGGGGAAGAGCTATCAAAGGTCGAATCCAGAATTTACATGAGATGGATGAATTCATAATGAAGGCATATGAGAATGCAACAATTTACAAAGCAAGAATGAAATATTATCATCATCAAAAAGTGTTGCAGTGTAATTTTGTTCCGGGGGATTAGGTGCTACTGTTCAATTCTCGACTAAAGCTATTCCCCGGAAAGTTAAAGTCTAAATGGTTAGGACCTTTCAAGGTTTGTCAGGTGTATGAGCGGAGCCATCGAACTCCATAGTGAGAATGGGGACAAGTTCAGAGTAAATGGCCAAAGGGTAAAAAGGTATTTGGGGGTGTTGGAAGAAGTTGGTCGAACAAAGGTGGTGTATCTGGCGGAGTCGTAAGCTTCAAGAAACTTTTGTCGTGCCACGATGCTAAATAAGGCACTTTTTGGGAGGCAACCCAAGCATTTTGCATTTTTTTCTTTCTTCTTCCCTCTCATATGTTTGTTATTTTGATTCTTTTAGGATAAGAAGGGTTCACTACAGGATGAATAACAAATCGACATGCAACCGACAAAATGCTGATTTCATTACGCGGAGCGCAGTTCAAGTGTCGTCCTGCCCAGTGCACTGAAAGATTCAAGGTAGAACGGTGACCCAAATCGGTGAACCGCCAGTGATAATTCGTGAAGTGCCACTATGACGCTGATTCCATACAGAGAACTGAAGGTCCCAAGGCGAAATGGTGGCCCAATCAGCGAAGCTCCACGACAAAACGCGAATCGCCGGTTTGTCGCCGCCCTCAACCAGAGTACCTGGCATTGGCTCCTTATCCGGCGAAACACTGGAAGTGATTGGTGGAATGTCAGTTACCCACTGATCTTGCATTCAGAATTGTGTTGAGGTAATGGGAGAAACGACCATAGTGGCAAAACACCAGCTCAATTTGGCAATCACTGGTGTGGCCCCCGATAATAAAAACCATATATCGTAAATCCCCACAAAAACTCCTCCAATTCCCCATTTTCTTCCATCTTCTCCTAGATTGTCTTTCCCCAAAAAGACCCATTACTTCCCACCTATCACTTATTAATATTTATCCCCCCCAAGCACCTATTCAACTTAATTTCCTTAGAAATTTAAAAACCCCACCTACCTTCATCCTCTTCATTCCCCCACAAAGCTTTACAAACACAGGCCATTGGAGGTAAGAATTTTCTCACCCATGCTTGCAAGGTCTTAATCACATTGGTAATATTTTTCTCTACTCATGATTATCACGTTTAGTTTCACATCTGTATTATATGTGTGTGAATGTTGTTTTGTGGTGGTCACTTTGTATCTGTGTGTGCCCAATGATGGATTGATAGACACCTTTCTTAAGGTAAAACTCGTCTTTTGTTACGAAAATATGAGTGTGTCTGGTTAGTTGTTATATGGAGGTGATTTGGTGGACAACTAACTGCAGACCAACGGCTAGAAAATCACCAATGGTGGTTCACCAGCGAAAGGCCGAAGTGTCCCAACTTTTTCTTCACTGTGCCAATTGGTGAATCAGCGATGACTAGCGAAATGCAACTTCCTCTCATCGATGAGTCTCCAATGACACCTAAGCTTGTCAAGTTTTAGTTCAATTCTTCTGTTTTCCTATAACTCTAGATGCAATCAATTAATTTTCTAGGACGACCCAATCCCATCTCATCCAATATTCCAAAATAAAGTGGAGAACAAAGCCATTCAATTCCAATGGGTAGCTAACCTGATTGCACAAGGTCAACCACAATGGGCCATTTCTATAGGCCTCATTTATCGGCATGACTTAAAATTTGAAGCACGTATCTGGTTAGATTTGGTTTATTCCAGGCTAATTCCCTCTATAAATACATCATAAGTCCCAATTGAAGTGGCCATTCTCCTTGATTGCATAATGGATCATGTACACATCAATGTGGGGGAAATTATTGCTGACCAATTCAAATGCAAGGCCAAGAAACAAGCTACCGCATTGCCGTTTCCTAGCTTGGTATGCATGTTATGTATGCGGGCAACTTGTGCTTTGTTCTGGCCATTAGATAGGATGCTGAAAGCCAACGGTGTGATTACGTTGGCCACCAAAATTGACAAAGAGGCTCCATCTATGAAGCGGGAAAAGTTTACAAGGAACATGACCTTACCATCATCTTCAGTATCCGCTCACACCGCAACTGGACCACTCCATACAGCCGAACCTCAAAGTTCTCCACCTCCTGATTTGATCAACATCACACAAAGGGCCAAAATGCATGAGAACTAGCTAGTGCGGTTAGCCAAAGCTCTTCCTTCCATGATACAGGGTGCCCTTAAGAAAGCCTTGCAGCCTGCTAGAGACAAATTGGCTAGCCTATGCTCTACGATTGATGTACTTGAACGCGAAGTGGGTACGTTAAAATAAGAGGTGGCTGCTCTCACTACACCATTATCTATTGCCCAACCAAACCCTTGTGAACCGGGGGCGGCACCCGAAGCACCCAAAAGTCCACCAGATGATTGGTGGATAAGCTATGATAGTGAGTCATAACAAGTGCCCAATGAGGAAAACCATCATAGTCACCCTCCTCCACCTCCGATGCGTTTGGTATATGATGTAGATCCTTCCTCGACACCCAAGGGGGTGGCAACAACATCGTACCATGAGCTTCGCACTTTACTAGATAATTGGGTGGTGCAAGGCCTAGGATAATCTCTATCCCTTCCACCGAATCCACACCAACCAACAGCTGAAGAGACAGCTTCTTGGAATTTTGATGTGGCCACCTATACTTGGAGACCACGGTCCAATCACTAACTCAATCAGGAAGCATCTCTCACTTGCTTATCTTTTCTTTGGATGCATTGGGGGCAATGTCTATTTTCAGTTTGGGGTGGGTTGATTCTTGTTCATTGGATGTTGAAATTTCTAGGGGGCTAAAAATGTTTTTGATGGTTGATGACTTATGAATGAATGGGGTCTTTTCTTTGAATTGTAAAATATTGAAAATCTTGAATCATATAACACCAAATTTTGTTCATATTTCGCCATTGCAAATAGTAGTGTAGAAATTAAAACTCCGAGGGTTTTCTTTTGACCATGGTTCATTCCCAAGGAGTATTCTTTTATTTATGTTATTTTTTCTGTCAAATCGGGTTGGTTTTTCCCGATGATGGATTGAGTGGCAACATTCTTAAGGGAAACTGCCATGTTGCCTTGAGTCTTTTGTGAAGTTGTTTTGATAGGCACCATCAAAATTTTTGTTGTTGAAACGGAATTGAAAAAATAAGGGCATGAGAATGAAGATAATGAGCAAGTTTGGACACCATAGCATAGCATTCTTTGTCATACATTGTAAATTCCATATTTGACTTATGATGTTTGCTTGCGTTGATGCCCTAATTTGGTGTTCTGTGTTGAGAATGACTCTTGTAGACACTTTAAGGGTGATGCCTTGTGTGGTGAGGACATTTTTGATGAATCTCATGCATTACTTCTTGTCGACCTTTCCCCAAATTTGATTCAAGGCAAAATCCTAGATGTAGTCGCGCCAAGAACATGATTTTAGGATTTCCTTTGTCTAGTCACTTCACCCATATGCCTTCCATGAGCATCAATACTTGTTAGCCAATGTTGATCCTTAAACCCTTTCTTTGGCAACCATATTACAAGTCTTAAGACCATTCTTAATTACCTCTTTTGGCCTCCATTCTCCCTAGATGCTAGTGATAAGATGAGTAATGAAATAAGGCTTAGAGTCTAAGAAAGAGGGAGTGATAAAAATATTTGTGAGAAATGAGGCAAAAGCCTAAGTTTGGGGGTATGCTAAAACAAAGGGGGAAGATAAGAATCATATTGTGAAGGGAGCACCACCTTTTGTCAAAAGTGCGCCAAAAGATAAATTCACAAAAAAAGACAATTTGTGTGAATTGGTGTTCCCTCTTGATTTGATAAGGCTAATTGTGAAAGCAAGGGGTCATAAGGGGAAGTGTTGAAGAAATGAAAGTTGCCAACAAGAAATAAGGGATTAAATGAGTGCAATTGATGTAAGGTATGTCACTAAAAGCATTAGGGAGGATCTAGTCACTATAGCCGAATGTTCGTCCTACCCTCACCTCGAGCCCACATCAAAACCCACAAGTCCTAAATGATTCTAGGCGCAGCTACTCCACATTAGTGGTGAATTACATGAAGGGCAAGCCTATGGGTCAAGTGGATGCATGAAGAAATCTTTTGGGAGAGTGAGCATGAGTGTCTCTTCCAATTAATCCCTTGTGTGTATTCAACTAATTGCATTACCAAACGAATATGAATCCTTATTATGGTGAGTGGCATCATTTCTCTTTGGGTATGCAAGAGCATTCAGAGTTAAGGTGGACATGGGGTAAGGAGTGTAAACTCTAAGGCAAGCTTTGAATTTTCAGTGATTATAACTTGATATGCTATGTATGTTACTTGGTTGAGTAATGCCCTTAAATTGATATATAATTCCTTTCATAAACTTTTCTTGATAGAAAGTGGTTGCCTGCTTGAAGCATCTTCATTGTTTTGGTCTTTTGGGGTATTTTATTCTCCTTTCAGTGAGCGTGGTGAGTATTTTTGGGTTGTCATAGTCCAGGTGATCGGCAAAGTCTAATTGAGAAGAGAGATGGTACATTCCTCAATAGTTGAGTATTGCATTACTTCAGGACAAGCAATGATTTATGTTGGGGGTTTGATGAGTTGGTAATTTACCAACTCATTAGGATCTAAAACTTGAGTTTTTGTTTAGTTCTTGAGTTGATTATTTGGATTTTATGGCCTTTTTGCTTTCATTTTGTGCAGGAAAAGTGAAGAAGAGAGCAAAAATGGAGCAGAAAGAGGGAAGTGAGGCTGAATCGGCGCAACATCAGCCAAGGGATGAATCTCACTGCCTCAGAGGAGTAATGCCACTAGCGGTTCGTGACTTGCTAGCGTTGAGTTGCCGTTCCAGTCATTGAATGATGCTTAAGAGTTTTGGAAAATATCCTGAAGACCCGGCAGTTAACCGATATGGATTAGCGAAATGTCGGGTGAACCGCCGATGCTCACTAGAATTTAGGGGAAATGCAGAAACTACACCTGGCGGTTCAAGGATTACATCGGCGGACCACCGGTGCCTCCGCCGGTTCTAGAAAGGAGCTATAAGGGTATAATTGTCCATCATTGAAAAGGAGATGAAAAGTACCCTACTTTTCAGGGTATAAATAGAAAAAGAAGTACTTTGTACTGGGATATATAGAGAGGAAGATAGAAATAGAGAATTTAAAGAGAGAACAAAAGCTTACATCACATCATCTTTTCTCCTTTCAGCAAAAGAACATTCTCTTAGCTGAAAGAGAGGAATTTTGAGTGTAAATTGTAGAAAGTACTCTATTCTAGTTCCTCTTGTACTAGTAAGTTTCAGCTATTGTGTATATTATTTTTGTGAAGTTGATTATCTACTCTTGCTATTAAATTCACTAATTTTATTGATGAATGTGTTTTTGAATTTCTTAACTATGAATAGCTAAAATCATTAACTACATGTGTGTGATGATGAATACTTAATTGGATTGGGTATTACTAGAGTCATCTTCATGTTGTTCAATTAAGTTTAAATCTATTGGATTCTCTTCAATCTATTAATGAAGATCCATTGATTGTGATATGGGTCTATTTATTCTTTCTTGAGTATTACTCGAGAGAGAATAATTATGTATTAGAAGAGAATTTAGTAGTGCGCATGAATATGAGATTGTTAAATTAAGCTAGGAATAGCTGAAATTTCTTTCTCATTCCTTATTGGCAACTAATAGCTAGGAATAGTGCAGTTGCTAATCCAAATCTAATCTGGTTGAGCTAAGCTGTTGTTAGAGTCTTAATAAAACTCTAGCTAGAGGTAATCAATACGCTGAGAAGTTGAGATTACTCACTTCCAGAGATTATTTACACTTATTGAACTCATAAAAACCTGGCATGTCCCGATCTAGTTAGTATTTCATCTACACCACACCTCTAGTATTTCACACCCTTGTTGACACTTTAGATGATCTTTCTATTCTACTTCATTAAATCAACCAATACAACTCTCTTAAAATTTCAACTCCCCCAATTTTATTTGTTCTAATATTAAATCTGTGTGGTGCAAACTAAGATCAATTTCTCAATCGACACTTGAAATTATCATTCCGTAGTCCTCATGGGATTCGACCCCGACACTCGTTGAGTTAATTATTTTGATACTTCGGCTGTGTATATTCTTTGAATTAAGGAATATATTTATGATGTTATCAAAAACCATGGTGATTTTTATATTAGAGGCAACCAAATTAGCAATTATAATCTACTACAAATTCCAATCTCCCCTAACTTATTTGTTTATGTTATTCTATGTGGTGCAAGCTAACTTCAATTTATCAACAATTATCACTCTCTAGTCCATGTGGAATTGGACCCCGATACCCATCGGGGTACTTGTTTTGATACTTCAATTGTGTACACCCTTCCTATGAGGAGTATATTTTGGAAGTTATCAAAAATGGCACTGTTCCCAAGGAATAGTGCTTGATATTTTGTGTTGATTGTTAACTTGAATTAGTTCCACACCATAGTTGTTGCTACTAACCTATCATTGTGTGGCTCATGAGAAATTTTAGAGGATGGTCACAAGACCCGGAGGGGGTGCCTTGTGTGGAGACCATCAAGCTAGTAGACAAGATGTGGCATAGAGAGGGAAGAAAGATGCAATGTTGCTGGCCATGATGAAGTAGATGGAGTTGTTGACGAACTATAAGAAGGGTTTCCATGCAAGATATCACCAAGCTAACCATGGCTATGACTGTGCTTATCATGGAAATCAAGGTTGGTACAATGTTTGGTCAGTTGATACGAGTAGCTAGGAGAACAATGAGTCATTCCCACCCCATATGGAAAATACTCTCGAAGTGGTGCTTGAAAGGTCCTTTTAATGGAAAAGGTAGTTCAGGATTTACGTAGTAAACGAGTGAACCTTATAACCACCATGAAGAGTCATGATGTAATAATTCGACAATTAGAGGAGAGTATGAGCGAGTTAGAATCTTAGGTGGAAGCTCAAACAACAGAAACCAACATGTCCCAAACTCAGGCCATTGTGGACAGTGATATATTCTAGTGGGAAATGGAGGAAGAGGTTGTTGGAGAACTTATTGCTGATGTCTTTTTGAAAGGTGAAGAACTCGAGGAGGTTCATCATATGCATAAGGAAATAAGAAACTTTCCATTCCCACCAAGAAAGCTGGACCTTGATTTAAAAAATCGTACAACTCCTCCGTCACAGCCATCTATTGTGACACCACCGAAGCTGGAGCTCAAACCCCTGCCCACTCACCTACAACTTGAATATGTAGGGGAGAATGAAATGCTCCTAGTTATCATTTCAGTAAATCTCACCCCGTTGCAAGTAGGTAAACTCATTGTGGTATTGAAGAGCCATATCAGAGCTATAGGATGGTCAATAGTTGATATCATTGGTATTCCTTAAGGTATTTGGACTCACAAAATTAACCTTCAATAAAATTGCAGCCCATCAGTTGAGCATTAAAGGCGGTTTAATTCACCTATGGAAGAGGTGGTCAAAAAGGAGATTATTAAATGGCTAGATGGAGGAGTGGTATATCCTATTGCAGACAATTGTTGGGTAAGCCCGGTGCAGTGTGTGCCAAAGAAAGGAGGCATCGCGGTTGTTCTGAATGAAAAGAATGAATTAATAGCTACTCGTCCAGTCACTTGATGAAGAGTTTGCATGTATTACCATAAGTTAAACTCCTGGACGAAGAAGTATCATTTCCCGGTGCCGTTCATTCACCAAATGTTAGATCAGTTGACCTATAAAGAGTACTATTGTTTCTTTGATGGATACTCGAGATACAATAAAATTTCAATCACACTCTAGGATCAATTAAAAAACAAATTTACATATCCCTATGGCACTTTCACATTCAAGAGGATGCCTTTTGGTCTTTGCAATGCCCCTGCCACTTTCTAAAGATGCATAATGTCCATATTTTGTTATATGGTAGAAGATACTATGGAAGTCTTTATGGATGACTTTTCAGTTGCGGGGGACTTGTTTGATGACTATTTGACACATTTAAATGAGGTCTTAAAGAGATGTACTGAAACAAATTTGGTCCTTAATTGGGAAAAATGTCATTTATGGTCAATGAAGGGAATGTGTTGGGACACAAAATTTTTAAAAAAGGGATTGAGGTGGATCAAGCCAAAGTGGATGCCATTGCTCAGTTACCTCCTCCGTGTACCGTGAAGGCTGTTAGGAGTTTCCTCAAACATGCGGGTTTCTACCGCCGATTTATTAAAGATTTATCATAGTTAGCTCATCCCCTATTTCGGTTGTTAGAGAAAGAGGAAAAGTTCAAGGAAAGGTTGATTTCTTCTCCAATCATTGTAGCACCTAATTAGTCAAAACCGTTTGAGCTCATGTGCGATGCAAGTGGGTGGCATTAGCAACGGTCCTTGGTCAGCGGAGAGGCAAGATATTTCACCCAATCTACTATGCGAGTAAGTCCCTGAACAATGCACAAACAAACCACATAGTAATGGACCAGGAGCTAGTCCCTGTTGTATTTGTATTTGAAAAGTTCCAGGCATATTGCTGGGAATGAAAGTGGTGGTGCACACGGACCATGCAGCGCTTAGGTATCTAATGGCCAAGAAAGATGCTAAGCCTAGATTGATCAGGTGGGTTTTGTTGTTGCAGGAATTTGACTTTGAGGTGAAGGACCGTAAGGGATGTTAGAATCAAGTGGCCGACCATCTATTACGCCTAGAGACAAGTGGGCAGCTAGGAACACATGAAGAGATCAATGATGTCTTTCATGATGAGCGTATTCTAGCCGCAACCCATGATCTAACACAGTGGCTTGCCGATTTTACTAATTACCTGGCCAGCAAAATTGAACCCGAAGCCTTGAACTTTCAGCAAAAGAAGAAATTCATTCATGATGCCCGGAAATTCTTTTTGGATGAATCTTACCTCTTCCAAAGTTGTGCGGATGGTTTAATACGACGGTGTGTTCTAGAAGAAGAGATGGACCCAATTCTAGAGGCTTGTCATTCTTCACCTGTTAGAGGTCATTATGGGAGTGTGCGAACAACAGCGAAGGTGTTACAATGTGGGTTATATTGGCCTACATTACATCTAGATGCCCATGACTTCTGAAGTAATGTGATTTATGTCAAACGACAGGGAGTATTTCATGACAGCATTAACTTTCATTAACACCGATATTAGAGGTTGAGTTGTTCGATGTATGGGGGATCGACTTCATGGGACCTTTTGAAAGCTTTTATGGAAACACATATATCTTGGTAGCAGTTGATTATGTCTCCAAATAGGTGGAAGTTGTTGCACTACCAAATAATGAAGGGAGGAGCATAACAACCTTTTTAAAGAAACATATCTTCTCGCGGTTCGGTACCCCATAGCCATCATTAGCAATGGAGTTTCTCATTTTTGCAACCGAGTATTCAGTACACTGCTAGCTAAATATGGTGTGAAGCACAAAGTGGCCACCCCTTATCACTCGCAAACCAGTAGACAAGTGGAAGATTCAAATCGGGAAATAAAATCTATCTTGACTAAAATAGTCAATTTTAACAAAACTGATTGGGCGTGAAAGTTAGATGATGCCTTGTTGGCATATCAAACTACATTTAAAATGCCGATTGGAATGTCTCCTTATCAGCTGGTGTTTCAAAAATCATGTCACCTCCCGATTGAGTTAGAACACAAAGCTTTGTGGGCATTAAAAAGTTTGAACCTTGAATGGGGAAATAGCTATCCAAGGTCGAGTCCATAATTTACATGAGTTGGATGAATTCAGAATGAGGGCATATGAGAATACAGCTATTTACAAAGCCAGAATTAAATATTATCATGACAAACCGCATACTTATCAATTGAGATGGACTACTGACGGGGGTGAGCCTGAGAGGCAGGTCTTGTATCATGAAATGATACATCATAGAAAGCATGTGGTCAGTACGTGGAATGTAACGAGTATGCAAGACAAGTAAAAATGGACATTTAAAATATATAAAACTCATAAATGATCTTAAGAGCAGGACAACATGCTTATAACATATATAACGTAATATAACATAAGGCTCAAGGTTTTCAAACATTCGTAATACAATCGGAATCATAATCATAAGAGAAAGATTTATTGAACATGACATGAGCCAATATACATAATCATAGACATGCATAAATCATGAGGAACAGTGGGAGATTCTCATAAACGACATACCCCATACGAGAACACATGGAGCCCTCCCTGTAACCCTAGTCGGGAGGGCGTTCGTACCTTTCCAAGGATAGAACTATAAAAGGCATGATATCACAATGAAAATGTTATACCCCGTAGAATTCCCGGCACTTAGATGACCTATTCGCACGTTGGTTAAGCATATTTGAAAGCCATACGTTCTAGGGAAAGGCCCGGGAAAAGGATCGGACGAGAAACCTGTCGAACCATCGTGGGAGGAGCCGAGGCAGAGCCCCTCTGCGATGGCAGCGTGTCACGGCGGTGAGGCCTCCGCGATGGCTCCGTGACACGTTGCCCTTGTCCAGGCCCAAGTATATAAAGCCCCCACTTCGGGTTAAATTCATTTCCATTACCTAATAAATTCCAGAAGCGTACTGAACAGAGGGAAATCGAAGGGAGATTAAATAAATTCATCCGATTACGCTGCCAAACGCTGCCCAAACCCAAATTAATCCTAGATACCAAGCTATTTAGCTGCAGAGAGCATTTCTACGGAGTTAGTTTCGCGAAATACGGCCGACGAATCGGCGAGCCGCCGAACCAAAGTAAGTAGAATTGCTATAAATTAATGTCTATGTGTTCCTAGCTGAGAAGTAAATATTTCTCCCTTCTGGGCCGCTAAAAAATAGCGAGTTTTTGACCTTCTTTCGATAAGCCTAAGTTTAGGCTATAAATTAAATCGAAAGTAACGTTTCTCTTTACAATAACGTTGTATTTAGTATTGATTGACGTATTTATGAATGTAGTTGGGAGAAAATAGTAGAAGTACCGTAAAGCATTTCAGACATAGCATAGCAACTAAACAAAGTTTAGAAAGCATGTTAGAAATAGGAAATCATGTTAATACAGAAACTCAGTAAACAGTATAGCTTTCAGCAGAAACACCTTCTTGTATAACCTTTGCCCTAGTACAGTTTGACAGGAGGCTATATTCATATTTATACTTACCTGTCTCAGCATGTATCAGACACTTATAGATTGCTATTATTAGCTCAGTATGTGATTTATATGATACCTTACACCTGTTAGCCTTAGCTAATGAGATACACAGACAGCATGATTAGTTGAGACCGTTGTATTGATTGGGGTTGGATTACCTAGCATCCCTGACCGCCCAGGGTTAATAGCTGTATTGACCCGTCCGCCAGAGGACGAGGATACGTCACTCGACGGAGTGATATGCCGTTCCGCAAGGGGACGAAGATGGGATGCCAGTTTCCCCATATTGTGCCTTGGTCGGCCCTTATTCTCCCCCGTCGAGCGGGTATGCCTGGGGTGTTGATTTAGAGTCCTTCGGACTCAGGTACAGTTATAGTCAGGGGCTCAGCGAGCCCAAGTGCATACCCAGGGACCGGCAGGATGCTTACAGCCACTATAGGAGATGGGATGACCAGGGTAGGGGCATAGATTCTGTGTTGATTGTACCTCCCGGCTTATGGGGGTCGGGTAAGGTTTGTGTGTGCTATGTTATGTTATGTATGCTATGCTATGTTGTATTAGACGCGAGTGGGTTGGTAGTAGAATGATACGCCTCCAGGTATGATTCCTACTTCCTTCGGTATCAGTAAGAACAGGTACGATCTACATCATCAGACAGTTAAGTTATTCCTCCTACTTCAGCTTCATCAGTCATATTATTGCTTTCAGATGTTGTTTTCAGTTATATTATTTCAGTTGCTTTACATACTCAGTACCAGTGGTACTGACGCCCAGTGGGGCGCTGCATTACTTGCCTGCAGGTACTCCTAGACGAGCAGGCGATTCTACGTGACTCCCTGTCAGCGGTTGAGTATTCAGCTCCAGTCATTCGGAGGCTGAATTTCAGAGGTGTAGTTCAGTTCCTTTTGTTGTATATAGAATGGGTAGGTCGGGGCCCTGTCCCAATCAGTTCTATTACTATTCCTAGAGGCTTGCATTCTGTATGAAATCCCTGTGGTCAGATGAGCCGGTCGTGTGGGGCCGTGCAGTTGTATAGTTGTCTTTACTCTTTCTTACTTTTGTGATGGTCGTGTGGGGCCATAGTTGTCAGTAGTGGTGACCTTGCTGGTCGCGTAGCTTCTTTTTGTGCTTTTTGATTAAGCAGCAGATAACTAGACAGCATGGTGGCCTTGTCGGCCCGTATAGGTTTCCCTGAGTTACTATATTTCTGGTTAGCTGCCAAGACAGGTACAGCAGGCGATAGGCCAATGGGCCGGGGGCTATATTTACAGCCGTTATATAGCCCGTTGTTTCCAGAAATCTGAGTTAGAGCCAGCCAGGCGCCAGACGCGCCCAGGCTTAACAGTCTAGTAGGTTAGATCTTAGTAGGGCACCAGGTGCCAGTCGTACCCCCCCCCCCAAGGTGGGGTGTGACACACTTGGTATCAGAGCAGGTCGTATCCCAGGGAGTCTGCAAGCCGTGCTAAGTAGAGTCCTGTCCATGGATGTGTTGTGCACCACATACTATGGGTAGGAGGCTGCAAGGCATGATAGGATGGTTGTCTTTTATTCTGATTCAGTCGTGCCATAGAGCGGTACAGTATATGGTTGAATTCCTAAAATCTTACCATATTCTTTGGCTATAGGTAATGTCAGACCAGCGACATCCCGTCACAGGTCGGAGCTTAGACATTGCAGTAGGGGAAGGCACCAGCAGGATGCCTCCCCCTCATTTGGAGACAGCCGATCAGAGGGCCCTACAGAGGCTTCATCTCAGCCTCCTCAGCAGTTTCCACCACGTCAGGAGCCGTTTGGAGCGACAGTATCTTCAGCAGTCCCTATACCGACACCTTCCGACCAGGAGGTTAGGGGTGCTGTAGTTATGATAGCACAGATGATGGCTGCTCAGCGTCAGCAAATGCCATCCACAGTTGCAGAAGTATCAGGAGGGCCCGGTAGTTCGAGGGTCTGAGAGTTCTTAGCCCTGAATCCCCCACAGTTCATAGGCACGGACCGAACAGAGGACCCCCAGGATTTTCTGGATCAGATGCAGAGAATCTTCAGGGTTATGCATGCTACACCTACTAAGTCAGTTGAATTGGCCGCATTTCGGTTGCGAGATATTGCGGTGTTATGGTATGAAAGTTGGGAGAGGTCCCGAGGGAGAGATGTTCCCCCTCCCACCTGGTCCAGCTTTTCAGGAGCCTTTTTAGATCACTATTTACCGCGGGAGATCCGACAAGCCCGGGTAGACCAGTTCCTACATCTGGAATAGGGGGCCATGAGTGTTCGGGAATATTCCTTGCGGTTTGACTCCTTGGCTCGATATGCACCGGCTTTCGTGGATACCATGGCATCCAAAGTGCACCGTTTTATTATGGGGTTAAACCCAGAGTATGTCGAGACTTGTATCACGGCCACACTGTGAGAAGATATGGTTATTTGCCGAATCCAGGCATTTGCCCAGAATATTGAGGGCATCAGACAGCAACATCGGGAAATCAGAAGGGTTAATCAGGAGCAGCGTCGCCGGGATAGGCCAGCTGAGTTACAAAGAGAGGCCCGGGGAGGACCCAGGCCACGATTGTCAGACAGGCCGCCCAGGCCCCCGCCTCCGCCACAGTCACAGGGAGGTAGATTCAGCCGCAGGGGGCAGTCAGAGGCTGGTAGAGGTTCGCAGACGGCAGATTCACCGTCATAGAGGAGGGCGGAGCAGAGTAGGTATACCCTACCACTTTGCCCTATATGCAGTCGACGTCATTCTGGAGCATGCAGGTATGGTTCCACCGCATGCTATATTTGTGGCCAAGAAGGCCATTTGATGAGAGATTGCCCAGCCAGAGGTCGTGAGGACCGGGACAGACAGGATAGGGCATCAACAGGATCACGAGCTACAGCATCCTCGACTGGGCGCAGGCCCCCAGTTTCAGCAGGTAGGGGTCGAGGCAGATCAGGGGCCTCCAGTACAGGTGCGGGTCCAAGCCACACATATGCCTTACCAGGGAGGTAAGATTCAGAGGCATCGCCTGATGTTGTGACAGGTATGCTAACTATCTGCTCACACCCTGCTTATGTGCTAATTGATCCAGGGTCTACTTTGTCCTATATTACTCCATTTGTGGCACGGAAGTTTAGTATTGTACCAGAATCATTACAGCAGCCCTTCTTAGTATCTACACCCGTCGGTGACTCTATCACAGCTAGCCGAATTTACCGCGGGTGTACAGTAGAGGTTGCTGATCGTCAGACCACAGTAGATCTGGTCGAGCTAGAAATGATAGACTTCGATGCCATAATGGGCATGGATTGGTTAGTACCATGTTTTGCTAATATTGAATGTTGGACCAAAACGGTCTGATTCCACTTCCCGGGGGAGGCAGTACGGGAGTGGAAGGGCAGCACCGCGACGCCAAAAGGTAGGTTTATTTCCTACCTTCGGGCGAGAAAGTTGATATCTAAGGGGTGCATTTATCATCTGGTCAGAGTTCAGGATGTCCAAGCAGAATCTCCGACCCTCCAGTCTGTCCCAGTGGTAAATGAATTCCCAGATGTATTTCCTGATGAGTTACCTGGTATTCCCCCAGAAAGGGAAATAGACTTTGCTATTGACTTGCTACCAGGCACTCAGCCAATATCAATACCTCCTTATCGTATGGCTCCTGCAGAACTCAGAGAATTAAAGGAGCAGTTGAAAGACTTGTTAGACAAAGGATTTATCAGGCTGAGTACTTCCCCGTGGGGTGCGCCAGTCTTGTTTGTGAGAAAGAAAGATGGCTCGCTCCGAATGTGCATAGACTCTCGGCAGCTAAACAAAGTTACCGTAAAGAACAAGTATCCGCTTCCTAGGATTGATGACCTATTTGATCAGTTACGGGGAGCCAGATACTTTTATAAGATTGACTTGCGGTCCGGATATCACCAGGTCCGAGTACGTGAGAGGGACATCCCTAAGACAGCATTCAGGACCCGATATGGACATTTTGAATTTCTGGTTATGTCCTTCGGGCTAACAAATGCCCTTGCAGTCTTTATGGACCTGATGAACAGTATTTTCAAACCCTTCCTGGACTTGTTCGTGATAGTATTCATTGATGAGATTCTGGTGTATTCTCGCTCTGAAGCAGATCACCGGACTCATTTGCGGACAGTGCTCCAAATTCTTAGGGACCGCCAGTTGTATGCTAAATTTTCGAAGTGTGAATTCTGGCTTAACTCAGTAGCCTTTTTAGGGCATATTGTCTTAGATGCTGGTATACAGGTAGACAAGCAGAAGATAGAAGCAGTTAAGTCATGGCCCAGGCCTACCACCCCGACTGAAGTTCGTAGCTTTCTGGGGTTGGCAGGATACTATCGGAGGTTCATTGCGGGATTCTCAACTATTGCAGCACCTTTAACTAAATTGACACAGAAAGCAACAAAGTTTTAGTGGACGGAGGCATGTGAGCAGAGTTTCCAGGAACTGAAAGACAGATTAACCTCCGCCCCAGTACTAGCACTGCCGGAAGGCACAGAAGGTTATTCAGTCTATTGCGACGCGTCAGGTGTTGGATTGGGCTGTGTGTTGATGCAGTATGGTAGAGTAATTGCATATGCTTCCAGACAGCTGAGGAAACATGAAAAGAATTACCCTACCCATGACCTAGAATTGGCTGCAGTAATTCATGCCTTGAAGATGTGGAGGCATTATCTGTACAGAGTTCATGTTGATATTTACACAGATCATAAGAGCCTACAGTACATTTTCACTCAGAGGGAGCTGAATCTGCGGCAACGCCGCTGGTTGGAGTTGTTAAAAGACTATGATGTGAATATTCTATACCACCCCGGAAAAGCTAATGTTGTAGCAGATGCCCTGAGCCGTAAGTCAATGGGGAGTTTAGCGTATTTGCGACTTGAGAAGCAGAAGTTAGCCAAAGAAATTCATCAGTTAGCTGGGCTAGCCGTTCGGGTAATGGAAACAGGAGATAATGGGGCTGTAATTCAAAATTCGGCAGTGTTGTCATTAGTTGTAGAGGTAAAGGAACGATAGTATGAGGATCCCGATTTAGTCCAGCTCAGAGATAGAGTTCAGAAGGGTAAGGAACCAGATTTTTAGATAACCGAGGATGGTGTGCTACGCTGTAAGGGCTGCCTTTGTGTCCCGAACGTCTCAGGCCTTCGTGGACAGATTATGCACGAGGTACATTACGCTCGCTATTCCCTTCATCCAGGGGCGACGAAAATGTACCACGACATCAGAGACATTTGCTGGTGGCCAGGTATGAAAACTGAGGTAGCTGAATTTGTATCTAGATGTGCTAATTGTCAACAGGTAAAAGCAGAGCACCAGAAGCCGGGTGGTTTGACGCAAGAGATAATGATACCTATGTGGAAATGGGAAGCAATAAATATGGATTTCATAACAGGGTTACCCCGTACTAGACGCAGAAATGATTCCATTTGGGTGATAGTTGATAGGCTGACAAAATCAGCTCATTTCCTGCCAGTAAGGGCTACCTTCTCAGCTGAGGATTATGCCGAATTGTATATCAGAGAAATAGTTAGATTACATGGAGTGCCGGCATCTATCATTTCAGACAGAGGGGCACAGTTTACAGCTAGGTTCTGGCAGTCATTTCAGAAAGGTCTGGGGACGCAGATTAATCTGAGTACAGCATTCCATCCTCAGACAGACGGGCAAGCTGAACGTACAATTCAGATGCTCGAAGATATGCTACGAGTGTGTGTGTTAGATTTTGGGGGTAGCTGGGATGAACATCTTTCGTTAATTGAATTTGCTTATAATAACAGCTACCATTCAGATATTCAGATGGCGCCTTTCGAGGCATTATACGGGCGAAAGTGTAGATCGCCGGTGGGCTGGTTTGAGGTAGGAGAATCAGCATTAGTTGGCCCAGATATTGTTCGGCAGTCCGAAGAAAAGATAAAGCTTATCCGGGAACGTTTACTGACCGCTCAGAGCCGTCAAAAGTCATATGCCGATAGACGGCGCAGAAATCTAGAATTTTCGGTAAACGATTGGGTATATCTGAAAGTGTCCCCGATGAAAGGGGTAATGAGGTTTGGCAAGAAGGGCAAGCTTAGCCCAAGATTTATTGGGCCATATCAGATTCGGCGAAAAATAGGCCGCGTGGCATACAAGTTGAACTTGCCTCCAGAATTAGCATCTGTTCACCCAGTATTCCATGTTTCTATGTTAAGAAAGTTTGTAGGGGACCCTTCTACAGTAGTTCCAGTCCAGGATGTTCAGGTCACAGAGGAGTTAGCCTATGAAGAGGTTCCCGTAGCCATCTTAGACAGACAAATTCACAGGCTGAGAACTAAAGATGTTGCATCTGTCAAGGTATTGTGGCGTAACAGAAATCGGGAAGAAATGACGTGGGAGGATGAAGAAGACATGAAAATCAGATATCCTCACTTATTTCAGGCCTAGTCAGTCAACAGGTATGTCCGTATTATTATTTACACAGTACTTTATGGTATGTATGTTGTAAATGATAAAGAAAGAAGTGGTATTTAGTTGTCCAGTGGATTGTAGAATATTGTGTGCAGTGCCTGTGTTGGACTTTTTCTGCGTTTCAGGGCGTTGCGATAGTCCATATTACAGGGGAAACTCTGCCTAAATTTTTCCAGAAACTAGAGTAAGCAGTCCTCTAGATAGCAGTATACATTCGAGGACGAATGTTCCTAAGGGGGGGAGAATGTTATACCCCGTAGAATTCCCAGCACTTAGATGACCTATTCGCACGTTGGTTAAGCATATTTGAAAGCCATACGTGCTAGGAAAAGGCCTGGGAAAAGGATCGGACGAGAAACCTGTCGAACCATCGCGGGAGGATATAAAGCCCCCACTTCGGGTTAAATTCATTTCCATTACCTAATAAATTCCAGAAGCGTACTGAACAGAGGGAAATCGAAGGGAGATTAAATAAATTCATTCGATTACGCTGCCAAACGCTGCCCAAACCCAAATTAATCCTAGATACCAAGGTATTTAGCTGCAGAGAGCATTTCTACGGAGTTAGTTTCGCGAAATACGGCCGACGAATCGGCGAGCCGCCGAACCAAAGTAAGTAGAATTGCTATAAATTAATGTCTATGTGTTCCTAGCTGAGAAGTAAATATTTCTCCCTTCTGGGCCGCTGAAAAATAGCGAGTTTTTGACCGTCTTTCGATAAGCCTAAGTTTAGGCTATAAATTAAATCGAAAGTAACGTTGCTCTTTACAATAACATTGTATTTAGTATTGATTGACGTATTTATGAATGCAGTTGGGAGAAAACAGTAGAAGTACCGGCCGAGCCTCGTCCGACGGACGAATATTCAAAGATAAGGTATGTAAAGTTAAGTTTCCTCGGCAAGTTGAGTGACATTGAAGCAGTATAGTAATTTACAGACCAGTTGCATGTTTAGAAATCGATTATCGTGTTATTTTGAATATAGGTGCAATATGAGAAGTTTTGGGTTGTAACGTGTACGATACCTATCCGTACGATATAGATTCGGGCGTAAGTGATTAAGATTGCCCAGTATATTCAGTATATGATGTAATATGCCATGTTAAGATATTGTTGTGTTTAGCTGAAGCCTCGTGAAGTAGTACAGTATCCGTAAAGCATTTCAGACATAGCATAGCAACTAAACAAAGTTTAGAAAGCATGTTAGAAATAGGAAATCATGTTAATACAGAAACTCAGTAAACAGTATAGCTTTCAGCAGAAACACCTTCTTGTATAACCTTTGCCCCAGTACAGTTTGACAGGAGGCTATATTCATATTTATACTTACCTATCTCAGCATGTATCAGACACTTATAGATTGCTATTATTAGCTCAGTATGTGATTTATATGATACCTTACACCTGTTAGCCTTAGCTAATGAGATACACAGACAGCATGATTAGTTGAGACCGTTGTATTGATTGGGGTTGGATTACCTAGCATCCCTGACCGCCCAGGGTTAATAGCTATATCGACCCGTCCGCCAGAGGACGAGGATACGTCACTCTACGGAGTGATATGCCGTTCCGCAAGGGGACGAAGATGGGATGCCAGTTTCCCCATATTGTGCCTTGGTCGGCCCTTATACACCCCCGTCGAGCGGGTATGCCCGGGGTGTTGATTTAGAGTCCTTCGGACTCAGGTACAGTTATAGTCAGGGGCTCAGCGAGCCCAAGTGCATACCCAGGGACCGGCAGGATGCTTACAGCCACTATAGGAGATGGGATGACCAGGGTAGGGGCATAGATTCTGTGTTGATTGTACCTCCCGGCTTATGGGGGCCGGGTAAGGTTTGTGTGTGCTATGTTATGTTATGTATGCTATGCTATGTTGTATTAGACGCGAGTGGGTTGGTATTAGAATGATACGCCTCCAGGTATGATTCCTACTTCCTTCGGTATCAGTAAGAACAGGTACGATCTACATCATCAGACAGTTAAGTTATTCCTCCTACTTCAGCTTCATCAGTCATATTATTGCTTTCAGATGTTGTTTTCAGTTATATTATTTCAGTTGCTTTACATACTCAGTACCAGTGGTACTGACGCCCAGTGGGGCGCTGCATTACTTGCCTGCAGGTACTCCTAGACGAGCAGGCGATTCTACGTGACTCCCTGTCAGCGGTTGAGTATTCAGCTCCAGTCATCCGGAGGCTGAATTTCAGAGGTGTAGTTCAGTTCCTTTTGTTGTATATAGAATGGGTAGGTCGGGGCCCTGTCCCAATCAGTTCTATTACTATTCCTAGAGGCTTGCATTCTGTATGAAATCCCTGTGGTCAGATGAGCCGGTCGTGTGGGGCCGTGCAGTTGTATAGTTGTCTTTACTCTTTCTTACTTTTGTGATGGTCGTGTGGGGCCATAGTTGTCAGTAGGGGTGACCTTGCCGGTCACGTAGCTTCTTTTTGTGCTTTTTGATTAAGCAGCAGATAACTAGACAGCATGGTGGCCTTGTCGGCCCGTATAGGTTTCCCTGAGTTACTATATTTCTGGTTAGCTGCCAAGACAGGTACAGCAGGCGATAGGCCAATGGGCCGGGGGCTATATTTACAGCCGTGATATAGCCCTTTGTTTCCAGAAATCTGAGTTAGAGCCAGCCAGGCGCCAGACGCGCCCAGGCTTAACAGTCTAGCAGGTCAGATCTTAGCAGGCCCAAGGCGGGGTGTGACAAACTTGGTATCAGAGCAGGTCGTATCCCAGGGAGTCTGCAAGCCGTGCTAAGTAGAGTCCTGTCCATGGATGTGTTGTGCACCACATACTTCTTGGTAAATCATCTAAAAATACTTCTGGGTACTCAGCACACCATCGGAACTGACTGGATAGTTAGGGTCTCGAACTCAATATATTTAACCCTAACTAGATTAATACAACCCTTGCAGATCTCTTTCGGGCCTTAAGATACGAAATAAAATGACCTATGGGAATGACCGAACTACCCTTCCACTCCAAGACTAACTCACCTAGAAAGGGGAACTCCACCAGACGGGTTCTATAATTAATAGATGCATAAAACGCATACAACCAATCCGTGCAAAGAATAATATCAAAGTCAGTCATGGCTAGCTCTACAAGGTCTGTGGGGGTTAATTTATTCAATATAGTGATCGGGCATCCTCTATACACAAGCCTCACTATAACAGAATCACCAACAGGAGTAGAAACTGAAAATGGTTCTGACAGAGGCTCAGGACTAACTCCAAAGCTACTAGCAATATAAGGTGTCCCAAAAGATAAGCTAGCCCCTAGATCTAACAAAGCATAAAAATCAAGATGAAACACCTGTAACATACTAATAACCACATCCAATGAAGTCTCCTATTCCTGATGGGTCGCAAGGGCCTATAACTTGTTCTTGTGCTGATCACGGGCTGAGCTAGTCGAGGCACCTTGCTGAGGGGGACGTGCTGTTGGAGCAGCTGAACTAGCGGTTGGCATACGGGCTACGCCGCCCCGTGATATGGCCGAAGGGCAATCCTTGAGTTGGTGTCTGGGTATGCCACAACCCAACAAGCATCTATGCCAACTAGGCACCTTCCTGGGTGATTCTGGTCGAACTGCCCACAAGATGGGAAAGTGCGTTCTATCCGCATGCCACCCTGGCCTCTCGAATATGAAGCCCTACTCATCCGATCCCTTTGTGATCCATATAGTGTACTGGCTGATGATGGTGCTAGAGAAAAAGACCTGTGCTGAGACTGTTGGTGCTATCCACCCCCAGATTTAGCCGGAGAAGTCCAATAATTGTCTGCCCTGGCCCTCTTAGCCTCTGTCTGCCTCTAATACACTGACTCCATCTACTGGGCATGCAACATCATACAGGGAAAACCTATATCCGAATGCAGCATAGCGATCCTATAATCCTTATCCATGTAGTCCGCCACTCCATGCACAAATCGGCTCACTAGAGCCTCTGGTCCGCCACCAACTCTGGTGCGTACTTGGATAAACGGGTGTACTCTAAAGCGTACTCTTGTACTAACATATAACCCAACTTCAGGTTTACAAACTCAGCTCCTTTCAGTTTTCTCATCTCGTGAAGGAAGAACTGATCCAGAAAGGCCGCATGAAACTCATCCCAACCCTAACATCTCTCCATTGCTTGAACCATTATACGCTACCCCTTTTAGCTGATAGGAGGCCAAATCAACACACTCTCCATTTGTCAGCCCCATAACCTGGGTGATCTTTAAAATCTCGTCAATGAATTCATGCGGGTCTTCATCTACTTAGGACCCAAGGAACTCGAAGGGTTTATCCTCAAGAATTTCTGGCCCGAGCCGCCGCCGCCGCATTTCCATTCTGTGGAATATGTGCAACAACCTGTTGATTTACCTGAGTGGCCAAGGCCTACGCAAGCATTTGGATAGCTGCTCAAAACTCAACATGGGCAATTGGCTCTGGTCCCTTGGGCTCCTGAACTGGTAGGGCTTGTTGGTGTCCATTACTATTGCCATCCTCATGGCCTTCTCCATTTCCATTTCTCCTACCATTCATTCTTCTGGGAGCCATGATTCTTAGATTACGAATAGCACGAGTTAGAAGGATAGAAATACTTTTCATAGCACAACATAGATCATGAAAGAAGGGAACATTTCCTAAACATCTCGTAGCCTCTTCTTCATAAGTTTGGCGCGCTTCATACCCATGAAAAAGACTCTACTTAACGCTGCTTTCAGACACCCTAGGACACTTCAAACCTATGGCTATGATACCAAGTTCGTGACGACCTAAACATAGACCCGGATCGTAACACGGGACAAGGAGCTCCGAGAGACTCCAAGTCGACCCATGGCATGAACATTCATCTAACTTCATCTCACTTAAAGCAGAATACAGAACATATTATATAGCAGGAACATAAACATAACATAACATAACATAACATGATAAGTAGAAAGTACTATTAGTACATAGCAGCTGAGTACTATAATAAGTCTAAAAGCCCCTATCATATCAGATGGGTTGATGGGACAACATCCCCAAATAACTCGACAAGCTGAAATAAAGAAACATCACTATCTGAACATATGGCCCTCGGAACATGAAGACTCACCAAAAGGGCTGATATCTAACTCTGAGATGAACCACTGACGGGGGTGAGCCTGAGAGCCGGGTCCTATATCATGAAATGATACAGCATAGAAAGTACAGTCAGTATGTTAAATGTACTGACTATGCAAGGTAAGTAAAGATGGACATTTAAAATATATAAAACTCATAAATGATCCTAAGAGTAGGACAACATGCTCATAACAAAAATAACATAATATAACATAAGGCTAAAGGTTTTCAAACATTCATAAATACAATCATAATCATAATCTATAACACCCCGGAAGTCCTAGAGATTAGATGCCGGAGTTAGAAGAAGCTCAGCAGAAAAGTCAATAGAAATTTGCCTCAAAACGAGTCTGGGAACGACTCGTTAGGAGTCCTAACAGGTTGTGGTTTGACCCGTGATGAACTGTGAGGAGGTAATGGCAAGCCCATTGGCCACGAATAACCTAATGAGTGATCTTTCCTGGCAACGATTCGTTAGATTGGTCGTCAGGTAATACATCAAGTGAGAAGTCAGTGTAGTTGACGGAAGTATGTGACGAGTCGTTAAGTGTGGGAACGACTCGTCATGTCCGTTGTTAGATGGGAAGGGTTGAAATCGTGAAGTATACTTCCAGTGCAGTTGATGAATGGGTCTAATGAGTCGTTGGCTCCAACGACTCGTTACATTGGTCTTGGTTTGAAGAATGATAAAACTGTGTGAATTTTTCCAGTGTGCTTAACGGGCCAGATGTCGAGTCGTTGGATAGGACGACAACTCATTACGTGAGTCGTGACTCTAGATTCAGGGAAATTTCTAGTTTTCTTCAGGGGCATTTTTGTAAGCTCCTATGCTTTTAACTTTTCAACTACATCATTCTGTGTATTATTTGGGATGTTTTTAAGGGTATCTACAAGCCTAAACCCTCATTCTCTTAAGATATCTCTTAAGCTCTTCTTATTCCGCTCCTCTCAAGATTCATGAACTTCACCAAGGTGTTCATGAAGCTTCAAGGAAGATTTCAAGAAGGGTTCTTTTACCAGGTATGCGGGTTTTTCAACAAGGATACTCTTCCATCCTTGTGCCCCAAAATGTTTTCATTTAAAATGCCCATATTCTACTTTTCTAGAAGATGCATGACCTAGGGTTTAAAATTGATGGTGAATATCCTACAACCCTTTAAATTTCAAGATCTGTGGTGACTATGAGATAAGTACGACGTAAAACGTTTGGGTTATCTTGAATTATGCGTTGGGTGATGAAAAGTGTGGAGTTATGAATTATTCTTCACGAATGATTAGAGTTTTCAATAAGGTTTTTGTCATTGTCATTCAATTATCACAAATCCCTTTGCATCCATGTTTAATATGTGACGATTATATGATTACCAATGAGAATTTGAATATGTCAAGGATAGATGTGATGAAATTAAATTAGATTTCATGGACTTCAATAATTGAAATTAAAGTATGCATGTCCCTATGTCTTTATGGAATTAATTGTGTAATAATAAATTTATGATAATGTCTTATTTAATGCATTCCTCTCATTAATTGGAATAAATTGTGAAATGGGTCTTATGAAACAAAGATGCACACTTCCCATAAGATTTTTTTGTACATGCTGAAATATGAGTAGGTACATAGCTTCCTGCAAATCTAGATTATATGACTCAATGTATGCCTGTTAAAGTACGAGTTGAATGTATGGGTTGGGAATTCCTCTTGATAGATGCTGAGTAATATGAAGCTCGAATTTAATGATGAGAAAGTAGTATGCATGATGTGGAACTAAAAATGCTCATTAATGGTACACCTATGTAGAAATTCTAGTATGGCTCCATGATGATATGAATTGAATGATGTATAAAGAAAGCAGAGTATGTTCATGTTTCTGATTAGTTGCAGGAGTAGAGAAAATATATATATATATATATAACATTAGACCAGTACCTCTGAGATTCTAGCAGTAGTCGGGATCCTCTATAGTAGGGAGAGATTCCCTAGCTCAATCAGGATCCTCAATAGTAGAGAGAGACTCCCTAGCTCAGTCGGGATCCTCAAAAGTAGAGAGCGACTCCCTAGCAGTAGTCGGGATCCTCCATAGTAGGAGTGACTCCCTAGTACAGTTGGGATCCTCCATAGTAGAGAGAGACTCCCTAGCTCAGTCGGGATCCTCAATAGTAGAGAGAGACTCCCTAGCTCAGTCGGGATCCTCAATTGTAGAAAGTAACTCCCTAGCAGTAGTCGGGATCCTCCATAGTAGAGAGTGACTCCCTAGTACAATCGGGATCCTCCATAGTAGAAAGTGACTCCCTAGCATCAGTCATGATCCTCCATAGTAGAGAGTGCCTCCCTAGTACAGTCGGGATCCTTAATAATAGAGAGAGACTCCCCTAATAATGATATCAATATGATTTAGTCTTGCAGGACACAGCTTTCAGATTATAATTGCTTTATAAGATGATGATCAATCTCAGTTATTGGTAATGATACAACATAGTATATGCTACTAATCTCAGATTTGGCACTTATTATATGTCCAGAATTTGACCCATATGCATGAGTTTTAAGATGTTATATAAGTGAGATTCAAAAAGAAGTTTCATGTATATATCTGTGTATGTGAATCATAGAGTATGTGAGTAGCATGTTGAAGCAGTTATGTGTATGTATTTGATTAAATATTTATCGGATATTTGTTTATTTAATTGTTTATGCTATCCCGCATGCTCAGTACATTTCAAGTACTGACCGCACGACTATTTTTCTATATTGTCTTATGATATAGATTCATGTTTCCAAACTCAGCCATGTGGTTAGATACGCTTCATCCCTATTTAGCAACTATTGGTGAGTCCTCATCCTCTGAGTTCGTGATTATGTTCATATTTTACAAAGTTTCATTTTTCAGACTTTATGAGTTAGCTGGGGGCTTTTCCCAACAACTCATCAGTTTAGTAGAAGGCTTTCAGACTTATCTAGACAGATTCAAGATTATTTCTAAGTGTTATAAAATTGTCATTACGGTTTATATTAGATTAATGTTATTAGCTTCTGCTTATTTATGTTTTTAGTCATTCTCACGTTAAGTGTCCTCTATGATAATGCCATGGGTTGACCTGGAGCCTCTCGGAGTTCCTTGTCCAGTGTTACGACAGGGCGTGAACTCAGGTCGTGACATAAATTGATGGTGAATCCTCCTAAAACTCTTTATATTTCAAGATCCGTTGTGACTATGAGATAAGTACGGCATAAAATGTTTGGGTTATCTTGAATTATGTGTTGGGTGATGAAAAGTGTGGAGTTATGAATTATTCTTCACGAATGATTAGAGTTTTGAATAAGGTTTTTGTCATTGTCATTAAATTATCACAAATCCCTTGCATCCATGTTTAATATGTGATGATTATACGATTACCCATGAGAATTTGATTATGTCAAGGATAGATGTTATGAGATTAAATTAGATTTCATGGACATTAATAATTGAAGGTAAAGTATGCATTTCCCTATGTCTTGATGGAATTAATTGGGTAAGAAGTAAATTTATGAAAATGGCTTATTTAATGCATTCTTCTCATGAATTGGAATAAGTCGTGAAATGGGTCTTACGAAACAAAGATGCACACTTCCCGTAAGATTTTGTTGTATATGCTGAAATATGAGTAGGTACATAGCTTCCTGCAAATCTAGATTATATGACTCAATGTATGCCTGTAAAGGTATGAGTTTAATGTATGTGTCATGAATGTCTTTATGATCGGCGCTGATTAATATGAAGCTGGAATTTAATGATGAGAAAGTAGTATGCATGATGTGGAACTAAAGATGCTCATTAATGTTAGACCTATGAAGAAATTCTGGTATGGCTCCATGATGATATGAATTGAATGATGTACGAAGAAAGCAAAGTGTGATCATGTTTTTGATTAGCTGCAGTAGCAAAGACCATATATATATATATATATATATATATATATATATATATATATAACGTCAGACCAGTATCTCTCAGATTCTAGCAGTAGTCGGGATCCTCTATAGTAGAGAGAGACTCCCTAGCTCAGTCGGGATGCTCAATAGTGGAGAGTGACTCCCTAGGAGTAGTCGGGATCCTCCATAGTAGAGAGTGACTCCCTAGTACAGTCAGGATCCTCCATAGTAGAGAGAGACTCCCTAGCTCAATCGGGATCCTCAATAGTAGAGAGAGACTCTCTAGCTCAGTCGGGATCCTCAATAGTAGAAAGTAACTCCCTAGCAGTAGTCGGGATCCTACATAGTAGAGAGTGACTCCCTAGTACAATCGGGATCCTCCATAGTAGAAAGTAACTCCCAAGCATCAGTTGTGATCCTCCATAGTAGAGAGTGCCTCCCTAGTACAGTCGGGATCCTCCATAGTAGAGAGAGACTCCCCTAATGATGATATCAGTATGATTCAGTCTTGCAGGACCCAGCTTTCTGATTATAATGGCTTAATAAGATGATGATCAGTCTCAGTTATTGGAAATGATACAACATAGTATATGCTACTAATCTAAGATTTTACACTTATTATATGTCTAGAATTTGACCCTTATGCATGAGTTTTAAGATGTTATATAAGTGAGATTCAAAAAGAAGTTTCATGTATATATTTGTGTATGTGAATCATAGAGTATGTGAATAGCACATTGAAGCAGTTATGTGTATGTATTTGATTAAATATTTATCGGATATTTGTTTATTTAATTGTTTATGTTATCCCGCATGCTCAGTACATTTCAAGTACTGACCGCACGACTTTTTTGCTATATTGTCTCATGATATAGATTCACGTTTCCAAACTCGGCCTCGTGTTTAGATACGCTTTGTCCCTATTTAGCAACTACTGGTGAGTCCTCATCCTCTTAGTTCGTGATTATGTTCATATTTTACTATGTTTCATTTTTCAGACTTTAGGAGTTAGGTGGGGGCTTGTCCCAGCAACTCATCAGTTTAGTAGAAGTCTTTCAGACTTATCTAGACAGATTCAAGATTATTTCTAAGTGTTATTAAATTGTCGTTACGGTTTATATTAGATTAATGTTATTAGCTTCCGCTTGTTTATATTGTTAGTCGTTCTCATGTTAAATGTATGCTATGATAATGCCATGGGTTGACTTGGTGCCTCTCGGGGTTCCTTCTCCCGTGTTATGTCTAAGGTGTGAACTCGGGTCTTGACAAACTTGGTATCAGAGCCAAGGTTTAGACTGTCCTAGGGTGTCTTAAAGCCGCGTTAAGTAGAGTCTTCTTCATGGGTGTGAAGCGTGCCACACTTAAGAAGAGGAGGCTACGAGACATTATAAGAATGTTCGCTTTCTTCATGATTCTTATCGTGCGTAGAGTATGAAAATATAAACCATTCCTCTCTCTCTAACTCATGCTTTACGCGCTCACAGATGATGCCTCCTAGATGAGCAAATGGAAGGAGAAATGGTATTGATCACCAGCAGGCACCACCAGCCTCAGTGAACCCGAGGGATGACCATGTTACCCATGTTGAGTTCTAGGAAACTCTTAATATGTTAGCACAGGCCGTAACTACTCAGATTAATCAGCAAGCAATGGCCCGTATTCTCAGAATGGAAAAGTAGTAGTGACAAGGGTGAGAGATTTTCTCCGAATGAATCCACCCGAGTTTTTGGGGTCAAAGGTAGAAGAGGACCTGTATGAGTTCTTTGAGGGGATTCAGAAAACCACCCACATAATGGGGTGATGGGAAATGAAAGTGCGGACTTAGCCTGCTACCAGCTAAAAGGAGTTGCTTACATTTGGTTTTGTAAGTGGAGGACAGTCGAGGGATTGGAGCAGGCCCTATGAGTTGGGATGAATTTAAAACTGCATTTATGGATAGCTTTTTCCCTAGAGAGTTAAGAGAGGCTAAGGAGGCATAATTCATCAACCTGAAACAAAATGACATGACAGTACAAGAGTATGCATTGGAATTTGCCTGTCTATCCAAGTATTCCCTGGAGATAGTAGCGGACCAAAGGGCCCGAGTGAGCAGGTTCGTGAATGGAGTGTCAGACTCCTTGATTAAAGAGTGCAGTACTGCCATGTTGCATAAGGGTGTAGGATTCTTACGTTTGGTGATATTTGCGCAACAAATGGAGGCGAAGCAAGTAAAGTAAAAGGAGAGAAAGGCCAAGAGGGCCAGGAGAGGAAATTCAGAGTCCTCTTCGCCAAGGACGAGTGGTGGACACTATCCATTTTCTCAGTAATGTCGGCAGGCCCAGCATTTTCAACAGTCACTGCCCCATACAGACTTAGAGTAAGGGGGATCACGTATCCCATGTGTGCCATCTGTGGAAAACACCACTTGGGAGAGTGTATGGCTGGGTTGGATGTTTGTTTCTGGTGCGGCCAGTCAGGCCATAAGCACTGGAATTGTGTAGCGGCAAAGCAAGGCGGGAGTATGTCCTCGGCTGTTTCTTCAATGTCCCTCATAGCTCGTCCATTTCAGCAGGGTGCAGTATATAGCCCAGATGGCGGATGTCGTCAAAACCGCACCCATGCCTGCACAACACACCAGGATAAAGGCAAGTCATCAATAGTGGCCACAGGTATGCTGTAAGTTTTGTAATATCCCTTATATCATGTTAGCCTAGTATTGTATAAGAAGCCCTGTTGTGATTGCATGAATTGATTGTCGACGGGTAATGTGAATAGCTGTTAGTGTGAGGCTTGTAGTGAAGGTTAGTGGTGGAAGAGAAGCAAGGAGTTTGTAAGTTGGCCTGACCTTAAGGAAGATTCAAGAGCCTTAGAATGATGACTACAAGCTAAGGGGGAGATAGTGAGTATGCGTAGTAAGTCATACCTTGAGGGTGCTCATAAAGAAGTTTAAGCCTTAGCAGTGTAGTATATCAATCCCTTAACGGTTCAGAAAACTTCCCTTTTGATTCAGTTGAAGTTAAAGTGATGTCCATTCCTATATGCAGATTCCCCGAGGTTTAGAAGTAATTGCTTCAGACAGCGATGTCAGTCTTTCTCTATAAGTTCTTTATGGCTCATTTTCATGTTACGAATTAGTTTTGTGTGTTAATTTATGTGTTCCAGTATGTTCAGCTCGAACACAGTCTTTAGAAGTTGTTTATTAACTCAGTAGAGTCGAAATATCTCTTTGTATGTGCTCAGTTTTAGATGTCGGGAATAACTCATGCTCATGAATTCCCTACCCTCAGTTAGATTTGATGGCGTAAATATTATCTTAGTATCAAGACGTGATTCAAGTACGAGGGATCATCCTGTATCAGTTCTGTGCCTGATAAAAAGGGGAAAGGATTTTCCTTCAAGTGTTCTATTTAGTTCTATGTGTGTCTCATGTTCTTAGGTTTCCCTTGTGCCATGGTATGAATGTTAGATGTGGATATTCAGATTTGGAGCATAGGGTTGGTCTAGAGTCAGATACTCCGTTTATGTTTAGTTGTGATTGATTGGTATTTGAATATCAGTTTTGTGTCTATATTCACAGTATGTTCAGCCAACATTCGAGGACGAATGTTCCCAAGGGGGAGATGTTGTAACACCCCGGAAGTCCTAGAGATTTGACCCTGGAGTTATAAGAAACTCAGATATCTCTCAAACTATTCTTCTTCCCCTCCTCTCATGATTCAAGAACTTCACCAAGGTGTTCATCAAGCTTCAAGGAAGATTTCTAGCAGGGTTCTTTTACAAGGTATGCGGGTTTTTCAACAAGGATACTCTTCCATCCTTGTGCCCTAAAATGTTTTCATTTAAAATGCCCATGTTCTACTATTATAGAAGATTCATGACTAGGGTTTTAAATTGATGGTGAATCTCCTACAACTCTTTAAATTTCAAGATTTGTGGTGACTATGAGATAAGCTCGGTGTAAAATGTTTGGGTTATCTTGAATTATGCGTTGGGTGATGAAAAGTGTGGAGTTATGAATTATTCTTCATGAATGATTAGAGTTTTCAATAAGGTTTTTGTCATTGTCATTCAATTATCACAAATCCCTTGCATCCATGTTTAATATGTGACGATTATATGATTACCCATGAGAATTTGAATATGTAAAGGATAGATGTGATGAAATTAAATTAGATTTCATGGACTTCAATAATTGAAATTAAAGTATGCATGTCCCTATGTCTTTATGGAATTAATTGGGTAAGAAGTAAATTTATGATAATGTCTTATTTAATGCATTCCTCTAATGAATTGGAATAAATCGTGAAATGGGTCTTATGAAACAAAGATGCACACATCCCATAAGATTTTGTTGTTCACGCTAAAATATGAGTAGGTACATAGCATCCTGCAAATCTAGATTATATGACTCAATGTATGCCTGTTAAAGTATGAGTTGAATGTATGGGTTGGGAATGTCTCTTGATACATGTTGATTAATATGAAGCTCCAATTTAACGATGAGAAAGTAGTATGCATGATGTGGAACTAAAAATGCTCGTTAATGGTACACCTATGTAGAAATTGTAGTATGGCTCCGTGATGATATGAATTGAATTATGTATAAAGAAAGAAGAGTATGTTCATGTTTCTGATTAGTTGCAGGAGTAGAGACAAAATATATATATATAACATAAGACCAGTACCTCTTAGATTCTAGCAGTAGTCGGGATCCTCCATAGTAGAGAGAGATCCCCTAGCTCAGTCGGGATCCTCAATAGTAGAGAGAGACTCCCAAGCTCGGTCGGGATCCTCAATAGTAGAGAGTGACTCCCTAGCAGTAGTCATTATCTTCCATAGTAGGAGTGACTCCCTAGTACTGTCGGTATCCTCCATAGTAGAGAGAGACTCCCTAGCTCAGTCGGGATCCTCAATAGTAGAGAGAGACTCCCTAGCTCAGTCGGGATCCTCAATTGTAGAAAGTAACTCCCTACCAATAGTCGGGATCCTCCATCGTAGAGAGTGACTCCCTAGTACAATCGGGATCTTCCATAGTAGAAAGTTACTCCCTAGCATCAATCGTGATCCTCCATAGTAGAGAGTGCCTCCCTAGTACAGTCGGGATCCTCCATAGTAGAGAGAGACTCCCCTAATGATGATATCAGTATGATTTTGTCTTGCAGGACCTAGCTTTCAGATTATAATGGCTTAATAAGATGATGATTAGTCTCAGTTATTGGTAATGATACAACATAGTATATGCTACTAATCTCAGATTTGGCACTTATTATATGTCCAGAATTTGACCCTTATGCATCAGTTTTAAGATGTTATATAAGTGAGATTCAAAAAGAAGTTTCATGTATATATATGTGTATGTGAATCATAGAGTATGTGAATGGCATGTTGAAGCAATTATGTGTATGTATTTGATTAAATATTTATCGGATATTTGTTTATTTAATTATTTATGCTATCCTGCATGCTCAGTACATTCCAAGTACTGACCGCACGACTTTTTTTTCTATATTGTCTCATGATATAGATTCATGTTCCCAAACTCGGCCTTGTGGTTAGATATGCTTCGTCCCTATTTAGACACTATTGGTGAGTCCTTATCCTCTGAGTTCGTGATTATGTTCATATTTTACTATGTTTCATTTTTCAGACTTTAGGAGTTAGCTGGGGGCTTGTCCCAGCAACTCATCAGTTTAGTAGAAGTCTTTTAGACTTATCTAGATAGATTCAAGATTATTTATAAGTGTTATTAAATTGTCATTGCGGTTTATATTAGATTAATGTTATTAGCTTCCGCTTATTTATGTTGTTAGTCATTCTCACGTTAAGTGTATGCTATGATAATGCCATGGGTCGACCTTGAGCCTCTCGGGGTTCCTTGTCCCGTGTTAGAGCAGGGCTTGAACTCAGGTCATGACATAATCATAAGAGAAAAGCTTTATTGAACATGACTTGAGCCAATATACATAATCATAACATGCATAAATCAGGAGGAATAGTGGGAGATTCTCACAATGGACATACCCCATACGAGCACACATGGAGCCTGACCTATAACCCTAGTCAGAAGGGCGTTCATACCTAGCGAAGGGTAGAACCATAAAAGGCGTGATATCACCATTAAAAGGGCCATTTGGGCCTGGGGACAGTCACAAGGGAGGTCGCATCATGTCCTACGGTGGCACGTAGTTCTGAGATTTGGGGCAAAACCTAGGCGCTGAACCTACTCGGTGTTGAATACTACTCCTAAAATATTTAAAGTTCTCAAATCATAATATGCATTAGATTCATGATCTAGTTAAATCATGATAATCATAAACATGCTTGTAAATTTGTGAACTAGACATGACGTTAAGTCCCATGATTCGGCGAAAAACATGATTTGAAAATCATGGAATTCATGCATACTTGTAGATCATACATATACATTGCAAATCTTCAAATCGTAATGGGTATTTTAATAAATCCCTATTTCAAATTATAAATCATGATGAGTTTATGAATATCAACAATTTAAGTAAAGATCATAACTCAATCCATCATAGAACATGCATAATTAGGCTTAATTTATGAGAAATCAAAATCAATAATTTTAATATCAAAATAGTTGTAGAATCTTATCATAATTCATAAAATATAATATAAATCACAAAAGAAAATAACCCATTAATAGATCATTAGAATTCCACAATATTTAAGTCAAAAGCCCATAGGATTTTTGATCAAATTTCATGAATTAAGAGAGATTGGGCATGAGTGTGAATGAAATACCCATTCATAACCCTACATACCTGGGTAAGATCAATTCTTTCCACTCCTAGAAAGCCCAAAGGGTAATTGATGAAGGACACCTTGAAGGCTAGCTTGATCACCTCTAAACTTTTCTAACTTTGCATGCATGAGAATGAATAGGTTAGGAGGACTTAACCTATCTTAATACACTTCAGAAAATAACATAAAACGACGTAGTTTAGACCTTAGGAATTTAGGAATATGAAAAAGCTCTTACTAAATTCACAAAAAACAACTGCCAGGTACTCCTAACGGAGGACCTAATGACTCGTTGCTCAGGGTCATGACTCGTGGAGTCAGTCATGCAGTACACTTCCTAGGCTTCAACAAAAACATACTCTGCTTGACCACGACTCACCCCATGAATTATGGGGACTGACCACGACTCGTGGGGTCCTCCCGTCGAGTGCAGTTCCTCCTTTCTTCTCTTTCCTTCCTTACCCACCCCACGGCTGACCTAACAACTCGTGGGGTCTGACCACGAGTCGTTGTCACGCCCATGGGGTTGTTTTCTCAAACTTCCCACACTCCCCACTGGCGTTCCCACGAGTCTTACCACGACTTGTGGGCTGCACCAACAAGTCATCCCATGACTCGTTCTATGCCTGGTGCTAGTTTTAAGCTTTTCTCTGTTTCAACTCCCGGGTCTGATTTTTGGGCTTGTAGAGTATAACACAATCACACCCAATATTCCGCATGAAGGTGGAAGACAAAGACAACATGATTACAAAGGGTCACCCACAATGGGCAATATCTAGGGGCCTCATTCATCGTCGTGATTTGAAATTCGAAGCCTGCATGTTGTTAGACTTGGTTTGTGTAAGGTTAATACCCTCTCGGAATACATCAAAAGTCCTAATTGAAGTTGACATTCTTATTGCTTGCATAATGGATCATTTCCACATCAATGTTGGGGAGCTTACTGCCGATCAGTTCAAACAAAAGGCCAAGCAGTAGGCCACAACATTGCCATTCCCTAACCTAGTGAGTATGTTGTGTATGCGGGCTGCTTACCCTTTGTTCCAACCAATGGATAGGGAGGTGCAGGCCGACAGTGTGACTATATTAGCCACCAAAACTGACAAAAGATGCTATAGTTATGAAGCAGGAAAAGTGTACAGGAAACAAGACTCCTCCATCACCTTCGGCATCTTCTCACACATCAGCTGCCCCATTCCACATAGCTGAGTTTCGTACTCCAACACCTCCTGGTTATCTCAACATAGCACAAAGGGCCAAAATACATGAGATTCATCTTGTGCAGTTAGCGTAGGCTATCCCATCCATGATACAACTTGCCATCAAGAAAGCCTTGCAACCTGCTAAAGATAAGTTGAAAAGCCTGTGCTCCACAATTGAGGTCCTTTAGAGCGAAGTGTCTACTTTGATAAAAGAGGTGGTTGCACTCAGTGCACCTCCATCTACTAGCTACCCAGCCCCTTGTGAACCTACAGAGATGCCTACGCAGCTCGAAACACCCAGCTATTCACCGGATGATTGGTGGGTGGGATATGATAGTGATTCGGCGATAGTGTTCGATGAGGAAATATATCATAGCCGACATTCACCACCTTCAATGAACTCGGTGTATGATGTAGATCCTTTCTTGGCACCTGGTGGAGTGGCAACAACGTCTTACCATGAGCTTCGTACTCTACAAGAAAAATGGGTAGTTCCTAGTCCAGGGAAACCAGTGGAAGTCCCACCTAATCCACTGCAACATACAGCTAAAGAAACAACTTCTTGGCACTTAGATGCAGCCACATATATGTGGAAGTCGCGGCCGAACCACTAACTCAATTAGGAATCCTCTTTCACCTCATAGCAGAGCATATCATATCATCTTTTTCTTTTCTTAGCTTTTGTACTTCCTTTGGCAGAGAAAAGGAGAATTTGATTGGTAGAATTTTTAAAGTACTATTCTCTTCTTCTTCTTAATAGTAAGGTACAACCATTGTTAAAAACATTTTTGTGAACTTGATTTTACTACTCTTGTTATTAAATTCAATGAGTTTATTGTTGAATGTGATTTTGAATTTCTTAATCATGAGTAGCTAAATCAGTAACTAGTGGTGTGTGATGATGAATACTTAATTAGAGAGGGTATTCCTACAGTCATCTCTATATTGTTTAACTAAGTGTAAATCTGTTATATTCTCTTCAATCTATAATGGAAGATCCATTGATTATGATGTGGGTCTATTTGTTCTTACTTGTAAAAGAATAATTAAGTACTGGAGGAGAATTTAATAGTAGGTATGGATGAGAGATTGTGAAATTGGGCTAGGAATAGCCAAAATTGCATTCTCACTCCTAATTAGTAGCTAATAGCTAGAAATTAGTGCATGTACTAATCCAAATCTGATCGGGTTGAGCTAGTAGTGGCTAGAGGTTTGATAAAATTCTAGTAAGAGGTATTTATAAACCTGAAAAGATATAATTACCCATTTCCCCCAGAATATTTACAGTAATTAAACTTATAAGATGACCTAGCATGTCCCAATCTAGTTAGTATATCATCTACACCACACCTCTAGTCTTTCACACTCTTGTCGACAACCTTGGTGATTTTGCTATTAGAGGAAACAAAATTAGAAATTATAATCTACTACAAATTCCAATCTCCCCCAACTTATTTGTTTTTATGTTAATTCGGTGCAAGCTAACTCTAATTTCTCAACCGACACTTGTAATTATCACTCACTAATTCTTGAGGGATTCGACCCCAACACCCGTCGGGTTACTTGTTTTGATACTTTGGCCGTGTATACCCTTTCTATGAGGAGTATATTTTGGATGTTATCAGTTCTTGCTGCATTACACACAGGATAGAAAAGTGTGCTCTCCCGCCATGCTCCCCTAGCCTCTAGAGCCTGATGCTCTACTCCTCTGGTCATATATAGGTCTAGATGAAACTCTAGTTGATGATTGGGCTGAGGGTGATGACCTCTGGTGGAATGAGGGTGATGTCTACCACCAGGCCTCTGTGGGAAGTGCCCGTAGCTCCCTATCTTGGCCCTCTTGGCCTTTCTCTCCTTCTCCTTCATGTTCTCTACCTTTGTCTACTGGGCATATATGATTAGTTAAGAGATATCAATGTCATTGATCAGCATGGAAGTCCTGCACTCCATGACCAAGGAGTCTGACACCCTATTCACAAACCTGCTCAAATGAGCCCTCAGATCAGCAACCATCTTCGTTGCATACTTAGACAATCGAGTAAACTACCATGCATACTCTTGGACAGTCATGTTGTTCTGCTTCAAATTGACGAACTTGGCTGCATTTGCCTCCCTCAATTCTCGAGGAAAGAACCAATTGAAGAACGCAGTAATAAACTTATCCAAACCAATAGGAACCACACCCTTCCCCTGCTCTCCTTCCACTGTCGGAACCATATGTGCTCAACCCCTTCAGTTGATAGGAGGCTAAGTCTGCACTCTCCTCTCCAGTCACTCCCATGATCTAGATTATCTTCTGAACCTCCTCTATAAACTCATGTGAGTCCTTATCCACCTTTAATCGAGGAAACTTCAATGGGTTTATCTTGAGGAACTGTCGTACTCTCACTGTCGCTACCATCCCATTCTGGTGGACATGATCACTGCCTGCTGGTTAACCTGGGTTGTCATAGCCTATGCCAACATCTTAAAAGCAGCTCGGAATTAGGTATAAGTAACTTGCTCGGGCAAGGGATCCGATGGAGCTGCTGGGGCAGCGGATGCCCATATCCATTTCTTCTATCTTTAACTCTGCCTGGAGGCATATTTCTGCAAGCGTTTATAGCACGATTTTGAGGAACAGAGTGGTATTTCATTGCATGACATGGATCATGAAATAAGGGGAATTTCCTAAAACATCTCATAGCCTCTTCCCATAAGTAGGCGTGCTTTACACCCATGAAAAAGAATCTACTTCACACGGGTTTTAGACACCCTAGGACACACCTAAATCTTTTCTCAGATACCAAGTTTGTTATGACACGAGCTGAGACCTCGAATCGAGACACCAGACCTATAACCACGAATGGTTCCAACCTAACCCATGGCATGTGCATAGCCACTGAAGAGTACAAACTAATGAGGAATTTAAAACATAAGCATGAAATAGAGGAAATTTGGGAACCTTATAAACATAAAGGTAAAAACAACCCATATCGCTGAAAACATCTATACATGTTGTCTGAAAAGCCTAAAAAAAATCTAGTGGGATGATGAGACAACACCCCCCAACTAGCCCTCTAATACTGGAACTGAAAGATATGATAATGATATAACTAAGACTAACATCCTAGGATCATGAGGACTCACCAAAAGCGGGATGGAGCTGGACTGAGTGGCTGCGAGCTAGTGATGAGACTAGGATGGATCACCCACACCTATATCATGAGACGATATAGCATAGAGTATGCGGTCAGTACTTGAAATATATTGAGCATGTAGATAAATTAAAATATGATATTAAAATGATAGTATGAAATCATTGATGTTGGGCATATTCTAATGCCATTTTGCCATGTTTTAACCCATTTTGCCTTGTTTTAAGCTCATAATCCTTATGAAATGCATGAAGTCGTTTTTTCATATGTCTTGTGAGCTAAAAAATGTTTCTAGATGTTTTGAGTAAGAAACCAAGGAAAGAGGACCCAAAATTGACTCAAGGTGTGAAGAAAGAAGAGTTCACGAAAGTCATCCTGGGCGTGGCGTGCCAACCCCTAAATTTTAGAGAAATATACACCAAAGTTGGTGCTATGGATGACATGGGGACACCAGGTCCTCGACTTCAAAGAGGAGAATTTAATTAACACCTTTGCGAAATGAGTGGCGTGGAGGCCCAAAAGCATCCCAGACTTAGGATATTTTCCCAACATTCTAGTGTTGTGGAGTGGGGAACCAAAAGGGTTCTAAATCTCAGAAATTTTATTAACACTTTGTGTTATGGATGAAGTGGGGCGCCATAGAGGTTCAAAAGTGTAGAAATTTGGCCAACATCTTGGTTCTATGGATGTAGTGTGGCGCCAGAGCTAAGCTTTGGGGGAAACTTGAGCCAAACTTGGGGCTATTGAGGGCGCAACATGCTAGACCTTGTCCTGGATAGATTTTACTGATTTTAAAGCCAATTACTTCAGGGAAAAAGAGTCATTTGAATGCTCACCTATAAATATAACATATAGGTCGTTTGTTAGCAATGTGACATCATTTTGTTTGAGCGTTGAAAGGTTGTAATGCAACTTTTGGAGGAGAGACAAGTTCCTACTTAGGTTTCTTCTTTTCTTTATCATTTTACTTTGAATAATGATGATTTCTATGTTTTTCCACTTGAACATGAGTTGCTAAACACCTATTCTAGGTTTTTGACCGTAGTTGATGGTTGACGTTTGAAAGACTGATTATTTCTTGTGTTGATTATTTATTAAAGGTTGTTTATATTTCAAAGAAATGATGGCTAAAGCTGCAACTTGTAATGATTTGCAATTCATGGCCTAAGCCAATACTCAAGAAGAACCTCAACTAGAAGGGAGAATATAGCTCAAACAAGAGATAGGACAATTTGGCTTAAGTATCCATGACCTGCAGGGTCTTTTGAATGAAAAAGTTGAGGTGTCTGAGGCCTAACTACAAAGTGTTGCAGATACTAGACAATGCATGGAACATAAAGAAGAATGCCAATCATTAGATGATTCTTTATTGTTTGATGCTGATGTTGAGAAGGTGGATAAAAGTGAGGATGTCAACCATAATGCAATCTTAGAGTTAGGGCATATTGGTCTTCATTCTAATTACTTTTTCGACATTGTGTTTGGTTGGTAACATAGAAATAGAGCCTTCCAAGCCTATGGAGAGATGTTTAGATGAGGAATAATGCCCCTATATTCTATAATTTATTATGCCAACAACACATAGTGACATCCCTCACTTAAGGGCCAAGAAAGGAAAGATGCAATATCTATTACTTGGTCGCTTCATGTTTACACCACCGACCTTTGAGCATAACTGAGAATTGGAAAAGAAATTAGGGGTGAAATTTCTAAGCTCAGAGTGGAAGAAAAAGTGGTGAAAATTGATGGAATCATGCCATGATGTTAAATAAGGCACTACACGAGAGGCAACTCGTTAATGTCGTGCCACGACTATAACCACGACGTTTGTTGGGAGGCAACCAATTTGTAATAATATAGTTTTTATTATTTTTGTACAGTGTCACAATCATTTTTTTCTTTTGTTTGCAAAGAAGGGGAAGTCTGAGTACCCACAATCAAATCTAAGGAGTATATCTTGAGCTTAAGTGTGCGGTCGTGCGACCCGTGAATCAAAGAGACATGATTCTTGCTTGGTCGTTTAGGGCCTCAGGGAGTATTTCTCACCCTTGTTTCATTTTATTTTATAGATGCTCTAAGGACAGAGGATGACTTTATGTGTGGGGTTAGGGGATGTCTTCTGAAATTTTGAGGTTAAGGTTGAATATACCATAAATGTTTTCTTTGAAAGTTTTGAAAATGTCTCACCTACACTTTTGTTTTTCTCATGATATCGGTTCTTTTTCAAAGTGGGAGACCTTTGAACAGGGTAAAATTTTTCATTTTTAGGAGTCATTGTAGTCATAGAGTAGTGACCCTTGCCGATGATGGATGGATGATGATTGTCTTAAGGGAAAATTAATAACATTTTTTTTATTTTAAATTTTTTAAGGTTTGAGTCAGACATAAATCACTTGTGTGCTCTTTGACATTCAACTTAATGTCTAAGCTAGAGGCGATGAAGTGGTCATCTTAATTGCATAAGTGATAATTCCATGAGAGAGACACAGAGTTCTTTAACTCGACTCAAGACACTTTTAGGGTTTAATAATGAAAAATATCACTCAATATGATTGTATGAATGTGCAGCTATAGGAAACCAACTAGATTAGTAATGCCATGTGAGATGAGATTAATTTTTGTATTTTATAGATATTGTAACATCTAGAACTTGCCTTAGTGTATATTTGATGGCTAGTTGTTAAAGATTTAAGAGATGATTAAGGCGTTTCTTTGAAAAATACATGTTTCCATGTTTGTTTTACCGTCCGGAACATCTTCCCTAGTTAACCCTCTTGAGACATAAGCTTAATTCTTTTCATAGCCACAAAAGTAGCATATTCCCTCTTTGATGTGTGACCTCAAGAATTATTAATCCAACATAGTCTTAGGCACTTTGAGGCTTGAAAGGTAATGTCCACCAAAGCATGAATTATAAGGGAATGGAAAGAAAGAAAATGGTGTAGAAAGTAAGAAAAGAAAGTAGGAAGAAGGGGTGCCCAAAATATATTATTTACTTGCTGCTAGGTCGATGAAAGAAAGAGTTTTAAGAGTGAATATTCTAATTGATTATACAAGAAAAAACTAGCAGTCAAGTGGTGAATAAAGGGCAAGAAATGAAAAGAAAAAGGGTGAGTAGGGTGAAGGGTGAACAATAAGGAAAAAAATGTGGATTTGAAAGATGAAAAATGTCTTAAAAGTGTTTAGTATTGGTAGTCACTATCAAAGAAAAATCATTCCTACCCATCCCTTAGTCGACGATACAACCAAGAGATGTTCTTATGATATTAATATCTTGTATTGAATAAGTAGTCTAGGTGTACATAAAGGGTAAGCTTATGGTATATTGCATTAGTATGATACATCATTTCTGAGTGTGAGTGTGCCTTACCTATTATGTTCCATGCTTTGCATTCATAATTGAGAGAGGAACATTACTAAAAGTGAGGAGCATAGGATGTCTAAGTCGGTGTACTATGTGTTGCAAGTTTCGTATATAATCATGTTGGCCCTTTTTTGAACGAATGAGTCGGTTATAGAAGTTGTTTAGTCTTTAATGTAAAAACTCTAAATGTTCTTAATATGAATAGTTAAAAGTTGATGAACCACTTAATCAAATACTCTATGATAGTTGTTTGAGTGTGAATTTATAGAGGTGACAAATAGTGAGAAAATATGAGTTTGTAAACACAGTGAGGATTGTTCGAGGATGAATAATAGTTTAAGTGTGGGTTGGTGATGCGGGGCATATTCTTATGCCCATTTTCCATGTTTTGACCCATATTTAGCCTTGTTTTGAGTTCATAATTCTTATGAAATGCATGAATTCATCTTTTTCTTATGTATTGTGAGCTAACAAACGTTTCTTGATGTTTTGAGCAGGAAACAAAGAAAAAACGACCAAAAATTGACTCAAGGTGTGAAGAAAGAAGAGTTCACAAAAGTCGTCCAAGGGCTATGGCTAGCGTGGTGCTCCAACCGCTGAGCTTCAGAGAAATATGCGCCATAGTTTGTGCTATGAATGGTTTTGGCCACCAGGTATCGGACTTCAGAGATAAGAATTTGACTATCACCTACATGAGATGAGTGGCGTGGAGCCCCAAAAGCATCACAAACATAGGAAATTTTCCCAACATTCTTGTGTTGGGGATGGAGTTGGGTGCCAGAAGGGTTCTAAAGCTCAGAAATTTGGCTAACACTCTTGTGCTATGGATTGAGTAGGGTGCCAGAGGGGTTTAGAAGTGCAGCAATTTTGCTAAGACGTTGGTGTTATGGAAAGAGTGGGGCAAGCTAAACTTCAGAGGAAAATTTAGCCAAACATGGGGCTACAGAGGGTGCGGCATGCTAGACTCTGTCCTAGATAGATTTTTCTGATTTTAAAGCCAATTACTTGAGGAAAAACACATCATTTGAAAGCTCACCTACATATATAAAACATTTAGGTCATTTGTTAGCAATCTGACATCATTTTGTTTGATTGTAGAAAAGTTGTAATGCAGATTTTGGAGGAGAGACAAGTTCCTACTTAGGTTTATTCTTTTCATTATTGTTTTACTTTGAATATGATGATTTCTATATTTTTCCTCTTGAACATGAGTGGTTAAATGCCCATCCTAGGGTTTTGGCCATAGTTGATGGTTCACATTTGAAGTACTGATTATTGCTAGTGTTGATTCTTCATTATAGGTTGTTTATATCTACTTGATTTAATTGCTTATTCTCTAGACTTATCACCTTGTGAATAAATCTATTGGCTTTAGGTTGAACTCGGGAGAGGAAAGTGAAAGGGTTAAAAGTAAATCTAAAAAGGAATTCGTAGATCCTTTGGCCCATTGGTTAAATGTTAGAAGTTGTTGATGATGATAGGAATATGCCCTTCAACCCTGTTTAATTAAAATGCAAGTAAGCACAACCGTCGTTTCATGTTGCTCATGCAATCATAGGGATATAGGCGTTAGGGTTTATGAGATAGTTCTTGGATGCTCGGGAGAATGGCAAGAAATGGGATAGTAACCTGCAAGTAGCAACCTTAGGAAAAATCAATCTAGCGTAATCATGTCTTGAAAACTCAACCTGAAATAAAAGTGCCATTTTCCTAGATTTTCATCATCTTTTGAAGTACAAATAAGTTTGCAACAATCTTATTTCTTTAGTTACTTTTACATTTCAAGTTTAGTAGTTTAATTCTCCAAACTATTCCCCAATTATAATTGTTTTGTTAGAATAACGAAATAAAGTAGTAACCTTAAATGATTGATCTAAAAAGCCTCTAAGGGATCGATAATCGAGACTTCACTATCCTATATTACTTGATGACCATGTGCACTAGGGTGACGTCAGTCATGCATGCAAGTCAAGATAGAGCATGAGTGTAAAATAATAAAATGTAAGGTGTTAATCATGAAATTGAACATGAGGCTCTAACATCCAAAACTTTGATTTAAAACTGAAATACAATAGGTGATAACACCATAAAGCATGAATGTACTTATATATACAAATTTAGGAACAATGGGAGATTTTTATAACGGACATACCCTACGTCAACCTACATGTTGCCCTACCTATAAAACTATAGTCGGGAGGGTGTATAAACCTTGCCAATGGTAGGACCATGAAAAGTCATGATATCACTCATGGTGGACCATTCTGGCATAGGAAACACTCTCATTGAGAATCCCATCATGGTTACGTTGATACGTAATTCTGAGACCCGGGGTTCGCTTGGACCCCTAGTCAACTCAGTGCTAAATACTACTTTCAAAACATATATAGTGCTCACATCATAATCATGAAGGCATAATTAAACTACATGGACTAGTTGAAATCATGAAGTACATAAACATACTTGAAATACGTGAACTAGCCATGGACAAGGTCTGTGGGTCGGCCATTACATAAAATTTATATTCATGAAAATCATGCATACTTGAGAATATTGCCATATCTTGAAATTGATCAATTCATAAAGGGTTCTTGTCAAATTCATGCATCACGATCATAAAAGATAATTTAAAACTTGAGGGACTTGAATTCACAAGAGAATCATAAAATTTAACTCAAATCAAATATAACCCTAGGAGTTCATAATCATGGTTGAAAATTAGAATTCAAAATTTCAAGAGACTTGCTAGAAACCCAAAACCCTAATCATGGAAACATATATTGGATTAAGGAGCAACTAATTCCATAGTAAGCATGGAGGAATTTCAACAACATGCAACCCCACCCAAAAATCTCAAAATTAGGGCATCGGGATTTGGGAATATAATATTTTCAATTGAAAAGGGCATGAGGGTAGAAGGAATTCCTCATTCATGATTCACAATACCTGGGCTTGAATAATTCTCATCTTTATTAGAAACCCAAAGGGAATTGAGAAAGATACCTAGCTTCTCTTAAGGGGATTTGATCATCTAATGAGAGTGTTAGGAGTAAAATGAGGGATCATGATGAATAAAACCCTTAATACACTCTATAGGAGGCTTAAAATGGCATAGTTTAGAATTTAGGAATGAATTAAGAAAACACCCTTAATGATCTGATAGAAAATTTCCCACTGCCAGACCCGACGAGAGACTGGACGACTGGTTGGGAGATTGACGGGTTGTCACTCGATCTATTGTCACTGGCATCCTCTTCTCCATTCTCTGATCTTTATAAATCATCAAGTCACTTAACGAGTCATCGGAGGACTTGACGACTCATTTCAACATCCATCAGGTATACTAAAACTCAACATTTTCCCACCAGTACATACTTAAAGGGTCATTCAATGATCCATCAAGTGACTTAACGGGTCACCTGACAAGTCATTCTATGACCTGATGCAGATTTTCCTTTATTCTTCGTTTTGCTTCTCGGGTTTGATCTTAAGGACTTTTGGGGTGTTATAATATTGGCACCTACAAAATGCAGGTTCCATACACTCAACACTTTGTATTGATAAGAAAAGAACATGCGAAGCGCATGACAGCACCTACAAAATGCAGGTGCAACCGCAAAAGGACTTCCAACAACACTGCTATGACCTGCAGCTCGCGGATGGGCACCTGCGAAATGCAGTTGCCACGCATGTGACTGACATGCTTACAAGGGTAAAACTGTCCAGCTTAAGCATAAATATATGTAAGAAGCTTCCAAGGGAAAATATGGAAAGTTGTTCAAGCAGAATGTGAACATTTTACCCAATTGTGCACACTCATATCATAACACATCAGAGCACAAAATTGAATTATAAAGAGAAGTAGAGAGAGATAGAGAGTACACTTTCCTTTTTCTTCGTCTTCTTCAATTGATTTGGAAAATACACCATATTTGTAGGTTTTTGGAAGCTTAATCTACTATTTATTATGATGATTTTTGATGATTTATCCGTAGGTATAATCTTTATTTCTTCTTTATGAGTAGCTAAAGTGCTAGCTAGGGGTGTGTGCTTGATGGGTGATTCATTTGATTAGGTATTGATAAATTGTTCTTAACTTAAATCTATAAGAATGGATCTATTGTTTCCTCTTAATTTTAATTGAAAAATTAGTGGTTGCAAATACTAATTTAGTTTACTTATCTTGGTTGAGCTTGAGAAAGAAGAGTGATATTTTGGTAAGAAAACAATATGGAGCAAGTGTAGATGTGTGGGGTTTGCTAGAGATAGTCAAAACCCACATCCCCACTCCATTAAAGGGTTATGGCTAGAGATAGCTTTACCCTTCCTCAAGCTTTGTGTGGTAGATTTTTATTTGTGACCTTGGGGTTTGAGAAAACCTAAGGCAAAAACATCCCTGTGTTTGAAATATAAGAGGATGTATTTTAATCCATGCTATAAATGCTAGAAATTGAAGTTAAGGAAATTGAATCAATCCTAGTTTAGTTAACACTTCTTTTATTGCATATTCCTAGCCCTTTCCTATTGATTGCAACAAATCATTTTCTCAATATAATTCCATAAATTTGAATTATATATTGTTTCCCCTTTTCACCCATATGTTTACTTTACACATGTCTATAATGATGCATTCTAATTTGAGATAGTTTACAACTGTTTATTTATCCATCTTGATTCCTTGTGTAATTCAACCCCGACTCGGGTATCTTTTTTTTAACAACAACCGCTGCCACCTCCCTTAATTGGGAGAGATGTATTGAGTATTATAAAAGAAATGGTTCCATTGCTAGAGAATTGAGTTGTGATTGCCATTAGTTGTTTAGTGATTCAAATTTGTTTTTTCATCTTATATTGCTTTTAAGTTGTTTTTGGTGATTTTGCTATTTGCTTAGGTGTGTGAAAATGAGCCAAGCTAGCAACACGAGTAGCGTGGATGGTTTAATGGAAGGAGAAGATGATCTTGTGATTAATGATGTAGTTGGTGCCATTCGCCTACCACCCACTGTAGGAAATGCGATTTTTGATGAGTTGGTAATTTACCAACTCATTAGGCTCCTAAGCATGAACTTTAGTCTAGTTTTCAAGTATTTTAGATAGATTTTATGCCCTTTTTTCCTTTTTGTGTGCATATATCTGATTTGGAGAAAAAACCAAGAAAGGAAGCAAAAAAGAAGGGATTCAGGTGAAAATCCATGCTTCACCAGAAAAGACTGGCGAAACGCCGGTCGAGAGCCAATGAACACAGGCTATGGGAATTATATCAATCGGCAAACGCGGACTTCAACTGATGACTCGCCAGTACTTTCACCAAATGACACTTGAAAATTCTTGATTGAAGAGAAAAGAATTGGAAGCACATGGGTGGATGCCGGCGAAACACCGAAGGAATCGCCTAAGGCGACTGGAACTCACCAGATGCGAAAGTAATTAGAGCCAGCGGTTCACGGAATGTAACCAGCGAACTGCCGGTACTCCTGCAAGTGCCAGAACGCTGAGCAGGGGTAAAATGTCTAGCATGGAAAAAGAGATAGATGGATACCCCACTTTTGGATATATTCTAGAGAGAAGTACTCTGTACTGATCAGATCTCAATTTTTAGATTTTAGAACATTATCTTGGCAGAGAAAGAAATAAGAATTTGATTGGTAGAAATTGAAAAGAATTGTTTTCTTTTTGTTATTATTCTTCCTCCATAGCAAGGTACTGCCGTTGTTGAGGACTTTTTGTTGAACATGATTTTTCTACTCCTATTATTGAATTCAATAAGTTTATTGTTAAATGTACTTTTCAACTCCGAGTAGCCAAATCATTAACTAGAGGTGTGTGGTGATGAATGCTTAATTAGAGTCGGTATTGCTAGAGTCATCTCAATATTATTTAATTAGTGTAAATCTATTAGATTCTCTCCAATCTATAATTGAAGATCCATTGTTGTTGATGTGGGTCAAATTGTTCTTAGTTTATTTTTTTGTGCAAAAGAAGAATTGAGTATTGGGAGAGAATTTAATGATGGACATGGGTTGGAGATTGTGAAATTGGACAGGAAATAGCAAAAAGTACATTCTTACTCTTGATTAATAGCTAATATCTAGAAATTAGTGCAGCTAATAATCCAAATCTGATCAGGTTGATTTAATGGTATCTAGGGGTTTGAAGGAACTCTAGCAAGAGGAATTTATAAGGCTAAAAAGAATTAAATGCCCACTTTCATGAGACTATTTACGCAAATTGAACTTATGAGATGACCTAATATGACCCTATTTAGTTAGCATATCATCTATACCACGCTTTTAGTCTTTCACATTCTTGTCAACAACCTTGGTAATTTTGCTATTGTAGTTAGCCAAATTAGAAGTTATATTAAATTGTAACTTTCAATCTCCCCAACATGTTTATTTCCATGTTATTTTCAAGTGGTGCAAGATAAATTCAATTTCTCAAACGACACTCATCCATATCATTTACTAGTCCCTGTGGGATTCGACCTCGACATTTGTCGGGATATTTGTTTTGATTCAGCAATCGTTATTGTCTTTGTATGAAGAGTATATTTTGGACATTATCAAAAATAGCGTCGTTGTCGTGGACTAGCGCTTCATACCCTTGTGTTGATTGTTAATTTGAACTAGTCTAACGTCATAGGTGTTGACTTAAAGTTTGTTGTTCTTGTTAGGATAAAGTCATATGAGTCATCGTTCACAAGCAGGGATAGCTCAATGGAGGGCAATAGGAGCATAAGGAAGATAACCCGGTGATGCCCGAAGTGGAGGGAGCCATTCATTTATCACCTACGATATGGAATGTAGTGTTCCACGTAATAGGTACAATGCTACATTTTCTGCAAATGAATGAACTATTTGGGGGAAAACCACGTGAGGACGCAAATTATCACTTGAGAAATTTCTTGGAGATATGTCATCCTTTCAACATCACAAACATAAGTCAAGAATCTACCAGGCTAAGGCTCTTCCCATTTTTCCTAACGGGTGAGGTGACGATGTAGTTGGAGGAACTGCCTCCTGGTTGTATTACGTCTTGGCAAGAATTAACCGAAACCTTGTTGGATCGTTTTTTCCCTCCATCAAAAATGTTGCAGCTGATGGATGACATCACAAATTTCAGGCAAGATTCGGGAGAGCCATTGCATGAAGCATGGCTACTGTTCAAAAAGAAGGTTTCTCTTTGTCCCAACCATGGCCTTCCTGATGGAGTGAACAAATCCGTTGCCAACAATTTAGCCGGAGGGTCTATTATGGATCAAATATATGGGTTGGCTAAATCCTTTTTGGATAGAATGACAAAATCAAATAGGTACTGGCACACGAGAGAGACAAATATATCTACACATAACAGTAGCTCTAGTGCATTGGTTTCCTAGTTGCAAAAAAGAGATAAAGAGAGAGATGAAAATATTGTTAAAATTATGATGCAAATGGAACTAATGACAAAATATGTGATGGGGCAGGGCCCAAGGTTGTGAATGTTGTAGGTATGAGAGGTCCATTGAAATTTGAAGGAGAATCATCCCCACCGAGGTACAATGAGGAATGACAATACAAGGAAAATCAGATGGGGGTCCCTCGACCTGGGTTTCAAGGGACTTCTCAAGGTCCTTGGCGCCTAAGGGAAGAGAACCAAGGCTAGAGAAACTGTGATGCACAGGGATGGCCCGAATGAAATGAAAGATGGGGCAACAAAGAGCAAAATAAAGAGAGTGACCATTACCACTGAAGTTCAAACCCATATGTTCCCCCACCAAAAGTTGAATAGGCCTAAAGTCAACCAAGTGTGAGTGATGTAGGTAGCTCAAAAATTGAAGAGATGTTTTCAAGAGTCCTCAAGAAAGTGGAATCAATCGAAAGCAGGGTGAAGGAATCGAAAAGGGAGGTGACTAACCTTTCCTAGATGGTGATGTTATACCCTGAAAGCACAAATATCAGATCTGAGAGTTGAAACAGAGAAAAGTGTAAAAACTGGCACCAGGCACAAAACAATTCATGGGGTGACTCATTAGTCCAACCCACGAGTCGTGATATGACTTGTGGGAAGACTAGTGAGGAAGTTATGGAAATTTGGGGAAAGGATTCCCATCGAAATGACCATGTATCATGGTAAAACCCCCCGAGTCATTAGGTCAGTCATGGGGTATGTGAGGAGTGGAAGAGAAGAGTGGAGGAAGTGTACATAACGAGTGGTGACCACGAGTCATGGTCACCAGTAATGAGTCGTGAGGTTTCCCATTCAGAGCCTAGGATACATATTGAGTAGTGAACCTCACGAGCCTAGCCATGAGTCGTGACCTGTGACCACGAGTCGTTAGGTCCTCCATTGGGACCACCTGACAGTTATTTTCTGCATATTTAGTAAGGGCTTTTTTGTAATGTCTAAGTTCCTAGGGCCTAAACTACGACGTTTTGAGTTATGAATACTGATTTTCAAAGGGGTTAAGTTCATTTTGGGCCTCACTCATTCATGCATGAAAGGTAGAAGACTTGGGAGGGTGATCAAGCTTAGCATTCATCAATTTTTTATCAATTTCCTATTGGGCATCTCAAGAAGTGTTAGAATGAGCTACCAACAAGTATGTAAGGTTCTGAATGGGTGAGTTCTTTCACACCCATGCCCAATCCCTCTCTAAAGTATGAAATTGTATGCCTAATCTATGGGGTTTTAACTTAAATGCATGAATCTTCCATTTATATACATGTGTATGATTTGATTATGATTCTACATTTTAATTATTAAGCATGGGAAAATTTTATAATGTTTTCAATTTAAAATCATGATTCTAGTCTTATGAATTAATAGCCAAAGATGTTCATGAAAGATGAGATTTGTGATGAATATATGATGATGATGAGATATTATGATGAAAAGAAGGCTTTGAAGCTACCCATATTTACAATTATGTTTTCGATAAGAATTGAGTATTTCTAAGTATAATAAAGCTTTGGGCAATGCCTAAATGTTAAGTACGAATGACGATTATTTCGAATTAAGCTTACCACATTGTTTTGGAGTAAAGACTCCCAATTATATTTTCATCTTGTGGTATGTTTCAAGTTCAAGTTTTCCTATGTATAGCTTACCACATGGTTTTGGAGCAAAGGCTCCCAATTATGTTTTCATCTTGTGGTATGTTTTGAGCTAAAGCTTCTCATATGCACAATTCTATATTTGAGATGTATTTGATCATTGAGCTTCATCAATAGATGACGTTGAGAATCATTATAATATGATGTAGATCAAATGCATGTTTTTGGGAGTAATATCTAGCACCGAGCAGGCTAAGGGTCGATCACCTTTGTCTCAGAACTTAACGCCGATGTAGGTTTATACCTTATGAATTTGGGACCTCCCTTGTGATTTTCCCCTGCCCAGATGGGCCTTCAGTTTGATATTGATATCATGGTATTTTCCCTAGCCCCGGCAAGGCTTTGGATGGCTCTACCCACTTGAGTGTGATAGTTGGGACCACGTAAGCTCTATTGTGGTATGTTGGTTAAAAAATCAGTCTCCCATTGTTCTTCATGATTTCAGATATGCATATTTCATTACTAATGAGATTCATATATATATATATATATATATATATATATATATATATATATATAATGTGTATATATGTATATATATATCCATGGATTAAAGCAGGTTTGACTCAATGTTCAACTTTACTTATACATGTCATATTTCAGCTTTGAGTCAATTGATTCAGTTATGATGTTATGAAGTTATGTTATGTTATGTTATGAAGAGATCATGATTTCATAAGGAATGCATGCATGCCCTACTCTCAGACTCTTAATGTTTATGTTATATTATGCATGTTCTTTAAATGATTTTATTTACTTTAGCGGTTTTACTGACCTTGCGTACTTGGTACATTACACATACTAACCGCATACTCTATGTTGTTTCATTTCATGATATAGGACCCGGCTCTCAGGTTTAGCCCCCCCTTGTAATCAGCTTGTCAGAGTTAGCATTTGCACTGTTGGTGATTCCTCATCTCCCGAGGACTAGACTATTCAGTTTTGTTATATGTATTTCAGTTTTAGACTTGTTAAGTTAGTTGTGGTCTTTTCCCATCAACTCGTCATGTTTAGAGGTTTTTCAGACATATGTATGTATTCATCTTCGGATTTCGTATTTTGATGTTATGTTCAAGTTAGAATTCATCTATGAGTATCTTATTGATTATCCAGTTTCTTGATTGAGATTAGATGTATACTTATTCCATGGGTCAATTTGGGTCTCTCGAGGCTCCTTGTCCCGTGTTATGATCCGAGCCTCCGTTTAGGTCATGACAAACTTGGTATCAAAGTAATAAGTTTTACGTGTCCTAGAGTGTCTGAAAGCCACGTTAAGTAGAGTCTTTTTCATGGGTGTGAAGCACATTAAACTTATGACGAATAGGCTATGAGACATTTAGGAAATGTTCCATTCTTTCATAATCTATGTCGTGTGATGTAAAGTCTTTCTATCCTTCTAATTCATACTATTCGCGATTACAGAATCATGGCTCCTCGAAGGGTGAATGGTAGTCGAAATGGGAATGGTGAAGGACATGAGGATGGCAATGGTAATGGGCACCAAAAAGCCCCACCAGTTCAGGAGCACCAGGCACCGGAGCCATTTACTCACGCTGAGTTTCAGGCCGCTATTCAGATGCTTGCGTAGGCCTCGACCGCTCAGTTCAATCAGTAGGCCATTGCGTATGTTCTGCAAAATGGCAACGCAGCGGTGGCTCAAGTCAGAGACTTCTTGATGATGAACCCGCCGGAGTTTCTTGGGTCCAAGGTAGATGAGGACCCGTAGGAGTTCATAGATGAGATTGTTAAGATCACCCAAGTCATAGGGGTGAATGGGGTTGAGCAAGCAGAGTTTTCCTCTTACTAGTTGAAAGGGGTCGCGCATATCTTATTTCGCTAATGGAAGGATAGCAGGGTCGCCACAGCAAGTCCTGTCACTTGGAAAGAGTTCCATATTGCCTTTCTAGACCATTTCTTTCCTCATGAGATGAGTATGCTGAAGGCAGCTGAGTTCGTGAATTTGAAGCAAGGGAGAATGACAATACAAGAGTATTGCCTCGAGTTCACTCACCTATTGAAGTACGACCCAGAGTTAGTAGCTGATCAGAAGGAGCAGGTGAGTAGGTTCGTGCATGGAGTAGTGAGCTATTTGGAAAAGGATAGTACTATGCTCCACAAAGACATGGATTTTCCATGGATAGTGTTGTATGAACAACAAATGAAGGCGACACATCTGAGAGAGAGAGAGGCTAAGAGGGCCAAGACCAATGACCACAGATTCTCCCAGAGGTCAGGTGGTGAGCACCGATAGCAGACTCACCAGTGATCATCAGCTCCATCATCTTTGGCATTGAGTATGCCATCCATGCCTAGATATGATCAGACCGAGAGAGCATCAGGCTCGAGGGGTCAGAGCAGCAACCAGTAGATTCTAGCATCCCAACTTGTCACAAATGTGGTCGGGGCCACAAAGGCCAGTGCTTGGCAGGTTCAGGTGCTTGTTTCGGGTGTGGGAACCAGATACATTCTTAGAGATTACCCAATAGAGAGATAGGATCAGGTTGTGGGCCGAGCCCCAACTTCTATTTCAGCAGCCCCTCCAGCACGCTCAGCCCATCAGGGGGTATCTACTAGCACAGCTGGCGGTCAACGCTAGAATAGATTTTATGCTTTAGCATCCCACCAGGAGCAGGAGGTCTCCCTGAATGTGATCACTGGTATGTTACGAGTTTTTCATATTGATGTTTATTCCTTGTTAGATTCGGGGGCTACCTCGTCTTTTGTGACACCTTATGTGGCCAGTAGCTTCGGAGTCAGTCCCGAAGTCATGTCAGAACCCTTCTCAGTTTCTAATCCAGTAGGTGACTCAGTTATAGCTAGATGGGTGATAGATGTTGCCCAGTTTCAGTCCTTCCGAATGTCACCTCCGCAGATTTTGATAGATTTAGCCATGATCGATTTTGATGTTATTCTCGGCATGGATTGCCTATTTGCATGCTATGCTACAGTTAATTGTAGAACCCGGGAAGTAGAGTTCAGAATTCCGGGTGAGCAAGTCTTAGAATGGAAGATAGTTCAGTTGTGCCTATAGGTCATTTCATTTCCTACCTTAAGGCTAAAAAGATGATTTCTAAGGGTTGTGTGTACCATCTAGTTAGGGTTAAGGATGTTGAGTCTGAGAGCTTGACTATCAAGTCAGTTCTAGTAGTACGTGTGTATCTAGAGGTCTTTCCTGATGATTGGCCAAGTGTTCCTCTCGAGTAGGAAATTGACTTCGGTATTGACCTTCTTCCTGACACGCAACCTATATCTATTCCTCCCTACATGATGGCTCCAACCGAGCTAAAGGAGTTGAAGAGATTTGAAGGACTTTATAGATAAGGGTTTCATTAGAGCGAGTAAGTCCCCATGGGGTTCACCAGTTCTCTTGTCCCAAAGAAAGATGGTTCTCTTCGGATGTGAATTGATTATCGGCAATTGAACAAAGTAACCATCAAGAACAGATATCCTCTTCCCAAGATTTATGATTTATTTGACCATATTTAGGGTGCCAAGTGTTTCTCAAAGATAAATCTCAGATCTCGGTATCATCAGCTCAGAGTTCGGGAGAGTGACATCCCGAAGATATCCTTTAGGACGCGGTATGGTCATTATGAGTTTGTAGGTATGTCTTTTGGACTAATGAATGCTCCTGTAGCTTTTATGGACTTAATGAACAGGGTGTTCAAGCCATACATGGATATGTTTGTGATAGTGTTCATTGATGACATCCTTATATACTCTCGTAGTGAGGAGGAGTATGCTGCTTATTTGAGAGTTGTGCTTCAAACCCTCAGGGATCGTCAATTATATGCCAAGTTCAGCAAGTGCAAGTTTTGGTTCAACTCCATAGCATTTTTGGGCCATGTGGTATCAAGTGACTCGTAGTCCAGCCAAACTTATGACGAAGAGGCTACGAGACATTTAGTAAATGTTCCCTTCTTTTATGATCTATGTCGTATGATGAAAAGTCTTCTATCCTTCTAATTCATGTTATTTGCGATTGCAGAATCATGGCTCCTCGAAGGATGAATGGTAGGAGAAATGTTAATGGTGAAGGCCATCAGGATGGTGAAAGTAATGGGCACCAGCAAACCCCACCAGTTCAGGAGCACCAGGCATCGAAGCCAGTCGCTCACGCAGAGTTTTGGGTTGCTATTCAGATGCTTGCACAGGCCTTGACCGCTCAGTTCAACCAGCAGGCCACTACGCATGTTTAGCAAAATGGCAATGCAGCGGTGGCTCGAGTCAGAGACTTCTTGAGGATGACCCCGCTGGAGTTCCTTGGGTCCAAGGTAGATGAGGACCCGCATGAGTTCATAGATGAGATTGTTAAGATCACCCAACTCATGGGGGTGAATGGGGTTGAGTGTGTAGAGTTGGCCTCTTACCAATTGAAAGGGGTCGCACATATTTGGTTTCACCTATGGACGGATAGCAGGGTCGCCGGAGCAGGTCTTTTTACTTGGGAAGAGTTCCATGTTGCCATTCTAAACTGTTTCTTTCCTCATGAAATAAGCGGGCTGAGGGCAGCTGAGTTACATGAATTTGAAGCAAGGGAGAATGACAGTACAAGAGTATGCCCTCGATTTAACTTGCCTATTGAAGTACGCCCTAGAATTTGTAGCTGATCAGAGGGCGCAGGTGAGCAGGTTTGTGCATGGAGTAGCGGGATATTTGGACAAGGATATTAGGACCGCTATGCTCCACCGGGACATGAATTTTCCACTAATAGTGTTGTACACCCAGAAGATAGAGGCAAAACATCTGAAAGAGAGGGAGGCCATTAGGGCCAAGACCAATGACCACAGATTCTCCTAGCCGAGGTTAGGTGGTGGGCACCGACAACAGACTGACCAAAGATTATTCGCTCCAGCATCTTCGGCATTGAGTGTGCCATCTATTCCTAGACATGATCAGAGGGAGAGAGCATCAGGCTCAAGGGGTCAGAGCAGCAGAACCGCAGATTCTAGCATCCCATCTTGTCGTAGATGTGGTTGAGGCCACACAGGATAGTGCTTGGAAGGTTCAGGTGCTTGTTTCGGGCACGGGAATCCCGGACACATTCTTAGAGATTTCCCAACAGCAAGATAGGATCAGGTTGGGGGCCGAGGCCCAGCTTCTAGTTCAGCAGCCCCTATCACACACTCAGCCCATCAAGGGGCATCTACTATCACAACTGGCGGTCAGCGCCAGAACAGATTCTATGCTTTAGCATCCCGCCAGGAGCAGGAGGACTCCTCCGATGTGGTCACTGGTATGTTACGAGTTTTTCATATTGATATTTATACCTTGTTAGACCCGGGGGCTACCTTGTGTTTTGTGACACCTTGTGTGGCTAGTAGCTTTGGAGTCAGTCCCTAAGTCTTGTCAGAACCTTTCTCAGTTTCAACTCCAGTAGGTGACTCAGTTATTGCTAGACGAGTGTATAGATGTTGCCCAGTCTCGATCCTTCCGAATATCACCTCCACAAATTTGATAATGTTATCCATGACCGATTTTGATGTTATTCTCAGCATGGATTTGCTATTTGCATGCTATGCTACAGTAAGTTGGAGAACCTAAGCAGTAGAATTCAGATTTTCAGGTGAGCCAGTCTTAGAATGGAAGGGTTGTTCAACTGTTCCTGTAGGTCGTTTCATTTCCTACCTTTAGGCCAGAAAGATGATTTCTAAGTGTTGTGTGTACAATCTAGTTAGGGTTAAGGATGTTAAGTCCGAGATCTCGACTATTCGGTCAGTTCTAGAAGTACGTGAGTATCCAGCGATCTTTATTGATGATTTGCCAAGTGTTCTTCTCGAGCAGGAGATTGACTTTTGTATTGACCTTCTTCCCGACACGCAGCCCATATCTATTCGTCCCTATAGGATGTCTCCATCCGAGCTGAAGGATTTGAAAGAGAAGTTGAAGGACTTGTTAGATAAGGGTTTCAACAGACCGAGCAAGTCCCCATGGGGTGCACCAGTTCTCTTTGTTCGGAAGAAATATGGTTCTCTTCAGATGTGCATTGATTATCAGCAATTGAATAAAGTTATCGTCAAGAACAGATATCCTCTACCCAGGATAGATGATTTATTTGACCAGCTCCAGGGTGCCAAGTGTTTCTCAAAGATAGATCTCAGATCTGGGTATCATCAGCTCAGAGTTCGGGAGAGTGACATCCCGAAGACAGCCTTCAGGACGCGGTATTGTCATTATGAATTTGTAGTTATGTCATTTGGAATAATGAATGCTCCTGTAACTTTTACGGACTTGATGAAAAGGGTGTTCAAGCCTTATCTTGGGCATAATTACGTGCCCAAGTACTATTTTATAACTTAATTAAGTTATGTTTGTCAATTAAATTAATTACGTTCTCATGTGATTTTGAATATTTTTGGGTATGCTCTACTCAACATGATTAGTCCTTATTTAGTAGGTGTAGAATGCATATGAGGGACTAAGCAATGATTGTTGAAGCAAAGTAATGGAGTTTTTCTTGGATGGCAAATGAAGGCAACATGGAAGACCAAAGACAGGGACTGCCGGCAAGGGCAGCGTGCCATGCAGCATAAGCTACGCGCTGAGGGCCATGCCACACCGTGCCATGTCGCGCGAGGAGGAGCATTCCAGTACGCCTGCTCGTTGGCGCCATGCCACACCATGCCTTGCTTCGCGCCAGCTCCCGTGTCACGCAGGCCATCGGGCGCGAGTAGTGTCGTGCCACACCAGGCGTCGCGCACAGCCTGCGCCAAGGACATGCGGCTGTTGAAAAATCTAGTAGCCATTCGCGATAGGTTCGTGTCACGCTGCTTCAGTTGAGCGGTGAGCAGCATGCCATAGAGCAGTTTCATGGACGGCCAAATTTTTCCAATTCCCACTTAGTATAAATTAGAACCTTAGCTCCTAAAACCATTTATCACGAAATATTTTTGGGAAACTATAAAGGAGCGAAGGGAGAGTGGAAGAACTCTATCTAGGGTTCCTTATTTTTCATTCTCTTTTAATTATTCTTGTAAGTACTCTACATTAAACATGATTTTGTGTATTTGTACTAACATGAGTAGATAAAATCCTTCCTCTGTAAGATGATTATAAATGCATGAATTCGTCATTGGTTTTACTTTTAGTAGTTGTTTTGTCTTACATTCTTTATTATTTATGTTTTTATGCTTTATCACCATGAAAACACATGCGTTAAGCTTAGGTAAAAGCTTGAAAGAGTAACCCTAGGCTAGAACATGAGAATGTAGGGAGTAAGTTCTTACCTTTATGGTAGGATTAGCGATTAGAATAGAAATTATACTTAATTTGCCTTTCATGGTTATTAAAATGGGATGAGCTAGACATCGGCTTTGAATTATCACATCCCCACTAGTAGAAGTAGTTGTGAAGCTAAGTTCGGTTAAATGATTAGAGGTACGAAAATCCATAATCAAGGGTGCAAAATCCATAAACCACATACATCTAATTAAATTTCTCATGAATTAGGATGTCACATCCCCGCTCAACGATGTAGGTGTGAGACTAGTTTGTCGTGTTTAGAGGCTCGAAAGATCATGAACATAGCATTTTAATTATGTGAGACAATTACCGAAGTTTTCATACTCAAACCATTGTGAATTATAGCATTGCATGATTATGAGGCTTTAACTCTTGTTGTTTCTTATGTTGTTTCTTATATTGTTTTCTCAAGTATTTTGTGGTCACCCCTAGACTTAATTAGAATTTATTGAAAACTTCTATAATCAACACTTCTGAAGTTAATTTTAACACTTGAACTTGAATATTCGCTAAATTGGTCCAGTCCCTATGGGTTCGATATCTGGTTCTGAAAAAGGGCCACTGTATTACTTGTACGACCGCATATGCTTGCGTGTGCACTGGAGCGCGAACAAGTTTTTGGCGCCATTGCCGGGGACTAGCGAAGTTTAGTGAATTTTTCTATTTTTGTGTGATTTTTAATTTCCTTAAGTGTTGAAAAAACTTGGTCTTAGTCTGCTATATTGTAGGTGACAGGTTGTCCTTGCAGAGTTGGCAAGGAATAGAGAGCAGCTGGTGGAACCATATTGGAACCTGAACGACAATTGCATTTGCTCAGGAGGGAAGCTCTAGAACGAAAGTTGAAAAGATTATGCGAGCAGTTGCAAAAACATCCACCAGAAGGTCAAGCAAAGTTGTTACCTAACCAAATGGAAACCCGACCAGTTCGCGAAGTGGCAATCCCACTAGCGACAAATGTAACCTCTAGTATCCGCAAACCAGAGCCCGAAGAGAACTTTGTATTGAAATAGAATATGGGCAGTTGTTACATTCGAGTGGCCAGTTCACTGGGATGACTCATGAGGACCCACAGCAGCACTTATAGAACTTTTTGGAGATCAGTGACACCTTCGTCCCCACTGGAGTGTCAACTGATTATGTCAAACTCACACTCTTTCCATTTTCATTATTGGGAGAGGCAAAGAGGTGGTTGAAGGCTGAGCCACCTAATTCCATTACTTCTTGGGATGACTTACTGAAGAAGTTCCTCGTCAGATTCTTTCCTTCAGGAAAGAGTGCCAAACTTAGGAGTGAAATATTAAGCTTCAAGCAGAGACCAGAGGACTACTTGTATTTGGCTTGGGAGAGATTAAAGTCATTATTAAGAGACTGCCCCCATCACTAGCAGTCCAATGAAGTGCTAGCCCATACCTTTGTGGACTGGACCCATACACCAAAATTTTACTAGACTCTGCATCGAGTGCGAAAGCATTGGAGAAGACCTATCATGAGCTTTACACTTTGTTGAACAGGATTGCTCAGGGAAATCCAGAGTGGCACTGCGATTCATCGAAAGGAGCAGGAAAGAGAACATCAGGGTTGATAGAAGTGGATGGTGTAAATGCCTTGGCGGCAAAGCTAGCATCACTTCAACATCAGATGATGACTCAGTTCAATAAACTGAGTATGAACCAACAGCAGGGACAGGTGAATGCAGTTCAGCAGGCTCCTAGTTGGTGTGAGATCTGTGGTAATAATAGGCACAATGCAGAATCTTCCAGGGGCCAATCCTGAATCGGTCAATTTTGTTGGCAATGTTTAGAGAAACAGTGAGAATTTTGGGAACAACTACAACAAGAATTGGCAGAGCCACCCGAATATTTCTTGGGGTGGAAATCAAAGTAAAACCTACCAACAACCTCAACAACAGCAGTATCAGCAGCAGAAAAGGCAGAACGGTGGCCAGTCGAGCAGCAACATTTAGGAGATGTTGCAGAAAAATATGGCAACACAAACCCAATTAGCAGAGAATCAGGAGAGGATGGCATCAGATTTGAAAAATCAGCAGTTGGCCACCCGCAATCTGGAGAAGCGTATGGGTCAAATAGCAGCTACTCAGCACACCAGACCTCAGGGAGGGTTACCCACTGACACAGATACAAAACCCCGACAGGCCAATGCCATCAGTCTGAGGAGTGGCAGGCAATTGGCTTATGCACCACTAAAAGAGAAGAGAAATGAGGTGCAGCCGGAGCTGGTTAGAACGGGACCACTGACTGACATGGGTGATAATTAGAGTGATGTGCGACAAAATGCACAATCATCATTGCAGCAAGCACAACAACCACCTATCACGACCCGAGAGTACACCCGAATCGTAGATACAGGACAAGGAACCCCAAAAGGCTCCAAGTTGACCCATGGCATAATCGTCACATACACTTAACATAAGAAACATCTAATCATCATTAACAAGCAGATGAAAATAACAAGAATCCAATATGATCCATAAAGAAAATTTAATAACATTTAGATACATAGCTGAAACTGTCTAGACAAGTCTAAAAGCCTTCTACTAAACTGATGAGTTGCTGGGACAAGCCCCCAAATAACTCCCAAAGTCTGAAAACTGAAACATAATAAAACAGGAATATAAATCATGTCCTTAGAAGATGAGGACTCACCACTAACCTCTGGGAAATGAAGAAGTGCATCAAGCCACATGGTTGAACCTAGAGACCTGAATCTATTATGATGAAATGATATAGCACAAGAGGCGTGATGACACATAATTTACTTCAATCACTCAAGCCCACAACTCCTACTCAATCCAACATGGCCATCAATATCATAATCAAGTCATTAGGGTTAACTATACAATCATTCCCCACTACCATCATGATCATGAATTTCTATGATAATGAAGGGAGACATAAACAATTGCCATTCAATACTCGAATAAATTTAGGTAGAACATACTACACACACACATACTCAACCCATATTTCATAATTCAAAATAACCCATCAATAAATAATCCAACTAAATTCATAATCGCAGCAGATATTAGCATTTAAGAAAACTAAAAAAGAATTTACCCTTTTTACAAACCCTATATCATTCTTTTCTAGATTTATTGAAAATGGATATTTAAAAAAATATTTTTGGGACACAAGGATGGAAAAGTATCCTTGTTGAAAGACTCGCATACCTAGTAGACAAAAATCCCACTCGAAAATCTTCCTTGAAACTTGAAGAACACATTAATGAAACCCTAGAATATTTTACAAGAGAGGAGGAATAAAGAGAGTTGAGAGAATGAGGGTTTACGCATGAAAAACCCTTAAAATGGTGAAAGGTAAACCCAAAATGACGTAGTTCAGGAGTTAAAAGCGTAGGAGCTTACAAAAATGCCCCTGGAGAAAACTTAAAAATTTGGCCGAACTGGAACCCACGACCCTCACCATGAGCCGTTGGTCCTTACCACGACTCGTGGTGACCTTCCGTTGTTCAAACTGCCAAAGTTCCCAGATCTCATGTTCGATCCCATGACTCGATAGGACGAGTCATCCCTCCTCGCAACGGATCATTCCTTCAATCATTGTATCCTCCTACCACTTTGGTCATCACCTTTCAACGACCCTCACAACGACTTATTGCACCCTCCAATGAGTCGTTCTTACCTTCCGTTAGACCTACTGGAAAATTCACTACTCAACCCATTACTAGTGACAACGGTCCATCATAGCTCACAACGGGTCGTGGGGTGACCGTCGCATCCCCAATTGCTGAAGTCCCCCTTGCACCACGACTGTAAAGGATGGCTCGTTGTTTCTCATAGTGAGTGGTCACATTGATCGTGGCTTACACTGCCATCTAGTCTCCTCAAACCACGAATCTCAACAATGGCTCATGATTTCCAACCACAAGTCGTTACAACCTCCCGTCCTGCAACTTTTTACCCTATTTTCTGTAGATTTCAATTTTTAACCACTGGATCTACTCTTAGGCACTCCCGGGGTATTACAATATCTTCCCCTTGGGAACATTCGTTCTCAAATGTTGGCTGATCATACTAAAATGATAGAGATGAAGCCGATATCCAAATATCAATCAATCATAGCTAAGCACCAACGGAGTATCTGACTCTAGACCAACCCTATACACCAAATTTGAAGATTCACACCTAACATGCATACCATAACTAAAGGGAGGCTGAAGAACTTGAAACCAGCATAGAACTAAACAAAACACTGAAGAAAATTCTTTACACTTTTTATCTGGCACAAAACGAACACTGACAAAACCTTCGTTCTCAAATCGCCTTTCTGATACTAAGTCAGGATTCACAACATCTAATCTAACTGAGAGTTAGGATTTCATAAGCACGAGTTATCCCTAGCATCTAAGACTGAGCACATACATGAGATAATCTAACTCTACTGAGTTAACAAACAACTTCCAGAGACTGAGTTCAATCTGAACACATATTAAAACATGGATTAACACACATAACTTATTCAGAACATGAAAATGAGCAATAAGGACTCATAGGGAAACACTGGCATCACTAACCGGTTACTTCTAAACCTCGAAAATTTGCACGTACGAATCGACATACTGCATCTGCTAGAGTTGGCACTTCTTATGAGCATTCTCAAGATCTAACTTGTTTCACATATTCACTCTCTCCCCCTTAGCTTAAAGTCATCATCCTAAGACTCCCGAATCTTTCTTCAAGTTAGACTACGCTACGAATTCTTAACCTCCTTCACTTCTAACCTTCCCTGCGAGCCTTACTAACAGTTATTCACATCACACTAATAATCTTTTCTCACCATAATAGCTGAACTTCTTATTCAATATAGAGATTGGCATCACATAAAAAAGGACACAAAGATTCATAACATACCTGTGGCCACTACTGGTGCCTTGCACTTATCCTGAGGGGTTGAAATAGAATAGGAGCGGTTTTGACAATGCCCGCCACCTGGATGAGAGGATGCACCCTTCTGAGATGGGCGTGCTATCGGAGCTGCTGAAGAAGTGGACGAGAATCTACTTTCGCCTCGCTTAGCTCTGCGTAATCTCGGAGCTTAAGGCCCACCCTACCTACCAAAACCAAATATATAAGTCGGCCATGCATACTCCCAAGTGGTTCTTTGAACAGCTCATACACAATGGGTACGTAATCTCCCTCACTCGAGGCTGATAAGGAGCACTAGCTATTGAAGGTGCTGGAGCTGATGTTTTCTGCTGGTAGTGTGAGCGATATCCAGCACTTGACCTCTATTAGGAGAAATCTAGATCTCCGAATCTAGCCCTCTTGGCCTCTCTCTCCTTTTCTTTCACCTGTCTGAATTCCATCTGTTGAGCAAATATTACCAACCGTGGGAAGTCTATGTCTCGGTGCAACATGGTTGTCATGCATTTTTTGACCAAGGAGTCTAACACTCCATTCACAAACTGACTTACTCGGGCCCGCTGGTCAGCTACCATCTCCGACACATACTTAGATAACCGAGTGAACTCTAATGCGTACTCCTGAACAATCATGTCATTTTGTTTCAAATTAATAAACTTTGCTGCCTTTGCCTCCCTCAGCTCCGGAGGGAAGAACCTATCCAAAAATGCTGTCATAAATTTATCCCAACCTAAGGGACCTACTCCAACTTCCTGACTGTCCCTCCACTGACAATACTAGATAACTCCTTTTAACTGGTACGAGGCTAAGTTTGCGCTCTCATTCCCTGTCACACCCATGATGCGAGTAATCTTCTAAATATACTCCAAAAATTCATATGGGTCCTCATCCACCATTGACCCCAAGAATTCGAGTGGGTTCATTTGAAGAAAATCTATTATCCTTGCTGCCGCCTCATTTCCATTCTGAGGAGCTCGGCCCACCGCCTGCTGGTTAATTTGAACGGTCAGGGCCTGCACCAATATTTGGAAGGCTGCTCCAAACTCAACATGAGTAACATGATCATCTATTGGATCTGCTTGGGCTGGTGGTACCTGCTGGCAGCCGTTAGCATGTCTTCTTCCATTCGCTTGATGGGGAGGCATTATTTGCGAGCACGTAAAGCACAAGTTCGGGGAGGAACTACTTAGAGCTTCATACTCCACGCACAATAAACATCATGAAGAAAAAGGAACATTCCTAAAACGTCTCATAGCCTCTTTTTCATAAGTGTGGCACACTTCATACCTATGAAGAAGACTCTACGTAATGTGGCTTTCAGACACCCTAGGACACTCAAAACCTATGGCTCTGACACCAAGTTTTTTAGGACCCAAGAGTACCCCCGGATCGTAGACAAGGGACAAGGAACCCCGAAAGGCTCCAAGTCGACCCATGGCATAATCATCGCTTACACTTAATATAAAAAACATTTAATCATCATGAACAGGCAGAAGAAAATAACAAGAATTTATTATGATCCATAAAGACAATTAAAAACACTTAGATACATAACTGAAACTGTCTAGACAAGTCCGAAAGCCTTCTACTAAACTGATGAGTTGCTGAGACAAGCCCCCAGCTAACTCCTAAAGTCTGAAAACTGGAAGATGATAAAACAGGAATATAAATCACATCCTCGGAAGATGAGGACTCACTACTAACCACTTGGAAATGGAGAAGCGTATCAAGTCACGCGGCTAAACCTGGAGACCTGAATCTATATTCATGAAATGATATAGCATAAGAGGTGTGTGGTCAGTACTTGGGATGTACTGAATATGTGGGAAGTGTAAATAAACTAATTCATAATATATTCAAGAAGGAAGTAATGTAAAACATTTTATTAGCAACATAGTAGAAATGAAGTACGACAATCTTATACGAGGTTCACAAATTCAATCAACGTAACCACATTATAAAGACATGCATTATAGCAACTACTGATGTGAAAAAGTAATAATCGGGAATAATACAATGTATGATGCTTTGATTGATATCAAGAGGGTCCCTGACGTCTAAGGGGGAGTCCCTAACTATCGAAGGGTAACATTCTCAGCCAAAGAGAGTCTCTAACTATCAAAGGGAGAGAGAAAACTCTGATATAGAGAGTCACTTGCTGAAGAAAATCCCGAACAATGCAGGGAAAATAAGATACTCGGTTGACTAGGGATGTAAGTCCCGACTGACTAAGAGATTACATTCTCCACTAACATCTAGGGATGTGAGTCCCGACCAACTACAAGAAGACATTCTGCACTAACGTCTATGTAAGACATTCTCCACTAATGTCTAGATAAGACATTCTCCACTAACGTCTATGTAAGACATTCTCCACTAATGTCTAGATAAGACATTCTCCACTAACGTCTATAGCTAAACTAAATTTACAACAGCTAATTAGAGACAAGAAAATCCACCACTCTCATCATGCAGTACTCATATAAAAAGGGAGTAGAGTTATCCTTTAATACGCAAAAGCTCAACAAGTTTACATATTAATCACAGGCTTTATCATCATGATTCACATTATTACAGAACCAATTTCCTCATTAGCTTTAACATCACAACCCAACGAGCAAGCTATAAATTCATACTAGCATTATTCTATCATGGCATCTTGATTCCGTACTCACCTCATTCAATAGGTAATATAAGATCATACATGATTTACAGAATTCAACTCATAATCTATCAAGGATGCATGTCTTCATGTATTTAGGTTACAACCATTTCACTCACTGGTCACAATCACTCCTTTTATGAACTCTTCATCCACGACCATTTTAGATTCTAAGATTTTATAAAAAAGATTTTTAGTAAAGAAAACAATATAGAATCCTCCCAAGCTTCATAGTTCAATAATGGAGATGCAATCTTGTCATGTCCAATCAATTAAATCTAAACATGGTGATGACACATAATTTACTTCAATCACTCAAGCCCATAACCCCTACTCAATCCAACATGGCCATCAATATCAAATCAAGTCATTAGGGTTAATTATGCAATCATTCCACACTTCCATCATGATCATGAATTTCTATGATAATGAAGGGAGACATAAACAATTCGCATTCACTACTCGAATAAATTTAGGTAGAACATACTACACACACACACATACTCAACCCATATTTCATAATTCAAGATAACCCATCAATAAATATTCCAATTAAATTCATAATTGCAGTAGATATTAGCATTTAAGAAAAATAAAGAAGAATTTACCCCTTTTACAAACCCTATATCATGTTTTTCTAGGTTTATCGAAAATGGATATTTAAAAAAATATTTTTGGGATACAAGGATGGAAGAGTATCCTTGTTGAAAGACCCGCATACCTGGTAGACAAAAATCCCACTCAAAAATCTTCCTTGAAGCTTGAAGAACGCATTAATGAAACCCTAGAATTTTTTAGAAGCGAGGAAGAAGAAGGAAAGTTGAGAGAATGAGGGTTTAGTCAAGAAAATCCCTTAAAATCATGCAAGGTCGAACCCAAAACGACGTAGTTTAGGAGTTTATAAAAAATACCCCTGGAGAAACCTTAAAAATCTGGCCGAACTGGAACCCACGACCCTCACCACGGGTCATTGGTCCTTACCACGACTTGTGGTGACATTATATTGTTCAAACTTCTGAAGTTCCTAGATCTTACGTTCGATCCCACCACTCGACAGGACGAGTCGTCCCTACTCGCAACAGGTCGTTCCTTCAGTCATTGTATCCTCCTGCCACTTTGGTCCTGACCTTTCAACGAGCCTCACCATGACTCGTTGCACCCTCCAATGAGTTGTTCTTACCTTCCGTTAGACCTATTATAAAATTCACTACTCAACCCACTACTGGTGACAACGATCAGTCATAGCTCACAATGGGTCGTGGGGTGACCTGTTGCATCTCTAATTGCTAAAGTCCCCCTCGCACCATGATTGTAAACGACAGCTCGTTATTTCTCACAATGAGTCATTACATCGATTGTGGTTTACGCTGCTACCTGGTCTTCTCAAACCATGACTCTCTACAACGGCTCATGGTTTCCAACCACGAGTCATTACAACCTCCTGTCCTGCAACTTTTTTCCCCATTTTATGCAGTTTTCAATTTTTAACCTCGGGTCTACTCTTAGGCACTCCCGGGGTATTACAATAGTGCAGGGTCAGCACTAGTAAAGAAACCTGGATCATTAGGAAAATCCCACACCAGAAAAATAGAGGGAGAGTCCTGGGCTATTTAGTAAAGGAAATAGACTTAATATTGTGAGGTGCCTTTTGGGTTGAAAACTTGAAGGGATAAATCTGTGATGGGCTTTGGCCCAAGAGAGGATAATACTTCACAATGTTAGGCCAGGCTCATTACAGTGGTATCAGAGCCGACTCTCGACTAGTATGGTGGTGGAGAAAACCTCAGCGAGGATGCTATGTCCCTACGGGGAGTGAGTGCAGGGATAGTGCTAGTAGAGAAACCATGCTAGTTAGGCAAATCACACATCGAAAAAAGAAAGGGAGAGTCCTGGGCTATTTAGTAAAGGAACTGGACCTAATACTGTGAGGCGTCTTTTGGGTTGAAAGCCCGAAGGGACAAATCCATGATGGGCTTCGACCCAAGAGCAGACAATACTTCATAGTTTTAGGCCAGGGTCGTTACACCACCACCACCATTCCTGCAAAGACTCAAAAAGAGCAAGGAGGGGGAATGCTTTAAAAAGTTCTTTGATATATTCAAAGAACTTCACATAAATTTGCCTTTGCTTGATGTTTTGCAGGGAATGCCCAAGTACGCTAAGTACTTGAAAGATGTGGTGGCCAACAAAGTCAGATTGGTGGATGTTCAGACAGTGGCACTGACTGAGGAGTGCAGCCACAGGGTAATGCGCAAGATACTAAAAAAGCTCAAAGCCCCAGGGAGTTTTCCCTCCCCATACAAACTGGTAAAGATGAAGTAATAAGAGCTCTATGTAATTTAGGGGAAGAAGTGAATCTAATGCTCCTATCTTTTTTTAACACCTTAGGGTTTGGTCAGCCGAGGCCAACACGAATGATGCTGCAACTGGCAGACAAGTCTCAAGTGGCACCAGATGGAATAATCGAGGACCTTCTCATCAAAGTGGGTAAGTTCATTATACCCGTTGATTTCATCATTCTTGATATAAAAGTTGATGAAAAGGTACCCCTGATCTTGGGATGGCCATTCTTGACCACTAGAGGAGTAATTATTAATGTAAGAGAAGTGACCGTGAAAATGAGGGTCGATGATGAAGAAGAATTCTTCCAGATCTACCAAGATATCAACCCACCCACACACTACAAAGACCTTTGTAAGGTGAATATGTTGTCATAGGCTAAGTGTGGTGTGGCAGATTCCATAGGTCCATGACCGTACAAGATGATCACTTTTCAGGTCGAATCTGATGGAGGGCTTCAGTTCAAGAAGGGGTTGGAAGAAGAGAGGGACAAAGTGGAGGTTGTTCCCTCGAAAAACAAAAAAAAGAAGAAGATGGTTCTAGAGAGGGAACACTGGTTTGAGGATATCCTAAAAAGGATAGTCCACATCGTGCCGCGATGTAAAATCAGGCACTTCTTGCGATGCAACCCAAGGTACCACAGGTATAATTTTATTTTTCCTTTGTGTTGATTTTGTTTATTTTCACCTTGTTGTTGTTTTTGGTGGTGAATTAGGCACAGATTAAGGGTAATTCTAAGAACCCTTGGATGAGGAAGCTAAGGAGCATGAAACAGGAAAAGTGTGGGGTCGATAACCCACTTGTACAAAAATAAAGAAAAACATGATGTTGTCTAGGCCTAGAGGCCTCAGGGAGTATTTCTCACCCTTTTTGTATTTTAATTTGATGTTTTGGGGAGATAACATATTTTAAGTGTGGGGTGAGGAAAATTTCAAAATTTTATGCTTTATGATTTTGGGTGGAATTAGTTCTTTGTAAGGTATTGTTGGATGAAAAAGTTTATTTGAGCATGATTCACCCACCTGTTGGTGAGGGAAATTTCAAATTTTTGTGATTAATATTTTGGGTGGAATTAGTGCTTTGTAATGTATTATTGGATGAAAAAGTTGAGTTGAGCATGATTCACCCACCTGTTGGTTTTTCTTTTCGGTTCTTTTTCGACAGCGGCGGCGGGGGGGGGGGGGAGCACTTTGAACCAATGAATAAAATTTTTTTTTGTTTGTACATAGCTGTTTTAGTCATAGTTAGGGACTGTTCCTGACGATTGATGGATGACGACCGTCTTGAGGAAAAATTAGTCAATAGGTTTTTACTTGTGAACCCGTAGTTGATTGATGGCCTGATGTTCTTTTTATGTGATATACATGATTGTGGGATGCAAGTGTTGTTAATTTTGAAGCATGCTTAAGAGTTGTATAACTTTATTTGAGGCTCCTAGGCTCCTGAATGTGACTCGATGTGCTTAAACCTGAATTTTGTATTCTTGTGATTAGCTGAGTTAAGAGTCTGCTGAATTTGTCTTGAATTGAGCATGTGCTGTGAGTGTAAGGGTTTTAAATATTCCATGCTATGGTGTAGTATCTAAAACTTGTATGGTGTGTATATTAAACAAAATGAGGGATGTCGATTGTTATCATTTAGGCATTTCTTTGAATAAGCCTAATTTTTATCCCTTGCTTTACCTACCTTGAATGTCATCCTAGTTAGCCCCATTGAGCCTTTAGCCTATTCTTTTCTAGCCACAATATGAGCTTAATCCTTTCTTTTTATTAGCCTTGAATTTGATCCAAAATTTCTAAGCGCTTATGTGAAATTGCAAAACAAGTTAAGGAGTGAGAAATGAAATAAGAAGGAAAATAGTAGTGGTGGGAGTTGAAGAGAAGACTAGATATGCACTTGGTTAAAAATGAATAAGAGTTAGTAGGGAGTAAAAGAAGAAAAGAGCAAAAAAGAAAATTTAAGAAAATTGCTCAAGTACTCCCTACTAGCAAGTTAAGTGTGCCTAATGAGATGGGGAAACAAAAGAGGAAAATGGGAGTTGAAAAGTATAAAGGTGAAGTAGGAGGATGGAAATTCCTAATGAAAATGTGGTGTATTAAAAGCGCTTAGGGAAGATAGTCACTATTACAGGTCATAATAGTACCTACCCGCCCTTAGCTTACATTACAAATCATTAAGTCCTACTTGATCTTACAATTCTTAAATTAGTGGAGTAAAACACTATGGGCAAGCTTCTGGGTCAATACACATGGCATGTGAATTCTTTGTGAGAGTGAGCTTGTTTCTTATCCATATACCCATGCATGTAATAATTCTAAAATATATAAGCGAAAATGGGTATCTCTCTTGTTATGAGGGAACATGTTTAATGAAAGACAAAATTCATGTTGGATTTCTTAATCGGTTAATTTGCATGAGTTTGTTGAGATTGAGAGTCGATTCTTGAGGTTAGGAAGTCTTTACATAGCTATATTTAATTTTAAGCGTAAAATCATGCATGCTCTATTTTTAACTTTGCATCTAAAACAATCGGTGTGGCCTTATCTTGAATTATCTTACTTCAATTATGTAATACCCCGGAAAGGGATAAGAATAGACCCGGGAGTTAATTTTGGAAAGTGTAGAAAATTAGTAAAAATACCACAGGACAGATGACCCTACCACTCATGGTAGGGTACCACGAGTCGTCACAAGATGTCATGGTTTGGGAATTTCAGGGGAGCAGTGGAGGCAACGGATGGTGTAATGATTTGTTGTTGGGAAAGTATGAGTCGTTGTCCCCGGTCGTTGGAAGGATTGTGTTAGACTGAAGGAGAAACAACGGGCCATCCCATGACTCGTGGTGAGGAGGCATGACCCATTGCTTCAGGTCATAGCTCGTGCATTGAAGGTTCCAGTGCGGGCGATGGGAGGAGAACACGACTCGTTGGAAGCCACCACAAGTCATGGTGAGGCTCGTGCGAAGGAAAGTCAGATTCGGTCACGGAGTTGACTATAGTCGAAGTAACGACTCATGCTTTGTAGTAATGAGTCATCCTAACAAGTACTGGGAAGGATCCGAGCCATGTGATGACGCAGTGGACTCAACGACTTGATACCATGAGTCATGGTATATTGTCACGACCCGTTGGGTCGGCCGTTGGTCCATCTCGGACAATTTTCAAGGATTTAATTTTAAGGGCAATTTTGACTATTCTACACTTTGAGACCCTAAACTGTGTCGTTTTGGATATTTTCTGGGTATGATAATGTGTGTTAAGTCCTTTATGCATGCCCATTCTCATGCAATAATTTTAGAGAGATTTTTGGGAGATTCAAGGTCTTCTTCCCCAAGTTTCCATCAATTTCTTTGTGGGTATTCAACGAACTTTGAGTCAATCCATTTCCAGTTATGTAGAGTTTTAGAATGGGTGAAATTCTTCCCCACCCATGCCCAAATCTTAATTTCAAATCATGAATTCTCCTATTCAAGTCTATGGAGTTTTACCCAAATGCATGAAAATGTAATATCTCTTTATGTATATGATTTAATTGAGTTTTAATTATTGAGTTATGCATGTTGGGCAGATTTTATATTATCTTCTTCAAATTCATGTTTCAAATCATTTTAAATCTAAAATTCCCATTGATGGAAGTTCGTGAAAATTATGATTTATGATGAATATTAAAATTTTTGAGGTTATTGATGATAAAAAAGCATGAATACAAGTTACCCATGTTTATAAGCATATTTTTTTGAAAGAATTGAGTATGATGAAGTAAAGGGAAATGCCCACATGTTGAAAAATGATTTATGATTTATGTAATGAATTACATGATTTATCGAGTTATGATGTTGGCCGATGAAAAGTGTTATACCCCATAGAATTTCCGGCACCTAAATGACCTATTCGCATAATGGTTAAGCATATTTGAAGGCCATACCTGCTAGAGAAAGGCCCGGGAAAAGATCGGACGAGAAACCTGTCGAACCATCGCGGAAGGAGCTGAGGCAGAGCCCCTCTGCGATGGCAGCGTGTCACGGAGGTGGAGCCTCCACGTTGGCTCTGTGACACGTTGGCCTTGTCCAGGCCCAAGTATATAAGCCCCACTTTGGTTTTAAATCATTAATCACCCATGTAATTTCCAGAAAACAGAGCAAACCAGCAGAAAAGGAAATAGAACGAAGAAGGTATTATAATTTTCATCCGATTACGCTGCTAAACGTTGTCCAAGCTCAAATTAACCTCAAATACCGAGGTATTTAGCAGCAGAGAGCATTCCTACGGACTTAGTTTCGTGAAATACAGCCGACGAATCATCGAGCCACCGAGCTAAGGTAAGTGGAATTGCTCTAAATTAGTGTCTATGTGTTCCTAGCTGTGAAGTGAATATTTCTCCCTTCTGGACCGCTGAAAAATAGCGAGTTTTTGACCGTCTTTCGATAAGCCTAAGTTTAGGCTATAAACTATATCGAAAGTGACGTTGCTCTTTACAATAAAGCTGTATTTAGTATTGATTGACATATTTATGAATGCAGTTGGGAGAAAATAGTTGAAGTACTGGCCGAGCCTCGTCCCACAGCCGGATAGTTCGAGGATAAGGTATGTAAACTAGTTTCCTCGGCAAGTTAGTAATCTTGGTACAGTACAATAATTTAAAGGCCAGTAGAATATTCAGAAGCCATGTATGATGTTTACTATGAATGATGGTACGATACTAGAAACATTATGTTATGATCAGTGCGAGACTTGCTAGCACGATATAGATTCTAATAAAAGTGTTAAGAACTGCACAACATGCTCAGTATGTGATGTGACACAGAATGTTAGGATATCATTGTATTCAGTTGAAATCCAGTAAAGCAATGTAATATCCATAAGACATCTCAGAAATAGAACGATAAGTTAAAGCGAAGTTACAAAGCATATTAGGACTAGCAAATCATGTTACTATAGAAACTCAGTATACAACATAGTTTCGACAGAAAGACCATATCTTGTTCAGCATTAGCCCCAGTACAGTCTGGCAGAAGACTACATTTGTACATATATACTATTACCAGCCTCAGCATGCATTAAGTACGTACATATTACTATCGCTAGCTCAGCATATAGTATATACAAATACTTCACCACTATTAGCTTCAGTATCTGGGACATGCAGATAGTATTACTAGTTGAGACTGTTGTATTGTTTGGGGTTGGACTACCTAGCATCCATGACCGCCCAAGGTTAATAGCTGTATCGACTCGTCCGCCAGAGGACGAGGATACGTCGCTCTATGGAGCGGCATGCCGCCCCACAAGAGACGAAGATGGGATGCCAGTTTTCCCCATATTGTGCCTTGGTCGGCCCTTATACACCCCCGTCGAGCGGATACGCCCGGGGTGTTGATTCAGGAGTCCTCCGGACTCAGGTACAGTTATAGTCAGGGGCTCAGCGAGCCCAAGTGCATACCCAGGGGACCGGCAGGATGCTTATAGTTATTTTAGGAGATGGGACGACCGGGGTAGGGGTGTAGATTGCGTGTTGGTTGTACCTCCCGGCTTATGGGGGCCGGGTAAGGTTTGAGTGTGGTATGTTATGTTATGATATGTCATGCTGTGTTACGGTAGATATGAGTAGATCGATAGTAGAACGATAAATCCTCAGGTATGACTCCTACTCCTTCCAGTATGATTAAGAGAAGGTATGACTTACATTATCAGACAGTTAATCTATTCCTTCCCACTTCAGTTTCATCATTTATATTGTTGTTTTCAGATATTTCTTTCAGTTATTGCTTTACATACTCAGTACCAGCGGTACTGACGCCTGGTGGGGCGCTGCATTACTTGCCTGCAGGTACTCATAGACGAGCAGGCGATACCACGTGATTCCTGTCAGCGACCGAGTATTCAGCTCCTGTAATCCAGAGACTGAATTCCAGAGGTGTATTTCATTTTCTTTTGTTGTATAGTACGGGTAGGTCGGGGCCCTGTCCCGATCATTTCTATTGCTATTCCTAGAGGCTTGCAGTCTGTATATATTTCCCTGTGGTCAGATGAGCCGGTCGTGTGAGGCCGTGCAGTTGTATAGCTGTTAGTACTTGTGTTTCCTTTATGTTGGTCGTGGGGGGCCATAGTTCGACAGTAGTGGTTACCTTGCCGGTCACGTAGCTATCCAGTGCTTCATGGTTAAGTTATAGATAACTAGACAGCATGGTGGCCTTGTCGGCCCGCTTAGGTTTCCCTATATTGACATGTTTCTGGTCAGCTGTTAGTACAGGTACAGGAGGCTATAGGCCAATGGGCCGGGGGCTGTGTTTACAGCCATTATATAGCCCTTTGTTTCCAGAAATGTGAGTTAGAGCCAGCCAGGCACCAGATGTGCCCAGGCTTAGCAGTCCAGCAGTTCAGGTCCTAGTAGGGCACCAGGTGCCAGTCATACCCCCCAAGACGGGGTGTGACAAACTTGGTATCAAAGCAGGTTGTATCCCAGGGAGTCTGTAAGCCGTGCTAAGTAGAGTCCTGTCCATGGATGTGTTGTGCACCACATACTATGGGTAGGAGGCTGCAAGGCATGATAGGATGGTTGCCTTTTGTTCTTATTCAGTCGTGCTGTAGAGCGGTACAATATAGGGTTGAGTCCCTAAAAGCTTACTATATTCTTTGGTTACAGATAATGTCAGACCAACGACATCCTATCACAGGTCGGAGCTTAGATGTTGCAGCAGGGGAAGGCACCAGCATGGTGCCTCGTCCTCATTTAGAAACAGGCCGATCAGAGGGCACTATAGAGGCATCGTCCCAGCCTTCTCAGCAGTCTCCACCACATCAGGAGCTGCTTGGGGCGACACTACCTTCAGCAGTCCCTATACCAACACCTTCCGACCAGGAGGTTAGGAGTGCGGTAGTTATGTTAGCACAGATGATGGCTGCTCAGCGTCAGCCAATGCCGTCTATAGTTGCGGAGTCATCAGGAGGGCCCGGTAGTTCGAGGGTCCGAGAGTTCTTAGCTCTGAATCCCCCACAGTTCACAGGTACGGACCGGACAGAGGACCCTCAGGATTTTCTGGATCAAATGCAGAGAATCTTCAGGGTTATGCATGCCACGCCTACAAAATCAGTTGAATTGGCAACATTTCGGTTATGGGACATCGCCGTGTTGTGGTATGAAAACTGGGAAAGGTCTCGAGGGAGAGATGTTTCCCCTCCCACCTGGTCCAGCTTTTCAGGAGCTTTTCTGGATCACTATTTGCCGCGGGAGATTCGACAGGCCCGGGTAGACCAGTTCCTACATCTGGAGCAGGGGGCCATGAGTGTTCAGGAATATTCCTTGCGGTTTGATTCTTTGGCACGATATGCACCGGCCTTTGTTGATACCATGGCATCCAGAGTACACCGCTTTATCATGGGGTTGAATCCAGAGTATGTTGAGACTTGTATTATGGCCACACTGCGAGAGGACATGGACATTGCTCGAATTCAGGCATTTGCCCAGAATATTGAGGGCATCAGACAGCGACATCGGGAAATCAGAAGGGTTAATCAGGAACAGCGTCGCCGGGACAGGCCAGTTGAGTTACAGAGGGAGGCCCGGGGAGGACCCAGGCCATGATTGTTAGACAGGCCGCCCAGATCCCCGCCTCCACCACAGTCGCAGGGGGGTAGATTCAGCCGCAGGGGGCAGTCAGAGACTGGCAGAGGCTCGTAGATGGCAGATTCACCATTACAAAGGAGGGCGGAGCAGAGTAGGTATACCATACCACTTTTCCCTATATGCAGTCGACGCCATCCTGGAGCATGCAGGTATGGTTCCACCACATGTTATATTTGTGGCCAAGAAGGCCATTTGATGAAAGATTGCCCAGCCAGAGGCCGAGAGGACCGAGATAGACAGGATAGGGCATCTGCAGGGTCACGAGCCACAACATCCTCGACTGGGCGCAGGCCCTCAGTTTCAGCAGACAGGGGTCGGGGCAGATCAGGGGCCTCCAGTACAGGTGCGGGTCCAAGCCGCACATATGCTTTACCAGGGAGGCAAGATTCAGAAGCGTCACCTGATGTTGTGACAAGTATGCTAACTATCTGCTCACACCCTGCTTATGTGTTGATTGATCGAGGGTCTACTTTGTCCTATATTACTCCATTTGTGGCACGAAAGTTTAGTATTGCACCAGAATTATTGCAGCATCCCTTTTTAGTATCCACGCCCGTCGGTGACTCTATCACAGCTAATCGAATCTACCACGGGTGTACAGTAGAGGTTGCTGACCTTCACACCACAGTAGATCTGGTCGAGTTAGAAATGATAGACTTCGATGCCATAATGGGTATGGATTGGTTAGTACCGTGTTTTGCCAACGTTGAATGTTGGACCAAGACGGTCCAATTCCACTTCCCAAGAGAAGCAGTGTGAGAGTGGAAGGGCAGCACTGCTACGCCAAAAGGTAGGTTTATTTCCTACCTTCAGGCGAGAAAGTTGATATCTAAGGGATGTATTTGCCATCTGGTCAGAGTCCAGGATGTCCAAGAAGAATTTCCGACGCTCCAGTCTGTTCCAGTGGTGAACGAATTCCCTGATGTGTTCCCAGATGAGTTACCTGGTATTCCCCCAGAAAGGGAAATAGACTTTGCTATTGACTTGCTACCAGGTACTCAGCCGATATCAATTCCTCCCTATCGTATGGCTCCGACAGAAATCAGAGAATTAAAGGAGCAGTTGAAAGATTTATTGGATAAAGGTTTCATCAGGCCGAGTACTTCACCGTGGGGTGCGCCAGTTTTATTTGTGAGGAAGAAAGATGGCTCGCTCTGAATGTGCATACATTATCGACAATTAAACAAAGTTACAGTAAAGAATAAGTACCCGCTCCCCAGAATTGATGACTTATTTGATCAGTTGCAGGGAGCCAGATACTTTTCTAAGATTGACTTGCGGTCTGGATATCACCAGGTCCGAGTACGTGAGATAGATATTCCTAAGACAGTGTTCAGGACCCGGTATGGACATTTTGAATTTCTAGTCATGTCCTTCGGGTTAACGAATGCCCCGGCAGTCTTCATGGACCTGATGAACAGCATTTTCAGACCTTCCCTGGATTTGTTCATGATAGTATTCATTGATGACATTCTGGTGTATTCTCGCTCTGAAGCAGATCACCAGACTCATTTGCGGACAGTGCTCCAGATTCTCATGGACCGTCAGTTGTATGCTAAATTTTCTAAGTGTGAATTCTGGCTTAGCTCAGTGGCCTTTTTAGGGCATATCGTGTCGGATACTGGTATACAGGTAGATAAGCAGAAAATAGAAGCAGTTAAGTCATGGCCTAGGCCTACCACTCCGACTGAAGTCTGTAACTTTCTGGGGTTGGCAGGATATTACAGGAGGTTCGTTGAAGGGTTCTCGACTATTGCGGCACCCCTAACCAAATTGACACAGAAAGCAGCAAAGTTTCAATGGACAGAGGCATGTGAGCAGAGCTTCCAGGAACTGAAAGACAGATTAACCTCCGCCCCAGTATTAGCATTGCCGGAAGGCACAGAAGGTTATTCAGTCTATTGCGATGCGTCAGGCGTCGGGTTAGGTTGTGTGTTGATGCAGCATGGTAGAGTAATTGCATATGCTTCCAGATAGCTGAGGAAACACGAAAAGAATTACCCTACCCACGACCTGGAATTGGCCGCAGTAATCCACGCCTTAAAGATGTGGAGGCATTACCTGTACGGCGTCCATGTTGATATTTACACAGATCATAAGAGCCTACAGTACATCTTCACTCAGAGGGAGTTGAATCTACGGCAACGCCGCTGGTTGGAGCTGTTAAAAGATTATGATGTGAATATTCTGTATCACCCGGGAAAAGCTAATGTTGTAGCAGATGCCCTGAGCCGTAAGTCAATTGGGAGTTTGGCGTATTTGCGACCTGAGAAACGGAAGTTAGCCAAAGAAATTCATCAGTTAGCTGGTTTAGCTGTTCGAGTAATGGAAACAGAAAATAATAGAGCAGTAATTCAGAATTCTGCTGTGTCATCATTAGTTACAGAGGTAAAAGAACGACAGTACGAGGACCCTGATTTAGTCCAGCTCAGAGATAGAATTCAAAAAGGTAAGGAGTCAGATTTCCAAATGACTGAGGATGATGTGCTACGCTGTAAGGGCCGCCTATGTGTCCCAAATATTTCAGGGCTTCGCGGGCGAATCATGCACGAGGTACATTACTCTCGCTATTCCCTTCATCCAGGAGCGACGAAGATGTACCACGATATCAGAGACATTTACTGGTGGCCAGGTATGAAAGCTGAGATCGCTGAATTTGTATCTAGATGTTCTAACTGTCAGCAAGTGAAAGCAGAGCACCAAAAGCCGGGCGGTTTGACGCAGGATATAATGGTGCCTATGTGGAAATGGGAAGCGATAAATATGGATTTTATAACAGGATTACCCCATACTAGACGCAGAAATGATTCCATTTGGGTAATAGTTGACAGGCTAACAAAATCAGCTCATTTCCTGCCAGTGAAGGCTACCTTCTCGGCTGAGGACTATGCCGAATTATATATCAGAGAAATAGTTAGATTGCATGGAGTGCCGGTATCCATCATTTCAGATAGGGGAGCACAGTTTACAGCTAGATTCTAGCAGTCGTTCCAGAGGGGTTTGGGAACGCAAATCAATTTGAGCACAGCATTCCACCCCCAGACAGATGGGCAAGCTGAGCGGACTATCCAAACGCTCGAAGATATGCTACAAGCGTGTGTGCTAGATTTTGGGGGTAGGTGGGATGAGCATCTTTCGTTGATTGAATTTGCTTATAATAATAGCTATCATTCAGCCATCCAGATGGCGCCTTTCGAGGCATTATATGGGCGAAAATGTAGATCGCTGATTGGTTGGTTTGAAATAGGAGAATCAGCATTGGTTGGCCCAGACATTGTTCGGCAGTCAGAGGAAAAGATAAAGCTTATCCGAGAACGTTTACTGACTGCTCAGAGCCGCCAGAAGTCTTATGCAGATATGCGGCGCAGAAATCTAGAATTTGCAGTAAATGACTGGGTATATCTGAAAGTGTCTCCGATGAAAGGAGTAATGAGATTTGGCAAGAAAGGCAAGCTTAGCCCGAGATTTATTGGGCCATATCAGATTCGGCGAAGAATAGGCCGAGTTGCATACGAATTGAACTTGCCTCCAGAGTTAGCATCTGTCCACCCAGTATTCCATGTCTCTATGTTGAGAAAGTTCGTAGGGGACCCTTCTACAGTAGTTCCAGTTCAGGACGTCCAGGTCACACAAGAGTTAGCATATGAAGAGGTTCCAGTACCTATTTTAGACAGACAGATTCGCAGGTTGAGGACTACAGATGTTGCGTCTGTCAAAGTATTGTGGCGTAACAGGAACCGTGAGGAAATGACGTGGGAAGCTGAAGAAGATATGAAAGCCAGATACCCTCACCTATTTCAGGCCTATTCAGGCGACAGGTATGTCCGTATTATTGCTTATGCTGTACCTTATAGTTGTATATGTGTGAATGAGAAAGATTGATACTTAGTTGTCCAGTGGATCTTAAAATATTGCATGCAGTACCTGTGTTGGACTTTTCTGCATTTCAGGTTTTTGCTATAGTCCATATTACAGGGGAAACTCTGCCAAAATTTTTCTAGAAGGTAAGTTAAGTAGTCCTCTAGATAGCAGTGTACATTCGAGGACGAATGTTCTTAAGGGGGGGAGAATGTTATAACCCATAGAATTTCCGGCACCTAAATGACCTATTCGCACGATGGTTAAGCATATTTGAAGGCCATACATGCTAGAGAAAGGCCTGGGAAAAGATCAGACGCGAAACCTGTCGAACCATCACGGAAGGAGCCGAGGCAGAGCCCCTCCGCGATGGCAGCGTGTCACGGAGGTGGAGCCTCCGCGTTGGCTCCGTGACACATTGGCCTTATCGAGGCCCAAGTATATAAGCCCCACTTCGGTTTTAAATCATTAATCACGCATGTAATTTCTAGAAAACAGAGCAAACCAGCAGAAAAGGAAATAGAACGAAGAAGGTAATATCATTTTCATCCGATTATGCTGCTAAACGTTGTCCAAACTCAAATTAACCTCAGATACCGAGGTATTTAGAAGCAGAGAGCATTCCTACGGATTTAGTTTCGTGAAATACGACCGACGAATCGTCGAGCCACCGAGCTAAGGTAAGTGGAATTGCTCTAAATCAGTGTCTATGTGTTCCTAGCTATGAATTGAATATTTCTCCCTTCTTGACCGCTGAAAAATAGCGAGTTTTCGACCGTCTTTCGATAAGCCTAAGTTTAGGCTATAAACTATATCGAAAGTGACGTTGCTCTTTACAATAAAGCTGTATTTAGTATTGATTGGCATATTTATGAATGCAGTTGGGAGAAAATAGTTGAAGTACTGGCCGAGCCTCGTCCGACAGCCGGATAGTTCGAGGATAAGGTATGTAAAGCTAGTTTCCTCGGCAAGTTAGTAATCTTGGTACAGTACAGTAATTTAAAGGCCAGTAGAATATTCAGAAGCCATGTATGATGTTTACTATGAATGATGGTACGATACTAGAAACATTATGTTATGATCAGCACGAGACTTGCTAGCACGATATAGATTCTAATATAAGTGTTAAGAACTGCACAACATGCTCAGTATGTGATGTGACACAAAATGTTAGGATATCATTGTATTCAGTTGAAATCCAGTAAAGCAATGTAATATCCGTAAGACATCTCAGAAATAGAACGATAAGTTAAAGCGAAGTTAGAAAGCATATTAGGACTAGCAAATCATGTTACTATAGAAACTCAGTATACATCATAGTTTCGACAGAAAGACCATATCTTGTTCAGCATTAGCCCCAGTACAGTCTGGCAGAAGACTACATTTGTACATATATACTATTACCAGCCTCAGCATGCATTAAGTACGTACATATTACTATCGCTAGCTCAGCATATAGTATATACAAATACTTCACCACTATTAGCTTCAGTAAATGGGACATGCAGATAGTATTACTAGTTGAGACTGTTGTATTGTTTGGGGTTGGACTACCTAGCATCCATGACCGCCCAGGGTTAATAGCTGTATCGACTCGTCCGCCAGAGGACGAGGATACGTCGCTCTATGGAGTGGGATGCCGTCCCACAGGGGACGAAGATGGGATGCCATTTTCCCCATATTGTGGCTGGGTCGGCCCTTATACACCCCCGTCGAGCGGATACGCCTGGGGTGTTGATTCAGGAGTCCTCCAGACTCAGGTACAGTTATAGTCAGGGGCTCAGCGAACCCAAGTGCATACCTAGGGGACCGACAGGATGCTTATAGTTATTATAGGAGATGGGACGACCGGGGTAGGGGTGTAGATTGCGTGTTGGTTGTACCTCCCGGCTTATGGGGGCCGGGTAAGGTTTGAGTGTGCTATGTTATGTTATGATATGTCATGCTGTGTTACGGTAGATACGAGTAGAGCGACAGTAGAATGATAAATCCTCAGGTATGACTCCTACTCCTTCTAGTATGATTAAGAGAAGGTATGACTTACATTATTAGACAGTTAATCTATTCCTTCCTACTTCAGTTTCATCAGTTATATTGTTGTTTTCAGATATTTCTTTCAGTTATTGCTTTACATACTCAGTACCAGCAGTACTGACGCCCGGTGGGGCGCTGCATTACTTGCCTGCAGGTACTCATAGACGAGCAGGCGATACCACGTGATTCCTGTCAGCGACCGAGTATTCAGCTCCTGTAATCCGGAGACTGAATTCCAGAGGTGTATTTCATTTTCTTTTGTTGTATAGTACGGGTATGTCGGGGCCCTGTCCCGATCATTTCTATTGCTATTCCTAGAGGCTTGCAGTCTGTAAATATTTCCCTGTGGTCGAATGAGTTGGTCGTGTGAGGCCGTGCCGTTGTATAGCTGTTAGTACTTGTGTTTCCTTTATGTTGGCCGTGTGGGGCCATAGTTCGACAGTAGTGGTGACCTTGCCGGTCATATAGCTATCCAGTGCTTCATGGTTAAGTTATAGATAACTAGACAGCATGGTGGCCTTGTCGGCCCATATAGGTTTCCCTATATTGACATGTTTCTTGTCAGCTGTTAGTACAGGTACAGGAGGCTATAGGCCAATGGGCCGGGGGCTGTGTTTATAGCCATTATATAGCCCTTTGTTTCTAGAAATGTGAGTTAGAGCCAGCCAGGCACCAGATGTGCCCAGGCTTAGCAGTCCAGCAGTTCAGGTCCTAGTAGGGCACCAGGTGCCAGTCATACCCCCCAAGGCGGGGTGTGACAAAAAGGAGCCTTGATTCTTGGCTAAGCATGTTTTAAAGGGGATCAATGATGATAAATGTTATATCTTAGGCAATGAATTTTAATGCATGATGTTATTTATTTATGTATGAGCCTATATGCATATTTTTGGGAGCCGTGTCTTGCACCAAGCAACTTGGCATTCAAAGGACTACGCTGGTGTCTGATAACCACGTGCCACCGTGGGTTTGCAAATGATATGATGTATTGATAACGATCCCCTCATATGTGATATCACGCCTTATGCACGACCCTTTCTTTAAATTTTGTCATTCTATTTATTCAGGGAATAAGTGATGATCTAAGGATTCTTACTTAGGGAATCCTAAGGGATAAAATTTTACCCTAATCAACTGACTTTATCAAGAAAGATTACCTTTTTTAGGCCAAAGAATTACTAGCGAGCTCTCGCCTGGCAAGACAGGGTCGACTCTGCCCACTTGAGCCAGACAGTGGGGCATCATGAAAGGCTCTACCATGATGGTGTTGGTTATGACAAGTCCTCCCATTGTTCCTCATGTTTTATGCATTGTTATTTTATGGTGTGGCTCAAGTTATGTTTTGATAAAGTTTACCTGTGATTATGAAAATGAATATGCATATAGGCTCATACATAAATAAATAACATCATGCATTAAAATTCATTGCCTAAGATATAACATTTATCATCATTGATCCCCTTTACAACATGCTTAGCCAAGAATCAAGGCCCCTTTTTGTCACACCTCGCCTTGGGGGGTATGACTGGCACCTGGTGCCCTACTAGGACCTGAACTGCTGGACTGCTATGCCTGGGCACATCTGGTGCCTGGCTGGCTCTAGCTCACATTTCTGGAAACAAAGGGCTATATAACGGCTGTAAACACAACCCCCGGCCCATTGGCCTATAGCCTCCTATACCTGTACTAACAGCTGACCAGAAACATGTCAATATAGGGAAACCTATGCGAGCCGACAAGGCCACCATGCTGTCTAGTTATCTATAAGTCAATCATGAAATACTAGAAGGCTACGTGACCGGCAAGGTCACCACTACTGTCGAACTATGGCCCCACACGGCCAACATAAAGGAAACACAAGTACTAACAGCTATACAACTGCACGGCCTCACACGACCGGCTCATCTGACCACAGGGAAATATATACATACTGCAAGCCTCTAGGAATATCAATAGAAATGATCGGGACAGGGCCCCTGTTATACCCCGTAGAATTTCCGGCACCTAGACGACCTGTTCGCACGTTGGTTAAGCATATTTGAAGGCCATACGTGCTGGAGAAAGGCCCAGGAAAAGATCGGACGAGAAACCTGTCGAACCATCGCGGAAGGAGCCGAGGCAGAGCCCCTCCGCGATGGCAGCGTGTCACGGAGGAGAGGCCTCCGCGTTGGTTCCATGACACATTGGCCCTCTTCTAGGCCCAAGTATATAAAGCCCCACTTCGGGTTAATTCATTAAAACACTTAGGAAATTTCTAGGAAACAGAGAGAGAAATCAGAGAAAGGAGAGGAAACGAAGGGGGTGATATAATTTGCGTCCGATTATGCTGCTAAACGCTGTCCAAACTCAAATTAACTCTAGATACTGAGGTATTTAGCAGTAGAGAGCATTCCTACGGATTCAGTTTCGTGAAATACGGCCGACGAATCGTCGAGCCACCGAGCAAAGGTAAGTGGAATTGCTCTAAATTAGTGTCTATGTGTTCCTAGTTGTGAAGTGAATATTTCTCCCTTCTGGACCTCTAAAAAATAGCGAGTCTTTGGCCGTCTTTCGATAAGCCCAAGTTTAGGCTATAAACTATGTCGAAAGCGACGTTGCCTTTTAAAGTAAAGCTATATTTAATATTAATTGACATATTTATGAATGTAGTTGGGAGAAAATAGCTGAAGTACCAGCCGAGTCTCGTTCGACAGACGAATAGTTCAAGGATAAGGTATGTAAAGCTAGTTCCCTCGGCAAGTTAAGTAATCTTGGTACAGTACAGTAATTTAAAGGCCAGTAGAATATTCAGAAGCCATGTATGATGTTTATTACGAATGTTGCTACGATATTAGAAACATCATGTTATGATCAGCGCGAGACTTGCTAGCACGATATAGATTTTAATGTAAGTGTTAGGGACTGCACAGCATGCTCAGTATGTGAGGTGACACAGAATGTTAGGATATCATTGTATTTAGTTGAAACCCAGTAAAGCAATGTAATATCTATAAGACATCTCAGAAATAGAACGATAAGTTAAAGTGAAGCTAGAAAGCATATTAGAACTAGTAAATCATGTTACTATAGAAGCTCAGTATACAGCATAGTTTTCAGCAGAAATACTATATCATGTTCAGCATTAGACTCAGTGCAGTATGGCAGGAGATTATACCTACATATATATACTATTATCAGTCTCAGCATGTATTAAATACGTACATATCGCTATCACCAGTTCAGCATGCAGTATGTACAAACACTTTATTATCATTAGCTTCAGTGTGTGGTATATGAAGATAGTATTACTAGTGAGACTGTTGTATTGCTTGGGGTTGGATTACCTAGCATCCATGACTGCCCAGGGTTAATAGCTGTATCGACTCGTCCGCCAGAGGACGAGGATACGTTGCTCTACGGAGTGGCATGCCGTCCCACAGGGGACGAAGATGGGATGCCAGTTTTCCCCATATTGTGCCTTGGTCGGCCCTTATACACCCCCGTCGAGCGGATACGCCCGGGGTGTTGATTCAGGAGTCCTCCAGACTCAGGTACAGTTATAGTCAGGGGCTCAGCGAGCCCAAGTGCATACCCAGGGGACCGGCGGGATGCTTATAGCTATTATAGGAGATGGGATGATCGGGGTAGGGGTGTAGATTCTGTGCTGGTTGTACCTCCCAGCTTAAGGGGGCGGGTAAGGTTTGTGTGTGCTATACTATGTTATGTTATGTTATGTCATGTCACATTAGATACGAGTAGATCAGCAGTGAGTGATACGTCTCCAGGTACGACCCCTACTTCCTTTCAGTATAAATGAGAGAAGGTATGACTTACATTATCAGACAGTTAAGCTAATTCTTCTTACTTCAGTTTCATCAGTTACATTGCTGTTTTCAGATTTTGCTTTCAGTTATTGCTTTACATAATCAGTACCAGTGGTACTGACACCCGGTGGGGCGCTGCATTACTTGCCTGCAGGTACTCATAGACGAGCAGGCGATACTACGTGATTCCTGTCAGCGATCGAGTATTCAGCTCCTGTCATCCGGAGACTGAATTCCAGAGGTGTATTTCATCTCCTTTTTGCTGTATAGTACGGGTAGGTCGGGGCCCTGTCCCGATCATTTCTATTGCTATTCCTAGAGGCTTGCAGTCGATATATGTTTCCCTATTGTTAGATGAGCCGGTCGTGTGAGGCCGTGCAGTTGTTAGCTATTAGTACTTCTGTTTCTTTTATGTTGGCCGTGTGGGGCCATAGTTTGACAGTAGTGGTGACCTTGCCGGTCACGTAGCTATCCAGTACTTTAGGGTTGAGTTATAGATAACTAGACAGCATGGTGGCCTTGTCGGCCCATATAGGTTTCCCTATATTGATATGTTTCTGGTCAGCTGCTAGTACAGGTATAGGAGGCTATAGGCCCATGGGCCGGGGGTTGTGTTTACAGCCGTTATATAGCCCTTTGTTTCCAGAAATATGAGTTAGAGCCAGCCAGGCACCAGATGTGCCCAGGCTTAACAGTCTAGTAGTTCAGGTCCTAGTAGGGCACCAGGTGCCAGTCATACCCCCCAAGGCGGGGTGTGACAGCCCTGACCTATCCGTACTATACAACCTAAAGAAAATGAAGTACACCTCTAGAGTTCAGTCTCCGGATTACGGGAGCTGAATACTCGATCTCTAATAGGAATCACGCGGTATCGCCTGCTCGTCTATGAGTACCTGCAGGCAAGTAATGCAGCGCCCCACCGGGCGTCAGTACCGCTGGTACTGAGTATGTAAAGCAATAACTGAAAGAAATATCTGAAAACAACAATATAACTGATGAAACTGAAGTAGGAAGGAATAGATTAACTGTCTGATAACGTAAGTCATACCCTCTCTTAATCATACTGGAAGGAGCAGGAGTCATACCTGGAGATTTATCATTCTACTGTCGATCTACTCGTATCTATTATAACACAACACAACATATCATAACATACATAGCACACACAAACCTTACCCCGGCCCCCATAAGCCGGGAGGTACAACCAACACGCAATCTATACCCCTACCCTGGTCGTCCCATCTCCTATAATAACTATAAGCATCCTGTCGGTCCCCTGGGTATGCACTTGGGCTCGCTGAGCCCCTGACTATAACTGTACCTGAGTCCGGAGGACTCCTGAATCAACACCCCGGGCGTATCCGCTCGACGGGGGTGTATAAGGGCCGACCAAGGCACAATATGGGGAAAACTGGCATCCCATCTTCGTCCCCTGTGGGACGGCATGCCACTCCGTAGAGCGACATATCCTCGTCCTCTGGCGGACGAGTCGATACAGCTGTTAACCCTGGGTGGTCATGGATGCTAGGTAATCCAACTCCAAACAATACAACAGTCTTACTAGTAATACTATCTGCATATACCATATACTGAAACTAATGATAATAAAGAGTTTGTACATACTGCATGCTGAACTAGTGATAGTGATATGTACGTATTTAATACATGCTGGGACTGATAATAGTATATATATATATATATATATATATATATATATATATAAATATACTCTCCTGCCATACTGTACTGAGTCTAATGCTGAACATGATATAGTAATTCTGCTAAAAACTATGTTGTATACTGAGTTTCTATAGTAACATGATTTGCAATTCCTAACATGCTTTCGAACTTCATTTTAGCTTATCATTCTATTTCTGAGATGTCTTACGGATACTACATTGCTCTACTGGGTTTCAACTGAATACAATAATATACTAACATTCTGTGTCAGATCACATACTGAGCATGCTGTGCAGTTCCTAACATTTGTATTAGAATCTATGTCGTGCTAGCAAGTTTAACACAAGTTATGACTCGATGCTTCTAATATCGTACCAACATTCGTGATAAACATAACACATGACTTCTGAACATTCTATTGGCCTTTAAATTACTGTACTGTACCAAGATTACTTAACTTGCCGAGGGAACTAACTTTACATACCTTATCCTTGAACTATCCGTCTGTCGGACGAGGCTCGGCCGGTACTTCAATTATTTCCTCCCAACTGCATTCATAAATGTGTCAATTAATACTAAATACAGCTTTATTGTAAAGAGCAACGTCACTTTTGATATAGTTTATAGCCTAAACTTAGGCTTATCGAAAGACGGTCGAAAACTCGCTATTTTTCAGCGGTCCAGAAAGGAGAAATATTCACTTCACAGCTAGGAACACATAGACACTAATTTAGAGCAATTCCACTTACCTTAGCTCGGTGGCTCGACGATTCGTCGGCCGTATTTCACGAAACTAAATCCGTAGGAATGCTCTCTGCTGCTAAATACCTTGGTATCTGAGGTTAATTTGAATTTGGACAATGTTTAGCAGCATAATCGGATGAAAATTATATTACCCCCTTCGTTCCTTTTCTCCCTCTGATTTCTCTCCCCTGTTTCACTGGAAATATAAGTTTATAAATGATTTAAAACCGAAGTGGGGCTTTATATACTTGGGCCTGGACAAGGCCAACGTGTCATGGAGCCAACGCAGAGGCTCCACCTCCGTGACACGCTGCCATCGCGGAGGGGCTCTGCCTCGGCTCCTTCCGCGATGGTTTGACAGGTTTCTCGTCCGATCTTTTCCCGGGCCTTTCCTTAGCATGTATGGCCTTCAAAAATGCTTAACCATCGTGCGAATAGGTCATTTAGGTGCCGGGAATTCTACGTGGTATAACATTCTCCCCCCTTAAGAACATTCGTCCTCGAATGTACACTGCTATCTAGAGGACTACTTAACTTACTTTCTAGAAAAATTTCGGCAGAGTTTCCCCTGTAATATGGACTATAGCAAAAACCTGAAATGCAGAAAAGTCCAACACAGGCACTGCACGCAATATTTTAAGATCCACTGGATAACTGAGTATCAATCTTTCTCATTCACACACATACAACTATAAGGTACTGCATAAGTAATAATACGGACATACCTGTCGCCTGACTAGGCCTGAAATAGGTGAGGGTATCTGGCTTTCATATCTTCTTCAGCTTCCCACATCATTTCCTCTCGGTTCCTGTTACGCCACAATACTTTGACAGACGCAACATCTTTAGTCCTCAACCTGCGAATCTGTCTGTCTAAAATAGCTACTGGAACCTCTTCATATGCTAACTCTTCTGTGACCTGGACATCCTGAACTGGAACTACTGTAGAAGGGTCCCCTACGAACTTTCTCAACATAGAGACATGGAATACTGGGTGAACAGATGCTAACTCTGGAGGCAAGTTCAATTCGTATGCAACTCGGCCTATTCTTCGCCGAATTTGATATGGCCCAATGAATCTCGGGCTAAGCTTGCCTTTCTTGCCAAATCTCATTACTCCTTTCATCGGAGACACCTTCAAATATACCCAGTCATTTACCGCAAATTCTAGATTTCTGCGCCGCATATGTGCATAAGACTTCTGGCGGCTCTGAGCAGTCAGTAAACGTTCTCGGATAAGCTTTATCTTTTCCTCTGACTGCCGAACAATATCTGGGCCAACCAATGTTGATTCTCCTATTTCAAACCAGCCCACCGGCGATCTACATTTTCGCCCGTATAATGCCTCGAAAGGCGTTATCTGGATAGCTGAATGATAACTGTTATTATAAGCAAATTCAATCAACGAGAGATGCTCATCCCAGCTACCCCCAAAATCTAGCACACACGCTCGTAGCATATCTTCGAGCGTCTAAATTGTACGTTCAGCCTGCCCATATGTCTGAGGATGGAATGTTGTGCTCAAGTTAATCTGCGTTCCCAAACCTTTCTGAAACCACTGCCAGAATCTAGCTGTGAACTGTGCTCCCCTATCTGAAATGATGGATACCGGCACTCCATGTAATCTAACTATTTCTCTGATATATAATTCGGCATAATCCTCAGCTGAGAAGGTAGCCTTCACTGGCGAAAAATGAGCTGATTTTGTTAGCCTGTCAACTATTACCCAAATGGAATCATTTCTGCGTCTGGTACGGGGTAACCCTGTTACAAAATCCATGTTTATCATTTCCCATTTCCACATAGGCACCGTTATATCTTGCGTCAAACCGCGCGGCTTCTGGTGCTCTGCTTTCACCTGCTGACAGTTAGAACATCTAAATACAAATTAAGCAATCTTAGCTTTCATACCTGGCCACCAGTAGATGTCTCTGATGTCGTGGTACATCTTCGCCGCTCCTGGATGAAGGGAATAGCGAGCGTAATGTACCTCATGCATGATCCGCCCGCGAAGCCCTGAAACATTCGGGACACAGAGGCGGCCCTTACAACGTAACACATCATCCTCAGTCATTTGGAAATCTGACTCCTTACCTTTCTGAATTCTATCTCTGAGCTGGACTAAATCAGGGTCCTCGTACTGTCGTTCTTTTACTTCTGTAACTAATGATGACACAGCAGAATTCTGAATTACTGCTCTATTATTTTCTGTTTCCATTACTCGAACGGCAAAACCAGCTAACTAATGAATTTCTTTGGCTAACTTTCGTTTCTCTGGTCGCAAATACGCCAAACTCCCCATTGACTTACGGCTCAGGGAATCTGCTACAACATTAGCTTTTCCCGGGTGATACAGAATATTCACATCATAATCTTTTAACAGCTCTAACCAACGGCGTTGCCATAGATTCAACTCTCTCTGGCTGAAGATGTACTGTAGGCTCTTATGATCTGTGTAAATATCAACATGGACGCCGTACAGGTAATGCCTCCACATCTTTAAGGCGTGGATTACTGCGGCCAATTCCAGGTCGTGGGTAGGGTAATTCTTTTCGTGTTTCCTCAGCTTTCTGGAAGCATATGCAATTACTCTACCATGCTGGATCAACACACAACCTAACCCGATGCCTGGCGCGTCGCAATAGACTGAATAACCTTCTGTGCCTTCCGGCAATGCTAATACTGGAGCGTAGGTTAATTTGTCTTTCAGTTCCTGGAAGCTCTGCTCACATGCCTCTGTCCATTGAAACTTTGCTGCTTTTTGTGTCAATTTGGTTAGGGGTGCCGCAATAGTCGAGAACCCTTCAACGAACCTCCTGTAATATCCTGCCAACCCCAGAAAGCTACGAACTTCAGTCGGAGTGGTAGGCCTAGGCCATGACTTAACTGCTTCTATTTTCTTCTTGTCTACCTGTATACCAGTATCCGACACGATATGCCCTAAAAAGGCCACTGAGCTAAGCCAGAATTCACACTTAGAAAATTTAGCATACAACCGGCGGTCCCAGAGAGTCTGGAGCACTGTCCGCAAATGAGTCCGGTGATCCGCTTCAGAGCGAGAATACACCAGAATGTCATCAATAAACACTATCACGAACAAGTCCAGGAAAGGTCTGAAAATACTATTCATCAGGTCCATGAAGACTGCCGAGGCATTCGTTAACCCGAAGGACATGACTAGAAATTCAAAATGTCCATACCGGGTCCTGAACGCTGTCTTAGGAATATATCTCTCACGTACTCGGACCTGGTGATATCTGGACCGCAAGTCAATCTTAGAAACGTATCTGGCTCCCTGCAACTGATCAAATATGTCATCAATTCTGGGAAGCGGGTACTTATTCTTGACTGTAACTTTGTTTAATTGCTGATAATCTATGCACATTCGGAGCGAGCCATCTTTCTTCCTCACAAATAAAACTGGCGCACCCCACTGTGAAGTACTCAGCCTGATGAAACCTTTACCTAATAAATCTTTCAGCTGCTCCTTTAATTCTCTGAGTTATGCAGGAGCCATGCGGTAAGGAGGAATCGATATCGGCTGAGTGCCTGGTAACAAGTCAATAGCAAAGTCTATTTCCCTTTCTGGGGGAATACCGGGTAACTCATCAGGAAACACATCAGGGAATTCATTCACCACTGGAATAGACTGGAGTGTCGGAGATTCTGCTTGGACATCCTGAACTCTGACCAGATGGTAAATACATCCCTTAGATATCAACTTCCTCGCCTGAAGGTAGGAAATAAACCTACCCTTTGGCGTAGCGGTGTTGCCCTTCCACTCCCGCACTGCTTCTCCCGGGAAGTGGAATCGGACTGTCTTGGTCCAACATTCAACGTTGGCAAAACATGGTACTAACCAGTCCATACCCATTATGGCATCGAAGTCTATCATTTCTAACTCGACCAGATCTACTGTGGTCTGACGGTAAGCAACCTCTACTTTACACCCGCGGTAGATTCGACTAGCTGTGATAGAGTCACCGACGGGCGTAGATACTAAAAAGGGCTGCTGCAATAATTCTGGTACAATACTAAACTTTCGTGCCACAAATGGAGTAATGTAGGACAAAGTAGACCCTGGATCAATCAACACATAAGCAGGGTGTGAGGAGATAGTTAGCATACCTGTCACAACATCAGGCAACGCTTCGAATCTTGCCTCCTTGGTAAGGTATATGTGAAGCTTGGACCCACACCTGTACTGGAGGCCTCTCATCTGCCCCGACCCCTGCCTGCTGAAACTGAGGGCCTGCGCCCAGTCGAGGATGCTGTGGCTCGTGACCCCGCAGATGCCCTATCCTGTCTATCCCGGTCCTCTCGACCTCTGGCTGGGCAATCTCTCATCAAATGGCCTTCTTGGCCACAAATATAACATGCGGTGGAACCATACCTGCATGCTCCAGGATGGTGTCGACTGCATATAGGGCAAAGTGGTAGGGCATACCTACTCTGCTCCGCCCTCCTCTGTAATGGTGAATCTGCCATCTGCGAGCCTCTACCAGTCTCTGACTGCCCCCTGCGGCTGAATCTACCCTCCTGCGACTGTGGCAAAGGCGGGGGCCTGGGCGGCCTGTCTAACAACCGTGGCCTGGGTCCTCCTCGGGCCTCCCTCTGTAACTCAACTGGCCTGTCTCGACGACGCTGCTCCTGATTGACCCTTCTGATCTCCCGATGTCGCTGTCTGATGCCCTCAATATTCTGGGCAAATGCCTGAACTCGAGCAATGTCCATGTCCTCTCGCAGTGTGGCCGTAATACAAGTCTCAACATATTCTGGATTCAACCCTATGATAAAGCAGTGTACTCTAGATGCCATGTTATCAACAAAGGCCGGTGCATATCGATCCAAAGAATCAAATCACAAGGAATATTCCCGAACACTCATGGCCCCCTGCTCCAGATGTAGGAACTGGTCTACCCGAGCCTGTCGAATCTCCCGCGGCAGATAATGATCCAGAAAAGCTCCTGAAAAGCTGGACCAGGTGGGAGGGGAAACATCTCTCCCTCGGGACCTTTCCCAGCTTTCATACCATAACACGGCGATGTCCCACAACCGAAATGCTACCAACTCAACTGATTCTGTAGGCGTGGCATGCATAACCCTGAATATTCTCTGCATTTGATCCAGAAAATCCTGAGGGTCCTCTGTCCGGTCCGTACCTGTAAACTGTGGGGGATTCAGAGCTAAGAACTCTCGGACCCTCGAACTACCGGGCCCTCCTGATGACTCCGCAACTGTAGACGGCATTGGCTGACGCTGAGCAGCCATCATTTGTGCTAACATAACTACCGCACTCCTAACCTCCTGGTCGGAAGGTGTCGGTATAGGGACTGCTGGGGGTAGTGTCGCCCCAAGTGGCTCCCGATGTGGTGGAGACTGCTGAGAAGGCTGGGACGATGCCTCTGTAGTGCCCTCTGATCGGGCTGTTTCTAAACGAGGGTGAGGCATCCTGCTGGTGCCTTCCCCTGCTGCAACATCTAAGCTCCGACCTGTGATAGGATGTCGCTGGTCTGACATTATCTGTAACCAAAGAACATAGTAAGCTTTTAGGGACTCAACCCTATATTGTACCGCTCTACAGCACGACTGAATAAGAATAAAAGACAACCATCCTATCATGCCTTGCAGCCTCCTACCCATAGTATGTGGTGCACAACACATCCATGGACAGGACTCTACTTAGCACGGCTTGCAGACTCCCCGGGATACGACCTGCTTTGATACCAAGTTTGTCACACCCCACCTTGGGGGGTATGACTGGCACCTGGTGCCCTACCAGGACCTGAACTGCTGCACTGCTAAGCCTGGGCACATCTGGTGCCTGGCTGGCTCTAGCTCACATTTCTGGAAACAAAGGGCTATATAACGGCTGTAAACACATCCCCCGGCCCATTGGCCTATAGCCTCCTGTACCTGTACTAACAGCTGACCAGAAACATGTCAATATAGGGAAACCTATGCGGGCCGACAAGGCCACCATGCTGTCTAGTTATCTATAACTCAATCATGAAATACTAGAAGGCTACGTGACCGGCAAGGTCACCACTACTGTCAAACTATGGCCCCACACGGCCAACATAAAGGAAACACAAGTACTAACAACTATACAACTACACGGCCTCACACGACCGGCTCATCTGACCACAGGGAAATATATACAGACTGCAACCTTTACGAATAGCAATAGAAATGATCGGGACAGGGCCCCAACCTACCCATACTATACAACCAAAAGAAAATGAAGTACACCTCTAGAGTTCAGTCTCCGGATTACAGGAGCTGAAAACTCGATCGCTGACAGGAATCACGCGGTATCGCTTGCTCGTCTATGAGTACCTGCAGGCAAGTAATGCAGCGCCCCATCGGGCGTCAGTACCGCTGGTACTGAGTATGTAAAGAAATAACTAAAAGAAATATCTGAAAACAACAATATAACTGATGAAACTGAAGTAGGAAGGAATAGATTAACTGTCTGATAATGTAAGTCATACCTTCTCTTAATCATACTGGAAGGAGCAGGAGTCATACCTGGAGATTTATTGTTCTACTGTCGATCTACTCGTATCTATTATAACACAACACGACATATCATAACATACATAGCACACACAAACCTTACCCGACCCTCATAAGCGGGAGGTACAACCAACACGCAATCTATACCCCTACCCTGGTCGTCCCATCTCCTATAATAACTATAAGCATCCTGCCGGTCCCCTGGGTATGCACTTGGGCTCGCTGAGCCCCTGACTATAACTGTACCTGAGTTCGGAGGACTCCTGAATCAACACCCCGGGCATATCCGCTCGACGGGGGTGTATAAGGGCCGACCAAGGCACAATATGGGGAAAACTAGCATCCCATCTTCGTCCCCTGTGGGACGGCATGCCACTCCATAGAGCGACGTATCCTCATCCTCTGGCGGATGAGTCGATACAGCTATTAACCCTGGGCAGTCATGGATGCTAGGTAATCCAACCCCAAACAATACAACAGTGTTACTAGTAATACTATCTGCATATACCACATACTGAAACTAATGATAATAAAGAGTTTGTACATACTGCATGCTGAACTAGTGATAGTGATATGTACGTATTTAATACATGCTGGGACTGATAATAGTATATATATATATAAATATACTCTCCTGCCATACTGTACTGAGTCTAATGCTGAACATGATATAGTATTTCTGCTGAAAACTATGCTGTATACTGAGTTTCTATAGTAACATGATTTGGTATTCCTAACATGCTTTCCAACTTTATTTTAGCTTATCATTTTATTTCTGAGATGTCTTACGAATACTACATTGCTCTACTGGGTTTCAACTGAATACAATGATATACTAACATTCTGTGTTAGATCACATACTGAGCATGCTGTGCAGTTCCTAACATTTGTATTAGAATCTATGTCGTGCTAGCAAGTTTCACACAAGTTATGACTCGATGCTTCTAATATCGTACCAACATTCGTGATAAACATAACACATGACTTCTGAACATTCTATTGGCCTTTAAATTACTGTACTGTACCAAGATTACTTAACTTGCCGAGGGAACTAACTTTACATACCTTATCCTTGAACTATCCGTCTGTCGGACGAGGCTCGGCCGGTACTTCAACTATTTCCTCCCAACTGCATTCATAAATGTGTCAATTAATACTAAATATAGCTTTATCTTAAAGAGAAATGTCACTTTCGATATAGTTTATATCCTAAACTTAGGCTTATCGAAAGATGGTCGAAAACTCGCTATTTTTCTGCGGTCCAGAAAGGAGAAATATTCACTTCACAGCTAGGAACACATAGACACTAATTTAGAGCAATTCCACTTACCTTAGCTCGGTGGCTCGATGATTCGTCAGCCGTATTTCATGAAACTAAATCCGTAGGAATGCTCTCTGCTGCTAAATACCTCGGTATCTGAGGTTAATTTGAGTTTGGACAACGTTTAGCAGCGTAATCGGATGAAAATTATATTACCCCCTTCGTTCCTTTTCTCCTTCTGATTTCCCTCCCCTGTTTCACTGGAAATATAAGTTTATAAATGATTTAAAACCGAAGTGGGGCTTTATATACTTGGGCTGGACAAGGCCAACGTCTCACGGAGCCAACGCGGAGGCTTCACCTCCGTGACACGCTGCCATCGCGGAGGGGCTCTGCCTCGGCTCCTTCCGCGATGGTTCGACAGGTTTCTCGTCCAATCTTTTCCCGGGCCTTTCTTTAGCACGTATGGCCTTCAATTATCCTTAACCATCATGCGAATAGGTCATTTAGGTGCCGGGAATTCTACGGGGTATAACATTACACGTTCAGCTTATTGGTGAATCCTCATGTTACGAGGGCCTTTTGATATACTCTCATGTTGCTTATGTTTCAATATTGGTCAGGTTAGTTGGGGATGTTTTCCCATCAAACCATCTTATGTATTAGAGGCTTTCAGACAAGTATGTAGTTCTCAGCTATGTATACATCTAGTACTTTCTAATGTTATGCTATGGTTACATTTCCACTATATTTTTATGATTATCATTCTTCTTATTTGAATGAGACTAGTTGCATTCATGTGGCATGGGTCGACTTGGGGTCTCTTGGGGTCCCTTTTCCTATGTCTACGATCCGGGTGTACGTTCGGGTCGTGACAAACTTGGTATCAGAGCCATAGGTTTGAAGTGTCCTAGGGTGTCTGAAAGCCACATAAGTAGAGTGTTTTTTATGGTTGTGAAGCAAACCACACTTATGACAAAGAGGCTACTAGACGTTTAGAAAATATTCCCTTCTTTCATGTTCTATGTCGGGCGATGAAAAGCCTTTCCATCCTTCTAATTCGTACGATTCGTGATTGCAGAATTATGGCTCCTAGAAGAATGAAAGGAAGGAGGAATAGAAATGAAGAAGGCCACAGAGAAGTCAATAACCATAGGCATCAACAAGCTTCACCTGTTCAGGAGCCTTAGGCACCAGAGCTAGCTGCCCACGCTGAGTTTTGGGCGGCTATTCAGATGTTAGCACAGGCCTTGACCACTCAAGTCAACCAGCAGGCTGTTGCGCAGGTCCCACAAAATGGCAATGTAGTGGCGGCTCGGATTAGAGACTTCTTAAGGATGAACCCTCCTGAGTTCACGGGGTTAATGGTAGATGAGGATCCACACGAGTTTATTGAAGGGATTTTGAAGGTCACTCTGGTTATGGGGGTGACAAATGTGGAGTGCGTGGACTTGGCCTCTTATCATCTAAAGGAGGTAGCTCATATTTGGTACAAGCAATGGAAGGACAGCAAGGTAGCGGGAGGTGGCCCTATCAACTGGCTGAGTTCCACATGGCCTTTCCCGATAGGTTCTTACATCGAGAGATGAGGGAGATGAAGGCAGCTAATTTTGTGAACCTCAAGCAGGGGAAGATGACAGTGGTGGAGTATTTGTTTGAGTTCACTTATTTGTCAAAGTACGCCCCAGAGTTAGTGATGGATCAGAGGGCATGGGTGAGCTGATTCATTTAGGGTGTGGATGGATATCTAGACAAGGATTGCAGGACATCTATGCTCCACCAGTATATGGAATTTCCTCGCATAGTGTTGTATGCCTAGTAGATGGAGGTGGCTCATGCAAGGGAGAGGGAGGCAAAGAGGACTCGGATGGACAGCCGTGGGTTTTCACATCAGAGGTCAGGCGGTGATTGCCGTCCACAATTTCAGTAGAGGTCACTAGCCCCAGCACCATCATCAGCTAGTGTACCATCTATACCGAGGGGTGATTAGAGGAGCAGCGCTTCAAGGTTAAGGGATCAAAGGGGCACCCAGTTAGAGTATACCACTCCAGCCTGCGGGAAGTGGGGCAAAAGTCACACCGGGGAGTGCCTGCTAAGCTCAGATATCTGGAATAGGTGTGGTAGATCTTGGCACATGCTTCGAGCATGCCCATATGCTAGATAGGGTAATGATAGGGGTCGTGCACAAACCGCCAAGATAGTAGCAGCTCTAGCCTGTTTCGCTCCGCAGGGAGCATCAACTAGTGGCCGACAGCGCCAAAACCGATTCGATGCCCTTTCCTAGCACCAGGAGCAGGAGACTTCGCCAGATGTGGTCACTGGTATGTTGTGTGTCTTTCATGTCGATGTTTATGCCTTGCTAGATTCGGGAGCTATCTTATCTTTCGTGAACCCTTACATTGCTAGTAGCCTCGGAGTTAGTCCCGAGACCTTGACAGAACCGTTTTAGTTTTGACCCCTATTGGTGATTTGGTCATAGCTAGACGAGTATAAAAAGAATGTCCGGTCACTGTGTTGCATAAGGTTACCTCCCTAGACCTTGTAGAGTTAGCCATGACTGACTTTGACATTATTCTGGGCAGGGATTGATTGTTTGAATGTTATGCTTCGATTAACTGTAGGACCGGTATGGTGGAATTTCATTTTATGAGTGAGTCAGTGTTGGAGTGGAAGGGTAATTCGGCGGTACCAGCAGGTCAGTTCATTTCTTATATTAAGGCCAAAAAGATGATCTCTAAAGGTTGTATGTACCACCTAGTTAGGGTTAAGGATGTGGAGTCCGAGACCCCGACTATTCAATATGTTTTGATGGTGTGGGAGTATCCGAAGGTGTTTCCTGATGATTTTCCAAGTGTTCCTCTGGAGAGGGAAATTGATTTCGATATCGACCTATTACCAGATACGTAGCCTATCTCTATTCCTCCCTACAGGATGGCCACAACTAAACTAAAGGAATTGAAGGATCAATTGAAGGATCTACTGGATAAGGGCTTCATTAGACCGAGCCAGTCTCCATGGGGTGCACCAGTTCTATTTGTTCGAAAGAAGGACGATTCCCTTCGCATGTGTATTGACTATCGACATTTGAACAAGGTTACCATCAAGAACAGGTACCCCTTACCCAGGATTGATGATTTGTTTGACCAACTTCAGGGTGCCAAGTGCTTCTCCAAGACTAATCTCAGGTTCGGGTATCACTAGCTCAGAGTTCGGGAGAGTGACATCCCGAAAACTGCTTTCAAGACTCGGTATGGTCACTACGAGTTCGTTGTTATATCTTTTGGACTAACCAATGCTCCTGCAGCTTTTATGGACCTGATGAATAGGGTGATCAAGCAATATTTGGATATGTTCGTGATCGTGTTCATCGATGACATTCTAATATACTCCCGGAGCGAGAAGAAGCATGCAACTCATTTGAAAATAGTGCTGCAAACCCTCAAGGATCATCAGATGTATGCAAAGTTTAGCAAGTGTGAATTTTGGCTAAACTCGGTAGCATTTCTAGGACATGTGGTATCAAGTGAAGGCATATAGGTATATTCCCAAAAGTTCGAGGCAGTGAAGAATTGGCCTAGACCGGTGAACCCTTTAGAAATTCAGAGTTTCTTTGTCCTAGCTGGCTATTATCGGAGATCTGTTGAGGGTTTCTCATCTATTGAAGCCCTACTGACCAGGTTGACTCAGAAAAAAATGACGTTCCAGTGGTCGGATGCTTGTGAGAAAAGCTTCCAAGAGTTGAAGACCTGACTCACTTCAGCACTAGTGTTGACCTTACCCAAGGGTACTAATGGCTTTGTAGTGTATTGTGATGCTTCGAGAGTCGAATTAGGATGTGTGTTGATGCAGCGTGAGAAGGTAATAGAATATTCCTCGAGACAACAGAAAGTCCATGAAAAGAATTATCCAACCCACAATCTTGAGTTGGTCGCGGTGGTGTTTGCATTGAAGATATGGCGGGATTACTTGTATGGGGTCCACATGGATGTGGTTACGGATCACAAGAGTTTGCAATATGTTTTCACACAGAAAGATCTAAATCTTCGGCAAAAGAGGTGGTTGGAGTTACTAAAGGACTACGACATGAGTGTCCTCTACCACCCAAGCAAGGTTAATGTGTTTGCGGATGCGCTTAGTAGACTCTCTATGGAGAGTGTGTCCCATGTGGATGAGGGGAAGAAGGAGTTTGTGAAAGATGTCCACCGACTTGCGAGACTAGGAGTTAGATTGATAGACTCGACCTATAGCGGTGTTATTGTACGTAATGGGTCAGAATCATCCTTGGTGGTTGATGTTAAATCCAGGCAAGATGAGGATCCAATTTTGAGGAAGCTGAAGGAGGCGGTGCAGAGTCAAAAGGTGGAGGTTTTATCCTAAGGGGGAGATGGTGTGCTAGGATACGAGGGTCATCTATGTGTCCCAGATGTTGATGATTTGAGAGTTCGGATATTGCATGAGGCCCATGGTACCAAATATTCTATTCATCCAGGATCCACGAAAATGTATTGGGACTTGCGAGAAATCTATTGGTGGGATGGTATGAAGAAGGACATTGCAGAGTTCATAGCAAAATGTCCAAACTGCCAGCAAGTGAAGATCGAGCATGAAAGGCCGGGAGGCATGCTTCAGGATATCAACATCTCCACTTGGAAGTTGGAAGAAATTAATATGGATTTCGTTACATGTTTACCTCATACTCGCTGACACTATGACTCCATTTGGGTGGTGGTCAATAGGTTAACAAAGGTTGCACACTTCCTAACGGTCAAGACCATGGATTCAGCGGGTGACTATGCCAAGTTGTATATCCGGGAGTTGGTTCGACTTCATGGAGTGCCCTTGTCTATTATTCCAGACCGAAGTACTCAGTTTACCTCTCAATTCTAGCATTCTTTTCCAAAAGGACTTGGGATGCAAGTTAAGCTCAGTACAGCCTTCCATCCGCAAACAGACGGCCAGGCAGAATGAACGATCCAAACTCCTGAGGATATGTTAAGGGGGCATGTGTGATGGATTTTAGAGGTAGTTGGGATGATCATTTTCCCTTGATCGAGTTTGCCTAATAACAGTTATCACTCTAGTATCCAGATCACACCGTTCTAGGCTCTTTATGGGTGAATGTGTAGATCTCCCATCGGATGGTTCGAGGTTGGCAAGGTCAGCTATGGTGGGACCATATTCGATTCACGAGGCGATGGTAAAGGTTCAGATGATAAGGGACCAATTAAAAACCGCTCAGAGTCGTCAAAAATCATTTGTTGATGTGAGGAGAAGGGATCTGGAATTTGATGTGGATGACTGGTATTTCTAAAGATATCTCCCATGAAGGGAGTCATGCAGTTCGGAAAGAAAGGTAAACTCAGTCCCCGCTATGTTGGTCCCTATCGGGTTGTGAGGAGAGTTTGTAAGGTGGCGTATGAGTTGGACGTTCAATCGGAGTTATCTTCAGTTCATCCCATCTTCCATGTGTCACTTTTGAAAAACTGCTTGGGTGACCCAGCTTCAGTAGTTCCGGTAGACAGCATTAGTGTAAAGGATAGCCTCAGATATGAAGAAATTTCGGTGGAAATCTTAGATCGTCAATTCTGTAAGCTAAGGAACAAAGAATTAGCTTCAATTAAAGTACTATGGAGGAATCAGCATGTTGAGGGAGCTACGTGGGAAGTCGAGGCAGATATGATGGCTAGATATCCATAGTTGTCCTCTACCGGCTTGGTTCCGACTGGAGCTATCAGTTTTTCCGTATTACTCTATTTATTTTTCATGTTTGGTTCATGTGTGCAAGTTTCTTTTATGTGTATGAATGTGTATGTAAAGTATGAGGTCTGTTCATCTATATGGTTTTATTCGGAGGTAGACATTATGTGAAATTTCGGTTAAATTAATCAGTGTATGGCTATGATAAATTGTATGTTTCTTTTGTTACTTCTTTCCTACATTAGAGGATGAATGTTTCCAAGGGGGAGATATTGTAATACCCCGAAAAGGCGTAAGATAGACCCCAGCGATAAATTTGGAAAGTGCAGAAAACTGGCAAAAATACCATAGGACGAACGACCCTATGAAGGGTACCACGAGTCGTCACAAGTTGTCGTGGTTTGGGAAGTTCAGGGGAGCAGTGGAAGCAATGGACGGTGTAAGGACTCGTTGTTAGTAAACAACAGGTCGTTTTCACCGATCGTTGGAAGGATTGGGTTAGACTGAAGGAGAAACAACGGTCCATCCCACAACTCATGGTGAGGAGGCATGACCCGTTGTTTCAAGTCGTAGCTCATGGGTTGAAGGTTCCAGTACAGGCGATGGGAGGAGACCATGACTCGTTGGAAGACACTACAATTCATGGTGAGGATCGTGAGAAGGAAGGTCAGATTCAGTCAAGGAGTTGACTACGGTCGAAGTAACAACTCATCCTTCGAAGTAACGACTAGTCCTGACGAGTTGTGGGAAGGATCCGAGGAATGTGATGAAGTAGTGGACTCAACGACTCGATACCACAAGTTGTGCTATGTTGTCACGACCCATTGGGTCGGCCGTTGGTCCATCCGGGACAATATTCAGGGATTTAATTTTAAGGGAAATTTTGACTTGTCTACGCTTTGAGACCCTAAACTACGTTGTTTTGGATATTTTCTGGGTATGATAATGTGAGTTAAGTACTTTATGCATGCCCATTCTCATGCAAGAATTTTAGAGAGATTTTTGGGAGATTCAAGGTCTTCTTCCCCAAGTCTCCATCAATTTTTTTGTGGGTATTGAACGAACTTTGAGTCAATCCATTTCCAGGTATGTACGGTTTTAGAATGGGTGAAATTCTTCCCCACCCATGCCCAAATCTTAATTTAAAATCATGAATTCTCCTATTCAAGTCTATGGGGTTTTACCCAAATGCATTAAAATGTGATTTCTATTTATGTATATGATTTAACTGAGTTTTAATTATTGAGTTATGCATGTTGGGCAGATTTTATATTATCTTCTTAAAAATCATGTTTCAAATGTTTTTAAATCTAAAATTTCCATTGATGGAAGTTCATGAAAATTATGATTTATGATGAATATTAAAAATTTTGAGGTTATTGATGATGAAAAAGCATGAATTCAAGTTACCCATGTTTATAAGCATATTTGTTTGAAAGAATTGAGTATGATGAAGTAATGGAAAATGCCCACATGTTGAAAAATGATTTATGATTTATGAAATGCATTACATGATTTATCGATTTATGATGTTGGCCGATGAAAAGGGGCCTTGATTCTTGGCTAAAAATGTTTTAAAGGGGACCAATGATGATAAATGTTATATCTTAGGCAATGAATTTTAATGAATGATGTTATTGATGTACGTATGAGCCTGTATGCATATTTTTGGGAGCCGTGTCTTGCACCAACTAGCTTGGCATTCAAAGGACTACGCTGGTGTCTCATAACCATGTGCCACCGTGGGTTTGTAAATGATATGATGTATTGATATTAATCACCTCAAATGTGATATCACACCTTATGCACAACCCTCGCCCGGCAAGCCAGGGTCGGCTCTGCCCACTTGAGCGAGAAAGTGGGGCATCATGAAAGGCTCTACCATGATGGTGTCAGTTATGACGAGTCCTCCCATTGTTCCGCTTGATTTATGAATTGTTATATTTATGTTGTGGATCAAGTTATGTTTTTATAATGTTTACTTATGATTATGAAAATGAATGGTTAAGAATGATTTGAAAGCTTTCAGCCTTATGTTTTATTACGAAGATTTAGATGTAAGCATGATGTCCTTCTCTTATATCATTTACGAGTTTTATTTACTTTGAAATTTCTGTTTTACTTACCTTACATACTCAGTACATTCCACGTACTGACCACATACTTTCTATGTTGTATCATTTCATGATACAGGGTCCGGATCTTAGGCTCATCCTCATCCTTAGTCCATCTCAGCTTACGTGTTCAGCTTATTGGTGAGTCCTCATGATCTGAGGGCCGTTTGATAGACTTTCATGTTGTTTATGTTTCAGTATTGGTCAAGTTAGTTGGGGATGTTGTCTTATTAACCCATCTTATGTATTAGAGGTTTTCAGACAAGTATGTAGTGCTTAACTGTGTATACGTCTAGTATTTTCTAACGTTACGCTATGATTACATTTCCTCTATGTTTTTATGATTATCATTCCGCTTATTAAAATGATATTATTTGCATGCATGTGTCATGGGTTGACTTGGGGTCTCTCGGGGTCCCTTGTCTCGTGTCTAAGATCAGGTGTACGTTTGGGTCGTGAAAAATTAGCTATATGTGAGTCTTCATGAGCATGAGATGTAAAGACTTGTTCGAGGATGAACAAGGATTTAAGTGTGGGGTAGTGATCTTGGGAATAATTACGTGCCCAACTGCTATTTTATAACTTAGTTAAGTCATGTTTTTTAATTAAATTAATTACATTCTCATGTGATTTTGAATATTATTGGGTATACACTAACCAACATGATTAGTCCTTGGTTTGTAGGTGTAAAATACATAATAGGGACTAAACAATGATGGTTGAAGCAAAAGAATGGAGTTCGGCTTGGATGCCACACAACATGCCACACAACACAAGTTGTGCACTGAGGGTCATGCCACACCGTTCCACGTCATGCCAGTACGCCTGCGCATTGCTACCGAGCCACGCCAGGCCTTGCTATGCGCCATCTCCCGTGTCACGCAAGCCATCACGTGCGAGGAGTGCCGTGCCACGCAGTGCATCACCCACAGCCTGCACCAAGGACATGCGGCTGCCGAAAAATCTAGTATCCATTCGCGACAGGTCCGTGTCATGCTGCTTGAGCTGTGCGATGAGCAGCGTGCCACAGAGCAGTTTAATGGCCGGCCAAATTTTTCTAATTCATACTTAGTATAAATTAGAACCTTAGCTCCTAAAATCATTTGTCATGAAATATTTTTGGGAAATCTTAAAGGAGCGAAGGGAGAACGGTAGAACTCTATCTAGGGTTCCTTATTTTTCATTCTCTTTTAATTATTCTTGTAAGTACTCTACTTTGAACATGTTTTTGAGTATTTGTACTAACATGAGTATCTAAAACCTTCATCTAGGGTTGAGGCTACGTAAGATGATTGTAAATGCATGAATTCGTCATTGGTTTGAGTTTTAGTAGTTGTTTTGTCTTACATTCTTTATTATTTATGTTTTTATGCTTGATCACCATGAAAACACATGCGTTAAGCTTGGGTAAAAGCTTGAAAAGTAACCCTAGGCTAGAACATGAGAATGTAGGTAGCAAGTTCTTACCTTTACGGTAGGATTAGCGGTTAGGATAGAAATTATACCTAATTTTCCTTGCTTGGTTATTAAAATGGAATGAGCTAGACACCGACTTTGAATTATCACATCCCCACTCGTAGAAGTAGTTGTGAAGCTAAGTTCGGTTAAATGATTAGAGATACGAAAGTCCATAATCAAGAGTGCAAAATCCGTAAACCACATTCATGTAATTAAATTGCTCACGAATTAGGATGTCACATCCTCACTCAATGATGTAGGGATGAGACTAGTTTTTCGTGTTTAGAGGCTCGAAAGACCATGAACATAGCATTTTAATTATGTGAGGGAACAAGAAGTCTTCATACTCAAACTATTGTGAATTGTAGCATTGCATGATTATGATGCCTTAACTCTAGTTGCTTCTTATGTTATTTCTCAAGTATTTTGTGATCACACCTAGACTTGATTAGAATTTACCGAAAACTTCTATAATCATTACTTGTGAAGTTAATTTTAACACTTGAACTTGAATATTCATTGAATTGATCCATTCCCTGTGGGTTCGACATCGGGCTCTGGAAAAGGGCCACTATATTACTTGTACAACCTCGTATGGTTACGCGTACGGTGGAGCGCGAACAAAGCCATACTTGGATATGTTTGTGATTGTGTTCATTGATGACATCCCTATATACTCTCGAAGCGAGGAGGAGCATGCCACTCATTTGAGAGTAGTGCTTCAAACCCTCAAGGAGAGTCAATTTTATGCCAAGTTTAGCAAGTGCGAGTTTCGGTTGAACTCCGTAGAGTTTTTGGGCCATATGGTATCAAGTGAGGGCATAAGGGTAGATTCTCAGAAAATTGAGGCGGTGAAGAATTGGACCAGGCCGGTGAATCCTTTGTTAAGCTGGCTACTATTGATGTTTTGTTGAGTGTTTCTCATCTATTGCAGCACCTTTGGCCAAATTGACCCAAAAGAAGATGAATTTCCAATGGTCGGAGGCTTGTGAGAAGAGCTTCCAAGAGTTAAAGACCCGACTTACCTCAGCACCGGTGTTGACCCTACCCAAGGGTACCAATGGATTCATGGTGTATTGCGATGCTTCAAGAATTGGACTTGGGTGTGTGTTGATGCAACATGAGAAAGTGATAGTATATGCCTCTAGATAGTTGAAAGTCCATGAGAAGAATTACCCGACCCATGATCTTGGGTTGGCCGCAGTGGTATCGCCTTGAAGATATGGCGACATTATTTGTATGGGGTCCACGTGGATGTGTTTACGGACCGTAAGAGCTTAAAATTTGTATTCACACAGAAAGATATCAATCTTTGGCAAAGAAGGTGGTTGGAATTACTCAAGGACTATGATATGAGTGTCTTTACCATCCAGGTAAGGCTAATATGGTAGCGTACGCACTTAGTAGACTCTCTATGGAGAGTGTGTCCCATGTGGATGGAGGGAAGAAGGAGCTGGTAAAAGATGTACATCGACTCGCTAGGTTGGGAGTGAGGTTAGTTGGCTTGACTGATGGCGGTGTTGTTGTCTAGAACAGACCAGAGTGTTCCTTAGTGACTGATGTGAAAGCTAGACAAGATGAGGATCCGACTTTGGTAAAGTTGAATGAAGCCGTTCAAAGTCAGAAGGTAGAGGTCTTCTCCCAAGGGGGAGATGGTGTGCTTCGGTACCAGGGGCACTTATGTGTTCAGTATGTGATGTACCGTGAATTATGGGAAATCTATTGGTGGAATGGCATGAAGAAGGATATTGCAGAATTCGTAGCTAAGTGTCCAAACTGTCAGCAAGTAAAGGTCAAGCATCAAAGGCCGGGAGGCGTACTTCAGGATATCAGCATTCCTACTTGGAAGTGGGAAGAAATTAATATGGATTTCATTACAGGTTTACCTTATACTAGATGACAATATGAATCTATTTGGGTTGTGGTAGACGTTGACCAAGGCTTCACATTTCCTACCGGTCAAAACCATGGATTCGGTAGAGGATTATGCAAAACTATATATCCGGGAGTTGGTTCGATTGCATGAGGTACCCTTATCCATCATTTCAAGTTGAGGTACTTAATTCACCTCTCAGTTTTGGAAGTCGTTTCATAAAGGAATGGGTACACAAATTAAGCTCAGCATAGCATTTTATCAAAAAATTGATGGTCAACCGGAGAAGACAATTCAGACCCTCGAGGACATGTTGAGAGCATGCATAATTGACTTCAGAGGTAGTTGGGATGAACATTTGCCACTTATCGTGTTCGCATACAATAACAGCTATCACTCTAGTATTCAGATGGCGTCGTTCGAGGCTCTCTACAGGCAGAGATGCAGATCACTCATCACATGGTTTGAGGTTGGTGAGGTAGCAATGATAGGGACGTATTCTATTTACAAAGTAATGGAGAAGGTTCAGTTGATAAGAGGAAGGTTGAACATTGCCCCGAGTCGCCAAAAGTCTTATGCGGATGTGAGAAGAAGAGAGTTTGAATTTGAAGTCGATGACTGGGTATTTATAAGGGTGTCTCCAATGAAGGGAGTGATGCGATTTGGAAAGAAAGGGAAAATTAGTCCCCACTATGTCGGCCCGTATCGGATAGTGAGACATGTTGTCAAGGTGGCCTATGAGTTGGAGATTCCTTCAGAATTAACTTTTGTGCATCCTGTGTTTCACGAATTGTTTTTGAAGAAGTGTTTGGGTGATCCAGCCTTAGTTATCCCGGTGGACAGTGTTTGTGTAAGAGACAACCTTAGTTATGAGGAGGTTCCGGTGGAAATATTGGATTGTTAGGTTCGAAGGCTAAGGAAAAAGGAAGTAGCTTCAGTTAAAGTGTTATGGAGGAATCAACATGATGAAGGAGCTATATGGGAAGCCAAAGCGGATATGATGGCTAGATACCCACATTTATTCTCTACCAGCTCAGTTTCAGCTTGAGGTATCAGTTTTGCACTCAGACTTAATTTAGTTTTCATGTTTATTTCATGTTCGCAAGTTTCTTTTATGTATATGGATGTGTGTATGATTCATGAAATCAGTTCAATTATGTGATTCAAATTGGAGGTAGTCATTCCGTCAGTTTTCGGTTTAAATGATGAGTATTTGAATATGAAGATTGCATTTTCTTTGCTTTTCTGTGTGTTTTATAACATTCGAGGATGAATGTTCCCAAGGGGGAGATATTGTTATACCCCAGAAGCCCAAATATCATCCCGACAGTTGAAATGGAGAAAAGTGTAAAAACTGGCACCAGGCACAGAACGAGTCATCGGGTGACTCGTGGGATGTCCAGTGAGGAAGTTCTGGAAATTCGGGGAAAAGGATTCCCATGGACATGACCATGAATCGTGGTCAGACCCCATGAGTCGTTAGGTCAGTCATGGGGTGAGTGAGGAGTGGAAGAGAAGAGTGGAGGCAGTGTACATGTGGTGACCACAAGTCGTGGTCACTAGTAACGAGTCGTGAGGTTGCCCGTTAACAGCCCAGGAGACCTATTGAACAGTGAACCTCACGATCCTAGCGATGAGTCATAACATGTGAGCACGAGTTGTTAGGTCCCTTGTTGGGACCACCTAACAGTTATTTTCTGTGAATTTAGTAAGGGCTTTTCCATAATTCCTAAGTTCCTAGGGCCTAAATTATGACATTTTGAGTTATGAATTGTGACTTTTAAAGGGGTTAAGTTCATTTTAGGCCTCATTTATTCATGCATGCAAGGTAGAATACTTGGAAGGGTGATCAAGCTTAGCATTCAACAATTTCTTCTCAATTTCCTATTGGGCATCTAAAGAAGTGTTAGAATCAGCTACCAACAGGTATGTAAGGTTATGAATGGGTGATTTCTTTCATGCCCATGCCCAAATCCCTCTCTAAAGTATGAAATTCTATGTCTAATATATGGGGTTTTATCCCAAATGCATGAATCTTCAATTTTTATACGTGGGTGTGATTTGATTATGATTCTACATTTGAATTGTGAAGCATGGGAAAATTTTATAGTGTTTTCAATTTAAAATCATGATTCTAGTTTTATGAATTAGAAGCCTATGGATGAGATGTTCATGAAAGACGAGATTTGTGATGAATATATGATGATGACGAAATATTATGATGAAAAGTAGGTTTTGAAGCTACCCATGTTTACAATTATGTTTTCGATAAGAATTGAGTATTTCTAAGTATAATAAAGCTTTGGGCAATGCCACATGTTAAGTATGAATGACGATTTTCCCGAATTAAGCTTACCACACTGTTTTTGAGCAAAGACTCCCAATTATATTTTCAGCTTGTGGTATGTTTTGAGTTTTAGTTTTCTAATGTATAGCTTACCACATGGTTTTGGAGTGAAGGCTCCCAATTACATTTTCATCTTGTGGTATATTTTGAGCTAAAGCTTCTCATATGCACAATTCCATATTTGAGATGTATTTGATCACTGAGCTTCATCAATAGACGATGTTGAGCTTCATTATAAAATGATGTAGAGCACATGCATGTTTTTGGGAGTAATGTCTAGCACCGAGAAGACTAAGGGTCGATCACCCTGTGCTCAGAACTACGTGCCAACGTAGGTTTATACCTTTTAACTTTGGGACCTCCCTTGTGAGCTTCCCCTACCCAGATGGGCCTTCAGCTTTTATCGATATTTTGGTATTATCCCTAGCCCTGCCAAGGCTTTGGATGGCTCTACCCACTTGAGTGTGATAGTGGGGACCACGTAAGCTCTATTATGGTATGTCGGTTAAAAGACGAGTCTCCCATTGTTCCTAATGATTTCAGATATGCATATTTCATTACTCAAGAGATTCATAGATATATGCATGTACTAAAGCAGGTTTGACTCAATGTTCAGCTTTACTTATAAATGTTAGATTTCAGCTTTGAGTCAATTGATTCAGTTATGATATTATGAAGTTATGTTATGTTATGTTATGAAGAGATCATGATTTCAGAAAGAATGCATGCAAGCCCTACTCTCAGACTCTTAATGTTCATGTTATATTATGCATGGTGTTTTAAATGATTTTATTTACTTTAGCGATTTTACTTACCTTGCATACTCAGTACATTCCACGTACTAACCGCATAATCTATGCTATATCATTTCATTGTACAGGACCCGACTCTCAGGTTCAGCCCCGCTCGTAGTCAGCTTGTTAGATTTAGCGTTTGCACTGTTGGTGAGTCCTCATCTCCTAAGCACAAGACTATTCAGTTTTCTTATATGTATTTCAGTTTCCTTATATGTATTTCAGTTTTAGACTTGTTGAGTTAGTTGGGGTCTTGTCCCATCAACTCGTCATGTTTAGAGGCTTTTCATACATATGTATGTATTTAGCTTTGAATTTCATATTCTGATGTTATGTTCAAGTTAGACTTCCGCTATGAGTATCTTATTGATTATTCAGTTTCTTGATTGAGATTAGATGTATGCTTATGACATGGTTGGCTTGGGGTCTCTCGAGGCTCCTTGTCTCGTGTTACGATCTAGCCCTTCGTTCGGGTAATGAATGGTGAGCTCTAATTTAGCCTCCACTAAGCATTTGGAAGCGCAAATGAATCCTCGAATGAAAAGAATGCTCCCAAGTGATATAATGTCGAACCCGAAGAAAGATAGTCAATGCATGGCTATTATAACTAGGAGCGGTAAATTGGTTGGAGATGCAAGAGTGAAGCCCAAGGAGAGTAGTGCTCCTAAATGAAATGTGGAAAATGAAGTTGACGAGATGTCATAGACACCAATAAGTGGTGAAAAGAGTGAAGATTATGGTGAGTGTAAGGATGATGAATTTTCCCTTACACGTTGATGAAGATGAGGTTGGCATGAAGGCCTCAAATAATGATAAGGTTGAAACAAGATCTGCACCCCCTTATCCACAATGGTTTCCTAAGAAAAAGAAGGATGATCAGTTCAGCAAATTTGTTGACATGTTCAGCAAATTGTCTATTGATATACTGTTGGTTGATGCCCTTCTTTAAATGCTTGGATATGCCAAATTTATGAAAGAGTTGATGAAAAAGAAGAAGGTGGTTGATGTAGGTAGAGGGGATATGATGCACTATTGTAGTGCGATGATGATGAGCAATCTCTCCCCCAAGCGAGAAGACACAGAAGCTTTCACAATCCCTTGTACAATTGGGATATGTATGTTTAAGACAGCTCTATGCAATCTCGGCGCAAGCATAAATCTAATTCCCCTTATCATTTTCAAGAAGTTGGGACTTGGAAGCACCTAACCCACGTCTATGACGTTGCGAATGGCAGATCGTTCCATAAAGAAACCTGTGGGAGTATTAGAAGATGTTTTGCTGACGGTGGATAAATTCATTTTACCAGCTGACTTTGTAGTACTTGATTGTCAAATGGATGTTGAAGTGCCAATCATATTGGGGAGACCATTGCTCGCCGCTGGTAGAGCTTTGGTTGATGTGGATCTAGGAGAGCTCAAGTTTCGAGTCAAAAGTGAAGAAGTCACCTTCAAGGTGTGTCCATCAGCGAAAATTCCCGAAGAACGCAAGGTGATAGAGTGTTGCAGGTAGGAAATAGGAGAGTGGAATTGAGATGGAGAAGTCTGAGTCAGAGGTTGATCCTTCGAATGAAGATTACTAAATGAGGCAACCGAAGTGTTTTATTTGATTTATTTTATGTCATTGTTGTTTTTGCTTTTTCTAGGACCATTAAAGTGAGAAGCAAGGAGAGAAAGCACAAAAAGAAAACAAGGAAAGCAATGCCCTAAATCGGCAAATTGCCGGTCCAAGTGCGCAAACCGTCGTGCCCCTATACATGAAAGCTGAATGCTTGGAACGTGAATGTTTGACGGGTGGTCAAACTGGCGGACCATCGATTCAGAATCGTGTACCACCGGTCAACCACCGGTCCCTCATAGATTACCTGACATTGGTTGACCAAGTGGCAATCAATCAGTTGAATGTCAGTCCCACTCGCGAACCACCGGTCTATCGCCGACTATCAAATAGTGAACTGGGAATGAATTCAAGTACAAAAAGGTAAGGCAGTTGAGCGCCGGTTCATATCAGTGATGGTTGGTGTACTTCCTGTCAAGGCACGTGTTTGGTTTCAGAATCTAATTTAAATATGGACCCACCTGACCCCAAATACCTTCTTGAGCCGACCTAATCTAAATAATATTCCCTTAGGTTCCCCTTTTACCATTTTCCCACAACCCTTTTTGTCTTCCCATTACCCCATCTTTCCACTATTCCATATTCCCCTCTTTTCCACCTTTCCACTTTTCATAAACACATTAATTCACTATTACTATCCCACCTTCTCCTCAACTACCCCTACTCTCACCTAATCACCTATAAAACGCCTCGCTCTTTTCACAAATTCTCACTACACTCACATTCTCCCTCTCCACTACACAAGTCTGAAGAGTGTCATTATTGAGCATTATCAAGATACCACAAGTTATTCTCTGCAAACTTCTCTCCTAAGTGTGGTAATGTATCTCTGATTCTTTCTATGTTTTCATCAATGGAACATTTATTGCATATTCACATGGCTTTAATATACATTCCCTTCTTTGCTAATACCCTTCTTTCCTATTATTTTCATGGTTGATGCTTTTTTTGCTGAAAGTAGGGGAAGAGGTATGGGGTAGTCATGATATTTGTGTGGGCTTAAATGGGGTGAAGCCTAAGTAACCTAAATGGATTAAAACATTATGCTTTACCCTATGATAGATTGGGTGACACCATTCTTAAGGGTAAATTGTCATTTTAGACCTATTCCTTCATAGATTTGATGCTTTAATATAATATGAGTGGATGTTTGTTTTTTGGTTCCATTGAAGTTTGTGGAATTGCTTTAGGGATGACGACATTCAGCTATTCGCCTGTAAGGTCCGGCGAAACGCCGATGGTACGCCGGTCCAAACTCCAGTTGGCTTCAGGATACTGTTTGGAATCCGTGTTACATTGGTGGTTCACGGTTCTGAATCAGCGACTTGCTGCCTAGTCTCTAGTGGAGTTGTTGTCTGATCATCTTACTACTTTGCATCGACGAGCCAGCAGCAGTCCGCGGATAACATCCGGCGGCTCGCTGGTGCTTCCTTTCTTTAATGATAATCTTTTCATCTTTGCCTCTCCTCTCAAGTTTACTTTAATCTATAGTTATTTTATTCCAATGCATTATAGCTGCTGCTAACATCGTGTTTGTAGAAAATGTCCTTATCTAGGAACACAGGCAAAGGCAAGGCACCAGCCTCCTCAACCACCAAAGGCAAGGGCAAGGCCAAAGCCTCCATAACACCTGTCGAATCTAGGGAGGCCATCATCTTTTGCCTGCCCAACATGAAAGTGCACTACACTATATGAAAGGTCAGATCGATAACGGTGGAGAAAAGGTTCAACTTGGCAGGACTGTGTGGGGAATTGCCTAACATTACAGCTCAATTCACAAACTGGCAATGGCATGCTTTTGCCAATCCTCTCCCGGATTATTACCCAAACCTGGTGCCAAAATTCTATGCCTCCTACCAGGCTAGATAGGACCTAATGAAGAACAAAGGCAAAATCGATGAAGTCCGCTTCCTACCATCAATCATGGTACACAGGGTAGTAGACATCACTCCGGCTACAATCAACTATTTATTCTAGGAAGACAAAATTGACTCAGGCATAGAGTATATGGCCAGGATCGCAGACATGATGAATCAATTCACCTGGATAGCCCTCATCATTGTAGTTGACACACCGTATGGGCCTCCATAAGTGGCAAAATTTTTCTCCATGATCTGAAGTTCGAGGCCAAGTTATTGTTGGATTTTATTTGTGGATGCATCATTCCTTCAAAAAATGAGCAGTGGGTTAGCTTGGAGTTAGAAATTCTCATAGCCGGCATTATGTCTGGAGTCCCCATTAACTTTGGGGAGATTGTGGCTCAGTAGATGAAGCGGAAGGCAAGACAGGCCAGCACCTCCATGGCTTATGCAGTTCTCATTTCCCAGTTGTGTTTACAAGCGGGTGTGCCATTGTTTCCTGTTGAGACCCCTATCCCTACCTTATGAGTGATAGCCTTAGATAGAAAAAGAGATGTCGAGGCACCTGCAGTCAAGAGGAAGAGGTTGCAAGCTTTTGGGCTAGTTGAGGGATCATTATCCCATGGGTCGGAGCAGTCACCACAGGCCCCAGATTTGAATGTGTTCCACTAAGAAGCTACGGGCAGAACCTCCGGCAACACACCTCTCAGGGGAGCATCTCCCTCACCTGTATCCTCCCAGCCAAGTGGTCTCTGCAAGCTCGTGGAAATGACCAACTCTCATGAGATCCAACTCCAAAAGTTGGCTAGAAGTCTCCCTCCACCTATTGCTCGAACAGCCAAATGGGAGATAAAATCAATGTTTGAGAGCCTTACAACATTATGCAAACAGGTGGATGCAGTGGAGGGGGCTGTCACTTCTCCCCAAACAGAGGTGTGGGAGTGGAAAAGTCGGACACCTATGGAAGTTCCTAACATGAGTGCTCTCGACACTGCAATGGCTGCACCTCCCACAGTTTGAGGCCCACAAGGTGACTAGTTTAAGGGCTTGGGGGATGATACCGAGGATCTGGGAGAGGTTGGTTTTACTAGTGCTGCAGGAGCGGGGGAAGCTTCGAATGATGAGGATGAGAAACAACCTGCTCAGGGAGTCTCTTACCCCTTTATTTTGCATGCATGCATTAGGGACAATGTATTCTATTAGCTGGGGGTAAGTGTTTGTTGGGGGGTCACTGATGTTTATTTTAAAGATGAGTTGAAGTTGCCCTTGTCAGGCTTTTGTGTTTTTTTATTATTTGTGATGAATTGTGAGCCTTTGTTGGGCTCAGTTTTTAATCTTGTTGATGATTTCTCTTGTCGGGCCTGTGATGTTGAAAAGAAAAAAATGAATGACGTGGTTGAAAATTTTTTTTGGAGTTGAATTTTGTTTGGATGAATGTTAGTGGCTAATAATGAGAATGGGGTCCTTGTCTTGAATTGTTTACTCCTTTAGGCCCCAAGTCCTTTGTTTATTCGTCGTACAAACAATAGAATAGTAATCAAACTCCAAGGATTTTCTTCATACCGGGGTTCTTTCCCGAGTCTTTGTTTTCCTTTCCTTTTTGTTGTCGAATCGGATTGGCATTTCCCGATGATAGATTGAGTAGCGACTTTCTTAAGGGAAGATGCCATGTCGTTTTTGAGTCTCTTATGGAGTTGTTTAGAGAGGAACCACCAGAAAATTTTTTTAAATGAAATTTTAAAATGGGGCATGAAAATGAGAAATAATGAGCAGATGTTTGAATCAAGAACATAGCACTCTGTTATATTTTGTAGATTCCTCGCTTGACTTATGAATTTCCATGTTATGATGTCTTAAATCAAGATTCTGTGTGGATAATGACTCTTGTGGTCTCTTTAGGAGTGATGCCTTATGCGGTAAGGATTTTTGTAAATCCCATGCACAGCTTCTTGTCTAGAACTTGCCCCAAGTGTGACTCAAGGCGAAATCCTAGATGTAGTTGTACTTAGAACGTGATCTTAGGCCTTCTTTTGTTAAGTCACTTCACCCAAAATGACCTTCTTGAACATTAATCCTTGATAGCCAACGTTTGAGCCCTGGACCCTTTCTTTAGAAACCATATTACAAGCATAAAGACCATTTTAATCCTTCTCTCTAGCAATCATCCTCCGTAATTGCTAGTGATAAAATGATTTAAAAAATCTAGCTTGAAGCCCATGAAATGGGGAGAATTAAGGAAATAAATGTGAGATGAGGCAAAAGCCTAAGTTTGGGGGTTTGCAAGAGAAGAGGGAAAATGAGAGCTTCAATATGAGGTAGAAACAAATTTGTGATGAAATGAATGAATGAATGGGTTGAAAGACCTCAAATCATAAGAAGAGAAAATAATAGTAAAAAGGTGCTATCTCTTGCATATATAGGGCTAATTGTGGAATTCAGGGGTGTTAAAAGGTTGGTTTGTGTTACTTAAGTGATGAAGATAAAAAAACTAGGAGAAATAAGGTGGAGTAATCTAAATAAGATAATGGGATGTTGCAAGTGTTTATTAAGGAATTAGGGAGGCATTAGTCACTAAAGCTAAACATTTATCCTACCCTTAACCCTAGCCAACACTATGACCTATAAGTCCTAAGTAATTTTAAGTGCAGTTTCTCTAACATTAGTGACGAATTAGACTAAGGGCAAGCCTATGGGTCGAGTTGGGTGCATGCAGATTTCTTTTGGGAGTTGAGTACAATCTTTTCTTGGTGCTATCCCTTGTGTGAATGTATTGAGTTCATGCAGAAAATAGGAATTTTTTCTTCACTGAGTGACATCATCCCTTTTGAGGACACAATTGCATTAAAGATAAATTTGTACATAGGGCATGAGAAATGCAAGCTCTAAGGAAAGCTTTGAATATGAAATGATTATGAATTGAGATGCTCTGTATGATTCATGGATAGTATGCCCTGGTTTTGCAAAAAGAAAGCTCTTGTGAATCACGCTTTTGAATGGTGGTGGCCTCTTGAAATGTTTCCATCTTTCTTGTTTTGGGGGAATTTGCTTCTCTTTTTCAGTGACCCAGTGAGAAATTTTTGGGTTGTCTGAAGTCAAATAGTCATTAATGCATGCATTTGTGTGAAGTGACATGTTGTTTACCTTATAATAACTACATTACTTGAGGACAAGCAATGGTTCAAGTTTGGGGGTTTGATGAGTTGGCAAATACCAACTCATTAGGCTCTTAAGCATGAATTTTAGTCTAGTTTTCAAGCCTTTTAGATGGATTTTATGCCCTTTTTGCCTTTTTGTGTGCAGATATCTGATTTGGACAAAAGAGCAAGAAAGGGAGCAAAAAGAAGGGATTCAGGTGAAAATCGGCGCTTTAGCGGAGAAGACCGGTGAAATGCTGGCCAAATGCTGGTCGAGAGCTAATGAAAACTGCCTCTGGGAATGATATCAATCGGCGAACATGGACTTCAATCGGTGACTTGCCGGTACTTTTGCCGAATGACACCTGAAAATTCTGCATCGAAGAGTAAAGAATCGACGGCACACAGGTGGATACCGGCGAAATGCCAAAGGAATCACCTAAGGCGACTGGAACTCATTGGATGCGAAAGTAATTAGAGCCAGAAGTTTGCAGAACATAACCGGCAAACCGCCAGTACTCTGGCAAGTGCGAGAACGCTGCAGGGGTAAAAATGTCCAACACAAAAAAAGAGATAGCAGGATATCCTACTTTTGGATATATTCTAGAGAGAAGTACTATGTACTGATCAGATCTCAACTTTTAGCTTTTATAACATTCTCTTGGCAGAGAAGAAAGTAAGAATTTGATTGGTGGAAATTGAAAAGAATTGTTTTCTTTTTCTTCTTCTTCTTCTTCCTCCATGGCAAGGTACTACCATTGTTAAAGACTTTTTGTTGAATCTGATTTTGCTACTCCTATTATTTAATTCAATGAGTTTATTATTAGATGTACTTTTAAATTTCTTAACTATGAGTAGCTAAATCATTAACTAGAGGTGTGTGGTGATGAATGCTTAATTAGAGGTGGTATTACTAGAGTCATCTCAATATTATTTAATTAGTGTAAATCTGTTAGATTCACTCCAATCTATAATTGAAGATCCATTGTTGTTGATGTGGGTCTAATTGTTCTTACTTGATTTTTGCTTGAAAAATAAGAATTGAGTATTGGGAGAGAACTTAATGGTGTGCATGGATGAGAAATCATGACATTGGGTTGGAAATAGCCAAAACTACATTGTTCCTTTTAATTAATAGCTAATAGCTATAAATTAGTGCAGCTATTAATCCAAATCTAATTGGGTTGATTTAATGGTATCTAGGGGTTTGAAAGATCTCTAGCAAGAGGTATTTATGAGGCTAAAAGCATTAAATGCCCACTTTCCCCAAATTATTTACACAAATTGAACGTATGAGATGCCCTAACATGACCCTATTTAGTTAGCATATCATCTTCACCACACCTATAGTCTTTCACATTCTTGTCAATAACCTTGGTAATTTTGCTATTGTGATTAGCCAAATTATAAGTTATATTATATTGTAACTTTCAATCTCCCCCAACATGTTTATTTTTATGTTATTTTCAAGTCGTGCAAGCTAAATTCAATTTCTCAAACGACACTCGTGAATATCATTCATTAGTCCCTGTGGGATTTGAGCCCGACATTCGTCGGGATATTTGTTTTGATATAGCAACCATTTATTCTCTTTGTATAAAGCATATATTTTGGACGCTATCAATTCTCCATGTAATAAGAACCATGCTGCAGATTTTGCACATGAAGGGGTTGTTAGGAGGAAAAGCTAGTAAAGATGCTAATCGACACCTCCTATACTTGATTGAAATTTGTCAACCATTTAATATGACCAACATCAGTAAAGAATCCATCCGTTTGAGATTATTCCCATTCTCCTTAACGGGAAAGGCCACGATTTGTTGGAGGAGTTGCCTCCGGGTTCCATCACATCATGGAATGAGCTCACTGAAACATTCCTCTATAGATTCTAACAACCTTCCCGGATGATCCAATTGAGGGATGAGGTTACAAACTTTAGGCAGCTTCTAAGAGAGACTATTCATGAAGTGTGGCTCCGATTCAATAAGAAGGTCGCCATTTGCCCCGATAATGGTTTGCCCAATAGGGTGTTGCTCTAAAATTTCTGTTGGTCTCTTGATTCTATCAACAAACCAGTGGCTAACAATCTTACAGGTGGTTTAATCATGGACAAAAATTTTGCATGGTTAAGGAACTTCTTGATAGGATGAAAAAACTAATAGAGCATGGCATACTAGAGATACCGAGGTGTCCACAGGTGGTGTATCTTTCAATCAATTGGCAGCCAAGTTGAAAAGGCGACACGAAGAGTAGGAAGAAATAGTAGCTAAGATGATGACTCAAGTTGAGTTGATGTCTAAGCACATTTTAGGATCTGGAACCAAAGGCGTTAACATTGTTGGGACCCAAGATCACAATCCATGTGAGAAAGTGTTATGAAGCCAAGATACGATGAGGAGTGTCAGTTCCTGGTTGACCAGATGATGGTTTCTCGTCAAGTATATAAAGTTTCCAACCAAGGCCCTTGGCATCCCCCCGATGGGAATCAAATTTGGAGAGATCGAGATAACCAAGAATGGGGTGATAGCGATAACCAGTGGAGAAACCGTGAGCCTGAATAGGATGGGGATAGGTACCATTGAAGTGAAAAATATTTTATTCCCCCTCCTAAAGCTGATGTGACCTCGGTGCTACCTAGTGTAAGTGATGTGGATAGTTCAATGTTGAGGAGATGCTTTCGATAGTATTAAAGAAAGTGGAGCCATCGATAGCGGGTGTTAATGAATTGAAAGGGGAGGTGGTTTCTAACCTTGCCCGAACGGTGAGCTTCCATTCAGATTCAATCAAATATTTGGAAGTCCAAATGAATAATCTATCACCCAAATGAACCTAAGAATGAAAGGAACCCTTCCTAGTGGCACGATGCCTCCAAAGAAAGATGCCCATTGCATGGCTATTGTCACAAGGATTGGGAAGGTTGTTACTAATTTGGTTGATAAGACCAAAGTGTTTGTTGTTCCTAACCCAATTGAATAAGACTTAAGTGATGAGGTGCCAAATGCACGTATTATGTTGAGGATAAAAAAGTGCTCGAGGAGGAAGAGGTTAAGACTCCTCCTAAAGATGTGAATGTTGATGAAAAGGGTGAGGAGGCCCCCAATGCTAAAGGCTAAGAACCTAGAGATCCTCCTCGTTACCCTCAGTAGTAAACCAATAAGAAAGAGGACAACCAATTTAGGAAATTTATCGAATATGTTTAGCAAGTTGTACATCAATATACCATCTATATGCATTGCTCCAAATGTTAGGGATGCTAAATTCCTGAAGGAGCTTCTGAACAAGAAAAGTGTTATGGATGCGAGAACAGTGGAGGTGTTGCATTATTGTAGTGCGTTGATGGCAAGCAACCTTGCTTCGAAAAGGGATGATCCTGGAGTATTCACTATTCCTTGCACCGTTGGGGTGTATGTGTTTAATAAAGCTCTCTATTACCTAGGGGAGAGCATAAATTTGATGCCCCTTGTGATCTTCAGAAATGCTGGGATTGGGAAGTCTGAAGCCTACCACAATTAGGTCGCTTATTACTGATCGATCTATAAAGCGCGATGTGGGAATTCTTATGGATGGGTTGGTTCAGGTAGCCAAATTCATCCTTCCAGCCAACTTTGTTTTGTTACATTGGGATGTGGATATTGGCTGTCAATTATCTTAGGGAGACCATTCTTGGCCACTGGGCTAGCTCTAGTAGATATTGAGCTTGGAGAGCTGAAATTTCAAATGGGTGGTGAGAAAGTGTAACTTAATATTTGCCAACCTATGAAACCACCCGATGAATGCTAAGTGAAACCTTTGATGGATAAGGAAGAGGAGCAAGAGAATCATCTTGAGATGGAGGACAAACCTCCTAATAAGTGATACCATTGTGAGGTAAAATTGTCATGCTGTGATGTTAAATCAAGTGCTTCATCGAAGGCAACCCAAGTGGCATTAAATTTACTTTTTAATGATCAATTTTGTTGTTTTTTGTTGTATAGGTAGATTGGATTGTGAACAAAGTAGAAGAAAACAGAGGAAGGGAACTTGCATGGGACTTGCGGAGCGCAGGTCAAGCATAGGTTTTGTCCAAAATGCCTGGCAAAATGAGGAGTAGATGCACCTCACCTATGAAACACAAGCATAGACTTGCAGAATATAGGTGTAGTGACGGATTGAGGCAGTGCACTTGGGATGAAATCATGAAAAATTATAGTGACCTGCGTCTTACATACAAAACGCAGGTGCATATCTAAGAGGCGAAGGTATGTCGAACCTCGAAGATAGTGCATTGCACTAAATGAAGTCCACCTACATCTGGATTGCGGTTCGTAGATGAATCTGCGATCACAGTTCCAACGTAGGTGTAGGTATGAATTAAAATTTAAATGTTGACCGACTCGTTTGACCAACCCAACTCAAGTCCGACCCATGTCTTTTAAACTTCTTCCTCACTTTCCAAAACCCCTTATTTTTTTCTCTTTCCTATTTTCTTCATCCCACAACCACTCTATAAATTACCACACTCCCCCTTAACTTGCCATAAATTCCACCGATCCCTTCATCTTCCACTCACCTATAAAATCCACCACTCCTTCACTTTTTTCCATCAAACGCCTTTTCATCCACCAAAGAAAGAAGAAAAAAATGGCTTGGGTCATCCATTTTTGAAGAAAACTTTCAAGTTTCATATTTCATCTCTCTACTCACTCTATTTTGTATCTTTTTCATTTTTCATCTTTGTTTTCTAAAGGTTACTGATGTATGTAGTACAACAAGCATGATAGTTTTCATTTTCCATGCCCCATGTCTTACCTTTTTATCCACTGAATGTTCTTCATGTTTATGTGGAATTTGATTTTTGTGGGTGTTGTGAGTGAACTTGGAATTGCAAAATCAAATGGGTAGGAATTGTAATTTCTTGATGCTCCATCTATTGGGTATAGTATTATTCTTTGAAATTTTAGTTGGGGGTGAAGTTTGATTAACCCATTTGCGTGAGATTCACTATTTTTCCCAATGATAGATCGAATGACATTTTTTAAGGAAAAATAACCATTTCTCTTGTGTGCTTGTAATGTAGATGAAAATGTGATAATGTGGGTGAGTAATGTAAAATGTTGAAATTGCTTTGATGAATGTGGTTCGAATTAGTCACTTGATATTTCTCGATGATAGATGGGGTAATGTCCTTCTTAAGGGAAGTCATTAGGTGGTTATAATGGTCTTGTTTGTTGATTGATATTGTGGAATATCTTTCGGGGAAGTTTGAGTACTCATTAGATAATACTATTTTTTGTACTTGCTTGGAAAATTTTAGTTAAATCATATGGGTTGAATTTCAGACTCTGTTGAGGAACTGCCTATTGCAAATCTAACCTGTAGAACACAGATGTAGTGTGGGAATGAGGAATGAGCTTAAGACTTACTACGTTAAACCTGCATCACAACTAGCCATATCTGTGAAACACAGATGCAATGTAGTTAAGAGTGTCAAGAGGTAGTGTTACTGCTTTGCACCTGCGGGCCACAAGTGCCCACCTGTGAACCACAAGTGTAGCGCAGGTTCTGCCAGTGATTCTAATAGCTGAGTTATTTTGTGGAAATCTAATTTCCTTCCTTTTCTATCCTTAGTTTCGTATAGATGTATTCTTCTATTTTGTGTAATGAAAAATACAAAAAGGAGTTTAGTTTTTGTGTGTGGCACTCAAATTTTATTGCAGGAAAATGTCTTCTTCTAGGTGATGGGACAAAGGGAAGGCCCCCACATCCTCAAAAACCAAGGGAAAAGGCAAGGCAAAGGAAGCCCAGGTCCCTACTAATAGTAGAGATGCCATCTAATTCTGTATAGATGGAATGGAGGAATACTACATCATTTATTAGGACCGACCATTGACTCTAGAAAAATGCTTCGATCTAGCTGGGTCGAGAAAGATATCCCCGACATCAACAAGAAATCTTCTAAGCGACAATGGCACCCATTCTTTGATGCTTTACCTGGTTACTACCCCAACCCGGTGATAAAGTTCTACACATCATATCAAGGGGGCAAGACAAGATGAAACACAACAGGAAGGTGGATGAGTTCCCAAATCTTCCACCATCCAGGGTCCATAGAGTAGAGGTGGATATTATAGCTGATTCAATAAACTCTATCTATTGGGGTGATGAAATTGAACTAGGGACTGAGTTTGCTAAAAATATGGCAACCAAGGGCGTTCCACGCCTATAGGTGGCTCGGACTATTGCAAATGGGCAATCGTTGTGAGCCACTTTGGGAGGAGAAATTCCCAGGAAAGAACTCTAATTTGAAGCCAAGCTATGGATTAACTTGGTGAATTGTCGCCTCATGCCCTCCAAGAATGACCAATGAATTAATATTGAAGCTGCCATCCTGATCACATGCATCTTGTCTAGAGCATGTCAACTTTGGCGAAATAGTTGCAACACAATTCAAAAGAAGGGCCACACATCATGGTCTCTCTATGCCCTTCCCCATCCTCATCAGCCAGCTATGTACTAAAGCTGGGGTCCCCTACTTTTCCGATGAATAGCCTAGCTCCACTACTAGGTAATTGATATTGACAAAATGAGGGACACAGGTGCTCCCAACAACAAGTAGAAGCAACTCCAAACTTGGGATGCCCCAGAAGCCTCCGCAGCTCATAACTTTGATGAGGCTCCAGTATCCCCCGACCTCAATGATCCCACTCCCAAAATGTCAAGACATGCTTCAGCGGAAGTCCCACCTCAGAGTCTTCACCACCACCTTCATCTTTAAGGCTTAGTGGGCTTCAAAAGAATGCCGATGTGACTCACTCTAATGAAAATCAACAAAACAATTGGCCAAGAATCTGCCATCCGTCATCGAGAAGTCGGTGAATAGTGCAATGAAGGATGTCTTTTGACAGCTTAAACTAGTTGTGCTCCCGAATTGATGTGGTTGAGGGAGTAGGCTCCTCTATCTGGGTTGATGTGAGAGAATTGAGGAGCAGGACACCAACAGCCAATCCTGATGTAAGCTTCTTAGATGAAGCCGTCACTGCCCCGCACATAGCCCGAGACCCTATTGATGACTTCTTAGCAGGCTTAGGGAGGGACGATGAGGCCGAGCATGACAATGGTGGTGATAAGGCTTAGGCGGCTAATGATGATGGAGAGAAGTAGCTAGTTCAGGGAGTTTTTACCCCTTCTTATTCATCTTTTTACATTAGAGATAATGTATAATTTTTTAGTTGGGGATGAGGAGTGCCTTTTTTCTTTTGGTCCTTTTATTTTCAATTTGATTATTGACCCTTGTTTCCCTTGTCGAGCTTGGTTGTTGATGTTTTCAAGCATATTGCATGGTTTCTTAGATGAGAAAATTCCCTCGTGGGCTTGTTTTGAATAGATTTAATTATAAGGCTAATTTTTTGATAACGTCCAAATTCACTCCTTGTAAAGAGATAGTGTAAATAGTCGTTGGCAAAATAAATATATCCAACGAGTGTCTGGGTCAAATCCCACAGGAAATAGTACTTAGATGGCACAAACGTTGTCTATCAAGTCAGTCTAAGAAGCACCATCATATTAAAAACAAAGAACTAAAAATTTGGGGGTTCAAAATTGTCCCGCCCGACCTTGGGAGGTATGACTGGCACCTGGTGCCATACTTGTCTGAACTAACCTGACTGGACTGTGGCACGTTTGACCCCTAATTCAAGAAACGAATAGGCTACAACTCGGCTATAAGTACATCCCCTAGCCAACAACGCCACCTGCAAGAGAAGAAAGCTGACACTAAACTACGCTATGGCTAACAAGGCCTCCAACTAACAACTAAACAAGGCCCTACATGGCCAATACAGGAAATAAATCATACACGGGCCCCACACGACCAACAACAACTAACCACAGGGAATGTACAACAGTCTGCAAGCCTCTAAGAGTGATATAATGGTTAAGACAAGGCCCCGACCTACCCGAAAACTATACATCAAAAGTACAAACCTCTACTGAATTTCAACTTTGGAGGGAAGGAGCTGAATAAACTACTGACTTTAGTTGGAGGCTAGGAACATCCTGAACCATGTCTATCCACACCTACAGGCAAGTAATCAGCACCCCGAGTGGGTGTCAGTTCAACATGTATCGAGTATATAAGGCAGAAAGATAATAACTGACTGAAAGCTGATAAAACCATAGTAATTAAAGGAAGAGAGTAAGGATTTAACCTAAATACTTTCACTGTCTGAATTATCTAAACAACAAGTCTATATAAGCAAACAAGAACCTAACTGGGCCCCCATAAGCTTGGAAGTTACAAACAACATAGAAGAACCTACCTGGACCCCCATAAGCCCCGACAAGTGCCAACAAAGTCCACTCCTACTACCTAAGTAGTAAGGATGGTGTGTTACTGTAACTCGGGATGGACCTCGCGGCCTCAATAAATGAAACTCAAAATGGCCCTTGTGGCCTCATTAAATGAAACTATGTATGGCCCTCGCGACCTGAATAAATGGAACTCAAAATGGCCCTCACGACCTTAGTAAATGGAACTCTTTATGGCCCTCGCGACCTCAATAAATTGGAACTCGAAATGGCCCTCGCGACCTAAGTAAATGGAACTCTGTATGTCCCTCACGGCCTTAATAAATGAAACTCTGTATGGGATAACATCTAACTACTCAACATCGAAGTAACACCATTTTAGCTAGATTAACTCGGACAAGAATTAGTATTTTGTCACCACAGGCTCAATTCAGTTTATAACAGCTGACACCAATAGGTTTACTCTGAAGTACTATAGACACAAGAGTCGTACTAACTTTACAACACACGTAACTTGCCAAAGGGATAGCCTTACATACCTCAAGTGTCGACTTTCCATCTACCCGGCGAGTTTTAATCTGTATTCAATAGCCTTTTTCAATTGCAACCATATTACTGGGAGAATTAGACTAGCTTAATACTTAATTTAGCTTAAAATGATAACTTTTAATAATAATATCAACTATACTTCAACATGACAAAATACGACCGAAAATGTATAATTTCCCGAGAGTTCAAAAGGGAGGAATGCTTACTTGAAGCCTGTGATAATATAGAAATAAGTTTGGACCAATTCTGACAACTTCTACTCGACGGGGTTACAATTAGCCGGGTGAATTTCATGAAAATAACTTCTTAGTAATGCTCCCTACAGGTTTATAACCCGATACCTAAAGTTAATTTGGATTTAGATGACGTTTGGTAGTGTAATAGGATGAAAATAGATCAAAATTGTTGTGGTTTCTTTTTTCTAGCCAAGGGGTCTTATATCAAAATGATTCAAATTAAAAGAGAGTGATTTATATAGGCAATGAGGCGGTAGCCTAGGGGCGCCCCATGCCTCTCAAAGTGCCACAGGGCCTGGTGCCCCGCGCCTCTCAAAGCGCCATAGGGCCTTATGCCCCGCGCCTCTCAAAGAGCCATAAGGCCTGGCACCCCGCGTTGGCCAGTGCACTGCTGGCTGGCACGTCGCGCTGGCCCTGTGCGAACTGGTCCCATCTGACACTTCTTTCGAAGCTTTTTCTACACGCATCAAGATCTCTTTATTCGTCACAAATCCACGCGTACGGCCTACTAAATAATATCATTTCACTGGGTGTAACATCCTCCCCTCCTTAGTCATCTTTAGGCTGACAGGAATTTACTCTTTTAGCTAATACTTAGAAAAATTTTGGCAGAGTCTCCTCTGTAATATGGACTATCCGAAAACCTAAAATGCAGAAAAGTCCAACATGGGCATCTCACAGGACACTACAAACAACTATTCCACAGCCAAGAGGTAACTAACTAAGCAGTACTTATAACATAAGTAGTAAAATAACAATTGAATAACAATATCACCAATTGTATAATCTGAGTCAATCTTGGAACAGGTGAGCATATCTAGACCTCATGTCATCCTCAGCTTCCCAGGTCATATCTTCTTTATTTCTGTTCCTCCACAACACTTTAATGGAGGCCACATCTTTAGTTCTCAGTCTGCAAACCTGCCTATCTAACATTACAACTGGAACTTCTTCATAAGCAACTTTTCGATTACCTGAATGTCCTCAACTGGCACCACTCTGGATGGGTCCCCTATACACTTTCGCAACATAGACACATGAAATATTAGGTGAACGAACTCTAACTCTGAGGGAAAATCTAACTCATATGCCACCTGGCCTATTCTCCGGAGGATCTGATATGGCCTAATAAACCTTGGGCTAAACTTGCTCTTCTTGCCAAATCTCATCACGCCCTTCATTGGCGATACTTTAAGAAATACCTAGTCATCCACATCGAATTCCAAGTCTCTACATTGCACATTGGAGTAGGATTTCTGACGACTCTGAGCTGCTAGTAACCGCTCTCTGATAATTTTCACCTTCTCCTCCATCTGATGGATCATATCCATCCCAACTAACTCTGCTTCTCCTATGTCGAACTACCCAATAGGGGACCTGCATTTTTGCCCATATAATTCCTCAAAAGGCGCCATCTGTATGGCAGAATGATAACTGTTATTATATGCAAATTCAATAAGAGGTAAATGTTCGTCCCAACTTCCTCCAAAATCTAGCACACACGCCTGTAACATGTCCTCGAGTGTCTCAATGGTGCGCTCTGCCTGACCGTCTATCTGGGGATGAAAGATTGTGCTCAGATTCACCTGTGTCCCCAAACCCTTCTAAAACAACTGCCAAAATATAGCTATAAAATGTGCCCCTCTGTATGAAATGATAGATGTTGGGACACCGTGCAAATGGACTACCTCCTTAATATACAACCCGATGTATTCTTCATCTGAAAATATGGTCCGAACTGGCAGGAAATGAGCTGATTTTGCCAGTCTATCAATAATAACCCAAATAAAGTCAAACTTGTGTCTAGTACGGGGTAGTCCTATTACAAAATCCATATTAACTACCTTCTATTTCCATATCGGTATAACCATCTCCTGAATTAATCCGCTCAGTTTCTGATGTTCATCCTTTACATGCTGATAATTAGGACACTGAGCTACGAATGCGGCTACATCTTTCTTCATTCTAGGCCAACAGTATATCTCTTGTATGTCATGGTACATTTTCGTCGAACCTGGATGAAGGGAGTAACGGGTGTAATGTACCTCTTCCATAATCTGCTGGCAGAGTCCTGCTACATTCGGGATGCAGAGGCGACCTCTGTACCTCAAAACTACATCTCCAGCTACCTCAAAAACTGACATGTCACCCTGCTGAACTTTATCTTTAAGTTGTGCTAAATGGGAATCCTCATACTACCACTTTTTTTACCTCTACCACCAGGGATGATACTGCCATATTCTGAATTGTAGCCCCATTATCCTCTGAATCTATTACCCGAACTACTAAACTGGCTAGCCGGTGCAATTCTCGAGCCATTTCCCGTTGTTCCAGCCTTAGATATGCCAAACTTCCCATAGATCGGCAGTTAAGAGCATCCACCACAATATTAGCCTTCCCTGGGTGATACAAGATGTTCACATCATAATCTTTCAACAATTCTAGCCAACGACATTGTCGCAAATTCAGCTCTTTCTGTGTGAAAATGTACTGAAGACTTTTATGGTCAGTAAAAATATCCACATGCACCCCATATAGATAATGCCTCCATATCTTTAAGGCGTAAACCACTGCAGCTAACTCCAGATCGTGTAAAACACACCCAACCCGATGTCTAAAGTGTCACAATACACTGCATAACCCTCTAAACCCTCCGTCAAAGCTAACACCGGTGCTGATGTCAATCTATTTTTCAATTCCTAAAAACTAAGCTCACAGGCTTTGGTCCACTAAAACCTGGTTGCTTTTTGAGTCAATTTAGTCAAAGGTGCTGACAGGGTAGAAAATCCTTTCACGAAACTTCTGTAATACCTGGCTAACCCCAGGAAACTACAAATCTCTGTTGGGGTCGTAGGTCTAGGCCATGTTTTTATTGCCTCAATTTTCTGCAAATCGACTTGAATACCAGCCTCTGATACAATATGACCCAATAAAGGTACAAAATTAAACCAGAACTCACATTTAGAAAACTTTGTATATAACTGGTGGTCTCTGAGGAACTCACATTTTCTGCAAATGATCTTTATGTTCCGCTTTTGAGCGGGGGTAAACTAGAATTTCATCAATGAACACTATTACAAATAGATCCAAATACGGTCTGAAGATACTATTCATTAGGTCCGTGAACACCGCTGGCGTGTTTGTCAACCCGAAGGACATGACTAATAACTCAAAATGGCCATAGCTAGTCCTGAAAGCTGTCTCGGGATATCTTTCTCTCGAACTTGAACCTGGTGGTACCCAAATCTCAAATCAATTTTAGAGAAGTATTTCGCCCCTTGCACCTGATCAAACAAATCATCTACTCTCAGAAGAGGATATTTATTCTTAACAGTAACCTTATTCCATTGCCGGTAATCTATGCACATACGTAGATACCCATCCTTCTTTCTCACAAACAGGACTTGTGCAACCCACAGTGACATACTGGTCTGATGAAACCCTTATCTGACAAATCTTTTAATTGTTCTATTAATTTTTAATTTAGTAGGGGTCATTTGATATGGGGGTATGGATATAGGATGGGTATCTGGTAGCAAATCTATAGATAAATCTATTTCCCACTCTGGGGGAATACCGGGAAGTTCATTTGGAAACACATCCGGGAACTCTTTAACAACTGGTATAGACTGGAGAGTCAGGGATTCTGCTTGAACATCCCGAACCCTAACAATATGGTAGATACAACCCTTTGCTATTAACTTCTTCGCCCGAAGATAGGATATAAACTTACCTTTCGGCATAGCTGTATTACCTCTCCACTCTCGCACTACCTCTCCTGGAAAGTGAAATCGGAAAATTTTGATCCAACACTCTATAATAGCATAACATGGTGCCAAGCAGTCGATACCATTAATTACATAAAAATCAATCATTTCTAATTCTACCAGATCTTCTAAGGCCGGACAACCCACAACCTCCACTGTACAACCCCGGTAAATTCTTTTTGCAATAATAGAGCCACCAATAGTGGTAGATACCGAAAAGGGTCGCTGAAGCAATTATGATGCTATACCAAACTTTCAGGCTACTAACGGAGTAACATATGACAATATGGAGCCCGGATCTATCAAGTCAAAAACTGAGTGAGATCTAACATCTAATATACCTGTCACAACATCTGGCGACGACAGTGACTCTTGTCGCCCTGGTAATGCATATGACCAATCCTGATCGCTGCTTGAACCAGATGCCCCTGATCTACCCCAGCCTCTACCGACTGGACTTAAGGGTCTGCACCCTGCAGAAGGTGCTGGGGAATATGAACTTGCTGAGGATCTATTCTGTTGGTCTAGATCGCCCTTGCGTCTAGTCGGGCAGTCTCTCATCATGTGCCCTTCCTGCCCGCAGGTATAACAGGCGGTGGAACCATATCTGCACCTCCCCAGATGCCGTTTATGGCAAGTATTGCATCGAGGTATTTCTAAATCTGTCTAATCTGGCCCTCTCTGCTGCTGCGAGTTGGGCGCCCGTGAACTTTCGTCAGGGCCTAATTGCCTCGGATGGTCTGATCTGCTGTCCTACTGATGCTGAAATGGGGGCCTGGGTGGCTTGCCCGAGAAACGAGGTGTGGGCCCGCCCTAAAAATCTGCCTAGAAATCTGCGATCCTAGCCCTCCAACGCTGCTCCTGACCTAACCTTTCCAAAGCATACTGGCACTGTCTGAGCTCTTCTACATTCTGAGAAAAAGCCTGGATCCATGAAATGTCCATATCCTCTCGTAGAGTGGCTATAATGCAAGATTCTATATATTTTGGTGCAAGCCCCATAATAAATCGGTGCACCCTAACTGTCATGGTATCAACAAACGAGGGTGCATACCTTGCTATGGAGTCAAACCTCAACTCATATTCTCTGACACACATTTGGCCCTGCTCTAGATGCGAAAACTACTCTACTCTAGCCTACCGAACCTCTCAAGGAAAATAATGATCTATGAAAGCCTCATAAAAGATAGTCTACGTAGGTGGAGGTATATCTCTACCTCGGGATCTCTCCCAACTCTCGTACCACAATACCGTTACATCTCACAATCTAAATACTACTAGCTCAACTGATTCTGTGGATGAGGCATGCATGAGCCTAAATATCCTCTGCAGCTGGTCTATAAAGTTTTGAGGGTCCTCTCTACAGTCTGTCCTTATAAACTATGGGAGACTCAAAGCCAGGAACTCACGAACTCTCGAACTACCGATCCTCTCAGCAGGCTTAACAGCAGCTGCTACTACCGGTTGAGGCTGACACTGGGCAGCCATCATCTGTATCAACATAAAAAAAGCAGCCCTGACTCTTGATATGATGGCATAGGTATAGCTGGGGGTGATGATGATATATCTGCCGCCCTAGAGATCTCTAATGGAGTGGTGGATGCTGGGGAGGTTGAGGTGGTGTCTCCCTATCTCCCTCAGATTGGGTTGACTCTCCCTGTGGTCCCTCACTAGTGCCCTCTCCTGCTGCCACCTCCAACCCTCGACCAATCGCGGTCTACTCTTTGTCCGACATTTCTCTGTAAATAAATAGGATAGCATAAACTCAGAAAGTTAATATAGCACGACTAGAGGAGAATGAAAAGTAACCACACTATTATGCCATGCAGCCTCTTGCCTATAGAATGTGGTGCACAACACACCCATAGAGAAGACTCTACTTGGCACGGCTTGCAGACTCCCTGGGATACGACATACTCTGATACCAAGTTTTTCATGGCCCACCTTGGAAGGTATGACTGGCACCTGGTGCCATACTGGTCTAAACTAACCTTGACTGTAGCACGTTTGACACCTAATTCAAGAAATGAACGGGCTATATCTCGGATATAAGTACAGCCTCTGGCCGACAAGGCCACCTGTAAGAGAAGACAACTGACCGCAACAATGCAAAAGCAGGGATCCTATGCGGGCCGACAAGGCCACCATGTTGTCTAGTTATAGCTTAAAAATAAATCAGATATTAAACTACACTATGGCCGACAAGGCCACCAATTAACAACTAAACAAGGCCCCACATGGCCAACACAGGAAATAAAGCATATATGGGCCCCATACTACCAACAGCAACTAACCACAGGAAATGTACAGTAGTCTGCAAGCCTCTAGTAGTGATATAACAGTAGAGACAGGGCCCCGACCTACCCAAAAAATATATATCAAAAGTACAAACCTCAATTGACTTTCAACTCTGGAGGGAAGGAGCTGAATAAACTACTGACTTCATCTGGAGGCTAGGAACATCCCCAACCACGTCTATCCAAACCTGCAGACAAGTAATGCAGCACCACGAGTGGGCGTCAGTACAATATGTACCGAGTATGTAAGGCAGAAAGATAATAACTAACTGAAATTTGGTAAAATTGTAGTAATTAAAGGAAGAGAGTAAGGATTTAACCTGAATACTTTCACTGTCTGAATTATCTAAACAACAAGTCTATATAAGAAAACAAGAACTTAACTGGGCCCCCATGAGCCTAGAAGGTAGAAACAACACAGAAAAACCTACCTGGGCCCCCATAAGCCCCGGTAAGTACAAACAAATTCCACTCCTACTACCTAAGTACTAAGGATAGTGTGTATACTGTAACTCGGGATGGCATTCGCGGCCTTAATCTGGTGAAACTCATTACGGCCCTCGCGGCCTCAATTTGATGGAAGTCAATACGGACCTTGCGCCCTCAGTAAATGGAACTCTATATGGCCCTTGCGGCCTCAATAAATAGAACTCTTTATGGCCCTCACGGCCTCAATAAATGAAACTCTATATGGCCCTCGCGGTCTCAATAAATGGAACTCAAAATGGCTCTCGCAACTTAAGTAAATGGAACTCTGTATGGCCCTCGCGGCCTCAATAAATGTAACTCTGTATAGCTCTCATGACCTCAAAAAATGAAACTCTGTATGGGATAACATCTAACTACTCAACATCAAAGTAATACCATTCTAACTAGATTAACTCAGACAAGAATTACCCTTTTGTTGCTACAGGCTCAATTCAGTTTATAATAGCTGATACCAATAGGTTTACTCTAAATTACTATAGACACATGAGTCGTACTAACTTTATGACGCACATAACTTGCAGAAGGGATAGCCTTATGTTCGGGTGTTTGCTATATGGTTAAAAATCGACACGCAAGTGCACGTGGTCAAACAAGTAGTAAGTGGCTTAAGTAAGCCAAGTATCGAACCAAGGAGACTCTGGATAAGTGAAAATTGCTCAAGTATACTATATTCTATCTTACGTCTAAATATGCTGACAACAAAGTAACCAAAAGTTAAATAATTTGTTTATAAATTATATACTAAAACTATTAACAAATATCTACTTTGAATTGAAACTATGGATATGAGCATGCCAAGGTTAAGAACATGTAATGAACTTGATCATCAACATACATTGGTTAATCTTCTCTTCCAATTGCTAGCCAAGAACATTAGCCTAGAGATTAAAACTCTCGTATTTAATCTCACTTAAGAATCATAAACCATCCGTCTACATTTCTGTGATCAAATGCAATTCATGACCTAGCAATACAATTCCGGTTCCTAAATTGACTAATACGGCTTTCAAGTATATTTCTATTAGGAAAGCACATCAAAACTCAATTTTCCCAAATCAAGTTAAGAACAATACCCTATTAATTCACAACTTTCCAATTTCGTGCTCTCTCGAGTGAAATCAGACTTTTTAGATGTACATTAATGTCGGCCACACACCAATGCAGTAGAAACAAGAATAATAGAACAACATGGAAGAAGAAGATGAAAAACCATATAATTCAATAATCAAAATGCATCACCATTGTTCATAACCTCAGCAAGGAAGGAAATTAGCCACTCATTTGTGGATTAATCATCCTAAAACAAGTGTTAATCATACAAACAATTGATTGAAAGAAGAAAGAAAGAGAGAAAAACCCTGAGCTTTTTCATCCCTCAACTGCCTGTAACCCACGTCCTTGCGCCACCAAGTCTGAATTTATTAAAAATAAGCCTAAGTGTTCTATTTATACTAGTGGGAATTTTTCCCGAAATAACAAGCAACGTGTCACGGAGTGCATCGCGGAGCACTGCCTCCGTGACACGGCGTGGACGCGGACCCTCTCTAGAAATTTGGGGTCCGGGATTAAAGCTTCAACGTGGCACAGCATGCACCGCGGAGGCTTGCCACCGTGCCACGGAGCTGTCGCGAGGCTCCACTGGAATTTGACTAATATTTCACCCTCCAGGTAGAGTGCCTCCGCGATGGTAGCGTGGCACGGATCCATCGCGGAGCCCCTTTAATTGGTGCAGTCCACTGCCTTTTTCGTGCTCGAATCCAAGTCCAACTCCGATATTGTTCCAACATGCATTTTAGCTCCTCAAAATCACATTTTACCTACAAAACAATGCTAATCATGTTGGTTAGTATAAATTCACATTTTATTACCAATTGCATGAAAATGTATACATATTGCTAGATAAACAAGGCGAAAATGATACGTTTGAGTATCAGTTGGGCATATAAATCTGCCAAAGATCACTTACCCCACACTTAAATCCTTGTTTTTCCCCGAACAACAAACACACAATTCATGCAAATTACATCCCAACCTTCGCCACTATGGTGCGACAATTTGAGCTACGGTCATACCGATCATTCAATATTGCAAATCATCAAGAAAACATGCATGGTCTTAACAATGCAATGACCTTTAATACATTAAGACTTCCTAGACTTTAAGAATCGACTCTCGATATCGGCAAACTCATGCAAATCAGCTAATCAAGATATCCGACGCGAAAATCAATCTTTCATCAAGCATGTGCCCTCACTACTCGAGGGAATCTTCCCCTTTTTGTTCATGTGACACACAAACATTCAAGTAGGGGCATGTAAAAATTAATTTCACTCTCTCTCCCAAAAGAATTCACATGCATCATGTCATGACCCATAAGCTTGCCCTTAGTGTATTACTCCACTAATATAAAGAAATGCAATGTAAGATCACGTAGGACTTTAATGGGTTGTAATGGAAGCTATGGAACTAGTACATACTGGATTAGCCAATAATAGCCACTAGCATCATTAAGCGCCTTTTCAACACATTCCCATCAACGTATGGACATTGTTTCTCTCTTTTCTTTTTTTTTCATCATCCCATTCATGATGATTTACCTTCGTCTGGCCCATTTCATCAAGCACACTTGACTCAAAAACAAAGGTTTTTCATGCACCTTCATTATCATTTAATTATAGCAAGTGCACCTTCAACCTTTTTCTTTTCTTTCCTCACTCTGCTTTTCTTTTTCTTTTCACCATTCTCACTCCTTGACACTTTGGAAAATTTTTGTTCTTCTTAAGCGCTTAAGAGCTTTGTATAGACTTTACAGCTAATTAAAAGAAAGTATGAAGCTCAGTTTATACATTTTTGGACAAAAGAAAGAAATAATAGGCTAAAGGCTCAACGGGCTGACTAGGGTATACAATCACATAAAAAGGAGAGTATGGCAAGAAAACAAAAATAGAAACTCTCGGTAAATAACAAAGAAATGCCTACATCCTTTCCAACACTACACCTCCTTCATTTCATTTTGTACACACACCAGGCAAGTTCTAGACACTTCACAATAGCATGGAACAACAATACCTCACTTCACACTTCGTGCACATGCTTGATTCAAGATGCATTCAAAGACTCTTTAATTAGCCAATTACATGAATTCAATAATTAAGCCTCAATCACACCGAATCGAACTCTACAGCCTAGGTATCTCAACATATTTACAAAACTGCATGCTTTCATACGAATCACTTTTACATTTTGAATATCCAGTATAACACGCAACTAATATTTCACAACCATATAGTAACTACAGGTTCCGTGATGCAATCCACCAAAGAAAAAATTTTGAAAATAAATTGAAATCACTACTCCTACCGACTACATTTCCCTTAAGACGGTCGTCATCCATCCATCATAGGGAACGGTCACTAACTATGACTTCGGTTCAATGGGACTATTCTCGGTAAAAGAACCGAAAACAAACTCCGAGAAACCCAAAAATAAAAATTGAAAAATTTTGCAAAACATCGATCATTTCGATGGAAAAATATTTACAAAATATTTTTAATATGTACAAAATATTTTCGCAAAATTTTAAAAATATCGATCATTTCGATAGAGAAAAAATTAAATGAAGAAAATATTTACAAAAATTTTTACAGACTTAGCTGGCAACCACAACATTTCACAACACACATCAACTACCACAAATATGTACAGATACAAACCAATTTGCAATTCACAAACAAAGGGAAACATACATACAAAACAGAGGAAAGCATAAAAGCAAACCAGCCCAGCCCCAGCACCTAACTACTCCCCACCCCACACTTAAATCGAACACTGTCCCCAGTGTTCACAAAAATTAAAAATCACAAAATTTGGGTGGTGGAACTCCCTGATCAGTCAAAATATTCAACTTCTTCCTCAGGTGCTGCTGCCTCATTGCCCATGTCCGAGTCACCTCCATCGTCGTCATCAGACTCCACATCGGAGTCCTCCCGACGTGTCTCCTCGTCCGTGGGGATGTCATCGTCAGTGGGCTCTACAAAGGCTGGCCCCACTCGACATAGAGCCCTAGCGTTTTCGCCAAATGGGTAATCCAGCTCGAGCTGCCATAACTCCTCCTCTGTGGCTGGTCTCCCACCGATCCGAAGCTGGAGCATTTGCATTCCAAACATCCGTGCCATGTACAGGTCGTCACGAGCATGTCGCTCGCCAAGCGTCAGCACTGGCCCGTGTGTGGTGTCGGGGGCCTTAGTTTTGGTCACGTCAAGGGCCCTCCGCTCCAACTGCGGGATGTAATCCAAAGCCTCTTCCTCGATGTTGAGGCCCCGGAGAAAGGTGGTGATAAGTCCACCGAACCCATACCTGTGGCCTGGTGTAGTCGGGCTCTCTTCATGGCGGATATGATGACCGCCCCAACATTAATCTCCAGCCCTTTCATCAGGGCATACACCAGGCAGACATGGTCCCGAGTCACATCAGTCATGTGCACCCCCGGGATTAGGCACGAACAGACTATCTTCAGCCAGATTCTGGCCTCCCTGTTCATTTGAGAATACGGCAGAGTCTGGTGGTAACCCCTTTCTTTATGTCTGCTCCATCTGGCTGTGGATCGAGCCCCATACAATGTGCGTCTAATATCGGCATATGGTAGGGTGATGTTCAGCTGGCAGAGAACGTGGGCATCTGTGTCCCGCGCTCCGATGATGGCATTTAGATGCTGGGGTTCCAGAGTGACAATCTGCCCTCTAATCTTGATTTTGTGGCTTCTGATTGCCGGGTTCCAATTAGCATAGAACTCCCGAACTAGATGTAGGTTGCATTCCTTGGGCTCCTGAAATATGAAGTTGAGCCCAGCTGCGTCGATCCTTTGCACTATGCGGGGGAACTCCTGTGCTAGTGGTTCCCGTGCAATATGCTCCTCTGGGAAGTATTTATTCTCCTTGTGTTTGGTGTACCACTTCTTCCCTTCATCGGTTACCCACCTCGTTCCGTATTGGCGGCGTTGGCCGCGCGGAACTGCTGGTGCAGCTGGGACTGCTGTGCCCAACCTAAGTCTTTTTCTCCCGGTGCCTGAAGTAGATGCACCTTTACCCTTATCCTGCCTACTTGTCATTTTACCTGTCAACACAAATAACAAGCGCAATGTCAAGCTAAATGAATATTAACTTCGGCTAAGGTCAGGTTAACCAAGTTTACCCCACACTTAGTCCTTAGCTACGGTTACGATACTACGGCAAGAATAACTTTATTTACACTAAAAACAAACAACTATACAATTTATGCTTAGTGCGTTCGCAAAGAAAAATTCAACGGTATAACTTTAGCGTACTACTCAGACTTCATACAGCTAATCCCAATCACTACCATCTCTAGAAATTCAACCATCGCACTTAGCAAAGAAAAACACAAAACAAAAACAACAACAAAAATTCTATATATACATGAACCTATATAATCAACCCAATTTGAACAATTTTCAACATTTTCCCAAAATCCCGAGAATTCGTCGTCTATTAACATTCAAACCATATTCTACAATGACTTATCTCATTCAATACATACAACCCGGCATATAATTCACAAATTTAACAAGTTACCCATTTCGATTTCAACAACCAAGCCCTAGAATTTAATTTCGCAATCAAATTCGAATCATTCACACAATCGACAAGTTCAAACGATCATTACAACAATTCGAACATTTATTAATCAAGGAATAACTCAAATTCATGCTAAATTTCAACTTGGGGCGATTTCGTTCACCTCCCATGCTTAAATTTGAATGAAATCGACAAAAACATGAGGGATAATCGGAAAACATACCTCATAGTTGAATAACCGAAGAAAACTTGATAATTCTTTGCTTTATACCGTGGCACGTTGATGGGAGAGGGGTTTTGGGATGTTTCGTCGCGGAGAAGTGTAAAAATGAGGGGAAAAGGGGGGTTTTCGGGGATTAAAATGAAGAAAACACGCGGGTCACCCGGCAACCCGGTGTGACCCGTCACAAATTATAGGGCAACGTCTCACGGAGTGCATCACGGTGCACTGCCTCCGTGACACGGAGCCATCGCGATAGCTTACTGGAATTTTTAAAATTCCAGATTAAACCTCAACGTGTCACGGAGGGTAACGCGGAGGTCCTCCTCCGTGACACGGAGCCATCTCCCCAGCTCACTGTCTCTGCATTTTATTCATTTTTTCATACCTCGCCTTTTCCTTCACGATTCCGTGCATATTTTTCTCCGTTTGACCTGAAAATCACCTCACTAACCAAAATTGGTTAGATTAAGAAGTTTCACTAACTAAAATGAAAAAATACTACTAAAACGAAAAATTTGTACTAAATCAAGAAAAAAAAATTAAAATAAAATCTAATTACACTTTTACAAAATAAAAGAAAAAATATATTTTTCACGGGTTGCCTCCCATGCAGCGCCTGGTTTACCGTCGCGGCTCGACGTCCTTTATGCTCAATTGTCCGCTAGGGTAATGGACAATTTCTCACGATCATTATTCTCCCCCCAGTAGTGCTCACCCTTATCCGGTGGTCTTCCCATCAATTCTCGGGAATCATTCATTTGTTTAGCATTCCCATGATCAATTACATTGATCACCGAGAGTTCTTCATTCACCATCGGGAGCTTGGGTGCTTTCTACACGTCGAACACCTCTACCTTGTCATGTGCTCGCATTGTAAGTTGACCCGCAGCTATGTCGATTAATGCTTTCCCGGTTGCCAAGAAGGGTCGTCCCAAAATAAATGAGACTTCCGAGTCTGGTTCAAAATCCAGAACAATAAAATCTATCGGGAAAATTAGGGAGTCTACTTGCACAAGCACATCCTCAAAAATTCCATCCGACCTAGCTAAGGATCTGTCTACCAACTGCAAGATTACGGTTGTAGGTCTAGGACTCCCTAGACCCAACTTTCTGAATACCGAAGATGGCATCAGATTTATGCTCGCCCCCAAGTCACACAATCTACGAGCTCGGATACTCTGCCCAATAGTAAGCTGGATAGTAAGACTTCCAGGGTCTTTTAGCTACGTTGGCAGTCTATTTTGGATCCGAGAAGTGCATTCCTCCGTCAAAGCCACCGTGGCATACTCAGTCAAATGACTTTTGTTGGCCACGATGTCTTTAATATATTTGGCATATTTTGGCACTCCCTGCAAGACATCAACAAGAGGTAAATTAACATGTACCTGTTTAAGCACCTCCATAAATTTCTTGAAACACGCCTTATCCTTGTGTTTCTTGAGTCGTTGAGGGAACGGGGGTGGAGGTCTTTCTGATTCTGCTTCTTTGGCTTTCCCCCTTTCTGAACTTTGTTCCCCCTCAACTTCTGCTGCTCCTGACTTTTGAGGTGGTCTTTCTGGTTCCACCTCCTTCAGCTGCAAACCACTCATTGTGGTCACTGCATTTACCTGCTTCGGATTTGGATCCGTGTCGCTAGGCAGTCCTCCTCTGGGCCTTGTGTTTTGGGCACTAGCAAATTGCCCAAATTGATACTCAAGAGCCTTGGTCGCTAATTGATTATTTTTCACTTCGGCTGCCAATTTAATATAGTCAACCTGCAATTGCGCCTGATTAGCGATCATGGTCTTGAACATTTCCTCAATGCTAGGTGACGGTGGTGGAGGAGGGGCATTGTGATTTCTGAATTGAGATTGGTAGTTCTGTTGCCCTCCTTGATTCCTTTGCATACCCTGACCCAAACTTTGGCCTTGTTGGTTGTTGCTACCCCATGAAAAATTTGGATGGTTCCTCCAATTTGAGTTGTAGCGCGCTACCAAACTGCTGCTGATTTCTTTGTGCATTGCCCACAAAGTTAACAGAATCAGGATTTGCTCCACAGCACTCAGCTGAGTGCTCACTTCTACCACACACTTCACACCACATTTGCTGCACCGCATTGACTGAAGCTGAAAGCTGGTTCAAATTCATGTTGCTGAAGTGGTTGTTCAATTGATTCTGCAAGGCAGCTATCTGTGCAGCGATAGCCGTAAATCCATCCACTTCAAGCACTCCTGCTGCTTTCCTTGCTCCCCCTCGTGATGAATCAGCATTCCATTCTGGATTGCCCTGTGAAATCCGGTTTAGCAAAGTGTACAGCTCCTCATAAGTCTTTTCCAGCGCTTGCCCTCCAGCTGCTGAGTCTAGCAAAATTTTAGTATGGGGTTCCAAACCCTCAATAAATGTGTGCACCAACAACTCGTTGGACTGATGATGATGAGGACAGTCCCGCAACATGGATTTAAATATTTCCCAGGCTTGATATAAATTTTCCCCCTCCATCTGTTTGAAACTTAGAATTTGACTTCTAAGTCTGGCTGTTTTTACCAGAGGGAAAAAATCTTATCAAGAACTTCCGTGCTAGATCATCCCACGTTGAGATAGAATTTGGTGGCTCAGCTTTTAACCACCTCTTGGCTTCACCAAGTAATGAGAACGGAAATAGTGTGAGCCGAACATAATCAGGTGACACTCCAGCGGGTATATAAGTGTCACTTATCTCCAAAAAGTTTTGGAGATGCTGTTGTGGGTCTTCATGAGGGAGACCGGTAAATTGCCCGCTTGTGTGCGACAGTTGCACCATATTCTGCTTGAGTTCAAATCTCCCTCCAGGCTCTGGTTTGTGGATACTTGAATGTACATTGTTGGCATGTGGGATTGCCACCTCGCGAACCGTCCTTGTTGCTGCTTCTTCGGGCACTAACACTGCCCTCACAACCGGTGGATTTTGTTGCTCCATAATAGTCTGTCTGAGCAACTGCAGCTTCTTTTGTAGAGCTTCTCTACGTTTACTATGAAATATACGTTCAGGCTCTATATAAGATTCCACCAGCTCTTTGTCTCTTGCCAGTGTTGACAAAAATCAAGTCTGCAAAATACAGGCTAAGACCAAGTTGTCAACACTTAAGAAAATAAAATAAAGATACAGTAAATTTACACTTAATACAATTTCGCCAATTGCCTAGTCTCCCCGGCAACGGCGCCAAAAACTTGTTCGGGTGTTTGCTATATGGTTAAAAACCGACACGCAAGTGCACGTGGTCAAACAAGTAGTAAGTGGCTTAAGTAAGCCATGTATCGAATCAAGGAGACTCTGGATAAGTAAAAATTGCTCAAGTATACTATATTCTATCTTACGTCTAAATATGCTGACAACAAAGTAACCAAAAGTTAAATAATTTGTTTATAAATTATATACTAAAACTATTAACAAATATCTACTTTGAATTGAAACTATGGATATGAGCATGCCAAGGTTAAGAACATGTAATGAACTTGATCATCAACATACATTGGTTAATCTTCTCTTCCAATTGCTAGCCAAGAACATTAGCCTAGAGATTAAAACTCTCGTATTTAATCTCACTTAAAAATCATAAACCATCTGTCTACATTTCTGTGATCAAATGCAATTCATGACCTAGCAATACAATTCCGGTTCCTAAATTGACTAATACGGCTTTCAAGTATATTTCTATCAGGAAAGCACATCAAATCTCAATTTTCCCAAATCAAGTTAAGAACAATACCTATTAATTCACAACTTTCCAATTTCGTGCTCTCTCGAGTGAAATTGGACTTTTTAGATGTACATTAATGTCAGCCACACACCACTGCAGTAGAAACAAGAATTAATAGAACAACATGGAAGAAGAAGATGAAAAACCATAAAATTCAATAATCAAAACGCATCACCATTGTTCATAACCTCAGCAAGGAAGAGAATTAGCCTACAAAGCGCCATAGGGCCTGGCGCCCCGCGCTGGCTAGTGCACCCCATGTGCGCCCAAGTCCCGTATGAACCCACTTTTGAACCTTTACCTACACGCGTCAAGCTCTATTTATTCGTCACAAATCCACGCGTACGCCTACTAACTAATATCATTTCACGGAGTGTAACAAAAATATTGCAATTAAAATGCAAAAAAAAAAACTATTGATCAATCAATTAGAAAACTAACTTGAATTACAAATTTTAGCAAGAATAGGGGTATGCTTTTGAATGGGGCTTCAATTAGATTAGAATTGACTAAACAATCGAATTATTACTCATAAATATAAAAAACCATTGATGAGGTGGCACCCAATATTTTTCAACTAGTAGGGCTCCTTTTGCCTCGGGTTTTCTCAAATCCCAAGGTCCCAAACAATATCTCCATTAAGACTTGGGTCAGATTTGAGCTATTTCTACCCTTAAATCTCTTAAGGGTGAATGATTATGGGTTTTAGCTATCTCTAGCTTAACCCCACACAATCAACAACCAGTTACCCACCGTTGCTTTCTCATCCATACTCAATTTTCCTTTTTCAAGCACAAATAGAGTAAGTAAACATCACCCACATTTGCAATAACTCTAAGATTAATCTAACAACACCCAATCCAATTTAACAGCAATTCATGCACACATGCCTAGCAAAGAGATTTAGCTACTCAATAATGAGAAATACGAAATTATATCAACAATTAAAATCAATACATTCATCATTAAGAGTTAAGTTCCAGCTCACAATTATCTTCAATGGAGGTTTTTTTACCTTGAAGAAGAAGAAGAAAAGCTACTAAAAATTTCTCTCTAACTTCATATAAATTAGAAATGGAATGATATGGTACTTTCTAAAGAATGTACAAAAATAGGTCAAAAGTGCTCCTAAAATCCCATGCTAGATAATTTTGCTCTTCCTACATGCGGTGTCACTTGTGAGTCACCGGAGTTCCGCCAGTGCCCATCCGCCGAACACCGCTGCTTCGCAGGTGCGAGGGTAGTGAACCTAGGTCTAACCGGCGTTGGCACCAGTAGTTCGTAGGTGCTCACCTGCGTTCTTCCAGTACACCTTCCACTATGGGCCAATAAGCTCCTGTGTTTCAGCCGATGTTTCGCCGGCACCATTCGGTGGAGAGAGGCGGTCCCATCCGGTTAAGCTTCAGTCCTCTTCTTTTATTCCATGCTTTTTCCCAAATTCTTGGTTTCTCTACTTAAATTAAATACCTGCAAACACTAAATATAAAGAGCATAAAATCCTCTCAAATGACTTGGAAACTAAACAAAAGATCATGTTCAAAAGCCTAATGAGTTCGTAAATTACCAACTCATCAAACCCCAAAACTTGAATACATTGCTTGTCTTCAGGTAATGCAATTCTTTATATCTGAACATTAGGAATAAGCATGTAATATGAGATTATGCACAAGGGACCACTACGACTTACACAACCTAAAGATCGCTCACCAACACAAAAGAAAAGAGGAGACTCAACACTTTATGAAAATGCTTCAAGAGATTACCACGATCAATTTTGCATGATCACATTTGATTCCTTCATTCAAAACATGGGGCCTTGTTGGTCACTTCAATCTATAGAGCATCTTAAGTCAATAAAAATTCAGATTCAAAGTTTGCCTTCAAGCATACTATAATCTTGTCTCAATCATATCTTTTGGCACATGCAAGCATGTCTCCCAAGGAGGTGATGCTACTCAGAACAAGAGAAAATCCCATTTAGTTATCAAGCAATTCACTCAAGGGATTATAGAATGAAATAAATACGCTCACTCTCACAAAGAAATTCTCATACACATAACTTGACCAATAGGCTTACCCTTCGTGTAACTCGCCACTAATGTAGAGTTGCTACACTTAAAATCAATTAGGACTTAGAGGTCATGTTGTAGGCTAGGGGTAAAGATAGGATGAATTTTAAATTCTAGTGACTAGAACCTCCCCAGCCCTTTTATGAATCTTATTGCATGCTCCATTTTCTCCTTAGATTGCCCTCACCTTATCTCTCCTTGAACATCATTTCCAGTTTTGAAACAAGAGCCTTCATTTTCTCTGCTTAGTAACCAATTTTCATCTTATTTGAGCAAGAGGCAACACCTTTTTACAATTTAGTTCTTTTCACTCAAGCAATTCATTTATTCTTTTGATGTAGCACATTGAAGTTCACATCGTTTTTCCCATTTTTCTTCTTGCAACCCCCAAACTTAGGCTTTTGCCTCATCTTTCCCTTTTCTATTTCAACACTTATGAGATTTCAAGCATCATTTTTGCATTTCTTTCCACATCTAGAACTAGGGAGCATGGGTGCCGAAGAGGAATTACAAAAGGGGTATTGGGCTTGTAATGTAGTTTCCAAGGAAAGGCTTAAAGGCTCAACATTAGCTAGCAAGGGTTCATTCTCAAGGAAGTCATATGGGTAAATTGGCCATCCAAAAGAAAGCCTAAAATCATCTTCCAAGTAGCTACATTTAGGATTTCGCCTTGAGCCACTCTTGGGGTAAGTTCTAGACAATCGTTCATGCAAGGGAAGTAAACTACAACCTTTCCCACAAAGCATCACCCTCCAAGGATTTCACACCATTTTCCTCACTACATCAAGAGTCATAAAACAAGATAACATCAGAATCAAGAAGCCAAACAAACAATGGGTAATTTATGACAAAAAGTACTCAACTCTCAAATTCAAATGCCCCTTTCTTTCTCAAAATTCATTTTTTCGAACAACCATGCCATCTAACAAATTTTTTCTGGTGGTACCTCTCGGAAGCCATTGCAATCATTGACTCAAAAGAACATAAACTTGGTATTTCCCTTAAGAAAGTCAGCTCTCATCCATCACTTGGAAATGCCACTCGGTTCGACAATAAAAGATAAGAAAAGAAAATTGTTCCTTGGAAAAGAGCCATGGTAGAAACAAAACTCATAGAAGTTTATTCACAAACTATTATAAACAAAAGGTGATAATCAAAACATGTGTTAGCAACATTTTGAATTTTAAAATAACCCCTCATTGGCACTAACAATTTATGAACAATTTTTTATTTATTTTTTTCTTTCATCACATGCCCGACAAGGGTAACAACCAAAAAACAATTATAAACTACCAATCATCCACAACACAAGAAATTCTTCCCAATAAGGGCAACATAAATACGAAACACAATCTTGACAAGGGAACAAGAATTCACAAATAATAACAACAAGAGAGACACTAATCCCAACCCCATCTCTAACAATACATTGTCCCTAATGTATGGATGAAAAACAGAAAGGGTGGTGGGAACTCTCCAAAATCGCTACTCCTTATCCTTATCATCATCCTCCACATCATCAAAACCCGCCATATATTGCTCCTCCTCCCCGCCCAAGCCCTTGAATAGATCGTTGATAGGGCCCCGAGCTATGGATGGGGCAGCCATTACTGCATCAAGAGCACTCAAAGCTGGGTTTGCCAGTGGGGCTCACTCTCGCCTTTCTCGCACTTCAGCCCAGTCCAGTACATCCAGTCATGAGCAGAGTTTGGTTAAGCTATCATAAATATTCTTCATCTCCCACTTCATGATTCTGACAATAACGACCGGGAGACTCTGGGCTAACTCTTAGAGCTGGCTCTAATGAGAAGCAGTCATTTCAGTTAGCTTTTGTATGGCACTTGGGATAGATGATATTGGGGGAGGTGAAGGCCCTCGAAATGGTGCTTCCCAGATGCGTAACCCGATGTCTCGGGGAAGGTCAAGAGAAATGAGGTTCTCTTCTATATCATGAGAGGTGGAGCCTTCGGGAGCCTCAAAATCCTGAAGCCTTTTTCTCTTGACATTAGGTGCCTCAACATCCCTTTTTATCTCCACGTTGATTACATAAGTGGCAGAGCTAGGAGACTCATCAGGAAAGAGTGTGCACCCCTTCATTGAGGCATAGTTGAGAGATCAGCACTGCATATGGCATCAACATTCCCTGCTGCCTAGCTTTCTCTTCATTTGAGTGGCCACGATCTCCCTGAAGTAGATTGGCACCCCTGTCATGGTACAGGAGATGAGGATAGCAGCTTCTAGGTTCTCACTCGGGTCATTCTTTATTGGCATGGTCTGACAACACAAACTCTAGCCATAGTTTTGCCTCAAGCTTGAGGTCATGCCTCAAAATCTTCCCATCAATAAAGGCTCATAGTGGCTGACCACTTGCAATAATCAAAGCTATCCATCTAAACTGATCTTCTTTGTTAGCCACACTTTTGGTGTACTCAGTTCCTGGGTCAATCTCATCAGCCCAGAATAATTCATTAATGACATCTCGGGTGATGTCAACCTCCACACTCTTGATTTAGACTAAAGGAAGGCAAGGGAATTCATCAACTTTCCCCTTGTCGTTCCTGATATGAAGCATAAAACTCAAGAACCAGTTAGTGTAGTACTCTGAAAAGGCTCAGCAACTACTTGCCATTGATGGTGGTTGAATTGTACAATGTTATTGGAAAGTCATTTCCCATCCCAGGTAGATCGAATCTCTTCTCTGTTGTGATGGATTGACCCCACAAATGGCATAATGTGCCTTCATGTCAGCCACACAAAATATAATTTCCTTCCTGGTGTTGGTGGGAGCTGACTTTGACTTGGCCTTCCTTTTGCTCTTGCTTTTTGAGATGGAAGGAGCCTTGTCGTAGTCAGACTACCTTGATGAAGTCATAATTCTGCAAAGCCATGTTAGTGCCGCAACAAATAACAATTTTTTGTATTTTTAATACTAGAAAATAAAAATCAACAACTATCCTAAACTAAGGAAATAAATAATAAAGATTGGATGACCATCAATTTGATGGATCAGAATTAAGTGTTGTTGGTACCGGCGAGAGACCGGCGAAACGTAGGTAGGGACCTGCAAATCACTGTTGAACCACCAGTACTTTAAACAAGATTGGGTGAAACATCATGAGACTGGAATTTTGCCAGTCATAACCTACAAAGTGTAGATGAAACGCATGTCAAGCCAGTGGCATGAAGCATTGAATCCCAACTTGTGTTTCAACAGACATTTCGCCGAGCCTGACCGGCGATTCATCGGTATACATCGTTTAGTGAATTTCACCCACAAACTTAGTTATACAGGACTTCTTCACATTCATGATTCACTCATTCATTGCAAATTATGATTTTATTCGCTCAAGCAACACAAAAAAAATGAAAATGATGATTTACCCTTAAGAAAGATGTAACTCCATCTATCATTGGGGAAATTGGGCATTCCAAGCACATAGGGCTACTCATACTTCACCCCCAACTAGTATATCAAGCAAACCATACATGAAGCATTTTTACCACAGAAGACACCCACATCAATATTTAGAATTTTATCACCACCCTCAACATACCCACAATGTGAAAAACATTCAATCCATGAAACAACATAATATGGGAGAGGGGGAACATGAGTGGCGGTAATTTCTCATCTATCATGATTGATTTTAGACTTACATTTGCAAAAATAAGCAATATCAAAGATGGGATACACATACCAATTTGACAAGAAATACAGAAATTAAAGCTGTAAGCTTGCGTAACAATGGTGATCCAAAGAGTGGATGGTTTAAGTTACTAAGAGGGAGTTTGAGTGAGTATAAGTGAGAATAAGATAATGAGAATGGGAGTTTATATAGGTTGAAGAGAGCGAGTGTGATTGGGTAGTGAAGAGGTGGATGTTAATGGTAGGCTTTACTGGAGGGAAGTTGGGAAGGTGAAAAGGGCGTGGTTAGGTGAAAAGGTGGAGAGAGAAGGTTTTGGGAAGGTAAAAAGGGGTGTTTGACTGGTTTGGGTAATTATTAAAGTGTTACGTGCCGGATTAGCCAATGGGTTGGTCAAGAGTCAACATACACTTACCTCGACCGGTGCTAGACCTGCGATCGCCGGTGGGTATCGGTTTTCGCCCGTTCAACCGTCGGTGCCTTCTTGAATTCCTAGTTCATTATTTGGTCACTTCTATCCACTAGAGTTTCGCGGATCTTCACCTATGTTTCGAGGGTAATTCCCAGCTTACCCTTTTATTTTTCAATTTTTCTCCAGGTACACTAGTTCTGTCACGACCCGAACTGTTACACCTCAAAAAAGTTTTTGATGATTATCTGATAGTTATATGTCATATTAAGGAAATTATGGATTGTATGCTGTCTGTAAGTGAGGAGGGAAACATTTGCAAAGGAAAAAGCGAAGAGTGTGTGAAGTTTGTAAATAAGGTTCAATTTTAAATGGACACATCTTAAAATATTTAATGATTCAAAATTCCTATAACCTATCAAATGAAAGGTATCTGTTTCTAGTTTAGATTGAAAAAACCGCTCATCAATCAGAATTTGGAGTAAAAACTTATGCGCATTTGAACTCAGCATTGTCAGTTGGGAAAGCGCCCATGCGCGCGGGCGCCAAGAAAGGTAGGCAGCAGGCATCCATCGCGCGCACGTCGCACGGGCGCCGCACGCAGGCACCGCCCAGGCCATGTCCAGCCCACTTATATGAAGTAAATTTGAGCTAGAAAGATCATATCTACTCCGTTTTACTTGATTTTTTTCAAAATTCAGAGAATTCAGAGATCTATCCAATGGTGAAAACATATCCCAGGTAAGAAATTATATGGATAGGTCATATTTCCTTATAGTCCAAGCTTGGAAAGGGTTTCCTGTATCGTGAGCTTCTAATCATCGAGTTGTTGCATTTTTTGCTGCCAAGCTGCTGCATTTTTGGGCAGTAGTGAGGTGAAGTTCTACCTCCATATTGGTGATATTTGAGTACAAAATGAGGTAGGTGTTTTACTCCTTAAATTATCATGAATTAACAAGTTATGTTGGAAGTGAAGTTGGAATTTATGTGTTGCTTGGGTGTGTGTTTTTGCTGCGGTTTGGCAGCATGGTTGCTAGGTTTTTGAAACAGTATTTGGCTGAAGAGGAACTCCATATGGGCAGGGGTTATACACAAGTGAAATGTTTGTGTTCCTACTTGGTTTGTCCGCTCAAATTCGATATGTGTTTTATGTGATATTTGACTGAGGTTGCTGCCCGTTTTTGGGAGGTTGTTACAGCTATATAGATGCTACAATTTATCAAAAAGATGGAAGGAATACACCACACCTTTGTGGAAGCTAAACATCAAAATCATTTAAGAGAAACTCTCTTGAATTGCCTCAAGTTTAAGACACCAAATGTATGTAAAATTGCTGAAAATTATATTGTGATGTGGCTGTCTTGTTGTACGTTTTGGGGCAAGAATTGTGACTGGGAATTTGGCATAAACCATTCCTCATTCCATGAAGTTTAAATAAGGAATTTTAAGGTGTCGGAGTTGCTAGAAAGCGGAAGAAATTGGCTAAAAAGACACAACGAAGCTTGGTATGTAAAGGCGTCCCTATTCTTATTTTCCAAGAACGAAATCTTGTTGTTGATTGGGCCAATGTTCCTAAATTTTGGGTTCATATTGAGGAATACATGATTCTTTCCAAAGTATTAGAAATACTTAATAGAAATCTTGAAGTGCTAAATATGCTTGAAGTGAACGAACGTGAAGTGAAAGGCGTATTGTTTACAATTATTGTTGTAGTTGTCAATTAAGTCTCAAGTCCCCTCAGCGTAGGCACCGTGAGCTGTTCCTTTATATTATGTCATGCATGTGATATCAAATGTGTTCAAACTTCTGGTTGCTAAGTGAAATTGGTAAAAAGGGCAAGACAACGACACGCAAATGAACTTAATGCTGGAAAATAATTTTAAGCTAGATAAGGGTAAATGAGAATAAAGAAATGAAAATGCCTTAAAATAGTTATCCACCCTATTATGAACATGTTATAAGGTATATAAAGCAAAGAGGATATTCCTTGATTTCTCTCCCTTTAGCTAAACGACTAGTTAACGAGTTTTCGAGCCAACCAATACGTTGAACTTGAAAGATAGAACTCAAATGTGTGAATTATTGATATTTATATGAAAACATCTTTATGGGAAGGTCATACACAGTATTTTAATGGTAGAAGGTTATACAAAAATAATTATATATTTACGCTTATGCTTATGTTCAAGTTTTATGCTAAGGCAACAAGAATTTTCTTTAGAATGTCGCCATAAATATACTGTAACTCTTGTGCTATCTAAGCCTCCTGAGAGTCGCCAAGGCATTAAGTTAAATAAGTGATATAAATACGTTATGTGGTAATGATATAATGAATATTATGTGATGACCTTCTATGAATCAGTTAGAGTTGAATGTTTGTAAAATAGTAACTTAAGTTAAAGAGAAGCTCTTTGCTATACCCCTAAGCGATTATGTTAAGTTATCGATTCTACATCTTAAAATTATCTTCCATATCCGAAAAGGGTAATCTTAGGAGATTATAATACATTTATAATCATGTAATCTTTCTTAAGCTCCTCGATTAATTACAAAGTTGTGTAAGTCAATCCAGCGCCGTTCGAATTACGGTTATAAGTATTTATTTGCCTATAAGGTAGCACTTAGATAGTTGCTTATGAATTCTCAAGTTGAACAAATTCAAATCTCAGATTCTTAAGTAATCTCTTCCATTCCCTAAGTTATGTTGAAGTGTGTTATGATAATCTAAGATGTTTTCAAGAGATCATATTTCGAGAATCATGCTAATGTCTCGGTAAAGTATTTGAAGTTGCATACCAGCCTAAGAACTCAAGTTTTTATATGTATTTCTAGTAAGAAGTCTTAAATGTATATGATTTTCATGTTATAACATACAGTTGAATTCTTTCAGTTATATTCAAGTCATGCATCTATATGTTTAGCTCTTGTTGAGTTATCATTTGAATTTCCTAAATTCAGAGGAGAGATACTCCCATGTACCAATGTCCTAATGTCTAAGTAAGTATAATCGCAAGCTATGATAATGATCACTTAAACTTAGACATTCTAAACCCAGGAAGTCACCTGGAGGCCACCTAGTTAACTAAATATGAGTTTATACATTATACAGAAGTCTCATACGTTGTATGTCTGTAATTCAGCTCTCAGGTCTATGTATATGTTAAGCATTATGATAAGTAACTCCAAGCTGCAAGTTCCCATGTTTTCCTGCAAATAAGGCAAATAAATTGAGAATTGTGTGCGCTCATCGACGTGATAAGTTTGGTAATGAAATTCCAATGTATAGTTGTCGATACATGTAAAGGAACCACCCTATGGGTAGTATATATATGTAGTTCCTAGATGTCAAAGGATTGTATAGAAATTAGAATCTATCTGCTTGTACTCAAGCGATACTTTTAATTGGTAAGACTATCTATAGGACATTGCTTGTAAACCTACTAAAATTCATATGTTGGCTAATCCTCCTGAAGGTCCGTCGAGTCACTGAGTTGACATGTTTGTATATAATGTGACACCTTTACATGATATATGTGCTATTTGCTAATTTTACATGGTATATGTGCTCACTTGCATTTATATGTTATGAAAGAGACCTATTACGGCCACAAATTAAGCATTTGTCATTTTAATGCTACTAGTGTTAAATTGACTCAGTATAAGATTTATTGGCTCCATTCATGATTATGATTGAGAATATTTATATTTTTACACTGATATGGTGCACCATATGAATATATTTTTATTTTACCCCGGTATGGCACACCGGCTGGAGATGTTTTTATTTTATCCAGTATGGCACACCGGTTGGAGATATTTTTATTTTTACCCCGGTATGGTATATCGAATGGAGATATTTTTATTTTTACCCCGATATGGTACACTATCTGGAGATATTTTATTTTACCCTGATATGGTACACCTCCTGGAGGCATTTTTATATGTTTTTTATGGTCGGCTAGACGCCGACATTACAGTTATAGTTTTTCTTGTGCATTACTTGGTTGCATTTGCACTTCAATATTGACTTATAGTCAAGTTTCAGTTTCTAGGATTCTAGGTTGTTACTATTCCTTATTTCTGGCTCACTTATCATTGTTATCTTCCATGTTTATAGTTTTCAGCCTTACATACTAGTACATTTCATTCATATTGATGTCCCTTCCCCTGGGGACCTGCGTTCGTGCTGTAGGTGCATGTAGAGGTCAGGATTTTATGTTGCAGTGGCTATTTGTAAGATCAGCAAATGTGTTGGTATGCTCCTTTCTTTCTGGAGCTAAGAGCTGGTTTTGTTTCAGTTAGAGTTTTGAGATGCAGTTATGGGTAGGTCGGAGCCCTGTTCTGACCATGAATTAGTTTACTCTTAGAGGCTTTGTGGACTTAGTGTGTATAGTGTTATTCAGTTTGTGTCCTTGTCGGCTCTTTGTTGTTTGTTTTAGCATACTCATAGCCTTTTTTGCATTTCAATTGTTTACCTTGTATTGTTGAGACATTATGGGTCCAGTTTGTGCTCCAGTTGATTGTGATAGGTGGCCCTGACGGCCTAAGTGTTACAGTTACAGATGTCATATAGATGGCTTCCCAGTCAGTTAGGTATCAGGTGGCAGTCGTGCCCTCCCTTAGTTTTGGAGTGTGGCAGACTTGGTATCAGAGCAAAGTCGTATCCCAGGGAGTCCACAAGCCGTGTCTTGTAGAGTCTTTCTTATGGGTATGTTGTATACCATACTTATAATCAAGAGGATACAGGGCATTTAGAAGTTGTTTCACTTTGTTCATTAATAGATCATGCTATAGAGCAAAGATGTAAAAGGTGTTTTAAATCTAAATCGTGATTATATTTTAAAATTGGCATGGAGTAAGGCAAATTGCTATGAGATTTATTGGCAATGATGTTTGAAAGGGTCCCAGTTTCTCTCCTACCGATCCGAGAAATAGATTAGAGGCTTGAAGCAAGTTTCCCATTCCTCGTACCATAGTTCCTCAAAGTTCTAGTCGGAATTACTGTGGGAAGGGATTTAGCCCCTCTTGTTGTTTCAGATTCGGTAGAGCCAAGAGAATGTAGAGTTATTGATCCTTCAGCACCTATTGTACCTTCAGTTATATCAAAGGGATGATATTTTGAGAATGCATTTCAGATGTTAACCCGAGTAGTGATGTTTCAAAATCAACAGTTGAAATTAATGCCAGGATCCGGGGGAAATACTTTTGAGAGCTCTAGTGCCTGGGAGTTTTGATTCTAAACCCCTAGCCTTCACTAATTAGTACTTACCACAGGAACTTCGACGGGTTCGAGCTGATAAGGTTTTGTACCTAGAGCAAGGCAGCATGAGTATTCGCGAATATAGTATCAGGTTTAATTCTTTGGCTCGATATGCTTCAGATAGTATGTAGAATACGAGGGATAGAGTATATTAATTGCATTAGGTTTGATAGAGGATCTAATTCACCGTCTTCAAGTACCAACATAAAGGTAGAATAGAGTAGGGGAGACCAGGTCAACAGATTATTTAAGGCCCCTTTTAGTGTTTCAAGGCACTAGGTAGCCAGACATTTAGTTTCTTTTAAAGATTTAGTCCTTTTTTTTTCCCTAGATCACGCTTTAGTTTCAGTTATCAGGACCACCAATAATGGGCCGTGTAAAAACAGAGGTAAAAGCACAGCTTTAGATTTAATATTGATCCTATATCTTAAGTGGTGAATGGAAAGTGGCATTGGAGTTAATCATCCGCCATGGCAGTGTATAAATTTTCTTATGGATAGAAAAGTTCAACGATTATATGGTGTTAAGGCACGTCTGTCTTATATTAGAAAAAAAGATTGAGTTGAATAAGTATATTTTGATATGAAGCAACGAAAGGAAAGGATATGTTTACGAATAAATGGAATGTATGTTTATGGCACAAGGCATGGAAACGTTAAAGATGTTGTGGCTAAAGTTACGGCTACTGGGGCATAACCCTTATTCGAGGATGAATGATTTTAAGGGGGGAAGGATGTTACACCCTGAAATTTTTTTTGATGATTATTTGATGATTATATGTCATATTAAGGGAAATAATGGGTTGTATGTTGTCCGTAGGTGAGGAGGGAAACATGTGCAAAGGGAAAAGCGAAGAGTATGTGAAGTTTGTAAATAAGGGTCAACTTTAAATGGATTCATCTCCAAATATATAATGATTCAAAAGTCCAACAACCTATCAAATGAAAGGTATTTTAGTCTAATTTATAGTGAAAAAACCGCTCATCAATCGGAATTCGAAGTAAAAAGTTATGCTCGTTTGAAGATAGCACTGTCGGCTGGGAAAGCGCCCATGCACGCGGGCACCGAGACAGGTAGGCAGCAGGCATCCATCACGCGCGCGCGCATCCCATGGGGGCTGCACGCAGGCACCGCCCAGGCCTTGGCCATCCCACCTATATGAAGTAAATTCGAGGTAGAAAGCTCATTTCTACTCCGTTTTACTTGATTTTTTTTTGAATTCAGAGAATTCAGAGATCTATCCAATGGTGAAAACAAATCCCAGGTAAGAAATTGTATGGATAGGTTAAATTTCCTTATAGTCCAAGCTTGGAAAGAGTTTCTTGTGTCGTGAGCTTCTAATTATCGACTTGCTGCTTTTTTATCTGATAAGCTGCTGTGATTTTGGGCAGTAGGGAGGTGAACTTCTACCTCCATATTGGTGAGAGTTGAGTACAAAATGAGGTAGGAGTTTTTACTCCTTAAATTATCATGAATTAACGAGTTATGTTGCAAGTGAAGTTGGAACTTATGTTTTGCAGGTGTGTGTTGTTGCTGCGGTTTGACAGCATGGTTGTTACGTTTTTGGAACAGTATTAGGCTGAAGAGGAACTCCATATGGGAAGGGTCATACAAAAGTGGAAGGTAAGTGTTCCTACTTTGTTTATCCCCTCAAATTCGCAAGGTAAAGTAAGGAAATGAAATAAAGTCGATATGTGTTTTATGTGATATTTGAATGAGGTTTCTGCCCGTTGTTGGGAGGTTGTTACAGTATATAGATGCTGAAATTTATCCAAAAGATGGAAGGAATACACCACACCTTTGTGCAAGTTAAACATCAAAAGCACGTAAGCGAAACTCCCTTGAATTGCCTCAAGTTTAAGACGCCTAAGGTATGTAGAATTGCTGAAAATTATATTGTGATGTGGCTGTCTTGTTGTACGTTTTGGGACATGAATTTTTATTGGGAACTTGGAATAAACCAGTCATCATTCGATGAAGTGTAAGTAAGGAAGTTGACGGTGTCGGAGTTGCTAGCAAGCGGAATAAATTGGCTAAAAAGATGCGATGAAGCGAGGTATGTAAAGGCATCCCTATTCTTATTTTTCAAGCACAAAATCTTGTTGTTGATCGGGCCAATGTTCCTAAATTTTGAGTTTCTATTGAGGCATACATGATTCTTCCCAAAGTATTATAAATACTTCATTGAAATCTTGAAGAGTTAAATATGTTTGAAGTGAAAGAACGTGAAGTGAAAGGCATATTGTTTATGATTATTGTTGTAGTTGTAAATCAAGTCTAAAGTCCCCTCACCGTGGGCATCGTTAGCTGGTACTTTATATTACGTCATGCATGTGATATCAAATGTTTTCAAAATTCTGGTTGTTAAGGGAAATTGGTAGAAAGGGCAAGATGACAACACGCGAACGAACTTAATGCTAGAAAATAATTTTAAGCTAGATAAGGGTAAATAAGAATAACAAAATGAAAATGCCTTACAATAGTTATCTACCCTCTTATGAACATGTTCTAAGGTACATAAGGAAAAGAGTAGATTCCTTGATTTCTCTCCCATTAGCTAACCGACTAGTTAATGAGATTTCGAACCAACCGATACGTTGAACTTGAACGATAGAACTCGAATGTGTAAATTGTTTGCGGTTCTGCTCAGGTTGGTATTATATATTATAAACCGACACGCAAGTGCACGTGGTCAAACAAGTAATAAAGTGGCTAAGTAGCCAAGTATCGATCCAAGGAGGCTCAAGATACGTAAAATTGCCTAGTTTACTATATTCCTATTTCACTTCTAATTATGCTAACAACAATGTAACCAACAGTTACTTGAGTTTTTGTTTCTAAACTATATATACTACAATTAATAACAACTATTTACTTGTGAATTTAGACAATGGATATGAACATGCCAAGGTTAAAAAAAAGTAATGAACTTGATAATCATGATAATTTGGTTAATCTCTTCTTCATGTTGCTAGCCAAGAACATTTGCCTAGAAATTAAAACTCTCGTATTTAATTTCACTTTAGAATCATAAACCATCTGTCTACATTTCTGTGATCAAATGTAATTTATGACCTAGCACTACAATTCCGGTTCCTAAATTGACTAATACGGCTTTCAAGTATATTTCTATCAGGAAAGCACATCAAACCCAATTTTCCCAAATCAAGTTAAGAACAATACCCTATTAATTCACAACTTTCCAATTTCTTGCTCTTTCGAGTGAAATTGGACTTTTTAGATGTACATTAATGTTGGCCAATCACTAATGCAGTAAGAACAAGAATTAATAGAACAACATTAAAGAAGAAGAAGAAAACCATATCATTTACAATCAAAATTCATTACACATGTTCAAAACCTCAGCAAGGAAGAGAATTAGCCACTCATTTGTGGATTGATCATCCTAAAATGAGTGTAAATCATACGTACAATTGATAGAAAGAAGAAAAGAAGAGAAGAAATCCCTTAGCTTTTTCGTTCCTCAACTGCTACTAACCCACGTCCTTGCTCTCAACTTCTGAACTCAGTCTAAAAACTAAAAAACCAATTAAAATAAACCTAAGTGTGCTATTTATACTAGTGGGAATTTTTCCCAGAATAACAAGCAACGTGTCACGGAGGCCAACGCGGAGCACTGCCTCCGTGACACGGCGTGGACGCGTACCTTCACTGAAATTTCCACGGTCCGGTAAATTAACCTCAACGTGGCACGGAGGCCATCACGGAGGCGTCTCTCTGTGCCACGGAGCTGACGCGAAGGCACACTGGAATTTGCCATTTTAATTCCTGTTCAGGCAGTGTGCTGCCGCGATGGTAGCGTGGCACGGCTCCATCGTGGAGCCCTTATAAAATGTGCATTCCAAGGTCTTTTCCATGCTCGCATCCAAGTCCAACTCCGACATAGTTCCAACATGCATTTTAGCTCCTAAAAATCACATTTACCTGCAAAACAAATCCTAATCATGTTGGTTAGTATAAATTCACATTTTATTACCAATTACATGATATTATATACACATTGCACAAGAAACAAGGTAAAAATGATACGTTTGAGTATCACTTGGGCATATAAATCTGCCCAAGATCACTTACCCCACACTTAAATCCTTGTTCGTCCTCGAACAACATATACACAAATCATGCAAATTACATCCCAACCTTCGTCACTATGGTGCAACAATTTACGCTACGGTCATACCGATTATTCAATTTTTGCAAATCATCAAGAAAACATGCTTGGTCGTACAATACAATGACCTTTAATACCTCAAGGCTTCCTAGACTTTAAGAATTGATTCTTGATATCGGCAAACTCATGCAAATCAACTAATCAAGAAATCCGACACGAAAATCAATCTTTCATCAAGCATGTGCCCTCACAACTCGAGAGAAACTTCCCCTTTATGTTCATGCAGCACACAAACATGCAAGTAGGGGCATATACAAATAAATTTCACTCTCTCTCCCAAAAGAATTCACATGCATTATGTCATGACCCATAGGCTTGCCCTTAGTGTATTACTCCACTAATATAAAGAAATGCAATATAGGATCACGTAGGACTTTAATGGGTTGTAACGGGGCTATGGATCTAGTATATATATATTGGATTAGCCAATAATAGTCGCTAGCATCCTTAAGCGCCTTTTCAACACATTCCCATCGACTCTTGGACATTGTTCCTCTATTTTCTCTTTTTCCCCCATTCATGCTGGTTTACTTTCATACAGCCCATTTCATCAAACACACTTGACACAAAACAAAGGGTTTTCATGTACCCTCACTATCATTTAATTACAACAAGTGCCTCTTCAACATCATCTTTTCTTTCCTCACTTTGCTTTTCTTTTTCTTTTCACTCTTTAACACTTTGGGAAACATTTTCTTTTCTTTGTAAGCGCTTAAGAGCTTCTTATAGACTCTAAGGCTAATGAAAAGAAGGAATAAAGCTTAGTTCATACAATTTTGGACAAAAGAAAGAAATCGGCTAAAGGCTCAACGGGCTGACTAGGGTATACAACATATAAAAAGGTAGAAATTTGACAAGAAAAAAATGGAAACTATCGGTTAAAACAAAGAAATGCCTACATCCTTTCCAACACTACACCTCCTTCATTTCGTTTTGTATACACACCAGGCAAGTTCTAGACAATTCACAGTGACATTGAATAGCAATACCTCACTTCACACTTCATGCACATGCTCGAATCAAGATGCATTCACAGACTCTTTAATTTGTCAATTACATGAATTCAAGATTAAGCCTCAATCATACTGAATTAAATTCTATAGCCTAGGTAACTCAACATATTTACAGAATTGCATGCTTTCAAAAGAATCACTTTCACATTTTGAACATCAATTACAACACGCAATGAAATTTTAGCAACCATAAGCAACTACAATTCATTGATGCAATCCACCAAAGAAAAAATAATTTTAAAAATCCTACTCCTATCGACTACATTTCCCTTAAGACGGTCGTCATCCATCCATCATAGGGAAAGGTCACTAACTATGACATCGGTTCAATGGGACTATTCTCGGTAAAAGAACCGAAAACAAACTCCGAGAAACCCAAAAAAATAAAAATCGAAAAAAATTTGCAACACATCGATCATTTAGATAGAAAGAAAATATTTACAAGTGCAAAATATTTTCGCACAAAATTTTGAAAAATATCGATCATGTCGATTAGAGGAAAAAAAACACACACAATGGCAACCATACTTTCAAAAACACACATCATTAACGACACAACAAATATATACAGATACATCACCAAACAGTTCACAACAGGGAAAGCGCAAACATTCATAAACATCAAGGAAAAATATACAGCAATTTAGAGCCTATGTCCCAGCACCTAACTACTCCCCACCCCACACTTAAATCGAACACTGTCCCTAGTGTTCACAACAATACAAAGCACAAAATTTTGGGTGGTGGAACTCCCTGCTCAGTCGAAATATTCGACTTCCTCATCCGGTGCTGCGGCCTCATCGCCCATATCTGAATCAGCTCCGTCGTCGTCATCGGACTCCACATCAGAGTCCTCACGACGTGTCTCCTCATCAGTAGGGACATCATTATCTGTAGGCTCCACAAAGGCTGGCCCTACCCGACATAAGGCTCTGGCGTTCTCGCCAAAGGGATAGTCCAGCTCCAACTGCCATAATTCTTCCTCGGTGGCTGGTCTCCCACCAATCCGTAGCTGCAGCATATGCATGCCAAACATACGGGCCATGTACTAATCGTCACGAGCATGTCGCTCGCCCAAAGTCAATACTGGTCCGTGTGTAGTGTCGGGGGCCTTAGTCTTTGTCACGTCGAGGGCCCTCCGCTCCAACTGCGGAATATAGTCCAAGGCTTCTTCCTCAATGTCGAGGCCTCGGAGGAAAGTGGTGATGAGTCTGCCAAACCCGTATCTGTGGCCCTGGTGTAGTCTGGCTCTCTTCATGGCGGATATTATTACCGCCCCCACATTAATCTCAAGCCCTTTCATAAGGGCATACACCAAGCAGACACGGTCCCGGGTCACGTCCGTCATATGAACTCCCGGGATCAAACACGAACATACAATTTTCAGCCATATTCTGGCCTCCCTATTCATCTGCGAATAAGGCATAGTCTGGTGGTAACCCCTCTCCTTATGTCTACTCCATCGGGCTGTGGATCAAGCCCCACACAACGTACGTCTGATGTCGGCGTACGGTGGGGTGATGTTTAGCTGGCGGAGAACGTGGGCGTCTGTGTCCCGCGCTCCAACAATGGCATTCAGCTGCTGGGGTTCCAGAGTGACAATCTGCCCTCTGATTTTTATAGTGTGGCTTCTGATGGCCGGGTTCCAGTTTGCATAAAATTCCCGGACCAAGTGAAGGTTGCACTCCTTCGGCTCCTAAAAAATAAATCTGAGCCCAGCTGCCTCGATTCTCTGTACAATGCGATGGAACTCCTGTGCAAGTGGTTCCCATGCAATATGTTCCTCGGGGAAGTACTTGTTTTCTTTATGTTTCGCGTACCACTTCTTCCCTTCATCGGTGACCCATCTTGTTCCGTATTGGCGGCGTTGGCTGCACGGAACAGCGGGTGCAGCTGGGACTGCGGTGCCCAGTCTCATCCTTTTCCTACCTGTGCCTGAGGTAGAAGCACCCTTGCCTTTATCTTGTCTGCTAGCCATTGTACCTGTCAATTTACACAAACAAGCACAACGTTAAGCTAAAAACTTGTTAACTTCGGCTAAGGTCGGGTTACACAACATTTACCCCACACTTAGGCCTTAGCTACTTCTACAAAATTACAGCAAAGATAACTCTAAGTACACCACAGACAACATCATAACTTCATGCTTAGTGCGTTCACAACAAAATTTCGATAGCATAACGGTTAGCGTACTACTCAGACTTCATACAGCTAATCCCAATCCTACTATCGCTAACAATTCAACCATCGCACTTCGCAACAAAACAACAACAAAATAAAAACAACAATCAAAACATTCTATATACAATCTAATCTAAACATTCTAACCAATTTACACATTTTATGCATTTTCCCACAAAAATTCGAGAATTCGTCGTCTTTTAACATTTACACAATATTTACCACGACTTCTCTCAAATAACAAACACACCCCGACATCTAATTTGCCAACTTATCAAGTCGCCCAAGTCAAATTCAACAACCCAAGCCCTAGAATACAAATCTATGATCAATTTCGAATTATTTATGCAATCGATAAGTTCAAACGCTAAATACAACAATTCAAACATATATCAATCACAAATAATCCAACATTCATGTTTAATTTCTACCTAGGGTGATATATCTCACCTCACATGCCCAAATTTGACAAAAATCGCCAAAAAATTGAGATAGACGATGAAAACATACCTTTGAATTGAAGAACCGAAGAAAATTGATGTTTTTCCTTGCCTTGGAACGTGGCACGGTGCTTGGGGAGGGGGGAAGGGGTGTTTGGTCGCGGAGGGAAGAGGGAAATGGGAAAAATTGGGCAAAATCGGGGGTTTATTTAAAGAAAACACGCGGGGCACCCGGCAACCCGGTGTGACCCGGCACTGAATAAGGGGCAACGTGTCACGGAGGGTAACGCGGAGCCCCTCCTCCGTGACACGGAGCCAACGCGTTGGCTTACTGGATTTTTGAAAAATCTGGATTTTGCCTTCAACATGTCACGGAGGCCAACGCGGAGCACTGCCTCCGTGACACGGCGCCAACGCGCCAGTGCACTGTTTCTTCAATTAATTTGATTTTTCATACCTTGCCTCATTTTCTCGATTCCATGTATATTTCCTCCGTTATACCTAAAAATCACCTCGCTAAAGAAAAATTGGTTAAATTAATAGATTTCCCTAACTAGAATAAAAAAAATACTAACTAAAATGAAAATCTAAACCTAATCAAGAAAAGAAAAAGAAAAATAAAAATTGGAAATAAACAACTAAAAAAAAATAAAGATAAAAACTAACTACACTGTGCAAAAAGAAGAAAAATGAAATATTTTTCTCACGGGTTGCCTCCCGTGCAGCGCCTGGTTTACCGTCGCGGCTCGACGTCCTTTAAGCTCACTTGTCTACTAGGGAATGGACGATTTGTCCCGATCATGGTCATCCCCCCAGTAGTTCTCAACCTTATCCGGTGGCCTTCCTAGTAACTCTCGGGAATCACTCATTCCATTAGCATTCCCATGATCAATCACGTTGATCACCGAGAGATCCTTATAAACAGTCGGGAGCTTGGGTACCTTGTACACGTCGAACACTTCGACCTTGTCATGTGCTCGCATCGTGAGTTGACCCGCAGCTACATCAATTAATGCCTTTCCGGTTGCCAAAAAGGGTCGTCCCAAAATAAATGGGACTTCAGCATCTGGTTCAAAATCCAGAACAATGAAATCGACTGGAAAAATGAGGGAGCCTACTTGCACTAACACATCCTCAACAATACCATCTGGCTTAGCTAAAGACCTGTCTGCTAGCTGCAAGATTACCGTTGTAGGTCTAGGACTTCCTAGACCTAACTTTCTGAATATCGAAGATGGCATCAGATTTATGCTTGCCCCCAAGTCGCATAATCCACGAGCTCGGATACTTTGCCCAATAGTAAGCTGGATAGTAAAACTTCCAGGGTCTTTAAGTTTTGTGGGCAACCTATTCTGAATACGGGAAGTGCAATCCTCCGTTAAAGCTACCGTGGCATACTCAGTCAAACGACTTTTGTTAGCCACAATGTCTTTAATATACTTCGCATATTTTGGCACTCCCTGCAAGACATCAACAAGAGGTAAGTTAACATGTACCTGTTTAAGTACCTCCTTGAATTTCTGGAAACACGCCTCCTCCTTGTGTTTCTTAAGTCGTTGAGGCAACGGGGGTGGAGGCCTTTCTAGGTCAGCTTCTTTAGTCTTCCCCTTATCCAAGATTTGCTCTCCCTCAACATCTGCTGCTCCTGACTTTTGAGGCGGTCTTTCCGGTTCCACCTCCTTCAACTGTAAACCACTCCTCGTGGTCACTGCATTTACCTGCTTCGGATTAGGATCCGTGTCGCTAGGTAGTCCTCCTCTGGGTCTAGTATTTTGGGCACTAGCAAATTGCCCAAACTGATATTCAAGAGCCTTGGTCGCCAACTGATTGTTCTTCACTTCTGCTGCCAATTTGACATAGTCAGCCTGCAATTGTGCCTGATTAGCGATCATGGTTTTGAACATCTCCTCAATTGTAGGTGATGGTGGTGGTGGAGGGGCATTGTGATTTCTGAATTGAGCTTGATAATTTTGTTGCCCTCCTTGGTTTCTGTGCATCCCCTGCCCTGAACTTTGGCCTTGTTGATTGTTGCTACCCCACGAAAAATTCGGATGGTTCCTCCAATTTGAGTTGTAGCCACTACCAAACTGCTGTTGATTTCTCTGTGCATTGCCCACAAAGTTAATAGAATCAGGATTTGCACCACAGCATTCAGCTGAATGCTCACTACTACCACACACTTCACACCACATCTGTTGAACTGCATTGACTGAAGCTGAAGGCTGGTTCAAATTTATATTGCTGAAGTGAGTGTTTAACTGATTTTGCAAAGCAGCTATCTGTGCAGCGATAGCTGTGAATCCATCCACTTCAAGCACTCCCGCTGCTTTCCTTGCTCCACCTCTTGAAGAATCTGCATTCCATTCTGGATTGCCTTGTGAAATTCGGTTGAGCAAAGTGTACAGCTCCTCATAGGTCTTCTCCAGCGTTGCCCTCCAGCTGTTGAATCTAACAGAATTTTAGTGTGGGGTTCCAAACCGTCAATAAATGTGTGTACCAACACCTCATTGGACTGATGATGGTGAGGACAGTCCCGCAACATGGATTTAAATCTTTCCCAGGCTTGATATAGATTTTCTCCTTCCCTCTGTTTAAAACTTAGGATTTGACTCCTAAGTCTGGCTGTTTTACCAGAAGGGAAAAATCTGATCAAAAACATCCGTGCAAGATCATCCCACGTTGATATAGAATGTGGTGGTTCAGCTTTTAACCACCTCTTGGCTTCACCAAGTAAGGAAAATGGAAATAAGGTGAGCCGAACATAATCAGGTGACACCCCAGCGGGTATATAAGTGTCACTTATCTCCAAAAAGTTTTAGAGATGTTGTTGTGGATCTTCATGAGGGAGACCGGTAAATTGCCCGCTTGTGTGCAAAAGTTGCACCATATTCTGCTTTAATTCAAACCTCCCTCCAGGCTCTGGTTTGCGGATGCTAGAATGTACATTATTAGCGTGTGGGATTGCCACCTCGCGAACCGGCCTTGCTGCTGCTTCATCGGGAACTAAAACTGCCCGCACAACTGGTGGATTTTGTTGCTCCATCATAGACTGTTTAAGCAACTACAGCTTCTTTCGTAGAGCTTCTCTACGTTGACTATTAAATTCACGTTCATGCTCTAAGTAAGATTCCACCAGCTCTTTGTCCCTTGCCAGTGTTCACAGAAACAAAATCTGCAAAATACAGGCTAAGACCAAGTTGTTAACACTTAAGAAAATGAAAATACAAATACAGTAAATTTACAAGAAACACAATTTCACAGATCGCCTAGCCTCCCCGGCAACGGCACCAAAAACTTGTTCGCGGTTCTACTAAGGTTGGTATTGAATATTATAAACCAACACGCAAGTGCACGCGGTCAAACAAGTAATAAAGTGGCTAAGTAGCCAAGTATCGATCCAAGGAGGCTCAAGATACGTAAAATTGCCTAGTTTACTATATTCCTATTTCACTTCTAATTATGCTAACAACAATGTAACCAACAGTTACTTGAGTTTTTGTTTCTAAACTATATATACTACAATTAATAACAACTATTTACTTGTGAATTTAGACAATGGATATGAACATGCCAAGGTTAAAAACAAGTAATGAACTTGATAATCATGATAATTTGGTTAATCTCTTCTTCATGTTGCTATCCAAGAACATTTGCCTAGAAATTAAAACTCTCGTATTTAATTTCACTTTAGAATCATAAACCATCTGTCTACATTTCTGTGATCAAATGCAATTTATGACCTAGCACTACAATTCCGGTTCCTAAATTGACTAATACGGCTTTCAAGTATATTTCTATCAGGAAAGCACATCAAAACCCAATTTTCCCAAATCAAGTTAAGAACAATACCCTATTAATTCACAACTTTCCAATTTCTTGCTCTTTCGAGTGAAATTGGAATTTTTAGATGTACATTAATGTTGGCCAATCACTAATGCAGTAAGAACAAGAATTAATAGAACAACATTAAAGAAGAAGAAGAAAACCATATCATTTACAATCAAAATTCATTACACATGTTCAAAACCTCAGCAAGGAAGAGAATTAGCCACTCATTTGTGGATTGATCATCCTAAAATGGGTCTAAATCATACCTACAATTGATAGAAAGAAGAAAAGAAGAGAAGAAATCCCTTAGCTTTTTCGTTCCTCAACTGCTACTAACCCACGTCCTTGCTCTCCACTTCTGAACTCAGTCTAAAAACTAAAAAACCAATTAAAATAAACCTAAGTGTGCTATTTATACTAGTGGGAAATTTTTCCCGGAGTAACAAGCAACGTGTCACGGAGGCCAACGTGGAGCACTGCCTCCGTTACACGGCGTGGACACGGACCTTCACTGGAATTTCCACGGTCCGGTAAATTAACCTCAACGTGGCACGGAGGCCATCGCGGAGGCCTCTCTCCGTGCCACGGAGCTGACGCGAAGGCACACTGGAATTTGCCATTTTAATTCCTATTCAGGCAGTGTGCTGCCGCGATGGTAGCGTGGCACGGCTCCATCGCGGAGCCCTTATAAAATGTGCATTCCAAGGTCTTTTCCACGCTCGCATCCAAGTCCAACTCCGACATAGTTCCAACATGCATTTTAGCTCCTAAAAATCACATTTACCTGCAAAATAAATGCTAATCATGTTGGTTAGTATAAATTCACATTTTATTACAAATTACATGATATTATATACACATTGCACAACAAACAAGGTAAAAATGATACGTTTGAGTATCACTTGGGCATATAAATCTGCCCAAGATCACAAATTATTGATCTTGACCTTGAAAGATCGAACTCGAATGTATAAATTATTGATATTTATATGGAACCACCTTTAGGGGCAGGTTATACACAGTATCTTAATGTTAGCAGGTTATACGAAAATAAGTATATATTTACGCTTATGGTTACGTTCAAGTTACCTGTTAGGGCAACAAGAATTGTCTTTAGAATGTTGCTATAAATTACTATAACTCTTGTGCTATCTGAACCTCTTGAGAGTCGCTAAGGCGTTAAGTTAAATAAGTGATATAAATACATTATGTGGTAATGATATAATGAATATTATGTGATGACCTTCTATGAATCAATTAGAGTTGAGCATTTGAAAAATAGTAACTTAAGTTAAAGAGAAGCTCTCTGCTATACCCCTAAACGATTATGTTAAGTTATCGATTCTACATGTTGAAATTATCTTCCATGTCAGAAAAGGGTAATCCTAGGATCTTCTTATCCATTGATAATGATGTAATCTTTCTTAAGCTCCTCGGTTAATTACAAAGTTGTGTAAGTCAATCCATCATTTTTCGAATTACGGTTATAAGTCTTTATGTGCCTATAAGGTAGCACTTAGATAATTGCTTATTTATTCTCAAGTTGAACAAATCCAAATCTCAGATTCTTAAGTAATGTCTTCCAGTCCCTAAGTTATGCTGAAATGTGTTATGCTAATATTAGAAGTTTTCAAGAGATCATATTCCGAGAATCATGCTAATGTCTCGGTCAAGTATTTAAAGTTGCATACCATCCTAAGAAAAGTCTTTATATATCTTTCCAATAAGAAGTCTTAATGTATATGATTTTCATGTTATAACATATAGTTGAATTCTTTCAGTTATATTCAAGTCATGCATCTATATGTTTAGCTCTTGTTGAGTTATCATTTGAATTTCCTAAATTCAGAGGAGAGATTCTCCCATGTACCAATGTTCCTAATGTCTAAGTAAGTATAAGAACAAGCTATGATAATGATCAGTTAAGATTAGAACTTCTAATCCCATGAAGTAACCTTGAGGTCACCTGGAGGTCACTCAGTTAACTAAATACGAGTTTATACATTGTACAAAAGTCTCATACATTGTATGTCTGTAATTCAGCTCTCAGCTCTACATATATGTTGAGCATTATGACAAATAACTTCAAGCTCTAAGTTATAAGTCCCATGTTTTCCGTTAAATAAGGAAAATGATTTAAGAACTGTATGTGCTCATCGATGTGATAAGTTTGGAAATGAAATTCCAATTTATAGTTGCCGATACATGTAAAGGAACCACCCTTTGGGCAGTATATATATGTACTTCCTGGATGTCAAATGATTTTATAGAAATGAGAATCTATGTGCTTCTACTCAAGTGACACGTAAATTGGTAAGACTATCTACAGGACATTGCTTGTAAACCTACTAAAGTTCTTATGTTGGCTAAACCTCCTGAAGGTCCGTCGAGTCACTAAGTGGACATGTTTGTATATAATTTGACAGCTTTACGTGATATATGTGCATATTTGCTAATTTTACATGGTATATCTGCTCACTTGCATTTATATGTTACGAAAGAGACCTATTACAACACGGATTAAGCATTTATCATTTCAATGTTACATGTGTTAAATTGACTCAATATAAGCTTTATCGACTCCATTCATGATTATGATTGAGAATATTTTTATTTTTATCCTTGTATGGTGCACTAGTTGGAGATATTTTTGTTTTACCCCGGTATGGCACACCGGCTGGAGATGTTTTTATTTTACCCCGGTATGGAACATCGGTTGGAGATGTTTTATTTTACCCCGGTATGGCACACCGGCTGGAGATATTTTTATTTTTACCCTGGTATGGTACACCGGATGGAGATATTTTTATTTTTACCCCGATATGGTACACCGACTGGAGATATTTTATTTTACCCCAATATGGTACACCGGATACAGACATTTTTATATGGTTTTTATGGTCGGTTGGCTGCTGACATTACAGTTATAGTTTTTCTTGTGCATTACTTGGTTGCATTTGCACTTCAGTATTGAGTTATTGTCAGGTTTCAGTTTCCAAGATTCCAGGTTGTTACTATTCCTTATTTTTCACTTAGTTATCATTTCTATCTTACATGTTTATAGTTTTCAGCCTTACACACTAGTACATTTCATTCGTACTGGCGTCCCCTCGCCTGGGGACAAGCGGTCGTGCCGCAGGTGCAGGTAGAGGTCAGGATTGCCAGTTGCAGTAACAGTTCGTGAGATCAGTAGATGTGTTGTCATGCTCCTTCTTTCCGGAGCTAAGATCTGATTTTGTTTCAGTTAGAGTTTTGTGATGCAGCTATGGGTAGGTCGAAGCCCTGTTCCGACCATCAATCAGTTTATTCTTTAGAGGCTTTGTGGACTTATTGTGTACAGTGTTATTCAGTTTGTGGCCTTGTCGGCTTTTTGTTGTTTGGTTAAGCATACTCACAGCCTTGTTAGCATTTCAATTGTTTACCTTGTATTGTTGAGACATTATGGGTCCAGTTTGTGCTCCAGTTGATTGTGATAGGTGGCCCTGATGGCCTAAGTGTTACAGTTACAGATGTCATATAGCCGGTTTCCCAGTCAGTCAGGTATCAGGAGCCAGTCGCGCCCTCCCTTAGTTTTGGGGCGTGACACAAACGGAGGCCCGGATCGCAACACGGGACAAAGAGCCCCGAGAGACTCCAAGTTGATCCATGGCATGAACATACATCTAACTCAACCTATAAAACTGAAGAATCAACAAGATCATCATAGCGGATGTGTAAGTTAAACATATAATCAGAATACACAATCTGAAGTTGAATACACCCTTTGTTTGAAAAGCCTCTAAACATGAAAAGTTGATGGACTAGACCCCAACTAACTCAATAAAGCTGAAACTGAAATACATAAATGAAATCTGAATATGTCTACTCTTTGGGAGATGAGGACTCACCAGCAACATAAGATGCTAACTCTGAAGACTGACTATGAATGGGGCTGAGCCTGAGAGCCAGGTCCTGTATCATGAAATGATACAGCGTAGAGTATGCGGTCAGTAGTGAAATGTACCGAGTATGCAAGGTAAGTAAAATCGCTCAAAAAGATAAAATCATTTAAGAACATGCATAATGTAAATCATAAACAATAAGAATTTGAGTATAGAGCTTACATGCATTCTTTCTGAAATCATGATCTCATCATAACATAACATAACATAACATCATAACTGAATCGATTGACTCAAAGCTAAAATCTGATAGTTATGAGTAAAACTAAATATTTAATCAAACCTACTTTGGAACATATATAGATATAGAAATCTCATGAATGATAAATATGCATAACTGAAATCATGGGGAGCAATGGGAGACTCGTCTTTTAACAGAAATACCACGATAGAGCTTACATGGTCCCATCTATCACACTCAAACAAGTAGAGTCATTCAAAGCCTTGCCAAGTGTAGGGACGATACCATGAAATTGATATCAAACTCGTGGCCCAATAGGGCAGGGGATAGCTCACAAGGGAGGTCCCGAAGTAATATAAGTATGAAAATAAACCTATGTTAGGGCGTAGTTCTAAGGCATAAGGTGATCAACCCTTAGCTACTCGGTGCTAGACACTACTCCCAAAAACATGCATATGCTCTCCATCGTATTTCAACGAAGCTCAACATCGTCTATTGAAGAAGCTCAATATCAAATACATCTCAAATCTAAAATCATGCATATGAGAAGCTTTAACTCAAACCATACCACAAGATGAAAGATAATTGAGAGTCTTCGCTCCAAAACCATGTGGTAAGCTTAATTCGAAAAATCATAAATCATACTTGAACATGTGGGCATTGCCCAATACTTTCACATGCTTGGAAATACTCAATTCATATCGAAAACATGATTATAAACATGGGTAGCTTGAAAACATGCTTTTCATCATAATATCTCATTATAATCATACATTTATCTCGAATCTCATCTTTCATGAACTTCTCATCAATGGGATTTTTAATTCATAAAACTTGAAACATGATTTTTAATTGAAAATAGTATAAAACTTTCCCATGCTTCATAATTTAATAGTAGAAACATATTTAAATTATATCCATATAGAGAATTAGGAAATTCATGCATTGGGTTAAAACCCCATAGATTTGACATGGAAATCTCATGATTTAAAGAGGGATTAGGCATGGGTGTGAAAGAATTCATCCATTCGTAAACCTACATACCTGATGGTAGCTGATTCGTAGACTTCCTCGAATGCCCAAGAAGAAATTATAAAGAATTTGGAGAAGAACAAGCTTGATCACCCCCTCTAACCTTCTATATTTGCATGCATGAATGAATAGAGCCTAAAGTGAACTTAACCCTCATAAAATACATCATCCATAACTTTAAACGACGTAGTTTAGGCCTTAGGATCTTAGGAATTATGGAAAATCCCTTGCTAAATTCACAGAGAATAACTGCTAGTTAGTCCCTAAGAGGGACCTAACAACTCGTCACCCTAGGCCACGACTCATGGCATCATCCATCAAATACACTATCTAGCAATCATTTGGGGCTCGTAACGGGAGACTTCACAATTCGTTACTAGGTGACCACGACTCATGGTCACCACTCTTCATGTACACTGCCATGGATTTTTATTTCACTTCACCATGCTGCTCACGTCCCTCCCCACGAATCGTGCCGACTGACCACAACTCGTGGGGTCCTTCCATTAGGTACATTGTCTTCCTCTTCTCCTTTCTCAATCACCACTCCTCACAACTGACCTAATGAGTCGTGAGGCTTTACACCAACTCGTGGTCACATCTGTGGGAATCCTATTTCCCAATTTCAAACTCATCATCTAGGCCTCACCACGAGTCTCATCACAACTCGTGGGCTGCTCCCACGGGTCACCTCACGACCCCTTCTGATACCTGATGCCAAATTTTAACTTTTCTCCATTTGAACTCCCGGGACTGATCTTTGGACTTCCAGGGTATAACAAGTTCACAGCTGCGCCAACTGGTGTTTTGCAGATTGCTTCCAGTGTTTTGCTAGTGACCTTTCGATTCTCTCTTCTTTTCCCACATATTCTGGACTCCACCTACATGTGGGCAGTGACTCGCGCTTGAGAACCAGTGTTTCATAGGTCTACCATAATGGCCCCCTATTTTCCTTCTTCATGTTTCTCATCAATTATCCTGCAAAAACAAAATCAACAATGCATCAAGGTATCAAAACATAAAAACACTTGGGTTGCCTCCCAAAAAGCGCCTTATATAAGATTGTGGCATGATGATTACTTCATCAAATTTCAGTTTTTCGGAGGATCATCCTTTTGAATCAACCTTCATCTTGTGTTTCTTCATCATTCGAAGCCCCTATCACCTTGCACGTATCCGAGGGCTCAGTGGTTTGACATACCTTGAAGGTGACTTCCTCACCTCCCACTCGATATTTCATCTCACCAAACTCCACATTTACCAACACTCTGCCCGTAGCAAGCAATAGTCTCCGAAATATGATATGTACTTCAACTTCCATATCATAATCAAGCATGACAAAGTCAGATGGAAGGATGAACATGTCGATCCGAACCAAGACGTCTTCTAACACTGCCTCTAGTTTCTTTATGGATCGATCAGCCATCAACAACCTCATTGAGGTGGGCTTCAGACTCCCCAACCCCAACTTCTTGAAAATAATGAGAGGCATTAGGTTTATGCTTTCCCCAAGATCACATAGGTACTTTTGAACACACATACAACCCAATGGTGCAGGAGATAGTAAAAGCCTACACATCCTCTTTTTTGGGAGCAAGGTTACTTGCCATCATGGAACTGCAATGGTGTGTTACTTCCTCTACACCTGCATCAACAATCCTCTTTTTCTTCAACAAATCTTTCATAAACTTGGCATAATCGGGCATTTGAATCAAGGCATCCACTAGAGGTATATTGATTGACAATTTGCCAAACATCTCAATGAATTTTTGGAATTTATTATCCTCCTTTTTCTTGGCTAACCTCTGAGAATACGAATGTGGAATCTATCACACCCCGAGTCTATACCTTGGACGAGACACGATACTTGAAGTCACAAGTAACCGCAAGTCAAACCATGGTGTATGATTACACTGGCAATCTAAGTAAAAACATAGAAGAATCTTTAAAATAAGAAAACATTCATGAAGAAGAACTAAATCACAAAGTTTTAACCAACTGAAACAAAACTGAAAATCTGAATCTATGTTTACCTCTGAAAGCCATCTATCTAATGAGTTGCTGGGACAAGCCCCCATCTAACTCTAAGTTTAACTAAAAGGAATATAACTGAAGAGAAATAATCATCGTCCTCGAAAGATGAGGACTCACCACTAGCGCAGTTGAAAACTCCTGGACGAGATTTGCTAACGGTGCTAGGACTGAGGATCTGCAGCTGTATCATAAAATGATACAACATAGAAGGTTTGCGTCAGTACTTTGAATGTACTGAGTAAGTAGAAGAAAATATTACTCGGAGAATAAATATCTGAGCTATAATGACATGCAATGACTAACTGAAATGTTGAAACTAAATAAACTGAAATATACTGAGATGGTCAAAATGACCATGTCTGATGGTCAAAGACATGCCCTAAATCTGACATACTGATCTGAACTACTATATGAACTGATTTGAACTAAGTAATTTGAAATTGTTCTAACTGATTTAATCTGAGGGTAAACTGAACTGACTAGTGGGAGAGTCTATAACCGACATATAACCATATGAGATAGACGTGGAGTCCGATGTATACACCCCATTGGTAGGACCCAATATACCTTGCCAAGTTATAAAGGCATGAACTGGGTGATCAGAAGTTTGGGTCATGAGGCCAATAAAAATAACCTACGGTGGCAATGTAGTTCTGGGAACCTTGGTTCATTGGAATCCCGGTCCCTTCTAAATGTTAAGTCCTACTCCCACTGGATGGTCCTAACATGACTACTACTACAAAGCTAATAACTCGAAACTGGAACCCAAGACTAAGTCAGGGATACTTATCTGAAAGTACCCTAAGAGTCTTATTGAACCCAATTTAGTATTGGTGTTCAAAGATTGGTCAGATCTGCTTAGCTAGAAGCATCGTAAACATCTAAAGAACAAGATAACTGGAAGTGCTGGTTTTAAGACTAGTCAGTGCTGCTTAATTGGAAGTATTGTAACTGTCTATAGAACCAACTAAAATCTAATAACTGATGTTTGAGTCTAAATACTGATAACTAGGAGGCACCACTAACACCTCAAAAATTTAGTGTAGTCAAACTGATTAGCTGACATTTCTAAAATTAATGAGTAGGCTAGTATCCTGACTGAAGCTGGACTAGCATGAACTGACTAAGATAATTGATTGATATTAATAACATGGGAAATCCCAACACTAATAACTGACCATTCTGTAGAACTCTAAGTATTTTGAGAGGACTGAGACTATGAGGGTGAATATACCAAGATATTTACTTCAACTAAAGGATCTATGTCAATCAATCGTAACTCGATCAAAATGTAACGTATCAACATGACATTTCTCTTTTGAGTCCAAATCATGCAAGTTCTACCCTAATTTATGATAAGGACCATGACGAAGGAACCTTTAGCTATCTAGAGGCCTGAGAGTCTAGGGAAATCATAGACATACCTTTTATTACTCAATTCGTAGAATCATAAATCCCCAGTGTAATATACGTTATGGGTTCCTTATTCATGCAAGCTCATAGATTCAAATCATACTTTAAACATATATAGTGAAATCATGGTAAAAGTCATGTACATACTTCATAAGAGCCATATCTTGAAAATAGTGCTAATATATAGGAAAGTTCTAGAAAACATGCTACCATCATTTCATATACCTAAATCAAGAATCTGGGAGTAATTTCATAATATACATTGCTGCTTATCACGAGGGTCTTGAAATTCATGGAAAACATATGAGGGATCGTGCTTAGATTGAGATCTTAAGACATAATTCTTTTCTAAAATTTAGTAACTAGGGTTTTACATAAAACTCGAGACACAAGGACGAAAGGGGTCCCTTGTTGAAGTCCCACACACCTGGTTGAAGGATTTCTCTAAAGGTCTTGAAGCTTGTGCAACTTGGATAGGAACCCTAGTTCTTGACCCTTGAGAGAAAAAAAGAAATAGAGAAGAAGAATTCGTGAGTGTTTTAGGATCGAATGATGGACTAGGTTAGATATTCCCCTTAAAACCTTCCTACTAGATACCCAAAGAGACATAGTTTAGGAGTTAAGAGCATAGAAAATTACAAAAATACCTTAGGAAATTCGCAGGAAAATGGACCCTGCTAGTCCTCACGAGGCACTCCATGAGTCGTGGAGTCATGGACGACTCGTGGTGCCAAGTCTTGAAGTGCACTGAAACTTTTCACAAAAATCCCTTGAATCTTTCGACGACTGACTTCACGAGTCATTGTCTATCTTAACAACTTGTGACTCCTTTCATTACCACTGAAGCGAACAATCCCATTCTTTCATCACACGACTGACACAACGAGTCGTGACTTGCTACGACAACTCATCGTCTCCCTTCATCGTCACCACTGCCTCGAGAATGACATTCTTACGACGACCATCGTAATGGGTCGTTGCCTCACCTAAAGGTTCATGGTCACCAACTGTCGTCACTAAATCCTTTATCCTGCCTTTCCCCTTGAAGACTCTCAGAATGACTCGTTACTGAACTTAATGAGTCGTCAAGTCTCCCATCCCCTGGAGTCTTGATATTTCAGGCTGTTGCTCGTGCCAAGCACCCCATGACTTATCTTCTAATCCCATGATTCGTGACATGGGTCGTTACCTTGGAGCTTTGAATACGACTACACTGATTTCTTGCCACGAGTCTCACCACGATTCATGGAGTCACCTAACGAGTCGTACAATGACTCATTCTGTGGTGAAATTTCCACTTTCCGTCTAAATTTTTCATTAAGTCTGGGATCTGATTTTAGAAACTTTAAGGGTGTTATAATATCTCCCCCTTGAGAACATTCATCCTCAAATGTAGCTTAAACATACTGAAAGGATAGGGATGGAACTGAAATCTCAAATACTAAGCACCCGAAACTCATAACTGATGGAGTGACTAGGTTAATGGGCTAGGGAGAGAGTTGAAATCCCAAGAACTGAATGTTAAGGCTAAAAGCCAATGGAGTATTTGACTCGGAGCTGATCTTATATGTCTGAACTGAATATCTAAAACATACATTCATGCTAAGGCGTAAGAGGGACTGAAAGACATGAAACTGACATGGGACTAAGTAGGGCACCGAGGAGAAACTATTTCTCTTAAGCTGGAACTAAGCAATTAAGGATGGATTTGTAAATCCCATAACTTCCTTCTAATTTTTAAATAGGTGGCCTTATCTGAATTTAGTTTCCTAGGTATTTCTTCCTACTGGATGATTGTTCCTTAAAACCTTCACTGAAACAACTTCCTTTTTCCCCACCTTATGATCTTGACAGTCAAAAATCTCAACTGGCACCTTATTTTAAAGAGATTGTCATCCTCACCAACTCCTCATCACCTCTTTCCTAGTAAAATATTTAGAGACACCTTGCTAGATACACTAACTTCCTAAATACCACCGCACCATTCAATCCTATCACTAAAATCATCTTATGACTCCTCTGCAGCATATTCCATCCAAGAATTTTCCTGTCTCCCTAGTAGGACTAACAACTGTATCTCATGAACTTATACATATTGAGCATGTAAGGTATAAGTAGAAAGTTATTCTGAGTATATCTATTACAACAATCATTCCTGATATAAGTGAACATACACATGGCTTAGAATAAGGAAATCGCAAGCACGAATCATTCAAGGAGCCTAGTTTGAGCATACACATGATGTAGCATGATCTTCTGAATCGTTAAGGAGAGTCTGAGGGACTGGGTTCTTGGAGATGAACTTATTGTGAGACATGAGTTTGTACATAACTAGTTTTCATGACATGAAGTTGAGATTTGTGGAACCATGGAGTAAGACCGGGATCGTTATCTGAAAAGATTATCTATTATTCTAGGAGTCTGAACATAAGCATAAGTAGAATGTAGTGTCAATTAAAATACAAGAGAAAATAGCTGAATAGGAAGAATTGACATCCCATAGCTATTATTTCTGGAGCCCTTCTACTAAAACACTTAGGGCTTGACTTGGCCTTCTTAACTTATCATCTCCCTCTTACTTTAAAGTGACCATTCTCAAAATCTTAGATCCTTTCTTAAGTCTAGGTTAACATCACTAACTCTTGACTTCTCACTCGCCTCGAAAGTTAGCACTGAAGGTTTCATACTAATAGCCATTTCATATCAGCCACGGGATAATTCTCATACTAGCATTCAAAAGGCGTCTCAAACCTTATATTGTGGCTCCTGGGCCTAACAACATTCAAAGATCAACATAAAAAGTTCATAACATACCTGCAACTATATCTAGAGATATTTGCCATCAACACTAAATATTGGGCCCTGCTGATATAGGAGAGCTGCTAGAATGGTTGGCTGAGTCTTCCCACGTCCAGTAAAAGGGCAATTCTTTATTCTATGGCCCCATCGACCACATCTAAAACAACCTTTCTTACCAAGAAAATAGTTATCGAGGTGGCTCCTTCCATATTTCTCGCAAGTTGGGCGGCCTGAAAAGGCTATAGAAGAGGAAGTCGAGGCTCTACCTTTGCTATGTTTGGATGCTGGGAAATCTATGTGTTTATGTCCCGACTTGCCGCACAAAAAACAGTCACTTGAACCATCCATGCATTCTCCCAAATGGTTCTTCCCACAATTCTTGCAAGTTGGGTAGGTAATCTTCCTAACTCTGGGTTTGGTTGGAGCACTAATTATCGGTGGAGCTGGGGTTGATAATCTTTGACGGGACTGAAAATGAGGTCCACCACTAATCCTCTGTTGGGAAAACCCCGAGTCCCCTGTCCTTGCCCTCTTTATCCCCTTTTCTTTTCCCTTGGACTTTCCACCAGCTTTTGGACCGTGAAACTCTCTTCAGTGGGATTTGCAGGTGTGACCTCCTGCTAGTTAACCTGACTAGTCATGGCCTATATTAACACTCTAAGGGCAGCCCCGAGCTCTACATCCGTCACTTGCCCACTAAGGGGGCTTATTGGAGTTGGTAGGTCTAGTGGATTCCCGTTATTTGTCCCTTTTCCACCGTTATACCCCGAGAACCTAAGGATCAAACCCAGAGTGAAAATAGAGAAAAAACTAAAAACTCACACCAGGTCACAGAACGACCTGTGAGGTTGGTCGTGAGGAGAGACTACGAGTTTTGAGGTAACTCGTGGTCAGCATGGTTTGGAAAAGTCTGTGTGAGGAGGCCACGGGACAGACCATGAGGCATGGTCAGACCTCACGACTCATGAGGTCACTCGTGGTCTACCCTGGCTGTTTTGGCTAGTAGGGATGGGCAGTGCAGGCCACGAAAGGTGACTACTAGTCGTGGTCTAACCTAACAACTTGTGAAGTCACCCATGGGGTCCCCTTGGATGTTTGGGCAGTGGACTCAATGGACCATGGCCACGAGTCGTTCCCCGTGGCAACGACCCGTTAGGTCCCTCGTGGGAACTGGTGACCAGAAATTTCCTGCGTTATAATAAGGGTGTTTTCATAATTTCCTAAGCCCCTAAGGCCTAAACTACGTTGTTTTGGATATTTTTTGAGTAAGATAAGATGGGTTAATCCCTTTATGCATGCCCATTCTCATGCAAAAGTTTAGAGAGGTTTTTGGGAGATTAAGGCCTTCTTCCCCAAATTTTCATCAATTTCTTTGAGGGTGTTCAAGGAACTTTGAGTCCATCCATTCCAAGGAATGTAGGGTTTCAAAATGGGTGAAATTCTTCCTCACCCATGCCCAATTTCGATTTAAATCATGAATCCTCCTATCCAAGTGTATGGGGTTTTACTCAAATGCATGAAAATGTGATTTCTCTTTATGGGTTAGATTTGTTTGAGTCTTAATTATAAAATTATGAATGATGGGCAGGTTCTATTATTATTTTCTTCAAATCATGTTTCAATCTTTTAAATCTAAAAATTTCATTTGATGAAAGTTCATGGAAATTATGATTTATGATAAATACTCTGTAATTTGAGTTTATTGATGATAAAAAAGCATGATTTTCAAGCTACCCATGTTTATGAGCATGTTTTGAAAGAATTGAATATGATGAAGTATTGGGCATTTCCCACATGTTGAAGAATGAATTATGATTTATGAAATGAACTACATGATTTATCGATTTATGATGTTGGCTGATGAAAAGGGCTTTGATCCATGGCTAAGCATGTTTAAAGGGAATCAATGATGATAAATTTTACATTTTAGCCAATGAATCTTAATGCACGATGTTATGGATTAATGTATGAGCGTATATGCATATTTTTGGGTGTCGTGTCTAGCACCGAGTAGCCCGGTGTTCAAAGGACTACGCCGGTGTCTCATAACCACGCGCCATCGTGGGTTTCTAATGATACATTGTATTGTTAATGATCCCCTAAAATGTGATATCACGCCTTATGCACGACCCTCACCTGGCAAGCCAGGGTCGGCTCTACCCACTTGAGCGAGATAGTGGGGCATCATGAAATGCTCTACAATATCTGCATGTTTTATGCATTTTCATGTTTATGTTATTGGCTCAAGTTATATTTTGTTAAAGTTACTTATAATTATGATAATGAATGATTATGAATGATTTGAATGTCTTGCGCCCTATGTTTTGTTACAAAGATTTTGATGCAAGCATGATGTCCTTCTCCTATGACTATTTATGAGCTTTACTTTACTTTAAAATGTCCGTTTAGTTACCTTACATACTTGGTGCATTCCACATACTGAAAACATATTTTCTATGCTGTATCGTTTCATGATACAGGGTCCGGATCTCAGGCTCAACCTCATCCTTAGTCCATCTCAGCCTACACTTTCAGCTTATTGGTGAGTCCTCATGTTCCGAGGACTATTTTATTGAATTTCATGTTGTTTATGTTCATTTTTGGTTGGGTTAGTTGGGGATGTTTTCCCATCAACCCATCTTATGTATTAGAGGCTTTTAGACAAGTATGTAGTGCTCTGCCGTGTATATGCCCAGTATTTCTTGATATTATGCTATAATTATGTTTTCTCTATGTTTTATGATTATCATTCCGCTTATTTGAATAAGATTAGTTTTATAAATGTGCCATGGGTCGACTTGGGGTCTCTGGAGGACCCTTGTGTCGTGTCTATGATCTAGGAGTACATTCGAATCGTGACAAACTTGGTATCAGAGCCTTAGGTTTAGATGTGTCCTAGGGAGTCTGGAAGCCGTGTTAGGTAGCGTCTTTTTCATGAGTGTGAAGCGCGCCACACTTTTGACGAAGAGGCTACTAAACATTTTAGGAAATGTTTCCTTCTTTCATATTCTATGTCGTGCGATGAAAAGCTTTTCCATCCTTCTAATTCGTGCGATTCGCGATTGTAGAATTATGGCTCCTAAAAGAGTGAAAGGAAGGAGGAATGGAAATGATGAATGCCATGGAGATGACAATGACCATAGGCTTCAGCAAGCCCCACCTATTCAAGAGTCCCAGGTACTAGAGCCAGCTGCCCACGCTGAGTTTCGGGTGGCTATTTAGATGTTGGCATAGGCCTTGACCGCTCAGGTCAACCAGTAGGCTGTTGTGTAGGTCCTGTAGAATGGCAAAGTAGCAGCGGCTTGGATTAGAGACTTCTTGAGGATGAACCCTCCTGAGTTCATGGGATTAAAGGTGGATGAGGATCCACATAATCTTATTTAAGTGATCTTGAAGGTCACTCAGGTTATGGGGGTGAAAAATAGGGAGTGTGTAGACTTGGCCTCATATCAGCTAAAAGAGGTCTCTTATATTTGGTACAAGCAATGGAAGGACAACAAGACAGCGAGAGCGGGACCTATCAGCTGGGATGAGTTCCACATGGCCTTTCTTGACAGATTCTTCCCTCGAGGGATGAAGGAACTGAAAGAAGCTGAGTTTGTTAACCTCAAGCAAAGAAAAATGACGGTGTTGGAGTATTCTCTTGAGTTCACCCAGTTGTCAAAATATTCCCCAGTATTGGTGATGAATTAGAGGGTGCGGGTGAGCCGATTTGTTCATGGCGTGGCCGGTTATATAGACAAGGATTGCAGGAATGCTATGCTCCACTAAGATATGGACTTTCCTCGCATAGTATTGTACACCCAGCAGATGGAGGTGACTCATGCGAGGGAGAGGGAGTCAAAAAGGGCTCGGACAAATAGTTGTGGGTTTTCATATCAGAGGTCCGACGGTGGCTACCATCCGTAGTTTCAGCAGAGGTCACTAGCCCCAGCACCATCATCGGCTAGTGTCCCATCCAGGAATAGGGGTGATCATACGAGTAAGGCTTCAGGGTTGAGGATCAGAGGGGCACCCAGTTAGAGTATACCTTTCCAGCCTGCAGGAAGTGAAACAAGAGTCACACCAAAGTGCCTTCTCGGCTCACATGTCTGCTATGTGTGTGGTAGATTTGGGCTCATGCGTCGAGCATGCCCATATGCTAGACAAGGTGACTATAGGGGTCGTGCACAAACCACCTGGACAGCAGCAGCTCCAGCCTGTTCTGCTCTGCAGGGAGCATCGACTAGTGGAGGTGGCGGACAGCGCCCAAACCGATTCTATGTCCTTGCCTCACGCCAGGAGCAGGTGACTTTGCTAGACGTGGTCACTAGTATGTTGCATGTCTTTCATATTTATGTTTATGCCTTGCTAGATCTGGGAGCCACATTGTCTTTCGTGACTCCTTACCTTTCTAGAAGCCTCGGTGTTAGTCCCGAGACGATAGAACCGTTTTTAGTTTCGACTCCTATTGGTGATTCATTCATAGCTAGATGAGTATATAGAGGATACTCGGTCACTGTGTTGCATAAGGTTACCTCGGTAGACCTTGTAGAGTTAGCCATGACTGACTTTGATATTATTCTTGGCATGGATTGGTTGTTTGCATATTATGCTTCAATTAATTATGGCACCTGTACGGTGGAATTTCGTTTTCCAGGTGAGTCAGTGTTGGAGTGGAAGGTTAGTTCGGTGGTACCAGTAGGTCAGTTTATTTCCTATCTTAAGGCCAGGAAGATGATCTCTAAAGGTTCCATGTACCATCTATTTAGGGTTAAGGGTGTGGAGTCCAAGACCCCGACTATGCAGTCAGTTCCAGTGGTGTGCGAATATCTAGAGGTGTTTCCTGATGATCTGCCCAGTGTTCCTCCGGAGTGGGAAATTGACTTTGGTATTGATCTATCTCCAGATACGCAGCCTATTTCTATCCCTCCTTACAATATTGCCCTGTCCAAAATAAAGGAATTGAATGATTAGTTAAAGGATCTATTGGATAAAGGCTTCATTAGACCGAGCCAGTCTCCATGGGGTGCGCCTGTTCTATTTTTTTGAAAGAAGGACGGTTCCTTTCGCATGTGTATTGACTATCAGCAGTTGAACAAGGTTACCGTCAAGAACAGGTACCCCTTACTTAGGATCGAGGATTTGTTTGACCAGCTTCAGGGTGCCAAGTGCTTCTCCAAGATTGATCTCAGGCCCTGGTATCACCAGCTCAGAGTGTGGAGAGTGACATCCTGAAGACTACTTTCAAGACTTGGTATGGTCACTACAAATTTGTTGTGATGTCTTTCGGACTAACCAATGTCCCTGTAGCTTTTATGGATTTAATGAAAAGGGTGTTCAAGGCATATCTGGATATGTTCATGAACGTGTTCATCTATGACATTCTTATATACTCCTGGAGCGAGGAAGAGCATGCCACTCATTTGAGAATAATGTTGCAAACCCTCAAGGATCGTCAGCTGTATGAAAAGTTTAGCAAGTGTGAATTTTGGCTAAACTCTGTAGCATTTTTGGGACATGTGGTAACAAGCTAAGACATAAGGGTAGATTCCCAAAAGATCGAAGCGGTGAAGAATTGGTCTAGACCAGTGAATCCTTTAGAAATTCAGAGTTTCTTGGGCCTAGCAGGTTACTACCGGAGGTTTGTTGAGGGTTTCTCATCTATTGCAACACCTTTGACTAAGTTGACTCAGAAAAAGGTGAAGTTCCAATGGTCGGATGCTTGTGAGAAAATCTTTCAAGAGTTGAAGACCCGACTCACTTCAACACTAGTGTTGACCTTACCTGAAGGTACTGATGGATTTGTAGTGTATTGTGATTCTTCGAGAGTCGGACTAGGATGTTTGTTGATGCAGCATGAGAAGGTAATAGCATATGCCTCGAGACAGTTGAAGGTCCATGAAGAGAAATATCCAACCCATGATCTTGAGTTGGCCGCAGTGGTGTTTGCATTGAAGATATGGCGGCATTACTTGTATGGGGTCCATGTGGATGTATTTATGGATCACAAGAGCTTGCAATATGTGTTGATACAGAAAGATCTAAATTTCGGCAAAGGAGCTGGTTGGAATTACTTAAGGACTACGACATGAGTGTTCTCTACCACCCAAGCAAGGCTATTGTGGTTGGCGGACGCACTTAGTAGGCTCTCCATGGAAAGTGTGTCCCACATGGATGAGGGAAAGGAGTTGGTGAAAGTTGTCTACCGGCTTGCAAGACTAGGAGTTAGATTGATCGACTCGACCGATGGCGGTGTTGTTATGCATAACGGGTCAGAATCATCCTTGGTGGTTGATGTTAAATCCAAAGAAGATGAGGATCCAATATTGAGGAAGCTGAAGGAGGTGGTGCGGAGTCAGAAGGTGGAGATCTTCTCCCGAGGGGAAGATGGTGCGCTACGATACCAGGTCGACTATGTGTTCTAGACATCGATAATTTGAGACTTCGAATATTGCATGAGGCACATGGTACCAGATATTCTATTCATCCAGGATCTATGAAAATGTATTGGGATTTACGAGAAATCTATTGGTGGGATGGTATGAAGAAAGATATTGCGGAGTTCGTAGCAAAATGTCCAAACTTCCAGCAAGTGAAAGTCGAACATCAAAGGCCCGGAGGCGTACTTTAGGATCAGCATCCCCACTTGGAAGTAGAAAGAGATTAATATGGATTTTGTTACAGGCCTACCTCATACTCACCGACACTATGACTCCATTTGGGTAGTGGTAGACAGGTTAACTAAGGCTGCACATTTCCTACCAGTCAAGACCACGAATTCAGCGGATGATTATGCTAAGTTGTATATTCGGGAGTTGGTTCGACTTCATGGAGTCCCTTGTTTATTATCTCATGCCGAGGTACTCAGTTTACCTCTCAATTATGGCATTTTTTTTCAAAAAGGACTTGGGATGCAGGTTAATCCTAGTACATCCTTCCATCTGCAAATAGACGGCCAGGAAGAACGAACCATTCAGACCCTCGAGGATATGTTGAGGGCATGTTTTATGAATTTCAAAGGTAGTTGGGATGATCATTTGCCCTTGATCGAGTTCGCCTATAATAATAGTTATCACTCCACTATCCAAATGGCACCATTCGAGGCTCTTTACAGGCGAAGGTGTAGATCTCCCGTCGGGTTGTTTGAGGTTGGTGAGGCAGCTATGATAGGACCAGATTTGGTTCACAAGGCGACTATGAAGGTTTAGTTGATAAGGGACAGGTTAAGAATCACTCAGAGTCGTCAGAAATCATATGATGATGTGAGGAGAAGGGATGTGGAGTTTAATGTGGACGACTGGGTATTTCTAAAGGTATCTTTTATGACGAGAGTCATGCGGTTCAGAAGGAAATGGAAACTCAGTCCCCGCTACGTTAATCCTTACTGGGTTATGAGGAAAGTTGGTAAGGTGACGTACGAGTTGTACTTGCCTGCAGAATTAGCTTCAGTTCATCCCGTGTTTCATGTATCGCTCTTGAAAAATTGCTTGGGTGATCCAGATTTTGTAGCCTCGGTAGACAGCGTTGTTCTAAGGGATAGCCTCAGCTATGAGGAAATTCCGGTGGAGATCTTGGATCATCAGGTTCGGAGGCTGAGGAACAAAGAAGTAGCTTTAGTTAAAGTATTATGGAGGAATCAGCATGTTGAGGGAGCTACGTGGGAAGCCGAAGCAGATATGGTAGCTAAATACCCTCATTTGTTCCCTACCGGCTTAGTTTAGTTTAAGGTACCAGTTTTTCTCTAAACCCTTAATCATCTTTTCCTATTCAGTTCATGTGTACAAGTTTGTGTTATGATATGGTAGATGTATGTGATATCTGAATTCGGTTCAGCTATGTAGTTCTTTTCAGAGGTAGTCATTCTGTTCGTTTTTGACTTAAATGATTGGTAATTGTATATGGTGATAGCTTGTATCTGAGTTTTATTCATGTTTCTAACATTCTAGGATGAATGTTCCTAAGGGGGAGACATTGTTATACCCCAGGAACCCAAAGATCATACCCGGAAGTGAAAACGGAGAAAAATTAAAAATTCGCACCAGGTCATAGAACGACCCGTGAGATTTGTCGTGAGGAGTGACCACGAGTCATGAGGTGACTCGTGGTCAGCATGGTTTGGCAAAGCCTGTGTGAGGAGGCCATGGGCCTGACCACGAGTCATGGTCAGACCTCACGACTTGTGAGGTCGCCCGTGGTCTACATTGTATATTTTGGCTAGTCGGGATGGGAAGTGTAGGCCACAGAAGGTGACCACGAGTTGTGGTTTGAACTCATGACAAATGAAGTCACCCGTGGGGTCTCCTTGGATGTTTGAGCAGTGGACTCAACGGACCATGGCCACGAGTTGTTCCCTATGGCAATGACCCGTTAGGTCCCTCATGGGGACTGGCAACCAAAAATATCCTGCATTTTAATAAGGGTGTTTTCATAATTTCTAACTCCCTAAGACCTAAACTACGTCGTTTTGGATATTTTTCTGATTAAGATAAGATGGGTTAAGCCCTTTATGCATGCCCATTCTCATGCAAAAGCTTAGAGAGGTTTTTGGGAGATTCAAGGCCTTCTTCCCCAAATTTTCATCAATTTCTTTGAGGGTGTTCAAGGAACTTTGAGTCCATCCATTCCCAGGTATGTAGGTGAATTCTTCCTCACCCATGCCCAATTTCGATTTAAATCATGAATCCTCCTATCCAAGTCTATGAGGTTTTAGTCAAATGCATGAAAATGTGATTTCTCCTTATGGGTCTGATTTGATTGAGTCTTAATTATCAAATTATGAATAATGGGCTGGTTCTATTATTATTTTCTTCAAATCATGTTTCTATCTTTTAAATCTAAAAATGTCATTTGATGAAACTTCATGGAAGTTATGATTTATGATAAATACTCTATAATTTGAGTTTATTGATGATAAAAAAGCATGATTTTCAAGCTACCCATGTTTATGAGCATGTTTTGAAAGAATTGAATGTGATGAAGTATTGGGAAATGCCCACATGTTGAGAATGAATTACGACTTATGAAACAACTTACATGATTTATCGATTTATGATGTTGGCCGATGAAAAGGGATTTGATTCTTGGCTAAGCATGTTTAAAGGGGATCAATGATAAATGTTACATCTTAGCCAATGAATCTTAATGCACAATGTTATGGATTTATGTATGAGCCTATACGTATGTTTTTGGGAGCCGTGTCTAGCACCGAGCAGCCCGACGTTCAAAGGACTACGATGGTGTCTCATAACCACGTGCTACCATAGGTTTCTAATGATACTTTGTATTGCTAATGATCCCCTCAAATGTGATATCACGCCTTATCAAGACCCTCGCCTGGAAATCCAGGGTCGGCTCTGCCCACTTGAGCGAGATAGTGGGGCACCATAAAAGGCTCTACCATGATGGTGTCGGTTATGACGAGTCCTCCCATTGTTCTGCGTGTTTTATGCATTGTCATGTTTATGTTATTGGTTCAAGTTATATTTTGATAAAGTTACTTATAATTATGATAATGAATGATTATGAATGATTTGAAAGTCTTGCACCCTATGTTTTGTTACGAAGATTTTGATGCAAGCATGATGTCCTTCTCCTGTGACAATTTATGAGCATTACTTTACTTTAAAATGTCCGTTTTACTTACCTTACATACTCCGTACATTCCACATACTGAATGCATATTTTCTATGCTGTATTATTTCATGATACAGGGTCCGGATCTCAGGCTCATCCTCATCCTTAGTCCATCTCAGCCTACGCTTTCAGCTTATTGGTGAGTCCTCATGTTCCGAGGGTCGTTTGATTGACTTTCATGTTGTTTATGTTCATTTTTGGTCGGGTTAGTTGGGGATGTTGTCCCATCAACCCTTCTTATGTATTAGAGGCTTTCAGACAAGTATGTAGTGCTCCGCTGTGTATACTCCCAATATTTCTTGATGTTATGCTATAATTACGTTTTCGCTATGTTTTATGATTATCATTCTGCTTATTTGAATAAGATTAGTTGTATGCATGTGCCATGGGTCGACTTGGGGTCTTTCAGGGTCTCTTGTCCTGTGTCTATGATCCGGATGTATGTTTGGGTTGTGACATCCACTATCTCTGGTGGGATGCATTTTGTGCGAACGCGTAAAGTATGAGTTATAAGAGAAACTTTAGATTTTACACTCTATCGCACGATAAGAATAATGAAAGAAGGAAATTTTCCTAAAAGCGCCTTGTAGCCTCCATCTCATAAGTCTAGCGTGCTTCACACCCATGAAAAGGACTCTACTTCACACGGCTTTCAGACATCCTAGGAAACTCTAAACCTGGTGCTCTAATACCAAGTTTGTCATGCCCCGAGTCTATATGTCACACCCCAAATATGGGGAGGCGTGACTGGCACCTGGTTCCACCCTTGATATGAGCATACCTGACGCCCAGAAATAAAACAAAGGTCAGAACCAAAGAGGTTGAACAACAAAACAACTATACAATCAAAATGAGACAATAGACTATAGTGGAAGCTAGCTCACCTGACCAACTAAGAAAAATAAATACAATATGCCGTTGAGGCCACAGAATGGAAGAACAACTATACAACATGGCCCTCTAGCCTATAACAATGACACTACACCCAAAACTAAATGTCTACGAGCCTCTAAGTAAATAATAAAAATCGACTACACGGGACAGGGCTCCAAACTACCCATAACTCAACCTCTGGCAACTCCGAAAGAACTGGAGCACACCAACTCAGCTGGAACTCCATGATCTTGAGCAAAATTATATGCCCAAGTGATACTCAAATGCTTCATTTCGTCTTGTTTATCCATTGATAGTTGTACATTCTCATGTGATTTGTAGTTAAAATGTGAATTTATACTAACCAACATGATTAGTGTTGTTTTGCAGGAAAAATGTAATTTTAGGAAGCTAAGATGCATGTTGGGAGAAATCGGGACTGGACTCAGAAGCGAGCAGTGGAAAAGGCCAAGGTCATGCATCAAATTAAGGGGATCCGCGATGGAGCCGTGTCACACTGCCGTCGCGGATGCATTCTGCCCCAGATGATTAAAATAGGCCAAGTTCCAGTGACAGTCCGCATTGGGGCCGTGGCACATTGGCCAAGCCCCGCGTTGCACGTCGTGGCACATTGGGCATAATTACCTGGAGGATCGGATTCCAATGAGGGTCCGCGTTTGTGGCGTGTCATGGAGGCAGTGCTCCGCGATGCACTCCGTGACACGTTGCTTGTTATTCCGGGAAAAATTCCCACTAGTATAAATAGCACACTTAGGTTTATTTTTAATTATTCTGACTTGGTTGAGCAAGAATGTAGGTTACAGGCAGTTGAGGGGACGAAATTCTTAGGGTTCTTCTCTATCTCTTTCTTCCTTATTTAAATTATTTGTATGATTTACGCTCATTTAACGATGTTTAATCCACAAACGAGTGGCTAAATTCACTTCTTGTTGAGGTTAAGAACATTTGTAGTGGAATGTAATTATTGATCATTTTGGTTTTTCATCTTTTCTTCTATGGTTGTTCTATTAATTCTTGTTCTTACTGCATTAATGTTTGGCCAATATTAATGTATATCTAAAAAATCCAATTTGCGCTCGAAAGAGAAAGAAATTGGAAAGTTGTGAATTAATAGGATATGATCTCTTCTTGGTTTGGGAAAATTGAGAATTGATTTACCTTCAGAATAGAAATATATCTTAAAGTCGTATTAGGCAATTAAGGAATCGGTTTCGTATGGCTAGAACATGAATTTCTTCTTATCACAGAAATGTAGGTGGAAGGTTCATGATTCTTAAGTTGGGTTAAATACGAGAGTTTTAATCCATAGGCAATAATTCGTACTAGCAACCGAAGGAAAGATTAACCAATTTGTATCAATAAATTGCTTCCCTGCATGTTCGTTTTAGCCTCAGCATGCTCATTACTATAGTTCAGACTCAATTTGGACATTTGTTTTAGATTAGTATAAATTAGGAAACAAACTCCCAAAATCTTCTTGAAACTGTTGTCTGCATTATTAGAGTTAGAGTTTATTAACACTTGATTTGATTATTACCTTGGTCCTGTCCTTGTGGGATCGATACATGGCTTACTTAAGCCATTTTAGTACTTGTTCAACCACGTGCACTTGCGTGTTGGTATTCCAAACCAGCGAACAAGTTTTTGGCGCCGTTGCCGAGGACTGGCAATTGGTAAAATTATTGTCTTAAGTGTTAGTTTATGATTTCCTATTAGTGTTGACAACTTGTTCTTACCTTGTCCTTTGTAGATATTGAATTTCGTTGAACACTGGCAAGGGACAAGGAGCTGGTGGATTCACCCTTAGAGCCGGAAAGACAATTCCATCGTCAAAGGAGAGAAGTTCTAGAGAGAAAGCTGCAGTTGCTTAGACAGACAATCCTGGAGCAACAACAGAATCCACCCATTGTAAGGGCAGTGTTAGTGCCCAAAGAAATGGCAGCTAGGCCGGTTCGCGAAGTGGCAATCCCACATGCTAACAACGTTACATCTAGCATTTGCAAACCTGAGCCAGGAGGGAGGTTCGAGCTTAAACAGAATATGGTGCAATTGTTGCACACCAGCGGGCAATTCACAGGTCTCCCTCACGAGGATCCACAACAACATCTCCAAAACTTTTTGGAGATAAGTGACACTTACATCCCCGCTGGAGTGTCACCCGATTATGTCAGGCTTACATTGTTCCCATTTTCACTTTTGGGAGAAGCAAAGAGATGGCTGAAAGCTGAGCCACCTAATTCCATCACTACTTGGGATGATCTTTCACGGAAATTTTTGATACGGTTCTTTCCATCCAGTAAAACAGCAAGACTTAGAAGTCAAATTCTAGGTTTTAAACAAAGAGAGGGGAAGAATCTGTATCAAGCTTGGGAACGATTCAAATCTATGTTGCGGGATTGTCCTCACCATCACCAATCCAATGATGTGCTGGTGCACACTTTCATAGAGGGTTTGAAACCCCATACAAAAATCTTGCTAGACTCAGTAGCTGGGGGACAAGCATTAGAAAAAACTTATGAGGAGTTGTATACTTTGTTAAACCATATTTCACAGGGAAATCCAGAGTGGAATGCGGACTCTTCTAGAGGAGGAACAAGGAAAGCGGCAGGAGTCTTGGAAGTTGATGGTTTTACAGCTATCACTGCACAGATAGCTGCGTTACAGAATCAACTCAATACCCATTTTAGCAATATGAGCATGAATCAGTCTCAAGCCTAGTGAATGTAGTGCAACAGATTTGGTGTGAACTGTGTGGCAGTAATGAACACTCAGCTGAGTTTTGTGGTGCAAATCCTGATTCAGTGAATTTTGTTGGTAATGTACAGAGAAATAATCACCAACAATATGGCAACAACTACAACTTTACTTGGAGGAGTCACCCGAATTTCTCTTGGGGTAGTAACAGCCATCAAGGGCAGAGTTCAAGTCAGGGGGCACAGAGAAATCAAGGAGGGCAGCAGCACTATCAGTCGCAATACAGAAGCAACAATGCACTTTCTCCACCACCATCACCCAGCATCGAGGAAATGTTCAAAATGATGATAGCTAACCAAGCTCAATTGCAGGTTGACTATGTGAAATTGGCAGCTGATGAAAAGAACAATCAGTTAGCTACAAAATCATTGGAGTACCAGTTTGGGCAACTAGCTGGAGCTCAGAACACCAGGCTGAGAGGAGGACTTCCGAGTGACACTGACCCCAACCCCAAGTAAGTGAATAAAGTGACCACAAGGAGTGGTTTACAACTCAAGGAGGTGGAACCAGAAAGACCACCGCAGCAGTCGGGAGCAGTGCAGAATGAGAGGGAACACAATGATGATAGGGGGAAGGAGAAGGAAGCTGAACCAGAAAGACCACCACCCCCGTTCCCTCAAAGATTAAAGAAACACAAGGAGGAAGCGTGTTTCAAAAAGTTCATGGAGGTGCTTAAACAGGTACACATTAATTTGCCTCTTGTTGATGTTTTGCAGGGAGTGCCGAAGTACGCAAAATATATCAAGGACATTGTGGCGAGCAAAAGTAGGTTGACAAAGTATGCTACGCTGGCGCTTACGGAGGAGTGCACTTCACGGATACAAAATAGGTTCCCCACGAAGCTCAAAGACCCTGGGAGCTTTACAATTCAACTTACAATCGGGCAAAGTATCCAAGCTCGTGGATTATGTGATTTGGGAGCGAGCATTAACTTGATGCCGATATCGGTATTCAAGAAATTGGGGCTAGGCAGTCTTAGACCAACAATAGTGATCTTGCAACTAGCGGATCGTTCCTTGGCCAGACCAGATGGCATTGTGGAGGACGTGCTGGTGCAAGTGGGCTCCCTTATCTTCCCGGTAGACTTCATTATGCTAGATTTTGAGCCGAATGCAGAAGTCCCATTTATTTTGGGACGTCCCTTCTTGGCGACCGGGAAAGCACTGATTGATGTAGCTGCAGGGCAGCTAACCATGCGGGCACACGACAAAGTGGAGGTATTTTATGTGTACAAGGCCACGAAGCTTCCGGCCGTGTATGAGGAACTCAGTGATCAACGTGCTTGATCGAGCGAATATTGCTCAAACTGTTGATTCGCGAGAACCAGTGGGAAAACCACTGGTGAAGGACCCCCCAAAATTGGGATCGTGGAAAGAAGATCAAAGTGTCACGTTCTTAGTCAATGGGCAGCGATGTAAGCATTACTGGGGTGAGGACGGTAGTCGAGAGAAGACATCCGTCACCCTAGAGGATGACTAAGCCTCAATGACATTGAGTCGCGACGGTAAACCAGGCGCTGTACGGGAGGCAACCCGTGAAATTATTGTACTACTTGAGTAGATTTAGTAGAAAAGAAAAAAGAGAAAAGAAAAATATAAAAATAAAAATAAAAACAAAAATTGTGTTTTATGTGAAACCTATGAATTCTAACCAATTTCTTGTTGTGAGATAAATTTCAAGTTGAACGGAGGGTGATCTTGGGCAAATTTATACGCCCAAGTGATACTCAAATGTGTCATTTTTGCCTTGTTTATCTATCGATGTTTATACATTCTCATTGATTTGTAATAAAATGTGAATTTATACTAACCAACATGATTAGCGTTGTTTTGCAGGTGAAATATAATTTTGGAAAGCTAAAATACATGTTGGGAGAGATCGGGGTTGGACTCGGACGCTAGCAAGGGAAAAAGCAGTTGAAGGCACAAATTAAAGGGGCTTTGCGATGGAGCCATGTCACGCTGCCATCGCAGATGCCTTCTGCCTGGATATGGAAATTTTGCCAAATTCCAGTGAAGGTGCGCGTTGGGGCCGTGGCACGTTGGCCTAGCCCCGCGTTGCACGTCGTGCCACGTTGGGCCTTAACACCTGGACGACCAAATTCCAGTAAGGGTCCGCGTCAGTGGCGTGTCGTGGAGGCAGTGCTCCGCGATGCACTACGTGACACGTTGCTTGTTATTCCGGGAAAAATTCCCACTAGTATAAATAGAACACTTAGGTTCATTTTTTATTATTCGGACTTGGTGGAGCAAGAACGTGGGTTACAGGCAGTTGAGGGACGAAAATATCATGGTTTTTTCTCTATCTCCTTCTTCTTTAATTCAATTGCTTGTATGATTAACACTCATTTAACGATGTTTAATCCACACATGAGTGGCTAAATCCTCTTCTTGCCGAGGTTAAGAACAATTGTATTGAAATGTAGTTATTGATCAATTGGTTTTTCATCTTTTCTTCCATGGCTGTTCTATTGATTCTTGTTCTTACTACATTAATGTGTGGCCAATGTTAATGTATATCTAAAAAGTTCGGTTTCACTCTAGAGAGCAAGAAATTGGAAAGTTGTGATTTGATAGGATATGATCTTTTATTAGTTTGGAAAAATTGAGAATTGATTTACCTTCAGGATAGAGATATACCTGAAAGTCGTATTAGTCAATTAAGGAATCGGTTTCGTAAGGCTAGAACATGAATTTCGTTTTATCACAGAAATGTAGGTGGACGGTTCATGCTTCTTAAGTTGGGTTAAATACGAGAGTTTTAATCCATTGGCAATAATTCTTGACTAGCAACCAAAGGAAAGATTAACCAAATTGTATTGATGATTTGTTTCTTTACATGTTCATTTAACCTCAGCATGCTCATATTCATAGTTCAGACTCAAATTATATATTCATTTTAGACTTAGCATAAAAATAGAAACCAAAATATCAAACTCTTCTTCACACTGTTGTCTGCATTTTTAGAGTTAAAGTATAGTGACACTTGAGTAGATTGTTACCCTAGCCCAGTCCCTGTGGGATCGATACTTGTCTTACTTAAGCCTCTTTACTACTTGTTCGACCACGTGCACTTGTGTGTACTATATACCCAAACAAAAGCACCGAACAAGTTTTTGGCGCCATTGCCGGGGACTGGCAATTGGTAAATTTTTCTTAAGTGTTAGTTTACTATTTCTTCTTAGTGTTGACAACTTGGTCTTAGCCTGTATTTTGCAGATACTAATCTCTGTTGAACACTGGCAAGAGACAAGGAGCTGGTGGACTCATATTTAGAGCTTAAAAGACAATTTCATCGTCAAAGGAGAGAAGCTCTAGAGAAAAAGCTGCAGTTGCTCAGACAAACAATCATGGAGCAACAATAGAATCCACCAGTTGTAAGGGCAATGTTAGTGCCCGAGGAAATGGCAGCTAGGCCGGTTCGCGAGGTGGCAATCCCACATGCTAACAATGTCACATCTAGCATCCGCAAACCTGAGCCGGGAGGGAGGTTCGAGCTTAAACAAAACATGGTGCAATTGCACACCAGCGGGAAGTTCACAGGTCTCCCTCATGAGGATCCACGGCAGCATCTCCAAAATTTTTTGGAGATAAGTGACACTTACATCCCTGCTGGAGTGTCATCAGATTATGTCAGGCTTACATTGTTCCCATTTTCACTTTTGGGAGAAGCCAAGAGGTGGTTGAAAGCTGAGCCACCTAATTCTATTACTACGTGGGATGATCTTGCACGGAAATTCTTGATACAATTTTTTCCATCCGGTAAAACAGAAAGACTTAGAAGTCAAATTCTAAGTTTTAAACAGAAAGAGCGAGAGAATCTGTATCAGGTTTGGGAGAGATTCAAGTCTATGTTGCGGGATTGTCCTCATCATCACCAATCCAACGATGTGCTGGTGCACACTTTTATAGAGGGTTTGGAACCCCACACAAAAATCTTGCTTGACTCAGCAGCTGGGGGACAAGCATTGGAGAAAACTTATGAGGAGCTGTATACCTTGTTAAATCATACTTCGCAGGGAAATCCGGAGTGGAATGCTGATTCGTCAAGAGGAGGAACAAGGAAAGCAGCAGGAGTCCTAGAAGTGGATGGTTTTACAACCATTGCTGCATAGATAGCTGCTTTACAGAATCAACTCAACACCCACTTCAGTAACTTGACCATGAACCAGACTTAAGCCCCAGTGAATGTAGTGCAGCAGATTTGGTGTGAAGTGTGCGGTAGTAGTGAGCACTCAGCAGAGTGTTGTGGAGCAAATCCTTATTCGGTGAACTTTGTGGGAAATGTACAGAGTAACAACCACCTACAGTATGGCAACAACTACAATTCCAATTGGAGGAATCACCCGAATTTCTCTTGGGGTAGCAACAACCATCAAGGGCAAAGTTTGAGTCAGGGGGCGCAGAGGAATCAAGGAGGGCAGCAGAACTATCAGGCACAATATAGAAGCAACAATTCACCTCCTCCACCACCATCACCCAGCATTGAGGAGATGTTCAAGACAATGATAGCTAACCAAGCTCAATTGCAGGCTGACTATGTGAAATTGGCAGCCGAGGTAAAGAACAACCAGTTAGCTACTAAGGCACTGGAGTATCAATTTGGGCAATTTGCTGGAGCCCAAAACACCAGGCCTAGAGGAGGACTCCCGAGCAACACGGATCCCAAACCCAAGCAAGTGAATGCAGTGACCACAAGGAGTGGTTTGCAGCTTAAAGAGGTAGAACCAGAAAGACCACCTCAACAATCGGGAGCAGCAGAAGTTGAAAGGGAGCAAAGTGATGAGAGGGGGAAGAAAAAGGAGGCTGAACCAGAAAGACCACCACCCCCGTTCCCTCAAAGATTAAAGAAACACAAGGAGGAGGCGTGTTTCAAAAAATTCATGGAAGTGCTGAAAAAGGTACATATTAACTTACCTCTTGTTGATGTTTTGCAGGGAGTACCGAAGTATGCAAAGTATATTAAGGACATCGTGGCGAACAAAAGTCGGTTGACTGAGTATGCTACGGTGGCTCTCACGGAGGAGTGCACTTCCCGGATACAAAACCGGTTGCCCACAAAGCTCAAAGACCCTCGGAGCTTTACTATACAAATTACAATTGGGCAAAGTATCCGAGCTTGTGGATTATGTGATTTGGGAGCAAGCATTAATTTGATGCCGTCATCAGTATTCAAGAGGTTGGGTCTAGGGAGTCCTAGACCAACAACTGTGATCTTGCAACTAGCGGATCAGTCCTTAGCCAGACCTGATGGCATTGTGGAGGACGTGCTGGTGCAAGTGGGCTCCCTTATTTTCCGGGTAGATTTCATCGTGCTGGATTTTAAGCTAGACGCGGAAGTCCCATTTATTTTGGGACGTCCTTTCTTGGCGATCGAGCTGATGTTGCCCAGATAGTTGAGTCACGAGAGTTATTGGGAAAACCACCAGAGCGATGTAAACATTACTGGGGTGAGGACGGTGGTCGAGAGAAAACGTCCATCACCCTAGGAGATGACTGAGCTTAAGGACGTTGAGTCGCGACGGTAAACCAGGCGTTGCATGGGAGGCAACCCGTGAAATTTTCTTTGTAAAATGTGAATAGATTTCGTAGAAAAAGAAAAATGAAAAAAAAAAGAGGAAAACAAATAATTAAAACAATATTTTTATATTTGTTATATTTTTTTTATTTTTTAGTGAAACCTATAATTCTAACAAATTTCTTGTTGTGACATGAATTTAGGGTTGAATGGAAGATAAATATGCAAAGAATCGCAAAGAAAAAATTGAGGTATGAAAAATAATCAAAAGTGGTAAAATAGTGAGCCCACGCGATGGCTCCGTGTCACGGAGGAGGGCCTCCGCGTTACCCTCCGTGACACGTTGAATGTTATTCTGGAATTTTTACAAATTCCAGAACACCTGCGCGATGGCTCCATGTCACGGAGGGCATGCTCCGCGTTACCCTCCGTGACACGTTGAGGTGTATATCGCGACTAGGGGTGGGCAAAAAAACCGAAAACCGAAAAATCGAACCGAACCGAATTAATTCGGTTTTTCAGTTTCGATTTTTTCGGTTTTTTGGTTCGGTTTCGTTTTTTTTTTAAATTTCGGTTTTTCGGTTCGGTTTTCGGTTTTCATATTTCGGTTTTTCGGTTTTTCGGTTTTTCGGTTTAACCGAAATTTTACATATTTTTTTTTAAAAAAAATTATAACTTAATTTCAAAAAAATAAAAATACTACACCCAACCCAAATCTCAAAGCACATTTACATTTAGAGAATTATTTATATAATTGATACAATTGCTTAAGTTTTTTTTACAAATAACAAGTTTTATAATAGTTTTAGCATGTTAAGAAAATCCTTACTATTATTAATATGCTTTGAAAGAAAAATGAAATATATAATATCTATTTAACAAGAACTTAGGGACCATAGATTATTAAAATCTTAAAGACCCTTAATTTTTTATTGGTTTTGTTATACGGATATTAAGCATATGAGAAAATTTATTATCAAAAATTTAATGTTATGTATGTACTACTAAATGTAAATCAATTGATCCCACTATTTTCTTTATTTAAAAAGTTAAAATTAAGCTTAGTTGAATTAAACTTTAGAATTCAAACTTAAAATAATTTATTTTGAATTTAAAAAGATAAAACAACTCATTTTTAATTTAAAAAGTAGCTCATTTTGTAAGTTAAATAATAGCCCATTAATTAGGCCCATAACCGAAAAAACCGAATTAGAAAAACCGAAAAAACCGAACCGAATTTGAAAAAAACCAAACCGAACCGAATTAGTTTGGTTCGGTGTTTGGTACACTACATGAAAAATCAAAAACCGAAAAAACCGAACCGAAATTTAAAAAAACCGAACCGAAAAACTGAATGCCCACCCCTAATCGCAACGGGTCACACCGGGTCGCCGGGTGACCCGCACGAAAAACCCCCCTTTTAACCCCAATTTTCCCTCATTTTTTCCCATTCCTTACCTCCTCCGCGACAAACAACCCGAAATTTCCCCCCTTCCCCAATGTGACATGGCCTAGGAGTTCAATTTTATCAACTTTTCTTTGATATCATCGAATTTAAGGTATGTTTGTTAACTTCATCTCATTTCTTACCTTATTTTTTCGATTTTTAGCATAGGAAGTGAAGAAAACTTTCCATAAGTAGAAATTAAGCTTAAATTCAATTGAGTTATTGTTGATTGACGTTCGTAGAATCATCGTGATTGCATGAACTCGAAAATTACATAGCTTGATAGGATTTTTAATAAAAGCATAGCTAGGGCTTGAATTTGAGTGTGAAACGGAAAAATTGAGGTGAACTTTGGAATTCTAGCTGGGTTGTTTATGTTGGGTGAGATGAGTCAGTTTTGCTAACTGTAATATGCTAAAAGATCGACGGATTTCCGGGTTAAGGAAATTGTGGAAATTGCAAGAAATGGATGAATTATATGGATTCATGTAGATAAATTCTTTTCTTGTTTCTTTGTTCTCCTTGCTAAGTGTTATGTGATGAAATGTTATCGATGGTTATTATTGTGACTAGCTGTACGAAGTCTGAGTAGTACATAGAATGTATACCGTCGAATTCTCTGAATTCACTAAGTATATTTGTTATGTTTTGTTGTTTGTTTGTGGAAATAAGTACGATCTTGCTGTAATGTTGTGATTTTGGCTAAAGACTAAGTGTGGGGTAGCCTAGCTTAACCCAACCTTAGTCGAAGCTAATTTTAATTGGCTTAACATTGAACTTGTCTGTTTGGTTTGACAGGAACAATGGCAAGCAGGCAAGACAAGTGAAAAGGCGCATCAACATCAGGCACCAAAAGAAAAAGAATTAGGCTGGGAACTGCAGTCCCAGTTGCACTAGCGGTTCCACGCGGCCAACGCCGTCAATACGGAACAAGATGAGTGACAGAGGAGGGGAAGAAATGGTACGCGAAGCACAAGGAAAGCAAATACTTCCCCGAAGAACACATTGACAGGGAACCGTTGGCACAGGAGTTCCCCAAGATTGTCCATAGGATTGAGGAAGTCGGGCTGAATTTCATCTTTGAAGAGCCCAAGGAATGCAACTTGCACTTGATTCGGGAATTCTACGCCAACTGGAACCCGACTCTCAGAAGTCACACCATCAAGATAAATGGCAAATAGTCACTTTTGAGCCCCACCACCTTAATGTTATCTTAGGGGCGCGGGACACAGATGCCCATGTGCTTCGACAGCTGAATATCACTCCACCATATGCATACATTAGACGCACTTTGTGTGGAACCCGATTGACAGCTCGGTGGAGCAGGCATAAGGAGAGGGACTACCATCAGACCTTGCCCTACTCATAGATGAACAGGGAAGCCAGGATATGGCTGAAGATTGTTTGTTCCTGCCTAATCCCGGGGGTGCATATGACAGATGTAACCCGGGATCGTGTATGCTTGGTATACGCCCTGATGAAAGGGCTGGAGATCAACGTGGGGGCGGTGATTATCTCCGCCATGAAGAGAGCCCGTTTGCATCAAGGGCACCGGTACGGGTTTGGTGGATTACTCACCACATTCTTGAGGGGCCTGGATATTGAGGAGGAGGCCCTTGACTACATCCCGCAGATGGAGCGGTGGGCCTTAGATGTCACCAAAACTAAGGCACCCGACACCACTCACGGGCCAGTTCTGACACTAGCTGATCGACATGCTCGGGATGATCAGTACATGGCTCGCATGTACGGGATGCAGATGCTCCAGCTGCGAATAGGCGGGAGGCCGGCAATAGAAGAGGAGCTGTGGCAGCTCGAGGTAGACTACCCTTTTGGCGAAAATGCTTGGGCTCTATGCCGAGTGGGGCCAGCTTTTGTGGAGCCCACGGATGATGATGTACCCGCAGATGAGGAGACACGTCGTGACGACTCCGATGTGGAGTCAGCTAATGATGATGGGGGTGATTCAGACATGGGAGATGAGGCAGCAGCACCTGATGAAGAAGTGGAATACTTTGATTGATCAGGGAGTTTCACCACCCACTCTTGTGCTATGTTAATTTTTGTGAACACTGGGGACAGTGTTCGATTTAAGTGTAGGGTGGGAGTAGTTAGGTGTTGGTTGCTGTTGTTTTTAATGTATGTTTCTGTTATGTTGTCGTGCATGTGATAAAATTGTGACCCTGTGATTGTGATGGGTATGTTTTGTATTGTAATTAATGTGAAGTTATAGTGTGCTATTGAATGTTGTTAGCTGGCTTTATACATATTTTTGTTTTATCGAAATGATCGATATTTTTAAAAAATTTTCATGAATTTTTAAATTTTTGGGTTTCTCGGCATTTGTTTTCGGTTCTTTTACCGAGAATAGTCCCATTGAACCGAAGTCTTAGTAGTGACCGTTCCTTATGATGGATGGATGACGACCGTCTTAAGGGAAATGTAGTCGTTAGGAGTAGATTTTTTTCATTTATTTTTCAGTTTTTTTTTCTTTTGTGGGTTGCATCCCAAAACCTGTAGTTACTTTATGGTTGCGGAATTCTGGTTGCGTGTCGTACATGATATTTGAAATGCAAAGGTGATTCATATGAAAGCATGCAACTGTGTAAATATGTTTAGATACCTAGGCCATAGAGTCGATTCAGTGTGATTGAGGCTTAATGTTTGAATTCTTGTATTTAGCTGGTTGAAGAGTCTGTGAATACGTCTTGAATTGAGCATGTGCAATAAGTGTATGGTGAGGTTTTGTTTATTCCAGGCTATTGTGAAATGTCTAGAACTTTCCTGGTGTGTGTACGAAACGAAATGAAGGACGTGTATTATAGGAAAGGATGTAGGCATTTCTTTGTTTTAACCGAAAGTTTCTCTTTTTCATTATTGTACCCACCTTGAATGTACACCCTAGTTAGCCCATTGAGCCTTTAGCCTATTATTTTTCTTTTGTCAAAAAGGTGTAAACCGAGCTTAACCCCTTCTTTTCATTATCCGTGAATTTGATCCAAAACTCTTAAGCGCTTAAGAAGAGAAAATAATTTTCCCATAGTGTCAAAGAGTGAGAATGGTGAAAAGAAAAGAAAAGCAGAGTGATGAAAGGAAAGAAAAGGTTGAAGGTGCACTCGTTATAAATTAAATATAATGAAGATGTATGAATAATCTTTGTTATTGAGTCAAGTGTGCTTAAAGATATGGGTCAAAATAAAGACAGACTTCAAGAATGGGAGGATGAAGGAAGAAACAATACCCATGAGGTTGATGGGATGTTTTGGAAAAGCACTTAAGGATGCTAGTGGCTATTATTGGTTAGCCCAATATTTACTAGTTCCGTAGCTTACATTACAACCCGTTAAGTCTTACGTGATCCTACATCACATTTCCTTATATTAGTGGAGTAATACACTAAAGGCAAGCCTATGGTTCATAACATGATGCATGTGAATTCTTTTGGGAGAAAGAGCGAAATTGTGTTTATATGCCCCTGCATGTAATCTTTTGAGTCATGTGATTAAAAAGGGGAAAATTCTCTTGTGTTGTGAGGGCACATGCTTGACGAGAGATTACAATTCGGGTCGGATATCTTGATCAGCTGATTTGCATGAGTTTGCCGATATCGAGAGTCGATTCTTGAGTATAGGAGGTCTTAATGTGTTGAAGGTCATTGTATTGATAAGACCATGCATGTTTTCTTGATGATTTGCTGTATTAAATAATCGGTATAACCATAGCTTGAATTGTTGAACCAAAGTAGCCAGGTTGGGGTGTCAATTGCATGAGGTGTAAGATTGTCGTTCGGGGATGAACAAGGATTTAAGTGTGGGGTAAGTGATCTTGGGAAAATTTATATGCCCAAGTGATACTCAAATGTGTCATTTTTGCCTTGTTTATCTATCAATGTTATACATTCTCATGTGATTTGTAATAAAATGTGAATTTATACTAACCAACATGATTAGCGTTGTTTTGCAGGTGAAATATAATTTTGGGAAGCTAAAATGCATGTTGGGAGAGATCGGGGTTGGACTCGGACGCTAGCAAGGGAAAAAGCACTTGAAGGCACAAATTAAAGGGGCTCCGCGATGGAGCCGTGTCACGCTGCCATCGCGGATGCCTTCTGCCTGGATAGGAATTTTTGCCAAATTCAAGTGAAGGTACGCGTTGGGGCCGTGGCACGTTAGCCTAGCCCCGCGTTGCACGCCATGCCACGTTGGGCCTTAACACCTGGACGACCAAATTCCAATAAGGGTCTGCGTCAGTGGCGTGTCACGGAGGCAGTGCTCCGCGATGCACTCCGTGACACGTCGCTTGTTATTCCGGGAAAAATTCTCACTAGTATAAATAGAACACTTAGGTTCATTTTTAATTATTCGGACTTGGTGGAGCAAGAACGTGGGTTACAGGCAATTGAGGGGACGAAAATCTCAGGGTTTTTTCTCTATCTCCTTCTTCTTAATTCAATTTCTTGTATGATTAACACTCATTTAACAATGTTTAATCCACACATGAGTGGCTAAATCCTCTTCTTGCTGAGGTTAAGAACAATTGTATTGAAATGTAGTTATTGATCAATTGGTTTTTCATCTTTTCTTCCATGGTTGTTCTATTGATTCTTGTTCCTACTGCATTGATGTGTGGCCAATGTTAATGTATATCTAAAAAGTCCGGTTTCACTTGAGAGAGCAAGAAATTGGAAAGTTGTGAATTGATAGGATATGATCTTTTCTTAGTTTGGGAAAATTGAGAATTGATTTACCTTCAGGATAGAGATATACCTGAAAGTCGTATTAGTCAATTAAGGAATCAATTTTGTAAGGCTAGAACATGAATTTCGTTTTATCTTAGAAATGTAGGTGGACAGTTCATGTTTCTTAAGTTGGGTTAAATACGAGAGTTTTAATCCATTGGCAATAATTCATGTTTTATCTAAATTATCGATATTTTTTAAAAAAATTTCATTGAAATATTTTTATGATTGGGTTTCTCAGCGTTTGTTTTCAGTGCTTTTACCGAGAATAGTCCCATTGAACCGAAGTCGTAAATAATGACCGTTCCCTATGATGGATGGATGAAGACCGTCTTAAGGGAAATGTAGTCGATAGGAGTAGATTTCTTTTGTTCTTTTAATTTTTTTCTTTTGTTTGATTGTATCCCGAACGAGTCGTTACTTTATGGTTCGGAATTCTTGTTGCGTGTTGTACATATATTTAGAATGCAAAGGTGATTCGTATGAAAGCATGCAAGTTTGTAAACATATTGAGATACCTAGACCATAGAGTTCGATTCGGTGTGATTGAGGCTTAAAGTTTGAATTCTTGTAATTAGCTGATTGAAGAGTCTGTGAATATGTCTTGAGTTGAGCATGTGCAATGAGTGTGTGGTGAGGTTTTGATTATTCCATGCTATTGTGAAGTGTCTAGAACTTGCCTGGTGTGTGTACGAAAAGAAATGAAGGATGAGTATTGTAGGAAAGGATGAAGGAATTTCTTTGATTTAACTGAAAGTTTTTTCCATTATCGTACCTACCTTGAATGTACATCCTAGTTAGCCCATTGAGCCTTTAGCCTATTTTTTTTTCTTTTGTTGAAAAGGTACAAGCGGAGCTTAACCCCTTCTTTTCATTATCCGTGAATTTGATCCAAAACTCTTAAGCGCTCAAGAAAAGTAATTTTCCAACAGTGTCAAGGAGTAGTAATTGTGAAAAGAAAGGAAAAGCAGAAGTGGTGAAAGTAAAGAAAAGGCCAATGGTGCACGTGCCGAATTTAATGAAATGAAGATGTATAACTAATCTTTGTTATTAAGTCGAGTGTTCTTAAAGAAATGGGAACAAAAATAAAGAAAGGCTCCAAGAAAGGGGAGGATGAAGGAAGAAAAATGCCCATAATGTGGTGGGATGTATTGAAAAGCGCTTAAGGGTGCTAGTTTCTATTATTGGTTAGCCCAGTATGTACTAGTTCCTTAGCTTACATTACAACCCATTAAGTCCTACGTGATCTTACATCACTCATCCTTATATTAGTGGAGTAATACACTAGAGGCAAGCTTATGGGTCTTGACATGATGCATGTGAATTCTTTGGGAGAGAGAGCGAAATCATGTTCATATGCCCCTACATATAATGTTTTTGAGATCATATGATTGAAAAGGGGGAAATTCTCTTGTGTTGTGAGGGCACATGCTTGACGAGAGATTTAATTTTGTGTCGGATGTCTTGATCAGCTGATTTGCATGAGTTTGCTGAGATCGAGAGTCGACTCTTGAGTCTAGGAGGTCTTAATGTGTTGAATGCCATTGTATTGATCAGACTATGCATGTTTTCTTGATGATTTTCTATATAAATAATCGGTATAACCGTAGCTTGAATTGTCGAGCCAAAGTAGCTATGATTGGGTGTCAATTGTGTGAGATGTGAGATTATTGTTTGAGGACGAACAAAGTTTTAAGTGTGGGGTAAGTGATCTTGGGCAGAAATATATGCACAAGTGATACTCAAATGCTTCATTTCGTCTTGTTTATCCATTGATAATTGTACATTATCATGTGATTTTTAGTTAAAATGTGAATTTATACTAACCAACATGATTAGTGTTGTTTTGCATGAAAAATGTAATTTTAGGAAGCTAAGATGCATGTTGGGAGAAATCGGGAATGGACTCGGAAGCGAGCAGTGGAAAAGGCCAAGGTCATGCAGCAAATTAAGGGGCTCCGTAATGGAGCCGTGTCACGCTGCCATCGCGGATGCATTCTGCCCCAGATGATTAAAATAGGCCAAGTTCCAGTGAAGGTCCGCGTTGGGGCCGTCGCACGTTGGCCAAGCCCCGTGTTGTACGCCGTGGCATGTTGGGCATAATTACCTGGAGGACCGGATTCCAATGAGGGTCCGCGTTTGTGGCGTGTCACGGAGGCAGTGCTCCGCGATGCACTCCGTGACATGTTGCTTGTTATTCCGGGAAAAATTCCCACTAGTATAAATAGCACACTTAGGTTTATTTTTAATTATTCTGACTTGGTTGAGCAAGAACGTGGGTTACAGGCAGTTAAGGGGATGAAATTCTTAGGGTTCTTCTCTATCTCTTTCTTCCTTATTTCAATTATTTGTATGATTTATACTCATTTAACGATGTTTAATCCACAAATGAGTGGCTAAATTCACTTCTTGCTGAGGTTAAGAACATTTGTAGTGGAATGTAATTATTGATCATTTTGGTTTTTCATCTTTTCTTCTATGGTTGTTCTATTAATTCTTGTTCTTACTGCATTAATGTTTGGCCAATATTAATGTATATCTAAAAAAGCCGGTTTATGCTCGAAAGAGAAATAAATTGGAAAGTTGTGAATTAATAGGATATGATCTCTTCTTGGTTTGGGAAAATTGAGAATTGATTTACCTTCAGAATAGAAATATACTTGAAAGTCGTATTAGTCAATTAAGGAATCGGTTTCGTATGACTAGAACATGAATTTCTTCTTATCACAGAAATGTAGGTGGAAGGTTCATGATTCTTAAGTTGGGTTAAATATGAGAGTTTTAATCCATATGCAATAATTCTTGACTAGCAACCGAAGGAAAGATTAACCAATTTGTATCAATAAATTGCTTCCCTGCATGTTCGTTTTAGCCTCAGCATGCTCATTACTATAGTTCAGACTCAATTTGTACATTTGTTTTAGATTAGTATAAATTAGGAAACAAACTCCCAAAATCTTCTTGAAACTGTTGTCTGCATTATTAGAGTTAGAGTTTATTAACACTTGATTCGATTATTACCTTGGTCCAGTCCCTGTGGGATCGATACTTGGCTTACTTAAGCCATTTTACTACTTGTTTGACCACGTGCACTTCGTGTAGGTATTCCAAACCAGCGAACACTCCACTCAACAACCAAGAACCTAATGTAACTGCCCACGATCACCTGCAGGCATGAATGTCGTGCCTCGACTAGGGCATTAGTACAATAATGCACCGAGCATGAAAGGCAAAAACAACTGGATGACTAAGATTAGAGATCAATAGATATACCAAATATCGCAGAAGGAGAATTAAACTTAAGTAAACACATAAAACCTAACTGGAACCCATAAGCCTGGCAAGTACAAGCAAACATACAAACAGAACCTACATGGCCCCCATAAGCCTGGCAAGTCCAAAAAGTAAATAACAATACAAAAACGCCTAGTTGACCCACCTCACCTGTCATCGCCTCTAGAATTCTCAATGGCCTCAGCTAACACCAACCAACATCTAGCATCCACTGCTATCAGATAACAAATAACACAAGAAACAACCACAATATAATGCCAAACAAATAACAAGAAAACACCAATTAATGAACATCATCAATCAGGCACTGCCGGACACTCTCTCGGTTGCATACAATTAGCGAAGCTCAATCCATCTAGGAGAATCAATCGTGATCCTAGGAAGCCTCAGACATGTCGTACCACTCTCGAATCATTTCTCAACTTGACAATACAGAGGACATCATTCTCAACCCCATAGGTCATTTAACTCCTTGGGCTCAACCCCTCAGTCGGAAACACTCTCGCACGTCGAGTATCCACAAGCCACAAGGCACGTCGGGCTCGATCCCTTACCGGAACAACTCTCATGCATCGGGTATCCCCAAGACACAAGACCTCAACACAACAGAAACACAAGAAACAACAATAATAATACATGCTCAAACATCCCACAATCGGCTCTCAAACCTCACAACCTTACTAATAAAACACAATACTATTCTTTCACATCTAGCCATCCACCGACGAGCCATTAGCCGAGCTATGGATTACCATCCTAACCAGATTATCCTCAAGCTTTACAAACAGCCCACACGTGCCACTCTACTTACCACTAACATCAAGAGACACGGCCAAATCAGCCCAAGTCTCACCACGGCTGTCACGTGCCCTCGATGCGGTCGACACGATCGCTGATTCAAATATAACAAAGGATTGTCGTAGCCATTGACCTTAACCGCTCTAATCCCTCATTCAGTTGACAAAATAATCACCTAATATTATTCACTCGAACATCCACAACTTTCTACAAGAACCACATGCCTCACACACGGCCTCTGGACACGAGCCTAACAATTTTCCATGACTACGATTCTACGCACTCAAGCCCGAGACACCAACCAAACCATCACCTTATACACACATTTAAAAACATATAAACATTAGCACAAGAGTCAATTAATAATATAACACAAAGCATCACAAAATAGCCAACACACACATCAATACCGATTACAACGGCTATGGAATTCACGACAAAGGGAGCGACAAGCCTAACATACCTTAGCTTCAAGCCTAGCCGAACTTGAGACTTTAACACCATGAACCTACTGCCTAAAGGCAGACAAAATTCTGCCAAAATGCAGCCAACACAACTCAACAACAAAACAAGACAAACGAAGCTTACCCGAAAAGATTCATAGGAATTCGATGGTAGAAACTCTGAGACAAAAAACTTACCAGCATTAACACACCTATAACCAATCTTAAAAACTAAGGATAACGAAAGAAAGAAAGATTAACAATAGATTCACCACGAAACATCCACCAACATCCCGAAAAAGACACCAAACCACGAGCTACACGTGATTCCTGACTTCCCGACACAAAAATCATGTTTAGCCATGGCTTCTGTCCCCAAAACACAAAGGAAACCATGTAGAGAACTTGAAAGAGGTTTCATACAAAATATATGCTCGAAAATGAATTTTTGATGACCAACAACTGACCAAAGGGGATTAAATAATCCTCCACTGCCTTAAGACCTTGTGAGGTGCCTGCTTGTGCGGTCTCGTGAAAATGCGAATATCCCTCTACTCTGAAGTCGGACTGGCGAACGATTTTATGAGCTGGAAACTAGACTCATATGTATTTAATTTGATAGGTTTAACACCCCCTAACTCCTTATATATTGGGAGAAACACTTCGATACATTTGACCTAAATTTCAAGGAACCTCAAGAAGGAAATTTTGCGATAACTTTTTCCAAATTTTGTTCTACAACTTGATCGACGTCCAATTTTAAATATGATCATAGAGTGATTCAAATAACTCATAGCACTTCCTTCTTATCCTATTAGGTACTCTTAGTCCTACCTCAAAAACACAATTTTATCGCTCAAACTATTTGGGGTATTACACTATACACTGGACGAGACACGGTACTTTGAGTCACAAGTAACCTCAAGTAAACCCATAGTCTATCATAACACTGGAAATCTAAGTAAAACCATAACGGAAGCTTTAAATAATAAAACATTCATGAAGAAGAACTAAATCACAATGTTTTAACCAACTCCAACAAAAGTGAAAATCTAAATCTATGTATACCTCTGAAAGTCATCTATCTGATGAGTTGCTGGGACAAGCCCCTAGCTAACTCTAATTCTAAATGAAAGGAATATAACTAAAGAGAAATAATCTTCGTCCTCGAAAGATGAGGACTCACCACTGCCGCAGCTGAAAACTCCCGGACAAGATCTGCTAATGATGCTATGAATACAGCATAGAAGGTATGCATTAGTACTTTGAATGTACTAAGTAAGTAGGAGTAAACATAACATGGAGAATAAATAACTGAGCTGTAATGACATGCAATGACCAACTGTAACGCAGAAATTGAATATACTGAGATGGTCAAAATTACCCTGTTTGATGTCAAAGACATACCCTAAATCTGAGATACTTAACTGAACTACTGTACGAACTACTCTGAACTGAGTAATCTGAAACTTTTCTAACTGAGCTAATTTGAGACAGAACTGAACTGACTAGTGAGAGAGTCTATAACTGATATATAACCACGTGAGCAAGATGTGGACTCGAATGTATACACCCTATCGATAGGACCCAATATACCTTGCCAGGGTATAAGGGTGTCATGACCCGAACGTAGGCCCGGATCAAGACATAGGACAAGGAGCCCCGAGAGACCCCAAGTCAACCTATGGCATGAACATTCATCTAACTCAATCAATAAAATGGAAGAATGAACATGATGATCTTAGCGGAAGTGTGAAATAAGCATAGCATCAGAAATACACGAATCTGAAGTTGAATACATTCTAATGTCTGAAAAGCCTCTAAGTCTGATGAGTTGATAGGACAAGACCCCAACTAACTCTATAATACAGAAACTAAAAGTACATCAATGTCTGAAGGCAAAAGGTCCTCGGGAGATAGGGAGTCACCACTAAGCTGAATGCTAACTCTGGAACTAGCTACTGATGGGGTTGAGTCTTAGTGTCGGGGCCTGTATCATGATACGATACAACATAGAGTATGCGGTCAATAAGTGAAATGTACCGAGTATGCAAGGTAAGTAAAACTACTTAAATAAGTAAAAATCATTTATACATGCATAATATAAAACATAAAAAATATAAGAATCTGAGAGTAGGGCTTGCATTCTATCTTTCTGAAAACATGATCTCAACATAACATAACATCATAACTAAATTAATTGACCCAAAGCTGAAATCTAATATTCATAAACAAAACTGAACATTGGGTCAAACCTGCTTTAGAACATATGTAGATATATATATATACATACACCATGAGTGATAAACATGCATAATTGAAATCATGAAGAATAATGGGAGATTCGTCTTTTAACCGACATAAAATGATAAAGCTTACGTGGTCCCAACTATCATACTCAAGTGGGTAGATCCATCTAAAGCTTTGCCAGGGCTAAGGACGATAGCATGATATCAATATCAAGCTTGTGGCCCAATAGGGGCATAGGATAGCTCACGTAGGAGGTCCTAATATAATCTGATCATACCTATGTTGGCGTGTAGTTCTGAGGCATAGGATTGACTGACCCATAGCCTACTCAATGCTAGACACTACTCCCAAAAACATGCATATGCTCTCCATCATTTTTAAAAGAAGCTGACCATCGTCTATTGACGAAGCTGAATAATCATAAATACATAAATCTGAATCATACATGGGGAGCCTTGGCTCAAACGTTACCACAAGTTGAACATAATTAGGAGTCTTCGCTCCAAAACCATGTGGTAAGCTAAATTCGTAAAATTATAATCATACTTGAGCATATTGGCATTGCCCAATACTTTAACATACTTGGAAATACATAATTCACTTGAAAATGTGATCTTAAACATGGTTAACTTGAAAACATGCTTTTCTCATCAATAATTCATCATAATTGAACATACATCATAAATATCAACTTCTCATAAATCCTTCATGAATGGGCATCATAATTTGGAAAACTAGTAAACATGATTAGTAATTGAAAAAAATGATAAAACATGCCCATGAATCATACTTCATCAATTAAAACATATTTAAATCATACCCATGACATAGATTTAGGAACTTCATGCATCAGGTTAAGACCCCATAAAATCAACTCATAGGTTTTCATGAATTAGAGAGGGATTGGGCATAGGTGTGAAAAAAGTTAACAATTCATAACCCTACATACCTGAAAGGGCTCAATTCTACCACTTCTCTGATTGCCCAAGGATGATTTGAAGAAGAACCTTGAAGGATTGGCTTTGATCACCTCACTAAACTCTTACTCTTGCATGCATAAATAAGCATGACCTAGAATAGGTTTTCCCCTCTTAAAACCCACTGTTCATAGCTTAAAACAATGTAGTTTAGGCCTTAGAATCATAGGAATTACAGAAAAGCCCTTACTAAATTCGCAGGAAATGACTGGCTGCCAGTCCCCACGAGGGAATGGACAACTCGTCACTCCAGGCCACAACTTGTGCCATCATCCATTAAGTACACTACCTGAAGGTTCGTCTGGGCTCATCACAAGGGACATCACGAATCGTTATAGGTGACCACATCTGCTGGTCACCACTCATCACATGCATTTCCTTAATTCCAAATAATTTTCATCCTGCTAACCACGACCCATCCAACGAATCGTGGTGACTGACCACGATGTGTGGGGTCTTTCCATAGGGTACACTACCATATTTCCTTCACCTTCTCAAATCACTACCCACAACTGATTCAATGAGTCGTGGGGCCTGACCATGACTCCCGGTCATGTCCGTGGGGACCTTAACTCCCAAAATCCAATTAACACCCTGATCTTCACCACGAGTCACATCACTACTCGTGCTCTTCCCCCATGGGTCATAGAACTACTCATTTTGTGACCTGATGCCATACTTCCAATTTTCACCATTTCAAATCTCAGGTCTGACCTTTGGGCTTTTGGAGTATAGCAATATCTCCCCCTTAGGAACATTCATCCTCAAATGTTGGAAAACATACAGAAAAGCAGAGAAATGCAATCATCTTATTCAAATACTGATCATTTAAGCTGAAAAGTAACGGAATGACTAACTCCAATTTAAACCATACATAGCTGAACGGAATTCACGAATCATACATACATCTATATACATAAAAGGAACTTAGGCACCTGAACTGAACTGGAAAACTAAATAGAGTTTGAGGGAAAAAACTGATATCTCAAGCTGGAATTGAGCCGGTAGAGAATAAATGTGGGTATCTAGCCATCTGTCTTCTTCGCCTTCCCACGTAGCTCCTTTAACATGTTGATTCCTCCGTAAAACTTTCACTGAAGCTACTTCCTTATTTCTTAGCCTTCAAACCTGATGATCCAGTATTTCCACCGGAACCTCTTCATAACTAAGGTTGTCTTTCACACCAACACTGTCCATTGGGAAAACTAGAGCTGGATCACCCAAACACTATTTTAAGAGCGATACATGGAATACAAAATGCATGGAAGCTAATTCTGAAGGTAACTCCAATTCATATGCCACCTTGCCAACCCATTTCACAATCTGGTAGGGGCCAACATAAAGAGGGCTGAGTTTTCCTTTCTTTCCAAACCACATCACTCACATCATGGGAGACACCTTTAGAAACACCCAATCATCCACTTCAAACTCGAGTTCTCTCCTTCTTACATCAACGTAGGACTCTTGACGACTCTGAGTAGTTTTCAACCTATCCTGTATGAGCTGAACCTTCTCCATAGCCTCATTGACTGAATCTGGTCCTATCATTGCAGCTTTGCCAACTTCGAATCAACCAATAGGCAATCTACATCTGCACCCATAGAAAGCTTCAAACGGAGCCATCTGAATACTGGAATGGTAGTTGTTAATGTATGCAAACTCGATAAGAGGCAAATGATCATCGCAACTACCTTTGAAGTCAATCACGCATGCTCTCAACATGTCTTCGAGAGTTTGAATTTTCCTCTCCGCTTAACCATCCATTTTTGGGAGAAACGTTGCGCTAAGCTTAACCTAAGTATCAAGTCCTTTTTGAAACGACTTCCAAAATTGAGAGGTAAATTGGTTACCTCTGTCTGATATGATGGAAAAAGGCACTCCATGCAACCAAACTAGCTCTCATTGTATAGTCTAGCATAATCCTCCATTGAATCCGTGGTTTTTACTGGTAGAAAATGAGCGACCTTGGTCAACCTGTCTACCACAACCAAAATGGAGTCATATTGTCGTCGAGTGCGAGGAAAACCTATTATGAAGTCCATATTGATTTCTTCCCATTTTCGTGTAGGAATACTGATATCCTAAAGCACACCTCCCGGTCTTTGGTGCTTGAGCTTCACTTGTAGACAGTTTGGACACTTAGCTACAAACTCCGCGATGTCCTTCTTCATGTCATTCCACTAATAGACTTCCTGTAAGTCATGGTACATCTTGTGGCACCTAGATGGATAGAATACCTGGATCCATGAGCCTCGTGCAACATCCGACTCCTCAAATCATCAACATTCGAAACATATAAGCGACCGTGGTACTAAAGCACACCATCTCCCCCTTTGGAAAAGACCTCCACTCTCTGATTTTGAAAGGCCTCCTTTAACTTTACCAAAATTGGGTCCTCGTCTTGTCTAGCTTTTACATCAATCACCAAAGATGATTCTGATCCATTCTGAATGATAACACCGCCATCGGTCGAGTCAAACAACCGAACTCCCAACCTTGCGAGTCGATGTACATCCTTCACCAGCTCCTTCTTGCCCTCATCAAAAAGGGACACACTCTCCATAGAGAGTCTACTAAGTGCATCCGCTACTATATTAGCCTTTCTCAGTGGTAAAGCACACTCATATCATAGTCTTTGAGTAGCTCCAACCACCTTCTTTGTCGAAGATTGAGATCCTTCTGGGTAAACACATATTGTAGACTCTTATGGCCCCTAAACACATCTACGTGGACCCCGTACAAATAATGTCGCCATATCTTCAAGACAAATACCACCGTGGCCAATTCAAGATCATGGGTCGTGTAATTCTTCTCATGAACTTTCAGCTCTCTGGAGGCGTATGTTATAACCTTTTCGTGCTACATCAATACACACCCAAGACCGATCCTTGAGGCATCACAATACACCACGAACCCATCGGTACCCTTCGGTAGGGTTAACACCAGTGCTGAAGTAAGTTGAGTCTTCAATTCTTGGAATCTCTTCTCACAAGCATCTAACCACTGAAATTCCACCTTCTTTTGAGACAATTTGGTCAAGGGTGTTGCAATAGATGAGGAACCTTCCACAAATCTCCAATAGTATCCGGCTAAAACCAAAAAGCTTCGAGTATCTAAAGGATTCACCGGTCTAGGACAATTCTTCACCACTTCTATTTTCTGAGAATCCACCCTTATGCCCTCACTTGATACCACATGGCCTAAAAACACCACTGAGTTCAATCAAAACTCGCACTTGCTGAATTTGGCATACAATTGTCAATCCTTAAGAGCCTATAGCACCACCTTCAAATGAGCAGCATGCTCCTCCTCACTCTGCGAGTATATCGGGATGTCATCAATGAACACAATCATGAACATATCCAAATATGGCTTGAAAAACCTATTCATCAAATCCATAAAAGTTGTAGGAGCATTCGTTAGTCCATAAGACATAACTACAAACTCATAATGACCATACCGCATCTTGAAGGCTGTCTTCGGGATGTCGCTCTCCTGAACTCTAAGTTAATGGTACCCGGATCTGAGATCTATCTTCGAAAAACACTTGGCACCCTAAAGTTGGTCAAATAAATCATCAATCCTAGGTAGAGGATACCTGTTCTTGATGGTGACCTTGTTCAATTGCCGAGAGTCAACACACATACAAAGAGAACCATCTTTCTTTCGGACAAATAGAACTAGTGCACCCCATGGAGACTTGCTCGGTCTAATGAAACCCTTATCCAAGATATCCTTCAACTGCTCCTTTAACTTTTTTAGCCCAATTGGAGCCATTCTATAAGGAGGAATAGATATGCTAGGTATCGGGAAGAAAGTCAATACCAAAATCGATTTCCCTCTCGGGAGGAACACACGGTAAATCATCAGGGAACACTTCTGGATATTCACATACTACTGGGACTGCCTAGATAGTTGGGATATTAGACTTTGTATCCTTAACCCTAATTAGATGGTATGCATAACCTTTGGAAATCATCTTTCTGGCCTTAAGTTACGAAATGAAACGACCTACAGGCACAGTGAACTACCCTTTCACCCTAAGACTGGCTCACCTGGAAATTTGAACTCTACTTCCCGGGTTCTATTATTAACTGAGGCATAACATGCAAATAGCCAATCCATGCCAAGGATAACATTGAAATCGGTCATGGCTAACTCTACTAGATCTACTGAGGTGACTTTCTGAAAGACTGTGACCGGGAAACTTCTATATACCCGTGTAGCTACAACTGACTCACCCACTGGAGTAGAGACTGAGAAGGGTTTTGACAAGACTTCAAGACTAACTCTGAAATTACTAGCCACGTAAGGTGTCACAAAAGACAAGGTACCCCCTGAATCTGACAAAGCATATACATCAAGATGGAAAACTCATGACATACCAGTAACCACATCGAGGGAAGTCTCCTTCTCTTGACGAGACGCAAGGGCATAGAATCTTTTCTGGCGCTGACCTCCAACTGAACTAGTCGAAGCACCCTACTGTGTAGGATGTGCTGTTGGAGCTACTGAAATAGAAGCTAGGCCTCGACCACCATCATGGCCCTGCCTCGCTGTTGGGCAATCTCTTAGCATATGTCTAGGCTTCCCACACCCAAAATAAGCACCAAAACCTGCCAAGCACTGGACTGTGTCTTCCCGACCACACCTGCAGAAAATTGGGATGCTAGAATCTGCGGGCCTACTGGTCTGACCCCTAGAGTCTAATGCTCTCCCTCTCTGGTCATGTCTAGGTATGGATGGCACACTCAATGCTTAAGATGTTGGGGCTGAAGCGCTCTGTTTAGTTTGCTGTCGGTGCCCACCACTCAACTCGACTGAGAGAATCTATAACTATCAGTCCTGGCCCTGTTGGCCTCCCTCTGACTCATATGTGTCCCCTCCATCTGCTGGGCATACAAGACTATCCGAGGGAAATCCATGTCCTGGTGGAGCATAGCAGTCCTGCAATCCTTGTCCAAATAACCCGCCACGCCATGAACAAACCTACTCACCGCGCCCTCTGATCAACCACTAACTCTGGGGCATACACCGATAGGCGAGTGAACTCAAGGGCATACTCCTGCACTGTCATTTTCCTTTACTTAAGATTCACAAATTCGGCTACCTTCAACTCCCTCATCTCACAAGGAAAGAACCGATTTAGGAATTCAACATGGAACTCCTCCCAAGCGACAGGGCCTGCTCCGGCAGCCCTATTATCCTTCCATTGTCGAAACCAGATGTGTGCGACCCCTTTCGGCTGATATAGGCCAAATCAGCACACTCAACTCCATTCACCCCCATGACCTGGGTGATCTTCACAATCTCATCAATGAACTCATGCGGGTCCTCATCTACCTTTGACCCAAGGAACTCTGGCGGGTTCATTCTCAAGAAATCTATGACTCAAGCTTCCACCGCATTTCCATTTTGCGAAACATGCCCCACTGCCTGTTGGTTGACCTGAGCGGTCAATGCTTGTGCTAGCATTTGAATAGCCGCCCGAAATTCAGCATTGGCAACCGGCTCCAGTGCATAGTGCTCCTGGACTGGTGGGGCCTGCTGCTGCCCGTTTCCATTTATATCCTAATAGTCGTTTCCATTCCTATTTCTTCTACCGTTCACTCTGTAGGGAGCCATGATTCTACAATAGCGAATAGCACGAATTAGAAGGATTGGAAGACATTTCATCACACAACATCGATCATGAAAGAAGGGAACATTTCCTAAACGTCTCGTAGCCTTTTTGTCATAAGTTTGGCGCGCTTCACACCCATGAAAAAGACTATACTTAACGTTGCTTTTAGACACCCTAGGACACTTCAAACCTATGGCTCTAAACCAAGTTTGTCACGACCCGCATGTAGGTCCGAATCGAGACATGGGACAAGGAGTCCCGAGAGACCCCAAGTCCACCCATGGCATGATCATTCATCTAACTAACTTAATAAGATGAAAGAATTAACATGATGATTTTAGCAGAAGTCTAAAAAAGCATAACATCAGAAATACACGAATCTGAAGCTGAATACATTCTAATGTATGAATACATGGAGTGACGAGCCGTCCAGTCCCTCGTAAAATTATAATCACACTTGAGCATATTGGCATTGCCCAATACTTTAACATACTTGGAAATACATAATTCACTTGAATACGTGATCTTAAACATGGGTAATTTGAAAACATTCTTTTCTCATCAATAATTCATCATAATTGAACATACATCATAAATCTCAACTTCTCATAAATCCTTTATGAATGGGCATCATAATTTGGAAAATTAGTAAACATGATAGTAATTGAAAACATGATAAAACTTGCCCATGAATCTTCATCAATTAAAACATATTTAGATCATACCCATGGCATAGATTTAGGAATTTCATGCATCGTGTTAAATCCCCATAGAATCAACTCATAGGTTTTCATAAATTATAGAGGGATTGGGCATGGGTGTGAACAAAGTTATCCATTCATAACCCTACGTACCTGAAAGGGCTCGTCACTCCAGGTCACAACTTGTGGCATCATTCGTTAAGTACACTGCTTGAAGGTTCGTCTGGGCTCATCACGAGGGATATCACGAATCGTTACAGGTAACAACAACTCGTGGTCACCACGCATGCGCTGCCTTAATTCCCAATAATTTTCAACCTGCTAACCACGACCCATCCCACGAATTGTGGTGACTGACCATGACTCGTGATGTCCTTCCATAGGGTACACTGTCATATTTCCTTCACCTTCTCTAAATCACTGCCCACGACTGAATCAATGAGTTGTGGGGCCTAACCATGACTTGTGGTCATGTCCGTGGGGACCTTAACTCTCAAAATCCAATAAACACCCTGATCCTCACCACAAGTCACATCACCACTTGTGGTCTGCCTAGTCGTTCTGTGACCTGATGCAAGATTTCAAATTTTCTCTGTTTCAACTCCCGAATCTAACCTTTGGCCTTTGGGGATATAAAAAAAGGCATGAACTGGGTGATCACAAGTCTTGGACATGAGGCCAATAAAAATAACCTACAGTGGCAACGTAGTTATGGGAACCTAGGTGCACTGGAACCCTGGTCCCCTCTTGGTGCTAAGTCCTACTCCCACTGGATGGTCCTAACATGATTATTACTACCATGTTGTAGCTCGAAACTGGGGCCCATGACTAAGTCAGGGATACTTATCTGGAAGTACCCTGAGAGCCTTATCGGACCGAATTTAGTACCCTCAGTGCAAATAGAGTAGCTTTGGTGACATGTATCATGTCAAGATACGCCATCAACATTCCGAGTGTCATAGTAGAGGAGATTTGAGATCGAGCCATGGTACTAAGCACTACCATCCCATTCCTGAGTCTTGTGTTTGGATTGTATGGAAAAAGGTCTTAAGGTGAATTTAGAGACAAAACATCTAATTGGACGGAAGAAGACACCTGATATGGGTCTTTTAGGGATAAAATGAACCCGGTGAGCTGGGTTAGTCTTCCTATCACAGTTCCAGTACTACGGGCATCTGTTGGCTTGCAAGTTAATGCCCGCACCTCACTGAAGCAGGATAAGACACTGGCTACAGTGGCCGGCCATACAGAAGCAACACCCAGTACTTCATCTGCACCTCTGATGAGTCTCCCGAGCTAGAACCCAGTTGGGTATGTGTTGGTCCCGCACAATTTCCTCCAAAAAGATAGATAAAAGGCTAATGGTAACAAAGAGAAAAGTTCAGTATATGATGGTAAATGTCAAGCCTCGAGTGAAGGCGGAGATTGAGGAGGCCATGATGGTGTTTCATGGCCGAATTGATGGATTCGAGCGTCGATTCAATGACTGCTTAGTGGAGCAGCCGGACACTAGTAGCCTCCGGGATGAGTTGAGGGCTCTTCGAAGTCAAGCGACTGATTTGTCGTTTAGACAACCGGTAATTCTAGTAACCCCTACTCTTTTAGACTTAGACATTATACTTGATAAGGAGCTCGACTTGGAGGCATATTGGGAATCGATGGTTGATAATGGAGAAAAAGGGAAGAAGAAGGTCTCAAAGGAAGTTGAAAACGAGCCCTCAAAGAAGAGGAAAACAAGGAGAAGAAAGAGAGTAAATGGGCGAGAGTGGAGAGCCGACGCACATATGTTAGAGTTGCAAGAGGAAGCCAAGGAGCGGGGAGCTCCATCTCTGCCCACAAAGTGATTGTTGGTGGAAAGTTCCCTTTGGGGGAGCCACATTTAGACAGAGTAGAGCCTAAGTTCGTGAAAGCAACCACTAGTGGTGCAGGGGTAACAAATCCCCCAATAGAGGTTCCATTGAGTGCACCAGCCACTGCTAGAGCCACTGATGCAGCGGAGGTACCATCTCCGGAGGATGAAAGAAGCGCTTAGAGAACCATAGGTATGTCCCTTTCCCTGTTCTTACATATTTTATACTTTTGGGATGAAGCATATTTTTCAAAAGGGGGAGTGTACTTGTTATTTTTGGAAATTTTGATTCGTCCAAGGGTTTTTCTTATCGTGTTTCTTTTTCCTCAGACATTCTATTTAGTGGAATCAACATGTTTAGGTTGTTTTCATTTAATTAGAAGCATATTAGAATTACTTTGCATCCAATAAAGGCACTATTTTGATATTTTTGAAAAATTGACCCCGTTTAAAAATTTTGATGTTAGCTGTGCAGCTAATTGAAATTGCATGACTTCTGTGGATCTTTGTATGGAATTTAAATTATGAGCATGAGTAGTTTTAGCCTAGTCTTGCATGAACTGGATAGGTATATTCAATGCAAACCGGTACCATAAGTGAGTGAGGAAGTATAACTAGTTCAATACTGTGTTGAGGATCTAGAACTTGTCTGGTTGGCCTTTGCATAGGCTTTAGGATAGTTGGTAGGACATGATCATAGAACGTTATTGATTTTAGCCCCTTTAGCTTAAATTACCCTACCAAATGATGTTGAATCCCTTGATCCTGAGTTTGAGCCTTATATTGACCATTTTTCTTTGATTAGCCATTAACCTTACCCATTGTTTATAATGAACTTATTTTGGACTTGGTCCCTCCTTGGACATTGTGAACCTCAACTCAGGAAAAATGCTTAAGTTGAGGGTGGCTATAGTAGAGGTGCTTACATTTTGGGGAGTTGAAAAAGGAAAAGAAAGGAAAAAGGCTAAAGATGATGTGTGGTGTGGTGTGACAAGAAAAGAAAGAAAAAAAGGAGCTCAAAAAGAAAAATGAAAGGAAAAGAAAATTCGAGAGAAGAAGAATGAAAAAGTTAAGAAAAACACACCACACCCACATATTGCGTGTAAATTGAGAAAAGGGAGGAAAAAGTTGAAAAGTGAAAAATAGGGTAAAAAAGTGTAATGTGGAGCCACAAGTATGTAGTTCCAAGGAGGGTTTAGTCACTTAATTTCATATTTACATACCCAACCCGAAGCCTACATTACAAGCCAAACAAAGTCCTATGGTGATCCTAGCTTGGCTGTCCAAAAGCCGAAGTAGAGAAAATAAGGGCAAGCCTGTGGTATCCGATTTGCAGTATTTGAAACTTCTTTGGGAGAGTGAGAGTCCCATTTGCTTAGTCCCAAGTTCATTATTTTATATATCTATGAGTATTGGGGACTTCATTTGTTGTGAGGGTACTTGGTTTGTGCTATCTTTCACTAATTATCTTTGTAAACAACATTGGTGATAGCTTAATTCTTTGCTAATAGTTGGATTCCATATCTTGATTCTTGTATGTCATAGATTGTGGTTAAATATGCATATAACTGACTTAGTTTGAATGGAAAAGGAGTCATTAGCTGATTTTGGTTCGTAGTGCAAATTTTGTTGTGTTGGCTGTAAGTGTTCTAATTTTACTTTCTAGTTAAGTATCATTTTTAGTTTTTATTTTTCTTTGCCTGAGGACATGCATAAGTCTTAAGTTGAGGGTTTTGATATGCTTTGAGTTTACAAAATTTTTGATGCTTAAAACTGAGGAAACTAGCATGGACTTAGGTGTGTTTATATGGATATGAGCCACTTTTACTTTGTTTTGAGGGAAATAGATGTTAGAGCTGAATTATGCAAAAGATGGAGAAAAATGCATAAAAGTGGATAAGTATGGATCTCAGTACGAGTCATACCATCTTGGTATGAGCTATATTGGGAGTTGTGGAAACGTCCAGGATCAAAGCATGAGGCAAAGGAAACCTATAGCTCATGGTACGAGCCGTACCATGACGTGCCCGCAAGTGTACGGGTCGTGCAAGTAATATAGTGGCTCTTTTTAAGAACCGGATTGTCGAACCCACAGGGACTGGACCCATTCCTCTAACTATCCATTTCAAGTGTGATCTTAAATACCTCAAGTGTTGGTTATAGACATTTTTGATCGAGATTAATTAAGTCTAAGTTTGGGTCAATGAAGTATTCTGAAATTACTCTAGGAGCAACATAGAGTTAAAACCAATTAATCATGCGATACTACGATTTGCAATGAGTTAAGCGTGGAACTATCAATTGTTATTTCACATAATTAGAATTGCATATTTATGGTCTTTCGAGTCTCTAAACACGGCAATCTAGCCTCACTGCATCATTGTGAGCGAGGAGTTTAATTTCTAGTCGCGGGCAATCAATTATGTTGTGGTTTATGGGGAAACGATTATGGACTTTTGTGCGTCTAACCATTTAACTCAACTTAGCCTCACAACTACTTCTTCGAGTGGTGATGTGACATCCCAAGTTGGTCTTTAATAACCCCCGTGTCTCAACCAAGTAAGGTGTTAGGTATATTTCTATCCTGACATAAAAATCTCTCCCGAGATACAAACGTGCTCCTCACATTCTCATGTCCTGACCTAGGTAATGCTTTCTCAAGCTAACAAATATGCTTTCATGGTGATCAATCATAAAAACAACCAACAATCCAGAATGCAAGACGAAAACAACAATCAATAACTTAATTCCAAAACAATTTCATAAAATCATAATCATATTCATGGCTTCAACACTAGAGGAAGGGTTCTTGCCATTCATGTTCGTAAAACTACAACTAACTACTACTAAACTAACATACTTACATGAATTTGGTAGATGAGAAGGGAATTTGACAAACCCTAGATGAGTTCTCCCACTTCTCCCTTCACTCCTAGGTAGTTTTCCAGAATAAAATCGTGACCAAATGATTTTAGGAGCTAAGGGTTCAATTTATACTATGCTGAAAAATTGCAAAATTTGGCCTGTGGTGGAACAACAAGGTGTCACGGAGCTAAACGCCCTACTTGACCTCCGTGACACGTTGGTAACGCATACCCTCACTGGAATGTGCCAAAAAATGCAATTTTTGGCCAAGTGTTGCCGCGTTGGCAGCGTGACACGGCCCCTATCCCGCAGGGTGCCAGTTATTGCATGTTTTCTTGTTGACTTTCACGTTTTGCTCTTGATTCCATTCCTCCACTTCACCAAATCATGAATTAGTTCCTCAAATGCATTATTAACCTTCAAAAACAAGGACTAATCATGTTGGTTAGTATATATTCATATTTACATAAAATCACATGAGAATGCATATAATTATTTAGATAAACAAGGCAAAACTAAGTTATAAAGTATCACTTGGGCATGCTATTTTGCCCATGATCATACCATACCAGTCATAGCAAATTCCAGAATGTTTTGCAAAGGCCAAGTATCATAGTACATGTAGAAACCACGAGTCGTGAGACCTACCTGAGACCCGTACCAAGGAACCATGGAAAATCCCAAAAAAAGAGAAGACTGGCAAAACTCAAGTTACGAGAAAGAGTCACAGATCGGGGAACTGAGGTACGAGTCGTACCAAGCCATCTGTGGAAGTTAACAGAGGATGCTAGCAAGTTCAAGTTCAAGCCACGAGAAGATTTTACCACTCGTAGGTTCTCGGTACGAGTCATACCAAAAGTCAACACTTAGCCAAATTCAGTAGAAACCAGCCAACGTGCAAGTCAAGGTACGACATGTGCAATCCTGTTACAGGTCGCATGTGAAGGCGGTGATAGTTTTTGGTAGTTTCCCCATTTACTTAGAAGAAGGTTCCAATTATTTGTATGTATACTTGTTAGGTTATTTTCAGTAGAAAGAGTCGAACATTAAGTTTTTCTTACATTGAGAGACAAGTTGTTGTTATCTTAATTCAAGTCTTGGAGATTTTCTTGCTTTGATCTCATCCTTGTTCTTGAATTTTCATCTTCAATTCCTGCAAAAAAAGGTTTATCTTCAATCATCTTTTGTAATGATTTAATTATGTGTTTGTCTATGAATGTTAATAACGATCTGACAATCATGAGAGGCTAAAATATCCACAACTAGGATTGATGGACCATGGTGAATTAATAAATTAGGGTTACACGAAGTTATTCTAAACCAATGCTAAATACTTTTATTGTATTCTCTTCATCTTTAATGTTTTTTAATGAAGCGCAACGTTATGAATTGCTCAAATTCTTTACTTGCTTTAATCTAGAGAAGTAGAGATTAGGAAAAGAGAATTACAGCAAAGCCTTGATCTTTATGCATCATTTTATAACTTGAGTTGCAGTCGCAGGATAGTTAATTTGGAACAAATGGATAACGGTTGTATTGAAATCGCTCATGAGACCTAACCCGGTGATTGAGCATAGTCATTCAATAGGGACGAATCTATCATTTGGATGAACCTTAGTTATCAGTTCTACAATTAAGCATTGAGATAGATTACAAGTGTAAACCCAAAGTAGTTATGAATCCATGGGGAGCACTTACCCTAGTTCATTGAAAATCTTGGTAAACAACAATCAATTCTCAATCTTGCCTTATAATTGCTTTTATAAACCCTCCTTTTTGGAGATAACAAACTTAAATGCTTAAATACCTGCATTATTCTATATCTTGACCTTATTCCCTGTTGGATCAACCCAAAGCTTTGTTGGATTATTTATTGACAATTTCCTCTTCATGCTTTATCAGGAGAGCGAGTTTGAGCATTATCAGTCGTTGGCAAAACAAATATACTCGACGAGTGTCAGGGTTGAATTCCACAGGAAATAATACTTAGATGACACAAAACTTATCTATAAAATCAAACTAATAAGAATTATTTTATTGAAAACAAATAAATAAAAATTTGGGGGTTCAAAAGATTACAATTAAAATGCAAAAACAATAATTGATCGATCAACAAGATAACCAACTTGAATTACAAATGTGAGCAAGAGCTAGGAATATGCCTTTTTAATGGGGCTTCAATTGGATTATAATTGACTAGACAATAGAATTGTTACTCATATATATAAATAGCCATAGACGAGGTGGCACTATGCCAGCCGGGAATAACGGCTCTGTTATGTCCTGATGTTTTTCAACCACTAGGGTGCCTTTTGCCTCAGGTTTCTCAAACCCCAATATCCCAAACAATATCTCCATTATGAATCGGGTTAAACTTGAGCTATTTCTAGCCTCAAATATCTCAAGGGTGAATGATTATGGGTTTTATCTATCTCTAGCCTGATCCCACACAATCATAACCCAATTACCCACCATTGATTTCTCACCCATACTCAATTTTCCTTTTTCAATCAAAAATAGAGTAAGTAAACATCATCCACATTTGCAACTATGAGTAATTTAGTTATAAATTGGTAGAAAACAACAGATTTATATTAAATGAGTAACGCTAAGATTAATCTAGCAACACCAAATCCAATATAACCCCAATTCATGGACACACCTATCATGGCCGGAGAGTACACCCGGATCATAGACACGGGACAAGGAACCCTGAATGGTTCCAAGTCAAACCATGGCATAATCATCACATACACGTAACACAAGAAACATCTAACATCATGGACAAGCGGAAGAAAATAACAAAAGTCTAATATGATACATAAGGACAATTTAATAACACTTAGATACATAGCTGAAATAGTCTAGACAAGTCCGAAAGCCTTCTACTAAACTGATGAGTTGCTGGGACAAGCCCCCAGCTAACTCTCAAAGTATGAAAACTAGAACATAATAAAATGGAAATATAAACCACGTCCTTGGAAGATGAGGACTCACCACTCGCAACTGGGAGAGGAAGGAGCGTATCTAACCACGCGGCTGAACCTGGAGACCTGAATCTATATCATAAAATGATATAGCACAAGAGGCGTGCGGTCAGTACTTAGAATGTGCTGAGTATGCAGGAAACGTAATCAAACTAACTCATAAATATATACTAGGAGGAAGTAATGTAAAAAAAAACATTAATAGTAATGTAACTGAAATGAGATACGACAACCTTATATGAGATTCACATATTCATTTCAACATAACCGCATTATAAGAACATACATCATTATAAGATCAACTGATGCGCAAAAGTAATAATCAGAAATAATACAGAGGTACGACACCGTGACTGATATCAAGAGGGTCCCTAGCTGTCCAAGGAAAGTCCCTGACTATCAAAGGAAACATTCTCACTAACAAGAATCCCTGACTGTCAAGTCCTTGACTGTCAAAGGAAACATTTTCACTAATGAGAATCCTTGACTGTCAAAGGGAGAGAATGTTCTGATATAGAGTGTCACTGACTGACTAAGGATGTTAGTCCTGACCGAAAATGGAGAAACATGCACGGCCAGTAGCTAGGGATGTGAGTCCCAACTGACTAGGGAGACATTCTTGCTAATAAGAATCCCGACTGACTAGGGAAATATTCTTGCTAACGATAATCCCGACTGACTAGGGAAACATTCTTGCTAACGAGAATCCTGACTGACTATGAAAAAATTCTTGCTAACGAGAATCTCGATTGACTATCGCTAATCTAAATTACAACAGCTAATCTGAGACAAGGACATTAACTGATTTTTCATCATACAACATTCTCATCAACAGGATGGGAGCTACTTTCTAATAACATCAAGCCCAGTAGTTGCAATATCATTCTCATGTGTTATCACCATAATTCACCTCATCATGGAGTCAAATCAATAATTATCTCAAGCATCTTACGCTAACGAGCATTCTATATATTCACATTGTGCATTATACTATCATGACATTCTGAATTCCAAGTTCATCTCATTCGACATGCAATATGAGATCATACATGGTTTATAAAATACAACTCATACTCTATCAAGATACATGACTTCGCTTATTTAGGTCTACAACATTCCACATACTTTTCATAACCACTCCTTTGTGAACTCCTTAGCCACGAGCGTTTTAGATTCCAAGAATTTTTTTATAAAAACAATTTTAGTAAGGAAAAAAATATAGAATCCACCCAAGCTTCGTAGTTCAACAATGGAGATGAAATCTTGTCATGCCCAATCAATTAAATCTAGAACATGGTGATGGCACATAATATACTTCTTACTCAAGCCCATAACGCCTAGTCAATTCAACATGGTCATCAATATCATAATCAAGTCACTAGGGTTAACTATGCAATACTTCCGCACTTCTATCATAAATCATGAATTTCTATGGTAATCAAAGGAGAGATGAACAATTCTCATTCAACACTTAAATCGGGTTAGGTAGAACGTACTACACCACACATACTCAACCTATATTTTCACAATTTCTTCATATTCATGCATTGCTGTGAAAACTGATTGAACAATAAGCAACACCCAATTATTACCCAAGCCAATTTCCGAATAACATGATATCCTCATGCATTCCCAACATATGATCCATATTCCAAGCAATACAAAAAATTAACATCCCAATAAATTCCATTATTGCAGTAAATATTTGCATTTAAGAAAAGAATGAAGAAGAAATTACCCATCATTCAAATCCTAGATCATGATATTCTAAATAAATTAAATAAGATTCTTATTGAAAACATTTTGGGGCACAAGGATGGAAGAATATCCTTGTTGAAGTCCCGCATACCTGGTAGACGAAAATCCCAATTGAAAATCTTCCATGAAGCTTAAAGAACACCTTGGTGAAACCCCTAGGATTTTTGAGAAGAGAGGAGGAAGAAAGAGACTGAGAGAATGAGGGTTTAGGCTTAGGAAAACCCTTAACAACATCCCCAAACATACCCAAAATGACATCACTTAAAATCTGGGAGCGTGGGATTTTACTGAACCGCCCTTGAGAAAATCTGAAAAATTGCCCGAACTGATGCCACGACTCACCTAACGAGTCGTTGTCCCACCCAACAACTCATTAGGTCCACTCGTCAGGTACACTAGAAATTATTGATCCTTCAGGCCACGACCAATGTAACGACTCGTCACCACACCCAATGATTCGTCCTACCCTTTCTTTAAGTTTATTGGAAATTTTCTTAAAGCCAAAGCTTCTCCCTCCTAATGACTTACTTGACGAGTCATTTCCAGGCAAGACGACTCGTCAGGTCGTCCGTCTCCATTGGCCCGACTCACCTCCCTTGGATGCTCCCTCACGAGTCAAACCACGACTCATAGGGTCACCTAACGAGTCGTTCCCTGACTCATCCTGCAGTAAATTTCTACTGAGTTTTTTTGCTGCACTTCTTCTAACTCCGGGGTCTGATCTCTAGTATTTCCGGGGTGTTACAACACCCCTGGAAAAGAGATTTAGCTATTCATTAATGAGAAATACGAAATATATCAACAATTAAAATCATGAAATTCATCATCAAGAGTTAAATTCCAACTCACAAATGTCTTTAACGGAGGTCTTTTACCTTGAAGATGAAGAAGAAAAAGCTACTCAAAATTTCTCTCTCTACCTTTTACAAAATTATAAATGGAATGATATGGTACTTTCTAAAGAATGTACAGAAATAGGTCAAAAATTCTCTTAAAATTTCATGCTAGATAATTTTTCCCTTTCTGTAGGCGTTGTCACTTGCGAGTCACTAGCATTCTGTCGGTGCCCATCTGTGGAACGCCATGCGTCACAAGTGCGAGGGTAGTGAACTTGGGTCTGACCAACGTTGGCACCGGTGGTTCACAAGTGCCGACCTACCTTTCGTTGGTGCACTTCCCACTCTAGGCTAATAAGCTCCCGCGTTTCTGTCAGCGTTTCGGTGGCTCCATCTGGTGAAGCTCCGATCCCATCTGGTCAAGCTTTAGTCCTCTTCTTTAATTCCATGCTTTTTCCCAAGTTCTTGATTTCTCTCCTTAAATTAAATACCTACAAAAACTAAAGTGAAAGAGCATAAAACCCTCTCAAATGACTTGATAAGCAAAAACACATGTTTAAAAGACTAATGAATTGGTAAATTTCAAACTCATCATTTTCTTTCTTTGATTATGTGAAGTTCCATTAACGGGTTGGTTTTACATTTTAATTAATTCTTGACTCGTGCATTGCAATTACTTTTGTAGATAGTATGTAGTAATAAACTCCAAAGGTTTTCTTTATACCACGGTTCTTTCTCAAGGAGATAATTTTATTTTTCCTTTTGTATGTCCAACCGGGTGACGTTTCCCTATGGTAGATTGAGAGATGACTTTCTTAAGGGAAAAAACCATGTCTTTGAGTCATTGTTGCACTACTTTGATTGGTACCATCAAAATCAAATTTTTTTCTTATTGGCATAGAAAAATGATTTGTTTTTTAAAAGGGGCTTGAATTTGAATAAAAGGGCACTCTCTTTTCATGAGTTCTATATTCTCTTTGTGGCTTTTTGATTTAAAAATCGAGTGTGCAAAATTTGAAAATAGCTTGTCTAAAGTCATAACTTTGAATTGATTGTAAAAATAGTTGAACTCTTTAGAGTGTGTTGACTTGTATGATGAGATTTTTAGCTGGATTCTTATGTATGCATATTGCCTAGAACTTGCCCCGAATGTGATTCAAGGCAAAATCCTAGATGTAGCTGCAATTGGGAAATCAACTTAGTCCCTCTTTTGTTAGTCACTTCACCACTAAATGACCCCCTTGAACATCAATATTTTTAACCTCTATTGAGCCTTAAGCCTTTTCTTGGAATCCATATTACAAGCCTTGTACCCTCTATATTCCTTTCCTTTGGTACTCATCCTCCCTAATTTCTAGTGATGAAAAAAATGGGGCTTGAAGCCCAAGATTTAGGGGTGAAATAAATGAGAAGTGATGGATGCTAAAGCCTATGTTTGGGAGTGTGTAATAAAGAGGAAAATAGGTATGAGCTTCTAGGAAAGGTATCATCTATTGTTTGAGGAAAAGACAAAATTGCGGATTGAAAAACCCTTGATCAAAAGAAAAAAAATGAGATAAAAGTTGAATGAGGCTATCTCTTGTTGAGATGAGGCATAATGAAAAAAATTGAAGATTTCAAAATGGTGGATCTAAAAAAAATTGTGAATGATGAGAAGAGAGAGATAAGGTGAAGTAAATTCTCTATGTGTAGTGGGATGTTTGAATATGTGCAGAAAAGGCATTAGGGAGGTTCTAGTCACTAAAACTAAATATTATCCTACCCTTACCTCTAGCCTTCATTATGACCCGCAAGTCCTTAGTGATTCTAAGTATAGCAACTCTACATTAGTTGTGAGTTACATAAAGGGCAAGCCTATGGGTCAATATGTATGTATTTAAATATCTTTGAGAGAGTGAGCGTCTTTGGATCATTCTATAAATCCTTTTATGTGAATTGAATTTAAGTTAGTGGGATTCTCTCCTTTGGCGAGTGGCATAACTTCTTTGGAGTAAATGCTAAAACTTGTGTTTTTAATTGAGAGGTATGAATGCAACAAGTTGTGTAGTGAACTTTGAGACCACCTTGAATGTTGATTCTCAATTACTTGAGATGCTTGTGAACCTTGATTTGTTTGAATATGCCCTTATTTTGGAATGAAAGAATGAAAATGAGATATGCCAAATGCTTCTGGTTATCAATTGAATGTGTGTTACATGTTTTGAGTCTTTTTATTTTTTGAGCCAGTATGAGATTTGGGGTTGTCTTAAACTTAGTAGTTCCTTTTACAGCTCTTATGATGTAGATGCTAAATTCAATTCTAAGTAGTGGGTGAATGTCTTGCTTTAGATCAAGCAGTGGTTCAAGTTCGGGGTTTCAGTGAGTTGGTAATTTACCAATTCATTAGGCTTTTAAGCATGAGCTATTGTTTTATTTTTTACACAAATTAGGAAGGTTTTATACTTTTTCTCTTTGGTTATGCAAGTGTTGAATTAGACAAGGAAAAAATAGAAGAATTGAACAAAAATCACTCTGCTAGAAGTGAAGAACATGCATGTCGCACAGGTGCCACACAGTTAGCACTGGGTATTAAGCAAAAAGAATCTGCAAAGCATAGTTGGCACCAGCGAAACGCAGTTGTAACCATAGAAGGACTTCCAGCAACACTACTAAGACCTGCGAAGGACCTGCTATTCGCGAATGGGCACTAGCAAAATGCAGGTGCCACGCAAGTGACCAAAACACTAACAAAGGAAAAAATGTCTAAAAATGTCTAGCTCTTGCACAAATGTACTTGAGAAGCTTCCAAAGGCAAAATTGAAAAGTTGTGCAAGAAGAAAGTTCAAATTTTACCAAATTGGACACACCCATGTTATAACACATATGAGCATAGAATTTAATTGTAGAGAGAGAAACAGAGAGTACACGTTCCTTTTTCTTCTTCTTCTTCAACTGCTTTAGAAAATACACCATTGTTGCAGGTTTTTGAAATCTTAATCTACTATTCATTATGATAATTGTTGATGATTTATCCATGGGTATATTTTATCTTTCTTCATTCATGAGTAGTTAAAGTGCTAGCTAGGGGTATGTGCTTGATGTGTGTTTAATTTGATTGGGTATTGATAAATTGTTCTTAACTTCAATCTATAAGAACAGATCTTTTGTTTACTTTGAACTTTAATAGAGAAATTAGTGGTTGCAAACACTAGATTTGTTTACTTATCTTGGTTGAGCTTGAGAAAGAAGAGTGAGGAAACAATACAGAGGATTTGGACTGTAGATGTGTGGGGTTGAGCCAGAGATAGTCCCCCCAATCCATTAAAAGGTTATGGCTAGAGATAGCTTGACCTTCTTCAAGCTTTGTGTGACTGATGTTTTTTTGTGACCTTAGGATTTGAGAAAACCCAAGGCAAAAGCATCCTTGTGGTTGAAAAATTAGAGGATGTATTTTGATCCATGCTATCCATGCTAGAAATTAAATTTAAGGCAATTGAATCAATTCTAGTCTAGTTAACACTTTATCTATTGCATATCCCTAGCCCTTTCTTATTGCTTTCAAGAAAACATTTGCTTAATTTAGTTTCATAAATTTGATTTTGGTATTGTTTCTCCTTTTCCCCCCTAATTTTTACATTACACATGTGTACAATGATGCATTCTAGTTTGAGTTAGTTTACAACTTAATTGGGAGAGATGTATTGAGCATTATCAGTATGATTTATACTAAAAAATTCAAAATAGTGGTCCAATGACTTTTTGGACATTAGGATTGGGATAGGTAGATACATGTTAGAATGTTCAGTTTTTACTTTCTTTAGAACGATTTCAGGATTAATTACCAACTTAATTAGGTGGGTAGTGAGATAAGATAGTGTAAGCTCGTTGGATAGTGCAAGCAATCCATAAATGGGTTGCAAAGTATTATTTAGTTAGTACGGAATGATCCCGTTAGAATAAATAACCCTCTCCCCCTTTATGTGTTCCTCCTTGACAAAGGAGTGATCGATATGATACACTTATGGCTTGGATAGCCATTGCACTTTGGCTATAAAAGTCTTATTTTGCATGGGATTGGGCAATTGCTCCCGAGTTAAGAATGTCTTGAGTTAGTTTACATGGATTTTGTACAAACTTTATCTTCTTTTTCTACTAGGGAATGTGGCGCGCTTCACGCGAGCGTTTAAGTATATGCTTGAATCAATTTTATTTTCGATCAATTATGTATTTGGTATATTGTCCGATCATATCATTATCTCTTGTTGATTCTAATAGTGACAAATAACGAAGGTTATCAAGTTTAACATCTATTAATTGATTGATAATATATTCTGAATGAATAAATCAAAAGATATTCTGTAATAACAATTTTATTTTATTTCTATTATACTAGACGGGTATTTAAAAAAATAATTTGATGACACACGTGTTTTTAATCCGACTTTCAGAAAGCTTAAAACAATATTAAATATACGTGAATATATTCAAACAATCAACTAAATATAAAAGACAACTCTGTCTAAGAAAATTTATGGTTTTAAACATTACATATGATGAAGTAACTAAGTTTACTTAACTGAAATTAAATGGGTTTAAAGATTACATTTGAGGAAATAAATAATAAAAGTTTAATAGGCAAGTAAATACAACAAATGGTAGAGAGAAAATAAAGGTAAATAATGAGAATTTAATAGACCAAAAAATACTACAAAATGTAGATAAAAGGACTCAAAACTCTAAATATTGATATTAAGTAGACCAAAGTACTCTAACTAAATAGTATGTCACCTATATACGTTAGAAAAAATATTAATTAGAAATAAACTAATAAGTGACTTTTGAACTTTTTAATACAGTACATAAATAAGAATTAAAAATAGAAAAATATCAAAAAAAAAGGAGAGGGAAAAAAAATTATGTGGTGATAGAGTGGTGCCACGTCACTTTGTTAATGTTAGAATTAAAAAAAAAATTCTTTTAAGTTTTCAAATATTTCATATTTCAATCAATTATATTATTTACTCTTAATATCATATATGTATTTTTCTATGAGTTTTTTCCCCTTAAATATTTACAATCTTCTAAAATGCTTGATTTTTATATAACATATTGTAAGTGAAATAATAATTTTATTTTTCTGAAAAAGAAGATAGAGAACGAAAAAATCAATAAAACGTGATTTTTTTTCTTGCATATTTTTACATATTTTTAAAATCAATTATATTTTTATATATTTAATACAAATTTAATTATATGAATCTCATATGCACTTTTTTTCTTATTTTTTTCTGTTTTCCTCTTCTTACTTTCTTATCTTTTATTTTCTTTAAAATATCAAATTTCATATTTTTATTCTTCTTCTTACTCCCTAATAATAAAGATAAAAATTAAAAAATAATATTTTTAAATCTCAATACATAGTATAATAAAATGCTAAATATTACATACAAACATGTTATATATGAAATATAAAGAAGTATAAATATTATTATGCGTTAATTACTTAATTTGATTAAAAAATATTTTAAAATAATTTCAGATGAAATATGAAAAGATTAAACAGTTTAATTGAAGAAAAAAATATTAGCAATATGAAAATTAAGAACCAACACAATTATAAATTGATTTAATAATTTTTTATCATCAAACTAAATAATTTTTCTTAAAATCTTTTGAATCTTTTAGGAAGACAGTGTATTCTGTTCTATGTAAGAAGAGCTATAAATTATTTTTTTTTTCATCATTTCAATTTTCAACTTCCTTTTGATATGATATGAATTGCATTCTTTAGTTAAACTTTTAGATCTTTTAGGAAGACAGTGTATTTTGTTCTATGTAAGATGAGCTATAAATTCTATTTTTTTTCATCATCTCATTTTTCAGCTTCATTTTGGTATGATATGAATTGCATTCTTTAGTTAAAAGAAACTTCTTAACATTTTATCAATTATCTCAGATTTAATTAAATATCTATATAAATCTTCTTTATTAGATTGTATATACCTTGTATTCATAATAAGTAAAATTGATATTAAATAAATAAAAATAAATTATATATTTACAAATATTATTCAAATATAAAAACTTATGATGTAACTATAAATTAATCTTGAACGATATAATCAAAGTCTATCTTGATGAGCGCAAATATTTTGTTCATTATCATGCTCCAATAGCGCAATACAAATCTCAAACACCTTCTCTTATAACCAACATACACATCTTCTCACTATAAATATAAAATAAAAAGATCGCCAACAGAGCATATTGCACAATTCTTAAGAAATTTCTTTCAAGAATTTTATCAAAATATTTAAAAATTCACCAAATTTAATCATTTTTTGATCATCTTATCTATGTTTTGATAATAATATCAATACCTGAACTGCTTACTTTAGGCACGAAATAGTATTCTGAATCAATATTGAAGCATGACTTTCTTTTCTCTTTGTCATTTTTATCTTCAAAAACAATTAACTATAGAATTATATTTTAGTATGCTTCCATACTTAACTAAAATTAATAGGCAAAGTGGAATATATAATAGTAGGCAATAATTTTTTATACATCAAGGACACGACGACAACAATAACCAAGACACACCTGATATGGAATTTAAGTTAGGAAGATGGACAAGGAAAAAAATGGACAGATGCAAAGATCATGACGAAGTGTTTAAGTTTTATATCAAAACAATCTTGTTTGCAAACTAAATCATGGATCTTCTGGAGAGATTCTCTCTCTGTCACCATATAAACAATGTGAACACCAACTTAATTTGACAATTAGCTGTTGGGGCACCACAACCGTAGCCCAAGTATTTCTCCAAAAGTATACAGTCCCAACTCATGATATCTATCGAAACGTTTTCCTGAAATCATTTCGTGCATCTCGACCATTTGACATAAATTAAAGTGTACAAAATTATAAACAAAATACTATCAACACTGTTACATCGGGTCCTTTGAAATTAAATTATATGAATCATAACAAAAATTACACTATACTTTTGAATAACATATAAATCTCTGACAAGTTTACACCTACCATTCAAGTTCAGATCTAGACATAGCATAAGGAAGACTGCGGACACTGGCTCCAATCATAGCAGTAACATTGGGGAATGTTGAGTACCACCATTTTGCATTCCTAGAAGAAGTTATAGTGAACCACGCCTCGATTGGCTTTTGTTCTTCAAATCTTTCATCAGCCTGCCATTTAAATTATCGACTCATTTTCCAAAAGTGAATTGAACAAACAAAACTGATATATATACAATAGTTAAAATCCAAACTCTTTTGTTATGCCAAAAAAATATATCAAAACTTTATACAAAAATAAAGCTATCTCACTAATTCCACAGAGGGTGAATTACTGCATTTCATCCTCCTCCAGTTGATGCAAAAATTAGGATGTTTTCACTATTTTTTATTACTGCAATTTCCAATTAAATAGTGTCAAAGAAGAGGAAAGGAGGTAATATTTTTATTCATGTATTTATTTTATAATTAATGTAGTTTAGTGTGAGTTATGAAGATGAAGAGGTGTGATTATGGAGATAATTTTTTATAATAAAATAATTAACAAAAATAAAAAAAAAGTCCAAAAATGGAGAAAAAAATAAATAGAATCCTTGGTCAAAGAGAGGTGCCACATCACTCTCTTTTAACCTAACTTTATTATATATATATATATATAGATATAAAATAATAAATATATAATTATGATATGATATGATAAAATATTAAATTTTAATTTAGTGAAGGGGCAAAATGGTAATGTAACTTTTTACTTTTTGGATTCCCACTTATATAATAATATGATATGATAATGATTTTTACATATTATATTTATTTTTATTTTATTTATTTATTTTATTTAGAGGAGAGTTAAAATGGTAATGCAACTTTGAAGCTAGGAATTTTTCACTTTTATTATATTTTAATTTAATTTATTTTTATTATTATTTATTTATTTTATTTAGTAAAGCTTGTTTAATGACATAACATTAAATGATATTAGTTAAATAAATGAAATAAAAAAATAATTTTAAAATAGAAAAAAATTCAAAAAAATAAGAATGGAGGCATTAAAGGCATGCCACATCAGCATGCCTCTAAATCTCCTTTATATATATTTATTTATTTAGGTTATTTGATTGAGAGTTTGCATCTTTGTAACATGTTTGTAATCACTAATCGACTTGTATAAAAATTATTATATATTTTATTTTATTTATGATTTTAATATTCTTTCTTCTTACTTATCTAAATAATTTTATGTTATTTTAATTAATAATCAGCTTGCTATGTCGTCCTATTTATTTATGTAATCAATGTTCAAATACCTTATCACTTAATTTTTGCCTTCAACATCTAAGTTACGCTTAACCTATCTCCTTAGTTTAAATAAGATGTTTAGTTTATTTCTTTGCCTATGTAATAAATAAATTTGCATGTTTATTATTTTTTTCCACTTAGTTTCACCACTTAGATTACTTATTGTCCTTTGAATAAGTTGTTTTAACCACTTAGATATTTTGTTCTTTAATAATCAATCCATTTTGCTAATTAATTCTCTCACGTAATAAATGCATTTGGAAGGAACCCACATTTGTGGACCTTGATAGGTGTCTAACATCTTCTTTTCAAGGTAAATTTAGCTCTTACCTGACTCTGGTAATGTAGGTTAATTAAACATATTTTTCACGTAATTAGTTTAGTACAGTGTCATAACGCACCATAAATGTTAGGTGGAGACTCTTCTTTTAATTAATCCTGAAAGAGTTGTCACATATCAAGTTTCATTTTTCGCAACAAAAACAAGGCGTGACACTAATCTTGAATAAAAATAGTGTCATCAAAATCATCTTTTAGTAAATCATGAATGTAACCAAACATGAAAGTACAAAAGTCTGACAGCCTATGAAGCCTCTAAGTAAATCCAAGAGTATAAGATCTACTGAGACAGGGTCCCCGACATAGCTATAATCCAATCTAAACATATGGACAAATACAAACCACCCTAAGAGAGAGTCTGGGGCTCACCAAAAGTTGAGCTGGAGAGATCTGTCGCACCCCACCTTAGGAGACATGACTGGCACCTAATGCCACACTGGGATTTAGGCTGACCTGGCTGGGCATATGCACCTTTAGTGCTTAATAGTGACTCAAAATCAAGAAAATAAACTGTTATATCTCGGTTTTAAATACAGCCTCGAGCCAACAAGCAACACATCACCTGTAAAAGAAGACAACTAACCCAACCAACATAACAATAAAAGGATTTGTATGCTGGCTGACAAGACCACCATGCTGTCTAGTCATAACAGAATGAAAAAAAGGTAGCCATATAAACACTACAACCGATAAGGCTGCTAACTGAAAGCTATACTAGGACAACACGACCAACATATAGAATTGAACATATATAGGCCCCACATGGCCAACACAGACAACTAACTTAAGACTGTAGTCTACAAGCCTCTATGAATAAAAATAGTGATCGGGATAGGGCCCCGGCCTACCCAAATGCTATACCAATAAAAGAGAAGTAACCTCTACAACCTAGCAACTCTGAATGAAAGGAGCTGGTAAATCTGCTGACTCTGAATAACTGCTAAGAGATCCCACAATCTATCTTTCTAAACTTGCAGAAAAATATGTAGCTCCCCATAGTTTGGCGTCAGTACAATATGTTCCAAATATGTAAGGCAGTAATAAAAGCTAAATAGAAGCTGAAAAAGAACTAAAAGTAATCAGCGACAAGGGCAGAAGTTAACCTGTAAGATTTCTTGTCTATAACCTGCATCTAATAAACCACTACACGAATAAGAGCTGAAGCTGCACCACTATACATTCATAAGCTACATCTAGCAAGAAAGTACACAAACAAGAACCTAACCTGGCTCCCATAAGACGTGAAGGAACAAGTAACATAGTAATAGCCTATCTAAGCTACCATAAGTCTCGGCAAGCGCCAATCAGTCTATATACCCCAATTGGTACCACTTAGGCCCTACAAGTAACAGTAACAGAACATACCTGGTCTCTTAAGACTGTACCGGAGCTTTCTGGGTTCCTATAACTGTTTCTAAGCCATCTAGGCTCCTGTAACTGTATATGAGCCGTTTGGGCTCCTATAACTGAATATGAGCTGTCTGGGCTCTTGTAACTGGATATGAGTCATCTGGGCTCCTGTAACTAAATTTGGGCCTTTTCGTCCCTGTAACTATACCCCGAGCACATAAGGCTCTATGAAGGGTCTGTAATGCTCCTACGACATAGAAGAATTCCGTAAGTAAATAGACTTCATTACGGCCCCGTAGGCTCTACCTTAGTCCTTACAAACTATATATGACCCTATAGGCAATTCAGTATCTCCATAATCAATACAGTATCATAGCTCCGTAAGCAATCTATAGCTCCGTAAGCATTAGCAGCATCATAGCTCCGTAAGCAATTTATAGCTCTGAAAGCAGTTCGTACAACTAGAAGCCTCTTAGCTATTCAAGGCAAGAGGTAGTACGAAATACGATCTACCCCAACTAGGGACACTATGTTACAATCTACAAATCTAGCCATTCAAAAGGCGTATCTGGCCTCTCAAGCCTAACGCGACCGCTACTTGCCCCCATAATAGTCTATATAGCTGTCAACAGGCACATCTTCTATAACTACACCTGCCAGAGATCCTGGCAGTGATTACAGCCTCTAACGACATAAACGAAAAAGGACGAGGTCCGAGTGACCTAAGTGATAGTCTGAAGGTCATGCTGGGGAAAGGATAACTCATAAGCGAACTGTAAGGTTGCAGGTAACCAACTATTTAGTTCCTCTACTTAGAATAGTTGTGGGGCTGCTACTAATCAGACATGCTCCTAAGTAGTCGGCCCAACACGCCACAGGCAGCTTACGATAACTCCTAGCCTGCAAAATTCAAACTTCATTCAATTCGTCCAGAAACATATACATTCCCGAGAGTTTAGAAGGTAGAAATGCTTACCGATCACTTGTAGCCGCCTAGGACTTGATTAGAAGCAACTATGATAATTTTTACTCAGCAGGGTTCTGGTACTCCAAGAGAATTTTCAAGAAATAATTCCACATGGATGTTCCTCGTAGGCCTAAAACTTGTTATCCAAGATGAATTTGCGTTTGGACAGAGTTTAACGGCATAATTTTGCTAAAAACTGATGAAAAATCGATAGAGGATATAGGAGGGGCAAAGTCTGCTCTTTGGAAAATCTTTTTATGACTTAGACTTGACCTTGCACCCTATATATAGTTGAGGTGGTTGGCTAGAGGGTGTAGCGCATTGCCCATAGCACCGAGATTTGGGCGTAATGTGCTGCTCAAGGAGCCGGGCTGGCCAACATAGCCTGACACCCAATGCACCTAGCCTCTGGCCCCTCGGCATCCTGCTCGCTCCATGTCGTTCTCGTATACTCATCTCCTGGGCCTTTTTCCCGTGTGCGTCATACTCAAAAACTCTCAACATATGCACGCACACGTCGGCAAAATGATAGAAATTTATGAGGTGCAACATCATCCCCTCCTTGGGAACATTCATCCTCGAATGTAATCTTAAACTATAGAGGCTCAACTCCTTTAACCATTGCCCGAAAAATTTCGGTAAAACCTCCTCTGTAACATGGACTATCCGGAAACCTGAAACGCAGAAAAGTCCAACACAGGCACCTCACAGGATGCTTATCTACAGTTGAATAGCATAGTGCCACTACATATATAAGTTACTAATAATAATAGCAATAAAGGAACTACTCGATATTTGAAAGAGATCTTGCCATTTTCGAAATTGTTTGAGTCTGTATGTTGTCATTATAGAGCTTGGAACAACAAAAAATATTTAGATCTTGTATCGTCCTCAACTTTCCTAATCAATTCTTCTAACCTTTCTATTCCTCCATAAGACTTTGCAAGGCTACGTCTTTGGTTCTCAAGATAGCCCCTACGGATTTGCCAATCTAATATCACTATTAGTGTCTCTTCATAGGACAACTCTTTTGTAACCTGAGCATTCTCAACTGGGTCAACCTGAGAAAATGTCTCCTACGTGTTTGCGTAGTGTTGATAAATAGATCCTAGCCCCGAAGGCAACTCTATCTCATAGGCCACTTGGCCGTTCTTCCAGAGGATCTAGTAGAACTTAGTGAATCTAGGGTTGGGCTTGCCTTTCTTATCATATTTCATAACGCCCTTCATTGGCGAAACTTACAAGAATACTCAATCATTGCTTCAATCTTTAACTCCCTACACCATACATTAGGATAGGACTCCTTACGACCTTAGGCTGCTGGTACATATGTTCTAATGAGTTTAAATTTTTCTCCCTGACTGATGTAGTATGCTTAGTTTAACTACCCCATATTTACCTGCTTCAGGTCATTATGTAGGGGACCTATATTTATTTTCACCCTTAACATATCTCCGGGTGTCGAAATCATGTACCCTACTTGGCCATTCATCTACGGATGAGAAGCCATACTCCAATTAACTTGCACCCCAATCTGATCTAACACCCTTTCCAACACCTAATGGTGAGTTTTTCCCTTTTGACAGAACTAATAAACACTGGGGCATCATATAGCTGGACTGTTTCTTTAGTATTTAACACAGTACAATCTTTAGCTGAAACGTAATCTTAACAAGCAAAAAATGAATTGATCTAGACTTAATAGGGTTAATTTACGCTTGGTACAAGATAACCTTATAGCTGTAGTTGTATTGTCTAGCTTCCTCTTTCACGCAGGCACGACTATTTCCTGAATTGCCCTGCCTTGTTTCTGAGGTCCCGCATTTCCCTGTTGGCCATTGGAGCTCGGTGCTACAACTCAACAATTTCTTTCTTCTTCCCAATGCCATCAGTAGATTTTAGTCATAACTTGATGTGTTTTCAGCAAACCTGGGTGGGGGGAATAATGGACATAGTGTACCTTGCTACAGTCTACTAACGAAGCCTTGCCACATTTAGAACATAGAGTCGACCTTTGGGTCTCAAGACTCTGTCCCCTACTATCTCGAAGGCCAATGACTCCTTTGGCTGGGACTTATCTCTGGTTGTACTAGGCTAGGGTCTCCGTACCGTCACTCGATTTCCTCCACAACTAGTGGTGATATGGCAGTACTCTAGGTCACGACCTCACTACCGTTTAAACATCAGCCTGATACTTATTTCTTGACAGTCACCTGCTACAGCCTGGAGGTGATTCTGTTTTCCTCCAGAGCTAGATACTCGTGCCTTCCCCTTACTTCTATAGGCTGAGATATGGGATTCGTGCCCCATGCACCATACTAGGAAGGATATTACTGCCCAAGTCTACCAACCTATATCGTTCTGACTCACACTCGGGCCAATTTCACTCATATAATCTATATGTCCTTCGACATAATAAAGTGGGGCCATCGCTAGTATTCTTCACATATCCCCTACCACCATACAAACCACGATGGGGTTAGTCCATTTCTGACTTAAACTTTGTTATTGCTTGGAATTTACTGCTTATGGACTCTCACCCACACCTAGGTTTTGCTTGCAATCTTACCTACCCTCATGATTTACTGTTGTGAGGGTCTAGGTGACTTATTTAAACACTAGGGTCTTAATCACTTCCTAACACCTTCCCCAAATCAACGGTTCTAGGCTTCCTTTACTATTCATTCTAGGCAACATCGCGTTTCGTTAATACTTACACTCCCTGTCAGACTTAGAGAAGACTGGAAGGTAGGAATTAAAACTATAATTCTCTAACATGGCTATGGTGTTGCGAAACTCAACAATCACTAAAAGCTGGAGGTACAAACCTCACAATCTCACAATCCCTCGCATATTCCAGGTAATCCCAACATTACATTCGTCCCTGTATAATTCTAAATGTCTTCTTAAGTAAGCCAACTCATATATATACCACATTCCTAACCTCCGGCTCCGAGGGTGTAGGAAGAACTGGGAATGATGTTGGCCTGTCTGTTACCTAATAAGGTTCCTGGTGCCCCGGGAGGATACTGGGGAGATTAAAAGACAACCCCTTTCGCCTTCAGACTGGACCCCCCCCCCCCCCAATTGTGGCACCTCAATGATACCCTCTCCTGCCGCTATAGCAAACTTGCGGTTGACTGAAATATGTCTCGTATCAATTCTTATTCTAGACAGATATAAAAATGAGAGCTTAGGGACTTAACCCTATACAACTCGGCTCTATAGCACGATCTGAAAAGAAGGAGGGGTAACCATACTATCATGCCTCGTACCCTCCTACTTATAAAATGTGGTGCACAACACATTTATAAATAAGACTCTACTAGACACGGCTCGCAGACTCCCTAGAAAACGATGGTGCTTTGATACTATGTTTGTCACGGCCTACCTTGGGAGGCATGACTGGAACCTAATGCCACACTGGGATCTGGGTTGACCTAGCTGCGCATATGCACCTCTAGTGCTTACCAATGATTCAAAATAAAGAAAAAAAACTGCTATATCTCGGTTGTAAATACAACCTCGGGCCGACAAGGCAATGCAACACCTGTAAAAGAAGACAGTTAACCCAACCAACATAACAATAAAAGGGATCCTATGTGAGTCAACAAGACCATCATGCTGTCTAGTCATAATAGAATGAAAAATAGGCAGTCATATGAAGACTACAACCGACAAGACTACTAACTGAAAGCTATACTAGGCCCCACACGGCCAATATATTGAACTGAACATATATATGCCCCATATGGCCAACACGGACAACTAACTGAAGACTGTAGTCTGCAAGGCTCTAAAAATAAATATAGTGGTTGGGATAGGGCCTCGGCCTACCCAAATGCTACACCAACAAATGACAGGTAACTTCTACAACCTAGCAACCCCGAATGAAAGGAGCTGGCCAATCTGCTGACTCTGAATAGCTGCAAAGAGATCCCACAATCTGTTTGTCTAAACCTGCAGGCAGGTATGCGACGCTCATAGTTGGGCGTCAATACAATATGTATCGAATATGTAAGACAATAATAAAAGCTGAATAGAAGCTCAAAAGGAACTGAAGGTAATCAGCGTCAAGGGCAGAAGTTAACATGTAAGCTTTCTTGTCCATAACCTGCATCTATAAACCACTACACGAACAAGAGCTAAAGTTGCACGACAATACATTCGTAACCTACATCTAGCAAGAAAATATATAAACAAAAACCTAACCTGGCCCCCATAAGCCGAGAAGGTACAAGCAACACAGTAATAGCCTACCTGAGGCCCAATAAGCTTCGTCAGGCACCAATCAATCTGTATACCCCTATTGGTACCCCTTAGGCCCTACATGTAACTGTAACTGAACATACCTGGTCTCTTAAGACTGTATTGGAGCTTTCTGGGCTCATGTAACTGTGTTTGAGCCATCTGGGCTCCTGTAACTATATATGAGTCGTCTGGTCTCCTATAACTGAATATGAGCCGTCTGGACTCCTATAACTGAATATAAGTTGTCTAGCTCCTGTAACTGAATTCGGTCCTTTTTGCCCCTATAATTGTACCCCGAGCATATAAGGCTCTGTAAAGGGTCTGTAATGCCCCTACAGCGTAGAAGAATTCCATAAGTGAATAGACTTCAATACGGCCCCGTAGGCTCTACCTTAGTCCTTACAAACTATATATGACCCTATAGGCAATTCAGTAGCTCCGTAATTAATACAACATCATAGCTCCGTAAGCAATCTATAGCTCCATAAGCATTAACAGCATCATAGCTCTGTAAGTAATTAATAGCTCCAAAAGCAGTTCATACAACTAGCAGCCTCTTAGCTATTCAAGGAAAGAGACACTACAAAATACGATCTACCTTAACTAGGGACAGTATGTTACAATCTACAAATAGCCATACAAAAGGCGTATATGGCCTCTAAGGCCTAATTCGACTGCTACTTGCCCCCAAAATGGTCTATATAGTTATCAACAGGCACATCTTGTATGCCTACACCTAACGAGAGGTCCTAGTAGCGATTATAGCCTCTCACAACCTAAATGGAATAGGACAAGGTCTAGGTTACCTAAGTGATAGTCTGAAGGTCATGTTGGGGAAAGGATAACTCATAAGCAAATTATAAGGTCGCAGGTGATCAACTATTTAGTTCCTCTGCTTAGAACAACTGTTGGGCTACTACTTATCAGATATGCTCCTAAATAGTTAGTCCTAACTCTCTAGAAGAAGCTTACGATAACTTCTATGGTTCTAGTCCCTTTAGACTTTAACATAGTCTGTTCAGATTTCATATGGATTCTCTGGGCAATTCATAGCCTTATACGCAGGTTTATCTAGACCTAGCCACTCACGACAACTTGAACATGCATATTATAAGAGTAGGTTGGGGCGTTAGCCCCACATCTAACTATTAATGATATTCCCTCCTTAGGGTATCCACTGACCTATCAAACTTGTAACAACTAGAATGGTTTCGTGAGCACCCTGTAGGACAAGCATTGAGTCGGTTGAAACTAACGGTCACTGACAGTAGCCAATCATATTGCCGGTTGTTGCCTAGTTCAATAGGCAACCTTGGTGCTACTAACTCAAAGGTAAGACCATCCTATCCAGATTCTAGCCCTGGAGGCATCAAGGTACACTAATAGCCTCTAGGCGAGCTCTACTGACAATACATGCGCTAAACTAAAAGTTATAATGGTCGGCTATGCCCTATGCTATCCAATTTACCAATTCCGGCCCAATAGGAAACCATAGACTTATAAGGCCTTGGCATGATAGTAAAACATCAGAATACATCTAAATAGTAAATAGGTGGAGGGGGAACTCTTTAGGGCGCACCCAGCATCATTCACACTTAACATACCCTTCCCCAACGAGGAATACTATGGTACAATCTCAATACATCTTATAGTAGCTAATCCATAATGTACATATTCATTATCTACTCGCAGCAGCTAATAGCAACATATAGGATCATTATCTACTTTCAGGGCATATTTCATATCACTATATGAAGAGAACAACTTGCCGAAGAGATAAGCCTTAACATACCTCGAATGCTGATTCTCATTTACCCATGTAGTTCCAACCTGAAGTTGACAATTCTACTCAATTGTAGGCTCCACGCTGAGAGAATAAGATTATTTCAATAGTAGGAATCGACAGATAATGATATCTTTAAAAGAAAATAAGTACAATTCAAACTTCATTCAATTCGGCTGGAAACTTACAAATTCCCCAGAGTATTATAGAAGGTAGAAATGCGTACCAATCACTTGTAGCCGCTTAGGACTTGATTAGAAGCAATTGTGACAACTTTTACTCGGCGGGGTTCCGGTACTTTGAGCGAATTTTCAATAAATAACTCTACAGGGATGTTCCTCATAGGCCTAGAACTCGTTATCCAAGATGAATTTGCGTTTGGACAGAGTTTAATGGCGTAATTTTGCCTAAAATTGATGAAAATTTGAGAGAGAATATCGGAGGGGTGAAGTCTGCTCTTTGGAAAATGTTTTTATGACTTAGACTTGACCTTGCACCCTATATATACTTGAGGTGGTGGCTAAGGGGCGCGGTGCACCGCTGTTATACCCTGGGAGCTCAGAGATCAGACCCGGGAGTTGAAATGGAAAACAAGTGGGAACTTTTGTTGCAGCATTAGGATGAGTAGTCTCACGACTCGTGAGGAGCGCCCATGAGTTATTAGGTGACTCGCGGGGAAGGAAACATAGATGGGAAAAGGAAAGCTGGGCAGTGTACTTGACGAGAGTCCCTATGAGTCATTGTTAGCCTTAACGATTCGTGGGGTGAGTCGTTGGCAGGCTTGGAGTCCAAAGATAAGAAATGAGACAGTGTACTTAATAAGTGGTGACCATGAGCCGTGTTCACCCATAACAAGTCGTGAAGTGATCGTTACGAGCCCAGGAGATCAAATAAGGCAGTGCACTTGATGATCAACATAACAAGTCATTCCCTCTAGCAATGAGTTGTCAGGTCATCCGTTAGGACCACCTGGCAGTTATTTTCTGTAAAATTAGTAAGGGTCTTTTCGTAATTCCTATGTTCCTAAAGCCTAAACTGTCTTTTTAGCCTATGAAAGGTGGTTTTTAGAGGGGGAAACTATCCTAAGTGTTCATTCATGCATGCAAGAGAATAGAAGAGTGATAGAGAGGTGATTAGAAGGGAGATTCAAGGTTTCTTCTTCAATTTCATTCAATTTCTTTTTGGGCATCCAAGGGAGAGTAAGATTCAATCTCCATCAGGTATGTAGGGTTATGAGTGGGTGTTTCCTTCCACACGCATGTCTAATTTCTATCTAAGTATGAGAATTTCCTAGGATCAAGTTATGGGAATTTTACTCAAATGCATGAATTTTCAATTTCTATACATGGGTATGATTAAATTTTGTTTCCCTAATTGAAGTATGAAGCATGGGCAGATTTTAAATTGTTTTCAATCGAAAATTATGTTTTCTAGTTTTATGAAATTTAAGGCCCATTGATAAGAAGTTCCTAAAAGAAGAGATTGGTGATGAAGGTATGATGATGATGAGATATGATTATGAAAAGCATGTTTCAAAGATACCCATGATTATGATATTGTTTTCAAAAAGATTTGAGTAGTTCCAATCATGATAAAGTGTTGGGAAAGGCCCTTATGTCAAGTATGTATGATGTATTCTCTCTAAAATAAGCTTACCACATGGTTTTAGAGAAAGGACTCCCAATTATCTTTAAGCTTGTGGTATGTTTTGAATTATAGCTTCTCATATGCATGATTTCATATTTTAGATGTACTTTATTATTGAGCTTTCTCAATAAACAATATTGAGCTTCATTATAAAATGATGTAGAGCATATGCATGTTTTTGGGAGAAGAGTCTAGCACCGAGCGGGCTAAGGGTCGATCACCCTATTCCCCAGAACTACGCACCAACATAGGTTGATACTGTTATATGACTTGGGACCTCCCTTGTGTGCTTCCCCTTGCCCGAATAGGCCTTCAGCTTGATATCAATATCATGGTAGCATCATTAGCCCTGGCAAGGTTTTGGATGGCACTACCCACTTGAGTGTAATAGTCGGGACCACGTACGCTCTATCATGGTATGTCGATTAAAAGATGATTCTCCCATTGTTCGTCATGATTTTAGAAATGTATATTCATTACCTATGAGATTTATGTAAATGCATGTTCTAAACATGTTTGACTCAATGTTCGGCTTACACTTATAAATGTAAGAATTCAGCTTTGAGTTAATCGATTCCGTTATGATTTCTTGAAGTATGTTATATCATGTTATGAAGAGGTCATGATTTCAGAAAGAATGCATGCAAGTCTTACTCTCAGTTTTCTGATGTTATGTTTTATTTGATGCATTGTCTTTATATGATTTTACATACATTAGTGGTTTTACTTATCTTGTATAATCGGTACATTCCACGTACTGACCGCATACTTTTATGCGGTATCATTTCATGATACAGGACCCGGCTTTCAGCTTCAGCCCCGCTCTTAATTAGCTTATCGGAGTTAGCGTTGCCTATTTGGTGAGTCCTAATCTTCTAAGGACTAGACTATCCATCTTTTCTTTATGTATTTTAGTTTCAGTATTGTTGAGTTAGTTGGTGTCTTGTCCCATCAACTTGTCATGATTAGAGGCTATTCAGATATATGTATGTATTCAGCTTCGGATTTTATATTTTAATGTTCTATTCAAGTTAGCCTTTTGCTATGATTATATTGATGGTTATGCAATTCTTGATTGAGTTAGATATATGCTTATGTCATGGGTTGCTTAGGGTCTCTCGGGGCCCTTTTCCCTTATCACAATTCGGGCCACTGTCCGGGTCGTGACAAACTTGGTATCAAAGCCATAGGTTTGAAGTGTCCTAGGGTGTCTGGAAGCCGCGTTAAGTAGTATTTTTTCATGGGTGTGAAGCACGCCACACTTATGATGAAGAGGCTATGAGACATCTAGAAAATATTCCCTTTTTTCATGATCTACATCCTGTGATGAAAAGTCTTTCTAACCTTCTAATTCGTGCTATTCACGATTGCTAAATCATGGCTCTTCGAAGAACAAACGGAAGGAGGAATGGAGATGGTGAAGGCCATAAGGATGGAAATGGTCATGGCATCAGCCAGCCCCACTAGTTCAGGAGCCCCAAGCACCAGAGCTAGCAACCCATGCTGAGTTTTGAGCCGCTATTCAGATGCTTGGGCAGGACTTTACCGCTCAGGTCAATTAGCTGGCCATTGCACATGTTCTACAAAATGGCAACGCAGCGGCAGCTCGAATCAGAGACTTCTTGCGGATGAACCCGCTGGAGTTCCTTGGATCCAAGGTAGATGATGACCCACATGAGTTCGTGGATGAGATTGTCAAGATCACCCAAGTCATAGGGATGAAGGGGGTTGAGTGCGTCGAGTTGGCCTCTTATCCTCTGAAAGGGGTCGCGCACATCTGGTTTCGCGAATGGAAGGATAGTAGGGTCGTAGGAGCAGGTCTAGTCACTTGGGAAGAGTTCCATGTTGCATTTCTAGACCGGTTCTTCCCTTGGGAGATGAGGGAGCTGAAGGCAGCTGAATTCATAAATTTGAAGCAAGGGATATTAATTGTACAAGAGCATGCCCTTCAGTTCATTCGCCTATCGAAAAATGCCCCAAAGTTTGTAGCCGATCAGAGGATGTGGGTGAGTAGATTCTTCCATGGAGTAGCGGGCTATTTGGACAAGGATTGTAGGACTGCTATACTCTATCAGGATATGGATTTCCCACGGATACCCCAGTAGATGGAGGCGGCTCATTCGAGAGAGAAGGAGGCTCAGAGGGCCAGGATTGAGGACGACAACTTCTCTCAGCAGAGGTCCGGTGGTGGGCACCAACAGCAGACCCACTAGAGATTATCAGACCCAGCATCTTCAGCATTGAGTGTTCCATCCAGGCCCAGACATGATCATAGAGGGTGGGCATCAGGCTCGAGAGGTTATAGCAGTAGACCCGCAGATTCCAACATCCTAGCTTGTCGCAGATATGGTCGGGCGCACACAGGCCAGTGTTTGGAAGGTTCAAGTGCTTGTTTCAGGTGTGGGAAGCATTGACACATGCTTAGAGATTGTCCACCCGTGAGACAGGATCAGGTTGGGGGACGAGGCCCAGCTTCTAGCGCAGCAGCCCTTCCTGTACACTCAACACATCAGGGGGCATCTACTAGCACAGCTGGCGGTAAGCGCCAGAACAGATTCTATGCTTTAGCATCCCGTCAGGAGTAGGAGGTCTCCCTGGATGTGGTCACTGGTATGTTGCAAGTTTTCCATATTGATGTTTATGCTTTACTAGATTCGTGGGCTACCTTATCTTTTGTGACACCTTATGTGGCCAGTAGCTGCGGAGTCAGTCTCAAAGTCTTGTCAGAACCCTTCTCAGTTTCCACTCTAGTAGGTGACTCAGTTATAGCTAGATGGGCATATAGAGGTTGCCCAGTATCAGTCCTACATAAGGTCACCTCAACAGATTTGATATAGTTATCCATGATCAACTTTGATATTATTCTTGGAATGGATTGGTTTTTTGCATGATATGCTTCAGTAAATTATAGAACCCGGGCTGTAGAGTTCAGATTTTCGGGTGAGCCAGTCTTAGAATGGAAGGGTAGTTCAGTTGTGCCTGTAGGTTGTTTCATTTCCTACCTTAAGGCCAGAAAGATGATTTCTAAGGGTTGCATATACCATCTGGTTAGGGTTAAGGATGTCGAGTCCAAGACCCCAACTATCCAGTCAGTTCTGGTAGTATGTGAGTATCCAGAGGTCTTTCCTGATGATTTCCCAGGTGTTCCTCTTGAGCAGGAGATTGATTTCGGTATTGACCTTCTTCCCGACACGCAGGCTATACTATTCCTCCTTACAGGATGGCTCCAGCCGGGCTAAAAGAGTTAAAAGAGTAGTTGAAGGACTTGTTAGATAAGGGTTTCATTAGACTGATCAAGTCTCCATGGGGTGCACCAGTTCTCTTTGTCCGAAAGAAGGATGGTTCTCTTCACATGTGTATTGACTATCGATAATTAAATAAAGTCACCATCAAGAACAAGTACCCTTTGCCCAGGATTGATGATTTGTTTGACCAACATTAGGGTTCCAATGTTTCTCAAAGATAGATCTCAGATCCGAGTGTCATCAGCTTAGAGTTGGAAAGAGTGATATCCCGAAAACAGCCTTCAGGACGCGGTATGGCCATTATGAGTTTGTTGTTATGTCTTTTGGACTAACGAATGCTCCTACAGGTTTCATGGACTTGATGAACAGGGTGTTCAAGAAATATATGGACATGTTCGTGATTGTGTTCATTGATGACATCCTTATATACACTCAGAGCAAGGAGGAGCACGCCGCTCACTTTATAATAGTACTTCAGACTCTCAAGGATCGCCAATTGTATGCCAAACTTCAGCAAGTGTGAGTTTTGGTTGGACTCCGTAGCATTTTTGGGCCATGTGGTATTGAGTAAGGGCATAACACTAGATTCTGAAAAAATCAAGGCGGTGAAGAATTGGCCTAGACAAGTGAATCCTTTAGATATTCTGAGTTTCTTGGGTTTAGTTGGTTACTATCGGAGATTTGTTGAGGTCTTTTCATCCATTTCAGCACCATTGACCAAGTTTACTTAGAAGAAGGTGAAATTCCAATGGTCGGAGGCCTGTGAGAAGAGCTTCCAAGAGTTGAAGACTCGACTCACTTTAGCACTAGTGTTGACCCTACCCGAGGGTACCGATGGATTCATGGTGTATCGTGATGCTTCAAGGATCAGACTTGGGTGTGTGTTGATGTAGCATGGGAAAGTGATAGCGTATGCCCCAAGACAGTTGAAAGTCCATGAGAAGAATTACCCGACCCAGGATCTTGAATTGGCCGCAGTGGTGTTCACGTTGAAGATATGGCGATATTACTTGTATGGGGTCCATGTGGATGTGTTTACGGATCACAAGAGTTTACAATTCATAGCCAAGTGCCCGAACTGTCAGCAAGTAAAGGTTGAGCACCAAATCAGGAGGAGTACTTCAGTCCATCAGTATTCCTACTTGGAAGTGGGAAGAAACAACATGGATTTCGTAATAGGATTACCTCGTACCCGCCGACAATATGATTCCATTTGGGTTGTGGTAGATAGGTTGACTAAGGCTGCATATTTCCTACCGGTGAAGATCATAGACTCAACGGATGATTATGCCAAATTGTATATTCGACAGTTGGTTCCGCTACATGGAGTGCCCTTGTCCATTATTTCGGACCGAGGTACTCAGTTTACCTCCCAGTTTAGGTGGTCTTTTCAGAAGGGGCTTGGGACTCAGGTTAAGCTCAACTTAGTCTTTTATCCACAAATGGATGGCCAAGCAGAGCGAACAATCCAAACTCTCGAGGAAATGTTAAGAGCATGTGTGATGGACTTCAAAGGTAGTTGGGATGATCACTTACCCCTGATCGAGTTTGCTTACAATAACAGCTATCATTCCAGTATCCAAATGGCACCCTTCGAGGCTCTCTATGGGCGGAGATGTAGATCGCCCATCAGATGGTTTGAGGTTGGTAAGGCAGCTATGATAGGGCTATTCAGTTCATGAGGCTATGGTGAAGGTTCAGTTGATAAGGGATAGGCTGAAAATCGCTTAAAGTCATCAAAAGTCATCAAAAGTCATATGCTGATGTGAGGAGGAGAGAGTTGGAGTTCGAGGTGGACGATTGGGTATTTTCAAAGGTATCTCTCATGAAGGGACTCATGCGGTTTGGGAAGAAAGGAAAACTCAGTCCCCATTATGTTGGTCCCTACCGGATTATGAGAAGAGTTGGTAAGGTAGCGTATGAGTTGGACTTGCCCTCAGAGTTATCTTCTGTGCATCCTATGTTTCATGTGTCTCTTTGAAGAAATATTTGGGAGATCTAGGTCTAATAGTCATGGTGGACAGCATTGGTGTAAAGGGTAGCCTTAGCTATGAGGAAGTTCCAGTTGAAATATTGGATCGTCAGGTTCGGAGGTTGAGGAATAAGGAAGTAGCTTCAGTAAAGGTGTTATGGAGAAATCAGCATGTTGAGGGAGATACGTGGGAAGCCAATCTTATTGGAATTTTCCATATCCGGCTCAGTTTTAGCTTGAGGTATCAGTTGTTTCCCTAATACTTTTATACCTGATGTCGGCCAAATTAAATCTCGCAATTGAGATATAAAGCAGTCGATGTGAAATATAGAATCCAACTGAGAGGTTGAGGTCGATCCCACAGGGAATATGGAAAGAACTTAAGTTAATGTGAATAGTTATTACTATTGGCTTACTTATTTCATATGGGGGAAGTTTTGAAAAATAAAATAATGAACATAAGTAGAAACTAAAAGATGATTACGTCAATTTTGGTTGTATTCAATTAACAAAGTATCTAGGATTGTGTTCCCCATGACTTCATAACCACAAGGTTTTATACTAGTGATCTATCCCAGTGTTTAGCATGCAATATTGGAAAGTTAAATTCACCTAAATGGTTGGTCCCCTATCTAGATGATTATCACCACGCAACTTAGTCCGTATACGGGTGTATGTTTAACTAACCCTTACCTTAATATCGGATTAGCTATTCCCGTACAAGGTATAGATATCAGATGAGTGTTGATAGCCTCAAATCTCCGTTGTTAAACTCTTTTTCCCATTCATTATCCCTTTGGTCTGGTGAATAAGAATAAGACAATATCTAACGTTTGCAACTGTTAAGAATCAATAAAAACGAAGAGAGAAACAATACATGCCTAAACTCTGTTCAAGAATCACTAAGTATTTTTACCTATGTGTGTTAATTCATCATGGTTCCCACAACCCTAGTTGTAGGTTTAACTACTCATGTTTGTACGATCACAATCACAAAATAAAGGATAATTCATGATTGCAACTTACAGAAATTTGTAGAAGAAAACCAAGTGAATTGAATAAAACTTCAAAACCGATGAATAAATTCCAATGTTTCTTTTGATCCTCAAATTCAAGAACAAAATTGTAAACTTTGTTTCTTGAACCAAGAATAATAGTACACAACACCAAAATCCACGTAAAAACTGTAACAAAAAGTATCGAAAATTGTGCTTCAAAAATAAACCTAAATAAGGTATTTATAGTTCCAAGAAAACCTTTTCCTAATTAAACTAGAACTCAGGTCGTCAGTGGTCACAGGCTAAGTAACTACTCGTTAGGACCTCAAACAAGTCGTGATCAGTCAAACACAATCATCCTTGGCATTAGTCCCAGTCGTGGCAACGGGTCACCTAACGACTCATTTTGTCAGGGCACGAGTCATTAGGCCTCTCGTGGTCCAGCCTCTTCAATTTTCCAGTGCACCTTATGATTCCTTCCATTGATCTCCTAACGAGTCGTTCAGTCTGACAACGACTCATGACGTCATTCGTTAACTTCACTGATTATTTCTTCAGACATCCGTCTCCCAGTCTTCATGACTAGCTTCATGATTCGTTACCAGATATAACAACTCCTGCTTTCAATCCGTGAAGTGCACTGTTCTTTTAACTTCAAAAGTTTAATCTATCCCACGACCTTGGCAACGAGTCGTGCACAGTGACAATGACTTGTGACATGACTAGCAGCCTCCCTTTCAGTTGTTTTAAGCCTTACTTTGCCCATTTCACTTCCAAAACCTATTTTCCTGCAATAATGAACACAAAATGCATCATACCTACATAAACATACTCGGAATGTGCATCGTTTCTTGGTTTTAAGCATCGAAAGTGCCGTAAAATCATGGCGCATCAACACCCTTAACTTAAAACTTTTGCATGTCCTCAGGAAAAAAAACAAAATAAAATAAAATACTTCAACGCTTTAATCAAAAGAACTCTAGGAAACTTACAGCCATCACAATTATTCATCAAATCAAATTTTCTAATCCCTCCTTTATCATATCAACACAAATCATGATGCATATGCAAAATTTTCAATCATGATAGAGGGGAATCAAAACATGGCAAAACACTATCACTTGCAACCATGCACATACATCTATAACACTGAGCTAGACAATTTGCAGACGATTTTGTTGACCAAATGCTCTGACCTCAAAGAAGTCCCATACTCACTCATGTGTATATGATTATTTCAATGTATTTCTCTTGGGACTAGGTAAGATCACACTCATTCTCTCAAAGAAATTCTAACTGTGTGCATGCAATGCCATAGGCTTTCCTTTACTTTCAATACCTCGATTTTCAGACAGGTAACTAGGATTACTATAGGACTTTTTAAGCTTGTAACATAGGCTCAAGTTTGGGTATGGTGCATATGAGATTAGTAGCTTAACCCTCCTTGGTACTACATACATTTTGACTCCACTTTTAACCTTATTTTTATTTTCTCCCTTTTTTTCTTTTACTTGCTTCTTTCTTTTATTTTTATTTGTAGCTACGACTGCAGTTTCTCTTTCATCAAGCATTCATTGATGTCACATTTTTCTTTTCTTGCTCTTTGACAACATTTTTATTTCTTTCTATTCTTTCATTATGCACACCATACCTGCTTTTTCCTTTTCATCACCCAATCTTGTTCCACCCTACTCTTCTTAATCATCCCTATCATAGCCACCCTCAACTTAGGTGATTTGCCTGAGTTTAGGTTCACAGTGTCGAAGGAGGGACTAGAGCCAAAACAGGTTCATTCTTATTCAAAACAGGAAGGTAAATTGGTGTAAACAAAAAGAAAGGTCAATTTAAGCTCAAACATATGGATCAAGGGATATTTATTTTCTTTTGGTAGGTCTTTAAGGCTAAAGTGGGCTTATTATTCATAAATGGCCTATGATCCTTTCTTAGTTTCCCATCCTCTATCTTGGTACGACTAACCAGGCAAGTTCTAGATTGACACACACAAATGAATTTAACTTCTAGATCTCACTCACACATAGAATAGGTCAACATCATCACTTCTACTAACTGTTAGTTCAGGCACAGCCATACAATGGTAAACATGTTCACAGTTTCAATGCAATGCAAAGATTCACATAGGTCATACTTGTCGATTTTAACACACATATAAAAAATATTAGGAGGGGTATCAAATCATTAGTTCAACAAAAATCAACAATTTAAGCTCTTGAATGTTTTAAGTTCACCTAACTTTCTTTTGACTGACATAACCAATCATAAAATCTTAAACGTTCCGGTTCTACTAGATAAGGAACACCCGGGGAAAAAGATATCCGTCAAGAAAAACCCTTGAGTTATGTTCAGCAAGCAATACACAAGTATCTCTCCCCACCCCCCATCAAGAAAAGTATGCGTTGTCCTCGACGCATATATATAAAAAAAAATGGAAATAGGGAACATACCTGTGTGAACTAGGTGTCTGCTACCTGGTTAGTGGAGGGTGCAGATACTCCTCCAGTGTCCTCTTCGATGTCACCGGCTTGACCGGGTGCATTTTCAGAACCAAAGGAGCTCGTCCCTTCTCCACGAGTTCTCGCTGCCTCAATATCGACTCTATGTTGAGCCTCCTCTCTTGATATATGCAGCACTCTCTCTATCTCACTCTGCTCTTGCTTTTTTTGACAGAGCAGAGAGTCATCATCCTCAAAATTTGCCTCCTCATGAGGCCTTTTTCCCATATCATGTGCCACTGGCTCCTCAGTATTGAAATCAAACATCGGCGGTAGCTCTTCTTGACTTTCATCTTCTATCATGGGAAGCTCAGGTGGAGGTATGGCAGCTACCTATCGTGCGGCCAAATCTTGCACCTTAGCTCTGAGTGCTCCTACCTCTGCATAACACTTTTCCAATTCAGGTTCCTGTAACTGTGCAATGCACTCATTCATGCGTCTCTCAAAAGCGTCCAACCAACCATGCACAGAACTAGATAATGCCTCCAACTCCTTTGACACCCCAGGCTTTACCTGCTCCATTAAAACTTTACCTTGTAGAGCCGTGTGTGCCTGCTGCTTTTTGACCTTAGCTAGTCGCCTAGCCATGTCAACCTAAAATTCCTAAGAAATTGTAACTAGGCTGGCTATAGGGGCTCGTGGAGGAGCAACTAGTGGTCTAGGAGCTGTTGCGTTGGATGATGACTTGGGAACATCAGCAGGTGTAGAGGTGTCCGCTTCATCTGTAGCCTTAGGTTGGCTACCAATCTCTTTTCCCTTAGTAGGCTCAGCCGCCAAGTCAGTGAACTATGCATCATCGGTCTGCATACTGCTGCCAAATGCCTCTGCTAAAATGGTCGCTCCAACGGATGCGGCATACTGACTCCTCGCCCTCGATATTGGATTTGTCTCATCTCTGATCAACCTAATATCTGTAATCTTCTGTACCACTATCCTCTGGTCAACTGATGGCAACTATGGCACCTTTGACTCCTGATAGAGTCTATCAATAAGACATGGGAAGGGAATTGTAGTACCATCATTTATCGCCCGCTCTCTAAATGCCTCAACAATGTACCGCGGGAAATTGATGGCATATCCCTCCATAATGTTGGCTACCAATGCCACTCTGTCAGGTGTGAGAATATTATCATTACTAGTAGGGACCATCCTATGTTGCACAAGTTACCACCAAAATTTAGCTTGAAAATTGAGTGTGGCCTTCTTGATCTAAGACTTGGTGCCGTGCAACCATTCAACCAATGGACCTCTTGTGGCATTGACCCAAGATAGCCAAGTGTACTACCTGATTCGCTCCTCACTATTCAGTTTTTTCGTCTTAACTTTCTTTAGCTCAAAAAGTCCGTGATCAAACTCGGCTGTGTTCATTGGGGCTGATAGTCTGGCCCATACAATAGCTTGGAGATGGTCCTCTCAAATATATCCACAGGTGTCTCCCGAACCAACACTTGAGTCAAAGCTGACCTCTTCTTCCATTCCTGACCAGCTAATGCTAGACGTTGTAGTGTGCCTGTGTAGGATGTACAGAATTCTCTAACTAGGCAGAGGCTGTAACTTCCTGATGGCTCGGTCAACTAACTGAACCTGTACTTTTCAAATAAGTCCTGCAGCTCTAGAAGGTCCTTAAGCTCCGTAGTGACTAGCCTGGGCTCCTCATAGATTCTCCTCTTTGGATGTCCTTTATTGTTTGGAGAAATGAATCAGTTATAGATAGCCCTCATACCATGAATACACCATCTCCTCACATTCCTTGGTTGATCATTGGATGTGTTTGAGGTCTCAGTCAATTCATCATCGAAGTTCCTTCACTGAGCATGTGACTCATCGGTTATCTCTACGTTTTCCCCAGCTGTAGTGCCCTCAGGAGCAGTTGCGGTTATAGCCCTGGCATTCTCATCTATACGAATGGGCAGATCTCTTGCCAGTGGAGTAGGAGTATCGACCAGGGTTGTCGGATTTGTAGTTTGCTGAGCCCTAGCCCTTGTTGATCTCCTCACCAATTGTTCCTCTGACACTTCATATTCCTCCTCTGAGCTACTTGACTCTTCGGAGGATGATGGCGCATCACGAAGTCTGCGGTATGACGGTTGACTTTGCTCAGGTACTTGTTTCTTTGCCTGACCTTTTCTTGGTGTACCCCTCAAAGCCATTGTACCTGTGGAAGAGTTGTTAGTATACCAGATGAAGTGAAACATAAGTATTTTTACACTAAGTCTCAGTGGACATAACGAGTGACTCAACGAGTCGTTTCACTAGCAACGACTCATGAGGTCTTTCCTTGTCTCAGACTATGGTTTCTTCATGTTGGACCAGTGTACTTAACGACTGGTCACAATGAGTCGTTACCTAAGGTGACGACTCGTTAGGTTGGTCGTTAGGTAGACTAGTCACCAGGTTTTAATTCCACTCAAGATGAGCCATATGACGAGTCATGAGATGATACCACGACTCGTTACATAGCTCGTTCTCAAGAGTTTTACATACAGATTCAATTTTCTCACATCATGTTCATCATACAGATTCATCATCATATAGACTCATCGTTGAAAATACAAATTCCACAAGAACAACTTCATCCAATTCGTCAAGGGTTCGAAAAAAAAATTTGTTCAACGTCTTACCACTAGGCTTCCGGGAAATTCATGAGATTAGGTCGAATTTAAAACTCATTATATGAGAAAACTAATGGAGAATAGAATGCACAATCAATCACTCACAATAATTTCGAGTTGAGCAGGAATGAGTCGAATTTTGCAATCTTGTGAATCTACGAACAGGTGCGTGCAGTCGTGTGTGTGTGAATACATTGAGAGGTAGCAGTTTATCTTGCAATGGTGAATTTTTTGGTAGTTTTGAAGTTAAGTGTCATGGGTTTAAGCTTAGGTAAGAATTAGGAATGCAAGATTGTTGGGTTTTATATGATTGAAAAAAAAATACCCTAATTATTTGCGTGGGTTGGGTCGGATGAAAGTTACTTAAAAACACAGACCCACTGAACAAGTTGTTACGTGATGAGACTACTCATTTGTCCCTTCCTGCATTGAATTGAGCTGGGACCTAAGGAGTCAAGAAACGACTCGTGGTGTCACCCAACTAGTCGTGACCTGAGTCGTGGTCCTTGAGCTGTTGTCACTTCATGATGGTCAACTTAACGAATCGTTTGGTTTCCCAACGAGTTGTTGAGTGAGTCATTTTCACCTTTCTCAATTTAATTCCACCTTTGATCCAATATACATGATGGAGGACCTCACGATTCATTGCCACTGGCAACGACTCGTTTGGTCAACCGTTGTCTACACTGTTTTATGCAGCTTTGGTGACGATTCAGTTAACAAGTCATTTGGTGTGATGACGACTCGTACTGTGCTTTTTGGCACTAGCAACTCAAGTTCATATCTTTGGTTTTAACTTCAACTTTCCCATCTTAATCACCTGCACACATCAACATTTGTAAACACTATATTTTTCTTACATGTACAACTTAGGTTGCCTCCCAAGAAGCGCTTGATTTAACGTCGCGACACGAAGCAGATATTTTGATTACTTTGACTTCACCAAAATACCACCATGGGTTGCCTCCCATGCAGCGCCTGATTTAACGTCGCGGCATGATGGAATTCCCCCAAGTTACTCAGACTTCACTCAGGGTCCAAAGGTCTATCATTTTGAGTTCTTCACTTTTTCCCAAATAAGCTTTCACCCGCTAAATCATTCACTTTAAACTGCTTTCCTTCATGGTTTTCTAGTTCGATTGCCCCATGGGAGAATACTTGGACCACTCAAAAAGGTCTTAGCAATTTATATTTCAACTTACCAGGAAACAACCAAAGTCTAGAATTGAATAGTAGCACCATATCACCCAGACTGAATTCTCTTTTCTCAATCTTCCAGTCATGCTGATTTCATCCTTAATTTGTAAATTTTGGAACTCTCATAGACTTTCAACCATAATTCATCAAGCTCATTTAATTGATCAATCCTCAAGTTTGCAGCTTCATTCCAGTCCAAATTCAGCTTCTTAAGTGCCCACATAGCTTCGTGCTCAAGTTCAACCGGAAGATGACATGCTTTTCTATACACAAGCTGATACAGAGACATACCTCTAGGAGTCTTGAATGCGGTCCGATAAGCCCATAAAGCATCATCTAGATTTCTTGCCCAATCTGTCTGATTTGCATTCACAGCCTTCGCCAAGATAGTCTTTATCTCTCAGTTTGTGACTTCAACCTTCCCACTAGACTGCAGATGATAGGGTGTTGCCACCCTGTGCTTTACCTCATATTTCTCCAATAAAGAGAGAAACAACCGGTTACAGAAGTGCGAACCCCCATCACTAATGATGGCTATGGGAGTCCCGAATCTAGAAAATATATTCTGCTTCAAGAATGTTGTGAAACTCTTCCCTTTATTATTTGGAAGCACAACTGCTTCTACCCATTTTGAAACATAGTCAACAGCAGCAAGTATGTACTTCATCCCGTTTGAGCTTACAAATGGGCCCATGAAATCAATGCCCCATACATCAATTAGCTCAATGACCATGATGGAAGTAAGAGAAAGCTCATGCCTCCTTACCTCTGACATGCATAACATGCCTTTGCGAAATCATGCACATCCTGGTGAATGGTTGGCCAATAATACCCAAATTGTAGAATTTTGTGAGCAGTGCGAATCTCGCTGTGGTGGCTCCAACAGGGGATGAGTGGCAAGCCTCCAATATACTCAGCATCTCTACCTCGGGCATGCATCTCTAAATAAACCCATCAGCACATATGCGAAATAAGTAGGGGTCATCCTAGAAAAATTTCTGCACATCAGACATAAACTTCTTCCTCTGGTGAAAAGATAAGTGCTTCGGTACAACATCACTCACCAGATAATTGGCAAAGTCTGTAAATCGTGGGATGAGATCTTGTGAGGTCGCTAGAACCTGCTCTTCTGGGAATACATCATCTATGTCATGCTCATCTCGAATTTCTGCATCAGGTTCCAATCTTGATAAGTGATCTGCCACCTAATTTTCAGTCCCTTTCCGGTCTTTTACTTCGAACTCGAACTCTTGTAGCAGCATAACCCATCAAATCAATCATGGCTTGGCATCCTTCTTTGCCATCAGATATCTCAAAGCTGCATGGTCTGTATGGAATATCTCCTTAGTTCCAAGCAAGTATGCCCGAAACTTCTCAAATGCAAAAACTACACCCAACAGCTCCTGTTCTGTCATGGTATAATTTTTCTGAGCTGCATTTAGAGCCTTGCTAGCATAATAAATTGGATGGAAAATATTTTCACACCTTTGACCTAACACAGCTCCTAGGGACATATCGCTAGCATCACACATGACCTCAAAAGTCAAAGACCAATCAGGTGCCACTATAATTGGGGCAATGGTCAATCTCTCTTTCAGGCATTCAAACGCCTTCAGAAATGCCTCGTCAAAAACAAACTTCACCTCCTTATCGAGCAGTTTACACAATGGATGTGTAATTTTGGAGAAGTCCTTCATGAATATTCTATAAAACCCTGCATGACCCAAAAAGCTTCGAACACCTTTCACAGAAATTAGAGGTGAAGACTAGTAATTACCTCAATCTTGGCCCGATCTACCTCAATACCCTTACCAGAAATCTTGTGGCCTAGCACTATACCTTCCTTGACCATGAAATGGCACTTTTCCTAGTTAAGCACCAAGTTGGTCTCTTCACATCTCTGCAGCACCTTGCTCAAATGAGCCAAACAATCTTCGAATGAATCACCCACCATAGAAAAATCATCCATAAAGACTTCAATTATGTCTTCCACCATGTCAGAAAATATGGACATCATGCAACGCTAAAAAGTGGTAGGTGCATTACATAACCCGAATGGCATCCTCTTAAAAGAAAATGTACCATAAAGGCAAGTGAACGTGGTCTTCTCTTAGTCTTCAGGGGCTATAAAAATCTGATTGTACCCCGAATAACCATCAAGGAAATAGTACCATCCTCTACCTGCAAGTCTGTCTAACATCTGGTCCATGAATGGCATTGGAAAGTGATCTTTTTGCATCCAACGGTTCAGCTTCCTGTAATCCATGCATACTCTCCAACTGGTGACTGGTATTAGAGGAATGAGCTCATTATTAGCATTTTGGACCATCGTGATTCCTCCTTTTTACGGTACACATTGGACTGGGCTCCCCCATTTGCTGTCTGTAATAGGATAAACCACACATGTATCCAACCACTTGATGATTTCCTTCTTGAACACCTCTTGCATAGGTGGGTTTAACCTAAACTGATGTTCAATACTTAGAATATAATCTGTCTCTAGTTGGATCTTGTGAGTGCAAATTCATGCTGGGATTTCGATAAAATCTGCAATGGTCCACCCGATAGCTTTTTTATATCTCTTTAAAATGGAAACCAAAGCCTCCACTGGCCCTTCCTCCAAGTCAGCTACAACAATGACTGGTGAAGTGTTGCTGGCTCCCAAAAATACATACTACAGATGAGACGAGAGTGCTTTGAGCTCTAATACCGGAGGCTCCTCAATAGATGGCTTGGCTGGTGGGGTCACCCGATTCTTCAAGTCTAGATCAATCTTATTTGGAGCATAAGTGTATGACCCCATGCCAGCAAGTGCATTTACAATATCCTCATGCCCATGGATCTCCTCAACACCAATATCCGTCAAAACTGCTACTAATTCATCAAGAAACAATAACCTCTCCATAGGTAGAATTGGGAACTCAGGTTCCACTACATCAATTACAGAGACCACCCTCATATCATTTGGTTGCTTCATGGATCTGCATATATTGAATGTCACTTCCTCATTATTCAACCAAAATTTAAGTTGTCCAGTCTCCATATCTACAAGAGCACGTCCGGTGCGAGGAATGGTCACCCCAAGATAATGGGGACCTCAAAATCAACTTCACATTCAAGGATGACAAAATTGGCCGAAAATATAAAGGAATCCACCTTCACTAGAACATCATATAGAATTTCCATCGGATTCTTCACCGTACGATCTGCCATCAAAAGCTGCATTGTAGTCGGTCTGGGGGCTCCCAAGCCCAACTGTCTGAAAACTGCTAATGGCATCAAATTAATACTAGCACCCAGATCACATAATGTCTTAGAAAAAGTAAAGGCTCCAATAGTGCATGGTATGGTGAATGCCCCAGGGTCCTCCTTTTTCTGAACAACAGAACGAGATGCTATTGCACTACAATGGTGCAAATTGTCTGCAGGTTCGAAACTCACATTCCTCTTTCTAGTGACAAGGTCTTTCATGAATTTGGCATAGCCAGGCATCTGCTCAAGTGCCTCAACTAATGGGATGTTCATGGACAATTGCTTCAACACGGAGATAAACTTGTGATACTTCCCATCTTCAACCTTCTTCTTCAACCATTGTGGAAAAGGAGGAGGAGGTCTAGGGATCGGTGTGAACTTTTATTATGTGTCCTTCTCCTTCTCATTTCCAAATCCATGCTCCTTTGCATTACTAGGAGACGTCTTTACCACTGAATCTCCAACCAAAGTTGGATCCTTAGAATTTGCTATCCTGTCATCATTAATTGCTATGGGCTCTTCTATTTCATCAATCCCAACCGGCCTCGGAGGATCAACTGTCGCCTTCCCACTCCTAGTCGTGATCGCCATGTAGTGATTGCCATTTTTCGGATTTTGTACTGTGTTGCTGGGAAGTGCGCCTTTCTGCCTCTAATTAATTGCAACAAACATCTGACTCAACTGCTTCTCAATCTGCTTAATGACCACGACATGTGATTCCACCTTTTGATTCATACTAGAAATGTCCGCGAAGAGCTCCTTAAAGTGGCTATATGTTGTTTCCATCTGCTTAAGTACATTGGACAACATGTCTTCTACCCTTGAACTACTAGACTCTGGATCACGGTTCCTTGGAGGAACATACAAACCTCTTCTATCATTCTTGTACTCCTCGCTCTTCTTCCAGTCTCCATTGTCTCTGTACTAATCTCGGTTGTAATTGTTATCCTTGTAAAAGTTTTGACCTTGGTTCCCTTGACCTTGACACCAGAAGTCTTGGTTAGACCCTTGGGTGTTGGTCCGGAACCCGCCCTTTGATCATTCAGGTAGTTAGCTTCCTTCTCATATTCAAATTCACCTCTATCATTTCTTGGGGCTTTTCCTTGAGAGCCCACAGCATTAACTTTCTCAGCTCCAGCTCCCATCAGATGCTTAGCAAGCAACCCCATTGTGGTCTTTATATCTACAATGTCTTGATCTCTTTCTTCATCCTTTCTTCTCTGTTCTGCAGACATACCTACCGCATAAGAACCAGCCAGAATCTCCGACTCTCTTGTGTGCTAAGCGCAGTTGGTTTTGGTGATTCTGTCTAGTAACTCAGTAGCTTCCGCATAGGTGTGACTCATAAAAGTTCCACTAGAGATGGTATCAACCACTACCTTAGTGTTATCATTCAGACACCTATAGAAGATCTCCAACAATGTATCATCTAGAATCCTGTAGTTGGGCACCCTTTTGAGTTTCTTGTTGAAATGCAGCCATGTCTCATGAAGTGCCTTTGAATTCAATTGCCTGAAGTTATATATCTCATCTTTCAGCTGCAACGCTTTGGAAGGTGGGAAGAATCTTTCCAGAAAAGCTCTCTTAAGCTCTCCCCAAGTAGTGATAGAATTATTTGGCAGCTTAGCCAACCAAATTGTTGTCTCACTCCTTAGTGAAACGGGAAATAACCTCAGTCTGATTGCATCCTGTCTCACTCCCGATTGTTTGTATGACTTGCAGATACCCAAGAAATTTGTCAAGTGAGTATGGGCATCATCAATTACATGACCCACAAATATTCATTTCATGTTGAGCAGTTGGATCATAGCACTGGTAATATCAAACTTTGCCCCAGCAGGCAAAGGGGGAGGGACAATAGCTCTAGTGGCACCGGCTTCATCTATACAACATCGTCCTCCTCATCTAAATCCCGGTGTCTCTGTTGTTTTGGACCTCTGTGCCTTCTAGCTTGTTCTGCTACGGCAGCTAGACATTGTTCTTTAGCAACCCTAGCTAACTCAAAATCTCTAGCCCAAGCTTGCTCCTCAGACAACATTCTCGCTATCGCTTGGTCCACTATCTCCTGTTCTTGTATGTTGGAAATTCTTCTTAGAGTCCTTAGTGTCTGCTCAAGTTCGTGATCGATTGGAACCAGGAATTTCCCTTGGCTCCTAGTATCGGGTATGCACGAACCAAGTGAATTGAATAAAATTCCAAAACCGATTAATAAATTCCAATGTTGCTTTTGATCCTCAAACTCAAGAACAAAATTGTATACTTAGTTTCTTAAACCAAGAATAATAGTACAAAACACCAAAATCCACGTAAAACTGTAAAAAAAACTGTCATAATCTGTGCTTCAAAAATAAACCTAAATAAGGTATTTATATTTCCAAGAAAACCTTTTCATAATTAAAACTAGAACTCAGGTCGTCAGTGGTCATGGGCTAAGTAATGACTCGTTAGGACCTCAAACGAGTCATGATCAGTCAAACACAATAATCCTCATCATTAGGCCCAGTCGTGGCAATGGGGCACCTAACGACTCGTTGTGTTTGGGCACAAGTCTTTAGGCCTCTTGTGGTTCAGCCTCTTCAACATTCCAGTGCACCTTACGATTCCTTCCAGTGATCTCCTAATGAGTCATTCAGTCTGACAATGACTCGTGACGTTGTCCGTTAACTTCACTGGTTATTTCTTCAGGCATCTGTCTCCCAATCTTCATGACTATCTTCACGACTCGTTACCAGATATAATGAGTTGTGCCTTCAATCTGTAAAGTGCACTGTTCTTTTAACTTCAAAGTTTAACCTATCCCACGACCTTGGCAACGAGTCGTGCACAGTGACAACGACTTGTGACATGACTAGCAGCCTCCCTTTCAGTTGTTTTAAGCCTTCCTTCGACCATTTCACTTCCGAACCTATTTTTCTGCAATATTAAACACAAAATGCATCATACCTACATAAACATACCTAGTATGTGCATAGTTTATTGGTTTTTAAGCATTGAAAGTGTCATAAAATCATGACACATCAATATCTCAGAAGCCCAAAGATCAGATCCGGGAGTTGAAATGGAGAAAAACTGAAATTCTGCACTAGGTCACATAATGGGTCGTTAGGTGACCAGTGAGGAGAGACCACGAGTCGTGAAGTGACTTGTGGTGAAGCAAGGAATTGGCATGGATTGGGGAAGACCACGGGTGTGACCATTTGAGTCGTAGTCAGGCCACACAACTCGTGAGGTTACTCGTGGCCTGGACTGGGTGCTTGGCTAGTAGTTTTGGGCAGTGGGGATCACGGGTGGTGACCACGAGTCGTGGTCAGCCACCATGATTCGTGGGGTCCCCTAATGATTTTAGGCAGTGTGCATCACGATTCAAGGCCACGAGTCGTGGCCAGTGGGGACGAATCGTTGGGTCCCTTGTTGGGACCCCCTTGCAGTTAATTTTCTGCAAATTAGTAAGGTACTTTTCATAATTCCTATGTTCCTAAAGCTTAAAATACGTTGTTTTATCCTATAAAAGGTGGGTTTTAGAGGGGGAAAACTATCCTAAGTCTTCATTCATGCATGCAAGAGAATAAAGAGGTGATCAAAGGGGTGATTCAAGGTTTTGTTCTTCAATTCCTTTCAATTTCTTTTTGGGCATTCAAGGGAGTGTAATATTTAGCTATCTTCAGGTATGTAAGGTTATGAATGGGTGCTTCCATTCACACCCATGCCCAATCTCTACGAATTTATAAAAAATCTATCGAAAATCTGTTTGGGTTTGGAAATCTAATTTTATGAAAACCTAATGATTTACTAGTGGGCTTTTCTTATATTCTATGGATTTTTATTAGGTTTTACAACGTATTTTTATTTATAAAATTATCGATTTCTATTTTTATTAAATTAAGCTTATCTAAGCATGACCCATGATAAGTCGATTTATGATCTTTGCTTCAATTGATAATATTTACAAGCCCAGCATGATTTATGATCCGAAATATGAATTTATTCGATTACCCATTATGATTTGATGATTTTCAAGTTATATGTATGATCTATGAGTTTGCATGAAACCTATGATTTACGAATTATGTTTTTTTGCCGACTCACGGGCCTTGTGTCATGGCTAATTCACGTATGTACAATTATGTTTATGATTATCATGATTTAACTAGTCCATGAATTCATGTATGTTATACTATGAGCACTATATATATATATATATGTTTTAGGAGTGGTATCGAACATCGAGTAGGTTCGAGGCCTAGGTTCTGCTCGGGATCTCATAAACTACGTGCCACCGTAGGTATGTTGGGCCTCCTTTGTGATTGTCCCCTGCCTAAAAGGCCCTTTTTCGTGGTGATATCACACTTTTATGGTTCTATCCTTGGAAAGGTATGAAGGGCCTCCCGACTAGGTTTACAAGTTGGACTTCATGTGTGCTCATATGGGGTATATCAGTTAAGAGAATCTCCCACTGTTCCTCATGATTTATGCATGCCTATGATTATGTATATTGGCTCAAGTTATGTTCAATACGACTTTCCTCTTATAATTACGATTTCGATTGTATTACGAATGTTTTGAAAACCTTGAGCCCTATGATATGTTATGTTATGATATTTAAGATATGAGCATGATTTCCTACTCTTATGCTGTTTTATGAGCTTTCGCACATTTTAAGGTGTATTTTACTTACCTTTCATACTCGGTACATTCTATGTACTGACCACATACTTTCTATGCCGTATCGTCTTATGATACAGGTTCCCGCTCTCAGGCTCATCCTCATATCTAGATCATATCAGAGTGCACTTTCAGCTTTTTGGTGAGTCCTCGTGTTCCGAGGGCCATTTGACAGGCATTCATGCTATTTTTTATGTTTCAGTACTTGTTCGGGTTAGTTGGGGTATCGTCCCATCAACCCATCGTATGTAATAGAGGCTTTTAGACAGTATGTAGTACTTAGCTTGCATATATGTCTAGAGATTTCCTCACATTACGATATGTTACGATTATGTTTTCGTTTTCGCTATGCTTTGTGATTAGTCTTTCGCTTATAACGAATGAAGTTACATGTATTCTTATGCCATGGGTCGACTTGGGGCCTCTCAGGGTTCCTTGTCCCATGTTATGATCCAGGTCTACGTCTGGATCGTGACAAACTCTCTATCTAGTTTCATGTTCAGTTCATGTGTGCAAGTTTGTTTTATGTTATAGTAAATGTATGTGATTTGCGAATTTTGTTCAGGTATGTATTTTGAATCGGAGGTAGTCATTCCATCAGTTTTCGATTTAAAGGATCAGTATTTGATAATGATAATTGCATAACTCTGCTGTTTTGTGTGCTTTCCAACATTCGAGGATGAATGTCCCCAAGGGGGAAATATTGTTATACCTCGGGAGCTCAACATAGTTGGGAAAAGGAAAGCAGGGTAGTGTACTTGACGAGAGTCTCCATGAGTTGTTGTCAGCCTTAACGATTCGTGGGGTGAGTCATTGGTAGGCTTGGAGTCCAATGTTTGGAAATGAGGAAGTGTACTTATGAGTGGTGACCTCAATTCGTGGTCGCCCATAACGAGATGTGAAGTGACTCGTTACGAGCCCAGGAGATCAAATAAGGCAGTGCACTTGACGATCGACATAAGAGTAGTGCCCTCTAGCAACGAGTCGTTAGGTCGCCCGTTAGGACCACCTAGCAGTTATTTTCACGAAATTAGTAAGGGTATTTTCATAATTCCTAAGTTCGTAAATCCTAAACTATGTCGTTTTAGCCTATGAAAGATGGTTTTTAGAGGGGGAAACTATCCTAAGTGTTCATTCATGCATGCAAGAGAATAGAACAGTGATAGAGAGGTGATTAAAAGGGAGATTCAAGGTTTCTTCTTCAATTTCTTTCAATTCCTTTTTGGGCATCCAAGGGAGAGTAAGATTCAGTATCCATTAGGTATATAGGGTTATGAGCTGGTGTTTTCTTCCACACCCATGTCCAATTTCTCTCTAAGTATGAGAATTTCCTATAATCAAGCTATGGGTTTTTACTCAAATGCATGAATATTCAATTTATATACATGGGTATGATTAAATTGTGTTTCCCTGCTTGAAGTATGAAGAATGGGTAGTTTTAAATTATTTCCATAGAAAATTATGTTTTCTAGTTTTTATGAAATTTAAGGCCCATTGATAAGAAGTTACTAAAAGAAGAGATTGGTGATGAGATATGATGATGAAAAGCATGTTTCCAAGCTACCTATGATTATGATATTGTTTTCAAAAATATTTGAGTAGTTCCAAGCATGATAAAGTGTTGGGAAAGGCCCTTATGTCAAGTGTGTGTGATGTATTGTCTCTAAAGTAAGCTTACCACATTGTTTTGGAGCAAGGACTCCCAATTATCTTTGAGCTTGTGGTATGTTTGAATTATAGCTTCTCATATGCATGATTTCATATTTAACATGTACTTCATTATTGAGCTTTTTCAATAGACAATGTTGAGTTTTGTTATAAAATGATGTAAAACATATGCATGTTTTTGGGAGAAGAGTCTAGCACCGAGCGGGCTAAGGGTCGATCACCCTATGACCCAGAACTACGCGCCAACGTAGGTTGATACTGTTATATGAGTTGGGACCTCCCTTGTGAGCTTCCCCTTGCCCGAATGGGCCTTCAGCTTAAAATTAATATCATGGTAGCATCCCCATCCCTAGCAAGGTTTTGACGGCTCTGCCCACTTGAGTGTAATAATCAGGACCACGTAAGCATTATCGTGGTATGTCGGTTAAACGATGAGTCTCCCATTGTTCCTCATGATTTTAAAAAATGCATATTCATTACTTATGAGATTTATGAAAATGCATGGTCTAAAGCAGGTTTGACTCAATGTTCAACTTTCACTTATAAATGTCAGAATTCAGCTTTGAGTGAATCGATTCAGTTATGATGTTATGAAGCATGTTATATCATGTTATGAAGAGGTCATGATTTCAAAAAGAATGCATGATTCTCAATTTTATGATGTTATGTTTTATTTGATGCATTGTCTTTAAATGATTTTACTTACATCAACGGGTTTGCTTACCTTGCATACTCGGTACATTCCACGTACTGACTGCATACTTTTATGATGTATCATTTCATGATACAGGACCCAGCTCTCAGCTTCGGCCCCACTCTTAATTAGCTTATCGGTGTTAGCGTTGCTTATTTGGTGAGTACTAATCTTCTGAGGACTAGACTATCCATCTTTTCTTTATGTATTTCAGTTTCAGTATTGTTGAGTTAGTTTGGGTCTTGTCCAATCAAATCGTCATGATTAGAGGCCATTCATACATAAGTATGTATTCAGCTTCGGATTTTATATTCTGATGTTATATTCAAGTTAGACTTCCTCTATGATTGTATTGATGGTTATTCAGTTCTTGATTGAGTTAGATGTATGCTTATGCCATGGGTCAACTTCTGGTCTCTCGGGGAACCTTATCCCATGCTGCAATCTGGGTGTCCATTCGGGTCGTGAAAGCCGCCCATAGCACCGAGAGTCGGGCACGTTGCGCCGCTCAAGGTGCCGGGCTGGCCAATGCGGCGCGGCGTAGTGCGCCTGGCCTCCGGCACCTGACCTCCTGCTTGCTCCATGTCGTGCTTGTATACTCATCCCCCAGGTATTTTCCCACATGCGTTGTACTCCAAAACTCTCAACATACGCATGCACGCGTTGGTTAAACTATAGGAACTTACGTGGTGTAACAAGATCCTAATATGTGGCTCGGCAAACTGTGTCTATACTTGAGGCTACATTATAGATAATGATGGCACTCCCAGCGAAGAGGGGCGTTAATACATGAAATTGTACTGTACGTAAGATGGAAATAATAAACTTAAAATATGGAGGAGTAGTGGAACCATGCATAAAATCATAATTTAAATCATGAAAAAATCATAGGGTTCTAAAAGAAAAATGTGCAATTTGATCTAAAAGGTCATAAATCATAAAAAAAAAGTTGTGATTGTACCGACCCATCCGTCATTGTATGTTAATTAATGGCCTTAGAACCTTGTGGAACTCCCATGATAAGTGAGTTAATAAAAGCTCAAAAGGGATGGGTAGTAAGAGATGATTTAAGTATGAGTTGGGAAAACTATGCAGATTATCAAGCTACTAGTTAGTAGGGGGTCCATTGCATTGGTAGGATTTCTGTTGCTGCGAGACCATGATAGAGGTAGGAGGTCTGCCATAGTGATGAAAGAGGAAAATTGCCGAGTCTGCCGTGGTGAGACTCTAGTCTCCATAGCGGGTGTGCTGTAGTTGAAAGGGACCACTGCAGCAGACAGTACGAGATAGAATGCCTGATTTATTTAGAATTTTGAGGTTTTCACCCCATTATTCTAAGGCACGAAAAAACGAAAGGCTTAGGGCAATTTTCTTGAGGCAAAAATGGTTGTTCTTTCTAAGGTAAGGTTTTTTAGCTAATTCCTTTCTTTATTTGATTCCCTAACAACCTAAAATCAATGGGTGGTCTTAAATGGTGGGTTTTTTTTGTTAAGAATCCTATGTTTATGAAAACTAGAGCTAATGATATGGCCGATAATTGGGTAGTGATTCCTAGGCTAAAAGTGTGTAATAAACACTTCCTAGGAGATTATGGTTGCATGTAATAAAATGAGGGTTAGTTTGAAGACTCAAAAATTTGTAAAATTGAGACCTTTAGCACTTTTAAATGCTTAGAAAGGAATTAAGGAGTAGAAACTTCATGAAATATATGGAAATGATCTAAGTCGGATCAAAAATTGAATTATCTTGTGGGTAACAATTGGGACTATTATGATAGGTAAATTGGGATGCGTAACTCCCCAAGACCCTTTTTGTTGAAGAATAGATAATGAAATGCTCTTGTGATTGTTGTTCGTAAATTTTGAGCATTCTAAGGGTTTGAGAAAAGGAAAGGCTCTAGCAGAGTAGCTTGATATTCGAGTCCTCCAGTCGAGGTAGGCTATGGTTTATGAGGAGTTAGACTTTATTTAATAACTTATATGTGTTGTGGTTCGACGAACATGATTAATTAGTCTTCCAACACTAGTTGTGCTAGAATTATGATCATTTAGTCATGCTTGTGAACAAACTCGGAGATTTATACTTTATGGTTGTTGTTTGAAGGTGCATTGTGATGATCAATACATATGTCTTAATTGTCTTATGTGTTGACTAAATTGTTGGCATGTTGAACTATGCTGGTGAATGTGAATGATGCCTTTGAGTTGTCATGTGAGTTGACTGATTGATAGCATATGGACTATAAAAATGAAATTGGATAATAGGTCCTTACCCTGAACTGAGTGGCTCATGCCCGAGGTGATTATCCAGACAAGCAGCTATGACATGAGTGGCTCGTGTCCTAGATGAGTATCCAGATAAGTAGTGAGTAGGAGTGAGTACCACACCGATATAGTACATGGATTTCTAGAGTCTCCTACACGTCATGACTGAAAAGGATGAAATAAGACCCTCTGGCATGTGTGTACAAATATACAGCTATATGACAGAGACGTGTGACAGACATGTTACAGACGATACGATACCGGTGAGAGGTCTATATGAGACCAGGTTGGTATAGAGATGAAAGGTCGATGAGATAGGACTATTTACTCGTGTGACTTCAACGTATACATGATTCATTGTATTATTTGTGATCATTTACCATCTAAGCTTGTGTTGTTATGAATTGTTGTTGAAAACTGTGTAAAATGAAATGTTTTTGAAAATTGTGTAAACTGATGATTGTCAGCAAAGTCGAGTTACTATCTAGTGCAGTACAATTGCAGTGACAGAAACCCCACTGAGGAGACCACTACCGTGGTCAAGTACCATTGCAGCAAGGCCTAAACTAGTAAGCAGGCCAGTTTTTAACCACAAACTTATTTACATTAGATTGTATTTGATTAATTATTGTCTATTTTGGTTTAATTGTATATCGAATTATGATGTATACTTGTTATTATTTAAGGTCAGCCTATGATTCCTACCAGTACATAGTGTTTGTATTGATGCTACTCCTGTACTTCTTCTATTGAGTTCAGATTGTGATCCAGTGTCACGCCCGAGTCTATACCCTGGACGCGACACGGTACTGAGTGCCAAAAATGATCCCAGTCTAATCCATGTCTTAACATCATACTGGTATACTGAATTAAATAAAAGAGAAAGTTGGGAAAAACATAACTAGATAAACTTTTATGAAAATAAGATATGTTTGATAAACTACTGAAATTTGTGCAACCAGTGCAAAACATACTGAATAATACAATGTCTCAAAGCCATCGAAGAACTAACGAGTTATTGGGACAAGCCCCCGGCTAACTCTAAAATCTGAAATCAAGAATTGAAATAGAAATAAATTCTCGTCCTCAAAAGATGAGGACTCACCAAAGATAATGCTGCTGAAATCGTTTGAAGGGAACTACTAGCAATGCTGTGACTGAGAACCTACATTTGTATCATAATACGATACAGCATGGAAACATGCATTAGTACTTTGAATGTTCTGAGTATACAAGATGTAAGTAAGGACAATAGAAATACACAACTGAACTGATAAACAGTGAATATAATTGTAACAATGTAACATAGGTAATTACTATGTATTAAAATCTGAATAACTGAGTTGAACTGAAGCTGACACTATACTTAACTGACTCGAACTGATAAGTGGGAGAGTCTATACCCAACATATAATCATGTGAGCTAAACGTGGAGTTCGATCTATATGCCCCATTGATAGGACCCGATATACCTTGCCAGGGTATAAAGGCATGGCTAGTGTCATCACTATCTGAGGCCCGTTCAGGCTAATAACCTATGGTGGCGATGTAGTTCTTCGAAACTAGGTTCCTTAAACCCCGTCCCACTCGGTGCTAAGTCCTACTCCCACTAGAAATTCTAACTGTGACCACTCGGCTGATAGCTCGAGCCTGATGTCCCAAGACTTAAGTCAGGAATACTTATTTGGAAGTAACTTGATATCCAAAGGACCTGATAAATGAAACTAAGGGTTCTAAGACTGGCCATAGCTATTTTATCTGAAAGTGTCGTAACCATATAAAGAACAACCTAATAACTGGTAACTGAGACTACGAAGTTTTCACTGAACTCCTCGAGAGACTGAATATAGTTAAACTGATCATGTGACATTTCTGTAAGACACTAACGATGCTAAGTTCTAAATAAGACTAAATAATCAATATATCAACTTTCAAAGTACAATCATGGTGATCAGAAGGTAACTATCAAAATCAAGCAATATTCGTATCTGGACAATTATGCAAGACTCTTTAATTCACATTTTATAGATTAAGGTTAAAGCACATATTTATGGAAAGAGATATCAACATGAAGTATAACTAGCGACAACCTTCAGGAATCATGAGAATTATAACATGAAGGAAATTTCGTAATTTAACTGAAAGATAACCTTAACTTTGATCCTAAAAGGGCTAGAACTGAGTAAGTTTTCATGAGGGTTTTGGGGCACAAGGAAGAGCAATTCCCTTGTTGAAATCTCACATACCTGGAGTAGAAATTCTTGGAAGAACCTTGAGAATCTGTGAAGAAATCTGCAAGCCCTAGCTTTAGCTCTGAGATGAACTATTTGTGTTCTCCGTACTGTTTTTGGTGATCGTGAGAGAAGTGAGGGAGAAAGATTGACTAACTCCCTTAATCCTCCTGAAAATAACCCCAAAACGACATAGTTTAGGAATTAGGAGCTTAGGAATTATGAAAACACTCTAACTAAAATCGCATGAGAATTGACTCTGGCAGTTCTCACGAGGGACTTCATGAGTCGTGAGGTAGGGGATGACTCGTGACCCTCACTTGTGAAGTCTACTGGAAATTCCACCTTTTACTCCACCCTCTTGACCATTAATCACTCCATGAGTCGTGAAGTGACACCATGACTCATGGCTACATCCATGGTCACCCCCTGGCCATGACTCCTCCCCGACCTGCCACCCACCTGACGGGCCACTTCACGACCCATTGAGTGACTTCACAGGTCACTTGACGAGTCGTCTTGTGACTTGTGCAGATTTTTCCTATTTTCTCTACTTCAATCCTCGAGTCTATTCTTAGGGACTTTTGGGGTATTATATTCAGGAAATTCATCTTGACCTTATCTCTAGCGTGACAGTTTAACATTCCATCTGAGGGTGGGCTGATTTCTACCCAGACTACTGTTGATCTTCCTTAGCTGATGTCTTTTGATTCCAGACATTAATTTGTTATATTATTTTACTTTCACTACTCATAGACTATGTTTAAGTTAGAGTCTTTTGTGCAATGACTTTCAGTTCTTGGGGATTTAATCATTAGTCTCCTTATGAGTTTGGATTTCTAATTGTTGATTTAAGACTGTGGTTATTCTACTCAATATGTTGGTTGATTTTGATTAAAATGAGTTATTAAAGGAATGGCTTAGTTGAAAATGATGGTTTTTCCACTGGGGGATTAGTGTGGGTGCAAATCACGGTCACTTGGGTCGTGACAGTGATACTATGGGAGTCCATGGATAAACCGACATAAATCACCATTTTTATATGGCGTCTGATCTATTCCCTATCAGCTCACCCATCATCTACCTTGTCGATTAGGTGACATATATGACATGACTTATTAGCAAAGTCCATAATTCATCCACTGTAAGGAAAACATGGGTATGCACTCGTGTCAACGGTACGCTCCGCTCCTATGTTGACAAACGTCATTTCAAGAACTTTTCTTAAGGGACTTGTACCTTCTCAGTTAACCATTCACTCCCTAAATAAATAAATCATGTCCATAAATTATCCCTTGGGCTCATAATCATCATCTTACTCTTTTCTGAAGAGTTTATAATCATACACATCATGCTTTATTTGAAAGCTTACTTTTCATCATGAAATTCATATTTATTGTTCGGTGCGTTTGTTGGGGTTAAAAACCGACACGCAAGTGCACGTGGTCAAACAAGTAGTAAGTGGCTTTAGTAAGCCAAGTATCGATCCATGGAGACTCTGGATAAGTGAACTTTGCTTAAGTATACTATACTATATCTCACTTCTAAATATGCTGACAACAACGTAACCAAAAAGTGAATAATTTGATTTATAAATTTTATACTATAACTACTAACAAATATCTACTTTGAATTTAAGCTATGGATATGAGCATGCCGAGGTTAAGAACATGTAATAAAACTGATTATAATCATAAATTGGTTAATCTTTTCTTCCAGTTGCTAGCCAAGAACATTAGCCAAGAGATTAAAACTCTCGTATTTAATCTCACTTAAGAATCATAAACCATCCGTCTACATTTCTGTGATCAATTCAATTCATGACCTAGCAATACAATTCCGGTTCCTAAATTGACTAATACGGCTTTCAAGTATATTTCTATCAGGAAAACACATCAAAACTCAATTTTCCCAAATCAAGTAAAGAACAATATCCTATTAATTCACAACTTTCCAATTTCGTGCTCTCTCGAGTGAAATCGGACTTTTTAGATATACATTAATGTCGGCCACACACCAATGCAGTAGAAACAAGAATTAATAGAACAACATGGAAGAAAAAGATGAAAAACCATATAATTCAAGAATCAAAATTCATCACAAGTGTTCATAACCTCAGCAAGGAAGGGAATTAGCCACTCATTTGGGGATTAATCATCCTAAAACAAGTGTTAATCATACAAACAATTGAATTAGAGAAGAAAGAAGGAGAGAAAAAACCCTGAACTTTTCGTCCCTCAACTGCCTGTAACCCACGTCCTTGCTCCACCATGTCTGAATTATGAAAAATAAACTTAAGTGTTCTATTTATACTAGTGGGAATTTTTCCCGGAATAACAAGCAACGTGTCACGGAGTGCATCGCGGAGCACTGCCTCCGTGACACGCCGTGAACGCGGACCCTCACTGGAAATTGGGGGTCCGGGAATAAAGCATCAACGTGGCACGGCGTGCAACGCGGAGGCTTGCCACCGTGCCACGGAGCTGTCGCGAGCCTCCACTGGAATTGATGCATTTTTCACCCTCCAGGCAGAATGCCTCCGGGATGGCAGCGTGACACGGCTCCATCGCGGAGCCCCTTTAATTGGTGCAGTCCAATGCTTTTTCCCTTGCTCGCATCCAAGTCCAACTCCGATATCATCCAACATGCATTTTAGCTTCCCGAAATCACATTTTACCTACAAAACAATGCTAATCATGTTGGTTAGTATAAATTCATATTTTATTACCAATTACATGAAAATGTATACACATTTCTAGATAAACAAGGTGAAAATGATACGTTTGAGTATCACTTGGGCATATAAATCTGCCCAAGATCACTTACCCCACACTTAAATCCTTGTTCGTCCTCGAACAACAAACATACAATTCATGCAATTTACATCCCAACCTTCGCCACTATGGTGCGACAATTTAAGCTACGGTCATACCGATCATTCATTATTGCGAATCATCAAGAAAACATGCATGGTCTCAACAATGCAATGACCTTCAATACATTAAGACTTCCTAGACTTTAAGAATCGACTCTCGATATCGGCAAACTCATACAAATCAGCTAATCAAGATATCCGACACGAAAATAAACCTTTCATCAAGCATGTGCCCTCACAACTCAAGAGAATCTTTCCCTTTTTGCTCATGTGACACACAAACATTCAAGTAGGGGCATGTAAAAATAATTTCACTCTCTCTCCCAAAAGAATTCACATGCATCATGTCATGACCCATAAGCTTGCCCTTAGTGTATTACTCCACTAATATAAAGAAATGCAATGTAAGATCATGTAGGACTTTAATGGGTTGTAATGGAAGCTATGGAACTAGTATATATTGGATTAGCCAATTATAGCCACTAGCATCCTTAAGCGCCTTTTCAACACATTCCCATCAACTCATGGACATTGTTTCTCTCTTTTCTTTTTTCATCATCCCATTCATGATGATTTACTTTTGTATGGCCCATTTCATTCAGCCCACTTGACACGATAACACAGGTTATTCATGCACCTTCATTATCATTTAATTATAACAAGTGCACCTTCAACCTTTTCTTTTCTTCCCTCTCTCTGCTCTTCTTTTTCTTTTCACCATTCTCACTCTTTGACACTTTGGGAAAAAAAAAATTTTTTAAGCGCTTAAGAGTTTTGTATAGACTTTACGGCTAATAAAAAGAAAGAATTAAGCTCAGTTTATACATTTTTGGACAAAAGAAAGAAATAATAGGCTAAAGGCTCAACGGGCTGACTAGGGTATACAATCACATAAACAAGGGAGTATGACAAGAAAAAAATAGAAACTCTCGGTTAAAACAAAGAAATGCCTACATCCTTTCCAACAATACACCTCCTTCATTTCATTTTGTACACACACCAGGCAAGTTCTAGACACTTCACAATAGCATGGAATAACAATACCTCACTTCACACTTTATGCACATGCTCGATTCAAGATGCATTCACAGACTCTTCAATCAGCTAATTACATGAATTCAAACATTAAGCCTCAATCACACCGAATCGAACTCTACAGCCTAGGTATCTCAACATATTTACAAAATTGCATACTTTCATACGAATCACTTTTGCATTTTGAATATCAGTTACAACACGCAACCAAAATTTCACAACCATATAGTAACTACAGGTTCCGTGATGCAATCCATCACAGAAAAAAACTGAAAATAAATTAAAATAACTACTCCTACCGACTACATTTCCCTTAAGATGGTCGTCATCCATCCATCATAGGGAATAGTCACTAACTATGACGTCGGTTCAATGGGACCATTCTCGATAAAAGAACCGAAAACAAACGCCGAGAAACCCAAAAAACAAAAATTGAAAAATTTTGCAAAACATTGATCATTTCGATGGAAAAATTATTTACAAAATATTTTAATATGAACAAAATATTTTCGCAAAATTTTAAAAATATCGATCATTTCGATAAGCAAAAATATTTACAAAAATTTTACGGACTCAGCTGGAAACATCAACATTCCACAACACACATCAATTTCACAAATAATTACAAATACAGAACAATTTGCAAATTCACAAACACAGGGAAACATACATGCAAGAATACAGAGGAAAGCATACAAGCAAACTAGCCCAGCCCAGCACCTAACTACTCCCCACCCCACACTTAAACCGAACACTGTCCCCAGTGTTCACAAAAATTTAAAATAACAAAATTGGGTGGTGGAACTCCCTGATCAGTCAAAGTATTCCACTTATTCATCAGGTGCTGCTGCCTCATCTCCCATGTCTGAGTCGCCTCCGTCGTCGTCATCGGAGTCCTCCCGACGTGTCTCCTCGTCCGTGGGGACATCATCGTCAGTGGGCTCTACAAAGGCTGGCCCCACTCGGCATAAAGCCCTGGCGTTTTCGCCAAATGGGTAATCCAGCTCGAGCTGCCATAGCTCCTCCTCCGTGGCTGGTCTCCCACCGATCCTGAGCTAGAGTATTTGCATTCCAAACATCCGCGCCATGTACTGGTCATCACGAGCATGTCGCTCGCCAAGTGTCAGTACTGGCCCGTGGGTGGTGTCAGGGGCCTTAGTTTTGATAACATCCAAGGCCCGCTGCTCTAACTGCGGGATATAATCCAAAGCCTCTTCCTCGACGTCGAGGCCCCGGAGAAAGGTGGTGATTAGTCCACTGAACCCATACCTGTGGCCTTGGTATAATCGGGCTCTCTTCATGGCGTATATGATGACCGCCCCAACATTAATCTCCAGCCCTTTCATCAGGGCATACACCAGGCAAACACCGTCTCGGGTCACATCAGTCATGTGTACCCCCGGGATTAGGCACGAGCAGACTATCTTCAGCCAGATTCGGGCTTCCCTGTTCATTTGAGAATAAGGCAGAGTCTGGTGGTAGCCCCTTTCCTTTTGTCTGCTCCATCTAGCTGTGGATCGAGCCCCACACAGTGTGCGTCTGATGTCGGCATACGGTGGGGTAATATTCAGCTGGCGGAGAACGTGGGCGTCTGTGTCCCGCGCTCCTATGATGGCATTTAGCTGTTGGAGTTCCAGAGTGACTATCTGCCCTCTGATCTTGATGGTGTGGCTTCTGATTGCCGGGTTCCAATTAGCATAGAACTCCCGGACCAGGTGTAGGTTGCATTCCTTGGGCTCCTGAAATATGAAACTTAGCCCAGTAGCCTCGATCCGTTGAACTATTCGGGGGAACTCCTGTGCTAATGGTTCCCGTGCTATATGCTCCCCGGGGAAGTATTTGTTTTCTTTGTGTTTAGCATACCACTTCTTCCCCTCATCAGTCACCCATCTCGTTCCGTATTGGCGGCGCTGGCCGCGTGGAACTGCTGGTGCAGCTGGGACTGCTGTGCCCAGTCTAAGTCTTTTCCTCCCAGTGCCTGAAGTTGATGCACCCTTACCTTTATCTTGCCTGCTTGCCATTTTGTCTGTCAACACAAGTAAACAATCGCAATGTCAAGCTAACTGAATATTAACTTCGGCTAAGGTCGGGTTATGCTAAGTTTACCCCACACTTAGTCCTTAGCTACAGTTATGATACTACGGCAAGAATAACTTTATTTACACCAAACAACCAGCTATACAATTCATGCTTAGTGCGTTCACAAAGAACAATTCGACGGTATAACTTCTACGTACTACTCAGACTTCGTACAGCTAATCCCAATCACTACCATCGCTAGCAATTCAACCATCGCACTTAGCAAAGAGAAACAACGAAACAAAAACAACAACAAAAATTCTATATACATAAGCCTATACAACCAACCCAATTTGAACAAATTTCAACATTTTCCCCACAACCCGAGAATTCGTCATCTATTACATTCAAACAATTTTCTACAATGACTTATCTCATTTCACAAGTACACCCCGACATATATTTCACGAATTCAACACATTACCAATTTTAAATTCAACAACCAAGCCCTAGAATTGAATTTCTCAATCAACTTCGAATAATTCATGCAATCGACAAGTTCAAACAATCATTACAACATTCTGAACTTTTATCAAGCAATAAATACTCGAATTCATGCTTAATTTCAACTTAGGGTGATTTAGTTCACCTCTCATGCTTAATTTCGAATAAAATCGACAAAAACTTGAGAGAGAATCGGAAAACATACCTCAAAGTTGAAGAACCGAAGAAAACTTGTTAATTCTTTGCCTTAAGCCGTGGCACGTTGGTGGGGGAGGGATTTTAGGATGTTTGGTCGCGGAGGAAAATAAGAATGAGGGGAAAAAGGGAGAAATCGGGGTTTAAAATGTAGAAAAACACGCGTGTCACCCGGCAACCCGGTGTGACCCGTCACAATTTACACGGCAATGTGTCACGGAGTGCATCGCGTGCACTGCCTCCGTGACACGGAGCCATCGCGATAGCCCTCTGGAAATTTTAAAATTTCCGGATTACAACTCAACGTGTCACGGAGGGTAACACGGAGGTCCTCCTCCGTGACACGGAGCTATCGTCCCAGCTCACTGTCTTCTACATTTTATTACTTTTTCATACCTCGCCTTTTCCTTCACGATTCCGTGCACATTTTTCTCCGTTGACCTGAAAATCATCTCATTAAATAAAATTGGTTAGAATAATAGGTTTCCGCTAACTAAAAATAAAAAATACTAACTAAAAATTTTTTTTTTTTCTAATCAAAGAAAAAGAAGAAGAACAATCTATTTACACTTTACAAAATGAGAGAAAAAATATATTTTTTTTCACAGGTTGCCTCCCGTGCAGCACCTGGTTTACCGTCGCGGCTCGACGTCCTTTACGCTCAATTGTCCGCTAGGGTGATGGACGATTTCTCACGATCATTGTCCTCCCCCCAATAGTGCTTACACCTATCCGGTGGTCTTCCCATCCACTCTCGGGCATCATTCATCTGCTTAGCATTACCATGATCAATTACATTGATCACCGAGAGTTCTTCATTCACCATCGGGAGCTTGGGTGCTTTGTACACATCGAACACCTCTACCTTGTCATGTGCTCGCATTATAAGTTGACCCGCAGCTACGTCGATTAATGCTTTCCCAGTTGCCAAGAAGGGTCGTCCCAAAATAAATGGGACTTCCGCGTCTGGTTCAAAATCTAGAACAATAAAATCTACCGGGAAAATTAGGGAGCCCACTTGCACTAGAACATCCTCAACGATGCCATCCGGCCTAGCTAAGGATCGATCCGCCAACTGCAAGATTACGATTGTAGGTCTAGGACTCCCTAGACCCAACTTTCTGAATACCGAAGATGGCATCAGATTTATGCTCGCCCCCAAGTCACACAATCCACGAGCTCGAATGCTCTGCCCAATAGTAAGCTGGATAGTAAAACTTTCAGGGTCTTTTAGCTTCGTGGGCAGTCTATTTTGGATCTGGGAAGTGCATTCCTCCGTCAATGCCACCGTGACATACTCAGTCAAGCGACTTTTGTTGGCCACGATGTCTTTAATGTATTTGGCATATTTAGGCACTCCCTGCAAGACATCAACAAGAGGTAAGTTAACATGTACCTGTTTAAGCACCTCCATGAATTTCTTGAAACACGCCTCCTCTTTGTTTTTCTTGAGTCGTTGAGGGAACGGGGGTGGAGGTCTTTCTGATTCAGCTTCATTGGTCTTCCCCCTTTCCGAACTTTGCTCCCCCTCAACTTCTGCTGCTCCCGAGTTTTGAGGTGCTCTTTCTGGTTCCACCTCGTTCAGCTGCAAACCACTCCTTGTGGTCACTGCATTTACCTACTTCGGATTCGGATCCGTGTCGCTCGGCAGTCCTCCTCTGGGCCTTGTATTTTGGGCACTAGCAAATTGCCCAAATTGATACTCAAGAGCCTTTGTCGCTAACTGGTTATTTTTCACTTCGGCTGCCAATTTAACATAGTCAGCCTGCAATTGCGCTTGATTAGCGATCATGGTCTTGAACATCTCCTCAATGCTGGGTGATGGTGGTGGAGGAGGGGCATTGTTATTTCTGAATTGAGATTGGTAGTTCTGTTGCCCTCCTTGATTCCTTTGCATACCCTGACCCAAACTTTGGCCTTGTTGGTTGTTGCTACCCCATGAAAAATTTGGATGGTTCCTCCAATTTGAATTGTAGCTACTCCCATACTGCTGATGATTTCTCTATGCATTGCCCACAAAGTTAACCGAATCAGGATTTGCTCCACAGCACTCAGCTGAGTGCTCACTGCTTCTACACACTTCACACCACATTTGCTAGACTGCATTAACTGGGGCTGAAGGCTGGTTCAAAGTCATGTTGCTGAAGTGGTTGTTTAATTGATTCTGCAAGGCAGCTATCTGTGCAGCGATAGCTGTAAATCCATCCACTTTAAGCACTCCCGCTGCTTTCCTTGCCCCACATCGTGATGAATCAGCATTCCATTCTGGATTGCCCTGTGAAATCCGGTTTAGCAAGGTGTACAGCTCCTCATAAGTCTTTTCCAGCGCTTGCCCTCCAGCTGCTGAATCTAGCAAAATTTTTGTATGGGGTTCCAAACCCTCAATAAATATGTGCACCAACACCTCATTGGACTGATGATGATGAGGACAGTCTCGCAACATGGATTTAAATCTTTCCCAGGCTTGATACAAATTTTCTCCCTCCCTCTGTTTGAAACTTAGAATTTGACTTCTAAGTCTGGCTATTTTGCCAGAGGCAAAAACCTTATCAAGAACTTCCGTGCAAGATCATCCCATGTTGAAATAGAATTTGGTGGCTTAGCTTTCAACCACCTCTTGGCTTCACCGAGTAATGAGAACGGAAATAATGTAAGCCAAACATAATCAGGTGACACTCCAACGGGTATATAAGTGTCACTTATCACCAAAGAGTTTTGGAGATGCTGTTGTAGGTCTTCATGAGGGAGACCGGTAAATTGCCAGCTTGTGTGCAACAATTGCACCATATTTTGCTTTAGTTCAAATCTCCCTCCAGGCTCTGATTTGCGGATACTGGATGTAACATTGTTGGCATGTGGGATTGCCACCTCGCGAACCGGCCTTGCTGCTACTTCTTCGGGCACTAACACTGCCCTCACAACCGGTGGATTTGTTGCTCCATAATAGTCTGTCTGAGCAACTGCAGCTTCCTTTGTAGAGCTTCTCTCCGTTTACTATGAAATATATGTTCAGGCTCTATATAAGATTCCACCAGCTCTTTGTCTCTTGCCAGTGTTCACAGCAATTAAGTCTGCAAAATACAGGCTAAGACCAAGTTGTCAACACTTAAGAAAAGAAAATAAAAATACAGTAAATTTACACTTAATACAATTTGCCAAGTCTCCCCGGCAACGGCTCCAAAAACTTGTTCGGTGCGTTTGTTGGGGTTAAAAACCGACACGCAAGTGCACGTGGTCAAACAAGTAGTAAGTGGCTTTAGTAAGCCAAGTATCGATCCACGGAGACTCTGGATAGGTGAACTTTGCTTAAGTATACTATACTATATCTCACTTCTAAATATGCAGACAACAACGTAACCAAAAAGTGAATAATTTGATTTATAAATTTTATACTATAACTACTAACAAATATCTACTTTGAATTTAAGCTATGGATATGAGCATGCCGAGGTTAAGAACATGTAATAAAACTGATTATAATCATAAATTGGTTAATCTTTTCTTCCAGTTGCTAGCCAAGAACATTAGCCAAGAGATTAAAACTCTCGTATTTAATCTCACTTAAGAATCATAAACCATCCGTCTACATTTCTGTGATCAAATGCAATTCATGACCTAGCAATACAATTCCGGTTCCTAAATTGACTAATACGGCTTTCAAGTATATTTCTATCAGGAAAGCACATCAAAAATCAATTTTCCCAAATCAAGTAAAGAACAATATCCTATTAATTCACAACTTTCCAATTTCGTGCTCTCTCGAGTGAAATCGGACTTTTTAGATATACATTAATGTCGGCCACACACCAATGCAGTAGAAACAAGAATTAATAGAACAACATGGAAGAAAAAGATGAAAAACCATATAATTCAAGAATCAAAATTCATCACAAGTGTTCATAACCTCAGCAAGGAAGGGAATTAGCCACTCATTTGGGGATTAATCATCCTAAAACAAGTGTTAATCATACAAACAATTGAATTAGAGAAGAAAGAAGGAGAGAAAAAACCCTGAACTTTTCGTCCCTCAACTGCCTGTAACCCACGTCCTTGCTCCACCATGTCTGAATTATGAAAAATAAACTTAAGTGTTCTATTTATACTAGTGGGAATTTTTCCCGGAATAACAAGCAACGTGTCACGGAGTGCATCGCGGAGCACTGCCTCCGTGACACGCCGTGAACGCGGACCCTCACTGGAAATTGGGGGTCCGGGAATAAAGCATCAACGTGGCACGGCGTGCAACGCGGAGGCTTGCCACCGTGCCACGGAGCTGTCGCGAGCCTCCACTGGAATTGATGCATTTTTCACCCTCCAGGCAGAATGCCTCCGGGATGGCAGCGTGACACGGCTCCATCGCGGAGCCCCTTTAATTGGTGCAGTCCAATGCTTTTTCCCTTGCTCGCATCCAAGTCCAACTCCGATATCATCCAACATGCATTTTAGCTTCCCAAAACCACATTTTACCTACAAAACAATGCTAATCATGTTGGTTAGTATAAATTCACATTTTATTACCAATTACATGAAAATGTATACACATTGCTAGATAAACAAGGTGAAAATGATACGTTTGAGTATCACTTGGGCATATAAATCTGCCCAAGATCATTTATAATCCATGTTTTTAAATTGGAAATCTCAAAATCATAGTAATGCTTTTAACTAAGTGTTCATGATCATAATAGAATTCGAGTATCACTGTTTAAAGGAAATTTTCATAAGTACATATTAGACACTTATGACAAAATCATGGAAGAATTTTCAAATCATATCATCATGAGTTCATATGTTAGTCATAAAAGGCAAAATTATCACTTATTATTTTCATGCAAGGACATGGAGAAACTTGTAAAGCAACTCATGTAGGATGTTGTAGAAACTCATAACATTCTTGAAACTCACATGACCAAACATGGTGTTTTTCAAGCTTATAATGAAACCTATAGAAAAATCATGCATGAGCTAGAAGGGAAATTTCCTAGAACGTCTTGTAGCCTCTTCCCAATAAGTGTGGTGTGCTTCACATTCATGAAAAAGACTCTTTTTAATGTGGCTTTAAAACACCCTAGGGCACACCTAAACCTTTGCTTTGATATCAAGTTCGTCATGGCCTGAGCTGGGATCCCGGATCGAGACACGGGACCTAGAACCATGAATGGCTCCAAGCTAAACTATGGCACATACGTAGCATTACTTAATAACATAAGAAAGTAGAAAGACTACATGAATCATGAATAAGCGAAAGACTGAATACCATAGAAATAAATCAAGTGAATACATCACAATGCTGAATCTCAAAGTTGATCATACTAGTCTATGTCTGAAAGAGCCTCTACTAACTAATGAGATACTGGGACAAGCCCCCAACAATCTAACTAAACTAACATAAAAAATCTAAACAGATAGATATCCTTAGATAATAATGACCCACCCAAAGTAGGGGTTGAACTGGACTGAAGAGGAAGCGAGCTATCGGCAAGACTGAGTTGGATTACCCGAACCTATATCATGAGACAATATAACATAAACTATACGGTCAGTACTTGAAATGTACTAAGTTTGTAAGGTAAGTAAAACATGCTTAATAAATCATTAGTTGAAAACATGCATATAAATAAAAAAATCATGAGAGTAAGGATTGTAGGCTAAAAGTTGTATCTGAGATATACATAAACATAAGCTGGTTATCATAATAGAACATAATGACCCCAGATTTAAAAATAGAAATCATATGACTTGTTATAGCTAAAATCATAAGTAAAAGCTCATAAACTGATTATTGGGTCAAATCTATTGTAAAACATAATACCATAAGTCATGAATATGAGTAACTGAAATCATGAAGAACAACGGAAGACTCGTCATAACCAACAGTATTATGATAGAGCTTACATGATGTCCCAATCACACTCGATTAAGCAGAACCGTCCAAAACTTTGCCAACGCAAAGGACGCTATACCATGATATTGATGTTAAGATGAGCCCCTTAGGGTGGGGGGAAACTCTTTTGAGAGGTCCCAAACATATATACATACGTACGTTGGTGCATACTCGGTGCTAGACACTACTCTCAAACATGCATAGCGCTCATATCATTTTTCAACGAAGTTGAAATCATAATCCCATACATAACTTGAAATCTAAACATTGGGAGTCTTAGCTCCAAACATATCATAAGTTGTATTAGAAGTCTTGACTCCAAACCATATAATAATATGATCTTATTAGCATTGGCTAAATCATAAAAACATACTTAACTTACATGTGCTTGCCCCAAATCATAAAATCATGCATACTTGAAATAGGCTTCATAAATCATAATCATTAAATCATAAGTTGAGAATTTATAAGCATTCATGCATACTAAATATTTCATCATACTTGAAATCATTGATCATAAGCTTGAATTTCAAAAAAAAAAAACTTGCATAATAGGGAAAAATGTATAATAAATTCATATCATAAATTTATAAACAAATTGAGGATAAAATCTGCCCATTACACATATAACATTCTTTAGAACATTAGGGGATTAGACCCATAAACATAGCATAGGTAGTTTCATAGAATTGGGTTAAAACCCTAGGAATCAATACACTTGATTAAGAACTTGAATTCATGAATTTGAGAAGAAGCTTGGGAATGAGGGGGAAGAAATCCCCCATTCATAGCCCTACATACCTAGGCAAACTGATTTCCAAACTAGCCTTGAGAGCCCAAGAGAATTGAGGAAGAAATTGAGGAGAATCTTAGCTTGATCTTGAAAGGGAATCTCAATAATTTGCATGCATGGGCATCTAATGTATTAGGATAGGCTAAACCCTCTTAAAACACTGTTTTTAGGGCTTAGAACGATTTAATTAGGAAGACAGGAGCTCGAGAATTTATAAAACTACCACTTGGAATTCGCATAAAAAACTGTCTGCCAGCTACAATGACCACTCCAACGGGTCATTGTAACATACGACAGGTCGTTGAATCATTCATTTTATCTGAAGCACTTCTGGTACTCTACTACAGTTTAGAATGATGGCATATTAGGATGAATCATCGTACAAAACAATGACTCGTCACTCTATCCGTTGCTTCTAGGGGAAATCAATGTTGCTCTTCTGGTTCTCCAACCAATGACCAGATAGGATGAGTCATTACTTTAAACAAGGACTTCTCATATCTCATTGTCATCTCGGCCACACTATAATAGCTTCTGAAGTCCTTCCAATGCACCGTTACCACGAGTGTTACTCGCCACCACGGGTCGTTGCACCCTTCATTATCAGTGACTCAAATCTGGGCCTTTTTTGAACTCCATTCAACAACTATCCAGGAGGACCCATTGGATCTTCCGATGAGTCATTACTAGGATCATTGTTTACTGAGAATCTTGACTAGGGATTTACCATGACGGACACAATGGGTCGTTGTTCCCTACAACTACTCATCCCTTGAGTCATCCTATGACTCTGGTGAAATTTTCCTGCTTTTCTCTAGTTCAAACCTCGGGTCTGATCTTAGAAACTTTTGGGGTGTTACATTATCTCCACCTTGGGAAAATTCATCCTCGAATGTAGATTAAGCATTGATGTCACCCAAGTGCATGTGGTCTTCAAGTAATATAGGATTGGAAGTCCCGATTATCGATCCCTTAGAGACTTATCAATTTAATAGTTTAAGGTTGTTTCTTATTTCGCTATTTTGTCAAACAATTGAAATGGGGAATGGCTTGTGAAATTAAACTACTAAAAACTTTAAATATAAAAATAACTAAAGACTGTTGCAAATTTGGATTTACTTTGAATGATGATGAAAATCTAGGGAAATGGCACATTTCAGTTTTAGGTTGAGTTTTCAAGACGTGATTAACTTAGAATGATTCTTCCTATGGTTTCTAGTTTTAAGTTACTATCCCATTCCTTGCCACAATCCCTAGCATCCAAGAACTATCATATAACCCTGAATGCCTATATCCCTATCATCACAGGAGAAACATGAAACGACGGTTATGCCTACTTGTATTTCGACTAAAAAGGGTTAAAGGGTATATTATTATCCTCAACAACAACTAGTTGTTCAAATTCCTTTTTTATATTTATCTTTAACCCTTTCGATTCCCTGTTCCATGTTTAACTGAAAGCCAATAGATTTACTTATAAGGTGATCAGTCTCATAAATAAGCAATTAAAACTCAAGGGAAGCTCACAAGGGAGGTCCCAATCATATGAAATAGCATAAACCTATGTTGGCATGTAGTTCTAAGGCATAGGGTGATCGACCGATAGCCTACTCGGTGCTAGACAATACTCCCAAAAAAATAGATATGCTTTACATCGTTGTATAATGAATCTCAACATCGTCAATTGATGAAGCTCAATAGTCAATACATCTCAAATATGAAATTATGCATATGAGAAGCTTTAATTCAAACATACCACAAGTTGATAAGTATAATTGGGAGCCTACACTCCAAAACCATGTGGTAAGCTATGCATAGGGAATCTTTGACTCAAACATACCACAAGCTAAAAATATAACTGGGAGATTTCGCTCCAAAATGATGTGGTAAGCTTTATTCGGTAAAATCATCATTCATACTCAACATGTGGGCACTGCCCAAAGCTTTGTCATACTAGATGATGCTAAATTCATATCAAAAATATCAATTATAACATGGGTAGCTTTAAAACATGCTTTTCTCCATAATAGCTCATCATCATCACTTATTCACTATAAATCTCACTTTTCATGAACATCTCATCAATGGGCTTTTAAATTATAAAACTAGAAACATGAATTTGAATTGGAAGCATTATAAAATTGCCCATGCTTCATAATTCGATAATAGAATCATAATCAATTCATAACCATGTGTAGAAATAGATAATTCATGTATTTGGAATAGATATATCATAGAATTTTCATACTTCTGGAGAGGAATTGGGGATGGGTGTAGAAGAAACCACTAATTCATGACCCTACATACCTGATGGAGGCTGAATCTTACTCTCCCTTGAATGCCCAAAAAGAAGATTGAAGGAGAAAACCTTGAATAACCTTTGAAAACCTCTTTATCACTCTTCTATTCTTTAGCATGAATGAATGAAGACTTTAGGATAGTTTCCACCTCTTAAATCCCACCTTTCATAGCTTAAAATGATGTAGTTTAGGACCCTAAAGCATAGGAATTGCGAAAAGACCCTTCTTTAAATCGTAGGGTTTTGCTTACTACTAGTCCCATGAGGGACCGGACGACTCATTCTTAGATGCCACGACTCATGGCCACAAACCGTCAAGTCCACTACCAAATTCCATCAAGGAACCCAACAAGGGACCACATGAATCGTGGTGGCTGACCACGACTCGTGGTCTCCACCCGTGATCCCCACTGCCCATCAGTTCCTTGCCAAATCTCCCATCCAAACCACGGGTGACTCCATGAGTTGTGTGGCCTGACCACGACTCGTGGTCATTCTTGTGGTGACCCCTCAAAACTACACTCCTCTTTCCTTGAACACGAGTCACCCTACGACTCCTGGTCCCTCCTCACGGTTCACCTAACAACCCGTTCTGTGATCTTGTGTAGAATTTTAGTTTTTTCTCGATTTCAGCTCCCGGGTCTAATCTTTGGGCTTTCGAGGTATAACAGGGGAAGAAGGAATTGGTGAAAGATGTGCATCGACTTGTAAGGTTGGGAGTTCAGTTGGTTGACTCGACCAAGAGCGGTGTTATTATTCAGAATGGATCAAAATCGTCTTTGGTGACTAATGTAAAAGCTAGACAAGATTAGGACCCGATCTTGGTAAAGTTAAAGGAAGCCATTAAAAATCAAAAGGTAGAGGTCTTCTCCAAAGGGGGAGATGGTGTGCTTTGGTACTAGGGTCGCTTATGTGTTTCGTATGTTGATGATCTGAGGAGCCGGGTGTTGCATGAGGTGCATGGATCCAGGTGTTCTATCCATCCAGGTGACACCAAAATATATCATGACTTACAGTAAGTCTATTGGTGGAATGGCATGAAGAAAGACATCGCAGAATTTATGGCTAAGTGTCTAAACTATCAGCAAGTAAAGATTGAGCATCAGAGACCGGGAGGTATGCTTCAGGATATCAGTATTCCTACTTGTGGGAAGAAATCAATATGGACTTCATCATAGGGTTTCCTCGCACTCGCCGATAATATGACTCCATTTGGGTTGTGGTAGACAAGTTGACTAAAGCTGCTCATTTTCTACCGATCAAAACCACAGATTCGGCAGAGAATTATTCCAAACTATATATCCGAGATCTAGTTCGATTGCATGGAGTGCCCTTGTCCATCATATCAGCCAAAGGTACCCAATTTACCTCTCAGTTTTGGAGGTCATTTCAAAAGGGACTTGGTACTCAGGTTAAGCTCAGCACAACATTTCACTGCAAATGGATGGTCAAGTGGAGCAGAGAATTCAGACCCTCGAGGACATGTTGAGAGAATGCATGATTGACTTCAAAGGTAGTTGGAATAATCATTTTCCTCTCTTCGAGTTCGCATACAATAACAGCTACCATTCCAATATTCAAATGGCCCTGTTTGAGGCTCTCTATGGGAGGAGATGTAGATCACCTATTGATTGGTTCGTAGTTGGTGAAGCAGCGATGATAGGACCAGATTCAGTCCATGAGGCTAGAGAAGGTTTAGCTGATACGGGACAGGTTGAAAATAGCTCAAATTCGCCAAAAGTCCAATGCCAATGTGAGAAGGAGAGCTCTTGAGTTCGACGTAGATGATTGGGTATTTTTGAAGGTGTCTCCCATGAAGGAAGTGATGCGGTTTTGAAAGAAAGGAAAACTCAGCCCTCAATTATGTTGGCCCCTATCGAATTGTAAAATGGGTTGGCAAGGTGGCATATGAATTTGAGTTTCCCTCAAAATTAGCTTACGTGCATCTTGTATACCATGTATCGCTCTTAAAGAAGTGTTTGGGTGATCGAGCTCTAGTTGTCCCGGTGGACAGTGTCGCTGTGAAAGACAACCTTAGTAATAAGGATGTTTCGGTGGAAATACTGGATTGCCAAGTTCGAAGGCTAAGGAACAAGAAAGTAGCTTTAGTTAAAGTTTTATGGAGGAATCATCATGTTGAAGGAGCTACATGGGAAGCCAAAGAAGACATGATAGCTAGATACCCACATTTATTCTCTACCTACTTAGTTCCAGCTTGAGGTATTAGTTTTTGCCCTAAAACTCTATTTAGTTTTCAAGTTCAGTTCATGTGCCCAAGTTTCTTTTATGTATGTGAATGTATATATGATTCATGAATTCAACTCAGCTATGTAGTTGAGTCATTCCGTTAGTGTTCAGCTTAAATGATCAGTATTTGAATATGATGATTGCATTTCTCTGCTTTCCTATACATTTTCCAACATTCGAGGACAAATGATCCCAAGGGGGAATATTTTGTAATACCCTGGAAGCCCAAAGATCATACCCGAGAGTTGAAATAGAGAAAATTACAATTTTGGCATCAGGTCACAGAACGGGTTGTGATGTGACCCGTGGGGGCAGACAACGAGTCATGACGTGACTCATGGTGAGGCTTAGGAGGTGATTTTGAAATTGGGATTTAGGGTCCCCACGGACATGACCACGAGTCGTGGTCATACCCCACAACTCGTTGAGTCAGTCATGGGAAGTGATGACTGGGAAGGAGAAGAAGATGGCAGTGTACCCTATGGAAGGACCCCCACGAGTCGTGGTCAGTCACCCTGGTTCGTGGGATGGGTCGTGGTCAGCAGGATGAAAATTATTGGGAATTAAGGCAGTGCATGTGATGAGTGGTGACCATGAGTCGTGGTCACCTGTAACGATTCGTGATGTCCCTTGTGACGAGCCCCAGGTGATTTGTCAGGCAGTGTACTTGACGGACGATGCCACGAGTCATGGCCTGAGGTGACGAGTCGTCATGTACCTTAGGGGTACTAGCAGTCAATTATTTCCTGCGAATTTAGTAAGGGCTTTTCTGTAATTCCTATGATCCTAAGGCCTAAACAATGTCATTTTAAGCTATTTTCAGGGTGATTAAGATAGGTTAAGTCATTCTATCCTATTCGAAACCCATGCATGCAAGTTAGAGAGTAAGAGAGGTGATCAAGCTTGTTCTTCTTCAAGTTCTCTTCAATTCCTCTTGGGCAATTAGAGAAGTGTAAGAATCAGCCATAATCAGGTATATAGGGTTATGAATGGGTGAATCCGTTCACACCCATCCCAATCCCTCTCTAGTTCATGAAAATCTATGAGTTGATTCTATGGGATTTTAACCCGATGCATGAAATTCCTAAATCTATGTCATGGGTATGATCTAAATATGTTTTAATTGATAAAGTACCATTCATGGGCAAGTTTTATCATGTTTTGAATTACTAATCATGATGCCCATCCATGAAGGATTTATGAGAAGATGAGATTTATGATGTATGTTCAATTATGATGAATTATTGATGAGAAAAGCATGTTTTAAAGCTACCCATATTTAAAGTATCGTGCAATGCATATATATTCAAGTATGATTATGATTTTACGAATTTAGCTTACCACATAGTTTTAGAGCGAAGACTCCCATTATGTTCAGCTTGTGGTATGGTTTGAGCCAAGGCTCCTCATGTATGATTCAGATTTATGCATTTATAATTATTCAGCTTCATCTATAGACGATGGTCAGCTTCGTTAAAAAGCGATGGAGAGCATATGCATGTTTTTTGGAGTAGTGTGTAACACCGAGTAAGCTATGGGTCAGTCAACCCTATGCCTCAGAACTACGCGCCAACATAGGTATGATCAAATTACATTGGGACCTCCTATGTGGGCTATCCCCTTCCCTGATTAGGCCACGCGCTTGATATCGATATCATGGTATCTTCCTTAGCCCTGGAAAGGCTTTGGGTGGCTCTACCCACTTGAGTGTGATAGTTGGGACCACGTAAGCTCTATCGTGGTATGTCGGTTAAAAGACGAGTCTCCCATTGTTCCTCATGATTTCAAGTATGCATGTTTATCACCCATGTTGTGTATATATATCTATATATGTTCTAAAGTAGGTTAGACCCAATGTTCAGCTTTATTTATGACTATCAGATTTCAGCTTTGGGTCAATCAATTCAGTTATGACGTTATGTTGTGTTGAGATCATGTTTTCAGAAAGATAGCATGCAATCCCTACTCTTAGATCCTTATTTTGTTTATGTTTTACATTATGCATATTTTAAATGATTTTACTTATTTAAGTGATTTTACTTACCTTGCATACTCAGTACATTCCACGTACTGACCATATACTATAATCTTGTATCGTTTCATGATATAGGCCCCGACACTCAGTCTCAGCCCCGTCAGTAGCCAATTCTAGAGTCAGCATCTTACACTCGTTGGTGAGTCCTCATCTCCCGAGGATCATGCTTTTATCGGATTTCTCTATGTATTTTTAGTTTTCAGCTTAGCGAGTTAGTTGGGGTCTTGTCCCATTAACTCATCAGACTTAGAGGCTTTTCGGACAATAGAATGTATTCAACTTCAGATTCGTGTATTTCTAATGTTATAATTATTTCAGACTTCCGCTAAGATTATTATGTCAATCCTTTTGTTTAATTGATTGAGTTAGATGAATGTTTATGCCATGGGTCGACTTGGAGTCTCTTAGGGCTCCTTGTCCGGTGTCTCGATCCAGGCCTCCGTTCGGGTCGTGACACTGGGCTAAAAACTATTTTTCGGACTACTAATGAATATTTAACCATTATTTTAATGCTCATCCAATGTTTAGCCATTTTTTAATTGGTGAACCTTTATCTAAATACTGAAAATTCCAGCATTCTATATTGAAACTTCAAATTTTTACAAGTGTTTGAATTAATAAAGAGAAAATTATATTGTATATCATGTGAAACAATAATAATATCAAATTTAGACCGTATTTTAACTTTTTACCTAATTTAGCCCAATTTCTATATAAATTAAAACTTACTTTTCATCCCTTAACCCAACAACCCAAAAACATAGATCTCTTCCTCCATTCTCATTTTTTCTTTCCTTTTCTTTCTATTGGTATTGTTGTAAGCATAAACTCCATAGACATCCATTCTTGAAACTCGAAGCATCAATGTTTGAAAATTGAACTTTTTGTAATTAAACGTCGTTTTGAGTGTGTAATATTGTTGTACAAGATCAAGCACGTATTGAAGAGTCAAAATCTGAAGTTTTTAGAGTGATTTGGTGTAGTCTTGAGGTGTTTTAGATGGATCTAGTGCTTGAAATTGAAAAAGAAAATGAGATCGGAATTTTATATAATATATTATTATAGTGTACATGAGTGTGTAAGCATTGCTTAAAATTTTATATAATATTTTATACATGTGTATACCAGCTTTTTTAAACCACTACTTTGAGAAAATAGTGGGTTGTGCAACTGAAAACTTAAAAACATGGCAATGTAATTGCAATGTAATTTTATAGTGTATATTTTCGCAAATATCCCATTAATAAATAGGTGTGCAATTGACCCACCTAAAAGTTACTTGAATTGAAAAGTGGGTCATAATTTTGTAAGTACCTAATAAGACTATTTTTTTAGTTATGATTATATATAATAAATAAATAACATTTTTTTTGAAAAATATTTTGATAAATTTTCTATATATCAATTTGGACTATTTATTAATTTAGCTTGAGCTACATATATATTCAATTTATAGATAAGTTGCAATAAATTAGGATAAAATAGATTGAATTAATAAATTATGTGATCAAACTTAAATAGATTTGGACAAATCATATTTCATGGATTAATTTCTCCACCCTTTTGTCATGAAGGTGCACAAACTGGAGCAGAAATGATAAGAAGCACCAATAATACACTCCTTTCTCTTGGTCAATACTACCTTCACCACCATGAAAATTCTCAAAACAAATGATCATGTAAAATGGGACACTGTTGTAATAGATAACACTCCTCGTGTGGCTTTGAGCTCCTAAGTCGTCATTAAAACAAACCCCAATCCAACTCTCGAACATTTTTCATAACTAAATCAAATATCTATTGCTTATTTGAAAAATGATTTTAACATTAATTTCACGTGTAGATATGAGTAGTATCTATGAATACAGTTGTGGTTCGCTCGATAATAGTTTAGCATTCAATGTCGGTCATATGCCCACATTTTAGGATATGACAAACTTGTTACCAAAATATTGGATTGTATGAGATCGGTTATAAACATTTTGGAGCCATTTCATGTAGTGTCCTACATATGAATGTGTTGTTGAAAAGACCTATATCTAGGAGGCTACAATGACATTATAAGAAGTCACTCATTTGAATCTTAGATCATGCATTAGAGCTTGACTTGAGGAATGTTTCTAATTTATGTGCAATTCCTAATATGTAGAAAAATGGTTTGTACGCCTTCCTCCAATTCCAATAAAAGGGAACCTTCCATTCCTAATTCAACTAATGTCTAATGACCCAGTCACCCCTCAAGACAAAGAATGGGTAGGAGTCATTGATCCAGTACAACTTCCCAAGTTCCTAAAGTTGATTTAAAGTTCGTTCTTTACCTTGTATTTCATTACAGGTACTTGAATTCTAAGGGATAAACTTTGAGATAAAGAAATTATAGAGCCAGATGTTTATCCAGAAAAGACACTTCACAGGAAACTGCAAGGGTAGATGAAACCTTAAACGTTGATCCTGAAGCGATAGTTGATGAATGAGCACTTGCAGTGATGACATAGAATGAGGAATAATCGATGATTGAGACGATATGCCTAGTGTAGAAAATATGAATCAAGCAATCACTAAACTTAATATCTCCAAACATTTTCAGCTGAAGCTAAATATGGTGCAGTTGGTCCAATCGCAAGGACAATTTCTAGTTAAACCACATGACGACCCACAACAACATATTAATTTTTTAGATATCACACACTTCCAATTTCACCAGAGTGACTCCAAATTACATAAGGTTGACTTTGTTATCGTTCTCCCTATGGGAGAATCTAAAGAATTATTACAAAAGTAGCCTATAAATTCCATTTGTACATGGGATGATCTTGTTCTAAATTTCTTGATAAAGTTATTTCCATCTAGGAAGACGAAATCATTGAGAAGCAAGATAGTGGAGTTTCAGCAGGAGGCATCGGAGACATTATATGAAGCCTGGGTTAGATTCAAGTAATTGCTTAAAGATTTCCCTCATCACCGGGAGTCTAATCAGATCTTAGTCCACACTTTTTTGGAGAGTTTGCATGATAACGTGAAGATGCTTCTCAACTTTGCTTGTGGAAGGAAATGCATGGAGAAAAAATTGATGAGCTTAAGGCACTGTTGGACACTATTATGAAAATAAATCAAAATTGACAGGGTGATGTAAGCAGATCTTCTATCCCAAAAAGAGTAGGTATTTTGAGGTAAATGTCATGACCACACAAAAAAATGAAGTATCTTCACTAATTTATCAAGTTGGTATGATGTTGGGCTTTAAAAGATTTACTTGTGAATCGGGTATAATAGGTGACTACCACATGTAAGATCTATGGAAATGGTTACATAAGTGACATATGCCAGCTCAATCTTGAGTTGGTATATGGGTAGCAGAACTAGAGATTGATGAGCCAAGACTTTCATATGGCAATACGTACAATACAAATTAGAAGAATCATCCTAAATTTAGTTGGGGTGGTATCCAGAGAGGAAACCTTAGGGAAACTATCACCAGCCACTACATCCATAGGGTCAGAAGAGCATCTATGAGATGTTTGAAAAGCTGATGGAGGAATGTCAGTCACAAGCTAAAGCCATTCAAAATCTTGAGATTCAGATGGGATAGTTAGATGGTGCATAGGAAACAAGGCAAGAAGGTGAGTTACCTAGAGATTTAGAGCCTAATTCTAAGGGTTTTGTTTATTCTATCACTTTAAGGAGTGGTACAAAGATCGAGAGCGCCACACAAAAAGTAATACACGAGTCAAAATTTTCACCACGACGAGTGGTGAATGATGATTATAAGCTGAGGATTTCAACTCACCCAGAACTACCAAAGTATATACCACAAATAAATCATGTGGCGAAAAATTAAAATAATAACCAAAACCACCTCCACCATTCCCACAAAAGTTAGTCCATAAGGATGACACTTCGAACTATGCTAAGTTCTTTGAGATGATAAGAGGGATGCATGTGAAAATACCATTACTTGATGTGTTGAATGAAGTTCCACAGTATGTGAAGTTCATTAATGATGTTGTTACCAACAAAAAGAAGTTGGAGAATTTTGAGATAGTGGCACTTAAAAGGAGTATACATCTAAGGTCCAAAACAAGCTTCCAGAAAATATTAAGGACTTAGGAAACTTTCCCATCCCTATTTCAATGGGGGATATTGTTGTTGGGAATACTCTTTCTGATCTAGGGTCCATTATAAATCTTATGCCTCTGTTTGTGTTTATGAAGCTTGCATTGGGATCTTCAAAGTCAACCATGATTATGTTGCAGCTTACAGACAGATTGACAACACATCTTGAGGGAGTTGTTGAGGATTTCTTGGTGTAGAAAGAGAAGTTTATACTTCTAAGAGGCTTCATTGTGATAGACATCATAATTCACGAGAAGATTCTCTTGATCTTGGGACAATAATTCTTAGCTACTAGAGGTGCATTTATTAAAGTTTGAGAGGGTAAGTTGAAGAAAAGAGTTGAAAATGAAGAGGCCACTTTCAACATCTATAAAAGCTCATAAGATTCAAACTCCTGTCAAGAACGTATATAAGGTCACAATAGTTGAAAAAGTTGAGTATGAGAGTGGTAAGGATGAGTTGGGAGAAAAAATGTAATGACCATAAGGTAAAATTGAGGGAAAAGGTTGTGAGAAGGAGGTAACAGTGAGTCATACATGTCGTGAGCGTAATAGATTATATACTACATGAGATACATGATGTAATGAGTAATGTATTTGTGAGGAATAAAGAGATAGAAAAAATCATTGGTTTGAGGGACGCGTGAACGTCAAGCTCAAAGATTGAACCACTCGCTATGCAACGACATTAAATTAAGTGCTTGTTGTGAGATAATCTAATTTTCCTTTCTTTCATTGTGTATCTTTTTTATTTTTCATATTTTTAGGATTGATAAATTATCTATTATTTTATTATGTTGAAATATACTGAAAAAATGTTATATGAGGTCTGCAAACGAGGGAGTAAGTATAAAAGGTTGAAAAATCATGGTATTGATAAAAATAGCCTGGTGCACCACACGCCCTAGAAGGAGTGTGCCGCAGTAGTGCACTGTCAGGTGAACTGAAAGTTTTTCCGCTCTAAGTAAAAATGGCTTGGTGCACCGTACTCCCTGGAAGGGGATGCAGAGAACCAGTGCAAAACTTTTAGCGGGAAAAAATAAATTTTTGGTAGTCTTATAAAGAGGGAATCTGAAAGTCTCTCACAAAAATATTTTTCCTCTCTCATAAATGCTCTTATTTTTTATCTCATATCTATATAACTATCCTCACTCCTTAATCCATCCATAAATACAAATCAATCACAACTTCATCAAACTTGAGGTAAGCTTTCTTGTATATATTTTTCGTTTACTATTTATTTTCTTTTGTGGAGTCTTAGCCCTCAGCATGACTATTTTCCCATTTTATAGACTTTATGATTTATTCTCTCAAGATTAAAGTGTGAAAATAAATTGTTGAATTAGATGAGTGTGTAGTTGTAATACCTCAAAAGTCCCTAAGACTAGGCTCGGGATTAGAAAAGAGATCAGCAGAAAAGTTGGAAAAAATATCACAGAAGGACTCGTGGTACGAGTCGTAGGTTGGTCCGACGGGTCATAGGATGGAGCCGTTGTTTGATATAGGGTTGGTAAGGGCAAATGGTACGGGTCATGGCACAATCCGTCGTGGGATACCACGGGTTGTGGTAGGCGATCGTTGGAAGTTGGAGGAGTCGAACTAGTGAGCTATGGAAGCAGAGCACGAGTCATATGATAGGGCTATGACTCGTGGTCAAGAGTCATGGCATGTAAGGTGGATCTCAGGTAAGGGTCAGACGACTGGAGGTACGACTCGTAGGAAGTACCTACGAGCCGTTGGTTGTACCCGTGGGAAACTCCAGAATGGTGATGGTCCAAGAACAGTGGCCACAATGGGAGGAAGAAACGGATCATTGTGACAAGTAATGATTCATCCTATCCAACCGCCATTAGAAGAAACTAAAACTGAGGTGATCATGGGTGTTAGTTAACGAGCGATACCACAAGTAAGGGTATCAAAGGATGACTTGTGGTGAGGGTCGTGGTACCTGGCAGTGCCCATTTTCCAAAAATTTCATTAAGGGTATTTCTTTAAATTCTAAGCTCTAAAGTCCTAAACTACATCATTTTAAGCATAGAAAAGAGTGTATTAAGGTTATTATTCACCCTAGATCACCCATTACAACCCTAACACTCTAAATTGAGAAATCAATTTTCTCAAATCTCTCAAGGATTTTCCTAGGGTTCTTCCTCAAACTCTCCAAGAATCAAGTGGGGTTCATCCTTTTCAATTGGGGATTCATTTATTCAGGTATGTGGGTCGATTCAATGGGTTTTCCTCTCAATCCCATGTCCCTTATTAATCAAAGTATGATCACCCAATTTCCCCAAAGTTTAAATTTTGTAAATCATGATCTTATGATTGGGTTATGGAATTGTTCATGATTTCCTTATGGGTAAAGTTGATTTGTTATAAAAACATGATTTGCATGATAGGGTTTATGATTCATCAAGAGTTTTTATGAAATTAGAATATCCCATGATTCAAACATGATTATGAAATTTTAGAGTTTAAATTTCCTTCATGAATTCCCTTCACTCACTTATGGATTTTAATCTCTCAAGTCCTAATTCATTATTTATATTCAATAATGCATGATTTCATTCAAGTTTACTCTATAAAACTATGATCTGAATTATGAGAATTATTATTAAGTATTTATGATGACTCTTCATGTTTTCTCACGATTATGATTATGGCCGACTCACGAGCCTTATTGCATGGCTAGTTCACGTATTTCAAGCATGCTTATAATTATTATGATTTAAACTAGCCCATGAATCTCATGTATGTTTTCCCTACTATAATATGAGCATTATATATATTTTTTGGGAGTAGTATTTAACATCGATTAGACCCGGGGTCCAAGCATACCTCGAGTCTCAAAACAGTGTGCCAATGTAGCCATGATGGGACCTCACTTGAGACTGTGTGCCCGAATGGGCCTTTCGTTTTGATATCACACCTCTTCTCATGATTTTATCCTTGGCAAGGTACAAACACCCTCCCGACTAGGGGTTTACATGTCGGGCTCCATGTGTGCTCATATAAGGTATGTCAGTTAGAAGAATCACCCATAGTTCCTCTTGATATATGTGTGGTTATGTTATATTACCTTGGATCAACTTATGTTTAATAAAGTTTTCTCTTATGATTATGACTGGTTTGCGAATGTTTTAAAAACCTTGAGCCCTTATGTTTACGTTGTGATATTTACTTTATGATCATGTTGTCCTACTCTTATGAATTCTTATGTATTTTGAAATTGTCCGTATTTAATTGACTCGCATACTCAGTACATTCCAAGTACTAACCGCATACTCTATGTTGTATCATCTCATAATACCAGTCTGAGAGATCAGGTTCAGCCTTTCCCTTAGCCGCTCTTACTTCGATCCAGTCAGCTACCCTCTTTAGTAAGTCCTCATCTATCCAGGACATACATTTACCCTTATTGTTATGGTTACCTTTCAATTTTCATACTTATAAAGCTAGTTAGGGATGTTGTCCTATCAGCTCGTCAGATACTAGAGGCTTTTTTCAAACATTATGTGGCTTTGTTCAGTTCTTGTGTCAGATGTTAAGTACTCAAATCTTCAAAGTTTGTATTTCGATTTCCTCTTATCTTATGATTTGGATGATTCCTATTTTAGTTATGTTCTTTAGCCATTATGTTCATGCCTGGGTCGACTTGGAGCCCTCTCGGGGTTCTTTGTCCCGTGTCTCAATCTGGGGTCCTAGCTCGGGTTGTGACAAACTTGGTATTAGAGAATTAGGTTTTAGAGTGTCCTAGGGTGTCTGAAAGCCACTTAGAGTCTTTTTCATTGGTGTGAAGCGCGCCACACTTATGACGAAGAGGCTACGAAACATTTTAGGAAATTTCCCTTCTTGCATGATCTATGTCGTGCGATGAAATGTTTCTCTATTCTTCTAACTCATGCTATACACATTTTCAGAATCATGCCTCCTCACCAAGTTAATGAAAGAAAGAATGGGAATGGAATAGCCATGGGAATGGCAACGGAGAGGGGCACCAGCAGGCCCCACCAACCCTCGAGGATCATGTGCCCAAGCAAGTGGCCTATGCTGAGTTTAGGGCTACCATTCAGATGTTGGCGCAGGCATTAACCACCCAGGTCAACCAGCATGCAGTAGCGCATGTCCCTCAGAATGGGAATGCGGCAGCGGCGAGAGTCAGGGACTTTCTGAGAATGAACCATCCAGAGTTTACCGGATGGAAATTGGACGAGGATCCACATGAGTTTATTAATGAGATTCAGAAAATAACCCATATCATGGGGGTGAAAGAGGAGGAGTGTGAACGTAGCCTCTTATCAGCTGTAAGGGGTTGCTCATATCTGGTTCAGACAGTGGAAGGATGGTAGGGCAGTTGGAGCAGGCCCTATTGGTTAGGATGAGTTCCATACCGCGTTCCTGGATTGGTTCTTTCCCCGAGAGATGAGGAAAATCAAGGCAGCTAAATTTTTGAACTTGAGACAGAACAGTATGACCGTCTAGGAGTATGTTTTAGAGTTTACCCAGGTATCTAAATATATGCCAGAGATGGTGGTCGATCAGAGAGCTCGAGTTAGCTGGTTTGTGATGGGTAGCAGATTACTTGGTCAAGGACTGTAGGACCACCATGCTACATCAGGATATTGACTTCTCCTGACTAATTTTGTATTCCTAGCAGATGGAGGTGGTGTAGAAGAGGGAGAGAGAGACAGGCCAGGAGGGCCATGACGGACAGTGTTGAGTTCACTCAGCAGAGATTCAACGGCGGTCACCACCCTCAGTTTCAGCAGAGGTCGTCAGCCCTGGCACCATCATCAGCCAGTGTCTCATCCAGACCCAAATGTGATTAGAGGGGTAGAGCGTCAGGCTTGAAGGGCCAGGGAAGCACTACGGGAGATCACACTTTTCCAGCCTGTACGAAGTGTGGCAAGAATCACCCAGGGAGGTGTTTAGTTGGATCAGACGCTTGTTTTAGGTATGGAAAACCTAGTCATAGACTCAGTGATTGCCCTATAGCCAGGGCGATGGTGAAGCCCGTACCCCAGTAACTAGTTCAGAAGCTCTGACAGCACGTCCCTTCTAGTAGGGTGCTTCTACTAGTTCAACTGGCGGCCAACGCCAGAACAGGTTCTATGCACTCTTGTCACGACAGGAGCAGGAAACTTTGCCTGATGTAGTGACTGGTATGTTGCGAGTATTCCATCTTGATGTTTATGAATTGTTAGATCTAGGGTATACCCTATGTTTTGTGACTCCCTATGTTGCTATTAGTTTCGGTGTCAATCCTGAAATCCTATCAGCACCCTTCTCAGTCTCTACTCCAGTCGGTGACTCAGTTATAGCTCGACGGGTGTATAGAAATTGCGCTATAACCATCCTTCAGAAATTCACCTGAACCGACCTAGTAGAGTTAGATATGACTGACTTCGATGTTATCTTTGGCATGGATTATCTACATGCATGTTATGCCTCAGTAAATTGTAGAACCCATGCAGTAGAGTTCCTATTTTCGGGTGAGCCAATCCTAGAGTAAAAGTGTAGTTCAGCTATGCCTGTAAGTCATTTTATTTCCTACCTTAAGGCCAGAAAGATGATTTTTAAGGGTTGTGTGTACCATCTAGTTAGGATTAAGGTTGCTACATCCGAGACTCCGACTATCTAGTCAGTTCCTATAGTGTGTGATTATCCAAAGGTGTTTCCAAATGATTTACCGGGAATCCCTACCGAGTGGGAGATCGACTTTGGTATTGACCTTCTTCCCGACATGCATCCTATATATATTCCTCCTTACAAAATGGCTCCAGCTGAGCTAAAGGAGTTGAAGGAACAGTTGAAGGATCTTTTTGTAATACCCCAAAATTCCTAAGGTTGGACCCGAGAGTTGAAATGGAGAAAACAGGATTTTCTGCACCAGGTCACAGGACGAGTTATCTAGTGACCCGTCAGGAACACCACGAGTCATTAAGTGACTTGTGGGGAGGGGTTGGACTATGTTTGGAAATTTCAAGTCTGGGGTGACCACAGGTGTGACCACAAGTCGTGGTAAGCCCAACAATCCGTTAAGTCACTCATGGTCAAAGGGGTCTGAAAGATGAAGGGAAGCAGGCAGTGCACCTAACGGGTCATCACCATAACTCGTCGGGTACACGATGAGTCATGGTGTCCATTGTGGTGACCCTCAAAAGGAATTTGGTAGTGCAGGCGACGATAGGTGACCACGAGTCATGGTCCAAGCGAAGAGTCGTCCATTCCCTCGTGGGGACTGGTAGTGTATATTTTCCTATGAATTTAGTAAGGTCTTTTCCATAATTCCTAAGTTCCTAAGACCTAAACTATGTTATTTTAAGCTCAGAATAGAGTGTTTTAAGAAGGGTTAAGTCATTCTAATCCTATCCTTATTCATGCATGCAAGCTTAGAAGGGTTGAGAGGTGATCAAGTCTAGTTCTTCAAAGTTCTTCCTCAAATCTCTTTGGGCAATCAATAAAGTGGTGAAATCAGATTTCTTCAGGTATTTTAGGCTATGAAGGGATGCAATAGTCCACACCTATGCCCAATCCCTCTCTATTTCATGAAATCCTTATTGATGAATCTATGGGGTTTTGACCCAAATATGTGAATTCTCTAAGTTCTATCATGGGTATGATCTAAGCATGTCTCAAATGTTGAATTATGATTCATGGTCAAGTTTTACGAGGTTTTCAATCACAAATTTATATTTTCAAGTTTTACAAATTATATTGCCCATTCATGGAAGTCCATGGTAAGTTGAGATTATGATATTTATGTTCAAATATGATGAGATGTATATGAGAAAAGCATATTTTCAAATTACCTATGTCTATGTTCATGTTTTCAAGAGAATCAAGTTTATTTCAAGCATGTTGAGTATTGGGCAAGCCCATATTATCAAGTATGTTTTATGAATTCATGTTAATTAGCTTACTACATGGTTTTGGAGTCTAGACTCCCAATTATGTTCATTTTGTGGTATGGTTTGAGCCAAGGCTCCTCATGTATGATTTTAGATTTATATATGATGTTATGAGTGAACTTCGTCACTAGATGATAGTCAGCTTCATTGAAAAACGATAGAGAGCATACGCATGTCTTTGGGAGTAGTGTCTAGCACTGAGTAGGCTAAGGGTCAGTCAACCCTATGCCTCAGAACTACGTGCCAATGTAGGTATGATTAGATTATTTGGGACCTCCCTTGTGAGCTTCCCCTTCCCCCAAGGGGCCTTCAGCTTGATATCGATATCATGGTAGTGTCCTTAGACCTAAAAAAGATTTAGACGGCTCTGCCCACTTGGGTGTGATAGTTGGGACCATGTAAGCTCTACCGTGGTAATGTCGTTATATGACAAGTCTCCCATTGTTCCTCATGATTTTAGTTATGCATGTGCATCAGTCATGATATTATGTTTTCAGCAGGTTTGACCCAATGTTCAGTTTTACTGATGATTATCAGTTTTTAGTTTTGGGTTATTCGATTCAGTTATGATGTTCAATTATGTTCAAATCATGATTTCATAAACTAGAATGCAAGCCCTACTCTCAGAATCTTATCTTGATTATGTTTTATGATATGCAAGAATTATGAATTTTTTAACTTACTTAGCAGTTTTACTTATCTTGCATACTTGGTACATTTCACGTACTGACCACATACTCTATGATGTATCATTTCATGATACAGGTTCCAATATCCAAACTTAGTCCTGCCGCTAGTCAGACTTTCGGAGTTAGCACTTCTCAATGTTAGTTGGTGAGTCCTCATCTTGCGAGGGCCCTTCTTATCAGTTGTATTTCATCTTTTCAGTTTTCATACTATAGTGAGTTAGTTGGGGTCTTGTCCCATCAACTTGTCAGTATTAGAGGCTTTTTGGACATAGTATGTATTCAGCTTCAGACTTATGTATGTACTCTGATGTTATGTTATGTTTAGACTTCTGCTATGCTATTCATGTTGATCTTCCATTTTTTTAATGAGTAGATGTTATGTTCATGTAATGGGTTGACTTGGAGCCTCTCAATGTTCTTTCTCCTATGTCTCGATCTGAGCCTATGTTCGGGTCGTGACACTTTTAGACAAGGGTTTCATCAGACCAAGCAAATCCCCATGGGGTGCACCAGTTCTCTTTGTCCTAAAGAAAGATGGTTCCCTTCGAATGTGAATTAATTATCTGCAATTGAACAAAGTTACAATCAAGAACAGGTATCCCCTCCTCAGGATTGATGACTTATTTGATCAGCTTCAGGGTGCTAAGTGCTTTTCTAAGATAGACCTCAGATCCGGGTATCATCAACTTAGAGTTAGAGAGGGTGATATTCCGAAGACAGCCTTCCGGACTCGATATGGTCACTATGAGTTTGTATTTATGTCTTTTGGACTAACGAATGCTCTTGCAACCTTTATGGATTTGAAGAACAGGGTGGTCAAGCCATACATGGATATGTTCTTGATTGTGTTCATAGATGACATCCTTATATACTCTCGGAGAGAGAAGGAGCATGCCACTCATTTGAGGGTGGTGCTACAGACTCTTAAGGATTGCCAGTTGTATGCTAAATTCATCAAATGTGAGTTTTGGGTAAACTCATTAGCACTTTTCAGTCACGTGGTGTCAAGTGAGAGCGTACAGGTGGACTCTCAAAAGATAGAAGCTGGGAAAAATTGGCCTAGATCAGTTAGTCCTTCGGATATCAAAAGTTTCTTAGGCTTAGTTGGTTACTACCGGAGGTTTGTTGAAGGGTTTTCATCCATTGCAGCCTCATTGACTAAATTTACCTAGAAAAAAGTGAATTTTCATTGTTAGAGGCCTCTGAGAGGAGCTTCCAAGAGTTGAAGACTCGACTCACCTCGGCACTTGTGTTGACCCTACCTGAAGGTACCGATGGGTTTGTGGTATATTGTGACGCTTCGAGAATCGGCCTTGGTTGTGTATTAATGCAGCACAGTACAGTTATAGACTATGCTTCTAGCTAGCTGAAGTTTCATGAAAAGAACCATCTGACTCACGACCTCGAGTTGGCAGCAGTAGTATTTTCCTTGAAGATTTGGAGACACTATCTATACGGGGTCCATGTAGATGTGTTTATAGACCACAAAAGCCTACAATACATGTTTACCCAGAAGGATCTAAATCTACGTTAGAAGAGGTGGTTGGAGCTTCTTAAAGATTAGGATATGAGTTTCCTTTATCATCTGGGCTAGGCTAATGTGGTGGCAGACGCTCTTAGCAGGCTTTCTATGGAGAGCGTGACCCATGTGGATGAGGAGAGGAAGGAGTTAGTGAAGGATGTGAATCGGCTTGCATGGCTAGGAGTTCATCTTATTGACTCGATAGATGATGGTGTCATTGTTCAGAATGGGTCAGAATCTTCCTTGGTGACTGAAGTCAAAGATAGACAAGACAAGGATCCTATTTTAGTAAAGTTGAAGGAAGCTGTCCAGAACCATAAGTTGGAGGTCTTCTCCCAAAGGGGAGATGGTGTGCTTCGACATCAGGGTCATTTGCGTGTACTGGAAGTTGATGACTTGAGAGAGCGGATGTTGCACGAGGCTCATGGATCTATATATTCTATACATCCAGGCGCCATTAAGATGTATTGTGACCTACGGGAGATCTATTGGTGGAGTGGCATGAAGAAGGACATAGCAGAGTTTGTGGCCAAGTGTCCGAATTGCCAACAGGTGAAGGTTGAGCATCAAAGACCTGGTGGGGTGCTTCAGGATATTAGTATCCCCACCTGCAAGTGGGAAGAGATCAACATGAATTTCATCACAAGTTTTCCTCATACTCATCGACAGTATGAGTTCATATGGGTGATTGTGGATAGGTTGACCAAAGCAACTCATTTCCTACTTGTCAAAACTATCGATTCAGCGGAGGATTATGCTAAATTGTACATTCGAGAGTTAGTTTGGTTGCATGGATTTCCATTGTCCATCATATCAGATAGAAGCACTCAGTTTAACTCCCAGTTTTGCACATTATTTCAGAAGGGACTTGGTACTCAAGTCAAGCTTAGCACAGCTTTTCACCCGCAGACAGATGGCCAGGTAGAGCGGACCATTCAGACTCTTGAGGATATGTTGAGAGCGTGTGTGATTGATTCCAAGGGTGTTAGGATGATCATTTACCTCTCATCGAGATTGCAAACAACAACAACTACCATTCCAGCATTCAGATGGCCCCGTTTGAGGCTCTTTATGGGCGGAGGTGTAGATCGCATATTGGTTGGTTCGCGATAGCTGAGGCTGCCTTGATAGGACCAGATTCAGTCCATGAAGCTATGGAAAAGGTTCATATTATAAGGGAAAGGTTGAAAACAGCGCAGAGTCATCAGAAATCTTATGCGGATGGAGGCGGAGGGGTCTTGAGTTTGTCGTTGATGATTGGGTGTTCCTAAAGGTGTCTCCAATGAAGGGAGTGATGAGGTTCAGGAATAAGGGGAATCTTAGGCCCCGGTATATTGGTCCATACCGGATTGTGAAGTGGGTTGGCAATGTGGCTTATGAGTTGGAGTTACCAGCGGAGTTAGCTTCGGTCCATCTGGTGTTTCATATGTCTTTGTTGAAGAAATGCATCGGAGACCCAGCCCTGGTTGTTCCGGTAGAGAGCATTGGGGTGAGGGACAACCTTACCTATGAGGAGGTACAAGTTTATATCCCTGATCATCATGTTCATAAGTTACGGAATAAGGAAGTAACCTCGGTGAATGTTTTGTGGAGGAATCGGCTAGTTAAGGGAGATAATGGGAGGCCGAAGCAGATATGATGGCTAGATACCTGCATCAATTTCCTTCCAGTTCTGGCCTAGCTTGAGGTATAAATCTCATCCTTAGTATTCTATTAAGTTTTATGTCAAGTCTGTGCATGTAAGTCCCTCTCATGTTTTAACATGTATGTATGTTTCCTGAATTCAACTCGGTCATGTGTTTCATGTTTGGAGTCAGTCACCCCCTCAGTTCTGTCGTAGTTATTCAGTTTTGAGATTCCAGTTCCTTTCCTCACTCTCTCAGTATTCTTAGCCCACATTCGAGGATGAACGTTCCCAAGGTGGAGATATTGTAATACCCCGGAAGTCCCTAAGACTAGGCTCAGGATTAGAAAAGAGATCAGCAGAAAAGTTGGGAAAATATCACAGAACGACTTATGGTACGAGTCGTAGGTTGGTCCAACGGGTCATAGAATGGAGTCGTTGTTTGATATAGGGTTGATCAAGGAAAATGGAGTGAGTCATGGTACGATCCATCATGTGATACCACGGATCGTGGTAGGCGATCATTGGATGTTGGAGGAGTCAAATGGGTGAGCTACAGGAGCAGACCATGAGTCGTAGGATGGGGATACGACTCATGGTTAAGAGTCGTGGCATGTAAGGTGGGTCTTAAGTAAGGGCCAGACTACCGGAGGTATGACTCATAGGAATTACCTACGGGTCGTTGGTTGTTCCCGTGGGAAACTCCAGAATGGTGATGGTCCGAGGACAGTGGCCACTATGGGAGGAAGCTACGGATCGTTGTGACAAAAATGACTCCTCCTGTCTGACCGTCATTTGAAAAAACTGAAACTAAGGCGAGCATGGGTGTTAATAACGAGCGATACCACGATTCATGGTAACAAAGGACGACCCGTGGTGAGGGTCGTTGATTGCGCCCATGCACACGCGGTCGTACAAGTAATATAGTGGCCCTTTTAAGAGCCGGATGTTGAACCCACAGGGAATGGACTACTTCAGCGAATATTCAGGTTCGAGTGTTAAGTTAACCTTCACGAGTGTTGATTTAAGAGATTTTTGGATAATTGTAATTAAATCTAGGAGTGATCACAAAACAATCAGGAAACAATACAAGAAGCAACTAGAGTTAAGGCTCGAAAATCATGTAATGCTACAATTCACAATGGTTCAAGTATAGAAACTTCAGTTGTTGTCTCACAGAGTTAAAATGCAATGTTTATGGTCTCTAAAGCCTCTAAACACAACAAACTAGTCTCACACCTACATCGTTGAGCGGGGATGTGACGTCCTAATTCGTGAGCAATTAACAATGTGGATGTGGTTTATGGGGTTTATGCCCTTGATTATGGATTTTTGTGCCTCTAATTATTTAACCTGACTTAGCTTCACAACTACTTCTATGAGCGGTGATGTGACAATTCTAAGTCGGTGTCTAGCTATCGTCCCATTTTGTTAACCAAGCAAGGCAAATTATGTATAGTTTCTATCCTAACCGCGAATCTTATTGTAAAGACAAGAACTTTCTCCCTACATTCTTGTGTTCTAACCTAGGGTTACACTTTCGAGCTTTTACCTAAGCTTAACAAGTTTGTTTTCATGGAAATCAAGCATAAAAATAATAATATTTAAGAATGTAAGACAAAACAACAACTAAAAACTCAAATCCAAGATGAATTCATGCATTTACATTCATATCATGTGGCCTCAACCCTAGTGGAAGGGTTTTAGCCACTCATTGTCACGACCCGAGAGTACACCCGAATCGTAGACACGGGACGAGGAGCCCCGAAGGATCCCAAATCAACCCATGGAATGATCATATAACTAAGCCATTCACATAAGGTGGAAGAATTAGCTTAATAGTCATGACTTAAATAAAACTGTGACATGAAATATAAGGAACAATACTATATGATCCAAGCATAAATAGATGAATACTACAATTAGGGTTGAACGCCTCTAATCATAACAGACAGGTTGAAGGGACAAGACCCCAACTAACCCTAATATTCTGAAAACTAAAAGACAGATGAAATCCAAACATGAAGCCCCCGAATCATGAGGACTCACCACTGAGAAATGAGAGCAGAACTGAGAGCAAGCTAAGAGCGATGCTGAACTTGCGAACCGGATCCTATATCATAAAATGATACAGCATAGACAATATGCGGGTCAGTACTTGGAATGTACTGAGTATGCTAGATATGCAAGACAATACTTAAAACATAAAAGTTATAGGAGTGGGGACATCATGATCATAAAGACTGAAATCATAAGTATATCGTAAGGCTCAAGATTTCAAAAATATTCGTAAACCTGTTATAGTCATAACATGAGATAAAAACATTTCATAAGGCATAACTTGATCCAAAGAACATAAATCATACATGCATTAAAATAATGAGAAACAGTGGGAGATTTTATAACCGACATACCCCATATGAGCACACATGGAGCCCGACCTGTAAGCCTAGTCAGGAGGCCGTTCATACCTTGCCAAGGGCATGAACCATGAAAGGCGTGATATCACTCGTGAAGGCCCCGTAGGGAAAAAGGGACAGTTACTGAGGAGGTCCCAAATTTAACCTATGGTGGCATGTAGTTTTGAGATTCGAGGCATAACCTAGGCCCCGAACCCACTCGGTGTTAAGTACTACTCCCAAAACATGCAACGTGCTCATAGAAATTTATACATGATATGCATGACTAGTTAAATCATGATAATCATAAAATGCTTGAGATTCATAATACTAGCCATTGAATTGGGCCCGTTGATCGGCCAAAATCATAGTTCATGAATCATAAGCGACATGTGGGCATTCCCCATAATTTCAATCATACTTGAAATGCTTAAATTTATGGGAAACATGACCATAATAACATGAGTAATTGAAAACATGCTTAAAATTCAAAAGTTCATATCATGCTTGAAAAATCACCATAACCATGAATTTCACTAAAACCACATGATTTGGGCACATGTGCTTTTAAGGATTTAAATCATCAAATATTGAATAAAATGAGTGAAAACATCCCAACAATTTGACACCCATGATTTTAGACATACTACAACATGCTCATATCGATGTTTGAGGGAACATACATTTGGGTTATGAACCATAGGGGTTTGGAAATGTTAAACATAGAATTAGGGAGAAATTGTGCATGGGTAGGGACTAAACCACCCATTCAAAACCCCACATACCTAGAACTTCTCGATTCTTAACTCCCTTGAAAAGCCCTAGATGGAAGCTTGAAGAACTTGAAGAAGAACACTTGTATCCTTTCCCCTTACCTCTCTACTCTTACATGCATCAAAGGAGGTTTATAATAAATGATTTCCCATTAAAAGACTCTGTCCTGACCTCAAAACGAAGTAGTTTAGGTCTTAGGAGCATGGGAAATTATGAGAAGGCCCTTACTAACTTGCAAGAAATAACTGTCAGGTGACCCTAACGAGTGACCTGACGAATCTAAATAAATTAGGATGGGCAACGACTCGTCGGGCCGCCCATCAAGTACACTGGATACTAGGTCGACTGGGCTCGTAACAGGTGACTCAACGACTCGTCACAAGTGACCAAGAGTCGTGGTCACCTTGCGTCTAGTATATTGCTTCATCCTCAGTAAAAATTCCCTGGCTTGCTCACGACCCACCTCACGAGTCGTTGGGATAGACCAAACTCGTGCGGTCCCATCGATTAGGTGCACTGGTCAACCCTCCCAGGAAACCCTCAACCTCACCCCACGGGAGACTTGAAAACTCGTGGTAGCTGACCACGAGTTGTTCCCACGCCCGTGGGGACCTCAGCTCCTCAGCCCATTCTAGCTTCCCACGAGCCACCTGACGACTCGTGAGTTCTCCTCGTCCTGCACTGCTACAACATTTTCCAGATTTTTCCCCGTTTGACTCTCGGGTCTGATCCTTTGGTTCCCGGGGTATAACAATATCTCCCCCTTGGGAAAATTCATCCTCGAATGTTAGAAACATGTAGAAAACTTAGGAACAAACAATCACCATATGCAAATACTGATCATTTTAAGCCAAAAACTGACAGAACGACTACCCCCGAAAAGAACTACATAGCTGGACCGAATTTAGACATCACACACATATATCATATCACAAAACAAACTTGCACACATGAACGGAACATGAAAAGCTAAAAAGAGGTTTAGGGCAAAAATTGATACCTCAAACTGAAATTGAGCCGGTAGGGAACAAATGGGGGTATTTAGCCATCATATCCGCTTCGGCTTCCCATGTAGCTCCCTCGACATGCTGATTTCTCCATAACACCTTTACTGAAGCTACTTCCTTGTTCCTCAGCCTCCGAACCTGACGATCCTAGATTGCAATGGGAATTTCCTCATAACTAAGGCTATCCTTCACTCCAACACTTTCCACCGGAATTACTAAGGCTGGATCTCCTAAGCACTTTTTCAAGAGCAATACATGAAATACGGGATGAACTGAAGCTAGCTCCGAAGGTAAGTCTAACTCATAGGCTACTTTACCCACTCATCTCATAATCCAGTAGGGGCCAATAGTGGGGGCTGAGTTTCCCTTTCTTTTCGAATATAATTACTCCATTCATGGGAGATACCCTCAAAAACACCCAATCATCGATCTCGAACTCAAGCTCTCTTCTCCTCACATCCGCATAAGACTTTTGGTGAATTTGAGCCATTTTCAGCCTTTCTCTTATCAACTGAACTTTCTCCATAGCCTCATGGACTGAATCTGGACCCACTAACGAAGCCTCACCGACTTCAAACCACCCAATGGGCGATCTACACCTTCGTCCATAAAGAGCCTCGAATGGTGCCATTTGGATGCTAGAGTGATAGTTGTTGTTGTTGGAGGAAAACTCAATAAGAGGTAAATGCTCATCCCAACTGCCCTTGAAATCAATAACGCAAGCTCTCAACATTTCCTCAAGAGTTTGGATAGTCCGCTCCGCCTGGCCATCTGTTTGCGGATGAAATGTCGTGCTAAGCTTGACTTGGGTACCAAGTCCCTTCTGGAAAGATCTCAAAAACTGAGAGGTGAATTGAGTACTTCTATCCGATATGATGGAAAAAGGCACTCCATGCAACCTGACCAGCTCTCGGATGTATAATTTGGCATAATCTTCCGTTGAATTGGTGGTTTTGACCGGTAGAAAATGAGCAGCCTTGGTCAACCGGTCCACCACAACCCAAATGAAGTCATACTATCTACGAGTGTGGGGCAAACCTGTTATGAAGTCCATGTTGATTTCTTCCCACTTCCAAGTAGGAATGCTGATATCCTGAAGTACACCTCCCGGCCTCTGATGCTCCATTTTCACTTGTTGGCAATTCAGACACTTGGCTACAAATTCTACAATGTCCTTCTTCATGCCATTCCACCAGTAGATTTCCCGCAAGGCATGATACATCTTGGTAGCACCTGGAAGGATAGAATATCTGGATCCGTGAGCCTAATGCAACATCCGGCTCCTCAAATCACCCACGTTCGGAACACATAAGTGACCCTAGTACTGAAGTACCCCATCTCCCCCTTTGGAGAAGACTTATACCTTCTATTTTGAATAGCTTCTTTCAGCTTTACCAATGTTGGATCTTCATCTTGCTTAGCCTTCACCTCCATTACCAAGGAAGACTCTGATTCGTTCTGGACAACTAAACCACCATCGGTCGACCCAACTAACCTAACCCCCAACTGTGCAAGTCGATGCACCTCCTTCACCATTTCCTCCTTGTCTTCACTCACGTGCGACACACTCTCCATAGAGAGTCTACTAAGGGCATCCGCTACCATGTTGGCCTTACCCGGGTGGTAAAGGACATTCATGTCATAGTTCTTAAGTAGCTCCAACCACTTTCATTGCCGAAGATTGAGATCCTTCTGCATGAACACATATTGTAAGCTCTTGTGGTTAGTGAATACATCTACATGAACCCCATACAAGTAGTGTCGCCATATCTTGAAAGCAAATACCACCGCAGCCAACTCAAGATCATGGGTCGGGTAATTCTTCTCATGAATTTTCAGCTGTCTGAAAGCATATGCTATGACTTTTTTGTGCTGTATCGATACACATCCCAGTCCGACTCTCGAAGCATCACAATACACAACAAAGCCATTGGTTCCCTCCGGTAAATTCAACATCGATGTTGAAGTGAGTCGGGCCTTCAATTCCTGAAAGCTCTTCTCACAAGCCTTCGACCATTGGAACTTCACCTTTTTCGTAGTCAATCTAGTCAATGGGGCTGCAATGTATGAGAAACCTTCTACGAACCTCTAATAGTAACTTGCTAAGCCCAAAAAGCTCCTGATTTCTGAAGGGTTTACCGGTCTGGGCCAATTCTTCACCGCCTCTATTTTCTGAGAGTCCACCCTTATACCTTCGCTTGACACAACATTTCCTAAGAATGCAACTGAATTCATCCAGAACTCACATTTGCTGAACTTGGTGTATAGCTGGTTATCCTTAAGGGTCTGGAGTGCTACCCTCAGGTGTGCGGCATGCTCCTCCTCACTCCTACAGTATATTAATATGTCGTCAATGAACACTATCACGAACATGTCCAGATATGCCTTGAATACCCTATTCATCAGATCTATAAAAGCTTTCGGGGAATTGGTTAGTCCAAAAGATATAACAACGAATTCATAATGGTCATACCAAGTCTTGAAAGCAGTCTTCGGGATGTCGCTCTCCCGAACCCTGAGTTGGTGATACCTGGACCTGAGGTCTATCTTGGAGAAATATTTGGCACCCTGAAGATAATCAAATAGGTCATCAATCCTGGGTAAAGTGTACCTATTCTTGATGATGACCTTGTTCAACTATCTATAGTCAATACACATCCGAAGAGAACCATCTTTCTTCCGGACGAACAACAATGGGGCACCCCATGGAGACTTAGTTGGCCTAATGAAACCCTTATCTAGAAAATCCTTCAACTATTCCTTTAACTCTTTTAGCTCGGCTGGGGCCATTCGGTTAGGAGGAATCGATATGCACTGCGTGTCGGGTAAAAGGTCAATCTTGAAATCAATCTCCCTCTTGGAGGAGCACCTGGTAGGTCATTTGGGAATACCTCGGGATACTCACATACCATGGGGACTGACTGAATCATCGGGGTCTTGGACGTAGCATCCTTAACCCTAACTAAATGGAAAATGCAACCCTTAGCAATCATTTTTTGGGTATTGAGATAGGAGATAAAGAGGCCTACAGGTACTGTTGAACTACCCCTCCATTCTAAAGCTGGTTCACTTGGAAACTAAAACTCCACCGCTCGAGTTCTATAGTTAACAGAAGCATAACATGCAAACAACCAATCCATGCCCAAAATAATGTCAAAATCAGTCATAGCCAATTCTACTAAGTCTGCGGATGTAACCTTATGCAATACTATAATGGGGAAACCTCTATATACCCGCCTCACTACGATTGAATCCCCAACCAGAGTAGACATAGAAAACGATTCTGACAAAATTTCAGGACTGACTCTAAAGTTACTAGCATTGTAAGGTGTCACAAAAGACAGTGTAGCTCCTGGATCTAACAAAGCATAAGCATCAATATGAAAGACTCGCAACGTACCTGTAACCACATCGGGAGAAGTCTCCTGCTCCTGTCGGGAGCCAAGTGCATAAAACCGATAGCGGCACTGGCCGCCAGCTGGACCAGTCGAAGTACCCTGCTATGTAGGACGTGCCCCTGGAGCTGCTAAGCTAGCTGCTAGAATGTGGGCTCCACCACTACCTGACCTGGATGCGGGGCAATTCTTGAGCCTGTTTCCGGGTTTGCCACACCTAAAACAAGCATCTAAGCCCACCAAACACTTCCCTGGGTGGTTCTTGCCACAACTAGCACAAGATGGGAATGTGCGCACTGTGCGCATGCTATTTTGACCCCTCAAACCTGAGGCCCTACTCCTCTGATCGTCTCGTGGCCTAGATGGGATACTGGCCGAAGATGGTGTTGGTGTAATAGACTTGTGCTGGGACTGCTGATGAGGCCCACCTCCTGGCCTCGGCTGGGAAAACCTGTAGCTATCAGTTCTAGCCATCTTGGCCTCTCTCTATCTCATATGAGCTGCCTCCATCTGTTGGGCATAAAGGACTATCCGTGGGTAATCCATATACTGATGAAGCATGGTTTTTCTGCATTCCTTGTCCAGATACTCGGCTACTCCCTGCACGAATCTGCTCACCTGCGCCCTTTGGTCCATCACTAACTCCGGGGCATACTTTGACTGGCGAGTGAACTCAAGTGAATATTCTAGCACCGTCATCTTTCCCTATTTGAGATTAACAAACTCAGTTGCTTTCAATTCCCTCATCTCCGGAGGGAAGAACCTGTCGAGAAAGGCCATGTGGAACTCTTCCCAGCTGATAGGGCCTGCTTCCGTTGCCCTGCTGTCCTTCCATTGCTTATACCAAATATAAGTGACCTCATTTAGCTGATAAGAGGCAAAATCAACACACTCCTCATTTGTCACCCCCATAACCTGGGTGACCTTCAAGATCCCTTCAATGAACTCGTGTGGATCCTCATCCACCTTTGATCCCATGAACTCGGGAGGGTTCATCCTCAAGAAGTGTCTAATCTGAGCCACCGTTGTGTTAGCATTCTGTGGGACATGGGCAACAGCCTGCTGGTTGACCTGAGCAGTCAAGGCCTGACCCAAAATCTAAATAGCTTCCCGAAACTCAGTGTGGGTAGCTGGCTCTGGTGCTTGGGGCTCCTGGACCGGTGGGGCTTGCTGATGTTCATGTTCATTGTCACCTCTGTGGCCTTCATCATTCCTGTTCCTCCTTTCGTTTATTCTTCTGGGAGCTATAATTTTCTTCAATCACGAATAGCATGAATTAGAAGGATGGAGAGACTTCTCATCGCACGACATGGATCATGAAAAAAGGGAACATTTCCTAAAACATTTAGTAGCCTCCTCGTCATAAGTGTAGCGCTCTTCACACCCATGAAAAAGACTCTACCTAACACAACTTTCAGACTCCCTAAGACACATCCGAACCTATCGCTCTGATACCAAGTTTGTCACGACCCGAGAGTACACCTGAATCATAGACATAGGACGAGGAGGCCCAAAGGACCCCAAGTCAACCCAATGCATGAGCATATAACTAAACCATTCACATAAGGTAGAAGAATTAGCTTAATAGTTACGAATTAAATAAAACCATGACATGAAATATAAGGAACAATAGTACGTGATCCAAGCGTAAATAGATGAATACTACAATTAGGTCTGAAAGCCTCTAATCATAACAGATGGGTTAAAAGGACAAGACCCCAACTAACCCCATCATTCTAAAAACTAAAAGACAGATGAAATCTGAACATGAAGCTCCCGAATCATGAGGACTCACCACTGAGAACTGAGAGCAGAAATGAGAGCAAGCTAAGAGCGACGTTGAACCTGCGAACTGGATCCTGTACCTTAAAACGATACAACATAGAAAATATGCGGGTCAGTACTTGGAATGTACTGAGTATGTGAGGCATGCAAGACAATACTTAAAACATAAAATTTATAAGAGTGGGGACATCATGATCATAAAGACTAAAATCATAAGTATATTGTAAGGCTCAGGATTTCCAAAATATTCGTAAACCTGTTATAGTCATAACATGAGTGAAAAACATTTCATAAGGCATCACTTTATCCAAAGAACATAATCATACATGCATTAAAACAATAAGGAACAGTGGGGGATTTCTATAAACGACATACACCATATTAGCACACATGGAGCCCGACCTCTAAGCCTAGTCAGGAGGTCATTCATACCTTGCCAAGGGAATGAACCATGAAAGAAGTGACATCACTCATGAAGGCCCTGTAGGGCAAAAGGAACAGTCACTGAGGAGGTCCCAAATTTAACCTACGGTGGCACGTAGTTTTGAGATTCGGGGCGTGACCTAGGCCCAGAACCAACTCGGTGTTAAGTACTACTCCCAAAACATGTGACGTGCTCATAGAAATTTATACATGACATGTATGGCTAGTTAAATCGTGATAATCATAACATTCTTGAGAATTCGTAATAATAGCCATGGAATTGGGCCTGTGGATCACCCAATATCATAGTTCATGAATCATAAGCGACATGTGAGCATTGCCCATAATTTCAATCATACTTGAAATGATTAAATTTATGGGAAACATGACCATAATAACATGAGTAATTGAAAACATGCTTAAAATTCAAAAGTTCATATCATGCTTGAGAAATCACCATAACCATTAATTTACTAAAACCCCATGATTTGGGAACATGTGCTTTTAATGATTTAAATCATCAAATATTGAATCAAATGAGTGAAACCAACCCAACAATTTGACACCCATGATTTTAGACATACTACAACATGCTCATATCGATGTTTGAGGGAACATACACTTGGGTTATGACCCATATGGGTTTGGAAATGTTAAACAAAGAATTAGGGAGAAAGTGGGTGTGGGTAGGGACAAAACCACCCATTCAAAACCCTACATACCTGGAACTTCTCGATTCTTAAATCCCTTGAAAAGCCCTAGATGGAAGCTTGAAGAACTTGAAGAAGAACACTTGAATCCCTTTCCTCTTACCTCTCTACTCTTACATGAATTAAATGAGGTTTATCATGAATGATTTCCCCTTAAAAGACCCTGTCCCGACCTCAAAACAACGTAGTTTAGGTATTAGGATTGTGGGAAATTATAAGAAGGCCCTTACTAACTCACAGGAAATAACTGTCAGGTGACCCTAACTAGTGACCTGATGACTCGTCAGGATGGGCAACGACTTGTCAGGTCGCCCATCAAGTACACTGGATACCAGGTCGACTGGGCTCGTAACGAGTGACTCAACGACTCGTCACAAGTGACCATGAGTCGTGGTCACCTTCTGTCAAGTACACTGCTTCATCCTCAATAAAATTCCCTGGCCTTCTCATGACCCACCTCATAAGTCATTGGGATAGACCACGACTCATAGGGTCCCATTCATTAGGTGCATTGGTCAGACCTCCCAGGAAACCCTCAACCTCACCCCACCAGAGACCTAACAACTCGTGGTAGCTGACCACGAGTCATTCCCACTCCCATGGGTACCTTAGCTCCTCAGCCCATTCTAGCCTTCCCATGAGCCACTTGACGACTCGTGGGGTCTCCTCACGAGTCGTCTAACGACTCGTCCTATACTACTGCAACATTTTTCAGATTTTTCCCCGTTAGACTCCCGGGTCTGATCCTTGGGTTCCCAGGTATAACACTCATGTTCGTACAATTACTTGAAAACATAATCAAAGTAATGTAGTTACAAGAGTAACTAAAAGAGAATGGAAAATAATGAACCCTATGTGAAGTTCTTTGCTCCTCTCTGCTTTCCAAAAACATCTACGTGATAAATGATTTTAGATGCTAAGGATCGTATTTATACCAAGTGAAATTTTCATATTTTTTCCAGCGATGGACCAGCCCCATGCTACACTGCCCATCGCGGCAGTTTGATTGCGTGACAGGACTGGTCGCGCATGCCCACTGGATGGTTGGCATCGGTAGCTCATGTGCGAGGGCCTTACGCATTGCCTGGCGTGGCACGCTCCTTCTCGCATGCGGCGCATGGCGTGACACGGATTATAGTGTGCAGCAAGACCTGGCATGGCACGATGCCAACGCGCAGGCGCACTGCCTGGAAGCTTCTCGCATGCGCTCCTTCCTGCATGGTACGGCGCCCATCGCGGCAATTTCTTGTCGTGGCACGCTGCAAGGTGTGATCATGGCACTTTCATGTTTTCTTCATGCCATCCTCCTTGCACTTCTTTTCCAACTTCCTTCTTGTGCATCAACCATCATATTTAGTCCCTCCTAAGCATTTTACACCTATAAAACAAAGACTAATCTTGTCGGTTAGTTCATGCACAAAAATATTCAAAATCACATGAGAATGTAATTAATTAAATTGACAAACTTGACTGAACTAAGTTATAAAATAGCACTTGGGCATGTAATTATTCCCAAGATCACTACCCCACACTTAAAGTATTATTCGTCCTCGAACAACTCTATTACATCTCATGCACATGAAGAACTCACACATAGTTAATTGAAACAAGATGATTCAAGCTACGACTACACTGATTGTTTTAGATAGCAAGTTTAAAATAGAGCATGCAATGTCTCACCATTAAAACCCCATATAACTAAGTTAAAACTTCCTATCCTCAAGAACCAACTCTTATACTCAACAAATCCATGCGAATTAACCAATTAAGATATCCAACATGAATTTTATCCTTCATCAAACATGTGCCCTCACAACAAGAGAATTACCGATTTTTTCACTCATAAGTTTTCAAATTATAGCATGTATGGGTATATGAATAAGAAGTAAGCTCACTCTCACTAAGAATTCACATGCAATATGTATTGACCCATAAGCTTTCCTTTAGTGTTTTACTCCACTAATTTAGTAATGTTTGAAAGTAAGATCAAGTAGAATTAGTGGGTTGTAATGTAAGCTAAGGGACGGGTAGGTACTATTTTGTCCAGTAATAGTGACTATCTATCCTCTTACTTTACCTTTGTTCTTTTCACTCATCAATTTCCTCTTTTGTTTCCCTAATTCATTAAGCACACTTAGCTTGTTATTAAGGAGTACTTAAGCAACTTTTTCATTCTTTTGTTCTCTTACTCCTGACCAATACTTATGCATTTTCACACAAGTGCACCTCTAATCTTTTCTTCAACTCCCACAACTACTCTTTTCCTTCTTCTTCCAACTTCTCACTCCTTAACTTCTTTTGCATTTTTCACTAAGCGCTTAGGAGTTCTGGATCAAATTCAAGTCTATCGAAAAGAAGGGATTAAGCTCATTTTGTGGCTCGCAACGAATAGGATAGAGGTTCAATAGGGCTAAATAGGATCATATATTAAAGGTAGGTAAAGTGATGGATAAAAATTTGACTCATTCAAAGAAGTGCCTAAATCATCTCCTACAATCGACATCCCTCATTTCTTTTTGTATACACACCAGGAAAGTTCTATACACTACACACTAGCATGGAATATTCGAAAAGCCTTACACTCACAACACATGCTCAATTCAAGACCAATTTAGTAGACTCATAACTCAGCTAATCACAAGAATTCAGAATTAAGCTTTAAGCACATAGAGTCATATTCAAGAGCCTAGGTGTCTCAATAGAGTTATACAATTGCTAAACATGCTTCAAAATTTACACCACTTGCATCTCACAATCATGTACAGCACATAACAAGCACATCAAACTGTCAATCATCTAAGGGTTCACAACAAAAACCTATTGACTAATTCTCCCTCAAGACGGTCGTCATCCATTCATCGTCAGAAAAGGTCCCTAACTATGACTAACACCCAAAGGGTGGGTGAAATATGCTCAATTAAAACATTTTCATCAAACAATATTATACCTAGCACCAACTTCACCCAAATTCACTAAGCACACAATTCAAAATTTTGAAATTTCCCTCACCCCACACTTGAATTATGATATGTCCTCAAAGAATCAAATAAAATTAATACAAGGGTGAGAAATACTCCCTGGGGCCTCTAGCCAAGCTAACCACATGTTTTTCTTCATTGTTGAACACATGGGTCATCGACCCCACACTCATCTTCTTGTCATTCTCTTTAGCTCTTACTTCCTCGGGTACTCAGACTTCCTCTGAATCTGTTATTAACAACCACAACACATAACATAAGTGAAAAATAACAAACTACAACACAAACTAAAAAGAAAGTGTACCTATAGTACTCTTGGGTTTCCTCCCAAGCAACGTTTGATTTTACATCGCGGTACGACGTGGAATATCCTTCTCAGGATATCCTCAAACAAGTGTTCCTTTCGAGAACCATATTCTTCTATTTTTATTTTTAGTTTTCTTCCATCTTCTTCTTTAATTTTAGCCCTCCATCAGACTCGGGTTGAAATGTCATCATGTTCTGCAGCAACGGACCCATGGAATCTACCACCCCACACTTAGCATCTGACAACACACTGATCTTACAAAGATCTCTATAGTGTGTGGGTGGGTTGATCTCTTGGTAGACTTTGAAGAGCTCTTCTTCATCATTGACCCTCATTTTAAGGGTACATTCTCTTACATTTATGATTGCTCCTCCAGTTGCCAAGAATGGTCATCCCAAGATCAGGGGTACCTTGTCATCAACTTTAAAGTCAAGAATGATGAAATCAGCGGGTGTAATAACTTATCCACTTTGATGAGAAGATCCTCAATTATTCTCTCTGGTGCCATTGTGGACTTTTCTGCCAGCTGCAGTATTACTTGTGTGGGCCTTTGCTTACCCAACGCTAGGGTGTAAATCAGAGATAGAGGCATTAGATTTACTGCTGCCCCTAAGTCACAAAGATCCCTTATAACTTCAGCTTCACCAATTTTTACGAGGAGGGTGAAACTCCCTGGGTCCTTAAACTTTTTTGGCATCTTGCTCATCACCCTATAGCTGCACTCCTTTGCAAGTGCCACCATCTGGACATCCACCAATCTAAATTTTTCAGCCACCACATCTTTTAAGTACTTAGCGTACTTTGGCATTCCCTGCAAAACATTAAGTAAGGGTAAATTGATATGAAGTTCTTTGAAAATGTCAATGAACTTTTTAAAGCATTCTTCATCCTTGCTCTTCTTGAGCCTTTGCAAGAATGGTGGTGGTGGTCTCTGTGTTGGATGCAATGATGATTGTGCATTATTTTTGCCGCACTCTGGTTATCTCCTTTGTCAGTGGACTGTCTCACTAACTCTGGTTGTACCTCATTTCTCTTTTCCTTCGGTGGTGCATCAGCCAATTGCTTGCCACTCCTCAGGCTGATGGCATTGACCTGGCGGGGGTTTGTATCTATCACTGGGTAACCCTCTCTGAGGTCTGGTGTCTGGGAAGCTCCGAATTGACTCATTTGCTTCTCTAAATTTCAGGTGGCCATCTACTGATTTTTCAAATTTGAAGCCATCCTTGCCTGATTCTCTGCCAATTGAGTCTGAGTAGCCATGATTCTCTGCAACATCTCCTCAATGTTATTGCTGCTTGACTGACCACTATTCTATTTGTTTTGTTGGTAATACTGCTGTTACTAAGGCTGTTGGTAGCTCTAACTCTGATTGCCACCCCAAGAAAAATTTGGGTAACTCTGCCAATTTTTATTATAGGTGTTCCCCTAAGTCTAATTGTTTCTCTAAACATTTCCTACAAAATTGACTAATTCAGGATTGGCCCCACAAGAGTCTGCATTGTTCCCATTATTACCACAAATTCCGCACCAGCTAGGAGCCTGCTAATTGCATTAACCTATCCCTGTGGTTGTTTCATACTCAGTTTGCTGAACTGAGTCATCATCTGGTGCTGCAATGATGCTAGTTGTGCTTCCAAGGCATTGACACTATCCACTTCTATCAGCCCTGCTGCTCTCTTTCCTGCCGCTCTTGATGATTCAGTGTGCCACTTTGGGTTTCCTTGAGCAATTCTGTTTAAGAGAGTGTACAGCTCATCATATGTCTTCTTTAGTGCTTGCCCACCCGATGCAGAGTCTAATAAGATCTTCGTATGGGGGTATAGACTCTCTACAAAGGTATGGTCTAACGCCTCGTTGGACTGCTGGTGATGGGGGCAGTCCCTCAATAATGACTTGAATCTCTCCCATGCCAAATATAGGTTCTCTGCTTGAAACTTAATATCCCACTTCTAAGCTTGGCAGTCTTGCCTGAAGGATAGAATCTGATGAGGAACTTCCCTACTAGGTCATCTCAAGAAGTAATGGAATTCGGTGGCTCCACCTCTTTACCTCTCCCAACAATGAAAATGGGAAGAGTGTGAGTCGGACATAGTCAGTTGACACTCCGGTGGGGACAAAAGTGTAACTGGTCTCTAAAAATTTTGTAAGTGCTATTGTGGATCCTTATGAGTCATCCCAGTGAACTGACCACTAGAATGTAACAGTTTCACCATATTCTACTTAAGCTCAAAGTTTCCTCCTTGCTCCGATTTGCGGATACTGGAGGTCACATTTGTCTCTAGTGGGATTGTCACTTTGTGAACTGGTCGGGCTACCATTGGTTAAGGAAACAACTCTTCTTACTCTGCTGGTGGAGGTTTTTATAATTGCTCCTGTAACCTTTTTAGCTTCCGCACGAGAGCTTCTCTCCGGAGCAAATGCAATCGCCATTCTGGCTCCAGCAAAGGTTCCACCAACTCTCTATTCCTTGGCAGTTCTGTAAGGAAAACCTGTTACCTACTATAGAATAGACTAAGACCAAGTTTTTTCAACACTTAAGAAAATAAAAATCATACAAAAACTCAAAATTTACTAAACGCTGCTAGTCCCAGGCAACGGCACAAAAAACATGATTGCGCCCCAGCGCACGCGGTCGTACAATACAGTGGCCCTTTTAAGATTCGGATGTCGAATCCACAGGTACTAGACTACTTCAATGAATATTCAAGTTCAAGTGTTAAGTTAACCTTCACAAGTGTTGATTTAATAGATTTTCAGATAATTGTAATTAAATCTAGAGGTGATCACAAAACAATCGGGAAACAATATAAGTAGCAACTTGAGTTAAGGCCCGATAATGATGCAATGCTACAATTCACAATGGTTCAGGCATGAAAACTTCAGTTGTTGTCTCACAGAGTTAAATGTAGTATTCATGGTCTCTCGAGCTTCTGAAAACAATAAACTAGTCTCACACCTACATCGTTGAGCGGGGATGTGACGTCCTAATTCGTGAGCAATTAACAATGTGGATATGGTTTACGGGGTTTATGCCCTTGATTATGGACTTTCGTACCTCTAATCATTTAACCTGACTTAGCTTCAAAACTACTTCTAAGAGCGGTGATGTGATAATTCTAAGTCGGTGTCTAGCTATCGTGCCATTTTATTAACCAAGCAAGGAAAATTAGGTATAGTTTCTATCCTATTCGCGAATATTATCGTAAAGACAAGAACTTGCTCCCTACATTCTCGTGTTCTAATCTAGGGTTACTCTTTCGAGCTTTTACCTAAGCTTAACAAGTTTATTTTCATGGTGATCAAGAATAAAAATAACAATAATTAAGAATGTAAGACAAAACAACAACTAAAAACTCAAATCCAAGATGAATTCATGCATTTACATTCATATCATGTGGCCTCAACCCTAGTGGAAGGGTTTTAGCCACTCATGTTCGTACAATTACTTAAAAATATAATTAAAGTAATGTACTTACAAGTGTAATTAAAAGAGAATGGAAAATAATGAACCCTAGGTGAAGTTCTTCGCTTCTCCTTTCACTCCTCACGGCTTTCCCAAAATATTTACGTGATAAATGATTTTAGAAGCTAAGGGTCCTATTTATACTAAGTGAAAATTTTCATATTTTGGCTGGCCATGGACCAACCCCGTGCCATGCTGCCTATTGCAGCAGTTTGATGGCGTGACACGAACTGGTCGCGCATACCCATTGGATGGCTGGCATTGGCAGTTCATGTGCGAGGGCCTTACGTGTCGCCTTGTGTGGAACGCTCCTTCTCGCGCGCGGCGCATAGAGTGACACGAAATGTGGTGTGCAGCAAGGTTTGGTGTGGCACAGTGCCAATACGCAAGCGCACTGCCTGGCAGCTTCTCGTGTGCGCTCCTACCTGCGTGACTCGGTGCCCATCATGGCAATTTATTGTTGTGGCATGCTGCAAGGTGTGATCATGGAACTTTCATGTTTCTTAATGCCATCTTCCTTGCACTTCTTTTCCAATTTCCTTCTTGTGCATTAACCATCATATTTAGTCCCTCCTAAGCATTTTACACCTACAAAACAAAGACTAATCATGTCGGTTATTTCATGCACAAAAATATTCAAAGTCATGTGAGAATGTAATTAATTAAATTGACAAACTTGACTAAATTAAGTTATAAAATAGCACTTGGGCACGTATATGCCCAAGATCAGTCGTGGTACCTGGCAGTGCCTATTTTCCAGAAATTTCATTATGGCTATTTCCATAAATCCTAAGTTGTAAGGTCCCAAACTACGTCGTTTAAAGCATGGAAAAGAGTGTATTCAGGGTATTATTCACTCTAGATCACCCATTACTCCCCTAACACTCTAAATTGAGAAATCAATTCTCTCAAATCTCTCAAGGATTTTCCTAGGGTTCTTCCTCAAACTCTCCAAGAATCAAGTAGGGTTCATCCTTTTCTGTTGGGGATTCATTTATTCAGGTATGTGGGTCGATTCAATGGGGTTCCCTCTCAATCCCATGTTCCTTCTTAATCAAAGTATGATCACCCAATTTCCTCAAAGTTTAAATTTTTTGAAAATCATGATCTTATGATTGGGTTTTGAAATTATTCATGATTTCCTTATGGGTAAAGCCGATTTTTTATAAAAAATGATTTCCATGATAGGGTTATGATTTATTCAAGTTTTTTTAAGAAATTAGAATATCCCATGATTCAAGCATGATTATGAAATTTTAGGGTTTAAATTCCCTTCATGAACTCCCTTCACTCACTTATGGATTTTAGTATCTCAAGTCCTAATGCATGATTTATATTCAATAATGCATGATTTCCTTCAAGTTTACTCTATAAAACTGTGATCCAAATTACGAGAATTATTATTAATTATTTCTAATGACTCTTCATGTTTTCTCATGATTATGATTATGGCCGACTCATGCACCTTATTACATGGCTAATTCACATATTTCAAGCATGCTTATGATTATTATAATTTAAACTAGCTCATGAATCTCATGTATGTTTCCCTACTATAATATGAGCACTATATATGTTTTGGGAGTAGTATTTAACACCGAGTAGACCCGGGGTCCAACCATATCCCGAGTATCAGAACTACATGCAAACGTAGCCATGATGGGACCTTCCTTGAGACTGTTCCCCCTTTCCCGAATAGGCCTTTCATTGTGATATCACACCTCTTTTCATGGTTCTACCCTTGGCATGGTACGAACACCCTCTCGACTAGGGATTTACAGGTCGAGCTCCATGTTTGCTCATATGGGGTATGTCAGTTAGAAGAATTTCCAATTGTTCCTCATGATTTATACATGATTATGTTATGTTACCTTGGCTCAAGTTATGTTTAATAAAGTTTTCTCTAATGATTATGATTATAAATGGTTTATGAATGTTTTGAAAACCTTGAGCCCTTATGTTTACATTTTGATATTTACTTTATGATCATGTTGTCCTACTCTTATGAATCCTTATGTATTTTAAAATTGTCTGATTTTAATTGACTCGCATGCTCTATACATTCCAAGTACTGACCGCATACTCTATGATGTTTCATCTCATGATATAGGTCCGAGAGATCAGGTTCAGCCTCGCCCTTAGCCAGTCTCGCTTTGGTCCAATCAGCCTACCCTCTTTGGGGAGTCCTCATCTATCAAGGACATGCAGTTAGCCTTGTTGTTATGGTTAACTTTCAGTTTTCATACTTAGAGAGCTAGTTAGGGGTGTTGTCCCATCAGCTCGTCAGATACTAGAGGATGTTTTAGACATTATGTGGTTGTGTTCAGTTCTTGTGTCAGATGTTAAGTACTCAAATCTTTAAAGTTTATAAGTCAATTTCCGATTATCTTATGATTTGGACGATTCCTATTTTAGTTATGTTCTTTAGCCGTTATGTTGATGTAATGGGTCGACTTGGAGCCCTCTCGGGGTTCTTTGTCCCGTGTCTCAATTCAGGGTCCTAGCTCGGGTCGTGATAGTAGTGTGTGTGTGTGTGTGTATATATATATATATATATATATTTATCTTGCTTCTTTGAGTTTTTGGGGTGATTCTTCTTTCCCAATCACATGAATCTATACTCTCTAAAAGATACACATAAGGTGTTTGTAAAGAGTGCTTAAATAGACTTTATGAGACTAAGTTGATAAATTTGAATTAATTGTCACCTTTAATTGATAAATTTAAAGTGTGGGATGGCGAAATACATGATGAAATTGTGAAAATATATAGTTTGAAATCGGTCCACCTCCCACAAAACAAAATTATGACATAACTTAATTGACATATCATGCCTTGTACTTGTGTAGGTTGTAGTTAACTTCTTAATTTTCCCTTTTAGATTAGTAGTTATTGTTGTTGTTGTATAATACTGATGATTCCTCAAGGAATTATTTAGCCCGACATTCTAGCTTATGATTGGAAGCTTGATTGATGGTTTATAAAGGGGTAATTTAAATTCCCTAACATTGTACTTGTGATCATGCTAAAGAAATAAGTATGGAATCATCCTGACCATATAGAAGCTTGTATTTTTTTTAATCTTGAATGTCTTATTAATGTTCATGTTGTCCAAGTACCATGGCCCTGAATCAAATCGAGCATATAGGGATGATGTGTTGTGGGTTTACAGCACTTTCGATGCTTAAAACTGAAAAAATATGCATGATATTAGGTGTGTTTATATGGGTATGATGCGCTTCTTACTTTGTTTTCATGGAAATAAGATGTTGGAGTTGAAAGCTGTGAAAGAAGAAAAAAGAATGCAAAATTGGGCTAAGTACAGACTTCAGTACAAGTCGTAGTGTGAGTCATGATAAACTTCAGAAGGATTCGCTTAAGGTACTGGACAGTTATGACTCTTGGTATGAGCTGTACCATCCTGGTATGAGTTGTACCAGAGTAGTCGTAGAAAATTTTAGAAGAATGCACTTGTCTAGTCTTCTGGTACGAGTAGAACCTATGAGTCGTGATGACTACCTACAATCCATACCAAGGAGTTGTGGTGAAGTTCAGAAAGATTGTTGAAAGGCAGATCCCATAGTATGAAATGCAACCATGAGTCGTTAGAGCAAGATATGACCCATAACAAGACACTGTGAAATTATTCAGAGGATGCCAGATATCTCAGGTTTAGACCATGACAAGAATGTATGATTCCTAGGAGTATTGTATGAGTCGTACCAACTCCTAAAACTTATCCAGATTCAGAGCTGCCAGCATTGTACGAGTGAAGCTATGACTCGTATGATCAAGTTACGAGTCACAGGAGAAGGCGGCAGCAGTTAATAAGTTTTCCCTATTAATTTAGGAAAGGTTTCTAATTATTTGTATAAATATTTTTCTAGATTATTTTTATTAGGAGGACAACTTTCTTGGAGAAGATTTCGACTTATTGGAGATTCATCTTGAGTTTTCGAATATTCTTGGAATTAATTGCCATTGTTCTTGAATTATTCTTAGTTGAATATTGCAATAACCAAGTGGGTTTTATTTCAATCTTCATTGTAAGTTCTTAATTATATTTTATTCAATGAATGCTAATTCTTCTCTTATAATCATGAGGGACTAAAACCTCCACAACTAGGCTTGTGGGAACCATGGTGAATTAATAAACTAGGATTTTCATATAGTAATTCTAAACCAATATGCGTGTTTGTACTGTCTTCTCTTCATCTTAAATGTTTCTTAATGGAGCGCAACATTAGGACTTGCCCAAATTTTCTATCTGCTTGAACCTAGAGAGGTAGAGATTAGGAAAAGAGAAGAACAACAAAGCCTTGAACTTTATGGTTCATTGTATAACCTGAGTTGCGGTCGCAGGATAATTAATTTGGAACAAATTGATAATGATTTAAGTGTAATCACTCAAGTAACCTAATCTGGTAATTGAGTATAGTCATCCAATAGGTATGAACCAGTAGTTTGGATGAACTTATGTTATTAGTTCTACAAGTTAAGTATTGGGATAGATCACAAGTGCAAAACCCAAAGTAGTTATTAATCCATGGGGAACACTTCCATAGTTAATTGAATCAGCTTGATAACAACTTAAATCTTCAATATTATTACGTGTTTACTTCTTTAAAACCCCCTCATTAGGATACAATCGAATGATAAAGCCTAAATACTAGCATTATTCTACATCCTGGCCGTACTCCCTGTGGGATCAACCCCAATCTTTGTTGGGTTCTTTATTGACAACGTCCATGTCATACTTCTCTAGGGGTGTGATTTGCGCATTATCAAAAGTGGCACCGTCGCTGGGGAATACAGCTTAGGATTAGAGTAATTTTCGTGTTTAACTTTTAGTCGTTATTTCCTCATTTACATTTTATTTTGTTTCTGACACCCACAGGTTTCCATTTGTTGAATGCCAAGTACTCGATGAAGCATAAACTCTCTGATTCCACTTGATCTTTAGCTAGTGCGAACACTGGGAAAAATGGAAAATGCTAGGCAGAGAGAGGCACGATTGGTGGAAGAAACTCGTCAAGCTGAGTTAGCTAAGCAAGCACTGCTTTAGGAAGCCGAGGATGCTCGCGATGAGGTAGTAAATTCTAGTCTCCATAGAAGGGGTAACAGAGGCCAAAGATATGCTCCTCAGTTTTATAATGATGATGACCCTGATATTGATTAGGCCAAGTCAATAGGAGCCCTTGTACCACTATCTCTGCCTGCTGGGGCAAACTTTGATATCACTAGCACCATGATCCAGTTGCTTAACATGAAAGGGGTGTTCAGTGGTCACATAGCTGACAATGCTAGTCTGTACCTGATGAACTTCGTTGGCATATGCAAGGCGTACAAGTTACCATGTGTAATCCAGGATGCTATACGATTGACGGTTTTCCCATTCTCTGTGTTTGGAGAAGCCACATTATGGTTATCGGAGTTGTCCAATGACTCTATTACCAATTGGAGGGAGTTAAAGAAAGCCTTCTTAGAAAGGTTCTTTCCACCATCTAGAATATTGCAGCTTGATCACGGGCAAAAATAGCATGCCTGAGATACGCTTTATAACTTAAATTAGTCTTGTTTATCTAAGTTATTGTCTACATTTTCATGTAATTTTATATGAATGTGAAGATATGTGCTAAACAACATGATTAGCCTTTGTTTTGTAGGTTTTGATGACTTTCGAGTAACTAATCCCTGAGTTGGTGAAGTAGAGGCTTGGAAATGGAATTAACCCGCGAACGTCGACAAAGAGGAGGCACAAAACAGCCCACCTGCGCGTCGGCAACGTGCCACGGCAGGCTGGCTGCGCGACATGGAGGTTTCAACGTGCTGCCCAAGCAGCGTGACACGCTGCCAACGCGGCAGGGTGCTGCGAGGCCAAATTTCGGGTGATTTCCAGAGAGCTTTCGCGTTGCCTCCGTGTCACGGAGACAGTGCTCAGCGATACACTCGGTGACACGGAGCCGTTCCATGACAGGCTAAATTATGCACGTTTTCCATTTACTATAAATAGGTCGCTTAGCTCCTAATTCCATTTGGTCACGATTTTATTCTGGAAAACTACCTAGGAGTGAAGGGAGAAGTGGGAGAACTCATCTAGGGTTTGGCAAGTTCCCTTCTCATCTACCAAATTCATGTAAGTATGTTAGTTTAGTAGTAGTTAGTGTAGTTTTACGAACATGAACGGCAAGAACCCTTCCTCTAGGGTTGAAGCCATGAATTATGATTGTGATTTTATGAAATTGTTTTGGAATTAAATTATTGATTGTTGTTTTCGTCTTGCATTCTGGATTGTTGGTTGTTTTTATGATTGATCACCATGAAAGCATATTTGTTAGCTTGACTAATAGCTTGAGAAAGCATTACTTAGGTCAAGACATGAGAATGTGAGGAGCATGTTTGTATCTCGGGAGAGATTTTTGTGTCAGGATAGAAATATACCTAACACCGTGCTTGGTTGACACACGGGGGTTATGAAAGACCAACTTGGGATGTCACATCACCACTCGAAGAAGTAGTTTTGAGGCTAAGTTGAGTTAAATGGTTAGACGCACGAAAGTCCCTAATCGTTTCCCCGTAAACCACAACATAATTGGTTGCCCGCGACTAGAAATTAAACTCCTCGCTCACAATGATGCAGTGAGGCTAGATTGCCGTGTTTAGAGGCTCGAGAGACCATAAACATGCAATTCTAATTATGTGAAATAACAATTGATAGTTCCATGCTTAACCCATTGCAAATCGTAGTATCGCATGAGTAATTGGTTTTAACTCTATGTTGCTCCTAGAGTAATTTCAGAATATTTCATTGACCCAAACTTAGACTTAATTAATCTCAATCGAAAATGTTTATAATCAACACTTGAGGTATTTAAGATCACACTAGAAATGGATAGTTAGAGGAATGGGTCCAGTCCCTATGGATTCGACAATCTGGTTCTTAAAAAGAGTCACTATATTATTTGCATGACCCGTACACTTGCGGGCACGTCAAGTTTTTGGCACCGTTGCCGGGGACTCGGCGAAGTTTTGATAATATATCTGTTTTTGTGTGATTTTTAAATTTCCGTAAGTGTTGAGAAACTTGGTCTTAGTCTACTTATTGCAGGTGACAGGTTGTCCTGCCAAGCTGGCTAGAAATAGAGAGCTTGTGGAACCGCTGCTTGAACCTGAACGTCAAATCCATTTGCGAAGGAGAGTAGCTCTTGAGCAAAAGCTGAAGAGACTTCAAGAAAAGGTACAACAACAACCACCCGCGGGACAAGTACAATTGTCATCGACAGCAATGGCGGAGCCTAGAGGGCACTTTGAGCTTAAACAGAACATGGTGCAGCTGTTACATTCTAGATGTCAATTCACTGGGATGGCACATGAGGACCCGCAGCGGCACCTACAGAGCTTTTTAGAGATTAGTGACACGTTTATCCCCACCGGCGTGTCCACAGATTATGTCCGACTGACCCTCTTCCCATTTTCACTGTTGGGAGAGGCGAAAAAGTGGCTGAAGGCTAAGCCACTGAACTCCATAACTTCATGGAATGACTTGGCTAAGAAGTTCCTTATCAGATTCTTCCCTTCAGGCAAAATTGCAAAGTTGAGAAGTGAAATACTCAGTTTCAAGCAGAGGCCTGATGACAACTTATATATGGCTTGGGAAAGATTCAAGTCATTGTTGAGAGACCGTCCCCATCACCAGTAATCAAATGAAGTGCTGGCACATACCTTTGTAGAAAGTCTAGACCCACACACGAAAATATTACTAGACTCTGCATCGGGTGGGCAAGCCTTGGAGAAGACTTATGATGAGTTGTATACTTTGTTGAACAGAATTTCTCAAGGAAATCCAGAGTGGTACAGCGAGTCATCGAGACGGGCAGGAAAGAGACCAGGGTTGATAGAAGTAGATGGTTTGAATGCCTTGGCAGCACAGTTAGCTTCGTTCCAACATCAAATGATGACTCAGTTCAATAAACTGAGTATAAACCAACACCAGGGCCAGGTTAATGCAGTTCAGCAAGCTCTGAGTTGGTGTGACATTTGTGGTAATAATGGGCACAATGCAGAATCTTGTGGAGCCAATCCGGAATCAGTCAATTTTGTTGGTAATGTGTATAGGAATCAGAATTTTGGGAACAACTCCAACAGAAATTGGCAGGGCCACCCGAATTCTTCTTGGGGTGGAAACCAAAAGAAGAATTATATGCAACCTCAACAACAACAGTATCAGCAGAATAGGCAGAATGATGGGCAATTGAGTAGCAGCATTGAGGAAACACTGCAGAAAATTATGGAGACCCAGAATCAGTTAGCGAAAAATCAAGCGAGGATGGCAACAGACTTAATGAATCAGCAAGTAGCCACCTGAAATCTTGAAAAACAAGTGGGTCAGATAGAAGTTGCTCAAAACATGAGATCACAAGGGGGATTACCCAGCGACACAGATCCTAACCCCCGGCAGATCAATGCCATCAGTCTGAGAAGCAGTAAGCAATTAGCTGATGCAGTGCCAAAAGAGTTGAGAAAGGAGGTGCAACCGGAGTTGGTTAGACCAGGACCATCCATCAACATGGGAGAGAATCAGAGTGCTGGGCAACAAAATGCGCAACTTTCATTGCAGCCAGCACAAAGACCACCACCACCATTCCCTCAGAAATTTAGAAAGAGCAAGGAGGAGGATTGCTTCAAAAAGTTCGTTGAGAGCTTCAAAGAACTTCACATAAATTTTCCCAAGTATGCTAAATACTTGAAGGACGTGATGGCAAACAAAGTTAGATTGGTGGATGTTCATACTGTAGCACTGACTGAGGAGTGCAGTCACAGGGTATTGAGCAAAATGCCAAAGAAGCTCAAAGACCCAGGGAGTTTTACCCTCCCCATACAAATTGGTAAAACTGAGGTGCTACGAGCTTTGTGTGACTTAAGGGCAGCAGTTAATCTAATGCCCCTATCCTTATTCAACACCCTGGGGTTGGGAGAACCGAGGCCGACAAGGTTGATGCTGCAGCTGGCTGACAAGTCGCGAGTGACACCTGATGGAATAATAGAGGACCTCCTCATCAAAGTAGTTAAGTTTATTATACCTGCTGATTTTATTGTTCTAGATTTTCAGGTTGATGACCAGGTACCCTTAATCTTGGGACGGCCATTCTTGGCCACCGGTGGAGCGGTGATTGATCTGAGAGCAGGGACCCTGAAAATGAGGGTCGAAGATGAAGAAGAACTCTTCCGCGTTTACCAAGAAATGAACCCATCCGCATACTACACTAACCTTTGTCAGGTTAGTGTGTTGGCAGAGGATGAGTGTGGGGTGGAGGATTCCACAGGTGCACGGCCAAAGGCAAGGTCAAGTGTTCAGCCCGAGTCTGATAGAGGACTTCAAATTGAGAAGAAGTTGGAGAAAGAGAGGAACAGAGTGGAGGCTGTTTCCTCCAAACAACAAAAGAAAAGGAGATGGTTCTCGAAAGAGAACCCAGGTATGAGGATGTCCTGAAAAGGACTGTCCATGTCGTGCCACGACGTAAAATAAGGCGCTGCTTGGGAGGCAACCCAAGGGTACCTCAGGTACAATATGTAATTTTGATTTCGTATTGATTTTGTTATGTTTATTTTGTTTGTGTTTTTGGTGGAAATTAAGCATAGATGGAGGGAAGTCTAAGTACCGAGAAGGTGAAAGCTAAAGAGCATGGAATAGAAGAAGTGTGGGGTCGAACACCCATCTCTGGAACATGAAAAGAAAGCATGCTTTTAGCTTGGCATAGAGGCTCAAGGAGTATTTCTCATCCTTTAATTGTTAATTTGATGCTATGAGGACATAGCAAGATTTTAAGTGTGGGGTGAGAAAAATTTCTAATTTTTTGTGCTTAACAAGTTTTTGGAGAATGTGATGCTTGTGTGAAAGTTGGGAGAAATTTGAAAAATTTTTGTGAATTAAGCATGACTTCATCACCCGTTGGTTTTTCTTTTCGGTTCTTTTTCGACGGGGGGGTCTTTGAACCGAAGAATAAATTTTTTTTTTATTTTTATTTCCTTTGTTTGTAGATAGTGTCTTTAGTCATAGTTAGGGACTGTTTCCGACGATGGATGGATGACGACCGTCTTGAGGAAAAATTGGTCGATAGGTTTTGGGATTTTGAAACCATAACTAATAGGTGTTTTATCTTCTTGTTATGTGCTATATGTGATTGTAAGAGGCAAGTATGTTCAGTGTGAAGCATGCAAGTGTATAACTTTGTTTGAGACACTTAGGCTCTTGAATGTGACTCAATATGATTGAAGCTTAATCTGAATTCTTGTGATTAGCTGAGTTAAGAGTCTGCTGAATGTGTCTTGAATTGAGCATGTGCCATGAGTGTAAGGTTTTTGAGTATTCTGTGCTATTATGGATTGTCTAGAACTTTCCTGGTGTGTTTATAAAACGAAATGAAGGATGTGAATTGTAGGAGATGATTTAGGCATTTCTTTGAATGAACCAAATTTTTATCCCTCATTTTACCTACCTTGAAAAATTAATCCTAGTTAGCCCCATTGAGCCTTGAGCCTATTCTTTGACAGCTGCAACATAAGCTTAATCCTTTTTCTTTCATTAGCCTTGAATTTGATCCAAAACTCATAAGCGCTTGAGTGGAAAAAATCCGAAGGAGTAAAGGAGTGAGAAGAATGAAAAGAAAGGAAAAGTAGCAAGTTGTAGAAGTGAGAAAAGGACAAAGGTGCACGTGTGTGAAAATGGTTGACTATTAGTAAGGAGTAAGAAAACAAATTAATGTAAAATTATTTGTAGAGCTCCTTACTAATAAGCTAAAAGTGCCTAAAGAAAGGGGGAACATAAGAGGAAAAAGAAAGTTGAAAAGAGGAAAAAGGTGAAGTAAGAGAAGGGAAGTTTGTAATGAGGGCATAATGTATTAAAAGCGCTTGGGAAAGTTAGTCACTATTATTGGCCAGAATAGTACCTACCTTTCCCTTAGCTTACATTACAACCCATTAAGTCCTACTTGATCTTACATTCACGCATCCTTAAATTAGTGGAATAAAACACTAAGGGCAAGCTTATGGGTCATTACATGATGCAGTTGAATTCTTTGTGAGAGTGAGCATAACTCTATTCATGTACCCACACATGTTGTGATTTAAAAATTGTTTTTGCGTGTGAATTTGGGTAACTCTCTTTCCGTGAGGGCACGTGTTGAATGAAGGATATAATTCATGTGGTATTTCTTAATCAGTTGATTTGCATGAGTTTGCTAAGATCGAGAGTCGATTCTTGAGGTTAAGAAGTCTTAATATAGTTGTACTTCATTTCAATGATCAAACCGTGCATGCTCTAATTGTAGCTTGTTATCTTACGTAATCATTATACCCGCAACTTGATTTATCTTGCTAAATTATTTATGTGGGAGTCTCCATATGCATGATATGTAAAAGGTTGTTTGAGGACGAACAAGGCTTTAAGTGTGGGGTTGTGATCACGGGCAAAAATAGCATGCCCGAGATACGCTTTATAACTTAAATTAGTCTTGTTTATCTAAGTTATAGTCTACATTTTCATGTAATTTTATATGAATGTGAAGATATATGCTAACCAACATGATTAGCCTTTGTTTTGTAGGTTTTGATGACTTTCGAGTTACTAATCCCTGAGTTGGTGAAGTAGAGGCTTGGAAACGGAATTAACCCGCGAACGTCGACAAATAGGAGGCAAAAAAAAGCCCACCTGCGCGTCAGCGACGTGCCATGGCAGGCTGGTTGTGCGACATGGAGGTGTCAACGCGCTGCCCAAGCAGTGTGACACGCTGCCAACGCGGCAGGGTGCTGCCAAGGCCAAATTTCGGGTGATTTCCAGAGAGCTTTCGTGTTGCCTCCATGTCACGGAGGCAGTGCTCCGCGATACACTCCATGACATGGAGCCGTTCCATGATAGGCTAAATTATGCACATTTTCCATTTACTATAAATAGGTCCCTTAGCTCCTAATTCCATTTGGTCACGATTTTATTCTGGAAAACTACCTAGGAGTGAAGGGAGAAGTGGGAGAACTCATCTAGGGTTTGGAAAATTCCCTTCTCATCTACCAAATTAATGTAAGTATGTTAGTTTAGTAGTAGTTAGTGTAGTTTTACGAACATGAATGGCAAGAACCCTTCCTCTAGGGTTGAAGCCATGAATTATGATTGTGATTTTATGAAATTGTTTTGGAATTAAGTTATTGATTGTTGTTTTCGTCTTGCATTCTGGATTGTTGGTTGTTTTTATGATTGATCACCATGAAAGCATATTTGTTAGCTTGAGTAATAGCTTGAGAAAGCATTACTTAGGTCAGGACATGAGAATGTGAGGAGCATGTTTGTATCTCGGGAGAGATTTGTGTCAGGATAGAAATATACCTAACACCGTGCTTGGTTGACACACGGGGGTTATGAAAGACCACTTGGGATGTCACATCACCACTCAAAGAAGTAGTTGTGAGGCTAAGTTGAGTTAAATGGTTAGACGCACGAAAGTCCCTAATCGTTTCCCCGTAAACCACAACATAATTGGTTGCCCGCGACTAGAAATTAAACTCCTCACTCACAATGATGCAGTGAGGCTAGATTGTCATGTTTAGAGGCTCGAGAGACCATAAACATGCAATTATAATTATGTGAAATAAAAATTGATAGTTCCATGCTTAACCCATTGTAAATCGTAGTATCGCATGAGTAATTGGTTTTAACTCTATGTTGCTCCTAGAGTAATTTCAGAATATTTCGTTGACCCAAACTTAGAGTTAATTAATCTCAATCGAAAATGTTTATAATCAACACTTGAGGTATTTAAGATCACACTAGAAATGGATAGTTAGAGGAATGGGTCCAGTCCCTGTGGGTTCGACAATCTGGTTCTTAAAAAGAGTCACTATATTACTTGCATGACCCGTACACTTGCGGGCACGTCACAGCTAAAGGATGAGATATATAATTTTCACCAACTGAAGATGGAGGCACTTCATAATACATGGCTGAGATTTAAGAAGAAGCTGACTAAGTGCCCGAATCATAAAATTCCTGATGACAGTTTTTTGGAAATTTTTTATAGGTCTTTAAATAATAGCACGAAAGCTGTAGCAGATACGGTGGTAGGAGGAGCACTAATAAGACACTCGTGGGAGAAAGCAACCATTATACTAGAACGAGTGACCAAAACCAATAGAGCCTGGCACACAAGGGAAGCTAAAGCAGTTGCAGGTACATATGTTATTGGGATGACTGCGGACCAACACAGAAAAGAGGAGGAACGTGATCAGGAGCTAGCTCACATGAGGACATCTTTAGACCTACTCACAAAGCATATTATGGGCTTTGGAGCTCAGAAGGTGAATGCAGTGGGAGCTCAGGTTCAGGAACTAGGGTTGGACATGTCTGATTCTGAGGAGCAAGCAAACTTTTTGGACAACCAAGTAGCGTGTTTTCGAGCCAACGCCCAAGGGTCTAGACAGGACACTTGGCTCCAAGGTTCTAAAAACCAAGGTCGGAACCAGTATAGAGACAACAATAATAGAAATGGGTATAGGGATAGGAGTAGAGGTCATGAGCGAGAAGGAGAGGGGAGAAAGAATGATGGCTACCGCAATGATTGGCTGGTGTTTATGTTCCTCCCAAGGCTCATGAGGTGATGTTGGACCCTCAAAGTTAGAGAACATGATGGCTAAGCTGCTAAAAAGGGATAAATCAATCTGATGATCACCCAAAGGATATTAGGAGTGATATATCTAGCATGGGCCAAAAATTTGAATCCCACACTACAACGATTAAGAAGATTGAGCAGCAGCTTGGGAAAATGTCTGCATCTCTACACCAGAGGCAAAAGGGAACACTTTGAAGAATGATAGTCATTGTATGGCTATTATGACTAGAAGTGGGAAGACCACAGTTGATCCTCCCCTACCAACTGTAGTTGAGATGGAGAGACAGAAGGAGATCGAGTTGAATGAGAAAGTTGAGATTGTTGAACAAGACATTACAGGTGATGCTAAGTTGATTAAGGCTCCAGGTGATGCAAAAGGGTATAAAGCTGATGAAGGGAAGGAAAAAGGGAAACTCAGATTTACAGACCAATCCCTCAACCGCCATCACCATTACCTTAGAGGATGTAGAAGAAGGCGAAAGACAAGAAGTTCCAAAAGTTCTTGTCAATGTTGAAACAGTTGTTTGTGAACATCCCATTGGTCGAGGCATTGGAGAAGATGACCGAATATTCCAAGTTTATGAAGGACCTGGTGACTAGAAAGAGGTCCATAAGCTATGAACCGGTGGGTAACTTGCATCATTGTAGTGTCATAGCCTCACGGGTCCTTGCGCAGAAGAAGAAAGATCCAGGTGCCTTCATCATCTCATGCAAAAATTGGTGATTTTGAGTTTGCAAAGGAATTATGTGACCTAAGTGTTAGCACCAACTTGATGCCATTAGCTGTGTTCAAACAACTGGGCTTGGGAGCCCCATCACCGACTACGATGCGGCTATTGATGGCAGACCGCACAGTTAAGAAGCCAGTGGGATCCTTTTTTATGTGCTAGTCAAGGTGGACAGGTTTATCTTCCCAGCTGATTTCATGATCCTAGATTGTGAAATCGATTTTGAGGTCTCTATTATCTTGGGGAGACCATTCCTTTCCACTGCGAGAGCATTGGTGGATGTTGAGGCGGGCCAATTGAAGTTCAGGTTAAATAATGAGGAGGTCACCTTTAATGTTTGTAGGTTAATGAAGTAGCCTAATGAGCTTAGAGTTGTATCCGCAATTGAGGATGAGTCCGAGTTTCTTGATAAATTCTGAGTAGTCAAGAGACTTGCGTCATGCCACGACGTTAAATCAGGTGATTCTTAGGAGGCAACCCATGAGGTGGTTTGGTGAGTCCGAGTAATTGAACTACCTTCATCATGCTGTGACATTAAGTTAGGAGCTTCTTGGGTAGCAACACAAGTATCTTTACTTATGTGTGTTCAATGTGCAGGTGAAACAAAATCTGATGGGAGAAAAATTGCACAGGACTGTACTACGAGCCTCAGTACGAATCATAGGATGCTTGTACGGCTCGTAGTATTCTCCATGGTGAGAAGCAGAGATTAGTCAGGTGCATGAGTTCATGTTACGGTTGGTCACTACGAACCGTACCTCCATTGTACGAGTCATACTACCCATTGTATGGATGAACTATGCTATGTAGGGAAGTGCAGAAATTTTGACTTATGAGTCATAGTACGAATCGTACCTTCATGGTATGACTCGTATCCATGCGCTCATGAGTCCCAAGGTAAGTTTCCTTAGTTTCTTGCTACGAGTCCAAGGGACGAGCCGTAGGTATGACCTACGACTCATGGTATGAGTTGTGGCAGGCAAAATTAAATTAATTAACCCGACTCGACCTGGATTTTTAAAATCTGGCCTAACCTATTTAGTTTCCACATTTTCAGACTTTCATTCCCACACAAACACAAATCACTACTCATGATTACCTCCACTCTATATTCCATTACCCATAACTCAAAACAAAGATGTCGAGCTCAAATCTGTGCAAAACAAATTTGCACAAGCCATGTGAATTCCTAACCCAAAAATTAAAGCAAACAAGAAATCGTGCAAGAACTTGAAATCTTATGTAAGTGATTACTTTTTCTTTTAAAACTTCTTGTTAAGAGATGGCCTAAATTTAATTGTGATTCTTCAAATCTTGTAAATGAGGAAGATAAATGTTATCAGGGCCTGAATATGCATGATTATAAATGCTCAAACACAATTTGATTATAGATACTGAGTTACTGATGTGAAGCATGGTTGGGGTTAACTAGGTATGTGAAGTTGATGATGTTTTCAGTTGGGATGAGAACTCTGAATACCTATCTAAAAACATAGTTACCAGCACAATTGAATGTGCATAGGGTTAGGAAAGGCTTCATAAGCCTTCCTACGACTCGTGATTTAATACTATGACTAGTAGGATGGCTTGTTGGGAGTATCCCAAGTCATTTAATCTGGAAGCTCATGGTACGGGACCTAGTACGACCAATAGTATCCCACTACGATTCATACCTGGTGCCAACCAGTACTACGAGTCGTACAATTGAGTCATGACAGTGCCAAACAGTACTACGAGTCTTAGTACCAATTGTATGACCTAGGCACGACTCATACTGATGAATCATAGTAAAATATATAGAATAATAGTCTTGCTTTCTTTTTCTTAGAGCATACATACTAACCTTTTTCTCCACAAGTACCATGACAACAAAGAAAAGAGTAACCAAGAATGCCCAAGTGAAAGGAGCCCATGATGAAATTGCTGCACGGAGGGCACTGAGAGATGAGCCCTAAGACTCCGAACAGGTAAAAAACACCCCTAGTGGTTCGATGGAAGAATACCAAATTGATACCACTGATACGGATGAGCCACGTAGCTCTTGGGCACAGGCCAAGGCTTAGGCCGAAGTTACATCTGCCGCTATGGAAAATGCTCCCCAGTACGAGGAGGGAGCAGGTGATCAGGTTCAGGAGTCCAGTAGTGGCTCGAATGCCGAGGAAGGGTCTAAGAAAGCCCATCCGGAGATGGTGCAGATAAGTCAGGGTTTGAGAAAGAAGCCGTTGAGGATAAGGTTGATAGAGTCTGGCTCTTGAGAGTCAGACTATGAGGTGGCACGTTCCCTGTGCTTAGGAAATCTACAAGCAGGGTCTCGCTCTCATATCCAAGTAGCAACCCAAGAGGAGTATCCAAGGGGAACTACGGATCTTGACTAGTGCATTGAATGAGGTCTAGGAGATGAAGCGAATTTTCAGCTTCTATGGGTTTGAGTGGATGGCTCGGTCTCCTGACAGCTATATTGCTGGATTAGTCAAGGAGTAATATGCCAATTACCTGGCGAAAATGGAGCAAAAAGAAAAGGTCGGGTAGAAATTAAAGGAACAGCCCAGGCTTGACAGTGTCATGGTTCAAGGATGAGCAGTTGACATCTCTGAGAGGACCATCGCATGGATGTTATATAGGCTACAGCTAAAAGCTCCAGATGCCACAGCTGAGTTTAACCACAAACGAGATGTCCTGAAAAGGATAAAACAACTAGGCTACAAGGAGAGACAAAGTAAATTAAGATGGCTAGAAAGGGTAATAGCCGAGGACAAGGAAGAGCTAGGGTGGGTCACCAGTGGTCGACAGGTCACCAAAGCCTCGCTAAACTTTATAGTGAAGGCCTTTTGGACACTAGTTCGCCACAGGTTGGCACCGACAGTGAATGACAACACCCTTACTGCAGATAGAGCAGCATTGGTGGCATGTATTATGTCTAGATACGCCATCAACTCCCACGTGTGATAGCAGAGGAGATTCAGGCTCGTGCTATGGGTTTGAGCACCACTATCCTATTCTCGAGTCTCATTCATAGACTTTGTAGAGAAGTCGGGGTGTGGGTGATAAGGGAGATTGATGTTGAGATTGGGGGACATAAGACTACAGATATAGGGTTGATTCGAGATGAGATGAACCCGATGAGTCGGGTTAGACTACCAGCAGCAGTTCCACCACCACAGGCAACAGGGAGAGAGCAGATAGATACCCCTACCTCACAAGAGCAGAGCGAGATGCGGCTATAGGGGCCAGCCACACAGAGGCAGCTTCGAGTACTTCCTCCATACCTCCGTTGGGCATTCCTAGCCAGGTCCCAGCCGGCTATGTCTTGGTTTCTTAGGAGTTTCTCCAGAAGATGGCCAAGAGATTAACGTTGACCGAGAAAAAAGGTCAACTTGATGATGGAGAACGTCAAGCCTTGGGTAAAGGAGGAGATAGAGGTGGCTTCTAGAGAATTATAAAGCTGGTTCGACAACTTTGAGCTTTATTTTAATAAGTTCTTAGCTGAGCATCCAGAAACGAGTAGCCTGAGAGATGAGTTGGGGGATCTATGGAGTCAAGTCGCTGGGTTGTCGTCTAAACAGCCGGCCATACTAGAAGCCCCCACCATTCTAAATTTGGATTCCAAGATCGATGAGGAGATTGATCTTGAGGCATATTGGGCCCCGACAACAAAGGGGAAGAAAAGGGCCTCAAAAATTGTTGATGAGGAGCCCTCAAAGAAGAGAAACAAAAAGAGAGCAAAGAGAGCATAAGCGGGCGACAATGCAAAAGCCTGCAGTCTCATGACGAGCACATGTCAAAGCTGCAAGAAGGATCCCGAGGAGCGGGGAGCTCCACCACTACCCTGAGAGGGAGTACGGGTGGCGAGGAACCTTCCGGTGAGCCACATTCAGCCAGAGTAGATAAGGAGGTCGTTGTGGTGACCACCACAGTTGAGGGGGTTGTTACACTCCGTAAGATGTTAGTAGATAGTGCGTGCGCGTGGTCTTCTAACGAGTAGAGAGAGCTTGACATGTGTGGGAACAGACTAAGAAGCAGGGTCAGGTGAGGCCAGGCTGCGAGGGGCCAGAGCGATATGCCAGCCAGCCTGTGCGCTGGGCAGCGCGGCGCACCAGGAACACCAGCGCCATAGGAGGCGCGGCGCGGCATGCCTTTGGTGTGTTGGGCGGCACGAGGCGCCCCCAGTACACCGACTATGCTTATATATAAGTCATCCTTAAGTGAATTTAATTCATTTTCAAAGTCTCCCACGGCCAGAAAAGGAGGAAGATGCAACTTTCACTAGACTTTCTTCAAATTACGTTATCAAATGCCGTCCAAACGCAAATTAACTTTGGATAACAAGTTCTAGGCCTACGAAAATCATCTCTGCGGAGTTATTTCTTGAAAATTCACTCAGGGTATTGGAACCCTGCCGAGTAAAGTTTGTCGGAATTACTTCAAATTGATTCCTAAATGGCCACAGGCAATAGGTCAGCATTTCTCCCTTCTAAACTCTAGAGAAATTGTGTGTTTTTGGCCGAATTAAATAGAGTTGAGTTATAGTTAATATTAATATCAAAAGATATTGTTATTCATCGACTCCTACTATTGAAATAGCCTTGTTTCCTCAACGTAGAAAATGCAATCAAATGGAATTATTAGCTTCAGGTTGGAAACAGTTTGAGTGACTAAAATTCGGAATTCGGGGAATGTTAAGGCTTATTCCTTTGGCAAGTTATTCTCGTTGTATAATGATACGGCCTATGTTTTTTAACATAGATAACAATCCCATGTGTTGTATTGGTTGTTGCTTGTAGATAATGCTTATATATGTTGTGGTTAGCTATTAGAAAATGTATTGAGAATAGATTACAGTATCCCTCGTTAGGAAAGAGTATGTTAGGTGTGACCCACACTAGAAGCGTCATAGTAAGCCCTCTGTCCTTCTATTCACTGTGTTAGTAGGATTCTGACGTGTTGTTTCCATGCCAAGGCTTTAAAAGCTTTGGGTTAGTTGTTGGGCCTGATTCGGTAAGTTGGACAGCATAGGGCACTTGACACCTATATAGACAATAAAGCTTGCCCAGAGGCCATTGGCGTACCTTAACGCCTCCAGGGCCAGAATTTGAATAGGATGGTCTTATTCTAGAGTCAATGGCACCAGAGTTTCCCAGTGGAATAAGTGACAACCTGCTATGTAGTTAGCCTCTACTAGTGACTATTAGTTGCAGTCGACTTAGTGCTTCACATACAGGTTCCCCCAGGAAGTCATCCCATTCATACAAGTCAGATAGATCCGTGGGTAGCCTAAGGAGGGAACCTTATTTGAAGTTGGATGTTGGGCCAACACCCCAGCTTGCTCTTGTAGATACTCAGGTACAGGTTGCTACAAATAGCCAAGTCTAGGTAAATGATAACATCCAAAATATATTCTTAAATAAAAGAATATACACAGTCTTTATATCAAAACAAGTAACCCGACGAGTGTCGGGGTTGAATCCCACGAGGACTAGGGAGTGATGAATTCAAGCATCGATTGAGAAGTTGATTTTAGCTTGCACCATATAAATTTAACATAAAATAAGGAAATGGGGAGAATAAACTTTGCAGAGAATTACACAAATTTCTTTAGTGAATTCAAACTAGAAGGATCATCGAAGTTGTAGACAATATTTGTAAAATACTAGAGGTACGGTGTAGATGAAATACTAATTAGATTAGGATGGATCAGGTTAACTTCATAAGCTCAATAAGTGTAAATAATCTCGGGAAATAGGTAGCCTCAGCTTCCCAGCCTATTGACTACCCCTAACTAGAGTTTTCTCAAACTCTAGCTACAATCTAACAAACCCGAATTGATTTGAATCAGCAACTTCACTATTCCAAGCAACTAGTTGCTAATTAAGGAGGAAGTAATTTCAGCTATTACTAGCTTAATTTTACAATATCACATCCATACCCACTACTATATTCTCTTCCAATACTTAATTATTCTATCCCAAGAAACAATTGAGCAAGTATAGATAGACCCATATCACCATCAATGGATCTTCATTAACAGATTGAAAAGAATCTAATAGATTTACACTTAATTGAACATTATGAAGTTAATTCTAGCAATACCGAATCCAATTAAGTACTCATCATCACACACCTCTAGTTTATGATTTTAGCTACTCAACTTATAGTGAAGAAATTCAAAAACACAATCATCAAAAGCATCATTGAATTTAATAAGAAGAGTAGATAAATCAAAAGCACAATTATCCTTCAACTACAGCTGAAACTAAATAATACAAAAGAAGAAAAGAGAGCAGAGTATCTTTTACAACTTTCAATCAAAATCCCCTTTTCTTAGCTAAAAAATGGTCTTCAGCTAAAAAGGAAATATGATGTGATATGTACTTGGCTTATCTCCCAATCTCTCTAACTTCTCCCTCTCTCCTCCTTCTGCAATGTACTTCTCTTTCTATTTCTACCTTGAAAAGTAGGGTACTTTTCCTTACTTTTTCATCAATAGACAATTTTACCCTTAATAGCATCATTCTGGAACCGGCGAAAGCACCAACGGTTCGCCGATGAAATCCGTGAACCGCCGGCTACTTGCTCTTCTTCTTCAGTCATTACTAGTGAACTTCGGCGATTCACCCAGCATTTCGCCGATGCTAATCCATGAACCGCCGGACATTAAAATCCAATTTCAGACTTTTCTGAGTGTCATTCAGTGACTGAACCAACATCCCGCCATAGGTGACTCGTGAACCGTCGGTGGCATTCTTCTGAAAAGCCACCTTCATCTTTTTAACCGGCGTTTCGCCGGTTAAAACCTGCATTTTGCCACTTCTATTCATTTCCTCCATTTTACACCATTTTAGCTCTTTTCTTCAAACTTAGGCATCTGCACACAACAAAAGCAAAAAGAGCATAAAATCCAAATAATCTACTCGAGAACTAAGCAAAAACTCACACTTTAGAGTCTAATGAGTTGGTAAATTACCAACTCATCAAACCCCAAAACTTGAATCATTGCTTGTCCTCAAGTAATGCAAGATTTCATCTATTGAGGAAGAGGTCACATTTCTTTACAATTTAGACTTCGCCGACCACCTGGACTATGACAATCGAAAAATACTCATCATGCTCACCTAAAAAAGAAGGAAATACCCCAAAAGACCAAAACAATGAAGGTGTTTCAAGAAGGCAACAACTTTATATCAAGTAAAGCTTTTTGAAAGGAATCATTAACCACACAAGGGTGATTCTCAACCAAGTAACACACATAGCATCTCAAGTTGTAATCACTGAAAATTCCCATCTTGCCTTAGAGTTTGCACTCCTTGTTCTATGCCCATATGAACTCTAAATGCTCTTGCATCCCTAAAAGGAATGATACCACTCACCAAATATAAGGATCCCTATTCTCTTGTCTCTTTGATCATTTGAATGCATACAGGGGATCAATTGGAAGAGACACTCACACTCACTCTCCCAAATGATATCTTCATGCACACACTTGACCCATAGGCTTGCCCTGCATGTAATTCGCCACTAATGTAGAGTAGCGGCACCTAGAATCATTTAGGACTTTTGGGTTGTGATGTAGGCTTAAGGTCAGGGTAGGATGAACATTTGGATGTAGTGACTAGATCCTCCCTAATGCTTTTCATTCCTACAACACTTTTTCTCGCTCAACCTCTTTTTTCTTTCTTTTCTTGTTGATGTCTTTCATTTCTTTAATAATCCCCCTTATAACCCCTCTTTAGCTTCTACCACTAGCCTTATTACCTCAAGAGGGAACACCAATTCACACAATTAGTCTTTTTCTTTTTGGATTCATCTTTGTGTGCACTTTTGACTAAAGGTGATGTTCCCTTTACACCATAATTCTTGTCTCCCCCCTTGTTTTGCATATCCCCAAACTTAGGCTCTTGCCTCATTTTTCACATTTGCTTTTCAAATTCCTTTCTTCTTAGGCATTGAGCCTTGCTTCAACACTTATTTTTTCCTTAGAATTTAGGGAGAATGGGGCCAAAAGAGGTATTAAGAATGGTCTTAAGGCTTGTACTGTCGTTGCGAAGGAAAATCTTTTAAGGCTCAAAATTTTCTCACAAGGATTAATGATCATGGAGGGCATATGGTTAAAGTGGATTCACAACTGAGGGCCTAAACTGATTTCCTTGGTGCAACTACATTTAGGATTTCGCCTTGAATCATATTTAGGGCAAGTTCTAGACAAGATGCAATGCACAAGATTAACAAAAATATCCTCGCCATACAAAGCATCACCCTTGAAGGGTATACAAGATTCATTTTCCAAAACAAAACATCACATTAGGACATCAAGCAAGCAAACATCATAAGTCAAGCAGGCAATTTACAATGTACGACCAAGATTACTAAGCTACGGTGTCAACACTTGCTCATTATCTTCATTTTCTTGCCCTTGTTTTCAAATTTTCATTCCAATCACAATAAAAATTTTTAGTTGATGCCTCTTAAAACAACTTCACAACAAACTCAAAGTGACATGGCATTTTCCTTATGAATGTCGCTACTCAATCCATCATCGAAAAAAGTCAACCCAGTTCGACAACAAAATTAACTGAAATAAAAGAATGTTCCTTGGGAAAGAATCGTGGTATAAAGAAAACCCTCGGAGTTTTAATTTATACACTACTCTATTCACAATGGCGAAAAAGAAATACAATTCAAAAATTATCAACACACAATTCACAAATTATCAAGTCAGAATAAACATTTAATTCCCCAAGGACAATAATCAATCCCTCCCCCAAATTTATATCATACATTGCTCCCAATGGAACCTACAATAAGGACAAGAAGGTAAAAGAGATTTCCTGATCATATCAGCGATTGGGTCTTGGCTTCCAAGTATAAGTGACAACATCAAAAACCCAAGAAGTTGTGTCTACTGCTGTAGGTTGCATGGGATCTGGTGGGAGTGTGACAGGTAGACCAGGGCCTGGTGCGACCCATATTTTCGGGAGGGTCCGAAGCTCATGATAATATGATGTTTCCACTTCCCCAGGACCCACAAACGATCAACATCATACACCAAATGCATTTGAGGCGGGGGAGGTGGGCTATGGTGGAGCTCTTCCTCATCAAACATAATGTGGTAGCCCACCCACCAATCATCTAGAGGACTTCTGGGTGCTTCGACTTGTAGTAGTACGGCCTCAGGGTCACAGGACATTGGTTGGCCGTTGTGTGCAGTAAATGTGGCTACCTCCTGCTGCAATGTGGTCACTTCACTTTCAAGCATAAGTGTGTCAACTTATCCTTGGCAGGCTGCAAGGCTTTCTTAAGGGAACTTTGGATCATGGACGGGATAGCCTTGGCTAATCATACAAGCTGATTCTCATGCATTTTTTCCCTTTGATCAATATTAAGTAAATCCACGGGTGGTGGTGGAGTCATATTCCCCGCATACCTTTCCCGCTTTATCATTGGGGCCTATTTGTCTGTCTTGGTGTCCAAATTAATCACTCCATGGACTTGTATAGTCTTATCCTATGAGCGGCACAAAGGACACTTAGCCCTCAAACATGACATACTTACCAAGGAAGGAAAGGACAATGCTATGGCTTGTTTTTTAGCTTTTTTCCTGAATTGATCAGCAATAATCTCTCCCACATACATGTGCACATGCTTCATTATGAACGCAAGAAGAATCGCCACTTTAATAGGCACCTCTGATGTATTCCGAGAGGGCATCAACCTAGAACAGACCAAATCTAACCACATGCGTGCCTCGAATTTTAAATCACGCCTATGAATTAGGCCCTTGGACATAGCCCATTGTGGTTGACCTTGTGCAATTACACGAGCTACCCATTGGAATTGGTTCGCCTTGTCTTCTATCTTCTGATGGAGGATTGGATGTGGTGAGATTAGTTCCTCCCAATACAATGAGTTGATTGCTTCAGGTGTGACTTGAACCGCCTGCCCTCCCACCCAAACTAATGCCAGGCGTGGGAACGCTTCAGTGCAATCTTCCAGCTTCATCAGTTGTGTCGTGCTCTATATGATGCATAGAATTCCCACACTAGCTCCGGGAAGTATGGGTCAACTGGTATGGTAAATGGGCCCCAATCACGCATCCCAATCTGGTGATATATGTCTAGGCATATAGTTTTGAATGATTCCACATCAAATTTAGCTTTTGCATGGATGATGCTTTTCTTTAAAGGTTCTGTAAAAATCCTCCATGCCTTTCAGCCTGAATCTCTCTTGAGGGTTATTTGCGGGCACGAATGCTTGCCTATATGAGAATGATGGTTAGTAGACATAATGCTGCAAGAGTATGTTAGTAGTGGACAATAATATGTAGCTCAAAAATAAAGCAGCAGAGGGTACTTAGTGAGTGCTTCAAGTGTCATCGGCGACTCACCGGCGAGCCACAGTGATATTTCGCGAGTCGCTGAATCGCTGGTTGACTCAGAAAAGGTTCAAACATTGGGCATCGCAGCATCTTACCGGCGAACCACCACTGGTGATTCTCTCACTGAAAAATTGCATCTAAATATCCTCCACATCACCTTTATCTGACAACCACCTGATTATACTCATACTTAAGTGAGAAAAGACAAGGGTACCCTTAAGAGAGGTGTCAATCAATCCATCAATGGGCACCCACTCGGGTATGTACAATGTAGCCACATATGAGTCAACACGGCAAAGAAACACCCATACATATAGAATGAGAAAACAAAAACCAAACTCAAAGAACATGGGTGGAACAACATATTACCGAAAGAATTTAGACCTTTTTAGCATGGGTGAGGAGATTCTTACCTTCAATGAAATATACATGTGGAGATCTGTGAAGGATGCCCAAGATACAAACACTTTGAGGAATGTGAATGGATGCTTGGGATGGGGAATATCATAAGGTAGTACGTGAAGAATAATGGGTTATTTTTAGGGGAAAATGGGAGAGAATTTTGGGAGTTTGTAGCTTTTTGTGGAATTCTGTCGTTTGGGATTTTGACTTAGGAGTTGCATCGGTGATCGCCGAACTAGACCGGCAGTTCACCACTGTTGGCGCCACTTGCATTACCTGAAACACAATTCTGCCTGCAAGATCGGCAGTTAATCAGTGCTTTGCGGATTTACTTAGCGATTCGCCGGCTGGTTCGCCGGTTCTTCATGGAAATTTAGTGCACTGATGAGATTGGTGCCCCAGCGTTGCTTAACGAATTATCATCGGCGGTCCTCCGGTTGATTCAAATCTTTTATCCTGAAGTCATCAGTGCACTGGTTCTGCCAGTGCTGGAACTGCGCTTCATGAGCTCTGAGCGGCGGTTCACCGATTTGGTTTCCGTCCCATTGTTTCACCCGTCTTCACCTACAAAGAAAATCAAAAACAACAAAATACATAAGAATAATAAATTCTTGGGTTTCCTCCCAAGAAGCGACTTATTTAACGTCGTGGCACGAAGAGAGCCCAGGTCTATGGCTCTTCCAGATGCATCATCTCTGCGCGCCCTACTTCTTCCAACACTCCAAGATATCTTTTGACCCTCTGGCCAATTTACTTTGAACTTGTTCCCGTTTTTATTGTAGAGTTCAATGGATCCATTTTTGTACACCTGATATACCTTGAAGGGACCTGACCATTTAGACTTTAACTTCCCCGGGAAAAGCTTCAGTCAAGAATTGAATAGTAGCACCCATTCCCCCGGAATAAAATTACGCTGCAACACTTTTTTATCATGATAATGTTTCATTCTGGCTTTGTAAATTGCTACATTTTCATATGCCTTCATTCTAAACTCTTCCATCTTCTGTAAATTATGGATTCGACCTTTGATAGCTTTTCCCCTTTCGAGGTTCAAACTTTTCAACGCCCACAAGGCTTTGTGTTCTAGCTCCACCAGGAGGTGACATGCTTTACCATACACCAGCTGATAAGGAGACATCCCAATTGGTGTTTTAAATGCATTCCTATAGGCCCACAATGAATCATCTAACTTTTGTGCCCAATCAGTTCGGTTCAAATTGACTGTTTTAGTCAAGATGGACTTTATTTCCCGGTTTGGAACTTCCACTTGTCCGCTGGTCTATGGGTGATACAGAGTGTCCACTTTGTGCTTTATACCATATTTATCTAGTAGTGTGTTGAACACCCGATTGCAAAAATGAGACCCTCCATCGCTAATGATGGCTCTAGGAGTACCGAACCGTGAGAAGATGTGTTTCTTTATGAAAGCTTTGACACTCCTTGCCTCATTGTTTGGTAATGCTACAGCTTCTACCCACTTGGAAACATAATCAACAGCCACCAAGATGTATTTGTTCCCATAAGAGCTTACAAAGGACCCATGAAGTTAATCCCCCACAAGTCAAACAATTCAACCTCTAGGATCGGTGTCAACGGGAGATAATGTCGCCACGAAATACTCCCTTTCCTTTGGCATCGATCGCACTGCTTCACATAGTCATGTGCATCCTGATGTAAGGTGGGTCAATAGAATCTGCATTGCAACACCTTGGTCGCAGTTTGCACACTTCCATAATGACCACCCACAGGGGAGGAGTGACAAGCTTCTAAAATTGTAAGTATCTCCACTTTTGGAACACCTTCGTACTAACCCATCAACACAACTTTGAAAGAGGTAAGGTTCATCCCAAAAGAAGTTCCGAACATCATGCCTGAATTTTTTTCTTTGCTGGTAATCCAAACCTTCAGGCACAATATTGTTGGCCAGGTAATTAGCAAAATTTGCAAACCATGGGGTCAGGTCATGGGTTGCAGCTAAGATTTGCTCATCCGGAAAGGCATCATTGATTTCCTCTTGTGCTCTTATCTGCCCATTTGTTTCAAGGTGCGACAAATGGTCGGCCACTTGATTCTCGTAGCCCTTATGGTCTTTCACTTCGAAATCAAATTCCTGTAACAACAAAACCCACCTGATCAATCTTGGTTTAGCATCTTTCTTGGCCATTAAGTTACCTGAGTGTCGCGTGATCCGTATGCACCACCACTTTGGTTCCAAGCATGTACTCCTGGAATTTTTTGAATGCAAACACAATGACTAAGAGATCCTATTCGGTCACTATGTAATTTTTTTGAGCATTGTTTATAGCTTTACTAGCATAGTAGATTGGATGGAAGATTTTATCCCTTCATTGACCAAGGACTGCTCCTACTGCGACTCCACTTGCATCGCACATAAGTTCAAAAGGCTTTGATCAATCGGGTGCTACAATGATTGGCGAAGAAATTAATCTCGCCTTCAACTCCACGAAAGCTTTAAAGCACTCCTTAGCCAAGTGGAATGTTGCCTCTTTTTCCAACTGTCGAAATAGGGGATGGGCTATTTTGGAGAAATCTTTTATGAAGCGGCAATAAAAGCCCGCATTCCTGAGGAAACTCCTAACACCTTTTACAGTACATGGTGGGGGTAGCTGAGCAATGTCATCCACTTTGGCTTGATCTACTTCAATCCCCTTTTTAGAAATTTTGTGTCCCAATACAATCCCTTCTTTGACCATGAAGTGACACTTTTCCCAATTTAGGACCAAATTCGTCTCCGTATATCTCTCAAATACCTTATCTAAATGTGACAGGCAGTCATCAAATGAGTTCCCCACAACTGAGAAATCATCCATAAAGACTTCCATTGTGTCCTCCACCATGTCAGAAAATATGGACACCATACATCTTTGAGATGTGGCCGGGGCGTTGCAAAGACCAAAAGGCATTCGTTTAAATGCAAACGTATCATAAGGGCATGTAAAAGTGGTTTTCTCTTGATCCTCTGGTGCAATTGAGATTTGGTTGTATCCCGAGTATCCATCCAAGAAACAATAGTATTCTTTGCACGCTAGACGATCCAACATTTGGTCAATGAATGGCACCAGAAAATGATCCTTCTTTTTCCAAGAGTTTAATTTACGGTAATCCATACAAACTCTCCACCCCGTGACTGGACGAGTGGTTATCAACTCATTCTTTTCATTTGGAACAACCGTAATTCCCCCTTATTTGGGAACACATTGCACTAGGCTAACCCAACTACTATCCACAATGGGATACACTACCCCTACATCCAGCCATTTCATAATCTCTTTCTTGACCACCTCTTGCATGGGTGGATTTAACCTTCTTTAATGTTCGACTGATGGGCTGCAATTTTCTTGGAGGTTAATCTTGTGGGTGCAAATCTCCGGAGGGATACCAATGGTATCAGCTATTAACCATCTGATGGCTCGAATGTGCTTCTTCAACACATCAATGAGTTTATCTACCTGCAGCGGTGTAAGTTTTGCTAAGATGATAACTGGTAGTGTCTCGTTCTCCCCCAGATATACATATTTGAGATGATTAGGCAGGGTTTGAGCTCCGACTTTGGTGGTGACACAATAGAAGGTTGTGATGGAGGGGTTGTACGATTCTTCAAATAAAGGTCTAGCTTTCTTGGTGGGAATGAATAATTTCTTACCTCTTTATGCACATAATGGATCTATTCGAGTTCCTCACCTTTGAGAAAAACATCAACGATCAGATCTTCAATAGCCTCTTCCTCCATTTCCCACTCTAAAACATCATCATTCATAATGTCCTTCATTGGGGAGGTGTTGTTTGCTGTTATTGGAGTCGCCATTTGAAATGCCAATTCGTTCACCCTTTCCTCCAATTGTTGAATAATAACCTCATGACTCTGTACCGTGGAGGTTAGATCCAAAAGTTTACTCCGTAGATCTTGAACCCCCTGATCTTGGGCAAAATAGCATGCCCAAGTGATGCTTTATAACTTAGTTTTGTCTTGTTTATCCACTTAATTATATGAATCCTCATGTACTTCTATGTAAATGCGAATATATATACTAACCAACATGATTAGTTCTTGTTTTTGTAGGTGAAAATGAATTTGAGGAACTAATCAATGAGTTGGTGAAGTGGAGGCATGAAATCAGAAGTAAAACGTGAACGTCGGCAAGGGGGACGCGCAAAACAGCCCACCTGCGCATTGGCAATGTGCGACGGCAGGCAGGCTGCGCGACCAGTGGCATGCCACGGCCCCTAGCGCGCTGCACAAGCAGCCACGCTGCCAACGCTGCAGGGGGCTGCTTGCGGACTATTTTGGATTTCCAGTTTGCCTATGCTATGCCTCCGTGTCACGAAGGTAAATTGGCGCGTTCACCTCCGTGACACGGAGCTATTTCATGCCGAGGCATAATTTTTTACACCTCATTTACTATAAATAAGTCCCTTAGCTCCTAAAAATATTTTGTCACGTAATAGTTCTAAAAAACTACCAAGGAGTGAAGGGAGAAGTGGGAGAACTCACCTAGGGTTCTTAAATTTCATCTTCTCTTCTACCAATTCTTGTAAGCATGTTATGTTAATTATGTTTTCTTGTAATTATACGAACTTGAGTGGCTAGAACCCTTCCTCTAGGGTTGAGGCCACAAGATATGATTGTGACTATGTGAATTTGTTTTGGTTTTAAGTTATTAATTGTTGTTTTGTCTTACATTCTTAATTATGGTTGTTTTTATGATTGATCACCATGAAAACACACACGTTACACCTAGATAAAGGCTTGAGAAAGTAAACCTAGGCAAGAACAAAGATGTAGGGAGCAAGTTTGTATCATACGATATAATTCGCGGTTAGGATAAGAAATTATACCTAATTTTCCTTGCTTGGTTGATAAAACGGGATGATAACAAGAAATCAAATTAGAATTGTCACTCGACCACTCGAAGAAGTAGTTGTGAAGCTAAGTTGAGTTAAATGATTAGAGGTACGAAAGTCCCTAATCAAGGGCATAAACCCCGTAAACCACATCCACGTAATTGAATTGCCTACGAACTAGGATGTCGCCTCCTCGCTCAATGATGTAGTTGTTAGGCTAGTTTGTCGTGTTTAGAGGCTCGGAAAACCATGAACATGCATTTTCAATTATGTGAGACAACAAGTGATAATTCCATACTTAAACCATTGCAAAGAGTAGTGTCGCATGATTACCCGGCCTTAGCTCTAGTTGCTCCTTGAATGATTTCAGAGTATTTTTGTGACCACCCCTAGATTTAAATAGAATTTATCAAAAACTTCTATAATCAACACTTGTGAAAGTTAATATCACACTTGAACTTGATAATTAGCTGAATTGGTCCAGTCCCTATGGGTTCGACATCCGGCTCTTAAAAAGGGCCACTGTATTACTTGTAAACCACGTACTCTTGCGTGTGCGCTTGGGCGCAGTCAACAAGTTTTTGGCGCCGTTGCTGGGGACTCAGCGAAGTTTAGTAACTTTTTCTGTTTTTGTGTGATTTTTAATTTCCTAAGTGTTGAGAAACTTGGTCTTAGTCTAACTTATTGCAGGTGACAGGTTGTCTTGCCGAGCTGGCTAGGAATAGAGAGCTTGTGGAACCGTTGCTTGAACTAGAACGTCAAATACATTTGTGAAGGAGAGTAACTCTTGAGCAAAAGCTGAAAAGACTTCAAGAGAAGGTACAACAACAACCACCCACAGGACAAGCACAATTGTCAATGAAAACAATGGCAGCCAGACCAGTTCGCGAAGTGACAATCCCACAAGCGATGAATGTGAACTCTAGTATCCGTAAATTGGAACCTGGAGGAACTTTGAATTGGAACTGAACATGGTGCAGCTGTTACATTCTAGTGGTCAATTCACTGGGATGGCACATGAGGATCCGCAGCAGCACCTACAAAACTTTTTAGAGATTAGTGACACTTCCGTCCCCACTGGAGTGTCCACAGACTATCTCTGACTTGCCCTTTTCCCATTTTCATTGTTGGGGGAGGCAAAAATATGGTTGAAAGCTGAGCCACCGAACTCCATAACTTCTTGGGATGATTTGGCAAGGAAGTTCTTAATCAGATTCTTTCCTTCAGGCAAGACTGCAAAATTGAGAAGTGAAATAGTGAGTTTCAAGCAGAGGCCTGATGAGAACTTATATTTGGCTTGGGAGAGATTCAAGTCATTACTGAGAGAGACTGTACCCATCACTAGCAATCTAATGACGTGCTGGCCCATACCTTTGTAGAAAGTCTAGACCCACACACGAAAGTTTTACTAGACTCTGCATCGGGTGGGCAAGCCTTAGAGAAGATGTATGATGAGTTGTACATGCTGTTGAATAGAATTGCTCAAGGAAATCTAGAATGGTACAGTGAATCATCGAGATGGGCGGGAAAAAGAGCAGGGCTGATAGAAGTAGATGGTATGAATGCCTTGGCTGCACAGTTAGCTTCATTCCAGGATCAAATGATGACTCAGTTCAATAAACTGAGTATGAACCAACAATAGGGCCAGGTTAATGCAGTTCAGCAAGCTCCGAGTTAGTGTGAAATTTGTGGGAATAATGGGCACAATGCAGAATCTTGTGGAGCCAATCCGCAATCAGTCAATTTTGTTGGGAATGTGCAGAGGAACGCTCAGAATTTTGGAAACAACTACAATAAAAATTGGCAGAGCCACCCAAATTTTTCTTGGGGTGGAAATCAAAAGAAAAGTTATCAGCAACCTCAACAGCAGCAGTATCAGCTGAATAGGCAGAATGATAGCCAATTTAGCAGCAACATTGAGGAAACGTTGCAGAAAATCATGGAGACCCAGACTCAATTAGCAGAAAATCAGGCGAGGATGGCATCAGACTTGAAGAATCAGCAATTGGCCACCCGCAATCTAGAAAAGAAGATGAGTCAAATAGCAGCTGCTCAAAACATGAGACCGCAGGGAGGACTACCAAGTGACACAGATCCTAACCCCCGTCAGGTCAACGCCATCAGTCTGAGGAGCGGCAAGCAATTAGCTGATGCAGTGCCAAAAGAGAAAAGAAATGAGGTGCAGCCGGAGTTGGATAGACAAGGACCATCCACTAACAAGGGAGAGAATCAGAGTGTTGTGCAACAAAACGTACAATCTTCATTCCAGCCAGCACAAAGACCACCACCACCATTTCCTCAGAAATTCAGAAAGAGCAAGGAGGAGGAATGCTTCAAAAAGTTCTTTGAGATTTTCAAAAAACTGGACATAAATTTGCCTCTTCTTGATGTTTTGCAGGGAATGTCTAAGTATGCTAAATACTTGAAGGATGTGATGGCCAATAAAGTCAGATTGGTGGATGTCCAAACAGTAGCACTAACGGAGGAGTGCAGTCACAAGGTATTGAGCAAAATTCTGAAGAAGCTCAAAGACCCAGGGAGTTTTACCCTCCCCATACAAATTGGTAAAGCTGAAGTGCTACGAGCTTTATGTGATCTAGGGGCAGTAGTTAATCTAATGCCCCTATATTTATTTAACACCTTGGGGTTGGGGAAACCGCGGCCAACAAGATTGATGTTGTAGGTGGTGGATAAGTCGCGAGTGGCACCGGATGGAATCATAGAGGACCTTCTCATTAAAGTGGGTAAGTTTATTATACCTGCTGATTTTATTATCTTAGATTTTCATGTTGATGACCAGGTACCCTTAATCTTGGGACGGCCATTCTTGGCCACCAGAGGAGCGGTAATTGACTTAAGAGCAAGGACCCTGAAAATAAGGGTCGAGGATGTAGAAGAACTCTTCCGAGTATACCAAGAGATTAACCCACCCACACACTACAGAAACCTTTGTAAGGTTAGTGTGTTGTCAGAGGATAAGTGTGGGGTGGTAGGTTCCACAGGTCCATGGCCAAAGGTAATGATAAGTGTTCAACCCGAGTTTGATAAAGGGCTTCAGTTTGATAAAAAGTTGGAGGAAGGGAGGAAGAGAGGAACAGAGTGGAGGTTGTTCCCTTTAAAAATCAAAAGAAAAGAAGATGGTTCTCGAAAGGGAACCCAGGTATGAGGATGTCCTGAGAAGGATAGTCCACTTCATGTCGCGACGTAAAATAAGGCGCTGCTTTGGAGGCAACCCAAGGGTACCACAGGTACAATTTGTGATTGTTGTTTATGTTGATTTTGGTTATTTTCAACTTGTGTTGTTTTTGGTGGAAAGTTAGGCACAGATGGAGGGGAAGTCTGAGTACCCGTGGAGGAGGAAGCTAACAAGCACGGAATAGAAAAAGTGTGGGGTCAAACACCCACTTATGCAAATTTGACGAAAAGCATGCTATTAGCTAGACCTAGAGGCCTCAGGGAGTATAACTCACCCATTTGAATTTTAATTGGATGTTATGGGGACATAGCATGATTCAAGTGTGGGGTGAGGAAAATTTAAAAAAATTTATGCTTAATGATTTTTGGTGAATTAGTGCTTGGGAGAAATATTAGAACAAAATTTTTGAATTAAGCATGACTTCATCACCCGTTGGTTTTTCTTTTTGGTTCTTTTTCGACGGGGGGTCTTTGAACCGAATAATAAAAAAAAATTCTTTGTCTGTATATAATGTTTTTAGTCATAGTTAGAGACTATTTCCGACGATGGATGTATGACGACCGTCTTGAGGAAAATTAGTCAATAGGTTTTGGGCTTTGAACCCGTAGCTAATTGATGGCTTGATGTTCTTGTTATGTGCTATACATGATTGTAAGATACAAGTGTGGTTAGTCTTGAAGCATGTAAGAAGTGTATAACTTTGTTTGAGACACTTAGGCTCTTGAAATTGACTCAATGTGATGGAAGCTTAATTCTGAATTTTTGTGATTAGCTGAGTTAAGAGTCTGCTGAATGTGTCTTGAATTGAGCATGTGCTGTAGTGGAAGCTTTTCGAATATTCCATGCTACTGTGGAGTGTCTAGAACTTGCCTGGTGTGTATATGAAACGAAATGAAGGATGTGGATTGTAGGAGATGATTTAGGCTTTTTTTTTTTAATGAACCTAATTGTTATCTCTCACTTTACCTACCTTGAATGTTGAATCCTAGTGAGCCCCATTGAGCCTTAAGCCCGTTCTTTGATAGCTACAACATAAGCTTAATCCTTTTTATTTCATTAGCCTTGAATTTTATCTAAAACTCCTAAGCGCTTAAGTGAAAAATTCCAAAGGGTGAAGGAGTGAGAAGCATGGAAAAGAAGGAAAAGTAGCGGTTATTATACCCTACCCTGCCGATTTCTTCCAATTTCCTATGATTAAGTTACCAAATTCTTGTGGATCTTAACCCAATTGCATGATTTCTCAAAAGTTTACATGAAAGTGTGGTAGTATGTTCAAATTACGAATTTTTAAGTACTTGGGCTGATATTTCTTGTATATTTTATATTTAATGATTTAAAACTTTAAAAGTATGGATGCCCAATTATGAAGGATTTTTGTAAAATTCATGTTCATGATGATTCCGCAAGCTTAATACGAATTTTTGAATTTCAAGCATATCTTCAAGTTTTCTATTTATCATGTTGTCATGATTATGTTGCACTTGTTTGAAAATGCTCGAGTATTGGTAGGGAGTAGGAAAATAAATAAATAAAAAAGTTGTTTAAGTACTCCTTACTAATAAGCTAAGTGTGCTTAAAGAAATGGGAACAAGAAGAGAAAATTCAAGAGTGAAAAGAATGAGGAGGAAGTAAGAAAAGAGATGTCCTAAGGGAAGTGTGAGGTATTAAAAGCTCTTGGGGAAGATAGCCACTATTACTGGCCAGAATAGTACCTACCCGTCCCTTAGCTTATATTACAACCCGATAAATCCTACTTGATCTTACGTTCAAATATCCTTAAATTAGTGGAGTAAAACACTAAGGGCAAGCTTATGGTTCACTACATGATGTATGTGAATTCTTTGAGAGAGTGAGCATAATTCTATTCATATACCCATACATGTTGTGTTTTAAAAACTTGCGAGTAAAAATGGGTAACTCTCTTGTTGTGAGGGCACATGTTTAATGAGAGATAACATTCATGTCAGAATTCTTGATCGGTTGATTTACATGAGTTTGCTAAGATTGAGAGGTGATTCTTGAGGTTAGGAAGTCTTAACATAGTTGTATTTCATTTCAATGATTAAATCGTGCATGCTCTATTTCTAACTTGCTATCTTAAATAATCATTATAGCCATAGCTTGAATTCTCTTGCTAAATTAGCTATGTGTGAGTCTTCATTTACATGAGATGTAAAAGGGTTGTTCGAGGACGAACAAGGCTTTAAGTGTGGGGTGGGTGATCCTGGGCAAAATAGCATGCCCAAGTGATGCTTTATAACTTAGTTTTGCCTTATTTATCGACTTAATTATATGCATCCTCATGTACTTCTATGTAAATGTGAATATATATACTAACCAACATGATTAGTTCTTGTTTTTGTAGGTTTAAAATGAATTTGAGGAACTAATCCATGAGTTGGTGAAGTGGAGGCATGGAATCGGAAGTAAAACGCGAGCGTCGGCAAGGGGAACACGCGAAACAGCCCACCTGCACGTTGGCAACGTGCCACGGTAGGCAGGCTGCGCGACCAGTGGCGTGCCACGACCCCTAGCGCGTTGCACAAGCAGCGTGACACGCTGCCAACGCGGCGGGGGGCTGCTTGCGGACTGTTTTGGATTTCCAGTGTGCCTATGAGATGCCTCCGTGTCACGAAGGTAAATTGGCGCGTTCACCTCCGTGACACGGAGCTATTTCATGTCGGGCATAATTTTATACACCTCTCATTTACTATAAATAGGTCCCTTAGCTCCTAAAAATATTTTGTCACGTAATATTTCTGAAAAACTACCAAGGAGTGAAGGGAGAAGTGGGAGAACTCACCTAGGGTTCTTAAATTTCATCTTCTCTTCAACCAATTCTTGTAAGTATGTTACGTTAATTATGTTTTCTTGTAATTATACGAACTTGAGTGGCTAGAACCCTTCCTCTAGGGTTGAGGCCACAAGATATGATTGTGACTATGTGAATTTGTTTTGGTTTTAAGTTATTAATTGTTGTTTTGTCTTACGTTCTTAATTATGGTTGTTTTTATGATTGATCACCATGAAAACACACACGTTACACCTAGATAAAAGCTTGAGAAAGTAAACCTAGGCAAGAACAAAGAATGTAGGGAGCAAGTTTGTATCTTACGATATAATTCACGGTTAGGATAAGAAATTATACCTAATTTGCCTTGCTTGGTTGATAAAACGGGATGATAATAAGAAATCAAATTAGAATTGTCACTCGACCACTCGAAGAAGTAGTTGTGAAACTAACTTGAGTTAAATGATTAGAGGTACGAAAGTCCCTAATCAAGGGCATAAACCCCGTAAACCACATCCACGTAATTGAATTGCCTACGAACTAAGATGTCGCATGCCCGCTCAACGATGTAGTTGTGAGGCTAGTTTGTCGTGTTTAGAGGCTCGAAAGACCATGAACATGCATTTTCAATTATGTGAGACAACAAGTGATAATTCCATACTTAAACCATTGCAAAGAGTAGTTTCGCATGATTACCCGGCCTTAGCTCTAGTTGCTCCTTGAATGATTTCAGAGTATTTCTGTGACCACCCCTATATTTAAATAGAATTTATCGAAAACTTCTATAATCAACACTTGTGAAAGTTAATATCACACTTGAACTTGATAATTAGCTGAATTGGTCCAGTCCCTGTGGGTTCGACATTCGGCTCTTAAAAAGGGCCACTGTATTACTTGTAAGACCACGTACGCTTGTGTGTGCGCTTGGGCGCAATAAACACCCCCTCTTTAGTTGCAAGCACCTTTTCAAGCACTACTTCGAGAGTACTCTCCATGTGAGGTGGAAGTACCTCAGTGCTCCCCTGACTGCTGGTACCGACAAACTGGACATTGTTCCAACCTTGGTTCCCATAATAGCCATCGTCACAATTCTGAACGGCATGACATTTTTAGCATAAAAACCCTTCACATAACTCATCAACAACTCATTTACTTCATCATGACTAGCAGCATTGTGTCCTTCTTCTCCTCCCTATGCCATATTTTTTCCACTAGCTTAATGTTCTCCATAGAAGGTAACCCTTTTGGGTAATGTGACCATTCTCCGACACTCGAATATTTTTGATAACATCCAAAATATATTCTTAAATCAAAGAATATACACGGTTATTGTATCAAAACAAGTAACTCGATGAGTGCTGGGGTCTAATCCCACGAGGAATAGGGAGTGATGAATTCAAGCGTCGATTGAGAAGTTGATTTTAGCTTGCACCATATAAATTTAACATAAAAAAGGGAAATGGGGGGAATAAACTATGCAGAGAAATACACAAATTTCTTTAGTGAATTCAAACTAGAAGGATCAGCTAAGTTGTAGACAATATTTGTGAAATACTAGAGGTGTAGTGTAGATGAAATACTAATTAGATTGAGATGGACCAGATAAACTTCATAAGTTAAATAAATGTAAGTAATCTCAGGAAATAGGTAGCCTCAGCTTCCCAGCCTATTGACTACCCCTAACTAGAGTTTTCTCAAACTCTAGTTGCAATTTAACACACCCGAATTGATTTGGCTCAGCAACTTCACTATTCCTAGCTATTAGTTACTAATTAGGAAGGAGGAAGTACTTTCAGTTATTACTAGCTTAATTTACAATATCACATCCATACCCACTACTAGATTCCCTTCCAATACTTAATTATTCTCTCCTGAGAAACAATTAAGCAAGTAAAGATAGACCCATATCATCATCAATGGATCTTCATTAATAGATTGAAAAGAATCTAATAGATTTACATTTAATTGAATATTATGAAGTTAACTCTAGCAATACCCAATCCAATTAAGTATTCATCATCACACACCTCTAGTTTATGATTTTAGCTACTCATAGTGAAGAATTTCAAAAACACAATCATCAAAAGCAACATTGAATTTAATAAGAAGAGTAGATAAATCAAAAGCAGAATTATCCTTCAACTATAGCTGAAACTAAATAATACCAAAGAAGAAAAGAGAGAAGAGTATCTTTTACGACTTTCAATCAAAATCCACTTTTCTCAGCTGAAAAATGGTATTCAGCTAAAAAGGAAAGATGATGTGATATGTACTTGGCTTATCTCCCAATTTCTCTAACTTTTACGCTTAATAGCATCATTCTGGAGCCAGCGAAGGCACCGGCGGTTCACCGATGAAATCCGTGAACCGCCAGCTACTTGCTCTTCTTCTTCAGTCATTATCAGTGAACTTCGGCGGTTCACCTGGCGTTTCGCCGATACCATTCCATGAACTGCCGACCTTAAATGCCAATTCCAGACTATTCTAAGTGTCATTCGGCGATTGAACAGGCATCCCGCCACAGGTGACTCGTGAACCGTCAGTGGCATTCTTTTGATAAGGCAGTGACCTTCATCTTTTTGACCGGCGTTTCACCGGTTAACACCTGTGTTTTGCATTTCTGTTCATTTCCTCCATTTTACACCGTTTTAGGTCTTTTCTTCAAACTTAGGCATCTGCACACAACAAAAGCAAAAAGGGCATAAAATCCAAATAATCTACTCGAGAACTAAGCAAAAACTCACTTTAGAGTCTAATGAGTTGGTAAATTACAAACGCATCAGTAAACTTACCTGCAAGGTTAGGAATTGCCAGAGAACATATATGAAATTTGAACAGACCAAGTTAAGATCCAAGGGACTAGAACTATAGTAGTACAATATTACGTTCAGGCTAAGAATTATAGCAAACTGTCTGGGGAAGCTTAGGGGCTGACTACTCAGGAGCATGTCTGATTAAGTGGCAGCCCTAGAGTTGTCCTAAGCAAAGAAACTAAATAGTTGATTGTCCGCGACCTTACAGTCCGCTTATGAGCTACCACTGTCCTAACATGACATTCAGAGTATCGTTAGGCCACTCTAGATCTCGCCCTATTCAGTCTAGACCGTTAGAGACTATGATCATTATCAGGATCCTCTAATCAAATATAGGCACACGGGATATGCCTGTTGGCAGCTATGCAGACTATTCTAGGGGCGAGTAGCGGTCGCATTCGGCCTTAAGAGCCAGATACGCCTTCTGAGTGGCTAGGTTGAGACTAAGATGTAGTATATAGATTAGAGTGTGCTCGCCAAGGCTTATTGGGCCTCGGGCGGGTTATTCTATGTTGGTTGTACCTTCCAGGCTTATGGGGCCAAGTTAGGTTCTTGTTTGTATTCTTGCCTGCTAGTTATAGCTTATGAGTGTATAGTTGTACAGTCTTAGCTCATATACGAGTAGTGTTTTACTAGATGTAGGTTTCATATAACAAAGCTTACCGGTTATCTTCTGCCCCTTCTTGCTACTTATTTTCAGTCCTTATCAGCTTCTATTCATCTTTTTCATTACTGCCTTACATATTCGATACATATTGTACTGACGCCCCACTATGCGGCGCTGCATACTTGCCTGCAGGTTTAGACAGATAGATTGTGAGACCTCCTAGCAGCTATTCAGAGTCAGCAGTTTGGCTAGCTCCTTTCGTTTGGAGTTTCCCGGTTGTAGGGATTTATCTATCTTTTATTTGTATTGCATTTGGGTAGGTCGGGGCCCTATCTCGACCAATATTTTCACTCTTAGAGGCTTGCAGACGACGGTATTTAGTTAGTTGGTTGTTGTTGTCCATATTGGGCCCATGTATGTCTTATTTTATGCATTGGCCATATGGGGCCTAGTATAGCTGCTTTTTTTCATTTCCGTTGTTACTAGACAGCATGGTGGTCTTGTTACCTCGCACAGGATCCTTTTTACTGTTATGTTGGCTGGGTTAGCTGTTTTCTTTTTCCGATGTTGTGTCGCCCTGTCGGCCCAAGGTTGTGTTTACTGTCGAGATATAGCAGTTTGTTTCCTTGATTTTGAGTCGCTAGTAGGCACCAGAGGTGCCTATGCCCAGCCAAGTTAGCCTAGATCCCAGTGTGGCATTAGGTGCCAGTCATGCCTCTTAAGGTGGGGCGTGACAAACCTCGTATCAAAGCAGGTCGTATCACAGGGATTTTGCAAACCGTGTCTAGAGGAGTCTTGTTTATAAATGTGTTGTGCACCACATTCTATAAATAGGAGGCTACGAGGCATGATAGTATGGTTATCTCTACTTCTTCTCAGATTGTGCTACAGAGCCGAGTTGTATAGGGTTGAATCCTAAGTTTTGACTGTTATGTCTGTCTAGAGTAATATTTGATATAAGACAGACTCCAGTCAGCTGCAAGTTAGCTGCAGCAGCAGGAAAAGGTACCAATGAGGGGCCACAGTTGGGAGACAATCAGCCTGAAGGTGGAAGCAGACGTCTTTTAATCTCCCAGCATCCTCTCGGGGCACTAGGAATCTCATAAGGTAATCGATATGCCAGCATTGTCCCCAATTCCTTCTTCCTCCTCGAAATAGGAGATCAGGGGAATAGTATATATATGAGTTGGCTCACTTAGTAGAAATTTAGAATTAGGCAGGGACAACAGTTAATGTTGGATTATTTGAAATACACGAAGGATTGTGTGACGTTTGTACCTCCAGCCTTTAGAGTTGTTGAATTTCATTCCTTAGCCCCGTTTTAGATTGATAGGGTCACTTCTCACTTCCCAGTTTTCTCTTTCAGTACAACAGGAAGCGTAACTATCAATGCCATGTTGCCCAGAATAAATAGTAAAGTAAAGCTAGAATTGTTGATCCCGAGAAGGATTAGAAAGTGGTTAAGACCCTTAGTGTTTACAAAGTTACCTATACCCTCATGGTAGTAAATCTATAGGGCGGATAAAATTGCCAGTAGCACTCGAGTACGTGTGAGAGTCCATCAGCGCTAAACCCCCCCAGCAATAGTAAAGCTCAGGTTGAAAATAGGTTGATTCCGCTGCAGTGTGCTAATGACGGTAGGATATACTTGCAGAATAATGGTTATGGCCCTAGTTTGTTATGTTGGAGGGCATAGAGACTATATGAATGAAATTGGCCCGAGTGCGGGTCAGAACAATACAGGTTGGTAGACTTGGTCAATAATATCATTGCCAGTGCGATGCAAGGGGCTCGAACCCCTGATCTCAGCGTATAAAAGTAAGGGGGGAGACACGAGTATCTAACTCTGGAGGAAAACAAAATCACCTCCAAGTAGTAGTAGGTTGACGGAGCACGGGACCACCATTGAATGTCGAGAAATAAGCATCGGGCTGACATTGATCTTGGGCAGAATTATATGCCCAAGTGATACTCAAATGCTTCATTTTGTCTTGTTATCTATCGTTATTTATCCATTCTCATGTGATTTGTAGTTAAAATGTGAATTTATACTAACCAACATGATTAGTGTTGTTTTGCAGGTAAAATGGAATTTTGGGAAGCTAAGATACATGTTGGTAAAAATCGGGAATGGACTTAGAAGCAAAGAGTGGAAAAGGTCAAGGAAGAGCAGCAAAAATAAGGGCTCCGCAATGGAGCCGTGTCACGTTGCCATCGCGGAGGCATTCTGCCTCGGGTGATTTAATTTTGGCCATTTCCAGTGAAGCCTCGCGTTACCTCCATGACACGGAGGCAATGCCACGCGATGCAAGCCGTGGCACGTTGAGTATAATTACTTGGGACATCAATTTCTAGTGTAGGTGCGTGATAGCACCGTGGCACGTTGGCCAGGCTCCGCAATGAAGGTCGTGGCACGCCAAGGTGAAAATTCTGAGGAGCCTAATTCCAGAGAGAGTCCGCGATACCCCCGTGGCACGGAGGGAGTGCTCCGCGATACACTCTGTGCCACGTTGCTTGTTATTCCGTGAAAAATTCTCAATAGTATAAATAGCACACTTAGGTTTATTTTTAAACATTCTGACTGGGTTGAGCAAGAACGTGGGTTACAGACAGTTGAGGGGACGAAAATTCTAGGGTTCTTCTCTATCTCTTTCTCTTTTATCTCAATTGTTTGTATGATTTATACTCATTTGATGATGTTTAATCCACAAATGAGTGGCTAAATTCACTTCTTACTGAAGTTAAGAACAATTGTAGTGGAATGTAATTGTTGATCATTTTATTTTACATCTTTTCTTCAATGGTTGTTCTATCAATTCTTGTTCTTACTGCATTAATGTTTGGCCAATATTAATGTATATCTAAAAAATCCAATTTTGATTTTGAAAAGGAAAGAAATTGGAAAAATGTGAATTGGTAGGATATGATCTCTTCTTAGTTTGGGAAAATTGAGAATTGATTTACATTCAGAATAGAAATATATCTGAAAGTCTTATTAGTCAATTAAGGAATCGGTTTTGTATGGCTAGAACATGAAATTCTTTTATCATAGAAATGTAGATTGAAGGTTCATGATTCTTAAGTTGGATAGGAGACGAAAGTTCCAATCCATAGGCAATAATTCTTGACTAGCAACCGAAGGAAAGATTAACTGAATTGTATCGATAAATTGATTCCCTGCTTGTTCGTTTTAACCTCAGCTTGCTCATTACTATTGTTCAGACTCACTTTTTAATTTTGCTTTAGATTCTTATTAATTAGTAACTCAAACTCTAAAAATCTTATTCATTTGGTTGTCTGCATTCTTAAAGATATAGTTCATTAACACTTAAGTTAATTAGTACCGTAGCTCAGTCCCTGTGGGATCGATACTTGGCTTTACTTAAGCCACTTTACTACTTGTTCGACCATGTGCACTTGCGTGTAGTCACCAAAGTACCAAACAAGTTTTTGGCGCTGTTGCCGGGGACTGGCAATTGGTAAAATTGTTTTCTTAGTGTTAGTTTATAATTTCGATATGAGTGCTGACAACTTGATCTTAGCCTGTCTTTTGCAGATATTGAATTCTGTTGAACACTGGCAAGAGACAAGGAGTTGGTGGATTCATACATAGAGCCGGAAAGACAATTTCATCGTCAAAGAAGGGAAGCTCTAGAGAAAAAGCTACAGTTGCTCAGACAGACAATCCTGGAGCAACAACAAAATCCACCACTTGTGAGGGCAGTGTTAGTGCCCGAGGAAATGGCGGCTAGGCCGGTTCGCGAAGTGGCAATCCCACATGCTAACAATGTTACATCAAGTATTCGCAGACCAGAGCCAGGAGGGAGGTTTGAGCTTAAACAGAACATGGTGCAATTGCTACACACCAGCGGGCAATTCACAGGTCTCCCTCACGAAGATCCACAACAACATCTCCAAAACTTTTTGGAGATAAGTGACACTTACATCCCCGCTGGAGTATCATCCGACTACGTAAGGCTTACATTATTCCCATTTTCATTATTGGGGGAAGAAAAGAGGTGGTTGAAAGCTGAACCACCTAACTCTATCACCACGTGGGATGATCTTGCAAGAAAGTTTTTGATAAGATTCTTTCCATCCGGGAAAATAGCAAGACTTAGAAATCAGATTCTAAGTTTTAAACAAAGAGAGGGGGAGAATTTGTATCAAGCTTGGGAAAGGTTCAAATCATTGCTAAGGGATTGTCCTCACCATCACCAGTCCAATGATATGCTGGTGCATACTTTCTTAGAGGGTTTGGAACCCCACACAAAAATTTTGCTAGACTCAGCAGCTGGGGGACAAGCATTAGAAAAGACTTATGAGAAGCTGTATACTTTGTTAAATCGTATTTCGCAGGGAAATCCAGAGTGGAATGCGGACTCTTCTAGAGGAGGAACAAGGAAAGCGGCAGGAGTCTTTGAAGTGGATGGTTTCACAGCTATTGCGGCACAGATAGCTGCATTGAAAAATCAACTCAACACCCACTTCAGCAATATGAGCTTGAATCAACCTCAAGCCTCAGTTAATGTAGTGCAGCAGATTTGGTGTGAAGTATGCGGTAGTAATGAACACTCAGCTGAGTGTTGTGGTGCAAATCCAGATTCAGTGAACTTTGTTGGGAATGTACAGAGAAATAATTACCAGCAGTATGGCAACAACTACAACTCAAATTGGAAGAATCATTCGAATTTCTCTTGGGGTAGTAACAGCCATCAAGGGCAGAATTCGAATCAGGGTGCGCAGAGAAATCAAGGGGGGCAGCAGAACTATCAGTCTCAATAAAGAGGCAACAACGCACCTCCTCCACAAACCACCAGCATTGAGGAAATGTTTAAAACAATGTTAGCTAACCAAGCTCAAATGCAGGCTGATTATGTGAAATTGGCAGCAGACATAAAAAACAATCAGTTACCTACAAAGGCGTTGGAGTACCAGTTTGGACAACTAGCTAGAGCTCAAAACACCTGGCCAAGAGGAGGACTACCGAGTGACACTGACCCGAATCCCAAGAAGGTTAATGCAGTGACCACAAGGAGTGGTTTACAACTCAAGGAGGTGGAACCAGAAAGGCCACCTCAGCAATCAGGAGCAGCGGAGAAAGATAAGGAACATGATGAGAGGGGGAAAGAGAAGGCAACTGAAGCAGAAAGACCACCACCCCCGTTCCCTCAAAGATTAAAGAAACACAAGGAGGAATCTTGTTTCAAAAAGTTCATGGAGGTGCTTAAACAGGTACACATTAATTTACCTTTGGTTGATGTTTTGCAGGGAGTGCCTAAATATGCAAAGTATTTCAAGGACATCGTAGCTAACAAAAGCAGATTGATGGAGTATGCTACGGTGGCACTTACTGAGGAGTGCACTTCCTGGATATAGAATAGGTTGCCAATAAAGCTCAAGGACCCTGGGTGCTTTACAATTCAGATAACAATTGGGCAAATTATCTGAGCTCGCGGATTATGCGATTTGGGAGCGAGCATTAACTTGATGCCGACATCGGTGTTCAAGAAGTTGGGGCTGGGCAGTCCTAGACCAACTACAGTGATCTTGCAGTTAGCGGACCGCTCTTTGGCCAGACCAGATGGCATTGTGGAGGACGTGCTGGTGCAAGTGGGCTCCCTTATCTTCCCAGTAGATTTCATTGTCTTAGATTTTGAGCCGGATGCGGAAGTCCCATTTATTTTGGGACGTCCTTTCTTGGCAACCGGGAGAGCTTTGATTGATGTAGCTGCAGGGCAGCTAACCATGCGAGCCCATGACAAAGTGGAGGTATTTGATGTATATAAGGACATGAAGCTTCCGGCCATATATGAGGAGATTTCAGCAATCAATGTGCTAGACCAAGCACAAATTCTTTAGATTGTTGATTCTCGAGATCCATTGGAAAGAGCGTTGATGAGCTCCGATCATTTCGGAGATAGAGATACTTATGAGATGGTGCAAATGTTAAATGAACCAAAGTGGTATCTCAGGAAGCATGACTTTCAGCCTTTAATGAGGTCCCTGGAACCATTGCCGAAACCATCTATTGAGGAAGTACCAAAACTGGAGTTGAAAACATTGCCTCCCCATTTAAAATATAACTTTTTGAGGGAAGATTACACTTTGCCAGTCATTTATCTCCGCAGAATTGACGGAGGCACAGGTAAAGGAAGCATTGGTGGTTCTCAAAAGATGGAAGAAAGCGATGGGCTGGCAAATGTCAGATATTCGGGGTATCAATACAGCTTTTTGTACACAAAAAATTTTCATGGAGGAAGGAGCAAAGCCAACTGTACAGCCTCAGCGGAGGTTGAATCCGATGATGAAGGATGTGGTTAGGAAAGAAGTAATTAAGTGGCTTGATGCAGGTGTGGTCTATCCTATTTCGGACATGAATGGGTCAGCCCCGTTCAGTGTGTCCCAAAGAAGGGAGGGATGGCCGTGGTCACCAATGAGAAAAATGAGTTGATCCCTACACGCACCGTCACAGGCTGGCGGATTTGCATGGACTACAGAAAGCTCAATGAAGCCACAAGGAAAGATCACTATCCTATCCCGTTCATTGATCAGATATTGGACAGATTGGCTGGACAAGAATATTATTATTTCCTTGATGGGTACTCTGGCTATAACCGAATAGCCATAGCACCGGAGGACCAGGAGAAGACTACTTTCACATGTCCTTATGGGACATATGCTTTTAGGCGGATGCCATTTGATTTATGAAATGCACCCGCCAAATTCTAGAGATGCATGAGAGCGATCTTTCACGACATGGTGGAAGATTTCGTCAAGGTATTTATGGATGATTTTTCTATTTTCGGTAATTCGTTTGCTACTTGTTTGCAGAATCTTGACAGGGTGCTAGCTCGCTGTGAAGAATCCAACCTTGTACTCAACTAGGAGAAATGACATTTCTTAGTCAAGGAGGGTATCGTCCTTGGCCATAAAGTGTCTTGCAAGGGGTTGGAGGTCGATCGTGCTAAGATCGAAGTTATTGAAAAGCTACCACCACCTGTGTCAGTGAAGGGTGTTTGCAGTTTTCTCGAGCATGCAGGTTTCTACAGACGGTTCATTAAGAACTTCTCTCAAATTTCTAGACCAATATGCAAGTTGCTAGAAGAAGAGGTGAAGTTCGAGTCTGATGAAGATTGTGTCAAAGCATTTGAGGAGTTGAAGCAGAAATTGATAGAAGCACCTATCCTTATTTCTCCGGATTGGGAACAACCGTTTGAACTGATGTGTGATGCAAGCGATGTGGCTGTGGGAGCTGTATTGGGGCATCGGAGGAATAGAATTTTTCATTCTATTCGTTATGCAAGCAAAACACTGGACGCTGCCCAAGTTAATTATACAGTCACAGAAAAGGAGATGCTAGCATTGGTATTTGCGTTTGACAAATTCAGGTCCTATTTGGTGGGTTCTAGAGTAGTGGTGTATACCGATCATGCAGCGATTCGGTATCTGTTTAACAAGAAGGATGCAAAGCCCAGGCTGATCAGATGGATCTTGTTGTTGCAAGAGTTTGACCTAGAGATTAAGGAACAGACAGGGGAGCGAGAATCAAGTGGCAGATCACCTATCGCGATTGGAAAGTCGATCACATGTGAAGGAAGGTGACAGCATCAAAGAGGAGTTCCCGGATGAGCAGCTCTTGGCAATAAGGGAAGCTGAGATCCCTTGGTATGTAGACATTGTGAATTTTCTAGTGAGTGGAGTCTATCCACCAGAGGCTACGGCTCAGAAGAGAAAAAAATTGAGGCATGATTGTCGGTATTTTATTTGGGATGAGTCGTACTTGTTTAAGCAGGGACCGGATCAGGTTATGAGAAGATGCATCCCGGAGAGCCAGATTGCAGAAGTTTTGAGGAGTTGTCACTCTTCATTGTATGGAGGGCACCACTGAGCGCACAGCACACAAGGTGCTACAGTTAAGTTTCTTTTGGCCTACACTGTTTAGAGACTCTATGGCATACGCAAAAATGTGTGATAGATGTCAAAGGAAAGGCACAATTGGTAGGAGGCAAGAGATGCCGCTGCAGCGTATATTAGAAGTGGTGATCTTTTATGTATGGGGTATTGATTTCATGGGCCCGTTCTCACTGTCATTTGGTAATCGTTACATCTTGGTGTTCGTTGATTATGTATCAAAGTGGGTTGAAGCAACAGCTTGCCCCAGGAATGACAACAAGGTGGTAACGAAATTTGTGAAAAAGCACATTTTCACCAAGTTCGAGACACCCCGAGCCATTATCAGTGATGGAGGGGCTCATTTTGTAAATGCAAGTTTCAAGAACTTGCTAGCTAAGTATGGGGTGCGCCACAAGGTGGCAACAGCATATCATCCCCAAACTAGTGGGCAAGTGGAGGTGTCGAACAGAGAAGTGAAGCAGATTCTCCAGAAAATAGTGAATGCACAACGTAGTGATTGGTCAAGCAAACTCGACGATGCGTTGTGGGCTTATAAAACTGCTTACAAGACACCAATTGGGACTTCTCCGTACAGATTGGTCTATGGAAAGGCGTGTCATCTGCCGGTGGAGCTAGAACACCGAGCTTTCTTGGCCGTGAGGAAATTGAACATGGATCTAGAGCTAGCGGGTAAGAAGAGGCTGATGCAACTCAGCGAACTTGATGAGTTTCGTTGGCATGCTTATGAAAGTGCCAAGTGCTACAAAGAGGTGGCACGATAAGCATATGGTGCATCGGATATTCGTGTCGGGGTAGAAAGTGTTGCTTTTCAATTCAAGATTGAGGCAATTTCTAGGAAAATTGCGGTCCAAAAGGCCAGGGCTGTTTGAGGTAGTGAGAATGACCCCGCACGGGGCAGTGGAGTTGTGGCAAGAAGATCGAAGTGCCACGTTCTTGGTTAATGGGCAGCGTTTAAGCATTACTGGGGTGGGGACGTTATTCGAGAGAAGACGTCCATCACTCTAGAGGATGATTGAGCATACATGACGTTGAGCCGCGATGGTAAACCAAGCGCTGCACGGGAGGCAACCCGTGAAATTGTTGTAATAGATGAGTAGAATTAGTTGGAAAAAAAAGAGAAAAAAAAAGAGAAAAAGAAAAAGATAAATAGAAAAAAATTATTGTTGCGTTGAAACCTATGAATTCTAACCAATTTCTTGTTGTGAAATGATTTTCAGGTGGAACGGAGGGCAAAAATGCAAAGAAACACAAAGAAAAAAAAATCGAGGTGAGAAAAATAAAAAGTGGCATGACAGTGAGCTACGCGTTGGCTCCGTGTCACGGAGGAGGTGCTCCGCGTTACCCTCCGTGACACGTTGAAGCCTATTCCAGAATTTTTAAAAATTCCAGAACAGGGGCGCGATGGCTCCGTGTCACGGAGGGGGTGCTCTGCGTTACCCTCCGAGGCACATTAAGTGTTATTTCGCGTCGGGTCGCACCGGGTCGCCGGGTAACCCGCGCGAAAAACACTTTTAAAACCCCAAATCCCCTCAATTTGTTTCCTCATTTTCCATTCCCTCCACGACCAAAACCCCATATTCCCTCCTCCCCCAGCATGACATGGACCTAGGCATCGATTTTCTTCAAGTGTTCTTCAATTTCATTGGAGAAAAGGTATGTTCTTGAACTTAACCTCATTTTTGCTTGAATTTTCGATTCTTGAGCATGGGTAGTGATTGAAACTTGCCCTAAGTGCAAACTTGCCCTAAGTGCAAATTGATGTTCATAATATCGTTGTGAGTATATGAACTCGATGAATGCATGTTTTAGTGAATTTTTGCGAAATTGGTAGCTAGGGTTGGAATTTTGATAGGAAGAAGACTAAATTTGTTTGAAATGTGAAAAAATTGGGTTGTGCATGTTGGGTGATGTGAATTGTGTTGTGATTAATGTTGAATATGCTAAGTAGACAAGGGAATTTCGGAAAAATGAAATTGGTGAATTGCATAGGTTGTTGAGAACAAAAATTTGGCTAAGTGCTATGATGATATAATGGAATCGATGGCGATATTGTTATTTGTTATACGAAGTCTGAGTAGTACATAGTAATTATTCCATTGAATTATATGAAGGCACTAAGAATGTTGAATGTAAAGATTGTGAAATCATGAATGTCTTGCCGAATTGTTTTAATTGCGGCTAAAGACTAAGTGTGGGGTGATTCAATTAAACCCAACATTAGTCGTAGCTAGTTATGATTTGAATAACATTGGAATTGTATGGTTATATGTGCAGGAACAATGTCGGGAAGACAAGACAAGGGAAAGGGCGCATCCACATCGGGCGCCGGCATAAAAAGAATAAGATTGGGAACAGCAGTTCCAGCAGCACCAGCGGTTCCGAGAGGCCAACACCGACAATACGGAACCCGATGGGTGACTGACGAAAGGAAGAAATGGTATGCAAAACACAAAGAAACCAAATACTTCTCGGAAGAGCATATATCAAGGGAGCCGCTGGCACAGGAATTCCCGAGGATCGTACACCAGATTGACACCGTCGGGCTGAACTTCATCTTCGAAGAGCCCAAGGAGTGCAATCTCCATCTGATTCGGGAGTTCTATGCCAACTGGAACCGGACCCTCCGCAGTCACACCGTCAAGATAATAGGGCAGGTTGTCACGTTTGAGCCCCATAACTTGAATGCTATATTGGGGGCGCGGGACACAGACGCACATGTACTCCGGCAGCTAAACATAACTCCACCATATGCGGACATCAGACGCACTCTATGTGGAGCCCGTTCGACAGCACGGTGGAGCAGGCACAAAGAGAGGGGCTACCATCAGACACTGCCCTACTCTCAAATGAACAGGGAAGCCAGAATCTGGCTAAAAATTGTGTTCCTGCCTAATCCCGAGGGTGCACATGACAGATGTCACCTGGGATCGAGTGTGCTTGGTGTATGCCCTGATGAAAGGGCTTGAGATAAATGTTGGGGCGGTGATCATCTCCACCATGAAGAGAGCTCTCTTGCATCAAGGGCACAGGTACGGGTTCAGTGGTTTTCTTACCACGTTCCTGAGGGGCCATGATATTGAGGAGGAGGCCCTAGATACATCCCAAAAATTGACAGGCGTGCCTTGGATGTTACCAAAACCAAGGCACCTGACACTACTCATAGGCCTGTTCTCACACTAGCCGAGCGACATGCTCGGGATGATCAATATATGGCCCGTATGTACGGGATGCAGATGTTGCAGTTGCGCATTGGCGGGAGGCCAGCAACAGAAGATGAGCTTTGGCAGCTTGACTTGGATTACCCCTTCGGCGAAAATGCTCGGGCTCTATGCAGAGTGGGGCTAGCATTTGTGGAGCCGGTAGATGATGATGTCCCCACCGATGAGGAGACCCACCGTGAGGACTCAAATGTTGAGTCAGATGAGGACAGCAGGGGAGATTCGGATATAGGAGACAAGGCAACGGCACCAGATGAAGAAGTTGAATACTTCGATTGATCAGGGAGTTTCACCGCCCACCTTTGTGATATGTTGAATTTTGTGAACACTGGGGACAGTGTTCGGTGTAAGTGTGGGGTGGGAGTAGTTAGGTGACAGCTGTTTCGTTGTTGTTTTTGTTTATGTGGATGTGTTGTGTTGTTGTGCCTGTGAAAAATGTGACCCTGTGACTCTGTGTGATGTGTTCTGTAATTAAGTGGTGTTGTAATGAATGTTAAGTTGTTGTGTGTTGTGTGAGCTGTTGTTGAATGGTTGTTGTGTAAATATTTTTGTTTTCTATCGAAATTATCAAAATTTTTAAAATTTTTCATTAAATTTCTTTTATTTTGGGTTTCTCGGCCTTTGTTTTCGGTGCTTTTACCGAGAATAGTCCCATTGAACCGAAGTCGTAATTAGTGACCGTTCCCTATGATGGATGGATGACGACCGTCTTAAGGGAAATGTAGTCGATAGGAGTAGTTTTTCTTTATTTTCTTTCTTTTGTTTGTTTCCCAAACGTGTCGCTACTTCATGGTTCGGAATTCTCATTACGTGTTGTACATGATATTAAGTTGCAAAGGTGATTCGTATGAAAGCATGCAAATGCATAAACACGTTGAGATACCTAGCCATAGAGTTCGATTTGGTGTGATCGAGGCTTAATATTGAATTCTTGTAATTAGCCGATTGAAGAGTCTGTGAATATGTCTTGAGTTGAGCATGTCCAATGAGTGTGAGGTGAGTTTTCGATTATTTCATGCTATTGTGAAGTGTCTAAACTTGCCTGGTGTGTGTATGAAACAAAATGAAGGATGTGTATTATAGGAAAAGATGTAGGCATTTCTTGGATTAAACCAAAAGTTTTTCCATTATCATACCTACCTTGAATGTACATCCTAGTTAAGCCCATTGAGCCTTTAGCCTATTTTTTTCTTTCTCTGATGAGGTACAAACCGAGCTTAATCCCTTCTTTTCATTAGCCTTGAATTTGATCCAAAACTCTTAAGCGCTCAAGAAAAACAATTTTCCCACTATGTAAAGGAGTGAGAATTGTGAAAGGGAAGGAAAAGCGGAAGTGGGGAAAGTTAAAGAAAAGGTCAAAGGTGCACTTGCTGAAATTAAATAAAATAAAGATGTATAACTAATCTTGGTTATTAAGTCGAGTGTGCTTAAAGAAATGGGAACAAAAACAAAGAAAAATTTCAAGAATTAGAGGATAAAGGAAGAAACAATGCCCATAATGATGGTGGGATGTATTGAAAAGCGCTTAAGGAAGCTAGTTGCTATTATTGGTTAGCCTAGTATTTACTAGTTCCCTAGCTTACATTACAACCCGTTAAGTCCTACGTGATCTTACATCACGCGTCCTTATATTAGTGGAGTAGTACACTAGAGGCAAGCCTATGGTTCATGACATGATGCATGTGAATTCTTTGGGAGAGAGAGCGAAATCGTGTTCATATACCCCTACATGTAATGCTTTGGAAATCGTATGATTGCAAATGGGGAGATTCTCTTGTGTTGTGAGGGCACATGCTTGATGAGAGATTACATTTCGTGTCGGATGTCTTCATCAGTTTATTTGCATGAGTTTGCCGAGATCAAGAGTCGATTCTTGAGTCTAGGAGGTCTTAATATGGGGTATGTCAGTGTATTGATGAGACCATGCATGTTTTCTTGATGATTTGCTAGATTAAATAATCGGTATAGTCGTAGCTTGAATTGTCAAGCCAAAGTAGCTATGTGTGGGTGTCAATTGCATGAGATGTGAGAGTATTGTTCGAGGACGAACAAGGTTTTAAGTGTGGGGTAAGTGATCTTGGGCAGAATTATATGCCCAAGTGATACTCAAATGCTTTATTTCGTCTTTGTTATCTATCGTTATTTGTGCATTCTCATGTGATTTGTAGTTAAAATGTGAATTTATACTAACCAACATGATTAGTGTTGTTTTGCAGGTAAAATGGAATTTTGGGAAGCTAAGATACATGTTGGTAAAAATCGGGAATGGACTTGGAAGCAAGGAGTGGAAAAGGTCAAGGAAGAGCAGCAAAAATAAGGGCTCCGCGATGGAGCCATGTCACGCTGCCATCGCGGAGGCATTCTGCCTTGGGTGATTTAATTTTGGCCATTTCTAGTGAAGCCTCGCGTTACCTCCGTGACACGGAGGGTATCCACGCGATGCAAATCGTGGCACGTTGAGTACAATTACTTGGGACATCAATTTCCAGTGTAGGTGCGCGATAGCACCGTGGCACGTTGGCCAGGCTCCGAGATGCAGGTCGTGGCACGCCAAGGTGAAAATTCTGAGGAGCCTAATTCCATAGAGGGTCCGCAATACCCCCGTGGCACGGAGGGAGTGCTCCGCGATACACTCTGTGCCACGTTGCTTGTCATTCCGGGAAAAATTCTCAATAGTATAAATAGCACACTTAGGTTTATTTTTAAACATTTTGACTGGGTTGAGCAAGAACGTGGGTTACAGGCAGTTGAGGGGATGAAAATTCTAGGGTTCTTCTCTATCTCTTTCTCTTTTATCTAAATTGTTTGTATGATTTATACTCATTTGATGATGTTTAATCCACAAATGAGTGGCTAAATTCACTTCTTGCTGAGGTTAAGAACAATTGTAGTGGAATGTAATTGTTGATCATTTTAGTTTTCATCTTTTCTTCAATGGTTGTTCTATCAATTCTTGTTCTTACTGCGTTAATGTTTGGCCAATGTTAATGTATATCTAAAAAATCCAATTTTGATTTTAAAAAGGAAAGAAATTGGAAAGATGTGAATTGGTAGGATATGATCTCTTCTTAGTTTGGGAAAATTGAGAATTGATTTACATTCAAAATAGAAATATATCTGAAAGTCTTATTAGTCAATTAAGGAATCGGTTTTGTATGGCTAGAACATGAAATTCTTTTATCATAGAAATGTAGATTGAAGGTTCATGATTCTTAAGTTGGATAGGAGACGAAAGTTCCAATCCATAGGCAATAATTCTTGACTAGCAACCGAAGGAAAGATTAACTGAATTGTATCGATAAATTAATTCCCTGCATGTTCGTTTTAACCTCAGCTTGCTCATTACTATTGTTCAAACTCACTTTTTAATTTTGCTTTTGATTCTTATTAATTAGTAACTCAAACTCTAAAAATCTTATTCATTTGGTTGTCTGCATTCTTAAAGATATAGTTCATTAACACTTAAGTTAATTAGTACCGTAGCTCAGTCCCTGTGGGATCGATACTTGGCTTTACTTAAGCCACTTTACTACTTGTTCGACCACGTGCACTTGCGTGTAGTCACCAAAGTACCGAACAGACATTATGATACCACAATATTACCACCAGTTGTGGAGGTAAAGGAGTGACAGCACGGAGATTCTTACCTAGTACAGCCTAGAGACATGGCCCAGTATGGATTCATCGGCCTTTGAGGTAATAAGGTGCGAAGCCATGAGACCCGAGAGTCGACTCTACGTTTCAAATGTGGCAGGACTTCGTTAGTAGATTGTAGTAAGGTATATTATGTTTGCTACCCCCTCTATTCAGGTGTGATGAAAATGCATTAGGTTATAAAGGAGATCCACGGATGGCATGGGAGGAAGGAAGGTATTGTCAACTTGTAGCACAGAGCTCCAATGACCAACGGGGAAAGGCAAAACCCCAGAAACTAGGCAAGCTAATTAAGGAAATAGCCATGCCTATGTGAAAGTGGAAAGTAGACAATATAGATGTAGCTACAGGGTTACCATGTGCCAGGCATAAACCTGACCCCATTTGGACCATTGTTCAAAGGCTAAGGAGATCGACGCATCTCTTGCTGGTCAAGATTAGGTTTCAGCTAAAGATTTCGCTAAATTAAATACTGAAGAAATATTCCAGCTATGTGGGGTCTTAGTGTCTCTTAACTTCTAGAAAAGGGGCACAACCCACAGCTAGGTTTTGGAAAGGATTTCAGAATAGATTGGGATGCATGTTAATTTGAGTATGACTTCTTGTCCCCAAATAAATAGCCAAGCAGAGCACACAATTTGGAGGTCTGTTACGGGCGGAAATACAGGTCCCCCATCAGATGGTTTGAAGTAGGGGAGTCAGGGTTAATCGGACCTGATATGATCCACCAGCCAGAAGAGAAAGTAAAACTCATCAGAGAGCACTTGCTAACAGCCCAGAGTCGTCAGAAGTCAAATTTCGATGTGTAGCATAGAGACTTGAAATTTGAGGTTGATGATTGGGTATTCCTCAAAGTTTCATCAATGGAGGGCATAATGAGATTTGGTAAAAAGGATAAATTTATCCCTAGGTTCTTTGGCCCATATTGGATCCTCCGAAGGATAGGCCGAGTAGCGTATGAGCTAGAATTGCCTCGAAAGTTGGAATTTGTTCATCCAGTGTTTCACGTGTCCATGTTGCGAAAGTGCATAGGGGACCCAGCCCGAGTTATTCCAGTTGAAGATGTTCAAGTACTTAGGAGTTAGCCTATAAAGAGATTCCAGTTACTATACTAGACCAGTAGGTTCATAGGTTAAGAATAAAAGATGTGGCCTCCGTTAAAGTACTGTGGAGGAATAGAAATAAAGAAGAGATAACTTGGGAAGCTGAGGATGACATCAGGTCAAGATATCCTCACTTGTTCCACGATTAACTCGGATTATGCAGTTAAGGTGAGGTTGTTGTTCAGTTTCTATTTACTTGCTTATATTATTAGTACTGTTTAGTTGGTTACCTATTTTTTGTGAAATAGCCATTTATAGAGTCCTACGAGATGCTTATGTTGGGTTCTTCTGCGTTTTAGGTTTCCAGATAGTCCATAATATCGAGGAGACTCTGCTAAAATTTTTCTAAGTATTAGTTAAAAGAGTTAACTCCTTTAATCCTAAAGATGACATTCGAGGACGAAGGTTCTCAAGGGGGGAGGATGTTACACCCCGTAAGATGTTAGCGGTTAGTATGCGTGTGCATGGGCTTGTGACGAGTAGAGAGAGCTTGACGCATGCGAGAAGAGCTTCGGAAGTAGGGTCGGCCGAGGCCAGGCCGCAAGGGGCCAGCACAACGTGCCAGCCTGCCTGTGCGCTGGGCAGCACGGCGCGCCAGGCATACCAGCACCTTGGGAGTCGCGGCATGGCACGGCACGCCTTTGGCGCGTTGGTCGGTGTGAGGCGCCCCCAGTCCACCACCTATTCTAATATATAAGTCATCCGTAAGTGAATTTAATTCATTTTCAAAGACTCCCTCAGCCAGAAAAGGAGGAAGATGCAACTTTCACTAGATTTTCTTCAAATTACGTTATCAACCGCCGGCCAAACACAAATTAACTTCGGGTAACAAGTTCTGGGCCTATGGGAAGCATCTCTGCAGAGTTATTTCTTGAAAATTTTCTCGAAGTATCGGAACCCCGTCGAGTAAAGGTTATCGAGATTACTTCAAATTGATTCCTAAACGGCCACAGGAAATAGATGAGCATTTCTCCCTTCTAAACTCTCGAGAAATTGTGAGTTTTCAGATGAATTGAATAGAGTTGAGTTTATTGTTAATATTAATATCGACAGATATTGTTATCCACTGACTCCTACTATTGAAATAGCCTTGTTTTCTCAACGTAGAGACTACAATCAAATGGAATTATTAGCTTCAGGTTGGAAACAGTTTGAGTGACAAAAAGTCGGCATTCGAGGTATGCTAAGGCTTATTCCTTTGGCAAGTTATTCTCTTCGTATAATGATACGACCTATATTTTTGAAGATAGATAACAATCCCATGTGTTGTATTAGATGCTGCTTGTAGATAATGCTTATATATGTTGTGGTTAGCTATTAGAAAATGTATTGAGTATAGATTACAGTATCCCTCATCAGGAAAGAGTATGTTAGGTGTGACCCATGATCTCGGGCAAAATAGCATGCCCGAGCGATGCTTTATAACTTAATTTAGTCTTGTTTAGCTAATTAATTATTTACATTTTCATGTGATTTTATATAAATGTGAATATATGTACTAACCAACATGATTAGTCCTTGTTTTGTAGGTTTAAATGAATTTGAGGAACTAATTTATAAGTTGGTGAAGTAGAGGAATGGAGTCGGGAGCAATTTGCAGAAGTCGGCAAGAAGCATGCCTTGGCAAGGTTGGTCGCGCCAGGCAGCGTGCCACTCAGTGCATATTCCGCGCCCAGCACCGTGCCACGCCTAGGCCAGGCGTAAGAGGAAGGCAGTAAAAAGGCAGGCATCCTGCGCGCCAGCGCAGTGCCACGCCAGGAGATCTGCGCGCCAGCGCCATGCCATCGCGCTGCATGAGCAGTGTGCCACGCCGGCCATCGCGGCAAGCCTCAACATCTTGGCATCCTGAGGCGATTTCCAATGTGCCTCTGCGTTACCTTCGTGTCACGGAGGCAGTGCTTTGCGACACACTCCGTGACACGGAGCCATTCCACGGCAGGCATAATTTTGTACAATTCTCATTTACTATAAATCGGTCCCTTAGCTCCTAAAATCATGGGGTCACAACTTTATTCTGAAAAACCACCTAGGAGTGAAGGGAGAAGTGGGGAACTCACCTAGGGTTCATCAATTTCATCTTCTCTTCTACCAATTCTTGTAAGTACGTTACTTTAACAATGTTTTCATGTAATTTTACGAACATGAATGGCTAGAACCCTTCCTCTAGGGTTGAAGCCATGAATTATGATTGTGTTTTTACGAATTTGTGTTGGAATTAAGTTATGGATTGTTGTTTTGCCTTGCATTCTTTATTATGGTTGTTTTTATGATTGATCACCATGAAAACACAAACGTTAAACTTAGGCAAATGCTTGAGAAAGCAAACCTAAGGAAGAACATAAGAATGTAAGAGGAAAGTTCTTGTCTTTTGATAAGATTTTGTGGTTAGGATAGAAATATACCTGATACCTTGCTTGGTTGATAAAATTGGAGGAGAGAAAGACACCGGCTTAGAATTGTCACTTCACCACTCGAAGAAGTACTTGTGAAGCTAAGTTTGGTTAAATGGTTGGAGGTATGTAAGGACCCTAATCAACGGCATAACCCCATAAACCACATCCACGTAGTTAATTGCCCACGAACTAGAATTAGCATCCTCGCTCTCAATGTAGTAGTGAGGCTAGTTTGTCGTGTTTAGAGGCTCAGAAGGCCATGAACATGCAATTCTAATTATGTGAGACGACAATTGATAGTTTCATACTTAAACCATTGCAAATCGTAGTATCGCATGATTATCCGGCTTTAACTCTATGTTGCTCCTTGAATGAATGTAGAATATTTCGTTGACCACAATTAGACTTAGTTAAACTATATAGAAAACTTCTATAATAAACACTTTCGGTATTTAACATCATACTCGAACTTGATAGTTAGCTGAATTGGTCTAGTCCCTGTGGGTTCGACATTCCGGCTCTTAAAAAGGGTCACTATATTACTTGTACGACTCGTACACTTGCGGGCACGTCAAGTTTTTGGCGCCGTTGCCGGGGACTCGGTGAAGTTTTGATAATTTATTTATTTTTGTGTGATTTTTAAATTTCCTTAAGTGTTGAGAAACTTGGTCTTAGTCTGACTTATTGCAGGTGACAGGTTGTCTTGCCGAGCTGGCTAAGAATAGAGAGCTTGTGGAACCGTTGCTTGAACCTGAACGTCAAATCCATTTGCGAAGGAGAGTAGCTTTAGAGCAAAAGTTGAAGAGACTTCAAGAGAAGGTACAACAACAACCACCGGCAGGACAAGCACAATTGTCACCAGAAGCAATGGCAGCTAGACAAGTTCGTGAAGTGGCAATCCCACAAGCGAATAATGTGAACTCTAGTATCCGTAAACCGGATCCTGGAGGGAACTTTGAATTGGAGCAGAACATGGTGCAGCTGTTACATTCTAGTGGTCAATTCACTGGGATGGCACATGAGGACCCGCAGCAGCACTTACAGAACTTTCTTGAGATTAGTGATACGTTTGTCCCCACCGGCGTGTCCACAGATTATGTCCGACTTACCCTCTTCCCATTTTCATTGTTGGGAGAGGCAAAGAAGTGGTTGAAAGCTGAGCCACCGAACTCCATAACTTCTTGGAATGATTTGACAAAGAAGTTCCTTATCAGACTTTTTCCTTCAGGCAAGACTGCAAAATTGAGAAGTGAAATACTAAGTTTCAAGCAGAGGCCTGATGAGAATTTGTATTTGGCTTGGGAAAGATTCAAGTCATTATTGAGAGACTGTCCCCATCACGAGCAATCAAATGAAGTGCTGGCTCATACCTTTGTAGAAAGTCTAGACCCACACACTAAAATATCACTAGACTCTGCATCGGGGGGGAGCCTTGGAGAAGACTTATGATGAGATGTACACTTTGTTGAAAAGAATTGCTCAAGGAAATCCAGAGTGGCACAGCTAGTCATCGAGAGGGGCAGGAAAAAGAGCAGGGTTGATAGAGGTAGATAGTATGAATGCCTTGGCGGCACAGTTAGATTCATTCCAGCATCAGATGATGACTCAGTTCAATAAACTGAGTATAAACCAACAACAGGGCCAGATTAATGCAGTTCAGCAAGCTCCAAGTTGGTGTGAAATTTGTGGTAATAATGGGCACAATGCAGAATCTTGTGGAGCCAATCCAGAATCAGTCAATTTTGTTGGAAATGTGCAGAGGAACAATCAGAATATAAACAGCTACAACAGAAATTGGCAGGGCCACCCGAATTTTTCTTGGGGTGGAAACCAAAAGCAAAGTTATCAGCAACCTCAACAGCAACAGTATCAGCATAATAGGAAGAATGATTGCCAGTTGAGCAACAACATTGAGGAAACATTGCAGAAAATCATGGAGACCCAGACTCAGTTAGCGGAAAATCAGGCGAGGATGGCAACAGCTTAAAGAATCAGCAAGTGGCCACCCGCAATCTTGAAAAACAGATGGGTCAGATGGAAGCTGCTCAAAACATGAGATCGCAGGGGGGATTACCAAGTGACACAGATCCTAACCCCCGGCAGGTCAATGCCATCACTCTGAGAAGCGGCAAGCAATTAGCTGATGCAAGGCCAACAGAGAAAAGAAAGGAGGTGCAGCCGGAGTTGGTTAGACCAGGACCAGCCATCGACAAGGGAGAAAATCATAGTGCTGGGCAACAAAATGCACAATCTTCATTGCAGCCAGCACAAAGACCACCACCACCATTCCCTTAGAAATTCAGAAATAACAAGGAGGAGGAATGATTCAAATGGGAGGAGAGAAAGACACCGGCTTAGAATTGTCACTTCACCACTCGAAGAAGTAGTTGTGAAGCTAAGTTTGGTTAAATGGTTGGAGGTACGTAAGGACCATAATCAACGGCATAACCCCATAAACAACATCCACGTAGTTAATTGCCCATGAACTAGAATTAGCATCCTCACTCTCAATGTAGTAGTGAGGCTAGTTTGTCGTGTTTAGAGGCTCAGAAGGCCATGAACATGCAATTCTAATTATGTGAGATGACAATTGATAGTTTCATACTTAAACCATTGCAAATCGTAGTATCGCATGATTATCCGGTTTTAACTCTATGTTGCTCCTTGAATGAATTCAAAATATTTCGTTGACCACAATTAGACTTAGTTAAACTATATCAAAAACTTCTATAATCAACACTTGCGTTATTTAACATCACACTCAAACTTGATAGTTAGCTTAATTGGTCTAGTCCCTGTGGGTTTGACATTCCGACTCTTAAAAAGGGCCACTATATTACTTGTACGACCCGTACACTTGCGGGCACATCAACCCACACTAGAAGCGTCATAGTAATCCCTCTATCCTTCTATTCATTATGTTAGTAGGATTTTGACGTGTTCTTGCCATGCCAAGGATTTAGAAGCTTAGGGTTAGTTGTTGGGATTAATTTAGTAAGTTTGACAGATAGAGCACAGACGGGCGATATAACTTTCAGTTTAACGCCCATATAGACAGTAAAGCTCGCCCAAAGGCCATTGGCGTACCTTAATGCCTCCAGGGCTAGAATTTGAATAGGATGGTCTTACCCTAGAGTCAGTGACACCTGGGTTGCCAAGTGGAATAAGTGACAACCTGCTATGTAGTTAGCCTTTGCCAGTGACTATTAGTTGCAGTCGACTTAGTCTTCACATACAGGTCTCCCAGGAAATCATCCTAGTCATACGATTCAGACATATTTATGGGTACCTGTTACACCTCATAAGTTTCTAACATTTAGTCGGCCTATTCATATATTGGTTGAGAGTTTTAAAGTGTCATACGTACGAGGAAATGGCCCGGGGAAAGGCCGAACGAGTGCAAAGTTGGGATTTCATGGGAGGAGGCCGAACCAAGTTTCCCAGAAAGGCAAAGTGGCACGGAGCAGAATTGGCGCAACCGGCAGAGTGCCACGTTGCCTTATATGCCACCTCAAGTATATAAAGGCCTCACACTTAGATGTTATGTTATTTTCCAAATAACCTTGGCCAGCAGAGGTAAGAACGAAGGGAAACTATTGAAAATCATCCGATTACGCCGTTAAACGCCGTCCAAATCTAAATTAACTCCGGGTAGTGAAGTATAAGGCTGCAGAGAGCAACGCTGCGGAGTTATTTTCGTAAAATATGCCCGGCGGATCATCGTCGCGCCGAGCTAGAGTTTGTGGAACTGCTTCAAACTAGTGTCAATATGATCACAGACTTAAAGTAAGCGTTTCTCCCTTCTAGACTCCCGAGAAATTATGAGTTTTCAATCAACTTTTTCGTTAGGTTGAAATATAGTTACTATATATATATAAAGTTATCATTTTCTTCGAATTCAGTAATGAAGTTAGCCCTATTCTTCAGTAATATGATTACAGTTGAGAAGGGCAGTTGAATACGAGCTGATACTCATCAGTTAGTTAGAAAATGACGAACAAGGTATGTAAGGCTTAACTCTCGGCAAGTATCCTAGTCGTACAGTGTTACGACTTATGTTCTCGAATAGAAATAACGATCTCAGATCCTGCAGATAGTTGCTACCATTAGATTGTAATTCGATATGTTGTAATTAGCTGTTATTGATATACATATATAAATATCATCTATGTTGCAATTAGATGCTAACAGGGATTACAGTTACATAAATTCTGGTTATCTTCTATAAAACGTATACAGATCGTACCGCAGGATCCCTCGCTGAAAGGGAGCAGGTTAAATGTGATTCGTGTTATGAATGCTATAGAAACTCTTTTGGTTCTCAGTTTATTGTGATGGTAGACTTATATGTTTGTTGGTAGGCCTATACTTTAGAAGCTCGCAAGAGTTATTGGCCTGAATCAGTTGGTTAAACAGTATGGGCGCAGTTAGGCAGTCTAACAACCAGTTGGTGCCTGTATTGGCAGGAAAGCATCCCTAGAGGTCTTGACGTTATCGCATGTTCCAGAACAAGAAATAGAGATAGAATAGGTATGTTCTAGAGTTAGTGACACCAGGGTTGTACCGTGTATTGAGTGATCGTCCGCCATCCCTTTAGCCTTATCAACGATTGTCAGTCTTAGTCGACTTAACAGTTATCACGTAGGGCGCCCAGTAAGCCAGCCAGTCATCCGAGTCAGATAAACCTATGGGTACCCCAAGGAAGGGTCCGCATCAGTAGTTAGTGACGAGCCAGCACCCTAGCCGGTTCTTGTAAGGTATTCAGGTACAGAGTGCCAGGAGAGGGCCAGTCTATATAAAATTGCCTATAAGATTAAGAATTGCCCAGAACAATACGAGTGGATTCAGACAGGGCCTAAGGAGTCAGTAGTACTCTGCTAGTACAGTGTTGACCACAAGTTAAGGAGATCGGTATGTTCCCTATGGAGGACCATGGTGCCGATCGCGTAGAAGCAAGTTCGACCAAGCCTAGCCCTATAGTCGTTTAATTAGAAGAATAAAGTAGTTAGCTATTCGTAACCCCACAGTTATTCATGAGTTATAGATGTCGAGTAGGACATTTAGAGTATTGTTAGGCCACTTCAGACCTCGCTCTATTCAGCCCAAACTATTAGAGATCATGATCACTATAAGGATCCTCTGATCAAATACGAGCACATGGCGTGCCTGCAGACAGCCATACAGATTATCCAAGAAGAAAGTAGCATTAGCATTAGGACCAGAAGGCCAGATATGCTCTCTTTATAAAGATAGATTGATGTGTCAGTATAGCACCTGGGTTAGGGTTGCCCTCTTAGAAGCCTTCCATGACCGCCCCAGGGTTAATAGTTGTGTCGTCGCTCGCCAGGGGCGAGGATACGTCACTCTACGGAGCGGCATGCCGTCCGCAAGGGACGAAGATGGGGATCCAGATCCTCATATACCGTGGTTGGCCTTATACACACCCCCATCGAGCGTTTACACCCGGGGTGTAGATATCAGGAGTCCTCCAGACTCAGACATAGCTACAGTTCAGGGGCCAAGCGGGCCCAGTTGTAGACTCAGGGGACCGGTAGGTTGGCTACAGTACCAGTAGAGTTGTACACACCTGAGTATTGTTATATAGATTGAGATATGCTCGCCAGGACTTATGGGGGCCTGAACAAGTTATTCTGTGTTGATTGTACCTCCCGGCTTATGGGGGTCAGGTGGGGTTCTTGTATGAATTCTTGTCTGCTAGTTATAGTGTATAAATGTGTAAGTATGAAGTCTTAGCTTATGTACATGTAGTGTCAGTTAGATACAGATTACGAATCAGCAGGCGTATAGGTAAATCTTTCGGCCCTTCTTTTTATTTACTTCCAGTCCTAATCAGCTTATCTATTGCCTTACATATTTGGTACATATTGTACTGACGCCCTCTTCTGGGGCACTGCGTTACTTGCCTGTAGGTATAGATAGACGAGGAGCAGGTCCCTCGTAGTTCCAGTCAGTCGTACAGAACCGTCAGCTCCCTTCTTCCGGGGCTTGTGTGATAGAGATTTATTCCTTTTGTTTGTACAGTATGGTTAGGTCAGGGCCCTGTCCAGACCATCTTATTACTCCTAGAGGCTTGAAGATTGTGTTACTCCCCTATGTTTTAGATGATGTGTGTTGGTCGTGTGGGCCCCTGTTTAGTTGTTAATTGGCGGCCTTGTCAGCCCACATAGAACTCCCTATGATTGTTTGTCTCTAGTTAGTTATTTACTTTCACAGGGTCTATAGGCCTTGTCGGCCTAGGGTTGTATTTACAGCAGCTATATGGCCCATTATTTTCTTGATTCTAGAGTTAGAGTCAACCCTGCACCAGATGTGCTTAGGCTCAGTCAGCTCAGCAGTTCAGGTCCCAGTAAGGAACTAGGTTCAAGTCATGCCTCCCAAGGTGGGGCGTGATAGTACCTTAAAGAGGGAACCTTATTAGAAGTTGGATTAGGGGCTAATGCCCCATGTTGCTCTTGTAGACACAAATGGCCAGGTCTAGGTAAACTTACCTACAAGGTTAGGAATCACCAGAGAAGATATATGAAATCTGAACAGACCAAGTTAAGATCTAAGGGACTAGAACTATAGTAGTACAGTATTACATTAAGGCTAAGAATTATAGCAAATCGCCTGGGGAAGCTTAGGGCTGACTGCTCAAGAGCATGTCCAATTAAGTGGCATCCCTACAATTGTCCTAAGCAAAGGAACTAAATAGTTGATCATCCACGACCTTACAGTCCGCTTATGAGCTACCACTATCCTAGCATGACATTCAAATTATTGTTAGGCCACTCTAGATCTTGCCCTATCCGGTCTAGACCGTTAGAGATTATGATCACTATCAAGATCCCCTGATCAGATATAGGCACACAGGGGGTGCCTGTTGGCAGCTATGCAGATTATTCTAGGGGCGAGTAGTAGTCGCGTTAGGCCTTAAGAGCAAGATACGCCTTCTGAGTGGCTAGGTTGGGACTAAGATGTAGTATATAGATTGGAGTGTGCTCATCACGGCTTATAGGGGCCCGGGGTGGGTTATTTTATGCTGACTGTACCTTCCAGGCTTATGGGGTCCAGGTTAGGTTCTTGTTTGTATTCTTCTCTGCTAGTTATAGCTTATGAGTGTATACTTGTACAGTCATAGCTCATATACGTATAGTGTTTTAGTAGATGCAGGTTTCGGATAAGAAAGTTTACCGGTTATCTTCTGCCCCTTCTTGCTACTTATTTTCAATCCTTATAAGCTTCTATTCAGCTTTTTCATTACTGCCTTACATATTCGGTACATATTGTACTGATGACCCACTATGCAGCGCTGCATACTTGCCTGCAGGTTTAGACAGACAGATTGTGATACCTCCTAGCAGCTATTCAGAGTCAGCGGTTTGGCTAGCTCCTTTCGTTCGGAGTTTCCAGGTTGTAGGGATTTATCTATCTTTTATTTGTATAGCATTTGGGTAGGTCGAGGCCCTATCTCGACCAATATTTTAACTCCTAGAGGCTTGCAGACAACGGTATTTAGTTAGTTGGTTGTTGTTGTCCATATGGGGCCCATGTATGTCTTATTTTACGCATTGGTCATATGGGGCCTAGTATAGCTACTTGTTTTAATTTCCGTTATAACTACACAACATGGTGGTCTTGTCGGCCCACATAGGATCCCTTTTACTGTTATGTTGGATAGGTTAGCTGTTTTCTTTTACAGGTGTTGCATGGCCTTGTCGGCCCAAGCCTGTGTTTACAGCCGAGATATAGTAGTTTGTTTCCTTGATTTTGAGTCACTGGTAGGCACCAAAGGTGCCTATGCCCAGCCAGGTCAGCCCAGATCCCAGTGTGGCATTAGGTGTCAGTCATTCCTCCCAAGGTGGGGTGTGACAGGGGTGATCACCGCCCCGTGTCCCACACCATTGAGTGCGTGATAACGTCCAAATCCACTCCTCACAAGGAGAAAGCATCACCCTCAAAGGGGTTCACAGAATTTTCATAACCATAACAATTGTACGACTTAAAACATGATAGCATGTGAATTAAAACCCAAAAAAGGAATGTGCAACTTATGACAAAAGAATACTCAACTTTTAAATTCAAATGCCACCATTTTCCTCAAAATTATTTTTTTCTTTTCAATGCCATTTCAGAAATTTTATTTTGGTACCTCTCAAAAGACATCATAATAACCAACTCAAAAGGGACTCTAAACTCGTCATTTTTCCTTAAGAAAGTCACCTCTCAATCTATCATTGGGAAAGGCCACCTAGTTCGATAGCAAAAGAAAAGAAGAGAAAAGAAAATAAAATTTCTCCTTGGGAAAGAACCATGGCACAAAAAAATCGTTGGAGTTTATTTACTAACTATTATGAACAAAGGTGATTATTAAAACATGGGTCAACGTCAATTTGCAATTTAGAATTACCCATCATTGGCACTAAAAATTCAACAAGCAACAATTCTTTTAATAAAAAGCCCGACAAGGGCATTCAATTATAATTAAAAACTAACAATCAACCAGAGCATAATAAATTTAGTCTGACAAGGGAAACAAAAAGACCAACACACAACCACACAATCCACCCCCAACTATGAACGTACATTGTCCCTAATGTAAACATGAGGAACAAAGGATGGTGGGAATTCCCTGAAGCGGCTTGGTTCCCCGTCCCTCAACTCTCACACCTTTTCTCGAAGAAAAGAGACAGCTCCCTCAACCACATCTACTTGGGAGCAAAGCTTGTTCAAGCTGTAGAACACATTCTTCATCTCCCTCTTCATTATTCTTGCAATAAGAGCTGGGAGTTTTTGGCCAGCTTTTGAAGTTGGCTCTCATGAGATTGTATAATCTCAGATAGCCTTTATATTCCACTTGGGCAAGAGGGTATAGGAGAAGGTGAACACCCCTTAAATGGTGCTTCTCTATATGCATGCTCTGATGCCTCAGGGTGAGGTATATTAAGGTTAGGAGCAATGGGGGACTCTTCTATTCCAAGAGAAGTGGAGTCCTCGGGAGTCTCCCATGCTTGTAACCTTTTCTTCACCTTGGGTGCCTCAGCATCCCTCTTTCTTTCCACATTGATGACACCAGTGGCGGACCTGGGGATTCTTTAGGGAATAATGGTACCCCTGCATTGAGGCACAACTAAGAAATGAGCATAAAATATGGCATGGATATTCCCTGCTTCCTGGCTTGATGCTTCATTTGGATGGCCACTATTTTCCCAAAGTTGATGGGCACCCCTATCATGATGCAGGAAATGAGTATGGCCACCTCCAAGTTCACTCTTTGGTCATTATTGGAGTGCATAATTCGGCTGCAAACAAACTCCATCCACAACTTGGCCTCAAACTTGAGATTATGTCTCATGATTTCACGAACCATGGAGGCCCATAAGGGCTGACCATTAGTGATGATGGGAGCTATCCAATGGAACTGGTTTTCTTTGGTAGCCACTTTTGTTGTATACTCCATTCCTAGATCGATCTCCTCAGCCCAGTAGTGCATTGATGGCAGCTGGAGTAATATCCACCTCCACACCCTGGACCCTGACTGAGGGAAGGCGTGGGAACTTATCAACCTTCCCCCTATGCTTCATTGCCTCTTGGCATGGCTGGTAAGAAGCATAAAACTCTAGCACGAGGTTGGTGTAGTATTCTAGGAGAGGATCATCAAGAATATGGCACTATCGGTGGTTGAATTAAGCAGTGATATTTGGAAAATCATTCCCCAGCCCCACCAGATCAAATCGTTTCTCCATGGTGATTGGCCTTCCTTCACAAATAATATAATGTGCCTTCATGTCAGGCACGTAGAAAATGATAGCCTCTCTGGTGTTGGTGGGGGTTGGGGTTGCCTTGGCCTTCCCTTTGCCTTTACTTTTGGATGTGGAGGTTCCTTTCCCTTGTCTCCTTGCCTTGATGAAGTCATTATGCTACAAGAGAAATGTTAGTGCCACACACTACTATTTTTGTGTTTTTAGATAATATGAAAGTAAAAGAACCAGCTAAGATAAGATAGAAATAAAAATCTAAGAATTGGATGATAACAAGGTGAAACATTAAAATCATATGCCAGCAGCACCGGTGACACAACTGCGAAATATCGGTGTAGACCTGCGAGTCGCCGCTAAACCACAGGCTTTGGTAGATAACTGGGAAGAATTTTGCTCTACCGGCATTTCGCCGGTCATGATCTATGAAGTGTAGGTGAAACACAGGTGCTGAGCAGGGGCCTGAACCCTCAAACCCGCACCTACTCTTTAACCTATGTTTCACCGAGCCAAACTATCGACTCGTAGGTGAAACGCCATTCAGTATTGCTCCCCTCAATTCAGTTAAACAAAAATTTCTCAACTACATGCCTTACTCACACACCCTCACATTATGATTTACTCGCTCAAACAGCTCAACAAAATAAAAATAACGATTTGCCCTTAAGAAAGACATTGCTTTATCTATCATCGGAAAAATCATGCATCTTAAGCACACGGGGTTACTCAAACTTCACCCCCGACCATTATATCAAACACACAAATGTATATAGCATTTCAACCAAAATGAACACCCATATCAACATTATGCAATTAATACTACCCCTATCATACCCACACTATGAGAATCATTCAACAATAGAAAAGCATAATAAGGGAAATGGGGAACATGGGTACAAAAAATTTCTAATCTAGCATGCTCAATTTTTTATTCACATTCTCAAACAACAATCAATATAAGAGCACGAGCACACAAACTGATTGAGTAACGAGAGAAGAAAAACAACTAGAGTAGAACTTGGTGTCTTGACCAACAATGGTTTTTCCAATAATGGGATCTGCTTTTGCTTAGTGAGGGTTGTATGAGGCAAGGTGAAATGAAAAGAATGAGAGGGAGGGTTTTTATAAGCTGAAGAGAAGGAGAATGATTGAGTGGTGAGAGGGTGCGTTTAATAGTGGAAAGTTGGGAGGTGGAATAATGGGGATATGGATTATTGGGAAAGTGGAAAGGTGGAAATGAAGGGTTTGTGGGGATTTAAAAAGGGTTTGACTGGTTTTGTTCTTTTTAAAGGGCCACGAGTCAAGTCGGTCAAGATTTTAAATAGAATATTTACCTCCGTCTGCGTTGAACCTACAGCCACTAGTGATTAACGACATTTTTCTGCTTCAAGCGCAGGTGACCTCCACTTGTACCCAATTTACTGCTTTACGAGCTGCAAATGACCGACGGTTCACGGGTTGCCACTCACATTTCACCGGTAAGTCACAGTTCACTCTTCAACTCCCAGGTTCACTGGGTTAAGCCAGCGTCAAACCGTTAGGTCACGGATCATCACCAGCATTTCACCAGTAAAGCATTGGTTCCCCCTCTTTACTCTTAGCTCTCTGCATCTCTCTTGTATTGGTGCGGCGGCTCACATTTGAGCACCTGTATTTCACAGGTTGCTGCAAGTGCCCTATTTTTCTTCCATCTAGATCTTCATCCAATCCATCCTACAAAACAAAATCAACAAAAATATCAAAGCATCAACAAAAAAACACTTGGGTTGCCAACCAAGGAGAGCCTTATTTAACATCGTGGCACGATGAATACCTCATCAATTGCCAATATGCCGGGGTCATCCTCCGAATCAACCTCAACATTCCAAACTTCATCTTGCTCTACCTTATTATTTAAGATCGTTATCACTTGCATTCATCCGGGGGCTTAGTAGGTTGACATACATTAAAGGTGACTTCATCACCACTTACTCTAAGCTTTAGCTCCCCTAACTACACGTCCACCAGTGCTCTACCCGTGGCCAGTAATAGGCGCCCCAAGATGATGGGTACCTCAACATTCATTTCGTAATTCAATACCACAAAGTCAGCTAGAAGGATACATTTGTCCACTCAGACCAAAACATCTTCTAGCACTCCCATAGGTTTCTTGATAGACCTATCCACCATCAATAGCCTCATAGTAGTAGGCTTGGGGTTTACCACACCTAAATTTTTAAAAATGACAAGAGGCATCAAATTTATGCTTATGCCAAGGTCAGATAAGTCCTTTTTGAAAATGCATATCCCAATTGTGCAAGGGATGGTGAAAGCTCCAAGGTCCCCTCTTTTGGGAGAAAGATTGCTCACCATCATTGCACTACAATGGTGTGTCACTTCCCCTACACCAGCACCAACAACCTTTTTTTTCTTCAACAATTATTTTATGAACTTTGCATAGCCAGGAATCTAGAGCAATGCATCCACCAATGGTATGTTTATAGACAACTTGCTAAACATTTCAATGAATTTCTTGAATTGGCTGTGCTCTTTCCTTTTTTTTAACCGCTGAGGGTAAGGAGGCAGAATTCTAGGCTCCTGGACTTGTGCATTTGAGGCCTCCTTGCTTTTTTTCTCAGCATCAACATCCTTGGGCGCAACAATCCCTTCTTCTTCATCAATCACTTCTTCATCATCAATAGCATTTGGTGCTTTTGGCACCTCATCATTCACATCACTTCTTGTTTTAGGGTCAACAATGTTCTTGGGCTTAATGCCCCCATCAGCCAATAGCTTTCCGCTGCTTGTGACAATGGCCATACGATGATTGTTTTTCTTGGGATTAGGCATTGTGTCGCTAGGGAGAGTCTCTTTAATTCTGGGGTTCATTTTAGTAGACAAGTGATCCATTTGAGCTTCCAAGTGTTTAATAAAAGTTGAATGCGAACTCACTATTTGGGCGAGGTTAGACACCTCCCCTTTTAACTCCTTTACCCTGCTGTCTGTAGACTCGACCTTCTTTAGGACTCTAGACAACATTTCTTCAATCTTGGAGTTACCTGCATCACTCATCTTGGGTTTCTATTGGGGGTTTCAACCTTCGGAGAAGGAACATATCGGTTCAAGCTTTGTTGGTAACATTCCCCATCACGGTTTTGCTCAAGATTACCCCATCTTTCTGGCATCATTGGATCATCATCCTCATGGTTTTGATAGTCAGCCTAAAGAGACACCAAAAATAATAATAATAGTAAAAACAAAACACAAGATGCTCAATTAATTCAAATCAAAAATCTACTAGGAGCTACCTAATCCTATTCCCAGCAACGGCACTGAAATTGATGACGCCCAAATCCACTCCTCACAAGGAAAAAGTTTAAACGGTCATCACAATATAATTTACCAACTCATGGGTCAGGGTCGAATCCATAGGGAATAGAGATTTGATGGCACAAACGTTTTCTATTAAATTGAATTAAATTACATCATTGCATTAAAAATGGAAAAATAAATTTTAGGGGAAAGTAAGATCACAATTTGAATTTAAATCAACTACCAATCAAAAATAAGGCAACCAAATTGAATGAACAAATATGAGCAAGGGCCAGGGGTGTGATATTGATAGGGCATCGATTGGATTGGAATTAACTAGAAAATCAAATTATTACTTACAAGCATAAATAACCATGGACAAAGTGGCAGCTGATGTTTTTCAACCACTTGGATGCCTTTTTCCTCAGGTTTTCTCAAACTTCAAGGTCTCAATTAATTCATCCAATATGGCTTGGGCAAGAATTAAACTATCTCTAGCCTCAACTCTTTAACGGGTGAATGAAAATGGATTTTGGCTATCTCTAGCCCAACCCCACATAATCAAGACCCAAATACCCACCGTTGTTTTCTCACTCATATTCTATTCCCCTTTTTAAAGAAAAAATAGAATAAGTCAACATAATCCACATTTGCAACTATGGATAATTCAATTATAATTTGGATAAAACAACATATTTATACTAAATGAATATTTATAAGATCAATCTAGCACTACTCGATCCAATTTAGCCCCAATCATGCACACACCCCGAGCAAAATATTATAGATGAAAAATACAAAATCATATTGATAAATAAATTCATAGAATTCATCATTAAGAGTAAATTGCAAGCAATTTGTCTTCTATGGAGGTTTTTAACCTTGAGAAAGAAGAATAAGAAGGTAAAGAAAATCTAACTCTATTCTTTCTCTCTCTAGAAAATTAAGAACTCTTTAAACAATACAATTCAATATCCTAATGAGAAGAAATGTTCAGTACTTTTCAAAGAATGTACAAAAGTAGGTTAAAGCTGCTCCTCTTTTTCCATAATGGACAATTTTATCCTTTTGATGACGACCTCACTTGTGAGTCACCGGTGTTCCGCCAATGCCCATCTGCAGGGTGCCGCTCTATCGCAATCGGGCTAGTGACTTTCTGTAGCAGTTCGGCGTTGGAACCGGCGGTTCACAGGTGCTGACCCACGTTCTACTGGTGCACCTTCCACTTCAACACAGTGTGCTCCTGCGTTTGGCCAGTGTTTCGCCGTCTCATCCGATGGAACGCAGGTCCTCTTCTTTAGCTCTATGCTTTTGTTCAATTCCTTGCTTTCTCTCTTTAAATTGAATGCCTACAAAAACCAAAGAGAAAGATCATATAAATCTTCCTAAATTACTTGAAAACCAAGAAAAAGCTCATGTTTAAAAGCCTAATGAGTTGATAAATTACTAACTCATGGTGGTCAGCGCCACAACTGCAATGGAGGGGAGTGTGCCTTCACAATCGCTTTCGCAGGATGACAGGAGCGATTAGAGTACCACAGGTATGTCCTTCTCCTAGTTCTTACATTTTTATGCTTCGGGGACAAAGCATACATTATAAAAGGGGTGTGCTTGTTTTTTATTTTTTGACTTTATCCGAGGGTTTTTGTTGTCGTGTTTCTTTTCCCTCGAACATGATATCTAGTAGAATCGGCATGTTTAAAATTTTGTGTTTTGTTTAACTAGAAGTAGTTTAGGAGTACTTTACAGCCAATAAATGCACTTGTGATTTAAGTTGTTGAAAAATGGTCCTTTTAAAAAAATTTGGTGTTAGTTGTTATGTTGATTGCAAAGCATGACTTCTGTGGATTTTTTTATGGCATTTAGTAGATAAGCACGTGGAATTGTGGCTTAGCTGTGCATGAACTAGATAGGTAGAATAAATGCAAATCTTTATCATGTGTGAGTGAGGATTCTTACCTAGTTCAATACTGCGTAAAGGATCTAGAAGTTGCCCGGTTAGTCTTTACATAGGTTGTAGGATAGTTGGTTAGGAAAGGATCATAGGCCATTTTTGTTTTAGCCCACTTTATCTTAAATTTCCCTACCAAATAAATTGAATACCTTGATCCCATATTTGAGCCTAAAGTTGACCATTTTTATTTGATTATCCATTCACCTTTCCTGTATTTATGAACCTGTTTGGCTCTGGTCCCTACTTGGACATTATGAACCTCAACTCAGGTAAAATGCCTAATATAAGGGTGGCTATAGTAGGGATGCGTAGATGGGTTAGGGGTGAAAAAGAAAGAAAAAGTCAAATAGAAGTGGAGTGTGGTGTGAAATGTCAAAAGTGAAAAGATAATAGAAAAAGAACTGAAATTTCAAAAGTGAAAAGAGAATAAAGAGAACTGAAAAAAGATGAGAAAAATACACCAAACCCACGAATGGTAGTTGAATGGTGAAAAGGGGAGGAAAAACTGAAAAAGATAAAAAGGGGTAAAAAGTGAAAAGTGAAGCCACAGTTTGTAGTGTCAAGGAGGGTTATTCATTAATATCCATACTACCATACCTATCCCAAATCCTACATTACAAGCCGAGAAAAGTCCTATGTGATCCTAGCGTAATTGTCTGAGAAAACATAGTAGAGAAAATAAAGGCAAACCTATGGTATCTAATGTGCAGTATTTGGAACTTCTTTAGGAGAGTGAGAGTCCTATTTGATTATTACCAAGTTTCATTTACATATCTGTGAGTTTTAGAGACTACATTTGCTGTGAGGATACATGGTTTGTATTGCATTCGACCAGTTATCTGTGCTAGTAGCATTAGTGATAGCTCAGTTCTCTACTAATAGTTAGATGTCATGTCTTGATCCCTATTTGTCATGAGTTGTAGTTGCATGTGTGCATAGCTGACTTAGTTTGAATGAAAGAGGGGTCAATATCTGATAATGGTCTTTTGTGCAAATTTTGTTGTGTTGGTTGTAGGTCTTCTATTTTACTTTCTAGTTAAGCATCATTTTATAGTTTTTTTTGTTTGCCTGAGGACATTCAAAAGTATTAAGTTGAGGATGTTGATGTGTTTGTAGGTTTACAGCACTTTCGATGCTTAAAACTGAGAAAACATGTATGGTCCCAGGTGTATTTAAATAGATATGATGCACTTTTGCTTTGTTTTCAAGGAAATAAGGTGTTGGAGTTGAAATCTGTGAAAGAAGAAAAAAGAGTGCAAAAATAGGGCCAAGTGCAGATGTCAGTACAAGTCGTACCTTGGTGGTATGAGTCGTGATGAACCTCAGAAGGATTTTCTCAAGGTCCTGGCTAGTTACGACTCTTGGTACGAGTTGTACCATTCTAGTACGAGTTGTACCAGAGTAGTCGTGGAAAATTTTAGAAGAATGCAATTGTCTAGTCTTCTGGTACAGGTAGCAACTACGAGTCATGATGACTACCTACAATCCGTACCAAGGAGCCGTGGTGAAGTTCAGAAAATTTGTTGAAAGGAAACCACGAGTGTAAGAGCAAGGTACGAGCCGTACTAAGACACTTGTGGAATTATTCATAGGATACCAGATATTTTAGGTTTAGACCACAATAGGAATGTACATCTCATAGGAGCATTGTATGAGTTGTACCAACTCCCAGCACTTGGCCAGATTCAAAGCTGTCAGGCATTGTACGAGTGAAGCTACAACTCGTACGATCAAGTTACGAGTTCTAGGAGAAGGCGGCGGTAGTTAATCAGTTTTCCCTGTTAATTTAGAAAAGGTTTCTAATTATTTATATAAATACTTTTCCAGGTTATTTTTGTTAGAAGGATGACTTTCTTGGAGAAGAGTTCGACTTATTGGAGTTTCATCTTGAGTTTTTCAATATTCTTGGAATTAATTTCCATTGTTCTTGAATTATTATTAGTTGAATATTGCAATAACCAATTGGATTTTATTTCAATCTTCATTATAAGTTCTTAATTATGTTTTCTTCAATAAATGCTAATTCTTCTCTTACAATCACGAGAGGTTAAAACCTCCACAACTAGGATTGTGGGAACCATGGTGAATTAACAATCTAGAGTTTGCATATAGTGATTCTAAACTAATATACATGCTTGTATTGTCTTCTCTTCACCTTAAACGTTTCTTAACGAAGTGCAACGTTAGGACTTACCCGAATCCTCTATCTGCTTGAACCTAGAGAGGTAGAGATTATGAAAAGAGTAGAACAACAAAGCCTTGAACCTTATGGTTCATTGTATAACTTGAGTTGCGGTTGTAGGATAGTTAATTTGGAATAAATTGATAACGCTTAAAGTAAAATCACTCAAGAGATCTAATTCGGTAATTGATTATAGTCATCCAATTGGGATGAATCAGTTATTTGGATGAACTTATGTTATCAGTTCTACAATTTAAGTATTGGGATAGATCACAAGTGCAAAACTCGAAGTAGTTATGAATTCATGGGGAACACTTCCCCAGTTAATTGCATCAACTTGATAACAACTTAAATCTTCAATATTGTTACGTGTTTACTTATTTAACCTTCCCCCCTCCATTAGGAGATAATCAAACTAAAAGCCTAAATACTAGCGTCATTCTACATCCTGACCATATTTCCTATGGGATCAACCCTAATGTTTGTTGGATTCTTTATTGACAACATATGTGTCATACTTTTTCAGGGGTGTCATTTAAGCGTTATCAGGGAACAGTTCGAGCAGATGCTCAAAGAATACTAGAGTGCCTAGGAGTGCTAGTCCCTCTACACAAGAGAAGATAGCACCACCACCACTGCTATCATAGGCACCTACATCACTAAAAGAGTGTACATTTGTTGTTTTGGAGTTTGAGTTGTGATTCCAAAGGGTCAATATTGGTTTAAGAATTGGCAACCTTTCTATATACCTAAGGTTGATATAGGGATCAATGGTGGTAGATTAGAGGAGATGTACTAGAGTATGGCACAACCTTAGAAACTTGGTTTTTGATGCTTTATTTCACGCAGGAGGGATGATCAACACATGTGTGGTTTGGGAGTTCTACACCAACTGATGAGGGAACATGGGAGAGGAGTATGTGACACATATTAGAAGGAAAGATGTAATATTCTCCTATTGTGTTATCAACACGATGATGTAGTTCCAAAGTCATGACCATGATGAGTTTGAGCACTTTTTCATGAGTATTAATTACAAGGACATCTATGATACCTTTTGTTGCCTAGGTACTATTATATTTAGAGTAGGGGCAAGAAGAACCATCATCATAGGTTGAAGCACTCTTATTTTACTACAGAGGCTAAAATTGCCTTAAAGGTGATCAACTATCATATTTTTCCTAGATCCTTTGATACAGAGGTTGACTGATTGAGATTTTTCTTGGTCTTTGCTATTATCACTAAGATGAAGTTCAACTTAGGCAAGATTTTGCTTGAGAAAATGGCTAAGGTCAAGAATGAAAGGACCAAGAGACTCTATTTTTTCAAGCATGTTGACCAAGTACTTGTTAAGGTGCAAAAATGATGAGGACAACTTTTATGACCTTCAGGTGGAGGCTTCTGTACTAGACTTTAATGCCACGATATGAAAGAGGGAGCTGGACCATCTAGTCGTATTCCTACAATTAAGTAGAGGGTGACCCATATGGAGGAGTGCATACTGTGTTTTCTAAGATTGACTTAAGGTTCGGTTATCATCAATTAAAGATTAGAGCTGAGGGTATCCCTAAGATGGCTTTTAGGACCTGTTATGGTCATTATGAGTTTCTAGTCATATCCTTTGGGTTGACAAATGCAATGACACCTTTAGTGGAGTTGATGAATGGTGTATTCATACCCTACTTGGATTCCTTTATTATCGTCTTTATTAATGGCATTTTGATTTAATCTTGTAGCAGGGTAGAGTATAAGAGGAATTCAAGGATGACACTTTAGATTCTAAAGGATAAGCAATTATATGTTAAGTTCTTGAACTATGAGTTCTTCTTAAGTTATTATAGGGTTTTTAGGTCACGTAGTGACCAAGCTGGTATTATGATTGATCCTAAGAAGATAGAAATAGTTTAGGATTGGGCTAGATCTACCTTAGATACAGAGATTAGATGTTTTGTGGGTTTGGTAGGATATTACTAACAGTTCTCGGAGGGTTTCTCTTTTGTTAGATCTTCATTGATGAAGTTAACTCAAAAGAACATGGCCTTCTAATATTCCAATGATTGTGAGACAAGTTTTCAGAAGCTCAAGACCTTGTTGACATCAGCTCCTATTTGACCTTACATGTAAAATGTGAAGGCTTTACAGTCTATTGTGATGCTTCTCGAGTTGGTCTTGGATGTGCGCTGATGTAAAAAGTCAAGGTGATAACTTATTCTTGGAGGAAGCTGAAGGTTCACGGGAAGAACTACCCTACTCATGATTTAGAATTGGCAACGATAGTATTTGCCTTGAAGATTTGGTGTGCATTATAAGGTTTTCATGAATCATTGCGACCTTCTATATATTTTCATCTAGAGGGATCTCAATTTAAGGAAGCAATGGTTATTGGAGTTGCTTAAGGATAATGATATGACTATTCTTTATCATCCGAGCAAGGCTAATATGGTGACGTATAACTTGAGTAAATGCAGTTGGCATGGGTAGCTTGGTTATGATGTGAGTAGAGGAGTGACCTTTGGCTATGGATGACAGGCTTTGGCCAATATCTTTGTGATACTTGATATTTTGGGGCTTGGGAGGGTCCTTGCTTATGTTGAGGCACAATCACTTTTAATATAGCAGATTGAGGCTTGACAATTTGAAGATGAGAAATTGAGCATGATTAGAGCGAAGGTGTTGAGAAGTGAGGCTGAGGGGCAATTTTAGATTAGGAGGGAGTATTACACATCAGGGGTCATATTTGTGTTCCTAGAATGGATGATTTGACCAGATTGGTCATGAGAAGGCTCATAATTTCAGATATTTTACTCATTTGGGGGAAGTGGAGATGTATCATGATTTGAAGTAGCACAATTGGGGGTGCTAGTGAAGAAAGACATTGTGGAATATATGGCTAGATACTTATATTGTCAATTGGTAAAGTATGAGCACCACTAACCAAGTTGTATTACATAGAGCCTACCTATACCTGAGTGAAAGTGGGAGCTATTTATATGGACTTCATGGTAGGGCTACCATAGAACTTGAGAATGCTCGATGTTATACCTAAGTGGAAATTGCCATGGGGTTTGTATATAATAATAGTTACCATTGCAGCATTGAGATGGCTCCATTCGAGACTTTTTATAGTACGATATATAGATCTATAGTGGGTTAGTTTGATGCTTTTAAGGTCAGGCTATGGGGTACATACTTGTTGTGAGATCCAATGGACGAGGTGAAGTTGATTCAGGAATGGCTTTTCACGACTCAGAGAAACAAAAGAGTTATGTAGACCAAAAGGTTCGAGATTTGAAGTTCATCGTTAGAGGGAGGTATTGCTGAAGGTATCACCCACGAAAGGTGTTATGAGGTTTGGAAAGAAGGGCAAGCTCTAACCCAAGTTCATTGGCCAATTTCAGGTGTTACAATGTATTAACGAAATGGCCTATGAGTTGGCTTTACCTACAGGTTTATCATATGTTCATCTAATGTTCCATGTGTCAATGCTGAAGAATACCATTTTGATGGTGCCCATGTGATTCAATTAAACTCAATACTATTAGATCAGAATTTGACCTTTGAGGAGGTGCTTAAAGATATTTTGAATAGGCAAATTTGAAAGTTAAGATCCAAGAACATAGCATCTGTGAAGGTGCATTAGAGACATGATCGGTGGAGTAACTCACATGAGAGACCGAGTTAGACATGCGGAGCAGATATCCGCAACTTTTTGACCGTTTAAGTTTTTTCTTTCTCTTTACTTTTGAGGATTAACATGTATTTTAGTGGTAGATGATGTAATGATCCTAAAAGTCATTTGGTGATTTCTGCTTCTTTTCCCCTGTTTGAATCTCCCCATAGCCTTCTTTAGATATTTATGACTAGCAAGGATGGATGACATGATTCCCAAAGTGATTAGATGTGTTTTAGGAAAGCTTTTAAGTTCTGAAAGTTTGATTTTTAGAAAGTTTGACCAAAATCAATAATTTGGGTTAACAAGGACGTAATTGAATTTAAACAGCTCTGTTAGACGGGAGGATGATTTATGACTTAGTTGCATGATTTGCATGAATCTCGTGACACTCGAAAGTGATTTGGATAATTGAGTTAATTTTTAGTCTTCTTAAAGTTTAGAGTTGACTACAGTCAATATTTAATCAAGACAGCCTTAAATTGATGATCTAATGATTTCAGCAGGTCCAAAATATATTTATTATCGATTTTCACTATTGATTTGTATCTATGAGGTTTAGTATGAGTTCTAAGAGTCAATTCAAAGTTTGAGATTTTTTTGGGTATTGCTGGTAATTGATTCCCGCATCTACGGTGTTTTTATCGCCCTTGTAGTCAAAAGGCCCCATTTTCGGTAAAAAGAGATAGAGTTAAGATTCCACATTTGTGGTAAATTACTCGCATTTGTAGTAATACCTTGCAGCCTTTATATGATTTTTCTCAAATTGTATTTTTATTGTTCCAAGCATATTTTGAGTTCTAGACCTCGATTTTGAGAGATTTCAAAGGATTTTCATGTTCTGATTTCAGGGGGTAAGAATCTAACCTTAATTTTGATATTCTTCCTCTATTTCATCAACTATTCACCCTTTTAACCCGGGTTTGGGTGTTGAAAAGAAAGATTTTTTCACCTAAAGTTGAGAAATTGTATTTTAATAATTTGGAGTCGAATTTGGACTTGATTTTTAATAAAAATTTCATATTTGAGACTACTGTTATGAATAAAAGAATTAGAAAATAAAATTTCAGTTTTGACCTCAAACCTCGAGGTTGACTTTTTAACTCGATTTTCAAATCAAAAATTTATATAGCAATATGGGTGTCAATGAATTTGTGTACTCACATAGAGTATGATTTTGATAATTTAGAAGTATTCTAAGGATGTTCATAAGGGGAAGGCAATTTTGTAGGAGTTTATTCACTCGTTTTCTTGGCTTTCGAAGTAGGTTTGGTTTACTCGCTTAGACCTTGTTTGATTGATGATTTTTGTATCAAGAGTGTTATGGTTTTGGCATATTAATGGAATTGATGATAGGAAAAAATGACTTAACTATATGTAATCTAGGTTGGGATGTATGTGGTAGACCTTATATATTATTTATTTATTGTTGCACCACACAGTTTCACGTGTTATACTTTACCTTAATTGATTTATTAGTCTAAAGGGAACTGTGTTGAAGCAATTCACTTATTAAGAAAGATATTAGCCTAAGAGCACTATGAAAAAGTAATTCTATTATTTGGTAAAAATATTAGCATAGGAGCATTGTGTTGAAGCAATTCGCTTATTTGAGAAAGATATTGGCCTAAAGACATTGTTGAAAGAGTTATATATATTCTTTTTGCATTGAAAGATCCTTTATTGTTGTAATCATGCATACTTATTCATTTTTCATGGATCACTGATTGGGTACGATGGATATAATAGAATGATGGAAACCCGAGGTTGATTTTGGGTACTTGATATTGTTATTAAAGTTGAGGTCTTTTTTGGCTAAAGCCAAGGTCTCTTTTGGCTAAAGCTGAGGTCTTTTCTGCCTAATATGGTGTATTTTTCGAGGGTATATGGGTCTCGCGAGCCCCCCATGTATCCTATCTCACTGTATTCCAATGTAGAGTAGTTGTATACCGGATGGATCATTGTATACTACATATCATTTTTCATTACGTTGCATATATCATATCTTCATTTCTTATTTGATGTTGTATTTACTTATCAGATGATTCTAGTCAGCTGTCTTTTCTTGATTTTCCCCTGAGTTATTGGATGAAGGTGTATGATTTAACTAAGATACATTTCATACTTGTTAAGATATAGTTGTCTAACTTTTGCTCTATTGGCGTATGATGCCTACTGACTACACGTGTTATCGTACTCATACTACAATTAATATCTTTTCCCGTCTAATAGAAATTTTGATTTTCCCTCCTAAAAGAAGAATCAATAACTATTCCTCTTCCCAAATGCTTCATCGGTTATCATCTAGAAACCAAGACTGAGTATGGAGAAAATGTTATTTTGAACACATGGCGGGAGCCAAATAATGCCACGTGTCATAGAGACCAATGCTGAGAACCTAACAAATCAACTGAGGTGAAAGTAAATAAGGTCTCGGTAGATAATCCAGAATATCCCTTAGGATGCCAAGAAAGGCTAAATGAGAATCATCGTGAAGGAATCACGAGCAGACGACAACGACCTCGGGATCGATACTGGTAGCTTAGACTCAAAAGCACGATGAAAGGAACAGTAAGACGTAGGCAAAATCGTATAAAAAATTTGCCGACAATTATAAATTAATAGCTGACATTTGCAATGTCCTAGTACAAACGCCATGATTTTCATTAGTCTATGTACTATCGGAACAGATGAAACCATTTGATTAGTCATTGTACTATTGTTAAATAAAACTATAAATAGGTGTATTCTTCAACTTGTAAAAGGAAGCTCATTACATTTTGAATACAACTCATTTTATCTTCGGCTCTCTCTTGCTCAGCGGAAGCTCGCCAAGAACAGAGGTTTCGAATAACCAGGATTTGAAGGCTTCAAATACTTCATTGGGAGTTGATATTATAAATTTTAGCTTTAAAAGATCATCGTTATCTTAAATATTTTCTATCCATCAACTGCATTATTTTTACAGTTTTATCATTATCTCTTATAATAAAATATCGAATTTGTGAGTTAATTCATATTGTGTTTCATTGACCTCATTACAAATTTAAATGAACCGATTTCATTGGTCAACACTTTGTACTACCTCTGTTCACTTTTACTTGTCACGGTTCGCTTCACGAAAGTTAGTTTGACTAATTTTTGAAACTAAATTAAATTAGATTAAATCTAATACTTTAAACTTTAATTTAGATGTTCAAAAACTATACAAAAAATACTATAAATTACAATTTTTATCATATTAAGATGATAAAAATATATATTTTAAAATATTGATCAACATTTATATAATTTGAATCTCGAAAAATAATACATGACATGTAAAAATAAGGAAAGAGAATATTGTTTTTGTCCTGCTCACAAAGCAACTTTGTTAAAGGGTAAGGTATATCACTAGTACAAACCAGATTTCAATTTTTTTTAATTTTTTTTTATTTTGGGTAACCAGATTTCAAATTAAGGAATCATATTCTTGGCAAAGCAATCACTTTTCTGTTGCAATGTCCATATGTGTTTTGTCTTTTTCTGCGCAAAAAATATAGCCGTTAGTGACTTAGTTCTTTCCCCCTGATATACCCGTTTCCCAACAAATGACAACTATTTCCAGAAAGTTTTGTTGCTTACAGAAACACTTTTTCTTTAAAATCCTCTATCTCGGCCGCATACTCAAATTTCTTGTTTACTCACGCGTCATCCCCCAAACAATTTTTTTTTTTGGTATTTTATAGTTGGTTCTGTCTAATTATGTCAGAATTATAATACATGACTATTTATGCAATAAGGATGAAAGAATCCTTGTGTGATGTAAGATAATATATAATTTGTTATACAAGAATTGCTTAATCTAAGGATATTTATGTTCTTATCCACATTTTGCGAATATAAATATTTTTATTCCAAAGTCTATTTCATATAAATAATATGTAAAATTTTTGTATACGGTACAATAAAATAATAATTACAAAGTTTAATTTTTAGTATGAAATTTTGTATAACTTGTACAAATTTAATATTAATAATCATATATAGCATTAATATATTGAAATTATATTAACTATGTAACATCTTATATTAAAAACTAAATATTTTATAAATAGGAGCGGATCTATATAAAAAAGTTGAGAACGACACGACATTCGAATGATCTAATAAAATAAATATAATATTACTTTTTTTATTTTATTTTAATTGTTAGGTATATTAAAAATAGTTGTTTCAAAATACTTGCTAGTTTCAAAATTTAAGAGAAAATGAATCATATTTTTTTCAATTCTGTCATCAGTACTTAAAGTCATTCTAAAATGTAAAAAAAAATTATTATTATATATTTTTAAAAAATTAATAAAATTATATTAATTAAATTATTATACTTATTAATTTTTTTAATAGATTTTAAATTTTATCTTAACAATTAAAACAGACGAGGTGGCAGTAGTTTAGACGAAACATCACATATAATAAGAGTGTCACCCAGTGTCACAAAGTGACTGTTGGTGCATGGCTAATGATAGTCACATACAATGTTCCTTGGATTGAGATTCCCAAGCTTACTTTTAATTTATCCATGTGGTTCTACTTGTTCCCTTTACTCCTTTTCTTTCTACTCTTTTTCTTAAATTTTTTTCTTCACTTTTTGTACAATCTATTTTGTTAGTTTATTCAAATTATGTATTTGGTTCATTCTTCTATGTATTTGCTTTATTTTTCTGTTTTCTGGATCTTGAATTTTTTTTCTTAATATAATTTTAATTATTCTCCTTTTATCCATCTAATGTTATTTTTTCCTTAATTTTTAAAATTGCTTAGAGTGATGATATCAAGAGACATAATATTAATATAGCTATATGTAGATTGAAGGAGTGTATTTGCTAGTTGAAAATTTTATTCTTACTTTATGTTGAAAAAGAGATTAAAAGTATTCTTGAATTATTCGAAATAGTTTAACTTTATCCTCTGTTATATTTTTGATCAAAAAATAATATCCTCATCGTAAGTCAACTAACTCAAAAATGCATCCAACTCGCCCTGTAGCTAAAATAATATCCTTCCTACCAGTGGTTAACTCAAAACAAGAAAAAAATATCAATTTTACCCTTGAACTCTTCAAATTGGATAATTTAAGTTTGCATTTAAGTTAGTGGCACCCGTAAATGTACCGTCCCTCATAGTCATTTTGTCATTTATGTTTTTCTTTTTCCCCAGTTTGAACCTTGCCATATCTTTCTTTAGTTGTTTATGACTTGCAGAGATGGATGACATGATTCTCAAGGTGATCGAATATGTTTCAAAGAAGATTTTTTATTTGAAAAATTTGACCAAAGTCAACATTTTGGGTTAACAAGGTAGGAATTGAGTTTAGACAACTCTACAAGGTCCATAGGATGTTTTATGACTTAGATGGATGGTTTGCACACATCACAAGGTGCTGATTTGGACAATTGAGATGTTTTTGGGGATTGTTGGTTCCTGAGGTCCGCATTTGCGGTTAGAAGACTGTATTTGTTGTAAAAATGGCAGGGCTGAGGTGCCATATTCACAGTAAATTGTCTACATTTGCGGTAAATTATTCGCATTTGCGGTAATGCCTTGTAGCCTTTATATGATATTTTCCAAATCACATTTTCATTGTTCCAAGCATATTTTGGATTGTAGACCTTAATTTTGAGCAATTTTAAAGGGGATTTTCACGTTTTCACTTGGCAGAATAAGAATCTAACATTAGTTTTGATATTTTTCCGTTGTTTCATCGATCATTAACCTCTTTAATCCGTGTTTGTGCATTAAAAATTTTAAATTTTTGTACCTAAAGTTGAGAGGTTGTATTTTGATGATTTGGAGTCTGATTCGGATTTTTGATTTTCAATCAAATTTCATATTTTATACCCTTATTTTTTGAGCAAACTGATTCTAAATAATATTTCAATCTTGACCCCAGAGGTTCGGGGTTGACTTTTAACTTGATTTTCAAATATTAAAAATTTATATAGAAATATTGATATGGATGGATTCATATACTCATGTAGAGTATGATTTTGATATATTGGGAGCATTCCGAGGTTTTTTCATAAAGACAAGGCAATTTTATGAGAGCTCGTGGCTTGTTTGCTTGATTTGCGAGGTTGATTATGACTTACTCTCTTAGACCTAATATGACCGATGGTTTATTATATCAAGTGTGTTATAGATTGGGCATATAGGTGGTTTTAATGACTGTGAAGAATGACTTGTCTATGTACAATCTAAGTTGGGAACTAGCTGATAAAAATAACATATTACTTACATGTTGTTGCATCACTCAGTTTCACACATTATACTATACCATAATGATTTATTGGCCTAAAAGGAACTGTTTTGAAACAAATCTGCTTATTTAAGAAATATATTGACTTAAGACATGATGACACTACCATGCTAAAACATGATGACCTAAATATGGTGGATGGTACTACCATGTTAAATCATGATGACCTAAGTACGGCAGATGTTTCCAATATAAATATGAAAGTTTGTTCCAAGACACGATGGCCTGGATGCGGTGGTTAGTATCCCAAACCTATGAAATGTATTAAAGTTAAATAATGGTTAAGGATATTTCTCAACCACTATGTGTTATCATGATGTCATGTAAATTGTTTTTCCCTCGTGATCTGTTGCCTGTCATGGTTATTCCTTTATTATGTTATTTATTATTTATCATACTAATGTTGTTTCATGGTGCTCAAGTCTATTTATCGGGCTGCTGCATTCCACAAAGTAGGTTTTGAGTTTCAAGGTGACAGACTTTCTCGATAGGCATTCCTCTCATACGCTTTCAACTGCAGTTGGTGAGCCCCACTATTATTTAGAGATTTATCAATCTTATGTTATGTATCTAGATGTTTTGAGTATGCTGAAGTCTTATCCCAACACTTTTACTGTTATGTCATGTCTTATAGGCTTCATAGACCTATATTATTCATGTCTGTATGTAATTATGCATTGGTCCATCTTTGTCATAGTTTTTGCTACTTTTGAACTTTGAAACCAAAAGTCCCTATTATGAAAGGAGTTTTTCTTATGAGATTCATGTAGAATGTTTCGCTTTCACGTATGTTTTATAATTATGTTATGTTCTTATATTCATGTAGAGTTGGTTTGCTCGGTTAGATTAAGGCACCCGGTGTTAATTCGATCTATCAAGATTTGAGGTATGACAATTATGGCTGAGGACAAGTTATCATGGAGATTTACCTAAAAGACTAGATATTCCAAGATCTAGGTTTAAGATGAAAAGAAATTATGCTTGACAGTTCATAATTTCAAATAAAATTTTAGTCCATTTTGATCATTATGAATATAATGTTCAGTACCAAGGATAAAACGTTAAGTATTTTCAATGGTCTCTAAGTTTGATATGAATTACCAAATAATGTATCTATAGTATTACACATTTCAAAATCACCTATGTAAATATGAAGTAAGCCCCTTCAAGAATAAACCTGTAAGGCTAATTCTCTATGCACTTATGAAATCAGACAGTGTTCATGGATGAAATGAACAGAGCAATGAGAACCAAAGATGGTTAAGATTTGATCATGTTACTTATAGTTGTCTAGGTATATACCAAAGTTCAATGATTTAAAGATATCAAATCTATTGATTGACTGAGTATATCCGACATATATTCACTACGAAAAGTTCAAAGGAAATCCTACTTATCTAGATATGATTAATCTTTACTTGTGAATCACACAAATTTTTCATCCATATTTTTATCATATAGTCATTCCTCATTCATGTGGGGGGTTGTTGGAGTTTTAAGGTGTGAGTAGAAAATGAGAAAAGACGCTTTTTAAATTGCACCACAAAGAAATCTTTTAAATTGCATCTCTCAATTTCACCTTTTTTTTATTTTAAAAAATTTTTAAAAAAAAATTATGTTCACCTATGGAGGATGATCAGATTTCAAATTTATTGATTTAATTGCTAACGCACCTATGGAATGTGTGTTTGTAATCAAATGTTCTTCAATAAAATTCATGGCTAACACACTCATCCGGCGTGTTCTCTCAAAGATGCCACATTAATGGTTTTATCTCGCCCTTTTATTATTTATAAATTTAGAGGGTTTATGTTAGATTTTAAATATAAAGAATATTAAAATATAAATTATTTCTTTTTTTTAAATTGTTTTCAGTATTTATTTTTAAAATAAAAATATTGCAAAGTCGTGAGATTTTTTCTGCTATTTGTATTTGCCTAAGTTCTATAAATTGAAGTATCGTTTTTACGAAATCATTTTCTGTTTTATCTTGAGAAGAATTAATTAATATATTTTAAATAACAGTGAGTATATTAAATTTTTTAAGAACACACAAAAAATTTATGAATTCAAAATAAATTTTTATTTATTTATGATTTGCTTAAACTAATATTTCTTCTTTCCTGATTTTTTATTTATGAACACAGTTAATAGCAATTTAAACATCTATCAGAATATTTCAAATGTTTGAGTAGATGTTTAACATCTATTAAAATGTTTGTACATCCATCAGGATGTTTTAAACATCTAGATAGATGTTTGAAGTTAAACATCTATCAAGATGTTTCAAAAATCTTAAGTGATGTTTGCAAATTTCAACAACGAATTTGATCCAAAATGCCACACCCCTATTTTTTTCTCATCCTGCTTAAGAAGAGGGAACGTTGAAAAGAGGTTTTTCTAATTAAAGTGATATTTCGAAAAGAGATTATTTATTTACAGAGTCGCTATTTGAAATTGAATTTTGGTGTTTCAAATCACCTTATTGAATCCCTAATCAAAAAGAAAGTTTGACTCTAAAGTTATTGGTCTGCGAACTAGAAATTCAGGTAAGGAATTTTGTTGACGGAGGGGAAGGTGTTAGGCATCCCTCGAGTCCCGTAGTTCTAGCGTGGTCGCTTTATTGACTTGTACCTGGCTAAAATTAATTATTGGATATTGTATGTATCAATTACGTCTATGATTTGCTTAAATATTGTTGAACTTTATTTAGTCTTAATTGAGACACAAGGTTGCGACCTCTTTCGACATACACCGACCAAGACGCATAATTGCGACCTTGACTGCATATTACACCTAAATTATTAAATTAAAAATTATTGTTTTAACAAAATATTTAGATCAAGATGTGTAGCAATTACCTTGTCATTTTATACATGTTTGTATCTAAGACGTGTAATCACGATCTTAATTTACAAATATAAGGCATGCCAAAAATTGTCTAATGTTTGAGTGTCTTAAATTTATCTATTCTTATTATCGATCTAAAGACGCTCCTAACGACTCGAACAAATAAAATAAAAATAAATAAATAAATAAATTGAAGTATTCATTTTAATTTCCAACTATTTTGATGGCCCGAATCGTGTAGTATTCTTATATCTTGATCTACTCTTTTTAATTAGATATCAACCTCCATTAACAAAAATAATAACCCGTAGTTATTATCGAAATCAGTGACAACCATCAAAATAAAATAAAATAAAAATTCAAAATCACATTATAATAAAGCTAACACTAGCACAGTAAAAGCTTAGAATTTGCATTTTTTTTCATGTCATAATTAACACAATAGAATAAAAAATTTATTTTAATATAGAAAACTTTGATATCAATCATAACCACGAAATAAATCTCAAATAAACTTATTGAATTTCCTCAATTTTTGCGAAAATTAATTCATAACAAAAACTGCTACAAACTAAACCTTTAATTTTTGAATTCACAAATTCAAAACCGCCGAGTAAAACCTCAAACTCCAACTTAATTTTCAAACAATTTTTTTTTTCCTTCTTTTTCTCCCTTTCCATTTTCTGCTCTTTTCTTTTTTTCACACTGCTGCTCTCCCTCTTTTCTCTTCTTTTCGTTTTCCTTTTTCCCTTTGCTCTTGCTCTCCCTCTCTTCTCTTTCTTTCTTTTTTCTTTTTCTCTTCTGTCCGATCCTCTCTCTTTTTTGTTCTTTTTTTTTACCTTTCTATCTTCTCCGTGTGTGTCTTCCTTCTCTTTTTGTGTGTGTTGTGTTGTCTTTTATATTAATATTATATGTGAATTTATGGATAGTAATTGGGGTATGTGAAAATGGAGAGTGGTATGGCAGTGGAGTTTATGGGTAGTTTAGGTTGATTATTTCTTTTTTTTCTTCTTTTTGGTCATTTAAAAAAAATATATAAATAAAATATAATGATAAAAATATTAACTAACTATTTTAAATTAACAAATAAAAATTTTCTTTTTTCTGAAAGAAGAAAAAAAATGAAAACAAAATATATCCTAAAATGTGATTATTTTTTTTATAATTTTTCATTTTAAAAGTAAAACTTACTAAAAATGAAATAAAAATTAAAATATTTACTTTAGACGTAAAAGAAATATTTACAGATTAAAATGGTGTAAAACCTTAGGTTCGATCACAGAGTAGGTGTTTACAGTATGCCCCTCTTTACTTGAAAACATGGAGAGTTTTCGGGCAAAGAAGTAAACAATGTGACTGATTTTTGACCGAACCATATATAAAAAATGTGAAAAAGAATTTTAAAAAAAATAAAAATTAAAGAGGTGCGATCGAGCCCTGGATTTGGGCAGCCTACATATCTCGAGTAATAAGAGAATCAGTAACGTGTAGTTCAAGTGGATGGATGGATGAAATTAGGATGAGTTGAAGAGTCTAGTGAGGTCCGTCGAGGTTTCAGTCCGTGACTCCTGTTATTATGAAAAATAAAAAAATACAAGATCCTATCTACCCTACTTGTCTTTGGCTCTCTTCTTTCAAGTCTTTATTTTGGATATTCAGTTATCGCCGCATCTTCTTCTGGTGGGTACCTTGATTTCAAAATTTGATCTTGAAATTAGGATTTGAGACTTGAACTTGTCACTTTCGCTGACGCTCTTCCAAATGACAATTTGTTGGATATCATTGGATGTTTGTTTCTTGATTAGACTTAAACTGAAAAGATGAATCTTAAGATGCTAGGCCACTGCATGTGTTGTATCAAAGCTGACTCTAGCTGTATTTGAGATTGAGGATTCTTGAGCAATCAAATCTGAGCTTTTCAAATAAACCTGACAGCCACCAAAGACAAATAAAAACAAATAAAATTTTTCTGCCCCAGTTTGCACTAGAAAATTTTTGTGAGTTTTTAATAAAATTATAAACTAATTTATCTAATAGAACAGAAGTAAATGACAATAATTTAAACTATATATAAAAAAACAACTAAATATGAGGTCTTTATTTCCTAAAATTGCAACCAGGGGGATATCGTACCATGTGAAGCCAAGAAAAGAGGATAGGGGTTTTTGTTCCCTAAAATGCAATTAGGAAATATTGTACCCTGTGAAGCCATGAAAAAGAGAATAGAGGTTTTTGTTCCCTAAAATTCCAGCAGGGGATGTCGTACCCAGTGAAGCCATGAAAAGAGAATAAGGATTTTTGTTCCCTAAAATGCAATCAGGGGATGTCCTGCCCTATGAAACGATGAAAAAGAGACTAGGGGTTTTTGTTTCCTAAAATGCAACCAGGGAATATCGTACTATGTGAAACCAAAAAAGAGAGAATAGGGGTTTTTATTCCCCAAGATATAACCATGGGATGTCGTATCCTTTAAAGCTGAAAAAAGAGATAAGGGTTCTTGTTCTCTAAAATATAACCAGGGAATGTCGTACCCTGTGAAGCCATAAAAAAAAGATAGGGGTTTTTGTTCTCTAAAATGAAATCAGGGGATGTCGTACCTTGTGAAGCCATGAAAAATAGATTAGGGATTTTTGTTTCCTAAAATGCAATTAGAGAATGTCGTACCCTATGAAGCAAAGAAAAGAACATAGAGTTTTTTGTTTCCTATAGTGCAACAAGGGAATGTCGTACCCTGTGAAGCCATGAAAGGAAGATAGGGGTTTTTGTTTCTTAAAATGTGACTAGGGAATATCGTACCCTTTGAAGTAATGAAAAGAAGCTAGGGGTTTTTGTTCCCTAAAGTGCAACCAGGACTGTCATACCCTGTGAAGCCATGAACAGAAGATAGAGGTTTTTGTTTCCTAAAATGCAAATATGGAATGTTGTACCTTGTGAAGCAATGCAAAGAAGATAGGGGTTTTTGTTCCTTAAAATGCAACCAGGGAATGTTGTGCCCTGTGAAGCAATGGAAAATAGATAGGGGTTTTTGTTCCCTAAAATGCAACCAGGGAATGGTGTACCCTGTGAAGCCATGAAAAAAAGATAGAGGTTTTTGTTCCCTATAGTGCAATCAGGGAATGTCATACCCTGTAAAGCCATGAAAAGAAAACAAGGATTTTTGTTCCCTAAAATGCAACCAAGAAATGTCGTACCCTTGAAGCCATAGAAAAAAGAAAATAGGGGTATTTATTCCCTAAGATGCGACCAGGGGATGTCGTATCCTGTGAAGTCAAGAAAAGAGAATAGGGGTATTTGTTCCCTAAAGTGCAATCAGGGAGTGTGGTACCCTGTGAAGCCATCAAAAGCAGATAGGAGTTTTTGTTCCCTAAAGTACGACCAGGGAATGTCGTACCCTGTGAAGCAAAGAAAAAAAATAGGAGTTTTTATTTTCTAAAGCGCAACTAGGGAATGTCGTACCCTGTGAATCCATGAAAAGAAGATAGGGGTTTTTGTTCCTTATAATGCAACCAGGGAATATTGTACCCTGTGAAGCAATGTAAAGAAGATGGAGATTTTTGTTCCCTAAAATGCAATCAGGGAATGTCATACCCTGTGAAGCCATGAAAAAGAGAATAGGGTTTTTGTTTCCTAAAATGCAATCAGGGGATGTCGTACCCTGTGAAGTCATGAAAAGAAGGTAGGGGTTTTTGTTCGCTATAGTTCAATCAGGAAATGTCGTACCCTGTGAAGCAATGCAAAGAAGATAGGGGTTTTTGTTCCCTAAAATGCAACCAGGGAATGTCATACCCTGTGAAGCCATGAAAAAGAGAATAAAATTTTTATTTCCTAAGATACAATCAGGTGATGTTGTACCCTGTGAAACCATAAAATTATTTTTTATTTATATATAAAAAATGCCCCATTTTTTTTGAAACTGCGGAACTTTGAGACTCTTTTTGATTTTCTTTTTTCTTAAAAAATAAATGCCCTGTTTTTTTTTTCTTGAAATTGCAGAACTTTGAAACTCTTTTTGATTTTTCACTTTTTTTTTAAATGAAAAAATGCCCATATTTTACTTGTTGGGAATAATATTTTTTTTGTGAGACCGATCCCCATAGTAAGACTCCCTACATATCACGCCATAGTAAGAATCAGGTCAAATGTAGTTCATAGAACATGATAAAGAAGGCAAGAGAATGAAGAGATGGAGATCAGTTTATTGGCTGAGCATTTTCTGACTTCAGTTGGTACCAACAATTAATATTATGCATGAGAATCACCACCAATTACTTTCAGACAAACCTAGAGTCAACTTAGAAGTAATTCCTATAGTTCAAATGGTACCTCAAACATACTTAAGTATTGACAAGATATGTTCGTCTTGCTCCAATCCAGGATTTAGAATTATTCGTATCCTTATGTTTCAAGTGTCGCTACCACAAATAAAGTCCCAATTCACACATAACATAAACATTTAGATCATAGGACGTTCTAAAAGACACTAACACTCAGAAAGATGTTCGATGCATGCAATTGAGATTACCATACGCTTGACCCTTATGTACATATCCACTAATTTGAGAATAATTAGAATGAGATCAAGTAGGGCTTGTCATCAACTTGTAATGTAGGCTTAGGAATGGATAAGATATTTATTTGGGATCGAGTGACTGTTCCCTCCTTAAGCGTTGCACTATTCTTGCAATATTTTTTGTATCTTTGCACTTTATCTTCATTTGCTTTGCTACTTCTTCTCAAAAAAAATTTCCTCTTTCTCTTTTTTTTTGTTTGAGTTTTTCCTCCTCTTTGTTGGAGTTTGATTTTTTGTAGCCTTTTTTCTTTTTGTCCTTGTAATGTTTCTTAATAGAACCGATCTTATTCTCTGAACAATCGACATTACTTTTTCAATATGAAAACGAAAAAAAACTCTTTGTCACTCAACTTTAGTTCTTTGATCTTCCACTGCGGAAATTTCCTGAGAGACAAAAGTCATAGGCACGTATGTTCAGGGTGCACTTAGGGAGGTGGGACCAAAGGTATAGTGCATTTATGCACTTAAAAGGATATAGGCTAAAACGCGGTTATCTAAATAGGCATTAGGTTCAAAAAGGGAACACTAAGGATCATATATTCTGGTAGGCTTGAAATGTATAATTGAATCAAAGAAAGCCTACAATCCATTTTCAAGACAAATGTTGCTTAAAATTTTGCCTCAACAAATATTCGGGCCAAGTTATAGATCAATAAAGTAATGTCATTGAATTTTCAATCTAAAGCTCATCACACAATGCACATGAAATGATGAGGTCAGATTTATTTTAACCTTGACTTTAAACAAGAGAATTAGTGTCATTAAAGTATAATTAAGAGGTACCAAAAGAATTTATGTTCACAACAAAGTTGGTTCTTTCTATCATGCTAGCGTATGTAACACTTGTTCATTTCTCATACATACTCCTAAATATATTGGTACCAACCAAGTTAAGAGATTATATTTTTTTTAATTTTTTTAGGTTATCTTGATGAAATGAGAATCAGGTCAAATGTAGTTCAGGAGGATCAAAAGTAAAGTAAATAAATTCTTTTTTTTGGGGACTTTTGAATGAGCAACAAAAATTTTTTTTTTGAATTCTTGAATAAGAATTTTTTTGTGAATTTTTTTACTAAGGATCACCGAACCTGAGGAGGATTGCCTACGTATTTTATGGAGGTGAGAATCAGGTACGCGTAGTTCGTCAATATCAGAAGCAAAGTAAATAAAATTTTATTTTGAACTTTGGAATGAGCAATAAATTTTTCTGTATTTTTTTTGGAATTTTGACTAACGAAACTTCTTCTCTTTTTTTTTAAAAAAAATTTAAAAATATTTTTTATATATAAATATTTTGAAAAAGTCGATCTTATTAAGCAACACTCTTGTGAAAGGGCAAAAGTTTGAAAACTTTCGAATTGTGTTATCGAAAAGGGGTATATAAAGTAAATAAATAAATAAATCTCTCTTTAAGTCATTAATAATCCCAAAAGTCGTTCAACAAGAAACTATTTCAAATAATCTTATAAATAGCGTATAGGATACATATATTGGTCCAATAAAAATTAAATACCTATCCTAGAAGAGTCCGACCCCTTATTTCGAGCCCCGTTAAGTGAACTGCAGATGATGCAAATAAAGAGGTGCTTATTAGGGATATCATGTCTATGCTTCAAGCTCTACTAGGGTTGATCTTGACGGAAAAAGGTATCTAGACTGGCTGTAAAATGAGCGAACAACTCGAGTCATGAAGGGGCAACGTACCGGTAGTAGCGCCTTCCGGCTTTATTGTGGATCCTCCCCATTCTAAACATGTGTGACTACAAATCTTTCACCAGGAACTAGAGGTCCACTTGCTTTGTCTCAATAGAAGTGAGGTGCGTAGCCGCAATTCCCGTGATTGTGTACAAACTGTATTATTGAAGACTCAGAAGGGTGCGCGAGAGAAGATAATTATATCACAATTCAATAATATCAAAGTTGTAAATAAATGGGTAGGTAACACATTAGACCAAAATATACAAAACATTTAATGACCATAATAATAATAGTAACAACAACAACAACAACAATAATAAAAGTCAAGTATGAGTCAATATAACAAAGCTCGAATCCTGGTTATCCCCAGCGGAGTCGTCATCTGTCACACTCCTATTTTTTTTCTCATCCCGCTTAAGAAGAGGGAATGTTGAAAAGAGGTTTTCTCAATTAAAGTGACGTTTCCAAAAGAGATTATTTATTTACAGAGTCGCCACTTGAAATTGAGTTTTGGTGTTTCAAGTCACCTTATTGAATTCCTAATCGAAAGAAATATTTGACTCTAAAGTATTTGGTTTGCGAACTAGAAATTCAGGAAGGAATTCTGTTAACCGAGGGGAAGGTGTTAGGCATCCCTCGAGTCCCGTAGTTCTAGCACGATCGCTTTATTGATTGTACTTGGCTAAAATTAATTATTGGATATTGTATATATCAATTACGCCTATGATTTACTTAAATATTGTTAAACTTTATTTAGTCTTAATTGAGACGCAAGGTTGCGACCTCAAATTCAACATACACCGATTAAGACGCATAATTGCGACCCTGACTGCATATTGCACCTAAATTATTAAACTAAAAATTATTATTTTAACAAAATATTTAGATCAAAACGTGTAGCCACTACCTTGCCATTTTATTTACATGTTTGTATCTAAGACGTGTAATCACGACCTTAATTTACAAATATAAGGCATGCCAAAAATTATCTAATGTTTGAGTGTCTTAAATTTGCCTATTCTTATTATCGATCTAAAGACGCTCCTAACGACTCGAACAAATAAAATAAAAATAAATAAATAAATAAATTGAAGTATTCATTTTAATTTCCAACTATTTTGATGGCCCGAATCATGTAGTATTCTTATATCTTGATCTACTCTTTTTAATTAGATATCAATCTCCATTAACAAAAATAATAACACGTAGTTATTATCGAAATCAATGACAACCATCAAAATAAAATTAAAAAAAATTCAATCACATTATAATAAAAACTAGCACTAATACAGAAAAAGCTTAGAATTTGCATTTTTTTTTTATATCATAATTAAGACAATAGAAATAAAAAATTTACCTTAACGTAGAAAACTTCGATATCAATCATAGCCAAGAGACAAATTTCAAACAAACTCATTGAATTTTCTCAATTTTTGCGAAACTTAATTCATAACAAAAACGGCAACAATCTAAATCCTTAATTTTTGAATTCACAAATTCAAAACTGCCAACGAAAACCTCAAACTCCAACTTAATTGTCAAACAATTTTTTTTTTCTTCTTCTTTTTCTCCCTTTCCATTTTCTGCTTTTTTTTTTCACTCCTGCTCTCCCTCTTTTCTCTTCTTTTCTTTTTCCTTTTTCCTTTTGCTCTTGCTCTCCCTCTCTTCTCTTTCTTTCTTCTTTTTCTCTTCTGTCCGTCTCTCTCTATTTTTTGTTCTTCTTTTTTTCCTTTCTATCTTCTCCGTGTGTGTCTTCCTTCTCTTTTTGTGTGTGTTGTGTTGTCTTTTTATATTGATATTATGTGTGAATTTATGAATAGTAATTGGGGTGAGTGAAAATGGAGAGTAGTATGGCAGTGCGATTTATGTGTAATTTAGGTTGATTATTTCTTTTTTTTATTATTTCAAAAAAAATATATATAAATAAAATATAATGATAAAAATATTAGCCAACTATTTTAAATTAACAAACAAACAATATATATATATATATATATATATATATATATATATATATATATATAAATAAATATTTTCTTTTCCTTTGAAAGAAGAAAAAAATGAAAGTAAAATTTATCCTAAAATGTGACTATTTTTTGTAATTTTTCATTTAAAAGTAAAACTTACTAAAAATAAATTAAAAATTAAAATATTTACTTTAGACGTAAAAGAAATATTTAAAAATTAAAATAATATAAAACTTTAAATTTGATCAAATATTAGGTGTTTACCCAAATTCAATCCAAATTCAATTTTAATTGACTTCAAATGATCTCAAATTTTGTATTCGATCTCTAAATATTATTCCCAACAATTCCAAATAACACTCACTTCAAAAGAACACAAAAATTAAGTTGGAATATTAATGTCGCTTTCAAATTTAAAATTGGTCCAACATTGGTGAATTTCAAATTTAATCCAAAAGTAATTAAAATTCCCTTCAATTGACCCCAAATTTGAAACCCAATCTTCACGGGTGATTCCTAACAATCCCCAAGAACATCTATCCAAAAATATCATTTATTTTCATATTTGTTATGAAATAATAAAGAAAGAACAAGAATATTATAGAGAAAGAGAGAAAGAGAGAAGGAGAGAAGTTCTTATTTCTCTTGATGGGGATGAAATACAATGAAGGACAACCCATCTATTTATAGGGATAATTTCTCCTAACTTTTCTCCAAAAGATAGACTTTCACTATAATATAAACACATGTATCCACTATAATGCAAATACCTTTATAGACATTCACTATAATACAAATATGTTTATAACACTCTCCCTTGAATATCTATTTGATAGATAATGTGCCTCGTTAAAACCTTACTAGAAAAAACCCAATGGGAAAAATCTAGTGAAGAAAAAAGAGTACACATATCTAATAATACGCATTTTGGCTGCCTCATTAAAAACCTTACAAGGAAAACCCAGTGGGACAAAACCTCGTAAGGGAAAAAGAGTACAACGCGTATTAACTCCCCCTAATGAGAACATCCTTGAATCTTTGCATCCCGAGACTTTGAATGATATGCCTCAGACATTTTAAATCCTTCATGATTTTCGTACAAATTTTGTCAAGTGATAACATTAATTAGTATTTAAATGGGTGACATCTTCTAGTGTCTGGACTACAGGTCCAATAAGCTTTATGCTTATCAATACGCATCATTTCACTTGATAATTATTTCTACATCAACATGCTTTAATAGACGTAGAATTCAGATCCTCACAATCTTTTACAATATTGCGCACTATATTGTATCAAAAATATCGTCGCTCAGTTCCAATGCAACATAACTTATTGAGATCTCTTCATTTTTCGTCATTTTCAGGTACCTGAACCTTTGCCAAGGTTTTATGAAGTGTTATGTCATGGTGCTTTCTTAAACCACTTGCCTCATCATTATGACCATCTTAATCACTTGCTCCTCTCCTTCTTCAAGAAGTTCTATATTTGGAACCATTTGGTCTATCACGCTTCAGGCGTCTCATAGACTCTGTCCTTCAAGGACTTTTCATTGGAGCATTTGCAACTGAATTATAAAATAGAGTTAGTAAATATATCTGGCAATTGATTTGCAATATTTTGCAAGGAATTATCTATTGAACTTTAAGTTCACTTTTTCTTTTTCCCGAGGATCTAGATAATTCATCCCACACTCAATTTTCAGTTGCTAATCACTTCTCCCCCTTGTGTTAGAAAAACTAATATTTACTCCTCAAGCTCATTTGAGGACCCATCTTTGTGCGTTGTGATGGGGCAATTGAATCATATATTGCACATTCAAATTTTAGATGAAATTATTTGGTCCCTGACCCTGAACCAATTGTGATAGGGGAACCTTGTTGGCTTGATACATTCAAGTGTTATTATATGTTAAATAAACATATCTCGTACCAAATTTTATTTGGGAGTTTTATTCTCATAACCAATGATTTAGCTATAATTGGAGGCATATAATTTTGCTAAACCAACATAGATATGAATCAGCATTATCAACATGATTTTATAATTTGGAACTATACTCTTAATTTAATAATTCGAGCAACAACCTTACAAAAGTCAATTGCAAGTTGATATCAAAACACATGTGACCATTCCATAGATGCATCTATTAGCAAACGGTTCACATGGTAGGTGAATGAGCCCATATTCACCTTTTTATAAGTTTCAAAATTTCACGAAATATAATTTCAATCTTAGCTGATCAAGATCATTCTATCACGAGAACAAGCAACACAAGAGAATTCTTGAAGAATCTTTTATTTCTTCAACATATAGTCACGTGAATTTTCAATTATTTTTGCATCACATTTGAACCGGGATGGCCAACCGGTTATGCCAACTTATTTCAGTAAACTTCTAGTTTACTTTCTTATGTGATTTCATCATCATACCCATATTTATGTACTACAAATTAAAAAAACGGCGGATAATCTTTTACATAAATATTTATAACCCGCTTCAATTGTAGTAGCATGAAGATATTAGATCTTCCCATAATTTATAGTCTCAAATTTTTTTTCAATGTCCTTGAAACTTATAAGTTTCCTTTTGAGACTTACTACAACAATTTCATTCCTTCAGGTAGTAATACATTAGCTCTTCCGGAGCTCTCAATTAATTTTGTATACTACCACATATTCAATCATATCAAAATAGTTTCTCCACATAGTTTCAACTTTGAAACAATTTTGAATGTTGATGAGCTATACTCATGAACAGACTTATAGTCTTGATGGATCCAATCATATCGTGCCTTTGGGTGGATGACCATCTTCAGGTGGTTATACCTTTCTTTTAGGCTATTCCACAAAACAAGTGGATCTTTAATCGTGAGATATTCAATTTTAAGAACTTCGTCAAGGTGATGAGGCAAGAATATCATAACCTTAGCACGATCTTGATTTGATGTTTTGTTTTCACTTTTAATTGTGTCTCTAAGACCCATTGCATCCATATGGATTTTTGATGCTTTGTTTTCACTTTTAATGGTGTTTCCAAGACCCATTGGATCTATATGAATTTTTGATGTTTTGATTTCACTTCAGGGACTAGATCTGTATTAGATCTATATTTGTAACATTTATCAAAAGTTCTCAATTTCTCATTCTTCAGGAATGGAACATGATCATCTAAATATGACTTAACCACATAAGGTATGATAGCTTAAAACCTCTTTTAAGATATTGCTACTTCTGGAGCAAATCGAGGTATGCATATAACATAGATGATTTTTCTTACATATTTTCACAATATTGTTCTGCTGGAACAAATATATTTTGACAATATTGTTCTTCTAGAACAAATATATTTTTCACAATATTGTTCTTCTGGAACAATTATGAGGCATGAATTGCCAAGTGAATCAATAAGTCGTTCCTCAAGTTCATATAAAAAATAGATATTGTTATTAGTAAATACATAAATATCAAGAAATACTAACCTTCATCTTTCTAAGAAAACTTTGATTTTTCTTACCTCAGATCTTTCAAAGTGAGTGCTCAAGGCAGAGACTCGTGCTGATAACGTGTTATGAAATAATAAAGAAAGAATAAGAATATTATAGAGAAAGAGAAAAGGGGAGAAATTCTTATTTCTCTTGATGGGGATGAAATACAATGAAGGAGAACTCATCTATTTATAGGGATAATTTCTCCTAACTTTTCTCCAAAAGATAGACTTTCACTATAATATAAACACATGTATCCACTACAATGCAAATACCTTTATAGACATTCACTATAATACAAATATGTTTATAACAATATTCGAATAAAAAAAATTAGAGGAAGGAAAATAAGCAATTTGGAATGGAGGGTTTTCTTTTCCCTCGATAAGGTCAACTTTTATATGTAGGCTATTTATGTAAATTTAAAAAATTTTGGACTCTACTCGAAATAACTGGTCACAAATTTAAAATTTGTGTTTTTTTTTAAAAAAAAAAAATTTAGTTCAACTCTCAAGAGTCTTTCTTAATCCAACCCCCAAACCACCCCTAGTGTTCAAGAAGGATAGAAAGTATACTACGTTTTAAGAACAAATCTAAGAAGGCTTTTCAATCTTCTAGGTGTTGGCCATTTCCCAAGCATAGAAAATATTAGCTTTTCAATCTTCAACGCGTTGGCCATTTCCGTTGAAATAATTTGTTTGTTATTTTTTATAAAGTAGTGGCATTTATGTGTTTTGAATAATTATACTTGGACTTATATATAATATTTATCTTCAAAGAAGTATCTAGAGCTTATATTAAGGCGATTAAGCATATATACAGTGGAGCCAAGACACTAGTGAGAACAACGGGAGGAGACTCAGACTACTCTTTAGTTGCGCTAGGATTGCATCAGGGATCAACGTCTTAATCCATTTTTCATTTGCATTGGTGATGGATGTACTGAGGCGACATATCCAAGAAGAAATGTCATGTTGTATGTTGTTTGCAGATGATATAATATTGAGTGACGAGATATGCTGTGGGATTAATGATAAAGTGAAAGTTTGGAGATAGGCTTTGGGGTCTGAAGAATTTAGGTTGAGCAAAACTAAGATAGAGTACTAAGGGGTCGTTTGGTTATAAGATAAGTTATGTAGGGATAAGTTATATCGGGATTAGTTATGTTGGGTTAAGTTATTCTGAGATTAGTTATCCCAGTGTTATTTCACATTGTGTGTTTGGTTTATTGTATTAAAAATAACATACATTGGATAATTCTAAGAAAAAATTATTTGTTTACAAAAATTCCCTCCATCTTATTTAGCTTTTTATATCTTCTTTACAAAGCTTTAGTTATTCATTTTTAAAAACAAAACTTCCCCACCTTTTTTAGCTTAAGTATTTTTGTGTGTTCATTTCCATGGTTATAAACATGTATATTTAACTTTGTATCAACTCTCATATATATATTAGAAGACATAGAAAAAAAATGGGATTAGATATTTCCAGCCAATTATGTGCCCATAATAATAACAAAATATATTTGCTACTTTGCGCATTTCGAAAAACATCATATATAAAAGGTGGTAATTTCCATATATAAAAAGTGGAGGAGAAAAATAATTTAATCATGCCAGAAGGAAGTTAAAAAATTCATGATGCTAATAACACATATCTATCGTGAAAAAGTAATGTAGAAAAATTTACCGCCATTGTTTTATCAATATTGTATAAAGAATGTGAAAATGATGTGAAAATTTTTTTTGATTGGGTTTTTTAACATTTGCATTAGCTTATCTTGGGATAAGTTATTGTTAACTACCAAAGGGTAGAATCTGTTAGGGAGCAGTAAGCACATAATTGGTTAGTTTGTTAGGATTAATAGTTGGAATAACTGACTCACGTGTTAAACACGTGAGTGCACAGTGTCGGTGGAGTTTGTTGTATAAAAGGGTATAGGGAGAGAAACAGAGGAGTAAGAAAAGTAATGAAAATCTTCTGCAGTCTTCTTCTTCCTCTTCATCTGTCTAAATTGCATGATTGTTCTTCTTCTTCTTCCATGGCTGCATGATTGGTTGTTTAGATTTCTATATGGTATCAGAGCAGGTTAAAGTAATTAGAAATTGGAGGAGTTTTTCGGCAGAAAATTGAAGGTCGAGAAGAAGCTACAATGGCAGAAGTAAGCTCTGTTGAAATCACAGAAGATCAGCAAATTGATCACAACCATCCGCTACATCTACAAGCCTCAGATGTTCCTGGAGTAGCCTTGATCCCTACTAAACTCACAGGACCAGAGAATTATAGGGTTTGGAGTAGATCGATGCGTTTGGCTCTTTTGGTAAAAAATAAACTGGGCTTCGTGGACGGCTCATGCACGAAGAACTTGTACAAAGGAAATATGGAAGCAAGGTGGGAGAGGTGTGATGCTGTTGTAATGTCATGGATAAGTGCAACAGTGGCACCGGAACTCTTAACAAGCATAGTGTATGCCCCTAATTCAAGGAGGATTTGGGCAGATTTCAAAGAGAGATTTGATAAGTCAAATCTCACAAGAATTTTTCATCTATGGAAGGAGATCAGCATGCTATCACAGGGAACAGACTCTGTGACCACATACTATTCGAAAATGAGAGATATATGGGATGAAATGGATGTCTTGATTCCATCGTCTTCGTGTGAGTGTGAGCAGTCTAGGCATCATGTTGAACATATGCAGCAACAAAGGTTGTTACAATTTCTAGTTGGATTGAATGATACTTATGCACAGGTGAGAAGCAATCTATTATTGAGTTCTACAATTCCTACTGTAAATCAGGCTTATGCTATAGTTGTGCAAGAGGAAAGTCAAAGGTTGTTGAGCACGTCAGATGGTGGAAAGGAGGCATTAGTGATGGCAGTTGGGAAGCAGTATCTTAATCAACAGAAGGAGTAGATTATGAGGAGCCAGTTTCATCCAATGCACAGCGACTCTAACAATCAGATTCAAAGTTCAAATTCACATAGAAGAAAGATAGGGATTATATGTGAGCATTGTGGTTTCAAAGGGCACACTAAAGAGAGTTGTTATAGATTGGTGGGATTTCCACCAGACTTCAAAAGTAAAAGGAAAGCACAGAGTGACAATTTTACACCAAAAGCACATAATGCAACAACTGAAGTGGGTGAACTCTCACAGGTGAATGGAGTCTTTCAGGGTGGTTATTTCACTAGAGAGCAGTATGAGGAACTGATGAACAAAATTGATAAGCCAACAATTGCAAGTAGCTGTAGAGAAGATGTAACAAGTAAGTTTTCTTCCCATAATGAGATAGCTGGTGTTGTTGAATGGATTGTAGATTCAGGTGCAACTCATCACATTACAAAGTCTGAGAAATGTTTAAAAAGGATTAAGAAAATCAGTGATTTACAAGGAAATCAAGTACAAGTACCAACAGGGAATAAAACACAGGTAAGCAATGTAGGAGAAGTTACCTTATTAGGACAGTACACATTGAATAATGTGCTTCATGTGCCAGAATTTAAGTTCAGCTTGTTGTCAGTTTCTAAGCTGACCAGGGATCTTAAATGTTCAGTATCTTTCTACCCTGGCTTATGTGTCCTGCAGGCCCTTTTCACTGGCAAGGTGATTGGGATTGGTAAGGAGACAGAGGGGCTTTACATATTGAAGGATTATTACACACCTGTGGTAGGATCAGTCATAAGACAAGGAGATGATATGAGAAAGGAGGCAGATTTCAATTTGTGGCATTTGAGACTTGGACATCCATCCCCAGGAGTTCAGAAACAAATTGCAAGCTTGCAAAATAAAAATACAGTAGTTATGCATCAAGACTGTATGATTTGTCCTTTAGCTAAACAGTGCAGATCATCTTTTCCTTTAAGCAGTAGTACTTCAGGTGCTCCTTTTCAACTTGTACATATGGATGTTTGGGGACCTCATAAGCATTCTACATGTGATGGAAAACATTACTTTGTCACTATTGTGGATGATTACAGTCGGTTTACTTGGGTTTCTCTTTTACAGTCTAAGAAAGAAGTATGTGTGGTGTTAAAAAGTTTCATTTCACTGGTCAACACACAGTTTGATACAAAATTGAAAGTTTTAAGATCTGATAATGGTACAGAATTTTTCAATAATCAGGTGGATGAATTGTTGACTAATCATGGAATTGTACATCAGAGTAGTTGTCCTTACACTCCACAACAGAATGGCATAGTTGAGAGAAAACATAGACATATACTTGATGTAGGTAGAGGACTGAAATTGCAATCACAGATTCCTGCTAAATTTTGGGGATATTGCATACAGACTTCAGTATACCTCATTAATAGATTGCCTATTGGTGTTCTAAAAGGGAAATCTCCTTATGAAGTTTTATATGGTCATCCTCCTAAGCTTGATCATTTGAGAGTCTTTGGCTGTCTGGTATTTGCTAGTGTGTTACCTAGACAAGACAAATTTACTGCTAGATCAAAGAAGGCTGTATTAGTTGGTTTCTCAGATACTCAGAAAGGGTATAAGCTGTATGATCTCGAGTCTCACACCTTTTTTGTCAGTAGGGATGTGATATTTAAAGAGAATTGTTTTCCTTTTAAAGACACAACAACTCAGTCTGATTGTTCCCTTTTCTCTTCTCCTTCATTTCAAATTCCTACTGAGTTAGCTCCTTCTATAGAGACAAATGCAGGTACTTCCTCACCTGGTTTGTCTAGTGATATTAGTACAGAGGTTTCTGTCTTCCCTTCCCCAGTACAGGAAGCTGCAGCTGAGGTGGATAACCTCATATCTGATCCTATTGTTCCTGATCAGATTCAAGATTCAGGTGTGTTGATTCCATTTCCAGGACACAGAAGAACTGGTAGGATCACTAAACCTCCTATCTGGTCTAAGGACTATGTGTTGCCTACTAAGTCTACTGCATACTCTATCTCTAATCATGTTAGTTATGATAGAGTGTCACCTAGTTACTATGCTTATTTAAGCAGCTTCTCTACAGTAGTTGAGCCACATTCTTTCCATGAGGCTTGTAAAGATCCTAGATGGGTGACTGCAATGCAACAAGAAATGACTGCTCTTGAGGCCAATCAGACTTGGTCCATTGTTTCTCTTCCTGCTGGTGTGCATCCTATTGGATCCAAGTGGGTGTATAAGGTAAAGTACAAGTCTAGTGGAGAGGTGGATAGGTTTAAAGCTAGACTGGTGGCAAAGGGTTATAACCAAAGAGAAGGTCTTGATTATCATGAAACATTTTCTCCTGTTGCAAAAATGGTATCTGTTAGAACAATCATTAGTCTTGCAGCTTCTAAAGGCTGGGATCTTTTGCAGATGGATGTTAATAATGCTTTTCTACAAGGTGATTTAGATGAAGATGTGTATATGGAACTTCCACAGGGGTTCCATAGACAGGGGGAGAATAAAGTATGCAAACTAAAAAAGTCTCTCTATGGTCTTAAACAAGCATCAAGGCAGTGGAATATTAAACTAACAGAGGCTCTGAAGCAGGCAGGTTATATTCAGAGTGTGTATGATCACTCACTATTCATTAAGAAGACAACCATTGACATAGTCATCATTCTGGTTTATGTTGATGACTTACTCATCACAGGATCTAGCACACAGTTGGTATTGGAAGCTAAACATACACTCAATCAGAATTTCAAGATGAAGGATTTAGGTGCCTTGAGGTATTTTCTGGGAATTGAAGTTTTAAGGTCTAAGGAGGGTATCCTGCTGAATCAAAGAAAATATGCACTGCAACTCATATCAGATTGTGGTCTCAGTGGTGCCAAGCCAGCAACAACTCCTTTAGAGCCAAATCACAAGTTTACTAGTCTAGAATACGACTTGCATATTGGGAACAAAGATGATGCAGAATTTACAGACATTACTGCCTATCAGAGACTAGTGGGAAAGCTACTTTATCTTACCATTACTAGACCAGATATATGCTTTGGAGTACAAGTGTTGAGTCAATTCATGCAACATCCTAAGGTGTCTCATTGGGAGGCAGCTGTTCGAATGGTAAGGTATATCAAACAATCACCAGGACTAGGAGTGTTGCTGAGGAAAGGAGATACAAATCAGCTTACTGGATTCTGTGATTCAGATTGGGCCTCCTGTCCCAATACAAGGCGATCAGTAACTGGATATGTGGTGAAATTAGGGGAATCTGTGATTTCATGGAAGTCCAAGAAACAGCCAACTGTGAGTAGAAGCTCAGCAGAGGCAAAATATAGAAGTATGGCAGCTCTGGTGGCAGAACTGATCTGGTTAGCTGGAATATTGAAGGAGCTCAATGTTCAGACAAGTCTTCCTATTTGTATTTTCAGTGACAGCAAAGCAGCGATTCAAATAGCTAATAATCCAATGTTTCATGAAAGGACCAAGCACATAGAGTTGGATTGCCATTTCATAAGGGAGAAAGTGAAGTCGGGGTTCATCGTACCACAGTATCTAAATACAAGAGAACAACTGGCTGATTTGTTGACTAAAGGATTAGGGACAGGACAGCATCAACTTCTGTTATCCAAGCTGGGAGTTCTTGATATTTTTAAGCCCCAGCTTGAGGGGGAGTGTTAACTACCAAAGGGTAGAATCTGTTAGGGAGCAGTAAGCACATAATTGGTTAGTTTGTTAGGATTAATAGTTGGAATAACTGACTCACGTGTTAAACACGTGAGTGCACAGTGTCGGTGGAGTTTGTTGTATAAAAGGGTATAGGGAGAGAAACAGAGGAGTAAGAAAAGTAATGAAAATCTTCTGCAGTCTTCTTCTTCCTCTTCATCTGTCTAAATTGCATGATTGTTCTTCTTCTTCTTCCATGGCTGCATGATTGGTTGTTTAGATTTCTATAGTTATCTCAGTACTATTATTCCATTCAGAGGTTGAGATAACTTATCCCATTACTAATTATTATTCTTGGATAAGTTATTCCAGAATTTGTAACCAAACAAAGGATTAAGCGGTATAAAAAAATTATTCCAGAAATATCTTCACTTATCCATCATATCAAATCACTCTTATGAGTGCAAATTCAATAACGTTACTCACAAGATAAATATGAAAGTAAGAATTAGTACTCAGGTCATCACTAAATTTTTTTTTAGTATATTAAAAATTTAATCTAAAAAAATATAATTATGAAATTTATGAGCATGTTACATATTGTGTGGAAGCGGCGTAAATGAAATAGAGGATCGTACCTGATGTTTGTCGTTGGTGTATCTTCCTACTACGCGGACACGGAAATCTACCTAATTTCTTTTTATTTAAGAGGTTTTGCTAGATTTATCAATAATTCTCCTCTCTTTAGTATTTCATCTTTGGGTACAACAAACCTTCATAAACAGTAAACCCATATAATTCTTAAAAAACTCAACGTTCTCCTTTCTTCTATAACTATACAACAAATCAACTATCATCCCCATGTTTTGCCTGTTGTGATTGGGTCAAAACTCAAGAGTCTGTGTTTGGCTTTTTGGCAGTTCCTATCAGAAGGTGGTGGTTTTCAGACTATTTGAGGAGGTTTGGGTTTCCACCCACGTTCTACATTTTTGACGATATCCCTGTTCTTAACCTCACTTTCCCTATAGTGATTCCCCTTTTACTTGATTTTTATACCCTTCTTATCTATTGAAATCTCAATTTTCTAGAGAAAAACCAATTCTTTCATCCTTCTCTTTTCTGGGGTTTATCTTCTTTCCCTCTCTAATTCTTTGTTCAAATTACAGTTCTTAAAAAAGAAGAAGAGGAGAATAAATCACTAGAATTCCCTAGATCCTCTATACTCATCTCCCAAATTCATTCCAAATTCCTAAGATCCTGTGTACCAAACATTTTCCCAAAAAGTTTGAAACTTAATTCTTTGTTAGAATAATTGGGTATTTGCAGCTTTGTTTTGAGAAAATGTTTAAACTTGGTATACTTTTTTTATTTTTAAGTGGTGTTGATGGGCTAGGGGTGAACTGGGGAACTATGGCAACCCACAAGTTGCCACCAAAAACAGTTGTACAGATGCTGAAGGACAATGGTATTCAGAAGGTGAAGCTGTTTGACGCAGATCAATCCACCATGAGTGCTCTTGCTGGTAGTGATATTGAAGTTATGGTTGCCATTCCCAATGATCAGCTCTCTGCGTTGATTGATTTTGATCGAGCTAAAGATTGGGTCAGACGCAATGTCACCCGCTACAATTTCAAAGGAGGTGTCAATATCAAGTAAGATTAGATTTCTTTTTCCTTTTCCCCTCTTACTTTAATTCCTTGTTGTTCTGTGGTTTGCTTTTTCTGAACTGCTATAACTCCGGTTTGCAATTATGTGCTCGCGTTATGTATGCTTCAAGTTAAATTGTTGGGGTTAAGAGTTATCTTGTTTTTAAGCTGGAAATTGTATACTTGCCTTTTATTTTAGTTTGATTAGTGCAATCTTGTTCTACTTCTTTAAAATTGATGTGTTTTATGGTTTATACTGATGATCTGCACCACTTTAAGCATTTGCTGAAAGAGTGGCTTCGCTTGTGCTCTTCCTGCTTGTAAAGCAAATGCATGATATGCGGAATAAACTATGCTCCATATTGCTTCAAATTCTTTCTTGTCAATTAGGAATATGTATTAGAGGAGCTTAGGAAGAAATGGGTTTGCAGATAAACTTAGGCAGTAAACGGGAAAAAGAAAAGGAATTTTTTTTCCCCCCTTCCGTGCCATGTTTTCATATGAGGGTGAGCCTTGACATAACCATAGAGTTGCTCCTTTGGTTGCTCCTAGGTCACGGGTTCGTGGCGTAGAAGAACCTCTTTGTAGAAATGCAAGAAGGTTGCATAGGACTCTTCTTACCCCCACATTAGCCAGGGAACATTTCTTTTACAAGTTGAGTGTTTTGATTGCATATTCTTTTGTCCATGTTATTCTTTTGAAAAAGTTATATTCTGCTTTTCCCCGTTGGTATGCAGTTTTCCCAATAGGAGTACCATTGCTAGTATATGAAAAGGTTAAGAGCCTGAACCATTGCTAGTATATGGTTCTGTTAGTATTCATTTTCAGTTCTTTTCTTTCTTTTTGGCTGCAAACAAACCAGTCTTCTGGTATATTTAAAGCTTAAGAGCCTGAGCAAGCGCTGGTGTATGTTTCTGATAGTATTTATTTTCAGTTTTTTTTTTCCTTTTTGGCTGCAAACAACCAGTCTTCATGTGGTCTACTGGACATGGTCTAGTGCGAGACTGTACAAATATTGTGATACATCTTTAAGCATAGAATTTTTTGTTTTAAAATAATAGTGCAGTGGCTCAGGTTCATCTTATTGAAGTGCAGCAATATGATTATTCTCTTCCGTCTAGCATCTCTTTGCCTCTTTCTGTCTACTCTTTGTGTATTCACTTTCTTTTGGACTGAAAACGTCGAGTCAATTCATCTTCTTTCGAACTGAAACATCCATTATGACTTTTGAATTTAAGCTAGTGTTTGGTTGAATTATGGTTACCTTATGTGTTCAAGCCCTGCTGTAGATAAAAGCCCGGTTTTTAAGTGGAAAAGGATAGAGAGGTGGGTTCATTATGCAAAGTTTTGAGTCGTGTGCCATTGGCCCTCGGGAATTTCATGGTTATCAAGAAAAAAAAGAGAGAAAAAAAAGGAAGAACAAGTGATGATAGCTTGTCCTTTACAAAGTGAAGGAAAATAGTGAGTTACATCTAAGAAATCCTATCGCTTGAAGTTGTATGGCTTTGAAATGCTATTTTGATTCATATATCATTTTAGTATGATCAAACAATTACTTGACTTTAAAAGCCACACACTATGCACTTGATTATGCAGAAGGTATAAAAATTTATTTATTTTTAAGAACTCTTCAAACTGTACATAATTATATGGGAGAATTTTTTTTCATCGGTACCATATCTTTAGTTTTGTCATTTGGAGTAATGAAATCTGAAATCATATGATGCTATAAAGCCAAAGGAAAGCCTGGTGCACTAAAGCTCCCGGTATGTGCAGGGTTTCGGGAAAAGGCCGGTCAATGGTTGAAAATTGAAGATATTGTAGATTGCAGTTTATAGATGGATTTGTGCTTGTGATGTGTAAAAACATTTTGTTGCTACTGTTTTACTGTGTATCAACTTACTCCCGCCCTTCTCATCTCTAAAACTTTACTTGCTGTTCAAAAGAAAGTGTGTAGAAGCATTTCAGACTTTTTTATAGTTCCATCAAGCTGCTTACTGTTTAAATTTCTGCATCTTAATCTCTCCGCAGATATGTTGCTGTTGGTAATGAGCCTTTCTTGACATCCTACAACAACTCCTTTATTAACACGACCTTCCCAGCACTTCAGAACATCCAAAATGCTCTAAATGAAGCAGGACTTGGGAGCACCATAAAAGCAACTGTACCTCTAAATGCTGATGTTTATTTCTCTCCAGACAACAATCCCGTACCGTCTGCTGGGAGATTCCGGGAAGATATTAATGATCTAATGACCCAGATTGTTCAATTCATGAGCCAGAACAATGCACCTTTCACAGTGAACATTTACCCCTTTCTAAGTCTTTATGCCAACGAGCATTTCCCTGTTAATTTTGCCTTCTTTGATGGAGCCAGCAACCCCATTGTTGATAATGGACTCACGTACACCAATGTATTTGATGCCAACTTTGATACCCTGGTTTCAGCATTGAAAGCAGCAGGTGTTGGCAATATGACCATTCTTGTTGGGGAAGTTGGATGGCCCACTGATGGTGACAAAAATGCCAATGTCAATCTTGCTTATCGATTCTATAAAGGACTGTTACCCAGGCTTGCAGCCAACACAGGAACACCTCTTCGGCCTGGATATATCGAAGTCTACTTGTTTGGGCTTATCGATGAGGATGGTAAAAGTATAGCTCCAGGTAACTTTGAGCGCCACTGGGGAATCTTCCGGTATGATGGGCAGCCAAAGTTTGCCATGGACCTTACGGGTCAGGGACAGGATAAGTTTCTTGTGGGTGCACAAAATGTGGAATATTTATCCAAGAAATGGTGCATGTTTAATCCGAACGCCAAGGACTTGAGCAAACTTGCAGATAACATCAACTATGCATGCACATTCTCAGATTGCACAGCATTAGGATATGGTTCTTCTTGCAATGGATTGGACGCCAACGGTAATGCATCATATGCATTTAATATGTATTACCAGGTTCAGAACCAAGGAGATTTCAGTTGTAATTTTCAGGGTCTGGCAATGGTGACAGATCAGAATATATCTCAAGCAAACTGCAACTTTACCATCCAGATAGCTACCTCTTTCTCTCCCAAGTTAATGCCTGGGATTATCACATTTCTAACTGCCTTCTCATTCATTTTACTATAAATATCTTTGTGTAGATTATTTATTTGCAAGAGTGGTTGTATTCAACATTTCTGATGCTTTGATAAAATGATCTTTATTACGTAAAAAATATTCAGATATTGAACATCATCTTGGAATTGTTTTTACTTTGTACTTCTTCGGGAAATTTCTGCTGGAGAGACATTAAGTTTGAGAATATTTTGCATTGTCCTGGGATTCATGATGAAGCTTTCAAAATAAAGGAAGAGGGGTGTCCACTCAAACGCACGAGCAAATATATACAGTCGTACAAGTAAAAAAGTGATAAGAATATTGAGTATCATTTCATATAGACTTGTGATTAGCTATTCACTAAATTAAACTAGATGTAATTTGAACTATCTCCAAACCTGAAACTCACTTAAATCCAACCTATATGTCTCATGGGGTGATGCAACAATATCTAAATAACTTAACAACCAAAATAATTGTATCACATTTTCATATGAAATACAAAAACTGAACAAATTGACTTACTTTATTCCCTTGAATTTCTGGTCATGTTCTTCCAAGTTTCTTTATCCTTTTAGTTTGGAAATAAGTGAGGATATTTAGATTTCATTTCTTCTTCAGCTTTTCATGTTATTTCTTCCACATTATTGTTCCTCTAAAGTACTTTCACGGAGGCTATCTCTTTAGTCTTTAGCTTTTGAATCTGGCAGTCAAGGATAGCAACAAGAATCTCTTCGTAAGATGAATCTTTTGTAATCTGCACATTTTCTACTAGGGTAATACGAGGATCTCCTGTGCATCTCCATAATGTTGACACATGAAAGACAAGGTGAACTGCCTGTAATTCTGAAGGCAACTCTAGCTCATATGCTACTTGGCCTATTCTTCGAATGATTTTGTATGACCCTATATATCTTGGACTATGTTTACCTTTCTTACCAAATCTAATTTTGTATGACGCTGTATATCTTGGACTAAGTATGTCCCTATATATTTTGAACTAAGTTTACCTTTCTTACCAAATCTCATAACGCCCTTGGAGAAACTTTTAGAAACACACAATCATCAACATTTAACTCTAACTCCCGGCATCGCACATCTGAATATGACTTCTGCCTGCTCTGAGCTGTTAGTAATTGTTCTCGTATCAACCTTACCTTTTCTTCAGCTTGATGGAAAACATCATCTCCTAATAATTTAGCTTCTCCGACTTCAAGCCAGCCAATTAGAGATCTATATTTCCATCTATGTAAAGCTTCATAAGGAGCCATTTGAATACTGGCATGGTAGCTATTATTATATGCGAACTCAATAAGGGATAAATGATCATCCTAACTTTTCTTAAAGTCTAGCGCACGTGCCTGTAACATATCTTCGAGTGTTTGAATAATACACTCAACTTGACCATCAGTTGGGGATGAAATGTCGTATTGAGGTTTACATGAGTATCTAAACCCCGTTGGAAGGACCTCTAGAAACGTATAGTAAATTAAGCATGAGATGATAGAAATTTGCATGCCATGAAATCACGCTATCTCCTTTATATATAATTTAGCATAATCCTCACCTGTGTAATTCGTCTTGACAGGTAGAAAGTGAGTGGACTTTGTGAGCCTATCCATTATTACCCATATAAAGTCATACTTTCGATTAGTGCGAGGTAACCCTGTAATAAAATTCATATCAATCACTTTCCATTTCCATATTGGAATCTCTATGGTTTGTGTTAATCCTCCGAGTTTCCGGTGCTCTACCTTTACTTATTGAAAATTTAGGCACTGATTCACAAATTCTGCAATATCTTTTTTCATATTATTCCACCAATAGATCTCTTTAAGGTCGTGGTACATATTTGTAGCTCCTCAGTGAATTGAATATCGAGAGTAATGAACTTTTGCTATAATTCCTTCTCGGAGTCTCCCTACATCTAGCACACATAATCAGTCTTGATATCTAAGAACTTCACCTTCTTTAAGTCCCAACATAGGCTTCTTTTGTTGTGGGATTTCACCCCTCAATTGTACTAATTCTGGATCATTGTATTATTGCTCCTTTACTTCTGATATAAGTGACGATTCTATCATATTTTGACTGACAAATCATCCGACATTTGGATCTAGGAGCCAAACTCTTAAACTGGCTAGTTCATGTAGCTCTTTTAGTCATCTCTACTTTATTTGATTTCACATGCTTCAAACTTCCTATAGATTTGCGGCTAAGAGTGTTTGCTACTACATTAGCCTTGCCCGGATGGTATAGGATATCAAAATCATAATCCTGTAACAACTCAAGCCATCTCCTTTACCTCAAATTCAACTCTTGTTGCTTAAAGATATACTGAAGGCTTTTGTGATTTGTGAATATATCAATTTGAACTCCATATAAATAGTGACGCTATATCTTTAAGATGAACACCACTGTTGCTAACTCGAGATCATGGGTCGGATAGTTTTGCTCATGTTTTCTCAGTTGTCTTGAGGAATATGTAATGACTTGTCATGCTACATCAGGACACAACCTAAGTCAATTCTTGAACCATCACAATATACAACATACCCCTATGTCCCCTTCGGAAGGGCCAACACTAGTGCTGATGCAAGTCTATCTTTTAAAATTTGAAAGATATGTTCATATGCTTCTGATCACTGAAATTCAACTACTTTGTGGTTTAATTTAGTCAAAGGTGCGGCAATGGAGGAAAAGCCTTCCATAAATCTTTGATAATAGCCTACTAGGCCTAAGAACCTGTGAACTTCTGTAGGTGTCGTAGGTCTAGGCCAGTTCTTTACGGCCTCTATTTTATCTGAGCTGATACCTTTTGTGGAGATCACATGTCCCAGAAATGCTACTACCTCGAACCAAAACTCACACTTGGAAAATTTGGCATATAGTTGGAGATCTCAGAGTGTTTGTAATACTACCTTAAGATGACCTGCGTGATCTTCTTCACTTCATGAATATATAAGGATGTCATCTATAAACACAACCACAAATAGATCAATAAAGGGTTTAGATGCTCTGTTCATAAGATCCATAAAAGCTGTTGGAGCATTCGTTAAGCCAAAGGACATAAAGGAAATTCAAAATGTCGGTATCTCGTACTGAAAGCTATTTTTGGTATGTCTGCTTCTCTGATCTTTAGCTGATGGTATTCGGATCTCAAATCAATTTTTGAGACACATTTGGTCCCATGTAATTTATCAAATAAGTCATTAATCCTGGGGAGCGGATATTTGTTCTTTATAGTGACTTTATTCAGTTTCCTGTAATCTATATATATTCGTAATGAGCTATCTTTCCTACTTACAAATAACACAGGTGCACCCCAGGGGGATATACTAGGTCAGATAAATCCTTTTTCAAGAAGATATTTCAATTGTTCCTTTAGCTCATTCAGCTTTGCTGGGGCCATCCAATAAGGTGAAATGGATATAGGCTAGGTACCGGGATTTACATCAACACCAAATCTATTACTCTGTCTGGTGGAAGCCAAGGAAGTTCCTCAGGGAACACATTAGGATATTCATTTATAATTGGTATAGATTGAAGAGTTGGTGCCTCCTCTTCAACATTAAGATTCCCTACTCGGACCATATTATATAGGCACAATTTTGTGATTACTTTCCTACCTTAAGGTAGGAAATGAATTGACCCATAGGCATCACAACATTACCCTTCTGTTCCAGGACTGACTCGCTCAGAAATTGGAATCGTACAATTTTTGCTCGCTAGTCAATGTCGGCATAACAAGTGGACGTGCCCATGATAAGTTCAAAATCAACCATTTCTAGCTTAATAAAATTTGCCATAGTGTCTTTGACACTCAATGTAATGGTGCAATTTCGATAGATCCTCCTAACTATAATTGACTCTCGAACTGGAGTTGACACTGCAAATGGTTCACATAATTTTGCTGGTTCTACCCCAAAATTCCCAAAATATAAGGAGTAATGATGAAAACATATCCCCTGGATCTATTAGTGCATATATGTCATATCCGAAAATGGATAGTATACTTGTAACAACATCTGGAGATGCTTCGAAATCCTGACGACTTATCAGTGCATAGAAGCAGTTCTGACCACTGCCTGAACTGGAGGCTCTGGTTCCCCTACATGTACCTCGACCTGCAGATGTTTGAGGGCTCGCCCCTATGGGATGAACACTGGAAGAAGAGGCTACTACTAATCCCGAGGGATGTGTTGTGCTACTCTTACCTTTATTCTAACAGTGCCGCATTAAGTGCCCTGAAAGTGCACATCGATAACACACGTCCATACCCTGAAGGCATGGTCTTGGATGTGTCCTGCTACACTGAGGACAGGGTGGTAGAGGTAGCCTCATCTGGCTCGAACACTCCTGTGATGGGAGATAGGTGCTTCAGAATCCTGAATTGATCCGGACTGAGCATAGTGATAATATCTGGGTCGCCATGGATGAGGTGGAGTACCATATGTAAAATAGGCTGGCCATTGGGTACATTGGGGCCTTATACCACCTTGGAGTCCTCCGTAAGACTCTGGAGATCTAGCTCTTTTATCCTATTCTCTTTCTCTATTCTACCTATCCCAAAACTGATTCTTGAGATTCTCCAAGTTCTGGGCAATAACTTGGATTCGGGAAATATCCATGTTCTCCCAAGGATGTAATGGTGTAATCTCTAATCAGATAGGGTCCCAAAATACACAAAGTAGTGGACTCTGTCTTGAATTATGTCCATAATGGAAGGAGCATAGCTGGCTAAAGAGTCAAACCTGGGACTATATTATCGAACGCTCATGCTATCCTGTCTGAGGTTCAAAAATTGATCAACTCTAGCTTGTCTAGCTTCTCATGGAAGATACCGATCTAGAAAGTGTCACGATCCGAACGTAGACCCGAATCGCAACACGGGACAAGGAGCCCCGAGAGACTCCAAGTCGACCCATGACCTGAACATACATCTACTCAATCAAGTAAAGCAGAATACTCAACATAATAACATAACAGAAGAATAATCGTGACATAACATAGGAAAAGAAACGCGCTTCATATATGAAAACTGAATACTACGTATAGTCTGAAAGCCCCTAACATATCCGATGGGTTGATGGGACAACACCCCCAACTAACTCAACAAGTCTAGAAAACTAAACATAAAGGATAACTAAAATCAACTGGTCCTCAGGAGATGAGGACTGACCACTAAACTGGATGCTAACTCCGGGAAACGAGCTAATGACGGTGCTAGGTCTAAAGGTTGGAGCCTATATCATAAAATGATACAACATAAAGTATGCGGTCAGTACGTGAAATGTACTGATATGCAAGGTAAGTAAAACAAACATTTAAAATACATAAAAGTTCATAAGAGTAGGACAACATGCTCATAACATAAATATCATAATGTAACATAAGGCTCAAGGTTTTCAAACATTCGTAAATTGGTCATAATCATAATAATAGGATAAAAGCTTCATTTAATGTGACTTGAGACAAAATAATATAAACATAACCATGCATAAATCATGAGGAACAATGGGAGATTCTTATAACCGACATACCCCATATAAGAACACATGGAGCCCGACCTGTAAATCCCTAGTCGGGAGGCTGTTGGTACGTTCCCAAGGGTAGAACCATGAAGGGAGTGATATCACACATGAAAGGCCCATTTGGGGAAAAGGGGGTAGTCTCAGGGGAGGTCCCGTCATGTCCTGCGGTGGCACGTAGTTTTGAGATTTGGGGCAAAACTTGGGCCCTGAACCTACTCCGTGTTAAATACTACTTCCAAAACATATATAGTGCTCATAGTATAATATGCATCATGGTCTAGTTAAATCATGATAATCATAAGCATGCTTGTAAATACGTGAACTAGCCATGAAGATAAGACACTTGAGTCGGCCATAATCATAAATCGTAAATCATGAGATTCATGCATACTTGTAAAACATGTATATACTTGATATTCATAAATCCATCATGAGTACTTGAGAGAAATTATATCATAAATCATAATTTAGGGCTTAAGAAGATCAAGATCATAATGGAACTATAAATTGACTTTTTATGAAGCTTACATAATTGTGCATAATTTAATTAGAAGTTGAAACTACAAAATAATAGTAAATTTTTTTTTATAAAATTTGCCTGTAGATCATAAAACATGATTTGATACATAAAGGGACTTGACCCATAGATAGATCATAGAGAATTTCACAAGAATTGGAATAGACCTCATAGGATCATGAAACTTGAATCTAAAATTCATGGAATTGAGAGGGACTTTTGAGCATGAGAGTGAAAGAAACTCTCATTCATAGCCTTACGTACTTGGTTTGATGATTCTTTGAATTGTCTTGAATATCCAAAAGGAATTGAGAAGTTGGAAGTGATGAAACCTAGCTCCTTCTTGAAAGAAAATCTAATCTAAGCATGTTTGAAGAGAGTTAAGGATTTAGGCTATGTTAAACCCTTTAATCTGACCTAAAGGAAGACCAAAATGATGTCATTTAGGAGTTAGAATCATAGGAGTTTACCAAAATGCCCCAAAACTATCGAATTAAAACTTGTAACCGGCAGTTACTACGACCAACAATATTGGTCGTAGGTTGATTGTACGACTCGTACTGAGAGTTGTACAATGCCTGCTGCAGCTTCACTAAATCACTCATAACTTTTTACTCCAAACTCCGATTGGCACAAGGTAGAATGTGTTGGAAAGAAAACTCAAAGGGCTTCAATTTTATATGCTAAATCACCCAAAAACATTTTGTAACATGGGAGCTATGACCGGTTGAAATTGACCCTTATACGAACCAATATGAAAAACCCAATCGGTAAGAAGACTCTAAACTCAACTTCATGCTAGAGGTTCCTTATGACCTTAATTTGTATCCAATGCACTTATTACACTTTGGAATTAATATTAACACCTTGTTTCCATAAATTCATCGGGTGTGGGTCTATCCAAATACCTACAAGGGTTCCTAACTTAGCCCGAAAGTCTGAGGCATTATATAATATCAACTCACGACTGAACCAACGATTCACACCATCATATTATGACTCATACCATGAGTTGTACCACCAACCTATGGTTTCCTCCAGTGACTAATGAGTCCATTTTTCCCCAACTCTCTGAATATTTCCACGACTCATACCACGACCCATAACTCCATCCTACGAATCGTACTATTACCTGTACAATTATTCACATGATAACTCCAAATACTTGCTACGACATCTGGCCACGGGCTGTACCCACATACTACGACTCGTAGTGGGGACTCGTGGTTGGGAAACAACTTATCTGATCTGGACCATAGGTCTTCCTATGACCCGTACTACCAACCTACGACTCATAGGTTGAGTCATACTAAAGTAAATTTTTTCCAACTTTTCCTGCTGATCACACTTCAAATCTCAAGTCTAGTCTTAGGAACTTTTGGGGTATTACAGAAAGGCTGCTAAAAATTCCTCCCATCTAGCTGGAGGTGTATCTAATCCCCTGGATCTCTCCCAAGCCTCATACCATAAAATAGCCACGTCTCGTAGTCTGAAAGTTTCACAACTCAAGCATGGACCCCGGACTGAGACGCGAGACATAAAACGACAAATGGCTTTAAGCTAACCCATGGTACGTACATAGCATGATTATAAGAATAGCTAAGTGGAAATAAACTTAAACATAACATAAGCGGAAGTCTACATATCATAAAAACATAAGCATAGACGTGAGTCAACAATGCTGAACCATCTATACATAGTTGTTTGAAATGTCTCTAGCCATACGATGAACTGATAGGACAACACCCCAACTAGCTCGCGAAGTTTGAAACTAAAAGACATAATAAAAAGAGACATGACCTAGAACTACCATCTGTTAGATCAAGAGGACTCTCCAAAACTAAGATGGTATTGGACTGAAGAGGGAGCGAGCTACCGTCAGGATTGAGACTGATCACCCGAACTATATCATGAGAGGATATAACATATAGTATGCGGTCAGTACTTTAAATGTACTAAGTATGTAGAGAAAGTAAAACACACTAGTAAAATGATAGTTGATGAGTTGGTAATTTAATAACTCATTAGACTTTTAAACATGAGCTTTTGCTTAGTTTTAAAATCATTTAAGAGGATTTTATGCTCTTTCTATTAGTTTTGCAGGCATTTAATTTAAGGAGAGAAAGCAAGAACTTGGAAAAAAGCATGGTATTTAAAAAGAGGACTGAAGCTTGACCAAATGGGACCAGCGCTCCACCCGATGGAGCTGGCGAAACGCCGGCTGGAATGTATAAGCTACTGGACCAGAGTGGAATTAACACCGAAGAACGAGGGTCATCATTAACGAACTACCAATTGGACCTAGGTTCATTGTTCATGCACCCACGATGTAGTGGCGTTCTATGGATGGGAATTGGTGGAAGCCGGTGACTCGCAAGTGGCACCGCCTGTAGGGAGGGAAAAATCATCCAGCATGAAAATTTAGGAGCATTTTGACCTATTTCTGTACATTCTTTTAGAAAGTACAATATAATTCCTTCAAAACTGGTAGAGAGAGTAGAAGGTTAGAGAGAGATAGAATATTGAATAAATTTTTCATCTTCTTCTTCAAGGTAAACAACCTCCATTGAAGACATTTGTGATCTTGAATTTAACTCTTGATGATGAATGTCATGATCTTAATTTTTGATTTAATGTTGTATTTCACATCAATAAGTAGCTAAATATCTTTACAAGGGGTGTGTGCATAAATTGGAGTTAAATTGGATTGGGTGTTGTTAGATTAATCTTAGAGTTACTCATTTAATATAAATCTGTTGTTTTCTCCTAATTTATAATTAAATTACTCATAGTTGCAAAGGTGGGTGATGTTTACTTACTCTATTTTTGCTTTAAAAAGAGAAATTGAGTATAGGTGAGAAAATAATGGTGGGTAATTGAGTGTTGCTTGTGTGAGGTTAGGCTAGAGATAGCTAAAACCCATAGTCATTCACCCATGAGAGATTTGATGCTAGAAATTGCTCAAATCTGACCCAAGTCTTAATGGATATATTGTTTGGGACCTTGGGGTCTTAGAAAACCTGAGGTAAAAGGCACCCTCATGGTTGAGAAATATCGGGTGCCACCTCGTCCATGGCTATTTATATTTATGAGTAATAATTCGATTGTATAGTCAATTCCAATCCAATTGACACCCCATTCAAAAGCATACCCCTAACTCTTGCTCACTTTTGTTAATTCAAGGTTGTTATCTTGTTGATTGATCAATAGTTGTTTTTATATTTTGATTGCAATCTTTTGAACCCCCAAATTTTTATTTGTTTGCTTTAAATACAATGATGCTTCTTAGTTTGAATAGACAACTTTCATGCCATCTAAGTACTATTCCTTGTGGGATTCGACCCTGACGCTCGTTGGATATATTTGTTTTGCCAACGATCATTTACACTCTCTCTTTACGAGGAGTGAATTTGGATGCAAGAAAAAATGGCGCCGATGCTGGGGAATGGTGTTAGATAGCCCTTAGTTGATTTTTTAGTTAAATTAATTTAGCATCTTGTTGTTTTATTTTTACAATTATTATTGTTTTTGGGTACCTTTATAGGATAACTGATATTGGCCAACAATCTCAAGAAGGTTCCGTGGATGGTCATATGGACTATGAAGAGGATGACCCTATGATGCCAGACATAGAAGGTACCATTCGCCTAACACCCATGGTAGGGAATGCGGTGTTCCATATGACTAGTATAATGCTACACCTGCTACAGATGAAAGGACTCTTTGTGGTCAGCCAAGTGAAGAGGCAAACTGACATCTTCGAAATTTTCTTGAGATTTGCCAACTATTTAACATCACAAATATAAGCCAAGAGTCTATCAGATTAAGGCTCTTTTCATTCTCCTTGATTGGGGAAGCGACCATGTGGCTTGAGGAACTCTCTCCAGGGTGTATAACTTCATGGCAAGAATTAACCGAAGCCTTATTGGACATGTTTTTTCCTCCTTCAAGAATGTTGCAGCTAAGAGATGATATCACCAATTTCAGGAAAACACCGGGTGAACCTTTACATGAGGCTTTGTTGAGGTTCAAGAAGAAAATGGCCCTTTGTCTAAACAAGGGGCTTCCAGATGGAGTGCTCCTTCAAAGTTCTTATCATTCTTTAAACTCCATCAAAAAGTCAGTGGTAAATAACTTGGCGGGTGGATCTCTCATGGACCAGCCCTATGGAATAGCTAGAGATTTATTGGATCAGATGACTAAAACGAACCGAGCTTGGCACACAAGGGAAACTGAAGTACCTCCAAATGGTGTGGCTTCAAGTTTTGTGACTGCTGATATGAGAAAGAGGGATGAGGAGAAAGATGAGACTTTGGTAGAAATGATAACCCACCTTGAGTTAATGACGGAGCATGTTGTGGGGAGTGGGTGTAAGAGCATTAATGCTATGGGGACTCAAGGTCCAATTCCATACGAAGGTGAAGCCTCGCCACCCAAGTATAAAGAGGAGTGCCAATTCATGGAAAATAAAATGGAGGGTTCTCGCCCAAGGTGCCAATCAAGGCTCTTGGAGATAAAGGGAGGAGAATCAAGGTTGGAGGAACTGAGAAAATCAGGGTTGGGTTGATGGAAATGAAAGATGGGTTAATCAAAATCGTGATGGGGAATGTTACCATCGTAGCTCAAACCCATGCGTTCCACCTCCAAAGGCTGACAATCCCTAAATACAACTTTATGTGAGCAATGTGGAAAGCTCCAAGATTGAGGAGATGCTGGCTCGAGTACTCAAGAGAGTGGACTCCACTGATAGTGGAGTCAAGAAATTGAAAGGGAAGGTGTCGAACCTCGCCTAAACAGTGAACTCCCACTCGGCGTTGATTAAGCACTTGGAAGCGCAAATGAATCATTTATCTTCCCAAATTAATCTCTGAATGAAGGGGACACTTCCTAGTAACACCGTACCCAACTTGAAGAAGGATGGCCATTGGATGGCAATTGGGACTAGAAGTGGAAAAGTGTTGGGAGATGTGGGTGTGAAGCCCAAAAATGTTTCTGAACCAAAACCAAGAGATGATGTGGATGATGAGGTGCCAAGAGCACCAAATTTTGTTGATATACCGATGCACTTGATGACGGGGGAGTTGATGTTGACCTAGAGAAGGAAGTTGAGGAGGAAATGATCAAAGAAGCTGTACCCTACATAGGCCAAGAGCCTAGGATTCCTCCTCTGTATTCCCAGAGGTTAGCCAAGAAAAAGGAGGACAATCAATTCCAAAAATTCATTAAGATGTTTAGTAAATTATCCATCAATATACCTCTAGTGGATGCTTTGCTTCAAATGCCCGGTTATGCCAAGTTTATAAAAGATTTGTTGAAGAAAAAGAGGATCGTCGATGCTGGTGTAGGGGAGGTGACACACCATTGCAGTGCCATGATGGCAAGTAACCTCGCTCCTAAAAGAGAGGACCTGGGGGCCTTAACTATTCCCTGCACCATTGGATTATGTGTGTTCTACAAAGCCCTATATGATCTTGGGACAAACATTAACCTAATGCCTCTCATTATTTTCAAGAAGTTGGGGTTGGGGAGTCCCAAACCTACCTCAATGAGGTTGTTGATGGCTGATCGATCCATAAAGAAACCCGTGGGAGTATTGGAGGACGTCTTAGCTCGGGTCAATAAGTTCATCCTTCGAGCTGGCTTTGTCATGCTTGAGTGTGATATGGATGTTGAAGTACCTATCATCTTTGGGAGACCATTGCTTTCCATATATAAAGCTTTGGTAGATGTGGAGCTTGGTGAGCTAAAATTTCGAGTGGGAGGTGAGGAAGTCACCTTCAAAGTTTGTCAAATCACTGAGCCCCCGGATGAATGCGAGGTGATAGGGGATTTAAATGATGAATTAGTACAAGACAAAGGTTATATTGAAGAGGTCAATTTGGAGGATGATCCTCCGGAGTATTGAGAAGTGAGTTGGTATCCGTTGTGCCACGACGTTAAATAAGATGCTTCTTGGGAGGCAACCTAAGTGTTTTTACTTTGGGCACTTTGATGTTTTTGTTGTTTTTGGTTTTATTGGTCGATTGGATGAAAAAATAAGAAAAAGCAAAAAAAATAGTGCAGCCACTGCGCGACACCAGCAAAACGTCGGTGCCCGGTGCGAAGCACCACCCTATCGCAAGAGAGAAGCAGAAGATGGGTATGAAATAGGGGAAGTCGATGTTCAATCGGAAAAATGCTGGTGGCATTTAGCAAGTCGCCGGTTTGGCATGTGTGTGAACCAGTGCACCTGGAAAAATTTTGGAAATTTAAGGGTGACTTGCGACTCACCGGCGAAATGCAGGTTGAAACTCGTGAAATGATGGTGGAGCACCGCCTGAACATAGTGAACTGGGCATATGGACAGGTCATCAACGTTTGAACCAACGAAACATCGGCACCCACCGACGATCGCAGGTCTAGCATTGGTGGAGATAAGAAAGTTTATTTTGAAGCTTGATCGACCTGTTGACCAACCCAAACCGAAACATTTTAAAAAGCATAGAAACAGTCAAAATTCCTTTTTATCTTTCCAATATTCTCTCTATCCACCTTTTCACCTAACAACACCCTTTTCACCTTCCCACCTTCCCTCCATTAAAGCCCACCATTAACATCCACCTTCCTACTAACCAATCACATTCCCCCTCATTTTCATTCTTTTATTCTCACTTCTACTCACTCAAAATCTCTTTTAGCAACATAAATTTTCCCTCTTTGCACCACCATTATTGGGCAAGCTCCAAGCTTAAACTTTTGCACTTTTGTTCAAATTCTTAAATTGGTATGTGTCCATGAGCTCTTACTCTGCTTTAGTCTTGCTGATTGATTGAGAATGTGAATCATGTTGCATCTGATATTTCCAATAATCTTGTTCCCCATTACCCATTTTGTGTGCTATTTAACTAATTGAATCTTTCTCAATTTGTGGGTATATTGGGGGTGGTGATAAAATGCTGAATATTGATGTAGGTATCTTCTGTGGTAAAATGCTTCATTTATGGTGTGCTTGATATACTAGTTAGGGGTGAAGTCTGACTAGCCCCATGTGCTTAGAATACACGATTTGCTCGATAATAGATAGAGTGACGTCTTTTTTAAGGGTAAATCGTTATTTTTATTTTTGTTGTGTTGCTTTAGTGAATAAAATCGTAATGTGAAATGAGTGAATGAGTCATGAATGTGATGAAATTCTAATTAATTGAGTTTGGGTGTGAAATTCACTAAACGGTGTTCGCCGGCAAATTGCTGATTGAAGCACAGGTCGAGGTACAAGGCTTCAGGCCACTACCTAGACCACGTTTCATCGGGTCTTCGCGGGTCAAGATTGGAGAAACACCGGTGTGGTTCCGGATGAGTTCTATTTACCCAATCTTCTGTATAGCACGGACGATTCATTGACATCTCGCGGGTCTGCACCTTCGCCGGTGCTCCACCGATACTGTCAGTGATGAAATTTTGACCCTTCAATTTGTTTGACATCCAATATTTATAATTTCTTTTTTTAGTTTAGAATAGATGTTAATTTTTATTTTCCATTACGAAAAATACAAAATATAAAAAGTATTATTTGTGTGGCACTAACATGGCTTTACAGATCATGACTTTTATCCAAACAATCCAGCAAGGGAAAAGCCCCGGCTACATCCAAAAGTAAAGGAAAAAGGAAAGCTAAGGCACTCATCACTCGCCAACTCAAGGGAAGCCATCATATTTTGTGTGCCCGACATGAAGGGCCATTATGCTATTTGTGAAATGTGCTCTATCATAGTCGAGAAGAGGTTTGATTTGGTGGGGCTGATGGGATACTTTCCCAACATTATTTCCCAGTTCGACCACCGCCAACGACATGTTTTTGCTCAGCCGCTGCCAGATAATTACACCAAGTTGGTGCCTGAGTTCTATGCTTCATACAAGGCACGATAGGAGGCAATGAAGCACAAAGGGAAAGTTGATGAATTCCCATGCCTACCTTCAGTTCAGATCAGGGGTGTTCAGGTTGATATCACCCCGACTGCCATCAATACATTATTTTGGGCTGATGAGATTGACCCTGGAACCAAGTACTCCAAAAGATTTGTCCAACAAGGAAAATCAGTTCAGCCAAATAGCTCCAGTCATTGCTGATGGCTAGCCATTCTGGGCATCCATGGGGGGTGAGATCTCCAGGCATGATTTGAAGTTTGAGGCCCAGTTATGTTTTGATTTTATTTACGGCCGCATCATGCCCTCGAAGAAAGATTAATGGATCTATATGGGGGTGGCCATTCTCATTACTTGCATTATGACTGGGGTACCCATAAACTTTGGGGAGAAAGTGGCTACACAAATGAAAAGAAAGGCAAGGCAAGCTGGAACTTCAATGCCCTATGCTGTGCTCATTGTTACACCCCAAAATTTTTTCTGATGAATATTTGATATTTATATATCCTATTAAGGGAATTATGGGTTGTATGTTGGCCGTAGGTGAGGAGGGAAACATGTGCAAAAGGAAAAACAAAGAGTCTGTGAAGTTTATAAGTAAGGATCAAATTTAAATACATATATCTCCAAATATATAATGATATAGAAGTCATATAACCTATTAGATGAAAGAAATTTGAGTCGAGTTTATAGTGAATAAAACCGCTTGTCAATCGGAGTTCGGAGTAAAACGTTATGCTCATTTGAAGACAACAGTATCGGCAGGGAAAGCGCTGTGGCGCGCAGGCGTCGATACAGGCAGGCAGCAGGCACGTGCACGTGGGCGCCGTACGCGGGCACCGCCTAGCCCGCCTATATTAAGTAATTTTGAGCTAAAAAGCTCATTTCTACTCCGTTTCAGCTCATTTTTCTTAAAATTCACAGAATTAAAAGCCCTATCACATGGTGAAAAGATATCCCAGGTAAGAAACTTCACTCTTGTCCCTTTTGGTATTTGGGAAGAGACCCTTGGAAGAAAGTCATGGCTTGTTATTGATTGTGCTGTTGCTGCATTTTTAGCTGGTTCTAGGCAGAGGAAAGAGTAGGAGTCTACTCCTACTTTAGCTAATAACATCACCAAGAAAGGGTAAGTAATTCCCTTTTTGATTTCTTTGAGTTTATGAGGTTAAAACTTGGAGAATGTTGTAGTATTGTGTTGTTATTTCTTTGTGTGTTTTTGTGGCATGTTGCTGCCCAATTTTTCCAAAACTTTGGTGAAGTGATGTTGCTGCTTGTTGTGATTGTAAATAGTACTTGGAAGGAGCCTTAAGGTGTAAGCTTGAAAGGAAGGTTTTCAGCAAAATTAGAGCCGACGTGCCAAGGTATGTAAAGGCACCCCTTTCCTTATTTTTCAAGCACAAAACTAAGTCATTGAAAGGATCAATATTCCTATATTTAAAATCATATTGAGGTATGTATGATTCTGTCCAAAGGGTTGGAAGTACTTGGTATAAAGCTTGAATCGTTAAGAATGGTTGAAGCGAACAAATGTGAAGCGAAAGACATAGTTTTTATATGATTGTTGTCGTAGTTGTAAATCGAGTCTGAAGTCCCCTTAACATGGGCACCATGAGATGGTACTTTTGCATTATATTGTGTATGTGATATTGAATATATGTTAAGATCTGGTCACTTAGTAAAATTGGTAAGAAATGCTAAGACGATGACGTGTGATCGAACTTAAGCTAAGAAGATGACACTAAGCTAATTGAGGGCAAACTAGCTTATTGAAATGATGTTTTCGTAATATGGTTATTCCCTCCTATAAGTTATGTTTTAAAGTGCTTAAGGTAAAAATGAGATTTTATGTTTTCCCTCCTTAAAGCTAAGTAAGCGTCGCGTAACGAATAAGCTAAGTCAATAGATGTTAATGAGGAAAGCGTGGCTAAGTTGTTAATCTCTTTATGAAGTTATAAAAAGGGAAGATAAGAGTAAATGTTAGACCTTTTAAGGTAATATGTGAGTAATATGCTCTCCACCCATAATTTCTTTCTAGAACCTTTGAATAACATTAAAATATAAGCAAGACGAGGTTTAGCAGATAAAGTTGTCAATTAGATAAAGAGGTAAGTGTGCATAAGAATTGATGGAAGTGAACACGAGAGTAAAGACATGGCTGTAGACTGAATCATGTTTATCAAAGAATAAGATGAATAAGGAAATAGAGCTAAAGGTTGTTAAATTAGACAACACGGGTTACGATTGTGAACAAGTCAGGCAAACAACTAGGAAGATTAACCCTGTTCTAAAGACGTTTAGTAAAAGAGTTATAAATAAAGTTGTTTTTGTTCAGTATGTGTTAAGTTGATGAATGTCCAATAAAGTGTTAACTTCTTCTGAAATGACTAGAATCGAATGTTTTTTAGATAGGAACTCAAGTTAAAGAGAAGTTTCTTGTTATGTTTTCAAACGATTTTGTTAAGTTATCCATTCTAGTGTTAAAATTATCTTTCAAATCTTAGAGGGGTAAATCCTACAGCTTCTAAGATATACGTAGTGATGCGTAGCTTTCATAAGCTCCTCAGTTAATTACAAGCTGTGTAAGTCAATCCAGCATCATCCGAATTACGACTATAAGTCTTTTTTTTGCCTATAAGGCAGCACTTAGAGAGTTTCTTATGAGTTCCCAAGCCGAAAAAATCCCAATCTAAGATTCTTAAGTTATGTCTTCACGTCCCTAAGTTATGTTGAAGTGTGTTATGCTAATCTAAGAAGTTTTCAAGAGATCATATTCCCAGAATCATGCTAATGTCTCGGTCAAGTATTTTAAGTTATGTATAAGTCTAAGAACTCAAGTCTTTATAAGCCTTTCTAGTACGAAGTATTAATGTATATGATTTTCATGCTATAACATACAGTTGAATTCTTTCAGTTATATTCAAGTCATACATCCATATATTTAGCTCTTGTTGAGTTATCATTTGAATTTTCTAAATTCAGAGGAGAGATTCTCCTATGTACCGATGCTCCTAATGTCTAAGTAAGTGTAAGCACATGCTATGATACTGATCAGTTGAGCTCAAGACTTTGAATACCAGGAAGTCTCCTAGAGGTCACTCGGTAAACTGAATACGAGTTTATACGTTATAGAGAAATCTCATACGTTGTATGTCTGTAGTTCTTCTCTCAGCTCTATGGATATGCTAAGAGTTATGACAAATAAATCCAAGTTCCAAGTTATAATTTCCATGTTTTCCTGCAAATAAGACAAATAAATTTAGAACTATATGAGCTCATCAACGTGATAAGTTAGATAATAGAATTCGAGTATATAGTTGTCGATACATGTAAAGGAACCACCCTGTGGGCAGTATATATATGTAGTTACCAGATGTTAAAGGATTTTATATAAATGAGAATCTATGTGCTTCTACTCAAGCGATACGTTAAATTGGTAAGATTATTTGTAGGACATTGCTTATAAGCCTGGTAAATTTCTTATGTTGTCTAAACCTCCTGAAGGTCCATCGAGTCATTGAGTTTACATGTTTGTATATAACTTGACATCTTTATGTGATATATGTGCATATTTGATAATTTTACATGGTATATGTGCTCACTTGCATTTTTATGTTACGAAAGAGGCCTATTCCGACCACAGATTTATCAGTTATCATTTCAATGTCATATTAGTTAAATTGACAATATAAGCCCAATTGGCTCCATTCATGATTATGATTGAGAATATTTTTATTTTACCCCGGTATGTACACCGGCTGGAGATATTCTTATTTTACCCTGGTATGGTACATCGACTAGAGATATTATTATTTTACCCTAGTATGGTACATCGGCTTGAGATATTTTATTTTATCCTGGTATTGTACACTGGCTGGAGGCATTTTTTATGGCTTTTATGGTTGGCTGGCCGGCATTACAGTTATAGTTTTTCTTGTGCATTACTTGGTTGCATTTGCACTTTAGTATTGACTTATTGTTAGGTTTCAGTTTTTAGGATTCCAGGTTGTTACTATTTCTTATTTTTGGGCTCAATTATCATTGTTATCTTATATATTTACAGTTTTCAGCCTTACATACCAGTACATTTCATTCGTATTGACGTCCCTTCAACTGGGGACCAGCGTGCGTGCCGCAGGTGCAGGCAAAGGCTGGGACTACCAGTTGTAGTAACGGTTCGTGAGATCAGCGGATGTATTGGTATGCTCCTTTCTTCCTAGAGCTAGGGCTTAGATATTTTAGCTTGAGTTTTTAGTTATAGTTACGGGTAGTTCAGAACCCTGTTCTGACCATCAATTCAGTTTACTCATTAAAGGCTTTGTGGACTTAGTATGTATAGTATTATTCAATTTGTGGCCTTGTTGGCTTTCCGTTGCTTGGTTTAGTATAATCATGTCCTTATCGGTATTTTAGTTATTTATTTGTGGTAGTTGAGACCTTATGGGTCCAGATGTTTACTCCAGTTGATTGTGACAGGTGGCCTGGAAGGCCTAGATGTTACAGTTACAGATACTATATAGTTGGCTTCTCGATCAGTCAGGTATCGGGAGCCAGTTGCGCCCTCCCCCAGTTTTGGGGCGTGACAAACTTGGTATCAGAGCGAAGTCGTATCCCAGGGAGTCCACAAGCCCTGACTAATAGAATCTTGCTTATGGGTATATTGTGCATATACTTATAATCAGGACGCTACAGGGCATTTAGGAGTTGTTTCACTTTGTTTATTAATAGATCGTGCTATAAAGCAAAGATGTAAATGGTGTTTGAAATCTAAATCGTGCGTATGTTTCAGAATTCGCCTACAGTAAGGCGGATGTCTACGAGATTTATTGGCATTGATGCTGGAAGAGGGTCCCGGTTGTGCTCCTGCCAATATGAGAGATAGATTAGAGGATCAAGGTGAGTTTTTTTACTCCCCGTGTTACAGTTCTATAGTTCCAATCAGAGCTACCATGGGAAGGGATTCGACCCCTTATGTTGTCGTAGTTCTGGTAGAGTCAGGAGGAGGTTGAGTTGTTTATCCTCTAGCATGTTCAGGAATATCAAAGGGAAGAGATTTTGAGAAATCATTTCAAAGGTTAACCCGAGTAGTGACATTTCAAAATCAACTTTTGAAATTAATGGCAGGGTCCAGGGGAAATACTTTCGAGAGCTCTAGTGCCCGTGGGTTTTGAGCCTAAATCCCCTAGCTTTTAAGGATCAGTACTTGCCATAGGAACTTTAACGGGTTCGTGTTAGTAAGTTTTTGTACCTAAAGCAGATATTCACGAATATAGTGTAAGGTTTTATTCTTTGGCCCAATATGTTTTAGATAGGGTGCAGAATACGAGGGATAAAGTATATCGATTAGATTAGATTTTGGAGCCCATATAGTCTGAGAGTGTTTGGAAATGTCTATCCAGACAGAAATGACTACTGCTCGGATGCTAGTATTTTCTCAAAAGACGGATGATCTGATTCACCGTCTCCCAAGTACTGACAAAGAAGTAGAACAGAGTAATAAGATCAGTTCGACAAGACTACTTAAGGACCCTCGTAGTGCTTGGCTACCCCGATAGCCAGACATTCAATTTCTCCTTGATATTCAGTCCCTAGATTAGACTACAGTTTGTTTTAGCCCCCGTTTCCAAGATAGGCAGTGACAGGACGTGGTAAAAGGAAAGGTAAAAGAGCAACTTCAGGTTTGACACTGATTCTATATGTTAAGTGGTTAAGTTGTAATTTTTACTTTTTTCGTGATATTTCCTAAAAGTATGAATGGGAAATCGGCATTGGAGTAAATCATAACTCCTGTGGTAGTGTATAAATTTGCTTAGGGTTAGAAAAGTTACCAATTATATGGTACTAAAGCATGCCTAACTTACATAAGACAAATAGATGGAGTTGAGTAAGTACAGTTCGATATGAAGCGGCAATAGAAAGAGGATGTGCTTATGAAAAATGGAATTTATATTTATGATGCAAGTCAAGGAAAAGTTAAATATGTTATGGATAAAGTTACAGCTACCGAGGTATAACCGTCACTTGAGGACAAATAATTTTAAGGGAGAGAGGATTTACACCCCATTTTTTTTGATGATTATTTGATATTTATATATTGTATTTAGGGAATTCTAGGTTGTATGTTGGCCGTAGGTGAGGAGGGAAACATGTGCAAAGGGAAAAATGAAGAGTATGTGAAGTTTATAAGTAAGGGTCAATCTTAAACGGACATATCTACAAATATATAAATATTTAAAAGTTCTATAACCTATCAAATGAAAGATACTTGAGTGTAGTTTACAGTGAAAAAAATCGCTCATCAATCAGAGTTCGGATTAAAAAGTTATGCCCGTTTGAAGACAACACTATTGGCAGGAAAAGTGCTGTGGCGCGCAGGCGCCGAGACAGGCAGGTAGCAGGCGCGCGCGCGCGAGGGCACGTCGCATAGGCACCGTATGCGGGCACTGCTCAGCCCGCCTATGTGAAGTAATTTTGAGTTAAAAAGCTCATTTCTACTCCGTTTCATCTCATTAAATTCACAGAATTAAAAGCCCTATCACATGGTGAAAAGATATCCTAGGTAAGAAACTTCACTCTTGTCTCTTTTGGGCTTTAGGAAGAGACCCTTGGAAGAAAGTCATGGCTTGTTGTTGTCTTTTTGTTGATTGTAGTGTCATTGCATTTTTAGCTGGTTCTAGGTAGAGGAAAGAGTAGGAGTCTACTCCTACTTAGCTAATAACATCTCCAAGAAAGGGTAAGTAATTCCCTTTTTGATATCTTTGAGTTTATGAGGTTAAAACTTCGAGAATGTTGTAGTATTGTGTTGTTGTTTCTTTGTGTGTTTTTGTGGAATGATGCTGCCCAACTTTTCCAGAAATTCTGTGAAGTGATGTTGCTTCTTGTTGTGTTTGTAAATTGGACTAGGAACGAGCCTTAAGGTGTAAGCTTGAAAGGAAGGTTTTCGGCAAAATTAGAGTCGACGTGCCAAGGTATGTAAAGGCGTCCCTTTTCTTTTTTTTCAAGCACGAAATTAAGTCATTGAAAGGATCAATATTCCAATGTTTTTAAAATCATATTGAGGTATGTATGATTCTGTCCAAAGGGTTGGAAGTACTTGGCATTAAGCTTGAATCGTTAAGAATGGTTGAAGCGAACAAATGTGAAGTGAAAGAGGTAATTTTTATATGATTGTTGTCGTAGTTGTAAATTGAGTATGAAATCCCCTTAACATGGGCACCATAAGCTGGTCCTTTGCATTATATTGTGTATGTGATATTGAATATATATTAAGATTTGGTCACTTAGTTTAATTGGTAAGAAATGCTAAGATGATGCCATGTGATCGAACTTAAGCTAAGAAGATGACACTAAACCGATTGAGGGTAAACGAGCTTATTGAAATGATGTTTTCATAATATGGTTATTCCCTCCTATAAGTTTATGTTTAAAGTGCTTAAGGTAAAAATGAGATTTTATGTTTTCCCTCCTTAAAGCTAAGCAAGCGTTGCATAACGAATAAGTTAAGTCAATAAATGTTAATGAGGAAAGCATGGCTAAGTTGTTACTCTTTTTGTAAAGTTATAAAAAGGGAAGATAAGAGTAAATGTTAGACCTTTTAAGGTAATAAGTGAGTAATATGCTCTCTACCCATAATTTCTTTCTAGAACCTTTGAACAACATTAAAATATAAGCAAGACGAGGTTTAGCAAATAAAGTTGTCAATTAGGTAAAGAGGTAAGTGTGTATAAGAATTGATGGAATAGTGAACACGAGAGTAAAGACTAGAGTGTAGAGTGAATCATTTTTGGCAAACAAGTTAAGATGAATAAGGAAAGTAGAGCTAATGGTTGTTAAATTAGACGATTCGGGTTACGATTGTGAACAAGTTAGGCAAATAGCTAGGAAGATTAACCCTATTCTAAAGACGTGTAGTAAAAGAGTTATAAATAAAGTTGTTTCTGTTCAGTATGTGTTAAGTTGATGAATGGACAGTAAAGTGTTAACTACCTCTGAAATGACTAGAATCGAATGTTTTTGAGATAGTAACTTAAGTTAAAGTGAAGTTTCTTGTTATGTTTTCAAATGATTTATTAAGTTATCCATTCCGGTGTTGAAATTATCTTTCAAATCTTAGAGGGGTAAATCCTAAAGGTTCTAAGCTACGCATAGTGATGCCTAGCTTTCATAAGCTCCTCAGTTAATTACAAGTTGTGTAAGTCAATCCAACATCGTCCGAATTACGGCTATAAGTCTTTTTTTGTCTATAAGGCAGCACTTAGAGAGTTGCTTATGAGTTCCCAAGTTGAACAAATCCCAATCTCAGATTCTTAATTTACGTCTTCACGTCCCTAAATTATGTTGAAGTGTGTTATGCTAATCTAAGAAGTTTTCAAGAGATCATATTCTGAGAATCATGCTAATGTCTCGTTCACGTATTTGAAGTTGCATACAAGTCTAAGAACTCAAGTCTTTGTAAGTCTTTCCAGTAAGAAGTCTTAATGTATATGATTTTCAAGTTATAACCTACAATTGAATTCTTTCAGTTATATTCAAGTCATACATCCATATGTTTAGCTCTTGTTGAGTTATAATTTGAATTTTCTAAATTCAGAGGAGAGATTCTCCCATGTACCAATATTCCTAATGTCTAAGTAAGTATAAGCACATGCTATGATACTGATCAGTCAAGCTCAGAACATTGAATATGAGGAAGTCTCTTAGAGGTCACTCGACAAACTAAATACGAGTTTATACGTTATAGAGATCGCATACGTTGTATGTCTGTAGTTCGGCTCTCAGCTCTATGTATATGGTAAGCATTATGACAAATAACTCCAAGTTCCAAGTTATAATTTTCATGTTTTCCTGCAAATAAGACAAATGAATTAAGAACTATATGAGCTCATCGACGTGATACGTTTGATAATAGAATTCAAGTATATAGTTGTGATATATGTAAAAGAACCACCCTATGGGCAGTATATATATGTAGTTTCCAGATGTTAAAGGATTGTATAGAAATGAGAATCTATGTACTTCTACTCAAGCAATACGTGAGATATGTAAGATTATTTGTAGGACATTGCTTATAAGCCCACTAAAGTTCTTATGTTGTCTAAACCTCCTGAAGGTCCATCGAGTCACTGAGTTGACATGTTTATATATAATTTGAAAGCATTAGTGATATATGTGCATATTTGCTAATTTTACATGGTATATTTTCTCACTTGCATTTATATGTTACGAAAGAGGCCTATTCCGGCCATAGATTTATCATTTGTCACTTCAATGCCATATTATTTAAATTGACTCAATATTACTCCAATCGGCCCCATTTATGATTATGATTGAGAATATTTTTATTTTATCGCGGTATGTACACCGGCTAGAGATATTTTTATTTTATCCACATATGATACACCGACCGGAGATATTACTATTTTACCTCAGTTTGATACACCGGCTGGAGATATTTTATTTTATCCGGTAGTATACATTGACTGGAGGCATTTTTTATGGCTTTTATGGTTGGCTGGCTACCGGAATTACAGTTATAGTTTTTCTTGTGCATTACTTGGTTGCGTTTGCATTTTTGTATTGACTTATTGTCAAGTTTCAGTTTCTAGGATTCCAGGTTGTTACTGTTCCTTATTTTTGGGCTTAGTTATCATTGTTATCTTATATATTACAGTTTTCAGCCTTACATACTAATACATTTCATTTGTACTATCGTCCCTTCGCCTGGGGACCTGCGTTCGTGCCGCAGGTGCAGGCAGAGGCTGGGATTGCTAGTTGTAGTAGCGGTTCGTGAGATCAGCGGATGTGCTGGTATGCTCCTTTCTTCCTAGAGCTAAGGCATAGTTATTTCAGCTGTAGCTTTGAGTTATAGTTATGGGTAGGTCGGAGACCTGTTCCAACCATCGGTTTAGTTTACTCATTAGAGGCTCTATGGACTTTGTATCTATAGTATTATTCTGTTTGTCGCCTTGTCAACTTTCCGTTGCTTGGTTTAACACAATCATGGACTTATCGGCATTTCAGTTATTTATTTGTGGTAGTTGAGACCTTATGGGTCCAGATGTTTACTCCAGTTGATTGTGACAGGTGGCCTGGAAGGTCTAGGTGTTACAGTTACAGATGCTATATAGTCGACTTCCCGGTCAGTCAAGTATCGGGAGCCAGTTGCGCCCTCCCCAAATTTTGGAGCGTGACAAACTTGGTATCAGAGCGAAGTCGTATCCCATAGAGTCCACAAGCTGTGTCTAGTAGAATTTTGCTTATGAGTATGTTGTGTACCATTATAATTAGGATGCTACAGGGCATTTAGGAGTTGTTTCACTTTGTTAATTAATGGATGTGCTATAGAGCAAATATGTAAGAGGTTTTTGAAATCTAAATCGTGCCTATGTTTCAGAATTCGCCTACAATAAGGTAGATGGCTACAAGATTTATTGGCATTGATGTTGGAAAAGGGTCGCAGTCGCACTCCTGCCAATATGAGAGATAAATTAGAAGCTCAAGGTGGGTTTTTTTTACTCCCCGTATTACAGTTCTCTAGTTCCAGTTTGAGCTACCATGGGAAGGGATTCAGCCCCTCATGTTGTCCAAGTTCTGGTAGAGTCAGGAGAAGGTAGAGTTGTTTATCCTCCAGCACCTTCAAGTATATCAAAGGGACGAGATTTTGAGAAATTATTTCAAAGGTTAACCCGAGTAGTGACATTTCAAAATCAATTGTTGAAATTAATGGCAGGGTCCAGGGGAAATCCTTTGATAGCTCTATTGCCTGTGGGTTTTGAGCCTAAATCCCTAGATTTTATGAATCAGTACTTGCCACGGGAACTTCAATGGGTTCATGTTAGTAAGTTTTTGTACCTAAAGCAGATATTCACGAATATAGTGTCAGGTTTTATTCTTTTGCCCAATATGTTTTAGATAGGGCGCGGAATACGAGGGATAGAGTATATCGATTATATTAGGTTTGGGACCCCATCTGGTCTGAGAGTGTTTGGAAATGTCTACCTAGACAGAAATGACTACTGCTTGAATGCTAGTATTTGCTCAAAAGACGAACGATCTGATTCACCGTCTCCCAAGTATTGACAAAGAAGTAGAACATAGTAAGAAGACTAGTTCGACAAGACTATTTAAGGACCCTTGTAGTGCTTGGATACCCCGGCAGCCAGACATTCAGTTTCTCCTTGAGATTCAGTCTCTACTTTGTCCCTAGATTAGACTACAGTTTCTTTTAGCCCCCGTTTCCAAGATAGGCAGTGACAGGCTGTGGTAAAAGCAAAGGTAAAAGAGCAACTTCAGGTTTGACACTGATTCTATATGTTAAGTGGTTAAGTTGTAATTTTCACTTTTTTTGTGATATTTTCTTAAAGTATGAATGGGAAATCGGCATTGGAGTAAATCATAACTCCCGTGGTAGTGTATAAATTTGCTTAGGGTTAGAAAAGATACCAATTATATGGTACTAAAGCATGCCTATCTTACGTCAGACAAATAGATGGAGATGAGTAAGTACGGTTCAATATGAAGCGACAATAGAAAGAGGATGTGCTTATGAAAATGGAATGTATGTTTATAATGCAAGGCAAGGAAAAGTTAAAGATGTTATGACTAAAGTTACAGCTACCGAGGTATAACCCTCACTTGAGGACGAATGTGTTACACCCCGTAAGTTCTTGACACTTAGTTGGCCTATTCACATATTAGTTAAAGAGTTTTAGAATGCCATACGTGCGAGAAAAGGGCCCGGAGAGAGATCGGACAAGCGCCAAGTCGGAGCGTCGCAAGGCAAATGCGACTTATAAATCGCATTCGACAAATGCAACTTAAAGGCCCCAAGTATATAAGGCTCCCACTTCGTTTTAAATCATTTTCCCTTTGTATAATTTCCAGTAAACGAACAGAAACAGAGGGGAATGAAGGGTTTGATTAAATTTCCTTCCGTTTACGCCATCAAACGCAGTCCAAACTCAAAAAACTTCGGGTAGCGAAGTATAAAGCTGCAGGGAGCATTCCTGCGGAGTTAGTTTCACGGAATTTGGCCAGCGAATCGTCGTCATGCCAAGCCAAGGTAAGTGGAATTTCTCCAAACTAGTGTTAATATACTCCCAGCATTAAAGTTAGTATTCTCCCTTCTAGACTTCCGAGAAATAGCGAGTTTTCAGCCGTTCTTTGATAAGTCGAAGAATAGGCAGTAGGTATATCCATAAGTATGGTTTCTTTCCAAAATAATAGTAGAATTAATTCTATTCTTTCATGAATATGAATACAGTTGGGAGAAATAGTTGAATACAAGCCGAGCTACGCTAGTTTATCAGAAAGTCGGCAGTTGAGGTATGTAAAGCCAGTTTCTTTCGGCAAGCTAGTAGTTCTAGTATAGCAAAATAGTACGAATTTCAGTAGAGTGTTTCAAAAGTCATATATTATGTTCAGTATGAAATTTAGTAAGCATGTTAGAAATATAATACAGTGTTCAACATGAAATTCAGTAAAAAACAATATAAGTCCCAGCAGAATATTCCAGAAATATTATTACAGATTCAGTATATTTCAGTATAAGATTCAGTACATTTCAATATGAGATTCAGAACAGAATACCAAAGCATAAATATTATTATCAGATCCAGTATATATATTACATGTGCTTATTGCTATTTGTGGAGACATGATTATTCTGTGTTGGGCACCCTTAGAGCCTCTTTGACCGCCCCAGGGTTAATAGTTGTGTCGACTCGTCCGCAAGAGGGTGAGGATACGTCGCTCTACGGAGTGGCATGCCGTCCGCCAACAGACGAAGATGGGATGTAGATTCCCCATAGCAGGCTGATCAGCACTATACCACACCCCCTATCGAGCGCTTGCGCCCGGGGTGCAGATTTTAGATTTTAGGAGTCCTCCGAACTCAGCTACAACTATAGTCAAGGGCCCCGACGAGCCCAAGTTTCATACCCAGGGGGCCGGCATGATGCTCATAGTTACTAGGTGGATGGTATGACCTGGATAGGGGTACATAGATTGTGTGCTGGTTGGTACCTTACGGCTTATGGGGGCTGGTAAGGTTCTTGTATGGTATGTTGTGTTAGTTATTAATAGATAGAAAGTAGACCGCCATGTTATCAGGTACTCATAGATGAGGAGAAGATCCCTCTTAGTTCCAGCCAGCGTACAGAGTCTTCAGCTCCTGTCATCCGGAGCTTGACAGCTAAAGGTTTACTTCCTTTTTTGTTTGTACAGTATGGGTAGGCCGGGGCCCTGTCCCGACCATCTTATTTTCCTTCGAGGCTTGCGGATTGTATATTCCCTATAGTTAGTTTTACTGGTCGTGTGGGGCCGTATGTATGTTTCAGTTTGCATGTGATGGCCGTGTGGGAACTTGTTCAGTTGTCAGTTGGTGACCTTGTTGGTCACAGATCAGTTCAGCACTTGATTATACTTTTCAGTGATAACTAGCCAGCATGGTGGCCTTGTCGGCCCGTATAGGTTCCCTTATGTTCAATTGTTCTGGGTAGCTGTTGTATTCCTACAGGTGGCTATAGACCTTGTCGGCTGGAGGCTATATTTACAGTCGTTATATAGTCCGTTGTTTTCAAAAATCAAGAATTAGAGCCAGCCCGGCACCAGAAGTTCTTAGGCTCAGTAGTCCAGCAGTCCAGGTCCTAGTAGGGCACCAGGTGCCAGTCATGCCTCCCAAGGAGGGGCGTGACAAACTTGGTATCAGAGCAGGTCGTATCCCAGGGAGTCTGCAAGTTGTGCTAAGTAGAGTCTTGTCTATGGATGTGTTGTGCACCACATACCATACGCAGGAGGCTGCAAGGCATGATTGGGTGGTTACTCTTTCTTCATATTCAGTCGTGCCATAGAGCAGTACAGTATAGGGTTGAGTCCCTAAAGCTTATTATACTCTTTTTTTACAAATAAAATATTAGATCAGCGACATCCTATCGCAGGCAGAAGATTGGACATAGCAGCAGGAGGGGGCACCAAGATGCCTCAGCCTCGTTTAGAATCAGCCCGATTTGAGGGCGATACAGAGGCATCGTCCCGATCTTCTCAACAGTCTCCACCCCATCAGGAGCCAATCGGGACGACACCACCTCGGACAGTTCCTATACCTACACCATTTGACCAGGAGGTCAGGAGTGCAGTAGTTATGTTAGCGCAAATGATGGCTACTCACTGCCAGTCAATGCCACCTACAGCGGCAGAATCACTAGGTGGGCCTGGTAGTTCGAGGGTCCGAGAATTCCTGGCACTAGGTCCCCCAAAGTTTATCGGGACAGATCGAACAGAGGACCCCCAGGACTTCCTGGATCAGATGCAGAGGATTTTTTGGGTAATGCATGTTACATCTACAGAGTCGGTCGAATTGGTGGTATTCCGATTGCGGGATATTGCTGTGTTGTGGTATGAGAATTGGGAAAGGCCTTGAGGGAGAGATGTTGCTCCTCCGACCTGGTCCAGCTTTTCAGAGGCCTTCCTAGACCGTTATCTACCACGAGAGATCCGACAGGCCTGGATGGACCAGTTTTTACACCTGGAGTAGGGGGCAATGAGTGTTTGAGAATACGCCCTGCAGTTCGATTCTTTGGCCTGATATGCTCCAGCCTGTAGACACCACGCCATCCAGAGTCCACCGGTTTGTTATGGGGATGAACCCAGAGTATATTGAGGCCTGTATGACAACTACTTTGCGAGAAGATATGGATATTGCTCGAGTACAGGCTTTTGCTCAGACTATTGAGGGCCTCAGACAGCGGCAACAGGATAGCAGACGAACGAGTCAAGAACAGCGCCGCCGGGACAGGTCAGATGAGTTACAGGGGGTTATTCGGAGAGGGCCTAGGCCACGGTTGTCAGATAGGCTACCTAGATCTCTGCCTCCATCACAACAGCAGAGGGGTAGATTCAGTTGCCGAGGACAGTCAGAGTCCAGTGAAAGTTCTCGAATAGTAGATTCACCCCAGTAGAGGAGGGCAGAACAGAGCAGGTATACACTACCACTTTGCCCTATTTGCAGCCGACGCTAATCTGGAGCTTGCAGATATGGCTCCACAGGGTGTTATACATGAGGATAGGAGGGTCATGTGATGAGAGATTGTCTAGCCAGGGATCAGGGTGACCGGGATAGATAGGACAGGGCATCAGTAGGGTCGCGAGCTCCAACAACCCCGGTAGGGCGCAGGCCCTCAGTTTCAGCAGGCAGAGGCCGAGGCAGATCAGGGGCCTCTAGTTCAGGTACGGGCCCAAGCCGTACATACGCATTATTAGGGAGACAGGATTCAGAGGCGTCTCCAGATGTTGTGATAGGTATGATGACTATATGCTCTCATCCTGCTTATGTATTAATCGATCTGGGATCTACCTTGTCCTATGTTACCCCATTAGTGGCTCGAAAGTTTAGTATTATACCAGAATTGCTTTGGCAACCCTTTTCAGTATCTACACCCGTCGGTGACTCTATCATATCCAAAAGGATTAATCGAGGGTGTACAGTAGAGGTTGCTAGCCGTCAAACCACAGCAGATTTGGTAGAGTTAGAAATGGTTGATTTTGACGCAATTATGGGTATGGATTGGGTAGCTCCATGCTATGCCAATGTAGAATGCTGGACCAAGACGGTCCGATTCCACTTTCCAGGGGAGGCAGTACGAGAGTGGAAGGGCAGTACAACTACGCCAAAAGGTAGGTTTATTTCCTATCTTCGGGCGAGAAAGTTGATAGCCAAGGGGTGCATTTACCACATTGTCAGAGTTCAGGATGTTCGGGTAGAGACTCCGACTCTCCAGTCTATTCCAGTGGTTAATGAATTCCCCGATGTATTCCCAGATGAGCTACCTGGCATTCCCCCAGAAAGGGAAATAGACTTTGCAATTGATTTATTACCAGGCACTCAGCCCATATCAATTCCCCCTTATCGCATGGCTCCTACTGAACTCAGAGAACTAAAGGAGCAGTTGAATGATTTGTTAGACAAGAGCTTTATTAGGCCGAGTACTTCACCTTGGGGTGTGCCAGTTCTGTTTGTTAGAAAGAAGGATGGTTCCCTTCGCATGTGTATAGACTATCGACAACTGAATAAAGTTACTGTGAAGAATAAGTATCCGCTTCCCAGGATAGATGATCTGTTTGATCAATTACAGGGAGCTAGATATTTCTTCAAATTGACTTAAGGTCCAGATATCATCTGGTTCGGGTTCGTGAAAGGGACATTCCAAAGACTGGCTTCAAGACCAGATACGACCATTTTGAATTCTTAGTCATTTCCTTTGGGCTGACGAATGCTCCAACTGTGTTTATGGACCTGATGAACAGTATTTGTAAACCATACTTGGACTTGTTCATGATAGTGTTTATTGATGATATTCTGGCGTATTCTCGCTCAGAGGAAGACCACCAGGATCATTTGCGGACAGTGCTCCAGATTCTCAGGGACCGTCAGCTATATTCCAAGTTCTCAAAATGTGAATTCTGGCTGAATTCAGTAGCCTTTTTGGGTCATATCATGTCGGATGCTGGTATACAGGTAGATACCCAGAAAATAGAAGCAGTAAAAGCATGGCCCAAACCTACCACTCCGACCAAGGTACGCAGTTTCCTGGGGTTAGCAGGGTACTACAGGAGGTTTGTTCAAGGATTTTCCACCTTAGCAGCACTTTTGACTAAACTGACGCAGAAGGCAGCAAAATTTCAGTGGACTGAGGCATGTGAGCAGAGCTTCCAGGAATTTAAAGATAGGCTAACATTAGCTCCAGTGTTAGCACTTCCAGAAGGTACAGAAGGTTATGCAGTTTATTGTGATGCTTCGGCTGTTGGGTTAGGATGTGTGTTGATGCAGCATGGTAAAGTAATTGCTTATGCTTTTAGACAGCTGAGAAAACATGAAAAGAACTATCCTACACATGACCTGGAATATGCCGCAGTGATTCACGCCTTGAAGATATGGAGACATTACTTGTATGGCATCCACGTGGATATTTTCACTGATCATAAGAGCCTACAGTATATCTTCACCTAGAAAGAACTAAACTTGCGGCAGCGTCGCTGGTTAGAGCTATTGAAAGACTATGGTGTGAATATTATGTATCACCCAGGAAGGGCCAACGTGGTGGCAGACGCCCTTAGCCATAAGTCTATGGGGAGTTTGGCATACTTACAACCTATGCAGCGGGAATTATCCCAGGAATTGCATCAGTTAGCCAGTTTACCCGTTTGTGTAGTAGAAATAGAGGACAACAGAGCGGTAATCCAGAACACCACAGTGTTGTCTTTAGTTGTGGAAGTTAAGGAACGACAATGTGAAGATGTTAGCCTGTTTCAGCTTAGAAACAGAGTTCAACAAGGAGAGGTGACAGATTTTCAGATAACCGAGGATGGGATATTGCGATATAAAGATCGCCTTTATGTTCCAGACGTTGCAGGGCTTCGCCAACAAATTATGGGCGAGGTACATTATGCCCGTTATTCTCTCCACCCAGGTTCAACGAAAATGTACCACAATATAAAAGAAATCTACTGGTATCCAAGAATGAAGAAGGGGATAGCAAAATTCGTAGCTCAGTGTCCCAACTGCCAGCAGGTAAAAGCTGAACATCAGAAACCAGGTGGACTGACTCAGGATATAACTGTGCCTCTATGGAAATGGGAAGCAGTAAATATGGATTTTGTAGCAGGATTACCCCGCACCAGGCGTAGATATGATTCGATTTGGGTGATTGTTGACAGACTAACAAAATCAGCTCATTTTCTGCCAGTAAGGGCTACCTTTTCCGCCGAGGATTATGCTGAGCTGTATATCAGAGAAATAGTCAGGTTGCATGGTGTTCCAGTGTCCATTATCTCTGACAGAGGGGCGCAGTTTATAGCTAAATTCTGGCAATCATTTTAGAGAGGCTTGGGGACGCAGGTTAACCTGAGCACAACTTTTCATCCTCAGATAGATGGGCAGGCAGAACGCACCATTCAAATGCTCGAGGATATGTTGTGAGCATGTGTGTTGGATTTTGGAGGTAACTGGTATAAACATTTACCACTCATTGAGTTCGCCTATAATAACAGTTACCATTCAGCTATTCAGATGGCGCCTTATGAGGCATTATATGGGCGAAAGTGTAGATCTCCAGTTGGTTGGTTTGAGGTAGGAGAATCAACATTGATTAGGCCAGATATCATTCATCAGTTAGAGGAAAAAGTAAAGCTTATGAGAGAACGTTTACTGACTACTCAGAGCCTCCAGATCTTATGCTGACGTGCGGCGCAGAAACTTGGAATTTAATGTGGGTGATTGGGTGTTTCTGGAAGTTTCGCCGATGAAGGGTGTAATGAGATTTGGCAAGAAAGAGAAGCTCAGCCCGAGGTTTGTTGGGCCTTATCAGATTCGTCGAAGAATAGGCCAAGTGGCATATGAGTTAGACTTACTTCCAGAGTTAGAATCAATCCACCCAGTTTTCCATGTATCAATGTTGAGAAAGTGCATAGAAGATCCCTCCAGAATTGTCCCAGTCCAAGATGTTCAGGTTACAGAGGAGTTGGCCTATGAAGATGTTCCAGTAGCCATACTAGACCGGCAGATCCGCAGATTAAGAACTAAAGATGTTGCTTCTATCAAAGTATTATGGCGTGACAGGAACCGAGAGGAAATGACTTGGGAAGCAGAAGAAGATATGAAAGCCAGATACCCTCAGTTATTTCAGACATAGTTAGTCAGAGGTATGTTGATATTGCTGTTTTATGAGTTGCTTTATAATCATGTGTATGAGTGAGATGTTGACTTCAGTTTATTATGTAATGGATGCTATAGTAATATATGGAGTACCTGCACTAGACTTTTCTGTGTTTCAGGATTTTTAAGATAGTCCATATTACAAGGGAAACTTTGCCGAAATTTTTCCAGAAAAGGTAGAGCAAGTTTAAATTTTTGTAAATGGAAGTAAACATTCGAGGAAGAATGTTCTTGTTCAGGATTTTAAACGACTACACGCAAGTGCACGTGGTCGAACAAGTAGTAAAATGGATAAAGTAAGCCAAGTATCAATCCCACAGGGACTGGACTAAGGTAATAATCGAATCAAGCGTTAATGAACTCTAACTCTAAGAATGCAGACAACCGTTTCAAGAAGATTTTGGGAGTTTGTTTCCTAATTTATACTAATCTAAAACAAATGTACAAATGGAGTCTGAACTATAGTAATGAGCATGCTGAGGCTAAAACGAACATGCAGGGAAGCAATTTATTGATACAAGTCGGTTAATCCTTCCTTCGGTTGCTAGTCAAGAATTATTGCCTATGGATTAAAACTCTCGTATTTAACCCAACTTAAGAATCATGAACCTTCCACCTACATTTCTATGATAAAAAGAAATTCATGTTCTAGCCATACAAAACCGATCCCTTAATTGACTAATACGACTTTCAGATATATTTCTATTCTGAAGGTAAATCAATTCTCAATTTTTCCAAACCAAGAAGAGATCATATCCTACCAATTCACAACTTTCCAATTTCTTTCTCTTTCAAGCGAAAACCGGATTTTTTAGATGTACATTAACATTAGCCAAACATTAATGCAGTAAGAACAAGAATTGATAGAACAACCATGGAAAAAAAGATGAAAAACCAAGATGATCAATAATTACATTCCACTACAAATGTTCTTAATCTCAGCAACAAGTGAAGTTAGCCACTCATTTGAGGATTAAACATCATCAAATGAGTATAAATCATACAAACAATTGAAATAAAGGAGAAAGAGATAGAGAAGAACCCTAAGATTGTCGTCTCCTCAACTGCCTGTAACCCACGTCCTTGCTCAACTAAGTCAGCCCCCATAAAAATAAACCTAAGTGTGCTATTTATACTGTGGGAATTTTTCCCAGAATAACAAGCAACGTGTCACGGAGTGTATCGCGGAGCACTGCACCGTGACACGATGCAAACGCAGACCCTTACTGGAATCCGGTCCTCCAGGTAATTATGCCCAACGTGCCACGACGTGCAACGCGGGGCTTGGCTAACGTGCCACGGCACCAACGCAAACCTTCACTGGAATTCCCTGTTCCAAGTAATTATGTCCAACGTGCCACGGAGGCAACGCAGACCTCCACTAGAACTTGGCCAATTTTAATCGTCCGGGGTAGAATGCCTCCGCGATGGCAGCGTGACACGGCTCCATCGCGGAGCCCCTTAATTTGCTGCATTTCCTTGGCCTTTTCCACTGCTCGCTTCCGATATCATTCCCGATTTCTCCCAACATGCATCTTAGCTTCCTAAAATTACATTTTTCCTGCAAAACAACACTAATCATGTTGGTTATTATAAATTCACATTTTAACTACAAATCACATGAGAATGTACAAATATCGATGGATAAACAAGACGAAATGAAGCATTTGAGTATCACTTGGGCATATAATTCTGCCCAAGATCACTTACCCCACACTTAAAACCTTGTTCGTCCTCGAACAACAATCTCACATCTCATGCAATTGACACCCAATCATAGCTACTTTGGCTCGACAATTCAAGCTACGGTTATACCGATTATTTAACATAGCAAATCATCAAGAAAACATGCATAGTCTCATCAATACAATGACATTCAACACATTAAGACCTCCTAGACTCTAGGATCGACTCTCGATCTCGGCAAACTCATGCAAATCAGCTGATCAAGACATCCGACACGAAATTCAATCTCTCGTCAAGCATGTGCCCTCACAACACAAGAGAATTTCCCGCTTTTCAATCATATGATCTCAAAAACATTACATGCAGGGGCATATGAAACACGATTTCGCTCTCTCTCCCAAAGAATTCACATGCATCATGTCATGACCCATAAGCTTGTCTCTAGTGTATTACTCCACTAATATAAGGACGCGTGATATAAGATCACGTAGGACTTAACGGGTTGTAATGTAAGCTAAGGAACTAGTAAATACTGGGCTGACCAATAATAGCAACTAGCATCCTTAAGCGCTTTTCAATACATCCCACCAACATTATGGGCATTGTTTCTTCCTTCATCCTCCCATTCTTGAAGTCTTTCTTTATTTTTATTCCCATATCTTTAAGCACACTCGACTTAATAACAAAGATTAGCTATACATCTTCATTTTATTAAATTCGGTTAGTGCACCCTTGACCTTTTCTTTACTTTCACCACTTCTGCTTTTCCTTTCTTTTCACAATTACCACTCCTTGACACTGTGGGAAAATTATTTTCTTGAGCGCTTAAGAGTTTTGGATCAAATTCACGAATAATGAAAAGAAGGGGTTAAGCTCGGTTTGTACCTTTTCGACGAAAGAAAAAATAGGCTAAAGGCTCAATAGGGCAAACTAGGATGTACTATCAAGGTAGGTATGATAATGGAAAAACTTTCGGTTAAATCAAAGAAATGCCTACATCCTTTCCTATAATACACATCCTTCATTTTGTTTCGTACACACACCAGGCAAGTTCTAGACACTTCACAATAGCATGGAAGAATCGAAACCTCACCTCACACTCATTGCACATGCTCAACTCAAGACTTATTCACAGACTCTTCAATCAGCTAATTACAAGAATTCAATATTTAGCCTCAATCACACCGAATCGAACTTTATGGCCTAGGTATCTCAACATGTTTCACATTTGCATGCTTTCATACGAATCATCTTTGCATATTTAATATCATGTACAACACGCAATAAGAATTCTGAACCATGAAATAGCGACACGTTTGGGAAACAGCCAAAGGAAAGAAAATAAAAGAAAGAAAAAAACTACTCCTATCGACTACATTTCCCTTAAGACGGTCGTCATCCATCCATCATAGGGAACGATCACTATTTTCGACTTCGGTTCAATGGGACAATTCTAGATAAAAGCACCGAAAACAAAGGCCGAGAAACTCAATAAAAAAAAAATTCAACAAAAATTTAAAAATATCGATAATTTCGATAGGGAAAAAAAATATTTACACAACCAGCTAACAACAATTCAACACAGCACACAACAACTTAACATTCATTACACCGAATTACAATACAAAATATACTCACAAAATCACAGGGTCACAATTTTTTCACAGGCACAACAACAAGACATGAACATAAACAACAACAAAACAACCGGCACCTAACTACTCCCACCCCACACTTAAACCGAACACTGTCCCCAGTGTTCATCAAATTCAACATAGCACAAAAGTAGGTGGTGAAACTCCCTGATCAGTCGAAGTATTCAACTTCTTCATCAGGTGCTGTTGCCTCGTCCCCCATATCTGAATCGCCCCCGCTATCCTCATCTGACTCAACATCTGAGCCATCGCGCCGTGTCTCATCATCTGTGGGGACATCATCATCAATGGGCTCCACAAAAGCTGGCCCCACTCGGCATAGAGCCCTGGCATTTTCACCAAAGGGGTAATCTAGCTCGAGCTTCCATAGCTCATCTTCTGTTGCTGGCCTCCCGCCTATTCTCAACTGCAGCATCTGCATCCCGAATATGCGGGCCATATACTGATCATCCCGAGCATGTCGCTCGGCTAGTGTGAGAACTGGCCCATGAGTGGTGTCGGGTGCCTTAGTTTTGGTGACGTCCAAGGCTCGCCTATCCATCTGGGGGATGTAGTCTAGGGCCTCCTCCTTGATGTCAAGGCCCCTCAGAAATGTGGTCAGCAAACCACCAAACCCGTACCTGTGCCCTTGATGCAAACGGGCTCTCTTTATGGAGGAGATGATCACTGCCCCAACATTAATCTCCAGCCCTTTCATCAGGGCATAAACCAAGCACACATGATCCCGGGTGACATCTGTCATGTGCACCCCCGGGATCAGGCAGGAACACACAATTTTGAGCCAAATCCTGGCTTCCCTGTTCATTTGAGAGTAGGGCAGTGTCTTATGGTAGCCCCTCTCCTTATGCTTGCTCCACCGCGCTGTCGAACAGGCTCCACACAACGTGCGTTTGATATCCGCATATGGTGGAGTTATGTTCAGCTGCCAGAGTACATGGGCGTCTGTGTCCCGCACCCCCAATATGGCATTCAGGTGGTGAGGCTCAAAGGTGACAACCTGCCCCCTTATCTTGACGGTGTGACTGCGGAGTGTCGGGTTCCAGTTTGCATAGAACTCCCGAATCAAGTGGAGATTGCACTTCTTGGGCTCTTCGAAGATGAAGTACAGCCCGACAACGTCAATCCTGTGTACGATTCAGGGGAATTCCTGTGCAAGTGGCTCCCTTGCAATGTGCTCCTCAGGGAAGTATTTGGTCTCCTTATGCTTGGCATACCATTTCTTCCCTTCGTCCGTCACCCATCGGGTTCCGTATTGACTGCGTTGGCCGTGTGGAACCGCTGGTGCTGCTGGGACTGCCATTCCCAGTCTAATTTTTTACTCCCGTCGCTTGATGTAGATGTGCCCTTTCCTTTGTCTTGCCTTCTTGCCATCGTTCCTGTCAAATCAAACAAACGGTCCCAATGTTATTCAAGTCAAAAATTTGCTTCGGTTAAGGTTGGGTTGAGTTAGGCAACCCACACTTAATCTTTAGCCACAATGAAAACAATTTGGCAAGACTATCATTCTTTTCCAATTTTTATCAATCAACATGCCTCGTGCATTCAGATAAGTCGATGGAATAATGACTAAGTACTACTTAGACTTCGTACAACTAATCACAATTTCACCATCAATTTCATTACATCACATAGCACTTAGCCCAAAATTTTTCTCAACAACACACAACCTTGCAATTCACCAATTCCTATGCAATTCATCAATTTCATTCTCTCAAAAATCCATTGTTTATTTAGCGTATTCACATTAAGCACAACACAATTCACCTCACTCAACATTTACAACCCCAAATTTTTTCACATTTCAACTACATTTAGTTCCTTCGTATTCAAATTCTAACCCTAGCTACAAATGTCACAAAAATTCGATCAAGCATGTATTTATCGAGTTCATACAATCACAATGATACTAAGAACATCAATGAACAATAACTTAAATGAATTCAAGCTCAATTTACACTTAGGGCAAGGTTTACTCACCTCACATGCTCAAAATCGAAAAGTTAGTCAAGAATTGAGATGAAGTTAAAGAACATACCTTTAATTTGATGAAATCGAAGAAAAGTTGAAGAAAACTCGTGCCTAGATCCGGGTCACGTTGGGGAAGGGGGGGGGGTTTGGGTGTTTGTCGCGGAGGGGATGATAAATGAGGAAACAATTAGGGAAATCGGGGTTAAAAAGGAGGATTTTCGCGTAACACCTCAACGTGTCACGGAGGGTAACGCGGAGCATCCCCTCCGTGACACAGAGCCAACGCGGAGGTGTTCTGGAATTTTACAAATTCTAGAATTACACCTCAACGTGTCACGGAGGGCAACGCAAAGGCTCTCCTCCGTGACACGGAGCCATCACGTAGGCTCACTGTTTTGCCACTTTTTATTATTTTTTGCACCTCGATTTTTCCTTTGCGATCCTTTGCATTTTTACCCTCCGTTCAACCTGAAATTCAGCTCACAACAAGAAATTGGTTAGAATTCATAGGTTTCAACATAAAATACAATTTTTGTTTTTATTTTTATTTTTCTATTTTTCTCTTTTCTTTTTTTTTTCTTTTCTTCTTTTCTAACTAATTCTACTCAAGTATTACAACAATTTCACGGGTTGCCTCCCGTGCAGCACTTGGTTTACCGTCGCGGCTCGACGTCATTAATGCTCAATCATCCACTAGAGTGATGGATGTTTTCTCTCGAATAACGTCCTCACCCCAATAATGCGTACACCGCTGCCCATTAACCACGAACGTGGCACTTCGATTTTCTTGCCACAAATCCACTGCCCCGTGTGGGGTGTCCTCAATTAGTGGTTTTCCCAATGGATCTAGAGAATCAACAATCTGAACAATATCTACTTTATCAAGCATGTTGATTGCTGAAAGCTCCTCATATACGGTCGGAAGCTTCGTGGCTTTGTACACTTCAAATACCTCCACCTTGTCGTGCGCCCGCATGGTTAGCTGCCCTGAGGCTACATCAATCAAAGCTTTCCCGATTTCCAAGAAAGGACGTCCCAAAATAAATGGGACTTCCCCGCTCAAAATCCAGCACGACAAAGTCTACCGGGAAGATCAGGAAGCCCACTTGCACCAGCACGTCCTCCACAATGCCATCTGGTCTGGCCAAAGAACGATCCGCTAGTTGCAAGATCACTGTCGTTGGTCTAGGACTTCCTAGCCCCAATTTCTTGAATATCGATGTCGGTATTAAGTTAATGCTCGCTCCCAAATTAAATAATTCGCGAGCTCGAATACTCTGCCCGACTGTAAGTTGAATTGTAAAGCTCCTAGGGTCTTTGAGCTTTTTGGGCAACCTATTTTGTATCCGGGAAGTGCACTCCTCCGTAAGCTCCACCGTAGCATACTCTGTCAACCTGCTTTTGTTCGCCATGATGTCCTTGATATATTTTGCGTACTTCGGCACTCACTGCAAAACATCAACAAGAGGTAAATTAATGTGTACCTATTTAAGCACCTCCATGAACTTTTTGAAACACGCTTCCTCCTTGCGTTTCTCTAATCTTTGAGGGAACGGGGGTGGTGGTCTTTCTGGTTCAACTTCCTTCTCCTTCCCCCTATCATCATTGTGTTCCCTCTCATTCTCCACTACTCCCGATTGCTGCGGTGGTCTTTCTGGTTCCACCTCCTTGAGTTGTAAACCACTCCTTGTGGTCATTGCATTCACTTGCTTGGGGTTGGGGTCAGTGTCACTCGGGAGTCCTACTCTCGGCCTGGTGTTTTGAGCTCCAACTAGTTGCCCAAATTGGTACTCCAGCGCCTTTGTAGCTAACTGATTGTTCTTTACATCAGCGGCCAATTTCACATAGTCAGCCTACAATTGAGCTTGGTTAGCTATCATCATTTTGAACATTTCCTCAATGCTAGGTGATGGTGGTGGTGGAGGTGCATTGTTGCTTCTGTATTGAGTCTGATAATTCTGCTTCCCTCCTTGATTTCTCTGTGCACCCTGATTCGAACTCTGCCCTTGATGGCTGTTACTCCCGAATAGAAATTCGGGTGACTCCTCCAATTAGAGTTGTAGTTGTTGCCATACTGTTGGTGATTATTTCTCTGTACATTACCAACGAAGTTCACTGAATCAGGATTCGCACCACAAAACTCAGCTGAGTGTTCATTATTGCCGCACACTTCACACCAAATCTGCTGCACTGCATTCACTGGGGCTTGAGACTGGTTCATACTCATATTGCTGAAGTGGGTGTTGAGTTGATTATGTAATGCAGCTATCTGTGCAGCGAATAGCTGTAAAACCATCCACTTCCAAGACTCCTGCTGCTTTCCTTATTCCACCTCTTGAAGAGTCCGCATTCCACTCTGGATTTCCTTGCGAAATACGGTTTAACAAAGTATACAGCTCCTCATAAGTCTTTTCTAATGCTTGTCCCGCAACTGGTGAGTCTAGCAAAATTTTTGTGTGGGGTTCCAAACCCTCTATGAAAGTATGCACCAGCACATCATTGGATTGGTGATGATGAGGACAATCCCATAACATGGATTTGAATTGTTCCCAAGCTTGATACAGATTCTCCCCTCTCTTTGTTTAAAACTTAGAATTTGACTTCTAAGTCTTGCTGTTTTACCGGATGGAAAGAACCGTATCAAAAATTTACGTGCAAGATCATCCTAAGTGGTGATGGAATTAGGTGGCTCAGCTTTCAACCACCTCTTTGCTTCTCCCAATAGTGAAAATGGGAACAATGTAAACCTTACGTAATCATATGATACTCCAGCGGGGATGTAAGTGTCACTTATCTCCAAAAAGTTTTGGAGATGTTGTTGTGGATCCTCGTGAGGGAGACCTGTGAATTGCCCGCTGGTGTGCAACAATTGCACCATATTCTGTTTCAGCTCAAACCTCTCTCCTGGCTCGGGTTTGCGAATGCTTGATGTAACATTGTTAGCATGTGGGATTGCCACTTCGCGAACCGGCCTAGCTGCCATTTCTTCGGGCACTAACACTGCCCTTACAAGTGGTGGATTCTGTTGTTGCTCCAGGATTGTTTGTCTGAGCAACTGAAGCTTTCTCTCTAGAGCTTCTCTCCTTTGATGATGGAATTGTCTTTTCGGCTCTAAGTATGAGTCCACCAGCTCCTTGTCTCTTGCCAGTGTTCAATAGAATTCGACATCTGCAAAAGACAGGCTAAGATCAAGTTGTCAGCACAATATAGAAATCGTAAACTAACACTTAAGCAAACAATTTTTACCAATTGCCAGTCCCCGGCAACGGCGCCAAAAACTTGTTCGGGATTTGAAATGACTACACGCAAGTGTACGTGGTCGAACAAGTAGTAAAATGGCTAAAGTAAGCCAAGTAGCAATCCCACAGGGACTGGACCAAGGAAATAATCGAATTAAGCGTTAATGAACTCTAACTCTAAGAATGCAGACAACAGTTTCAAGAAGATTTTGGGATTTTGTTTCCTAATTTATACTAATCTAAAACAAATGTACAAATTGAGTCTGAACTATAGTAATGAGCATGCTGAGGCTAAAACGAACATGCAGGGAAGCAATTTATTGATACAAGTCGGTTAATCCTTCCTAAGGTTGCTAGTCAAGAATTATTGCCTATGGATTAAAACTCTCGTATTTAACCCAACTTAAGAATCATGAACCTTCCACCTATATTTTAGTGATAAAAAGAAATTCATGTTCTAGCCATACAAAACTGATTCCTTAATTGACTAATACGACTTTCAGATATATTTCTATTCTGAAGGTAAATCAATTCTCAATTTTCCCAAACCAAGAAGAGATCATATCCTACCAATTCACAACTTTCCAATTTCTTTCACTTTCGAGCGAAAACCGGATCTTTTAGATGTACATTAACATTGGCCAAACATTAATGCAGTAAGAATAAGAATTGATAGAACAACCATGGAAAAAAAGATGAAAAACCAAGATGATCAATAATTACATTCCACTACAAATGTTCTTAACCTCAGCAAGAAGTGAATTTAGCCACTCATTTGTGGATTAAACATCATCAAATGAGTATAAATCATACAACAATTGAAATAAAGGAGAAAGAGATAGAGAAGAACCCTAAGATTGTCGTCCCCTCAACTGCCTGTAACCCACGTCCTTGCTCAACTAAGTCAGCCCCCTTAAAAATAAACCTAAGTGTGCTATTTTTACTAGTTGGAATTTTTCCCGGAATAACAAGCAACGTGTCATAGAGTGCATCGCGAAGCATTGCCTCCGTGACACGACGCAAACGCGGACCCTTTTTGGAATTCGGTCCTCCAGGTAATTATGCCCGATGTGCCACGGCGTGCAACGCGGGGCTTGGCCAACGTGCCACGGCACCAACGTGAACCTTCATTGGAATTCCCTGTTCCAAGTAATTATGTCCAACATGCCACGGAGGCAACGCGGACCTCCACTGGAACTTGGCCAATTTTAATTGTCCGGGGTAGAATGCCTCCATGATGGCAGCGTGACACGGCTCCATCGCGGAGCCCCTTAATTTGCTGCATTTCCTTGTCCTTTTCCACTGCTCGCTTCTAAGTCCATTCCCGATTTCTCCCAACATGCATCTTAGCTTCCTAAAATTACATTTTTCCTGCAAAACAACACTAGTCATGTTGGTTATTATAAATTCACCTTTTAACTACAAATCACATGAGAATGTACAAATATCGATGGATAAACAAGACGAAATGAAGGATTTGAGTATCACTTGGGCATATAATTCTGCCCAAGATCAGTTCTTAAGGGGGGAAGGATGTTACACCCTGTAAGTTCTTGACACTTAGTTGGCCTATTCACATATTGGTTAAGAGTTTTAGAATGCCATACGTACAAGAAAAGGGCCCGGGGAGAGACTGGACAAGCGCCAAGTCAGAGCGTCGCAAGGCAAATGCGGCTTATAAATCGCATTCGACAAATGCGACTTAAAGGCCCCAAGTATATAAGGCTCCCACTTCATTTTAAATCATTTTCCCTTCATATAATTTCCAGTAAACGAACAGAATTAGAAGGGAATGAAGGGTTTGATTAAATTTCCTTCCGTTTACGCCGTCAAACGCAGTCCGAACTCAAATTAACTTCGGGTAGCGAAGTATAAAGCTGCAAGGAGCATTCCTGCGGAGTTAGTTTCGCGGAATTCGGCCGATGAATCATTTTCACGCCGAGCCAAGGTAAGTGAAATTGCTCCAAACTAGTGTTAATATACTACCAGCATTAAAGTGAGTATTTCTCTCTTCTAGACTTCCGAGAAATAACGCGTTTTCGGCCGTTCTTCGATAAGTCGAAGAATAGGCAGTAGGTATATCCATAAGTATGGTTTCTTTCCAAAATAATAGTAGAATTAATTCTATGCTTTCGTGAATATGAATACAGTTGGGAGAAATAGTTGAATACTAACCGAGCTACGCCAGTTAATAAGAAAGTCGGTAGTTGAGGTATGTAAAGCCAGTTTCTTTCGGCAAGCTAGTAGTTCTAGTATAGAAAAATAGTACGAATTTCAGTAGAGTGTTTCAAAAGTCGTATATTATGTTTAGCATGAAATTCAGTAAAACAGTATAAGTCCCAACAGAATATTCCAGAAATATTATTACAGATTCAGTATATTTCAGTATAAGATTCAGTACATTTCAATATGAGATTTATAACAAAATACCATAATATAAATATTATTATCAGATCCAGTATATATATTACATGTGCCTATTGCTATCTATGGAGACATGATTGTTTTGTGTTGGGCACCCTTAGAGCTTCATTGACCGCCCCAGGGCTAATAGCTGTGTCGACTCGCCCGCCAGAGGGTGAGGATACGTCGCTCTATGGAGTGGCATGCCGTCCGCCAGAGGACGAAGATGGGATGCAGATTCCCCATAGGAGGCTGATCAGCACTATACCACAACCCTTGTCGAGCGCTTGCGCCCGTGGTGCAGATTTCAGATTTCAGATTTCAAGAGTCCTCCGGACTCAGATACAACTATAGTCAAGGGCCCAGCGAGCCCAAGTTACATACCCAGGGGGCCGGAAGGATGCTCATAGTTACTAGGTGGATGGTATGACCTGGGTAGGGGTATATAGTTTGTGTGCTGGTTGGTACCTTACGACTTATAGGGGCTGGTAAGGTTATTGTATGGTATGTTGTGTTAGTTATTAATAGATAGAAAGTAGACCACCATGTTATCAAGTACTCATAGACGAGGAGCATATCCGTCGTAGTTCCAGCCAGCGTATAGAGTCTTCATCTCCTGTCATCCGGAGCTTGACATCTAAAGGTTTACTTCCCTTTTTGTTTGTACAGTATGGGTAGGCCGGGTCCCTATCCTGACCATCTTATTATCCTTAGAGGCTTGCGGATTGTATATTCCATGTGGTTAGTTGTACTGGTCGTGTGGGCCATATGTATGTTTCAGTTTGCATGTGATGGCCGTGTGGGGCCTTGTTCAGTTGTCAGTTGGTGACCTTGTCAGTCACAAATCAGTTCAGCACTTGATTATACTTTTCAGTGATAACTAGTCAGCATGGTGGCCTTGTCGGCCCGCATAGGTTCCCTTATGTTCAGTTGTTCTAGGTAGCTGTTATATTCCTACAGGTGGCTATAGGCCTTATCGGTCGGAGGTTGTATTTACAGCCGTTATATAGCCCATTGTTTTCATAAATCCCGAATTAGAGCCAGCCTGGCACCAGAAGTGCTTAGGCTCAGTAGTCCAACAGTCCTGGTCCTAGTAGGGCACCAGGTGCTAGTCATGCCTCCCAAGGCGGGGCGTGACAAATGATTTTAATGGGGGGAGGATGTTACACCCCAAAATTTTTTTGATGATTATTTTATATTTTTATATCGTAATAAGAGAATTATGGGTTGTATGTTGGCCGTAGGTGAGGAGGGAAACATGTGCAAAGGGAAAAGCGAAGAGTATGTGAAGTTTGTAAGTAAGGGTCAAATTTAAACGGACATATCTACAAATATATAATGATTTAGAAGTCCTATAACCTATCAAATTCAAGATAGTTGAGTGTAGTTTACAGTGAAAAAAATCGCTCGTGAATCGGAGTTCAGAGTGAAATGTTATGCTCGTCTGAGGATAACACTATTGACAAGGAAAGCGCTGTGGCGTGCGGGGACCGAGACAGGCAGGTAGCAGGTGCACGCGCGCGCGAGGACACGTTACATGAGCGCTGCACGCGGGCATCACCTAGCCCGCCTATATGAGGTAATTTTGAGTTAAAAAGCTCAGTTCTACTCCGTTTCACCTCATTTGTTTTTCAAAATTCACAAAATTAAAAGCCCTATCACTTGGTGAAAAGATATCCCAGGTAAGAAACTTCACTCTTGTCTCTTTTGGGCTTTGGAAAGAGACCCTTGGAAGAAGGTCATGGCTTGTTGTTGTCTTGTTGTTTGATTGTAGTGTTGCTGCATTTTTAGCTGGTTCTAGGAAGAGGAAAGAGTAGGAGTCTACTCCTACTTTAGCTAATAACATATCTAAGAAAGGGTAAGTAATTCCCTTTATGATTTCTTTGAGTTTATGAGGTTAAAACTTGGAGAATGTTGTAGTATTGTGCTGTTGTTTCTTTGTGTGTTTTTGTGGCATGATGCTACCCAATTTTTCTAGAACTTTGGTGAAGTGATGTTGCTGCTTGTTGTGTTTGTAAATTGGACCCGGAAGGAGCCTTAAGGTGTAAGCTTGAAAGGAAGGTTTTCGACAAAATTAGAGCCGATGTGCCAAGGTATGTGTCACGACCCGAACATAGACCCCGATCGTAACACTAGATAAGAAACCCCGAGAGGCCCCAAGTCGACTCATGGCATAAGTATACATCTAACTTCATTCTCTTTGAGTGAAAAACTGAACGTAAGGCATAGCGGAAACGTAAACATATCATAATGTAACATAACATAGGGAATTCACTAGACATACATGCAAGCTGAGTGCTACATACAGTCTGAAAGCCTCTACTACATATGATGGGTTGATGGGACAATACCCCCACTAACCCGGCGATGTACTGAAACATAAATAACATAAATGTCTGTCAAACGACCCTCGAAACATGAGGACTCACCAATAAGCTGAAGGTGAACTCTGAGATGATCTATAGATGAGGGTGAACTTGAGAGCCGGGTCCTATATCATGAAACAATACAACATAGAAAGTATGTGGTCAGTATGTGGAATGTACCGAGTATGCAAGGTAAGTAAAACAGACATTTAAAATACATGAAAACTCATAAAACATCATGAGTGTAGGACATCATGCTCATATCATAAATATCATGACATAACGTAAGGATCAAGGTTTTCAAATCATTCATTTTCATAATCATAAGAGAAACTTTATCAAATCATCACTCGAGCCAATATCATGAACATAACAATGCATAAAAACATGCAGAACAATAGGAGGACTTGTCATAACCAACACCATCATGGTAGAGCCTTTCATGATGCCCCAACTATCTCACTTAAGTAGGCAGAGTCGCCCATGGTTTGCCAGGCGAGGGACGTGCATTATGTGATATCACGAAAAGAGGGTATCATTATCATTGTAATATATCATTATAGACCCATAGTGGGTCTTCGTTACGAGACACAGGCATAGTCCTTTGAACGCCGGGCTGCTCGGTGCTAGACAAGGCTCCCAAAAACATGCATATAGGCTCATACATAAATCAATAACATCATTCATGTAGATTCATGGTTAAAATAAACATTCATCATTCATTGATCACCATTAAACATGGTTATCCAAGAAACAAAGGCCCTTTATTCGGCCAACATCATAAATCGATAAATCATGAGAATCATTTCATAAATCGTAAATCATTCATCATCATGTGGAAATTTTCCAATACTTTACAATACTCAATTCATTCAAAAACATGCTTACAAACATGGGTAACTTGAAAATGTGCTTTTTATCATCAATAGTTCATAAATCATAAGTTCCATGCATACTTGAAATCATGCACATAACTTGTAAATCATCAAATCATGTCGGCTATTTGAATAAACCCATATTCAATCAAAGATCATGCCGGGTTTGTAAATATGAACAATTGAAGTGTAGATCATAAATCGGTTCATCATATATCATGCATAAGTAGGCTTAATTGAGTAGAGATTGAAATCAATAAATTTATAATCAAATATAGTTGTAAAATATGATCAAAATCCATAAAATATGATGTAAATCATAGATCTTAAAAGCCCATAGCAGATCATTAGATTTTCACAAAAATTGAATTAAAACTCCATGAGATTTTTGGTGGAATTTCATAAACTAATAGAGGATAGGTGTGGGTGTAAACAAAAACACCCATTCGTAACCCTACATACCTGGTTGGAACTAAACTCTACACTCTCTTGATTACCCAAGAGGAAAGTTGGGGAAGAAAGCCTTGAAATCACCTTGATCACCCCTCTATCACCCTTCTATTCCTTTACATGCATGAATGAATACTTAGGCTAGTCTTTCCCCTCTTAAACCCACCTTTCTGAGGTTAAAAACATGTAGTTTGGGATCCTAGGACTTAGGAAATATGAAAAAGCCCTTACTTAAATCGCAAAATTTTGTTGACTGCCAGTCCCCATGAGGGACTGGACGACTAGTCACCAGGGCCCATGATTCATGGCCTTGAACCGTGAGGTACACTACCAAAAATCACCATGGGACCCCATGAATCGTGGTGAGTGACCACGACTCGTGGTCACCATCCGTGGCCTACATTGCCTAACAATCCTTGCAACATTTCCAGTCTAGACCAAAGATGACTCTGTTCGGTGCTATTTCGATTGGTATTATATATTATAAACCGACACGCAAGTGCACGTGGTCAAACAAGTAATAAAGTGGCTAAGTAAGCCAAGTATCGATCCAAGGAGGCTCAGGGTATGTAAAATTTGCCTAAGTATACTATATTCTTATCTTACTTCTAACTATGCTAACAACAACGTAACCAACAGTTAATTGAGTTTTTGTTTATAAAATATATACTAAAACTATTAACAATTATTTACCGTGAATTTAAACTATGGATATGAGCATGCCAAGGTTAAGAACAAGTAATGAATTCGATTGTAATAATAATCCGGTTAATCTCTTCCTCATGTTGCTAGCCAAGAACAGTAGCCTAGAAATTAAAACTCTCGTATTTAATTTCACTTAAGAATCATAAACCATTCGTCTACATTTCTGTGATCAAATGCAATTTACGACCTAGCAATACAATTCCGGTTCCTAAATTGACTAATACGGCTTTCAAGTATATTTCTATCAGGAAAGCACATCAAAACCCAATTTTCCCAAATCAAGTTAAGAACAATACCCTATTAATTCACAACTTTCCAATTTCTTGCTCTCTCGAGTGAAAGTGGACTTTTTAGATGTACATTAATGTTGGCCAAGCACTAATGCAGTAAGAAAAAGAATTAATAGAACAACATGAAAGAAGAAGAAGAAAACCATATCATTTACAATCAAAATTCACTACACATGTTCAAAACCTTAGCAAGGAAGAGAATTAGCCACTCATTTGTGGATTGATCATCCTAAAACAAGTGTAAATCATACGTACAATTGATAGAAAGAAGAAAAGAAGAGAAGAAATCCCTTAGCTTTTTCGTTCCTCAACTGCTCCTAACCCACGTCCTTGCTCCACCAAGTCTGAACTAAAACTGAACTAATTAAAATAAACCTGTGCTATTTATACTAGTGGGAAATTTTTCCCGGAATAACAAGCAACGTGTCACGGAGGCCAACGCGGAGCCTTGCCTCTGTGACACGGCGTGGACGCGGACCCTCACTGGAAATCCAGGGTCCGGTAAATTAGCCTCAACGTGGCACAGAGGCCAATGCGGAGGCCTATCTCCGTGCCACGGAGCTGTCGCGAGGCTTCACTGGAATTTGTCCATTAATTCCCTCTCCAGGCAGTGTGCCTCCGCGATGGTAGCGTGGCACGGCACCATCGCGGAGCCCTTATATTCTGCACATTCCAATGTCGTCTCCATGCTCGCATCCAAGTCCAACTCCGATATTTTTCCAACATGCATTTTTGCTCCTAAAAATCATATTTTCCTGCAAAACAAATGCTAATCATGTTGGTTAGTATAAATTCACATTTTATTACTAATTACATGAGAATATATACATATTGCACACAAACAAGGCGAAAATAATACGTTTGAGTATCACTTGGGCATATAAATCTGCCCAAGATCACTTACCCCACACTTAAATCCTTGTTCGTCCTCGAACAACACATACACAACTCATGCAAATTACATCCCAACCTTCGTCACTATGGTGCGACAATTTACGCTACGGTCATACCGATTATTCAATTTTTTGTAAATCATCACGAAAACATGCTTGGTCTTACAATACAATGACCTTTAATACATCAAGACTTCCTAGACTTTAAGAATTGATTCTTGATCTCGGCAAACTCATGCAAATCAACTAATCAAGAAATCCGACACGAAAATCAATCTTTCATCAAGCATGTGCCCTCACAACTCAATAGAATATTCCCCTTTTTGTTCATGCAACACAAAAACATGCAAGTAGGGGCATATAAAAATTAATTTCACTCTCTCTCCCAAAAGAATTCACATGCATTATGTCATGACCCATAGGCTTGCCCTTAGTGTATTACTCCACTAATATAAAGAAATGCAATATAGGATCACGTAGGACTTTAATGGGTTGTAACGGGGCTATGGATCTAGTATATATATTGGATTAGCCAATAATAGTCGCTAGCATCCTTAAGCGCCTTTTCAACTCATTCCCATCGACTCATGGAAATTGTTCCTCTCTTTCCTCTTTTTCTCCCATTCATGCTGGTTTCCTTTCGTACAGGGCAGGCCTATGATGAAATTCATATTAATCTCTTCCCACTTCCAAGTGGGGATGCTAATATCCTGAAGTACGCCTCTCGGCTTTTGATGCTCGACCTTCACTTGCTAACAGTTCAGGCACTTGGCTACGAATTCTGCAATATCCTTCTCCATGCCATTCCACCAATATATTTCCCGCAAATCATGATACATTTTGGTGTCACTCGGATGGATAGAATACCTGGATCCATAAGCCTCATGCATCATCTGACTCCTCAAATCATCGACATCCAGAACACATAGGCGACCCTGGTACCAAAGCACACCATCTCCCCCTTGGGAGAAGACCTCCACCTTCTAACTTCGAACAACTTCTTTTATCTTTACAAAAACTGGATCCTCATCTTGTCTAGCTTTTACATCTGTCACCAAGGACAATTTTGTTCCGTTTTGTATAACAAAACCGCTATCGGATGAGTCGACCAACCTAACTCCCAACCCTGCAAGTTGATGGACGTCTTTCACCAGCTCCTTCTTTCCTTCATCCACATGGACACACTCTCCATAGAGAGCCTACTAAGTGCGTCTACCACATAAGTCTTACCCGAATGGTAAAGGACACTCATATCATAGTCCTTGAGTAGCTCCAACCACCTTTTTTGCCGAAGATTGAGGTTGAACACATATTTTAAGCTCTTGTGGTTTGTAAACACATCCATATGGACCCCATACAAGTAATGTCGCCATATCTTCAATGCGAACACCACTGCAGCCAATTCAAGATCATGGGTCAGGTAATTGTTCTCATGGACTTTTAACTGTCTTGAGGCATATGCTATCACTTTTCCATGCTGCATCAATACATACCTGAGTCTGATCCTCGAAGCGTCACAATACACCACAAAACCATCGGTACCCTTAGGTAGGGTCAACACTGGTGCTGAAGTAAGTCGAATCTTCAACTCTTAGAAGCTCTTCTCACAAGTCTCCAACCATTGGAACTTTACCTTTTTCTGAGTCAACATGGTCAAAGGTGCTGCAATAGATGAGAAACCCTCAACAAACCTCCGATAGTAGCCAACTAGACCTAAGAAACTCCGAATATTCGAACGATTCACCGGTCTAGGACAATTCTTCACCATCTCGATTTTCTGAGAATCTACTTTTATGCCTTCGCTTGATACCATATCGCCTAAAAATGCCACCGAGTTTAACCAAAACTCACACTTGCTGAACTTTGCATACAATTGGCGATCATTGAAAGTCTGAAGACTACTCTCAAATGAGCGGCATGCTCCTCCTTCTCTGAAAGTATTTAAGGATGTCGTCGATGAACACGATCACGAACGTATCCAAATATGGCTTGAACACCCTGTTCATCAGGTCCATAAAAGCTCTAGGAGCATTTGTTAGTCCAAAAGACATAACTACAAACTCATAATCACCATACCGCGTCCTAAAAGTTGTCTTTGGAATATCACACTCCCGCACTCTGAGCTAATGATACCCGGACCTGATATCTATATTTGTGAAACACTTGGCACCCTGAAGCTATTCAAACAAATCATCGATCTTGGGTAAGGGATACCTGTTCTTAACGGTGACCTTGTTCAATTGCCGATAAATCAATGCACATCCGAAGAGAACCATCCTTCATTCTGATAATTAACACTGGTGCACCCCATGGAGACTTGCTCGTTCTAATGAAGCCCTTATCTAACAAGTCCTTCAACTGATCCTTCAACTCTTTTAGCTCGGCTAGAGCTATCTTGTAAGGAGGGATAGATATAGGCTGCGTGTCAGGTAAAAGGTCGTTATCAAAATCAATCTCCCACTAGGGAGGAACACTTGGCAAATCATCAGTAAAGACCTCTGGATACTCACGCACCACCGGAACTGACTGGATTGTCGGCGTCTCGAACTCAACATCCTTAACCCTAACTAGATGATACATGCAACCCTTAGAAATCATCTTTTTGGCCTTAAGATATGAAATAAATCGACCTACTGGTACAATCGAACTACCCTTCCACTCCAAAACTGATTCACCCAGAAAATGAAATTCCACCGCACGGGTTCTACAATTTGCAAGAAGCATAACACGCATACAACCAATCCATTCCAATAATAATGTCAAAGTCAGTCATGGCTAACTCTACAAGGTTTGCAGAGGTGACTTTATGCAATATAGTGACTGAGCATCCTCTATACACCCGCCTAGCTACAACCAAATCACCAACAGGAGTAGAAACTGAAAATAGTTCTAACAAAGTCTTGGGACTAACTCCAAAGCTACTAGCAACATAAGAAGGCACAAAAGACAAAGTATCTAGCAAGGCATAAAATTTATATGAAAAACTCGCAACATACCAGTGACCACATCCGGTGAAGTCTCCTGCTCCTGACATAGGGCGAGGGCATAGAATCTGTTTTGGCGCTGTCCGCCACCCCCACTAGAAGATGCTCCCTGTGGAGCTGAATGTGCTGGAGCTGCTGCTATCCTGGTAGTTTGTGTACGACCCCTATCACCATCCTGTCAAGCAAATAGACATACTCGGCGCATGTGGCCAGTCCTACCACACCCATAGCAAATATCTGAGCCGAGCAAACAGTCCCCGACATGACTTTTGCTGCACTTTCCATGGAATGGGAAGGTACGCTCTATCTGCGTGCCCCTATGATCCCTTAATCCCAAAGCCGTACTCTTATGATCACCCTTGGGTTCAGATGGAACACTAGCTGATGATGATGCTGGAGCTAGTGACCTCTATTGATACTAAGGGTGGTGACCACCGCCAGATCTCTGATGAGTAAACCTATGGATATCTGTCCGAGCCCTCTTTGCCTCCCTCTCCCTCACATGAGCCGCCACCATCTGCTGGGCGTACAGTACTATGCGAGGAAAGTCCATATCCTGATGAAGCATGGCAGTCCTGCAATCCTTGTCCAAATAACCTGCTACTCCATGGACGAATCTACTCACCTGCATCCTCTGATCGGCTACCAACTCTGGGGAATATTTTGGTAGGCATGTGAACTCAAGGTCATACTCTTGTACAGTCATTCTCCCTTGCTTCAAATTAACGAACTCAGTTGTCTTCATCTTCCTTATCTCACGAGGGAAGAACTGATCTAGGAATGCAACATGGAACTCTTCCCAAGTGACCGGACCTGCTCTTGCGACCCTGCTATCCTTCCATTGGCAAAACCAGATATGTGCGACCCCCTTTAACTGATAAGAGGCCAACTCAGCGCACTCAGTCCCATTCACCCCCATGACTTGGATGATCTTGACAATCTTGTCTATGAACTCATGTGGGTCCTCATCTACCTTGGACCCAAGGAACTCCAGCGGGTTCATCCTTAAGAAGTTTCTGACTCGAGCTGCCACTGCATTGCCATTCTGCAGAACATGCGCAACAGCTTGCTGATTGACCTGAGCTGTCAAGGCCTGCGCAAGCATCTGAATAGCGACTTGGAACTCAGCATGGGCAACCGGCTCCGGTGCCTAGGGCTCCTGAATTGGTGGGGATTCCCGATGCCCATGACCATTGCCATCCTCGTGGCCTTCGCCATCTCTATTCCTCCTTCTATCATTCTTTGAGGAGCCATGATGCTGCAATCATGAATAGTATGAATTAGAAGAATAGAAGGACTTTTTATCGCACAACATAGATCATGAAATAAGGAGTATTTCCTAAACGTCTCGTAGCCTCCTCATCATAAGTATGGCGCGCTTCACACCCATGAAAAAGACTCTACTTAACACGGCTTTCAAACACCCTACATCACTTCAAACCTATGGCTCTGATACCAAGTTTTTCACGACCGGAACATAGACCCGAATCGTAACATGGAACAAGAAACCCCGAGAGGCCCTAAGTTGACCCATGGAATAAGCATACATCTAACTTCATTCTCTTTGAGTGGAAAACTAAATGTAAGGCATAGCAAAAACATAACTATATCATAACGTAACATAATATAGGGAGTCACTAGACTTACTCGCAAGCTGAGTGCTACATACTATCTGAAAGCCTCTACTACATATGATGGGTTGATGGGACAACACCCCCAACTAACCCGACCAAGTACTGAAAGATAAATAACATAAATATCTATCAAACGACCCTCAGAAGATGAGAACTCACCAATAAGCTGAAGGTGAACTCTGAGATGATCTATAGATGAGGATGAACTTGAGAGCCGAATCCTGTATCATGAAACGATACAACATAGAAATTATGCGGTCAGTATGTGGAATGTATCTAGTATGCAAGGTAAGTAAAACGGATATTTAAAAAATACATGAAAACTCATAAAACATCATGAGGGTAGAACAACATGCTCTTATCATAAATATCGTGACATAACGTAAGGCTCAAGGTTTTTAAATCATTCATAAATCATTCATTTTCATAATCATAAGAGAAACTTTATCAAATCATAACTTGAGCCAATATCATGAACATAACAGTGCACAAAAACATGCGGAACAATGGGAGGACTTGTCATAATCGACACCATCATGGTAGAGCCTTTCATGATGCCCTAACTATCTCACTCAAGTGGGCAGAGTCACCCTGGCTTGCCAGGTGAGGGACGTGCATATGTGATATCATGAAAAGAGGGGATCATTATCATTGTAATGTATCATTATAGACCCACGGTGGCACGTGGTTATGAGACACCAACGTAGTTCTTTGAACGCCGGGCTGGTCGGTGCTAGACACAACTTCCAAAAACATGCATATAGGCTCATACATAAATCAATAACATCATTCATGTAGATTCATTACTAAAATAAACATTCATCATTCATTGATCCCCAGTAAACATGATTAGCCAAGAATCTAAGGCCCTTTATTCGGCCAACATCATAAATAGATAAATCATGAGAATCATTTCATAAACCGTAAATCATTCATCATCATGTGGGCATTTCCCAGTACTTTACCATACTTTACAATACTCAATTCATTCAAAAACATGCTTATAAACATGGGTAACTTGAAAATGTACTTTACATCATCAATAGTTCATATATCATAAGGCCCATGTATACTTGAAATCATGCACATACCTTGTAAATCATCAAATCATGTTGGATATTTGAAACCTATATTTCAAATCAAAGATCATTCTGGGTTTGTAAATATGAACAATTGGAGTGTAGATCATAAATCGGTTCATCATAGATCATGCATAAGTTGGCTTAATTGAGTAGAGATTGAAATCAATAAATTTATAATCGAAATAGTTGTAAAATCTGATAAAAATCCATAAAATATGATGTAAATCATAGATCGTAAAATCCCATTAGCAGATCATTAGATTTTCACAAAAATTGAATTAAAACCCCATGAGATTTTTGGTAGAATTTCATAAACCAATAGAGGATGGGCATGGGTTTGAATGGAAACATCCATTCATAACCCTACATACCTGGTTGGAGATAAACTCTATACTCCTAGATTTCCCAAGAGCAAAGTTGGGGAAGAAAGCCTTGAAATCACCTTGATCACCCCTCTATCACCCTTCTATTCCTTTGCATGCATGAATGAACACTTAGGCTAGTATTTTCCCTCTTAAACCCACCTTTATGAGGTTAAAACGATGTAGTTTAGGACCCTAGGACTTAGGAATTATGGAAAAGACCTTACTTAAATTGCAGAATTTTGCTGACTGCCAGTCCCCACGAGGGATTGGACGACCCGTGACCAGGGACCATGACTCGTGGTCTTGAGTTGTGAGGTGCACTGCCAAAAATCACCATGGGACCCCACGGAGGACACCAAGAAGCGTGGTGAGTGACCACGACTCGTGGTCACCATCCGTGGCCTACACTACCTAACTATCCTTGCAACATTTCCAGTCCGGACCATGGATGACTCCACGACTTGTGTGGCCTGACCAAGACTCGTGGTCATGCCCGTGGTGACCCTTCAAAACTTCATTCACTTCCCTTTGACCACGAGTCACCTCACTACTCGTGGTCTCTCCTCATGTCACCTAATGACCTATTCTGTGACCTGCTGCAGATTTTTAGTTTTTCTCCGTTTCAACTCCCGGGTATGATCCTTAGGTTTCCGGGGTATAACAGTAAGTAAAGACGTCCCTTTCCTTATTTTTCAAGCATGAAACTAAGTCACTGAAAGGATCAATAATCCTATGATTTTAATATCATATTAAGGTATGTATGATTCTGTCCAAAGGGTTCAAAGTACTTGGCATAAAGCTTGAATTGTTAAGAATGGTTGAACCGAACAAATGTGAAGCAAAAGGTGTAATTTTTATACGATTATTGTCGTAGTTGTAAATTGAGTCTAAAGTCCCCTTAACATGGGTACTGTGAGCTCGTCCTTTGTAGTATATTGTATATTTGATATTGAATATATGTTAAGATCTGTTCACTTAGTGAAATTGGTAAGAAATGCTAAGACGACGACGTGTGATCGAACTTAAGCTAAGAAGATGACGCTAAGCCGATTGAGGGTAAACAATCTTATTGAAATGACTTTTTCATAATATGGTTATTCCCTCCTATAAGTTTATGTTTTAAAGTGCTTAAAGTAAAAAGGAGATTTTATGTTTCCTGATCTTGGGCAAATTTATATGCCCAAGTGATACTCAAATGTGTCATTTTACCTTGTTTATCTATCGATGTTTGTACATTCTCATGTGAATTGTAATAAAATGTGAATTTACACTAACCAACCTGATTAGTGCTGTTTTGCAGGAAAAATATAAAGTTATGGAGCTAAGATGCATGTTGGGAGAGATCGGGATTGGACTCGGAAGCGAACTAGGGAAAAAGCACAAGGAGAGCACATAAAAAGGGGCTCCGCGATGAGGCCGTGTCACGCTGCCATCGCGGATGCATTCTGCCTGGATGCTTAAAATATGCCAAATTCCAGTGAAGGTGCACGTTGGGGCCACGGAACGTTGGCCTAGCCCCGCATTGCACGCCGTGCCACGTTGGGCCTTAATACCTGGACGACCGGATTCCAATGAGGGTCCGCATTGGTGGCGTGTCACGGAGGCAGTGCTCCGCGATGCACTCCGTGACACGTTGCTTGTTATTCCGGGAAAAATTTCCACTAGTAAAAATAGAACACTTAGGTTCATTTTTAAGGATGCTGACTTGGTGGAGCAAGAACGTGGGTTACAGGCAGTTGAGGGGACGAAAATCTCAGGATTTTTCTCTATCTCCTTCTTCTTTATTTCAATTGCTTGTATGATTAACACTCATTTAACGATGTTTAATCCACAAATGAGTGGCTAAATTCCCTTCTTGCTGAGGTTAAGAACATTTTTATTGAAATGTAATTATTGATAAATTGGTTTTTCATCTTTTCTTCCATGGTTGTTCTATTGATTCTTGTTCTTACTGCATTAATGTGTGGCCAACGTTAATGTATATCTAAAAAGTCTGGTTTCACTCGAGAGAGCAAGAAATTGGAAAGTTGTGAATTGATAGGATATGATCTTTTCTTAGTTTGGGAAAATTGAGAATTGATTTACCTTCAGGATAGAGATATACCTGAAAGTCGTATTAGTCAATTAAGGAATCGGTTTTGTATGGATAGAACATGAATTTCTTTTTATCACAGAGATGTAGCTGGAAGGTTCATGATTCTTAAGTTGGGTTAAATATGAGAGTTTTAATCCATAGGCAATAATTCTTGACTAGAAACCGGAGGAAAGATTAATCAAATTGTATCGATAATTTATTTCTCTACATGTTCATTTTAGCCTCAGCATGCTCACACTTATAGTTCAGACTCAAATTGTATATTCGCTTTAGACTTAGTATAAAATTAGGAAACAAAATATCAAAATCTTCTTCACACTGTTGTCTGCAGTTTAGAGTTAAAGTTAGTGATACTTGATTAAATTGATACCTTAGTCCAGTCCATGTGGGATCGATACTTGGCTTACTTGAGCCACTTTACTATTTGTTCGACCACGTGCACTTGCGTGTAGTTATACTGAAACAGACCGAACAAGTTTTTGGCACCGTTGCCGGGGACCGAAAATTGGTAAATTTTTCTTAAGTGTTAGGTTACTATTTCTTCTTAGTGTTGACAACTTGGTCTTAGCCTGTATTTTGCAGATACTAATTTCTGTTGAACACTGGCAAGATACAAGGAGCTGGTGGACTCATATTTAGAGCCGGAAAGACAATTTCTTCATCAAAACAGAGAAGCTTTAGAGAAAAAGCTGCAGTTGCTCAGACAAACAATCCTGGAGCAACAACAGAATCCACCAGTTGTAAGGGCAATGTTAGTGCCCGAGGAAATGGCAGCTAGGCCGGTTCGCGAGGTGGCAATCCCACATGCTAACAATGTCACATCTAGCATTCGCTAACCTGAGCCAGGAGGGAGGTTCGAGCTTAAACAAAACATGGTGCACACCAGCGGGCAGTTCACAAGTCTCCCTCATGAGGATCCACAACAACATCTCCAAAATTTTTTGGAGATAAGTGACACTTACATCCCCGCTGGAGTGTCATCAGATTATGTCAGGCTTACATTGTTCCCATTCTCACTTATGGGAGAAGCTAAGAGGTGGTTGAAAGCTGAGCCACCTAATTCCATCACCACGTGGGATGATCTTGCAAAGAAATTCTTGATACAGTTCTTTCCATCCGGTAAAACAGCAAGACTTAGAAGTCAAATTTTAAGTTTTAAACAGAGAGAGGGAGAGAATCTGTATCAGGCCTGGGAGAGATTCAAATCTATGTTGCGGGATTGTCCTCATCATCACCAATCCAATGATGTGCTGGTGCATACTTTCATAGAGGGTTTGGAACCCCACACAAAAATCTTTCTAGACTCAGCAGCTGGGGGACAAGCATTGGAGAAAACTTATGAGGAGCTGTATACCTTGTTAAATCGTATTTCGCAGGGAAATCCAGAGTGGAATGCGGATTCGTCAAGAGGAGGAACAAGGAAAGCAGCAGGAGTCTTAGAAGTGGATGGTTTTACAGCTATTGCTGCACAGATAGCTGCGTTACAGAATCAACTCAACACCCACTTCAGTAACATGAGCATGAACCAGTCTCAAGCCCAGTGAATGTAGTGCAACAGACTTGGTGTGAAGTGTGCGGGAGTAGTGAACACTCAGTTAAGTGTTGTGGAGCAAATCTTGATTCGATGAACTTTGTTGGTAATGTACAGAGAAACAACCACCTACAGTATGGAAACAACTACAATTCCAACTGGAGGAATCACCCGAATTTCTCTTGGGGTAGCAACAACCATCAATAGGCAAAGTTTGAGTCAGGGGGCGCAGAGACAAGAAGGGCAGTAGAACTATCAGTCACAATACAGAAGCAACAATGCACCTCCTCTACCACCATCACCCAGCATCGAGGAAATGTTCAAGACAATGATAGCTAACCAAGCTCAATTGCAGGCTGACTACGTGAAATTGGCAGCCGAGGTAAAGAACAATCAGTTAGCTACAAAGGCGCTGGAGTACCAGTTTGGGCAATTTGCTGGAGCCCAAAACACCAGGCTTAGAGGAGGACTTCCGAGTGACACTGACCCAACCCCAAGCAAGTGAATGCAGTGACCACAAGGAGTGGTTTACAACTTAAAGAGGTGGAACCAGAAAGACCACCTCAACAGTCGGGAGCAGCAGAAACTGAGAGGGAGCAAAGTGATGAAAGGGGGAAGAAAAAGGATGCTGAACCAGAATGACCACCACCCCCGTTCCCTCAACGATTAAAGAAACACAAGGAGGAGGCATGTTTCAAAGGGTTCATGGAGGTGCTTAAATAGGTACACATTAACTTACCTCTTGTTGATGTTTTGCAGGGTGTGCCGAAGTACGCAAAGTATATTAAGGACATCGTGGCGAACAAAAGCAGGTTGACTGAGTACGCTACAGTGGCTCTTACAGAGGAGTGCACGTCCTGGATACAAAACAGGATGCCCATAAAGCTCGAGGACCCTGGGAGCTTTACAATACAAATTACAATTGGGCAGAGTATCCGAGCTCGCGGATTATGTGATTTGGGTGCGAGCATTAACTTGATGCCGACATCGGTATTCAAGAAGTTGGGGCGAGGGAGTCCTAGACCAACAATAGTGATCTTGCAACTAGCAGATCGTTCCTTGGAAAGACCTGATGGCATTGTGGAGGACGTGCTGGTGCAAGTGGGCTCCCTCATCTTCTCGGTAGACTTCGTCGTGCTGGACTTCGAGCCAGACGCGGAAGTCCCATTTATTTTGGGAAGTCCTTTCTTGGCGACCGGGAAAGCGCTGATTGATATAGCTGCAGGGCAGCTAACCATGCGAGCACACGATAAGGTGGAGGTGTTTGATGTGTACAAGGCCACCAAGATCCCAGCCGTGTACGAGGAACTCTCGGTGATCAATGTGATTAATCGAGCAAATGTTGTCCAGAGAGTTGAGTCACGGGAGTTATTGGGGAAACCACCGGAGAGGTGTAAGCTTGACAGGGGTGAGGACGTGTTCGGAAGAAAACGTCCGTCACCCTAGAGGATGATTGAGCTTAATGATGCCGAGCCGTGACGGTAAACCAGACGCTGCTCGGGAGGCAACCCGTGAATATTTTTGTAATATTTTATTAGATTTCATAGAAAAAAGAAAAGAAAAAAAATGAGAAAAAAAAAATAAAAACAAAATTTGTATTTTATGTGAAACCTATCAATTCTAACCAATTTCTTGTTGTGAGATGAATTTCAGGTTGAACGGAGGATAAATATGCAAAGGATCACAAAGGAAAAATCGAGGTAAGAAAAGTAATAAAAAGTGGCAAAACAGTGAGCCCACGCGATGGCTCCGTGTCATGGAGGAGGGCCTCCGCGTTACCCTCCGTGACACGTTGAAGGTAATTCTGGAATTTTTACAAATTCCAGAACACCTGCGCGATGGCTCCGTGTCACGGAGGGCATGATCCTCGTTACCCTCCGTGACACGTTGAGGGTAATTTCGCGTCGAGGGTAATTTCGCGTCGAGTCACACCGGGTCGCCGGGTGACCCACGCGAAAAACCTTCTTTTTAACCCTTTTTTCCCTCATTTTTCCCATTTTTTCACTCCCCTCTGTGACAAACAACCCAAAACCCCCCTTCCCCAACGTGACACGGACTAGGAGCTAAAATTTGTCAACTTTTCTTCGATATCATCGAATTGAAGGTATGTTTGTTAACTTCATCTCATTTCTCTTCTTATTTTTTCGATTTTGAGCATAGGAAGTGAGGAAAACTTGCTCTAAGTGTAAATTGAGCATGAATTCATGTAAATTATTGTTTATTGATGTTCATAGTATCGTTGTGATGGTATGAACTCGATAAATACATGTTTGATTGAAATTCTTGCGAAATTGTAGCTAGGGTTAGAATTCAAATATGAAGAAGTTAAAATTGAGTTGAAATGTGAAATTCTTCTTGGTTTGTGCATGTTGGGTGAGGAACATTATGTTGTGCTTAACGTTAAGATGATTAAGGCGCGATGTATTGTCGGGTTATTGAAGTTGTTGAAATTGCATAGAAATTGGGAGAATTGTACCTGTTTTGTTGATAGAAATGTTTGCTAAGTGCTATGTGATGAAATGTGAACGATGGTAATGTTGTGGTTAGCTGTACGAAGTCTGAGTAGTACAAAAGAATTTATACCGTCGAATTTTCTGAATGCACGAGGCATATTTGTTGTGTTTTGTTTTTTTTTTTTGTAAATTGGAAATAAGTATGATCTTGCCGTAATGTTGTGATTGTGGCTAAAGACTAAGTGTGGGGTGGCCTAGCTTAACCCAACCTTAGTCGAAGCACATTTTAATTTGAATAACATTGGGACTGTCTGTTTGGTTTGACAGGAACGATGGCAAGCAGGCAAGAAAAAAGGAAGGGCGCATCAACATCAGGCGCCGGAAGGAAAAGAATTAGACTGGGAACAACAGTCCCAGCAGCACTAGCGGTTCCACGCGGCCAACGCCGTCAATATGGAACCCGATGGATGATAGTGGAGGCGAAGAAATGGTATGCAAAGCATAAGGAAAGCAAATACTTCCCCGAAGAACACATTGCTAGGGAACCGTTGGCACAGGAGTTCCCCAGGATTGTCCACAGGATTGAGGAACCGGGCTGAAATTCATCTTTGAAGATCCCAAGGAATGCAACCTGCACCTGATTCAGGAATTCTACGCCAACTGGAACCCGACACTCAGAAGTCACACCATAAAGATAAGGGGACAGATATTCACTTTTGAGCCCCATCACCTTAATGCCATCTTGGGGGCACGGGACACAGACGCCCATGTGCTTCGGAAACTAATTATCACTCCACCATACGTGGACATCAGACGTACTTTGTGTGGAGCCCAATCTACAACACGGTGGAGCAATCATAAGGAGAGGGGCTACCATCAGACATTACCCTACTCACAGATGAACAGGGAAGCCAGGATATGGCTTAAGATTGTTTGTTCCTGCCTGATCCCGGGGGTGCATATGACATATGTCACCCGGGATCGTGTGTGCTTGGTATACGCCCTGATGAAAGGGCTGGAGATCAATGTCAGGGCGGTGATCATCTCCGCCATGAAGAGAGCCCGTTTGCATCAAGGGCACATATACGGGTTTGGTGGCTTACTGACCACTTTCCTGAGTACCCTAGATGTTGAGGAGGAGGCCCTTGACTACATCCCGTAGATGGAGAGGCGGGCCTTAGATGTCACCAAAACTAAGGCACCCGACACCACTCACGGGCCAGTTCTCACATTAGCCGAGCGACATGCTCGAGATGATCAGTACATGGCTCGCATGTTCGGGATGCAGATGCTCCAGCTGCGCATAGGCGGGAGGCCGGCAAGAGAAGATGAGCTGTGGTAGCTCGAGCTAGACTACCCTTTTGGCAAAAATGCCAGGGCTCTATGCTGAGTGGGGCCAACTTTTGTGGAGCCCACTGATGATGATGTCCCCACAGATGAGGAGACACGTCGTGATGACTCCGATGTGGAGTCAGAAGATGACGACGGGGGCGATTCATACATGGGAGACGAGGCAGCGGCACCTGACGAAGAAGTGGAATACTTTTATTGATCAGGGAGTTTCACCACCTACTTTCGTACTATGCTGAATTTTGTGAACACTGGGGACAGTGTTCGATTTAAATGTGGGGTGGGAATAGTTAGGTGTTGGTTTCTGTTGTTATTAATGTATGTCTCTGTTCTGTTGTTGTGCTTGGAAAAACTTGTGACCCTGTGATTTTTTTGTGTGTATGTCTGTATTGTAATTAATGTGAAGCTGTTGTGTGCTGTTGAATGTTGTTAGCTGGTTGTGTAAATATGTTTTATCGAAATTATCGATATTTTTAAAATTTTCATGAAATTTTTATTTTTGGGTTTCTTGGCGTTTGTTTTCGGTTCTTTTACCGAGGATAGTCCCATTGAACCGAAGTCGTAGTTAGTGACCGTTCCCTATGATGGATGGATGACGACCGTCTTAAAGGAAATATAGTCGATAGGAGTAGTTCTTTTTAATTTTGTTCTTTTGTTTGTTTGTATCCCAAACGTGTGTTACTTTATGGTTGCGACATTTTTGTGGCGTGTTGTACATGATATTTAAAATGCAAAGGTGATTCGTATGAAAGCATGCAACTTTGTAAATATGTTGAGATACCTAGGCCATAGAGTTCGACTCAGTGTGATTGAGGCTTAATGTTTGAATTCTTGTAATTAGCTGATTGAAGAGTCTGTGAATATGTCTTGAGTTGAGCATGTACAATGAGTGTCTGGTGAGGTTCGATTCTTCCATGCTGTTGTGAAGTGTCTAGAACTTGCCTGGTGTGTATACGAAACAAAATGAAGGATGTGTATTGTAGGAAAGGATGTAGGCATTTCTTTGCTTTAACCGACAGTTTTTTTTCCTTTCATACCCACCTTGAATGTACATCCTAGTAAGCCCATTGAGCCTTTATCCTATTTCTTTCTTTTGTCAAAAAGTTGTAAACCGAGCTTAACCCCTTCTTTTCATTATACGTGAATTTGATCCAAAACTCTTAAGCGCTCAAGAAAAAAATAATTAAATAATTTTCCCACAGTGTCAAGGAGTGAGAATGGTGAAAAGAAAAGAAAAAGCAGAGTGATGAAAGGAAAGAAAAGGTCGAAGGTGCACTCGTTATAAATTAAATATAATGAAGATGTATAAGTAATATTTGTTATTAAGTCAAGTGTGCTTAAAGATATGGGGTCAAAAATAAAGACAAACTTCAAGAATGGGAGGATGAAGGAAGAAACAATGCCCATAAGGTTGATGGGATGTATTGAAAAAGCACTTAAGGAGGCTAGTTGTTATTATTGGTTAGCCCAGTATTTGCTAGTTCCGTAGCTTACATTACAACCCGTTAAGTCCTACGTGATCTTACATCATGTGTCCTTATATTAGTGGAGTAATACACTAAAGGCAAGCCTATGGTTCATGACATGATGCATGTGAATTCTTTTGGGAGAGAGAGCGAAATCTTGTCTATATGCCCCTGCATGTAATGTTTTGAGTTCATGTGATTAAAAAGGGGAAAATTCTCCTATGTTGTGAGGGCACATGCTCGACGAGAGATTAAATTTCGTGTCGGATATCTTGATCAGCTGATTTGCATGAGTTTGCCGATATCGAGAGTCGATTCTTGAGTCTAGGGGGTCTTAATGTGTTGGAGGTCATCGTATTGATAAGACTATGCATGTTTTCTTGATGATTTGCTATATTAAATAATCGGTATAACCGTAGCTTGAATTGTCGAGCCAAAGTAGCCAGGATGGGGTGTCAATTGCATGATGTGTAAGATTATTGTTCAGGGACGAACAAGGATTTAAGTGTGGGGTAAGTGATCTTGGGCAAATTTATATGCCCAAGTGATACTCAAATGTGTCATTTTACCTTGTTTATCTATCGATGTTTGTACATTCTCATGTGAATTGTAATAAAATGTGAATTTATACTAACCAACCTGATTAGCGTTGTTTTGTAGGAAAAATATAAAGTTATGGATCTAAGATGCATGTTGGGAGAGATCGGGATTGGACTCGGAAGCGAACAAGGGAAAAAGCACAAGTAGAGCACATAAAAAGGGGCTCCGCGATGGGGCCGTGTCACGCTGCCATTGCGGATGCATTCTGCCTGGATGCTTAAAATATGCCAAATTCCAGTGAAGGTGTGCGTTGGGGCCATGGCACGTTGGCCTAGCCCCGCGTTGCACGCCATGCCACGTTGGGCCTTAATACCTGGACGACCGGATTCCAGTGAGGGTCCGCGTTGGTGGCATGTCACGGAGGCAGTGCTCCGCGATGCACTCCATGACACGTTGCTTGTTATTCTGGGAAAAATTCCCACTAGTATAAATAGAACACTTAGGTTCATTTTTAAGGATGCTGACTTGGTGGAGCAAGAACGTGGGTTACAGGCAGTTGAGGGGACGAAAATCTCAAGGTTTTTCTCTATCTCCTTCTTCTTTATTTCAATTGCTTGTATGATTAACACTCATTTAACGATGTCTAATTCACAAATGAGTGGCTAAATTCCCTTCTTGCTGAGGTTAAGAACATTTTTATTGAAATGTAATTATTGATGAATTGGTTTTTCATCTTTTCTTCCATGGTTATTCTATTGATTCTTGTTCTTACTGCATTAATGTGTGGCCAACGTTAATGTATATCTAAAAAGTCCGGTTTCACTCGAGAGAGCAAGAAATTGGAAAGTTGTGAATTGATAGGATATGATCTTTTCTTAGTTTGGGAAAATTGAGAATTGATTTACCTTCAGGAAAGAGATATACCTGAAAGTCGTATTAGTCAATTAAGGAATCAGTTTTGTATGGCTAGAACATGAATTTCTTTTTATCACAGAGATGTAGGTGGAAGGTTCATGATTCTTAAGTTGGGTTAAATACGAGAGTTTTAATCCATAGGCAATAATTCTTGACTAGCAACCGGAGGAAAGATTAATCAAATTGTATCAATAATTTATTTCTCTACATGTTCATTTTAGCCTCAGCATGCTCACACTTATAGTTCAGACTCAAATTGTATATTCATTTTAGACTTAGTATAAAATTAGGAAACAAAATATCAAAATCTTCTTCACACTGTTGTCTGCAGTTTAGAGTTAAAGTTTAGTGACACTTGATTAGATTGATACCTTAGTCCAGTCCATGTGGGATCGATACTTGTCTTACTTGAGCCACTTTACTACTTATTCGACCACGTGCACTTGCGTGTAGTTATACCGAAACAGACCAAACATTTCCCCTCCTTAAAGCTAAGCAAGCGCCGCGTAACGAATAAGCTAGTGATAGATGTTAACGAGGAAAGCGTGGCTAAGTTGTTAATATTTTTGTGACGTTATAAAAAGGGAAGATAATAGTAAATCTTAGACATTTTAAGGTAATATGTGAGTAGTATGATATCTACCCCTAGTTGCTTTCTAGAACCTTTAAACAACGTTAAAATATAAGCAAGATGAGGTATAGCAGATAAAGTTGTCAATTAGGTAAAGAGGTAAGTGCGTATAAGAACTGATGGAATAGTGAACACGAGAGTAAAGATTTGAGTGTAAAGTGAATCATGTTTGGCAATGAAGTTAATATGAATAAGGAAAGTAGAGCTAAAGGTTGTTAAATTAGAAGATACAAGTTACGATTGTGAACAAGATAGGCAAATAGCTAGGAAGATTAACCCTTTTCTAAAGACGTTTAGTAAAAGAGTTATAAATAAAGTTGTTTCTGATCATTATGTGTTAAGTTGATGAATGGACAGCAAAGTGTTAATTTCTTCCGAAAGGACTAGAATCAAATGTTTTTGAGATAGTAACTCAAGTTAAAGAGAAGTGTTTCGTTATGTTTTCAAACGATTTTGTTAAGTTATCCATTCTGTTGTTGAAATTATCTTTCAAATCTTAGAGGGGTAAATCCTAAAGCTTCTAAGCTACGCATAGTGATTCCTAGCTTTCTTAAGCTCCTTAGTTAATTACAAGTTGGGTAAGTCAATCCAGCATCATCCGAATTATGGCTATAAGTCTTTTTTTGACTATAAGGCAGCACTTAGAGAGTTGCTTATGAGTTCCCAAGCTGAACAAATGCCAATATCAGATTCTTAAGTTATGTCTTCACGTCCCTAAGTTATGTTGAAGTGTGTTATGCTAATCTATGAAGTTTTTAAGAGATCATATTCCGAGAATCATGCTAATGTCTCGATCAAGTATTTAAAGTTGCGTACAAGTCTAAGAACTCAAGTATTTATAAGTCTTTCTAGTAAGAAGTCTTAATGTATATCATTTTCATGTTATAACATACAATTGAATTCTTTTAATTATATTCAATTCATACATCCATATGTTTAGCTCTTGTTGAGTTATCCTTTGAATTTCATAAATTCAAAGGAGAGATTATCCTATGTACCGATGTTCCTAATGTCTAAGTAAGTATAAGCACATGCTATGATACTGATCTGTTAAGCTCAGAACTTTGAATACTAGGAAGTCTCCTAGAGGTCACTCGACAAAATAATTACGAGTTTATACGTTATACAGAAATCTCATACGTTGTACGTCTGTAGTTCATCTCTCAGCTCTATGTATATGCTAAGCGTTATGACAAATAACTCCAAGTTCCAAGTTATGATTTCCATGTTTTCCTGTAAATAACACAAATGAATTAAGTACTATATGAACTCATCGATGTGATAAGTTTGATAATAGAATTCGAGTATATAGTTGTCGATACATGTAAAGGAACCACCCTGTGGGCAGTATATATATGTAGTTCCCAGATGTTAAAGATTGTATAGAAATGAGAATCTATGTGCTTTTACTCAAGCGATATGTTAAATTGGTAAGATTATTTGTAGGACATTGCTTATAAGCCTACTAAAGTTCTTATGTTATCTAAACCTCATGAAGGTCCATTGAGTCACTGAGTTGACATGTTTGTATATAATTTGACAACTTTACGTGATATATGTGCATATTTGCTAATTTTACATGGTATATGTGCTCACTTGAATTTATATGTTACGAAAGAGGCCTATTCTGGCCATAGATTTATCATTTATCATTTAAATGTCATATTAGTTAAATTGACTCAATATAAGCCCAATCAGCTCCATTTATGATTATGATTGAGAATATTTCTATTTTATCCTGGTATGTACACCGGTTGGAGATATTTTTATTTTACCCCAGTATGGTACACTGGCTAGAGATATTATTATTTTACCCCGGTATGGTACACCGTCTAGAGATATTTTATTTTATCCTAGTATTGTACACCGACTGGAGGCATTTTTATGGCTTTTATGGTCGGCTAGCCGCCGACATTACAGTTATAGTTTTTCTCTTGCATTACTTGGTTGCATTTGCACTTTAGACTTGACTTGCTGCCAGGTTTCAGTTTCCAGGATTCCAGGTTGTTACTATTCCTTATTTTTGTGCTCAGTTATCATTGTTATCTAATATATTTACATTTTTCAGCCTTACATACCAGTACATTTCATTCGTACTGACGTCCCTTCGTCTGGGGACCTGCGTTCATGCCGCATATGAAAGAAGAGGATGGAATTTCTAGTTGCAGTAACGGTTCGTAAGATTAGCGAATGTGTTGGTATGCTCCTTTCTTCCTATAGCTAAGGCTTAGTTATTTCAGCTTGAGTTTTGAGTTATAGTTACGGGTAGGTCGGAGCGCTGTTCCGACCATCAGTTTAGTTTACTCATTAGAGGCTTTATGGACTTAGTATGTATAGTATTATTTAGTTTGTGGCCTTGTCGACTTTCTGTTGCTTGGTTTAACATAGTCATGGACTTATCGGTATTTTAGTTATTTATTTATGGTAGGTTAGACCTTATGGGTCCAGATGTTTACTCCAGTTATTGTGACAGGTGGCCTGGAAGGCCTAGGTATTACAGTTACAGATGCTATATAGTCGGCTTCCCGGTCAGTCAGGTATCGGGAGCCGATTGCGCCCCCAATTTTGGGGCGTGACACTCATATCATATCTTTTCCTTAGAGAAGGAGTGTCACTATTCCCAGATGAAATCCCCCAGCTCCACTACCGGTGCGATCATGGTTGACAGGAAGAGAAACGCGCACGATCCCTAGAGCAAGCAGAAGAGGATGCAAGCCTTTGAGATCCTTGAGGAGTCCATTTCCCATGGTAGAGAGGAAACTTCCATTGCCCCCAATCTCAACATGCCACATCCTAAAGCATGGGGCCATGCTTCCTGAGATACACCTGTCCCCCTCTCACATCTTCTCGCCCAAGCGGGCATTGTTCGGGTATTTTTAAATGCCTACACGCAAGTGCACGTGGTCGAACAAGTAGTAAAATGGCTAAATAAAGCCAAGTATCGATCCCACAGGGACTGGACCAAGGTAATAATCTAATCAAGCGTTAATAAACTCTAACTCTAATAATGCAGACAATAGTTTCAAGAAAATTTTGGGAGTTTGTTTCCTAATTTATACTAATCTAAAACAAATGTACAAATTGAGTCTAAACTATAGTAATGAGCATGCTGAGGCTAAAATAACATGCAGGGAAGCAATTTATTGATACAAGTCGGTTAATCTTTCCTTCAGTTGCTAGTCAAGAATTATTGCCTATGGATTAAAACTCTCGTATTTAACTCAACTTAAGAATCATGAACCTTCCACCTACATTTCTGTGATAAGAAGAAATTCATGTTCTAGCCATACGAAACCGATTCCTTAATTGACTAATACGACTTTCAGATATATTTCTATTCTGAAGGTAAATCGATTCTCAATTTTCCCAAACCAAGAAGAGATCATATCCTACAATTTCACACCTTTCCAATTTCATTCTCTTTCGAGCGAAAACCGGATTTTTTAGATGTACATTAACATTGGCCAAACATTAATGCAGTAAGAACAAGAATTGATAGAACAACCATGGAAGAAAAGATGAAAAACCAAGATGATCAATAATTACATTCCACTACAAATGTTCTTAACCTCAGCAAGAAGTGAATTTAGCCACTCATTTGTGGATTAAACATCATCAAATGAGTATAAATCATACAAACAATTGAAATAAAGGAGAAAGAGATAGAGAAGAACCCTAATATTTTTGTCCCCTCAACAGCCTGTAACCCACGTCCTTGCTCAACTAATTCAGCCTTATTAAAAATAAACCTAAGTGTGCTATTTATACTAGTGGGAATTTTTCCCGGAATAACAAGCAACGTGTCACAGAGTGCATCACGGAGCATTGCCTCTGTGACACGGCGCAAATGCAGACCCTTACTGGAATCCGATCCTGCAGGTAATTATGCCCAACGTGCCACGACGTGCAACTCGGGGCTTGGCCAACGTGCCACGGCACCAATGCGGACCTCCACTGGAACTTGGCCAATTTTAATCATCCGGGGCAGAATGCCTCCGTGATGGCAGCGTGACACGGCTCCATCGCGGAGCCCCTTAATTTGCTGCATTTCCTTGGCCTTTTCCACTGCTCACTTTCGAGTTCATTCCCGATTTCTCCCAATATGCATCTTAGCTTCCTAAAATTACATTTTTCCTGCAAAACAACACTAATCATGTTGGTTAGTATAAATTCACATTTTAACTACAAATCACATGAGAATGTGTATCGATGGATAAACAAGATGAAATGAAGCATTTGAGTATCACATGGGCATATAATTCTGCCCAAGATCACTTACCCCACACTTAAAACCTTGTTCGTCCTCGAACAATAATCTCACATCTCATGCAATTGACACCCAATCATAGCTACTTTGGCTCGACAATACAAGATACGGTTATACCGATTATTTAACATAGCAAATCATCAAGAAAACATGCATAGTCTAATCAATACAATGACATTCAACACATTAAGACCTCCTAGACTCAAGAGTCGACTCTCGATCTCGGCAAACTCATGCAAATCATCTGATCAAGACATCCAACATGAAATTTAGTCTCTCGTCAAGCATGTGCCCTCACAACACAAGATAATTTCCCCCTTTTCAATCATATGATCTCAAAAACATTACATGAAGGGGCATATGAACACGATTTCGCTCGCTCTCCTAAAGAATTCACATGCATCATGTCATGACCCATAAGCTTGCCTCTAGTGTATTACTCTACTAATATAAGGACGAGTGATGTAAGATCACGTAGGACTTAACGGGTTGTAATGTAAGCTAAGGAACTAGTAAATACTAGGCTAACCAATAATAACAACTAGCATCCTTAAACGCTTTTAAATACATCCCACCAACATTATGGGCATTGGTTCTTCCTTCATCCTCCCATTCTTGAAGTCTTTCTTTATTTTTATTCCCATATCTTTAAGCACACTCGACTTAATAACAAAGATTAGTTATACATCTTCATTTTATTAAATTCGGCCAGTGCACCCTTGACCTTTTCTTTACTTTCACCACTTCCACTTTTCCTTTCTTTTTCACACTTTTCACTCCTTGACACTGTGGGAAAATTATTTTTCTTGAGCGCTTAAGAGTTTTGGATCAAATTCACAGATAATGAAAAGAAGGGGTTAAGCTCGGTTTGTACCTTTTCGACGAAAGAAAGAAAAAAATAGGCTAAAGGCTCAATGGGGTTAACTAGGATGTACTATCAAGGTAGGTGTGATAATGGAAAACTTTCGGTAAAATCAAAGAAATGCCTACATCCTTTCCTACAATACACATCCTTCATTTCGTTTCGTACACACACCAGGCAAGTTCTAGACACTTCACAATAGCATGGAAGAATCGAAACCTCACCTCACACTCATTGCACATGTTCAACTCAAGACATATTCACAGACTCTTCAATCAGCTAATTACAAAAATTCAAACATTAAGACTCAATCACACCGAATCAAACTCTATGGCCTAGGTATCTCAACATGTTCACATTTGCATGCTTTCATACGAATCATCTTTGCATCTTTATATCATGTACAACATGCAATAAGAATTCCGAACCATGAAATAGCGACACGTTTGGGAACAACCAAATGAAAGAAGATAAAAGAAAGAAAAAACTACTCCTATCGACTACATTTCTCTTAAGACGGTCGTCATCAATCCATCATAGGAAACGGTCATTATTTACGACTTCGGTTCAATGGGACTATTCTCGGTAAAAGCACCAAAAACAAAGGCCGAGAAACCCAATCATAAAAAAATTCAACAAAAATTTAAAAATATCGATAATTTTGATAGAAAACAAAAATATTTACACAACCAGCTAACAACAGCTCAACACAGCACAGAACAGATTAACATTCATTACACACCGAATTACAATACACAACATACTCACAAAATCACAGGGTCATAATTTTTTTTTCACAGGCACAACAACAGAACATGAACATGAACATGAACATAAATAACCACAAAACAACCGGCACCTAACTACTCCCACCCCACACTTAAACCGAACACTGTCCCCAGTGTTCATCAAATTCAACATAGCATAGAAGTAGGTGGTGAAACTCCCTGATCAGTCGAAGTATTCAACTTCTTCGTCAGGTGTTGTTGCCTCGTCCCCCATATCTGAATTGCCCCCGCTATCCTCATCTGACTCAACATCTGAGTTATCGCGGTGTGTCTCCTTGTCAGTGGGGACATCGTCATCTATGGGCTCCACAAAAGCTGGCCCCACTCGGCATAGAGCCCTAGCATTTTCGCCGAAGGGGTAATCTAACTCGAGTTGCCACATCTCATCCTCTATTGCTGGCCTCCCGCCTATTCTCAACTGCAGCATCTGCATCCCGAACATGCGGGCCATATATTGATCATCCCGAGCATGTCGCTCGGCTAGTGTGACAACTGGCCTGTGAGTGGTATCGGGTGCCTTAGTTTTGGTGACGTCCAAGGCACGCCTATCTATCTACGGGATGTAGTCTAGGGCCTCCTCCTCGATGTCGAGGCCCCTCAGAAATGTGGTCAGCAAACCACCAAACCCGTACCTGTGCCCTTGATGCAAACGGACTCTCTTCATGGCAGAGATGATCACCGCCCCAACATTAATTTCTAGCCCTTTCATTAGAGCATAAACCAAGCACACACGATCCCGGGTAACATCTGTCATGTGCACCCCCGGGATTAGGTAGGAACACACGATCTTAAGCCAAATCCTGGCTTCCCTGTTCATTTGAGAGCAGGGCAGTGTCTGATGGTAGCCCCTCTCCTTATGCCTGCTCTACCGTGCTGTCGAACGGGCTCTACAAAACGTGCATATTATATCCGCATACGGTGGAGTGATGTTCAGTTGCTGAAGTACATGGGTGTCTGTGTCCTGCGCCCCCAAAATGGAATTAAGGTGATGGGGCTCAAAAGTGACTAACTGCCCCCTTATCTTGACGGTGTGACTGCGGAGTGTCGGGTTCCAGTTGGCGTAGAACTCCCGAATCAGGTGGAGATTGCACTCCTTGGGCTCTTCAAAGATGAAGTTCAGCCCGACAGTGTCAATGCGGTGTACGATTCTGGGGAATTCCTGTGCCAACGGCTCCCTTGCAATGTGCTCCTCGGGGAAGTATTTGTTCTCCTTGTGCTTTGCGTACCATTTCTTCCTTTCGTTTGTCACCCATAAGGTTTCGTATTGACGGTGTTGGCCGCGCGGAACTGCTGGTGCTGCTGGGACTGCTGTTCCCAGTCTAATTCTTTTCCTCCCGGCGCTCGATGTAGATGCGCCCTTTCCTTTGTCTTACCTGCTCGCTATTGTTCCTGTCGAATCAAACAGACAGTCCCAATGTTATTCAAATCAAAATTAGCTTAGACTAAGGTTGGGTTAAGCTAGGACACCCCACACTTAGTCCTTAGTCACAATTATGACATTACGGCAAGACAATTCTCACTTTCCAATTTACAAAAAAAAACAACAACATGCCTCGTGCATTCAGAGAATTCGATGGAATAAATTCTACGTACTACTCAGACTTCGTACAGCTAATCAAAATATCACCATCGATACCATTTCATCACATAGCACTTAGCAAAAACTTCTCTCAACACAACCTATGCAATTCACCAATTTCTATGCAATTCAACAATTTCATTCTCCCGAAAATCCATCATTTATTTAGCATATTCACATCAAGCACAACACAAATCACCTCACCCGACATGCCCAGCCCATAATTTTCACATTTCCAATCACATTTAGTTTCTTCGCAATCAAATTCTAACCCTAGCTACATATTTCACCAAAATTCGATCAAGCATGTATTTATCAAGTTCATACAATCAAAATGATACTACGAACATCAATGAACAATAACTTAAATGAATTCAAGCTCAATTTACACTTAGGGCGAAGTTTTCTCACCTCACATGCTCAAAATCGAAAAATTAGTCAAGAATTGAGATGAAGTTAAAGAACATACCTTTAATTCGATGAAATCGAAGAAAAGTTGAAGAAAACTCGTGCCTAAGTCCGTGTCACATTGGGGAAGGAGGGATTTTTGGGTGTTTGTCGCGGTGAGGATGAGAAATGGGGAAAAAATGAGGGAAATCGGGGTTAAAAAGGAGGATGTTCACGCGGGTCACCCGGTGATCCCGTGTGACCCGACGCGATTAACACCTCAACGTGTCACGGAGGGTAACGCAGAGCACCCCCTCCGCGACACGGAGCCAACGCGGAGGTGTTCTGGAATTTTTAAAATTTTCAGGATTACACCTCAACGTGTCACGGAGGGCAACGCGGAGCACCCCCTCCGTGACACGGAGCCATCGCTCAGGCTCACTGTTTTGCCACTTTTTATTATTTTTCTCACCTCGATTTTTTCTTTGCGATCCTTTGCATTTTTGCCCTCCGTTCAACCTGAAATTCATCTCACAACAAGAAATTGGTTAGAATTCATAGGTTTCACATAAAACACAATTTTTGTTTTTATTTTTACTTTTCTATTGTTCTCTTTTATTTTTTTTCTTTTTTTTCTAGTAATTCTACTCAAGTATTAAAACAATTTCACAGGTTGCCTCCCGTGCAGCGCCTGGTTTACCATCGCGGCTCGACGTCATTGAAGCTTAGTCATCCTCTAGGGTGACGGACGTCTTCTCGCGACTATCGTCCTCACCCCTGTCCTGCTTACACCGATGCCCATTAACTGCGACTGTGGCATTTCGATCTTCTTGCCACGATTCCAGTTTTGGGGGCTCCTTCACCGGTGGTTTTCCCACTGGCTCTCGCGAATCAACACTTTGAGCAATATTTGCTCGATCAAGCACGTTGATCACAGAGAGTTCCTCATACACGGCCGGAAGCTTCGTGGCCTTGTACACATCAAATACCTCCACCTTGTCATGTGCCCGCATGGTTAGATGCCCTGCAGCTACATCAATCAGCCTTTCCCAGTCGCCAAGAAAGGACGTCCTAAAATAAATGGGACTTCCATATCCGGCTCAAAATCCAGCACAATGAAGTCTACCGGGAAGATAAGGGAGCCCACTTGCACTAGCACGTCCTCCACAATGCCATCTGGTCTGGCCAAAGAACGATCCACTAGTTGCGAGATCACTGTCGTTGGTCTAGGACTGCCTAGCCCCAATTTCTTGAATACCGATGTCGACATCAAGTTAATGCTCGCTCCCAAATTGCATAATCCGCAAGCTCGGATACTCTGCCCAATTGTAAGTTGAATTGTAAAGCTCCCAGGGTCTTTGAGCTTTGTGGGCAACCTATTTTTTATTCGGGAAGTACACTCCTCCGTAAGTGCCACCGTAGCATATTCCGTCGATCTTCTTTTGTTTGCCACGATGTCCATGATATATTTTGCGTACTTTGGCACTCCCTACAAAACATCAACAAGAGGTAAATTAATGTGTACCTATTTAAGCACCTCCATGAACTTTTTGAAACACGCTTCCTCCTTGTGTTTCTTTAATGTTTGAGGGAATGGGGGTGGTGGTATTTCTGGTTCAGCTTCCTTCTCCTTCCTCCTATCATCGTTGTGTTCCCTCTCATTCTCCACTACTCCCGACTGCTGCGGTGGTCTTTCTGGTTCCACCTCCTTGAGTTGTAAACCACTCCTTGTGGTCACTGCATTCACTTGCTTGGGGTTGGGGTCAGTGTCACTCGGAATTCCTCCTCTCGGCCTGGTGTTCTGAGCTCCAGCTAGTTGCCCAAACTGGTACTCCAACGCCTTTATAGCTAACTGATTGTTCTTAACATCGGCTGCCAATTTCACATAGTCAGCCTGCAATTGAGCTTGATTAGCTTTCATTATTTTGAACATTTCCTCAATGCTGGGTGATGGTGGTGGAGGAGGTGCATTGTTGCTTCTGTATTGCGACTGATAGTTTTGCTGCCCTCCTTAATTTCTCTGCACCCCCTGACTCGAACTCTACCCTTGATGGCTGTTACTACCCCAAGAGAAATTCGGGTGACTCCTCTAATTAGAGTTGTAGTTGTTGCCATGCTATTGGTGATTATTTCTCTGTACATTACCAACAAAGTTCACTGAATCAAGATTCGCACCACAACACTCAGCTGGGTGTTCATTACCGCCACACACTTCACACCAAATCTGCTGCACTACATTCACTGGGGCTTGAGACTGATTCATGCTCATATTGCTGAAGTGGGTGTTGAGTTGATTCTGTAATGCAGCTATCTGTGCAGCGATAGCTGTAAAACCATCCACTTCCAAGACTCCTGCCGCTTTCCTTGTTCCTCCTTTAGAAGAGTCCGCATTCCGCTTTGGATTTCCCTGCGAAATACGGTTTAACAAAGTATACAGCTCCTCATAAGTTTTTTCTAATGCTTGTCTCCCAGATGCTGAGTCTAGCAAAATTTTTGTGTGGGGTTCCAAAACCTCTATCAAAGTATGCACCACCACATCATTGGATTGGTGATGATGAGGACAATCCCGCAACATAGATTTGAATCTTTCCCAAGCTTGATACAGATTCTCCCCCTCTCTTTGTTTAAAACTTAGAATTTGACTTCTAAGTCTTTCTGTTTTACTGGATGGAAAGAACCGTATCAAGATTTTCTTTGCAAGATCATCCCAAGTAGTGATGGAATTAGGTGGACCTCTTTGCTTCTCCCAAAAGTGAAAATGGGAACAATGTAAGCCTGACGTAATCGGATGACACTCCAGCGGGGATGTAAGTGTCACTTATCTCCAAAAAGTTGTGGAGATGTTGTTGTGGATCCTCGTGAGGGAGACCTGTGAATTGCCCGCTTGTGTGCAGCAATTGCACCATATTCTGTTTAACCTCGAACCTCCCTCCTGGCTCAGGTTTGCGAATGCTAGATGTAACGTTGTTAGCATGTGGGATTGCCACTTCGCGAACCGGCCTAGCTGCCATTTCCTCGGGCACTAACACTGCCCTTACAATTGGTGGATTCTGTTGTTGCTCCAGGATTGTCTATCTGAGCAACTGCAGCTTTTTCTCTAGAGCTTCTCTCCTTTGACGATGGAATTGTCTTTCCGGCTCTAAGTGTGAATCCACTAGCTCCTTGTCTCTTGCTAGTGTTCAACATAATTCAATATCCGCAAAAGACAGGCTAAGACCAAGTTGTCCACACTAATAAGAAATCGTAAACTAACACTTAAGAAAACAATTTTACCAATTGCCAGTCCCCGACAATGGCGCCAAAAACTTGTTCGGGTATTTTTAAATGCCTACACGCTAGTGCACGTGGTCGAACAAGTAGTAAAATGGCTAAAGTAAGCCAAGTATCGATCCCACAGGGACTGGACCAAGGTAATAATTGAATCAAGCGTTAATAAACTCTAACTCTAGTAATGCAAACAACAGTTTCAAGAAGATTTTGGGAGTTTGTTTCCTAATTCATACTAATCTAAAACAAATGTACAAATTGAGTCTGAACTATAGTAATGAGCATGCTGAGGCTAAAATAACATGCAGGGAAGCAATTTATTGATACAAGTTGGTTAATCTTTCCTTCGGTTGCTAGTCAAGAATTATTGACTATGGATTAAAACTGTCATATTTAACCCAACATAAGAATCATGAACCTTCCACCTACATTTCTGTGATAAGAAGAAATTCATGTTCTAGCCATACGAAATCGATTCCTTAATTAACTAATACGACTTTCAGATATATTTCTATTCTGAAGGTAAATCAATTCTCAATTTTCCCAAACCAAGAAGAGATCATATCCTATAATTTCACAACTTTCCAATTTCTTTCTCTTTCGAAAGAAAACCAGATTTTTTAGATGTACATTAACATTGGCCAAACATTAATGCAGTAAGAACAAGAATTGATAGAACAACCATGGAAGAAAAGATGAAAAACCAAGATGATCAATAATTACATTCCACTACAAATGTTCTTAACCTCAGCAAGAAGTGAATTTAGCCACTCATTTGTGGATTAAACATCATCAAATGAGTATAAATCATACAAACAATTGAAATAAAGGAGAAAGAGATAGAGAAGAACCCTAAGATTTTCGTCCCCACAACTGCCTGTAACCCACGTCCTTGCTCAACTAATTCAGCCTTATTAAAAATAAACCTAAGTGTGCTATTTATACTAGTGGGAATTTTTTCCGGAATAACAAGCAACGTGTCACAGAGTGCATCGCATAGCACTGCCTCCATGACACGGCGCAAACGCGGACCCTTACTGGAATCAGGTTCTGCAGGTAATTATGCCCAACGTGCCACGACGTGCAACGCGGGGCTTGGCCAACGTGCCACGGCACCAACGCTGACCTCCACTAGAACATGGACAATTTTAATCATCCGGGGTAGAATGCCTCCGCGATGGCAGCGTGACACAACTCCATCACGGAGCCCCTTAATTTGCTGCATTTCCTTGGCCTTTTCCACTGCTCACTTCCGAGTCCATTCCCGATTTCTCCCAACATGCATCTTAGCTTCCTAAAATTACATTTTTCCTGCAAAACTACACTAATCATGTTGTTAGTATAAATTCACATTTTAACTACAAATCACATGAGAATGTACACATATCGATGGATAAACAAGACGAAATAAAGCATTTGAGTATTACTTGGGCATATAATTCTGCCCAAGATCAGCCGTCATAAGCTTGGGGAGATAACACATTCCCATGAGAGCCAACTCCAAAAATTGGCTAAAAGTCTCCCTACTTTGATTTCCAAGTCTATGAAAAAGGAGATAAAGCCTGTGTATAATAGCTTAAGCAAGTTGTGCTCTTGAGTGGATATCACATCTCTCTGTGCTGAAGTGAGGGAATTAAGAGGTAGGGCACCAATGGAGGTTCCCAACATGAGTGCACTTGATGCAGCCATGACTGCCCTTCTATAGCCTGAGGCCCCATAGACGACTTATTCGAGGGCTTAGGTGATGATGAAGAGGAGGATCTGGGAGATGCTGGCTATGATGCGAATGTTGCGGCTGAGGATGATGATGATGATAAGTGACTACATCAGGGAGTTCTTACCCTCATTTTCTTTTCCTGCATACATTGGGGATAATGTATTATTTTTAGTTGGGGGTGGGACGAGTGTCTCTCTCTTGTGGTTATTATTATGATTGTTGAGTTCTTGAGCCCTTGTCGGGCAAAATTTCTGATGTTGTGGGGTTGGTAATTTTGAATTGTTGTTTGGTTCTTTCCATTGTCGGGCTGATTTAAAAAGTTTTTTTGTGATGAGGTTGGTTGTTGAGCCTTTGTCGAGCTCGTGATGAATGAAAAAAATGAATGAATGAAAAAAATTTGTTCTTAAATTGTTAGTGCCAATAATGGGTTGTTTTAAAGTGAAAAATATTGTTGACTCATGTTTTCATTATCACCTTTTGTTTATAGTAGTTAGTTAATAAACTCCAATGGATTTTTTTATACCACGGTTCTTTCCCAAGGAGCGATTTTCTTTTCTCTCATTTTGTTGTCGAACCGGATGACATTTCCCAAAAATGGATTGAGAGGAGACTTTTTTAAGGGAAAATGCTGAGTTTATGTTCTTTTGATTCAATAATTGCAATAGCTTCTGAGTGGTACCGCCATAAAAATTTATTAAATGACATGGCTGTTGAAAAAAAATTGAATTTTGAGAAAGAAACGGGCATTTGAATTTGAGTACACTTTTGTCATAAATTACACATTATTTTTTTGGATTCTTAATTCTCATGTGATCTTGTTTTATGACTCTTGATGTGGTAATAAAAATGGTGTGGAACCCTTGGAAGGTGATGCTTTGTGGGAAAGGTTTTAGTTTAATTCTCTTTCATGAACAATTGTCTAGAACTTGTCCCAAGTGTGACTCAAGGCGAAATCCTAGATGTGGTTGCACTTGGAAGATGATTTTAGGGTTTCTTTTGGATAGCTACTTTACCCACATGACCTCCTTGAACATGAACCCTTGAGCCTTTAAGCCTTTTTTCTTGAAAACTGCATTACCAGACCAAAATCCTTTTGTAATCCCTCTTTGGTACCCATCCTCCCTAGTGATAATTGTGATGCTCGAAGTCCCAAAAGTGTGGGAATAGAAAAGAGAAAGATGAGGCAAAAGCCTAAGTTTGGGGGTTGCAAGAAGGAAAATGAGAAAAACAATATGAACTTCAATGTGAGGTAGTACCACATCATGAAAAGAATAATAAATTGCTTGAGTGAAAAGAGTTGAATTGTAAAAAGGTGCTGCCTCTTGCTCAAATAAGATAAAAAGTAGTTACTTAGGAGAGATAAGGAGGGCTCTTGTTTCAAAAGTGGAAATGATGTCAAGGAGAAATAAGGTGAGGGTAATTTAAGAGAAAAATGGAGCATGTAATAAGATTCATAAAAGGGCATTAGGGAGGTTCTAGTCACTGGAACTTAAAAGTCATCCTACCTTTACCCCTAGTCTATATCATGACCTCAAAGTCCTAATTGATTTTAAGTGTAGCAACTTTACATTCGTGGTGATTTACACGAAGGGCAAGCCTATGAATCAAGTTATGTGAATGAGAATTTCTTTTTGAGAGTGAGCGCAATTGTTTCATGCTATAATCCCTTGAGTATGAATTTCTTGATAACTAAATGGGATTCTCTCTTTTGGTGAGTAGCACCATCTCTTCGGGGGTATGCTTGCATGTGCCAAAAGATATGATTGAAACAAAATTGTGGTGAGATTGAAGACAAACTTTGAATGTGAATTTTTAATGACTTGAGATGTTATATAAGCTTGCTGTGAACATCAAGGACCCTTGTTTCGAATGAAGGAATTAAATGTGAATCATGCCAAATTAATTATGGTCATCTCTTGAAGTATTTTCGTAAAGTGTTGAGTCTCTTTTTTTCCTTTGTGTTGGTGAGTGATTTTTGGGTTGTCTAGGTCTTGGTCCCTTGAGAATAATGCCATATGACATGCTTATTTCTAAGTTAAGATGTGAAGAATTACATTACTCAAGGACAAGCAATGGTTCAAGTTTAGAGGTTTGATGAGTTGGTAATTTACCAACTCATTAGGCTTTTAAACATGAGCTTTTACTTAGTTTTCAAATTATTTAAGAGGATTTTATGATCTTTCTCTTTAGTTTTTCAAGTATTTGATTTAAGGAGAGAAATCAAGATCTTGGATAAAAGCATGGTATCTAAGAAGAGGACTGAAGCTTGACCAAATGGGATTGGTGCTCCTCCGGATGGAGCCAGCGAAACGCTGGTTGGAGCGTAGAAGTTACTGGACCAGAATGGAATGAGCATAGGCGTAACGTGGGTCAACAACTGCGAACCATCAGTGCCAGTGCCGGTTGGACCTAGGTTCACTGCCCATGCACCTGTGACGTAGAGGCATTCCGCATATGGGCACCGGTGGAACGCCAGTGATTTGCAAGTGGCAGCACCTGCAGGAAGGGAAAAATCATCTAGCACGGAAATCTAGGAGCATTTTGACCTATTTCTGTACATTCTTTTAGAAAGTACCATATCCTTCCTTCCAGATTGGTAGAGATAGTAGAAAGTTAGAAAGAGATAGAATATTGAATTGCTTTTTCATCTTCTTCTTCAAGGTAAACAACCTCCATTGAAGACATTTGTGAGCTTGAATTTAACTTTTGGTGATGAAATGTCATGATTTTAATTGTTGATTTAATGTTGTATTTCTCATCAATGAGTAGCTAAATCTCTTTGCTAGGAGTGTGAGCATGAATTTGAGTTAAATTGGATTGGGTGTTGTTAGATTAATCTTAGAGTTACTCATTTAATATAAATCTATTATTTTCTCCCAATTTATAATTGAATTACTCATAATTGCATATGTGGGTGATGTTTACTTACTTTTTTTTTTGCTTGAAAAAGAGAAATTGAGTATAGGCGAGAAAGCAAGGGTGGGTAATGAGTGTTGATTGTGTGGGGTTAGGCTAGAGATAGATAAAACCCATAATCATTCACCCATGAGAGATTTGGGGCTAGAAATAGCTCAAATCTGTTCAAGTCTTAATGGATATATTGTTTGGGACCTTGGGGTTTGAGTAAACCCGAGGTAAAGCCACCCTCGTGGTTGAGAAACATCGGGGCCACCTCGTCCATGGCTATTTATATTTATGAGTAATAATTCAATTGTCTAGTCAATTCCAATCCAATTGACACCCCATTCAAAAGCATACTCCTAGCTCTTGCTCGCTTTTGTTAATTCAAGTTGGTTATCTTGTTGATTGATCAATAGTTGTTTTTATATTTTGATTGCAATCTTTTGAACCCCCAAATTTTTATTTGTTTGATTTAAATACAATGATGCTTCTTAGTTTGGATTGATAGACATCTTTCGTGCTATCTAAGTACTATTCCTTGTGGGATTCGACCTCGACACTCGCCGGGTATATTTATTTTTCCAACGACCATTTACCCACTCTCTATACGAGAAGTGAATTTGGATGTTATAAATAGTCTGAAATCATGAGTACAAAACAAGATAGAACATGAGGGTAAGAGAAACATGCTAAAAATCATAATCTTAAAGTAATCATAAACATGAGTTATTCATCACAAGATGAAGCATAACGACCCAAGGTTTAGTAATAGAAATCATATAGTGTACCATACTTGAAATCATAAGTGAAAACTCATAAACTAATCAATGAGTCAAATATGCTATGAAACATAGTAGATAAGTCATGAACATGTGTAACTTAAAACATGAGGAACAATGGGAGACTCATCATAACCAACACCATCACGATAGAGCTTACATAATGCCCCAACTATCTCGCTCATGTGGGTAGAGCCATCTCAAGCTTGCCAAGGCAAGGAACGATTGAGGCGTGATCTCACTCGTGAATTCCCATAAGGTTGAACATGAATATATATCTACGGTGGCAAGTAGTTATGAGACTCGGGGTTCGCCTGAACCCCTAGCATACTCGATGCTAGACACTCCTCTCAAAAACATGCACATGGCTCATAATCATCATCATGAAAGCATACTTGATCTTGCATGGACTTGTCTGAACCATGAAATCATAATCATACTTTACATACATGAAATTCTTATGAGAATAATGCCATTGGGTTGGCCATGATAACTAATTTGAGTGTTATGAAAATCATACATACTTGAATAATTAGTCATAATTGAAATCATAGGCTCATAAACTTGAAATTCATAAAATCATACATAATTGGGAAAATCACTAAAAGCATGAAAGTATGGATCCATGAGAGATTCTAGTAGAAAATAAATAATCATAAATCATGAATTTAATCATAAGAGACTTGAATTGATAAGAGATCATAAGAGATTCCATGAGAATTGGGTCTAATCCTAGAATTTTGATATATCATGCTTGGAGACTTGAAATCATGAAATAGGGATGAAATTTGGCATGAGGGTGGAAGATTTCACCCACTCATAAACCTACATACCTGGGATTGATGAATCTCTAGCTTGAATTGAAGACCCAAGAGAAATTGAATGAATTTGATGAACAACCCTAATCTTGGCTTGAGAGGATTTGATCTTCCAATTGAGGTGTTAGGAGTATAATGAGGATTTAGGCTAAATAAAACCCTTAAATACTCCCCTTAGAAAACCCAAAACAACCTAATTTAGGAGTTAAAAGCATAGAAAGTTATGAAAATAGCCTTAGAAAATTGCACTTAAAATCTGTCTGCCAGTCATCACGACCCGTACCATGAGTCATTGGTGCTCACCACGACTCATGGTAACCAGTCGTTGTATGATGGTCCTGATTTCCACTCCTTTGATATTTTATACTATGACTACTTGTCATGACTCATCACACTACACAATGAGTCATACCATGTCTCGTTACTTCCAAGGCCTGTCACTTAGCTAGATGCCATGACTCCTGACCACGACTCGTTATAGGGACCCATGAGTTGTACTGTGACTCGTGGTATCTGGACTATCTCTGCAGATGTAACCCACGACTCATGACCATAAGTTATACCACCCTACCATGACTCGTGGTTTGGACTCATGGTCTGGGGGATGAAAAGTTTTGAAGCTCACCACGACTCCACCAACAACTCGTCAGTATACCACAACTCGTATGACGAGTCATTCTGAGGAAAATTACAAATTTTATTACTGGTTCTACTACAAGTCTAGGGTTCGATCTTAGGGAGTTTCAGGAGTTACATTATCTCTTCCTTGATAACATTCATCCTCGAATGGAGACTAAATAAGTTGGAAAAATAAGAAAATAGCTGCAATCCTAGAACTAAAAGCTATAGACTGAAAACTAGCGGAGTGCCTGACTCCGGACTGAGATATGTGATGGAATTAAATTCATGGAACACATATGCATACTATGACAAGAAAGGAACTTAGAGACATGAACTTGACATGAAATTGAATAGAGTACTAAGGAGGAAACTGGTACCTTATGTTGAAATAGAGACAAAAGGGAAAATATGCGGATATCTAGCCATCATAGTTGCTTTAGCTTCCCATGTAGTTCCCTCAACTAGATGATTCCTCTACAAAACCTTCATGGAAGCGACCTCCTTATTTCTCAACTTGCGAACCTAACGATCATGGATCTGAACTGGAACCTCCTTATAGGTAAGACTATCCTTCACACCAATGCTTTCTATCGGAACAACTAAAGTTGGATCACCAATGCACTTTTTCAACAAAGACACATGAAAAACTTGGTGCACTGATGCTAACTCTGCTCATAGCTCCAACTCATAATCCACCTTGCCTAAGAATCCTATAAGGAACAATATATTGGGGACTAAGCTTCCCTTTTTTGCCAAACCTCATAACTCCTTTCATGGGAGACACCTTCAGAAACACCCAATCATCAACCTTGAACTCAAGCTCTCTCCTCCTAACATCAGCATATGATTTCTGTCGATTCTGAGATGTTTTCAGCCTCTCCTGGATAATCTGAACTTTCTCCATGGCATCATGAATTGAATCTAGCCCTATCAACATAGATTCACCTATCTTAAACCATCCAATAAGTAATCTACACCTCCTCCCATAAATAGCCTCAAATGTAGCCATTTAAATGCTGGAGTGATAACTGTTGTTATCGGCAAACTCAATGAGAGGCAATTGATCATCCCAATTGCCCTTGAAATCAGTCACACATGCTCTCAACATGTCCTTAAGAGTCTGAATGGTCCATTTAGCCTGACCATCTGTCTGTGGTGGAAAAGCTGTGCTAAGCTTCACCCGAGTACCAAGTTCCTTTTGAAACAATCTTCAGAACTGAGTACCCCTATCCGAGATGATAGATAATGGAACCCCATGCAACCGAACTAACTCCCAAATATACAATCTAGCATAAATCCTAGATTGAATCTATGGTTACCATAGAAATATGCTGATTTGGTCAACCTTTCTACAATCACCCATATAGAATCACACTATCAACACGTATGAGGCAACCCTGTGATGAAGTCCATGTTTATCTCTTCCCACTTACAAGTAGGAATGCTGAAGTCCTAAAACATAACTCCAGGTCTCTGATGCTCAGCCTTCACCTGTTGGCAATTCGGTCACTTAGCTATAAATTTCGCTATATCCTTCTTCATGCCATTCCACCAATAGACTTCCTGTAGATCACAATACATCTTGGTGGCACCTGGATGGATAGAGTACTGAGAGCCATGAGCCTCGCTCAATATCCACTCTCTCAAGTCATCTACAACCAGAACATATAAACAACCCTATTATCAGAGTACACCATCTACCCCTTGGGAGAAAACCTCTACTTTCTAACAACCTCCTTTAGTTTACTAAGATAGGATCCTCATTTTGCTGTGCTTTAAATTCCATCACCAATGAGGATTCCAAACCATTCTGAAAAATAACACCACCATCCATCAAATCTGTAAGGAGAACTCCTAAACAAGCAAGCCTATGGACATCCTTCACCAGCTCCTTCCTCCCATTCACAATATTGGACACACTCTCTACCAACAACCTACTAAGGGAATCTGCCACTACATTTCCTTGCCCGGTTGATAAAGGACACTCATATCATAGTACTTGAGAAGCTCTAGCCATCTCCTTTGCCGCAAATTCAGGTCATTCTGAGTAAATACATACCAAAGGCTCTTATGGTGCATGAACAAATCCACATGCACCCCATTAAATAATACCTCCAAATCATCAAGGCAAACACCATCGATTTCAACTCTAGGTCATGCATTGGATAATTCTTCTCATGAGTCTTAAGTTGTATAGAGGCATAAGCAATGACCTTACCATGCTGCATCAACACACACTCAAGGCCAACTCTTGAAGCATCACAATACAAAATGAAGCCATCCGTGCCTTCCGGTAGGGTCAATATCGGGACTAAAGTGAGTTGAGTCTTTAACTCCTGAAAAATCTTCTCACAAGCATCAGATCACTGAAACTTGACTTTCTTCGGGTCAACTTACTCAAAGGTGCTATAATGGGTGAAAATCCCTCTACGGACCTCCTATCGTAGCCAGCTAAACCCAAAAAACACCTAATATCCATAGGACTAATAGGTCTAGGCCAGTTCTCACCGCCTCTACTTTTATGGGAGTCTATCTGCACACCCTCACTAAGCACCACATGACCTAAGAATGCTACTGAGTTTAGCCAAAATTAACACTGCTAAATTTAGCAAACAACTGACGATCCTTGAGATTCTGCAAAACTATCCTCAAATAAGTGGCATGATCCTCCTTGCTCCTAGAGTATATGAGGATATCATCTATGAAGACAATAACAAACTTATCCAAATACTGCTTGAACACCCTATTCATCAAATCCATGAAAGTTGTGGGAGTATTCTTTATCCCAAAAGCCATAACTACAAACTCATAGTGATCATACCGAGTCCTGAAAGCTGTCTTCGGAATGTCACACTCCCTAACTCTATGCTAATGATAGCAGGATCTGAGGTCTATCTTTGAAAAAGACCTAGCACCTTGAAGTTGGTCAAACAAGTTATCAATCCTGGGGAGGGGATACTTATTCTTGATTCTGACCTTTTCTAAGATATCTGTCAACTATTCTTTCAACTCCTTTAGCTCAGATGGAGACATTCTGTAAGGAGGAATGGATATGAGATGCGTACCAATGTAACACCCCAAAAGTCTCTAAGATTAGAGACGAGGGTTGAAATGAAGAAAGTAGGAAATAGGGCACCAGAGTCATAGAATGACTCAAGGGACTAGTTGTTGTAGGGAAAAACGACTCATTGTGTGCCTCATGGTAAGGTCCCAGTCAGGATTCCCCGTAAATAACGAGCCAAGTGATGACTCATTATTTCACGGAACAGGTCATCCTAAGGGACCATTAAGTGGAGTTCAGAAAAGGTCCAGATCTGATTCAGCAACAATGGAAAGGTGCAACGACCCGTGGTGGCAAGTGACGACTCATGGTATCGATTTGTTGGAAGGACTTTAGAAACTGTGTTACGATGGCAGAGGTGATGAAAAGAGGAATGATAAGTCATTGTTGCAAGTAACGACTCGTCCTGTTTGGTCATCAGCTGGAGAACTAGAAGAGTACCAAAAATACCCTAGGAAACAACGGATGGTCCAACGACTCATCAAATCCTAGGGCGACTCATTAGATTGGTCATTGTAGCCGGCAATTAGGTTTTTCAGGCGAATTTCCAGGGGTAGTTTTGTAACTTTCCAAACTACTAACTCCTTAATGGCATCGTTTTAAGACATGGAATGAGTGTTTTAAGAGGGTATAGCCTAGCCTAAGTCATTAGGCTCCCATGCATGCATTATATTAAATTTCTCTTCCAAGATCAAACTAGAATTCCTCAATTCTCTTGACTTTCAAGAACAATTTGGAAATCAATTTACCCAGGTGTGTAGGGTTATGAATTGGGGATTTATTCCACCCTCATGCCCAAATTTCCCCTCTAATTCATGAATTCAAGTTTCTAATCAAGTGTATTGATTCCTAGGGTTTAAACTGAATTCTATTAAATTATCTATGCTCTGTTTATGGGTCCAAGCCCCTCGTGTTCTAATGTATGATTTAAGTCTAACGGGAAGATTTTACACTCAATTTGATTATAAATTCATGATTTTAAGTTATTAGAAATTATGCCTTATTATGCAAGTTTTATGAAAATTCAAGATTATGATCCATGATTTTAAGCATGATGAATTATCTAGTATGCATGAATGTTTATGAACTTTCAACTTATGATTCCATGATTTTGACTTATGAAGTCTATTTCAAGTATGCATGCTCTTTTGATTTTGGCAAGCCCGTGCAAGTATGCTTATTATGATTTTAGCCAAGGCTAACAAGATTAATTTATGATATGATTTGGAGTCAAGACTCCCAATACTGTTTATGATATGATTTGAAGTTAAGACTCCTAATACAACATATGATATGATTTAGAGTCAAGACTCCCAGTGTTCAAATTCAAGCCATATATTGATAATATGATTATATGATCACTATGCATGTTTTGGGAGTAGTGCCTAGCATAGAGTAGGCTTGGGTTCCGAGGTTCCCCGATCTCATAATCTACGTGCCAATGTAGGTATATATTTGGGACCTCTCAAATGGGTGCTTCCCCCGCCCGAGGGCACACCGTGATATCACACCTTATTCATCCTTCGCCCTAGTAAGGCTTAGGATGGCTCTCCTCCACGTGGGCAAGATGTGGGATCATCATGCACTCATACATGGTGGTTGTCGGTTATCACGACTCTCCTATTGTTTCTCAAGACTTTAGTTTCCCATGTTCATGACTTATGATACTATATTTTATAGCATGTTTGACCCAACGACTAGCTTATAAGCTTTTACTTATTATTTCAAGCATTACTAGTCATAAAATTTCTATATTTCAAAATCTTGGGTCATTATGTTCAATTATGATGAATAGCTTATGATCATGTACATCTCAGATACATGACTTTTAGCATGCAGTCCTTACTCTCAAGATCTATTGATTTATATGCATGATTTAAACTAACGTTTTACTAAGCATATTTTGTTTACCTTACATATTCAGTACATTCAAAGTACAGACCACATACTTTATGTGTCACGACCCCAACATAGGCCCGGATGAGGATACAGGACAAAGAACCCCAAAAGGTTCCAAGTCAACCCATGACATGAAAATGACATCTAATTTCAACATAGTCAAGCGGAAGTCTAATATATGTACATAAGCGAAAGTCTGATAATAACATAACATCTGAATACATGATACATACAGCTGAAACTGAATACATGCTATGTTTGAGAAGCCTCTACTTCTGACGAGTTGACGGGACAAGATCCCAACTAACTCACTAAACTCTAAAAATGAAAAGTAATACAACTGATAAATAGGGGCCCTCGAGAGATGAGGACTCACCAATTGAGACTGGAAGATACTAGTGCTGAGAGTCTGGCTAATGGAGGGACTGAGCCTAAATATCCGAGCCTGTATCATGAAACGATACAACATAGAGCATACAGTTAGTACTTGGAATGTACCGAGTATGCAAGTAAGTAAAAACGGACAGTAAAAATACATAAAAGTTCATACGAGTAGGACAACATGATCGTAATGTAATGTTATACCCCGGAAGCCCAAAGATCACACCCGGGAGTTGAAACGGAGAAAAGCTTAAAAACTAGCACCATGCATAGAACGAGTCGTGGGATGACTCATTGGTGCAGCCCACGAGTCGTGATATGACTTGTGGGGAGGCTAGTGAGGAAGTTCTAGAAATTTGGGGAAAAGGATTCCCACGGACATGACCACGACTCATGGTAAGACCCCACAAGTCGTTAGGTCAGTCATGGAGTGGGTGAGAAGTAGAAGATAAGAGTGGAGGCAATGTACATAACGGGTGGTGACCACGAGTTTTGGTCACCAGTAACTATCATGAGGTTGCCTGTTAAAAGCCCAGGAGACCTATTGAGCAGTGAACCTCACGAGCCTAGCCACAAGTCATGACCTGTGACCATGAGTCATTACGTCCCTCGTTGGGACCACCGGACAGTTATTTTATGCGAATTTAGTGAGGGCTTTTCCATAATTCCTAAGTTTCTAGGGTCTAAACTACAACGTTTTGAGTTATGAATAGTGACTTTTAAAGTGGTTAAGTTCATTTTAGGCCTCATTCATTCATGCATGCAAGGTAGAAGACTTGAGAGGGTGATTAAGCTTAGCATTCATCAATTTCTTTTTAATTTCCTATTGGGCATCTAAAGAAGTGTTAGAATCAACTCCCAACAGGTATGTAAGGTTATGAATGAGTGATTTCTTTCACACCTATGCCCAATATCTCTCTAAAGTATGAAATTCTATGTCTAATCTATGGGGTTTTAATCCAAATGCATGAATCTTCTATTTCTATACATGGGTATGATTTGATTATGATTCTACTATTGAATTATGAAGCATTGGCGAATTTTATAATGTTTTCAATTTAAAATCATGATTGTTGTTTTATGAATTAAAAACCCATGGATGAGTTGTTCATGAAAGATGAGATTTGTGATGAATATATGATGATGACGAGATATTATGATGAAAAGCATGATTTGAAGCTACCCATGTTTACAATTATATTTTTGATAAGAATTGAGTATTTCTAAGTATAATAAAGCTTGGGACAATGCCCACGTGTTCAGTATGAATGATGATTTTCCCGAATTAAGCTTACCACATTGTTTTGGAGTAAAGGCTCCCAATTATATTTTCAGCTTGTGGTATATTTTGAGTTCAAGTTTAGCTATCTATAGCTTACCACATGGTTTTGGGGAAAAGGCTCCCTATTATATTTTCAGCTTGTCGTATGTTTTGAGCTAAAGCTTCTCATATGCATGATACCATATTTGAGATGTATTTGATCATTGAGCTTCGTTAATAGACGATGTTGAGCTTTGTTATAAAATGATGTAGAGCATATGCATGTTTAGGGAGTGATGTCTAGCACCGAGTAGGCTAAGGGTCGATCACCCTATGCCTCAGAGCTACGTGCCAACGTAGGTTTATACATTATGACTTTGGGACCTTCCTTGTGAGATTTCCCTACCCAGATGGGCCTTCAACTTGATATCGATATCATGGTATCCTCCCCAGCCCTGGCAAGGCTTTCGATGGCTCTACCCACTTGAGTTTGATAGCTGGGACCACATAAGCTCTATCGTGGTATGTCGGTTAAAAGACGAGTCTCCCATTGTTCCTCATGATTTCAGATATGCATATTTCATTACTCATGAGATTTATATATATATGCATGTACTAAAGCAGGTTTGACTCAATGTTCAGCTTTACTTATAAATGTCAAAATTCAGCTTTGAGTCAATCGATTCAGTATGATGTTATGAAGTTATTTTATATTATGTTATGAAGAGATCATGATTTCAGAAGAATTAATGCAAGCCCTACTCTCAGATTGTTAATGTTTATATTTACATTATGCATTGTATTTAAAGGATTTTATTTACTTTAGCAATTTTACTTACCTTGCATACTCGATATATTTCACATACTGACCGTATACTCTATGTTGTATCATTTCATGATATAGGATCCGACTCTTAGGTCCAGCCCCGCTCGTAGTCAACTTGTTAGAGTTAGCATTTGGCTTTTTGGTGAATCCTCATCTCTCGAGGACTAGACTATTCATTTTCTTATATGTATTTCAATTTCAGTCTTGTTGAGTTAGTTGGGGTCTTGTCCCATGAACTCGTCAGGTTTAGAAGCTTTTCAGACATATGTATGTATTCGGCTTCGGATTTCATATTCTGATGTTATATTCAAGTTAGACTTAAGCTATGAGTATCTTATTGATTATTTAGTTTCTAGATTGAGATTAGATGTATGCTTATGCCATGGGCTGAATTGGGGTCTCTCGCGATTCCTTGTCCTGTGTTACGATCCAGGCCCCCGTTTGGGGCATGACATGTAATACCGTAATGTAAACATAAGGCTCAAGGTTTTCAAAACATTCATAAATTAACCATGATCATAATAATAAGAGAAAATCTTTATTGAACATGAATTGAGCCAAAGTGCATAATCATAAACATGCATCAATCATGAGGAACAGTGGGAGATTCTTATAAGCGACATACCCCATATGAGCACACATGGAGCCTGACCTATAAACCCCTATTCGGGAGGGTGTTAGTACCTTTTCAAGGGTAGGAACCATGATAAAAAGAGTTGATATCACTCATGAAAGTCCCTTTCGAGCAAAGGGGATAGTCTCAAGGGAGGTCCCATCGTGACCTACAGTGGCACGTAGTTTTGAGACTCGGGTCAAAACCTAGGCCCCAAACCTACTCGGTGTTAAATACTACTCCTAAAATATATATAGTGCTCATAGGATAATATACATGAAATTCATGGACCATTTAAATCATGATAATCCTAAGCATGCTTGAAAATACGTGAACTAGCCATGAAATAAGGGTGTGAGTCTGCCATATTCATAAATTCATAAATCATGAGATTCATACATGCTTGTAAATTATTTGTACTTGATAGTCATAGATCATGATGAGCATTTAAGAGAAATCATATCATAAATCATAAATCATAGTGGGCTAAAGAGGATAAAGATTATAGTGAAATCATAACTTGATTTTTCATAAAAAACATGCATAATTGGACATAATTTGATTTAAATCTGAATCTATAAATTTATATTCAAAATAGTTATAAAGTTTGCCTATAGATCATAAAACATGATTTAATTCATGAAAGGAATTTACCCATAGATATATCATAGAGAATTTCACAAGAATTAGAATAAACCCCATAGATCATGAAACTTGAATCTAGAATTGAAATTCATGGAGTTGAGAAGAACTAGGGCATGAGAGTGAAATGAACTCTCATTCATAAACTCACATACTTGGGTTGATGATCCCTTGACTTTCCTTGTAGAGTCCATGAAGATTTGAAGAGGTTGAAGGAGAACCCTAACTCCTTTCTTGAGAGAAAATCCAACTATTGATCTTTTGGAGAGGGTGAGGATTTAGGCTAGGTTAATCTCCTTTAATCTGACCTTAAGGAAGGCCAAAACGACGTCATTTAGGAGTTAGAAGCATTGGAGTTTACCAAAATACCCCCAAACTGCGAAAAGAAGACCTAGAAATGGAAGTTCCAACGACCAACAGGACGGGTCGTTGGTTGCTACAATGGCCCGTTCTGAGGTTCGTTGTTGCCTATTGCTGCTTCACTAAACTGCTCATAACGTTTTACTCCGAACTTCGAATGATGCAAGATCGGATGCATTGGAAAGATGACTTGAAAGGCTTCAATTTGAGGTACTGAATCATCCAAAAATATTTTCAAAAGTGGGGGCTATTCTTATTTGAAGTTGACCCTTGTAAGAGCTTATACGAACACTCAATTGGTAAGGAGGCTCTCAACTCAACTTTATGCTAGAGGTTCCTTATGACCTGAATTTGCATCCAATGCACTTATTATACTTAGGAATTAATCTTGAAACCTTATTTCCATAAATTCACCAACATAGGATATATCCATGTACCTAGAAGGGTTCCAAACTTATCCCAAGATTTTCAACAAACTAGCAGAACTAATGACCCATCCAACAGGCCATGGTAACAAACAACGAACCATTGGTCCGTCCGTTGGTTTCCCCCATTCTTCCTTTGAAATTCTCTTAATCTGCTTCAACGACTACAAATAATGACTGGTTCAATCAACCCACGGTCCGTACAATCTCCTCGTGGGTTCTGGGAAAATTTCTGACAGCTCTATGGTCATGAAACAACGAGCACTTTTGATGGCCCGTTGGACCCAACAACGAACCGTATTGAGGTTTGTTGTTTGGTTCTGGTATTGTTTTCTTGATGTTTTCTATTCTAAACCTCGGGTCTAACCTAGGGAACTTTTGGAGTGTTACAGTATGCTATATCATCTCATGGTATAGGTTCGGGTTATCCAACTCAGTCTCGTTGATAGCTCGCTCCCGTATCAATCTAGTTCAGCCCCTTCTTTGGGTAAGTGCTCATCATCTGAGGACATCTATTAGTTTAGACTTGTTATTTCAGTTTAAATTTAGACTTGGAGTTAGCTGGGGGATTTTTGATAACGCTCAAACTCACACTCTTGATAAAGTATGAAGTGGACTACATCAATAAAGAACCTAACAAAGGTTGGGATCGATCCCACAGGGATTATGGTAAGAACTAGACTAATGTAGGTATTTAAGCTTTTAGGTATGTTATCTCAAAGTTTGGGGTTTATAGAAAAAAGTTGTAAAATAAGATTTAAATTAATTTATTGTAACATCCCAAAAGTGCCTAAGATTAGACTCGAGATTTAAAAATGAAAGTTGGCAGAATCTGGGAAAAATTCCATAAAACAAGTCACCTAATGGATCATTGATCCAACCAACGACTCGTGGAAAGCATTCATGGTAAGGTTTGGCCAGGTGGAAGTTGGAAGTAACGGGCCAAGTAACGACCTGTTGTTTGTTACAATGAGTCATTGTTTGAAGTCGTGGTTGGACTGGTCCTCAGCCTAAGGGGGAGTAACGGGTCATTGGACGACCTGTTGTGAGGAGCAACGGGTCATGGTGAGCAGTCATGGGAAGGAGTATTAAAACCTCCAGTCGATGTAATGGAAGTAAACCATGACTCGTTGGAAGGAGGAATGAGTCGTGGTGTGGTTCGTGGGAAGGCTCGGTGCAGGTCGTGAAGGGGGAAACAACGGACGATATAATGAATCATTGTCTGAAGGAATGACTCATCCTATCGAGTCGTGGGATCAAACCTGAGGACGTGTATCTGGGCAGTGAATACAATGGATGGATACCACGATTCATTGTATCCAAGAATGACCCGTTAGAAAAGTCATTGTCACTACCAATGCAGAAAATTCATGAATTTCATTAAGGGCATTTTCATCATTTCTAAGTACTAGGGTCCTAAACTACGTCGTTTAAGGCTCGAAATGCAGTGTTTTATGAGGGTAAAACCTATCCTAGGCTCATTCATATCCATGCATGCAAAGTTAGGGAATTAGGGAGGTGATCAAGCTTGTTCTTCTTCAAGTATTTTTCAATTTTTATTGGGATTTTGAGGAGTGGTGAAATTTGATCTTCCCCAGGTATGTAAGGTTATAAATGGGTGAGTCCTTTCACACCCATGCCAATCCCTCTCTAAATCATGAATTTCCTATGTAATTTCTTGGGGTTTTACCGAATGCATGAAATTTTGATTTCTCTACATGGGCATGATCTAATTGAGTTATGATTATTGAATTATGAAATATGGACAAGTTTTACGCTGTTTTCCATTCAAATCATGTTTCAAGTTTTTAAAAGTAAAATACCCATTTAGGACAAGTTCGTGAAAGTTAAGATCTATGATGAATGTTCATGTATGATGAAGTATTGATGATGAAAAACATGTTTTCAAGTTACCCATGTTTATAATAAAGTTTTCAAGTGAATTGAGTATTTTCAAGCATGTTAAAGTATTGGGCAGTGCCCACATGTTCAAGGATGTTTTACAATTTATGATATAGACTTCATGATTGATCGATTTATGGTGTTGGCCGACTAAAGGGCCCTTTATTCATGGCTAATTAGGTGTGTAAATGGGGATCAATGATGTTAATGTTTATTTGGCTAGGAATATCAATGAATGATGTTTATGATTTACGTATGAGCCTAATGTGCATGTTTTTGGGAGTAGTGTCTAGCACAGAGTAGCCTAGTGTTTAAACAACTACGCCGGTGTCTCATAACTACGTGCCACAGTAGGTATATATTGATACATTACAATGTTAATGATCCCCTCTTTTGTGATATCACATAATGCACGCCCCTTTCCTAGCAAGCCATGAACGACTCTGCCCACTTGAGTGAGATAGTTGGTGCATCATGTAGGGCTCTACCATGATGGTGTCAGTTATGAAGAGTCCTCCCATTGTTCCACGTGTTTTATGTATTATTATGTTTATGTTATTTTGGATCAAGTTATATTTAATAAAGTTTCTTTTGTGACTATGATTATGAATGGATGACAAATGATTTGAGAACCTTGAGTCTTATGTTACGTTATAATATTTATGTTATGAGCATTTTGTCCCACTCTTATGATATCTTATGAGTATTTATGTATTTTTAAAAGTCCATTTTATTTACCTTGCATACTCGATACATTCCACGTACTGACCGCATACTCTATGCTGTATCGTTTCATGATACAGGCTCCAATATTGAGACTCAACATTGTCAATAGTTCATCTCGGAGTTTAGCACCCAGCTCTTTGGTGAGTCCTCATTCTCTGAGGACTGGTTTGATATCAGTTATCTTTTCATGTTCAGTTTTCTAGACTTGTCGAGTTAGTTGGGGGTGTTGTCCCATCGACCCATCAGATATGTTAGAGGCTTTTAGACTATGTGTAGAATTCAGCTGTTATGTATGTAGAACATTTTGCTTTCCATGTCATGTTATTGTTTATGCTTCCGCTATGTTATCATGCTAAGTACTCCGCTTTATTAATATTGAGTTAGATGTATGTTCATGCCCTGGGTCAACTTGGAGTCTCTCAGGGCTCCTTGTCCTATGCTATGATCTGGGACTACGTTTGGGTTGTGATAAACATGGTATAAGAGCCATAGGCTTGAAGTGTCCTAGGGTTTCTAAAATCCGCGTTAAGTAGAGTGTTTTTCATGGGTGTGAAGCACGCCACACTTATAATGATGAGGCTATGAGACGTTTAAGAAATGCTCCCTTCTTTCATGATCTATGTCATGCGATGAAATGTCTTCCTATCCTTCTAAGTCTGCTATTCACGATTGCAGAATCATGGCTCCTTACAGAGTAAACGGTAGGAGAAATGGGAATGGAGACGACCATGAGGATGGCAATGGAAACGGGTACCAGCAGGCCCCACCAGTCCAGGAGAATGATGCATTGGAGCTGGTTGCCCATGTTGAGTTTCGGGCAGCTATTCAGATTCTCGACAGGCCCTGACAACTTAGGTTAATTAGCAGGCAGTTGAGCATGTTCCACAAAAATGGCAATGCAGCAGCAGCTCGAGTCAAGGATTTCTTGAGATTGAACCCGCCAGAGTTCCTTGGGTCAAAAGTAGATGAGGACCCACATGAATTCATTGATGAGATTGTGAAGATCACCTAGGTCATAGGGGTGAATGATGATCACGGGAAAAAATAGCATGCCCGGGATATGCTTTATGACTTAAATAAGTCTTGTTTATCTAAGTTATTGTATACATTTTCATGTAATTTTATATGAAGCGAAGATATGTGCTAACCAACATGATTAGCCTTTGTTTTGTAGGTTTTGATGACTTTTGAGTAACTAATCCATGAGTTGGTGAAGTAGAGGCTTGGAAATGGAATTAACACGCGAACGTCGGCAAAGAGGAGGCACAAAACAGCCCACTGGCACGTCGGCAACGTGCCACGGCAGGCAGGCTGATCACAACAGCCCACCTGCACGTTGGCAACGTGCCACGGCAGGTTGGCTGCGTGACCAAGAGGTGTCAACGCGCTGCCCAAGCAGCGTGACACGCTGCCAATGCGGCAGGGTGCTGCCGGGGCCAATTTCGGGTGAATTCCAGAGAGCCTTCGCGTTAGTGGCGTGTCACGGAGGCAGTGCTCCGCGATGCACTCCGTGACACATTGCTTTTTATTCCGGGAAAAAGTCCTACTACTATAAATAGCACACTTAGGTTTTATTTGAGAAATTCTGACTTGGTGGAGCAAGGACGTGGATTACAGGCAGTTGAGGGACGAAAAGTTCAGGGTTTTTTCTCTCTTTCTTTCTTCTTTAATTCAATTGCTTGTATGATTAACACTCATTTTATGATGTTTAATCCACAAATGAGTGGCTAATTGCTCTCCTTGCTGAGGTTATGAACAATTGTAATGAAATTTGATAAGTAATTATTTGGTTTTTCATCTTTTCTTCCATGTTGTTCTATTAATTCTTGTTCTTACTGCATTAATGTGTGGCCTACATTAATGTACATCTAAAAAGTCCGGTTTCACTCGAGAGAGCAAGAAATTGGAAAGTTGTGAATTAATAGGATATGTTCTTTACTTGGTTTGGGAAAATTGAGTTTTGATTTGCTTTCAGGATAGAAATATACCTGAAAGTCGTATTAGTCAAATTAGGAACTGGAATTGTATGGCTAGGACATGAATTGCATTTGATCACAGAAATGTAGACGGATGGTTCATGATTCTTAAGTGAGGTTAAATACGAGAGTTTTAATCTCTTGGCAAATGTTCTTGGCTAGCAACTGGAGGAAAAGATTAACCAAAGTATGATGATAATTAGTTTCATTACATGTTCGCTTAAGCTCAGCATGCTTTCATTCATAGTTCAGATTCAAAGTAGATAATTGTTCTTAGTTTTAGTATATAAATTTATAAAACAAACTATTAACTTTTTGGTTACGCTGTTGTCTGCATTTTTAGAAGTAAAATATAGTACACTTGAGCAATTTGCACTTCATCCAAGTCTTTGTGGGATCGATACTTGTCTTACTAAAGCCACTTACTACTTGTTCGACCACGTGTACTTGCGTGTCGGTTTTATAACCCAAAAACAACCGAACAAATGAATGTGCAGAGTTGGCCTCATATCAGCTAAAAGGGGTCACACACATCTGGTTTCATCAATGGAAAGATAGTAGGGCCGCTGAAGCAGGTCCTATCACTTGGGAAGAGTTCCATGTTGCGTTCTTAGATCAGTTCTTCCATCGTGAGTGAGGGAGCTGAAGGTAGCCGAGTTCATGAATCTCAAGCAAGGGAGGATGTGAAGGAGTATGCCCTTGAATTCACTCGCCTATCGTAGTACGCCCCAGAGTTAGTGGTTGATCATAGGATGCGGGTGAGCAGGTTTGTTCATGGCGTGGCAGGCTATTTGGACAAAGATTACAGGACTGCTATGCTCCTCGAGGATATGGATTTCCCTCAGATAGTTCATACGCCCAGCAGATGGAGGCGGCTCATGTGAGGGAGAGAGGCCAAAAGGGCCTGAACAGATAGTCGTGGGTTTACTCAGCAGGGATCTGGCGGTGGTCACTGCCCTCAGTTTCAGCAGTGATCACTAGCTCCAACACCATCATCAGTTAGCGTTCCATAGTGATCAGAGGAGCAAGGCTTCAATTTCTTGGGATCATAGGGGCATGTAGGTAGAGCACACCTTTCCAGCCTGCAGAAAGTGTGGCAAGAGTTATGCCGGGGAGTTCTTGCTCGGCTTAGATATTTGTTATGGGTGCGGCAGATCCGGCTACATGCGTTGAGCGTGTCCATTTTCTAGATATGATGATTATAGAGGCTGTGCGCAAACTACCAGGTTCACAGCAGGTCCAGCACGTTCAGCTCCGCAGGGGGCATCCACTAGTGGGGGTGGCGGAAAGCGCCAAAATAGATTCTATGCCCTCACCTCGCGTCAGGAGCAAGAGTTTTCACAGAATGTGGTTACTGGTATGTTACAAGTGTTTCACCTTGACACTTATGCTTTGTTAGATCCAGGGGCTACCTTGTCTTTTGTGATGCCCTATATTGCTAGTAACTTTGGAGTCTGTCACGAAATTCTGTTAGAGCCATTTTCAATCTCTACTCCCGTTGGTGATTCAATTGTAGCTAGGCCGGTGTATAGAAGTTGCCCGATCACAGTATTGTATAAAGTCACCTCCGCAGATATAGTAGAGTTAGCCACGACTAACTTTGATGTTATTCTCGGCATGGATTGGTTGTATGCGTGTTATGTTTTTGTTAATTGTAGAACCCATGCAGTGAAGTTCTGTTTTTCGGGTGAGTCAGTCTTGGAGTGGAAAGGTAGTTCGGTCGTACCTGTAGGTCATTTTATTTCCTATCTTAAGGCTAGGAAGATGATTTCTGAGGGTTGTGTGTATCATCTAGTTAGGGTTAAGGATGTTGAGTCTGAGACCCTGACCGTCCAGTCCGGTAGTGTGTGAGTATCCCGAAGTATTCCCTGATGATTTATTGGGTGTTCCTCCAAAGTGGGAGATTGATTTTGGTATTGAACTTCTTCCCGACATGCAACCTATATCTATTCCTCCCTACAGAATGGCTCCAGCTGAGCTAAAGGAGTTGAAAGAATAGTTGAAGGACCTATTAGTTAAGGGTTTCATTAGACCGAGCAAGCCCCCATGGGGTGCACCAATATTAATTGTCCGAAAGAAGGATGGTTCCCTTCAGATGTGCATTAATTATCGGCAATTGAAAAGATTTACCGTTAAGAGTAAGGTATCCTCTACCCAGGATTGATGATTTATTTGACTAGCTTCAGGGTGCCAAGTGTTTCTTGAAGATAGATCTCAGATCCCGATACCATCAACTCAGAGTTTGGGAGGCAGACATCCCGAAGACAGCTTTCAGGATGCGGTATAGTCATTATGAGTTTGTAGTTATGTCTTTGGACTAACAAATGCTCCTGCAACTTTTATGGACTTGATGAACAGGGTGTTCAAGCCATAATTGGACATGTTCGTGATTGTGTTTATTGATGATATCTTGATATATTCTCGGAGAGAGGAGGAGCATGCTGCTCATTTGAGGGTGGTGCTACAGACTCTCAAGGACCACCAATTATATGCTAAATTTAGCAAGTGCAAGTTTTGGTTGAACTCAGTGGCGTTCTTGGGCCATGTGGTATCAAGTGAGGGCATACAAGTGGACTCTCAGAAAACAAAAGCAGTGAAGTATTGGCCTAGACCGGTGAATCCTTCAGATATCCAGAGCTTTTGGGTTTAGTTGGCTACTATCAGAGATTTGTTGAAGGTTTCTCATCTATTGCAGCACCCTTAACCAAATTGACCCCAAAAAAGGTGAAATTCCAATGGTTAGAGGCTTGTGAGAAGAGCTTCTAAGAGTTGAAGGCTCGACTTACCCTACTACCGGTGTTGACCCTACCTAAGGGTACCGATGGGTTCCTGGTAGATTGTGATGCTTCAACGATCGGACTTGGGTGTGTATTGATACAACATGAAAAAGTTATAGCATATGCCTCCAAACATCTAAAGGTTCATGAGAAGAATTACCCAACCGATGATCTTGAGTTGGCTGCGGTGGTATTCACCTTGAAGATATGTCAACATTATTTGTATGAGGTCCATATGGATGTGTTTACGGATCATAAGAGCTTACAATATGTGTTTAGCCAAAAGGGTCTCAATCTTTGACAAAGGAGGTGGTTGGAGCTACTCAAGGACTATGATATGAGTGTCCTTTACCATCCGAGTAAGGCCAATGTAGTCGCAGAAGCACTTAGAAGACTCTTTATGGAGAGTGTGTCTTACGTGGATGAGGGGAAGAAGGAGTTGTTGAAGGATGTGCATCGACTCACAAGGTTGGGAGTTAGGTTGGTTGACTTGACTGATGGCGGTGTTATTGTTCAGAGAGGATCAGGTGATGGATGTAAAATCTGGACAAGATTAAGACCCTATTTTGGTAAAGTTGAAGGAAGCCGTTCAAAATCAGAAGGTAGAGGTCTTCTCCAAAGGGGGAGATGGTGTGCTTCGATACCAGGATCGCTTATGCGTTGCAGATGTTGATGATTTGAGGAGCCGGATGTTGCACGAGGCTAATGGATCCAAGTATTATATCCATCCAGGTGCCACCAAGATGTACCGTGACTTACGGAAAGACTATTGGTGGAATGGCATGAAGAAGGACATCGCGGAATTTGTGGCTAAGTGTCCAAACTATCAGCAAGTAAAGGTCGAGCACCAGAGACCAGGAAATATGCTTTAGGATATTAATATTCCTACATGGAAGTGGGAAGAACTCAATATGGACTTCATAACAGGGTTGCCTCGCATTCGTCGACAATATGAATCCATTTGGGTTGTGGTAGATAGGTTGACCAAGGCAGCTCATTTTCTACTAGTCAAAACCACGGATTTGGCGGAGGATTATGCCAAAATATATATCCGAGAGCTAGTTCGATTGTATGGAGTGCCCTTGTATATTATATCGGATAGAGGTACCCAATTTACCTCTCAATTTTAGAGGTCGTTTCAAAAAGGACTTGATACTCAGTTTAAGCTCAGCACAGCATTTCACCCGCAAATAGATGGTCAAGCGGAGCGGACAATTCAGACTCTCGAGGATATGTTGAGGGCATGTGTGATTGACTTTAAATGTAGTTGGGATGATTATTTACCTCTTATCAAGTTTGCATACAATAATAGCTATCATTCCAGTATTCAGATGGCTCCTTCTGAGGCTCTCTATGGGTGGAGATGCAGATCACCCATTGGTTGGTTCGAAGTTGGTGAAGCTGCAATGATAGGACCAGATTTAGTCCATGAGGCTATGGAGAAGGTTTAGCTTATATGGGACAGGTTGAAAACTGCTCAGAGTCACCAAAAGTCCTATGTCAATGTGAGAAGTAGAGAACTTGAGTTCGAAGTGGATGATTAGGTGTTTTTAAAGGTGTTGCCCATGAAGGGAGTGATGCAGTTTGGGAAGAAAGGAAAACTTAGCCCTCATCATATTGACCCTTACCGGATTGTAAAATGTGTTGGAAAGGTGGCACATGAATTAGAGTTGCCCTCAGAATTAGGTTTTGTGCATCCTGTATTCCATGTGTCACTCTTAAAGAAGTGTTTGGGTGATCTAGCTCTAGTTGCCTTGGTGGATAGTGTCGGTGTGAAAGACAAGCCTAATTATGAGGAGGTTCCGGTAGAAATACTGGACCGTCAGGTTCGAAGGTTAAGAAACAAGAAAGTAGCTTCGGTCAAAGTTTTATAGAGGAATCAACATGTTGAAGGAGCTACATGGGAAGCCGAAGCGGACATGATGGTTAGATACCCACATTTATTCTCTATCGGCTCAGTTCCAGCTTAAGGCATCAGTTTTCACCCTATGACTCCTTTTAGTTTTCATGTTCAGTTCATGAGCCCAAGTTTCTTTATGTATATGTATGTATGTGTGATTCATGAATTTAGCTCAGCCATGTAGTTTGAATTGGAGATAGTCATTCCGTTAGCTTTAGGCTTAAAATCAGTATTTGAGTGTTATGATTGCATTTCTCTTTTTTTTGTATGTTTTCGCACATTCAAGGATGAATGTTCCCAAGGAGGAGATATTGTAATACCCCTAAAGTGAATAAGATTAGACTCGGGATTTAAAAATGGAAGTTGGCAGAATCTAGCAAAAGTTCCACAAAATGGGTCATCTAACGGATTGTTGGTCCAACTAACGACCCATGGGAAGCATCCGTGGTGAGGTCTGGCGGGGTGGCAGTTGGAAGTAATGGGTCAAGTAACGACCCGCTGTTTGTTACCATGAGTCATTGTTTGAATTCGTGGTGGGACTGGTCCTCAACCTAAAGGGGAGTAACGGGTCATTGGACGACCTATTGTGAGGAGCAATGGGTCGTGGTGAGTAGTCATGGGTAGGAGTATTAAAACCTCCAGTCGATGTAACAGAAGGAAACCACAAATCATTGGAAGGAGGAACAAGTCATGGTGTGGTTCGTGGGAAGGTTTGGTGCAGGTTGTGAAGGGGAATAATGGGTGATATAACGAATCATTGTCTAAAGGGATGACTCGTCTTGTCGAGTTGTGGGATCAAACCTGAGGACGTGAGGTCGGGCAGTGGAGACGACGGATGGATACTACGAGTCGTGGTATCCAGGAACGACTCGTTAGGACGGTCGTTGTCACTACCAGTGCAAAAATTTTGGGAATTTCATTAAGGGCATTTTCATTATTTCTAAGTACTAGGGTCCTAAACTACGTTGTTTAAGGCTCAAAATGCAGTGTTTTATGAGGGTAAAACCTATCCTAGGCTCATTCATATCCATGTATGCAAAGTTAGGGAATTAGGGAGGTGATCAAGCTTGTTCTTTTTCAAGTATTCTTCAATTTTCCATTGGGCTTCCAAGGAGTGGTGAAATTTGATCTTCCCCAGGTATGTAGGGTTATGAATGGGTGGATCCTTTCACACCCATGCCAAACCCTCTCTAAATCATGAATTTCCTATGTAATTTCTATGGGGTTTTACCCAATGCATGAAATTTTAATTTCTCTACATGGGCATGATCTAATTGAGTTATGATTATTGAATTACGAAATATGGGCAAGTTTTATGCTATTTTCCATTAAAATCATGTTTCAAGTTTTTAAAACTAAAATGCCCATTTATGAAAAGTTCATGAAAGTTAAGATCTATGATGAATTTTCATGTATGATGAAGTATTAATAATGAAAAACACATTTTCAAGTTACCCATGTTTATAATCATGTTTTCAAGTGAATTGAGTATTTTCAAGCATGTTAAAATATTGGGAAATTCCCACATGTTCAATGATGTTTTACGATTTATGATATGGACTTCATGATTGATCCATTTATGATGTTGGCCAACTAAAGGGCCCTTCATTCATGGATAATCATGTATGTAAATGGGGATCAATGATGTTAATGTTTATTTTGACATGAATCTCAATGAATGATATTTATGATTTACATATGAGCCTAATGTGCATGTTTTTGGGAGCAGTGTCTAGCACCGAGTAGCACAATATTCAAAGGACTATGCCCGTGTCTCAAAACTACGTGCTACCGTAGGTTTGTATTAATACATTACAATGTTAATGATCCCCTCTTCAGTGATATCACATAATGCACGTACCTTACCTGGCAAGCCAGGGACGGCTCTGCCCACTTGAGGGAGATAGTTGGGGCATCATGTAAGGCTCTACCATGATGATGTCGGTTATGACGAGTCCTCCCATTGTTCCGCGTATTTTATGCATTATTATGTTTATGTTATTTTGGCTTAAGTGATGATTTGATGAAGTTTCTTTTATGACTATGATTATGAATGGATTACGAATGATTTGAGAACCTTGAGCCTTACATTACGTTATAATATTTATGTTATGAGAATGTTGTCCCATTTTTATGATCTATTATGTATTTTTAAAAGTCTATTTTATTTACCTTGCATACTTGGTACATTCCACGTACTGACCACATACTCTATGCTGTATCATTTCATGATACAGGCTCCGATATTCAAACCCAACGTCGTCAGTAGTTCATCTCGGAGTTTAGCACCAGCTCTTTGGTGAGTCCTTATTCTCCGAGGACCGGTTTGATATCCGTTATCTTTTCATGTTCAGTTTTCTAGACTTTTCGGGTTAGTTCTGGGTGTTGTCCCATCAACCCATCAGATATGTTAGAGGATGTTAGACTATGTGTAGAATTCAGCTGTTATGTATGTAGTACATTATGCTTTCCATGTCATGTTGTTGTTTATGCTTCCGCTATGTCGTTATGCTAAGTATTCCGTTATATTGATATTAAGTTAGATGTATGTTCATTCCATGGGTCAACTTGGAGTCTCTCGGAGCTCCTTGTCTCGTGATATGATCCGGGACTATGTTTGGGTCGTGCCAGTTGTTGTTTATGAAGATTTGCAATTAACTAGGGTAAGTGTTTCGCATGGGTTCATAACTACTTCGAGTTTACACTTGTGATCTATCCCAATTCTTACTTGTAGAACTGATAACTAAGGTTCATCCAAATGACTGGTTCGTCCCTATTGGATGACTATACTCAATCACTGGGTTAGGTCTCATGAGTAATTTCAATTTAACCTTTATTAATTTGTTCCAAATTAACTATCCTGCAACCTCAGCTCAAGTTATACATTGATCATAGAAATCAAGGCTTTGTTGTAATTATCTTTTCCTAATCTCTACTCTCCAGGTTTAAGCAAGTAAAGAATTCGAGCAAGTCTTAACATTGCGCTTCATTAAGAAACATTAAAGATGAACAGAATACAATATAAGCATTTAGCATTGATTTTGAATCACTTTGTGTAATCCTAGTTTGTTAATCTACCATGGTATTCACAACCCCAGTTGTGGAGGTTTTAGCCTTTCATGATTGTAAGAATAATTGAAAGTATTCATAGACAAACACATAAATTAATACTTATAGTGATGATTGAAAGAAAACTTACTTTGAATATTGCAAGAAAAGATGATGAACAAATTCAAGAACAATTTGAGAAAATCAAAGTTAAGATCTCAAGAATTGCTCTCCAATATTGTCAAAAACTAATTACAAAATGATAATGAACAACCTTCTAACTAAAAGAAACGTAAAAAACATTTATACAAATAATAAAATCCTTTCCCTAAGTTAGCAGGGAAATATCCTAATCTGACGCCGACTCCTCGTACAACCCGTTACAGAATTGTACGGATCGTTCCTTGTCTTGTACGTTCCTTGGCTTCTACAAAATTTGGCTAAGTGTTGGCCTCTGTTACGATTCGTAACAAGATACCATGATTCATACAATCTAGTCATGGTTTGATACTGAGAACTCTGGCATCTTCTGAAGATTTCTACGAATGTCTTGGTGCGCCTCTAACCTTACTCCTACGGCTCATAACAGCTTGTCATAACATGAGATTTGCCAAGTCCCAAAATATCTGAAGTTTCCCATGACTCCTGGTACTAGTCGTAGGTAGATGTTACAATCTGTAATTGCTACTTGTACCAGGAGATGTCAATTGTGCAAATTTCTGTGGAGTTTTCTGCGACTCAAGTTACAGCTCATACCAGGATGGTACGACTCTTACCCAGAGTCGTACTTTGCCTTTGCCTTGTACAAATCTTTTGGACTTTTCCACGAGTCTCACTACAAATTGTACATTCTTGGTACGGATCATATGAAGGTCCGTACTTGGTCCAAAATATGTACTTTCATGCATCTTTTGCACATTTTCATTCCAACACCTATTTTCCCTAGAAACAAAGTAAAAGCACCTCATATCCATATAAACACACCTAAATCCATGATATTTTTCCAGTTTTAAGCATTGAAAGTGATGTAATCTCACAGCACATCAACACCCTCAACTTAAGACTTTTGCATGTCCTCAGGCAAAGAAAACAAAAGCTAAAAACGACACTTAACTAGAAAGTAAACCTAGAATACCTACAACCAACACAACAAAATTTGCACTATGAACTATATATAACCAGCTATTGACCTTTTTTCCGTTCAAACTAAGTTAGCTATGCACACATGTAACATAAAATCAATGACATACAGGGATCAAGACATGGCATCCAACTATTGGCAGAGAATCGAGCTATTACCAATGCTTTTCACACAGGTAAATGCTAAAATGCAACACAAACTAGGTACCCTCACAATAAAAGAAGTCTCCAATAGTCACAGATATATAATATGATAAACTTTGGACTAAACAAATGGGACTCTCACTCTCCCAAAGAAGTTCCAAATACTACACATTGGATACCATAGGCTTGCCCTTATTTTCTCTAGTCCGGCTCTTCGGACAACTAAACTAGGATCACTATAGGACTTTGTTCGACTTGTAATGTAGGCTTCGAGCTAGGTATGATAAATATGGGATTTTAGTGACTAAGCCCTCCTTGGCACTACATACTCTTGGCTTCACTTTACACCTTTTTATCCTATTTTTCACTATTTCAACTTTTTCCTCCCTTTTCTCCATTTTATGCTATATATGGGTGTGGTGTGTTTTCAACTTTTTCATTCCTTTTATTTTTCTCTTGTATTTTCTTTTCAATTTTTCTATTTTTTCCCGCTCTTTTTCCTTTTCTTGTCACACCACACCTCATTTTAAACCCTTTTTTCTTTCTTTTCCTTTTTCACCTCCCCACAGTCTATGCACCCCTATTATAGCCACCCTCAACTTAGGCATTTTATCTGGGTTGAGGTTCAAAATGTCCAGGAAGGGACCCAGAGCCAAAACAGGTTCATTATAAAAATAGGTAAAGTTAATCAAAGAAAAATGGTTAATTTAAGGCTCAAAATTGGGATCAAGGGATTCATCATTACTTGGTAGGGTATTTTAGGCTAAAGTGACTCATCAATTAGTAACAGCCTATGACAATCTCCTAACCAACTATCCTAAAGCCTATGCAAAGACAACCGGGCAAGTTCTAGATCCTAAATGCGGTATTGAACTAGGTATAAAACCTCACTCACTCATGGTACCGATTTGCACTGAATCTACCTATCCAGTTCATGCAATACTAACTACAACTACTCATGCTCATAATTAAAATGCCATATAAAGATCCATAAAAGTCATGCGTTTGTAATTAATCTACGCAACTAACACCAAATTTTTTTTAACAGGGTCAATTTTTTCAAAAACATCAAACTAGTGTATTTATTAGTTGCAAAGTAATTCTAAGCTACCTCTACTTAAACAAAAACAACCTAAACATTCCAGTTCTACTAGATAGCATGCTCGAGGAAAAAGAAACATGACAAGAAAAACCCTCGAACGAATTAAAAACCCCAAAAATACAAGTACACCCCTTCCCCTTTGAAAAGCATGCTTTGTCCCTCAAGCATAGAATATAAAAGCACAAGGGAAAGAGACATACTTGTGGCGCACTAATAACTCCTATCATCCTGCAGAGGTGGTACCTCCGCTGCATTCGTGGTGCTAGCGGTGGTCGGTGCACTCAATTGTACATCAGTTGGGGGATTAGTTATCCTCGCATCATGCTTGGTCACTTTCGCGACCTCAGGATCAAGTATCTGGGAAGTAGTGGAGATCCCCGCTCCTATAGCTCTGAAATGTGTACGTTATAAGCTTGCAGGCTCTCTACTCTCGCCCGCTTTTTTTCTTTCTTCTATTTCTTTTTCTTCTTCTTTGGGGGCTCGTTTTCCTCTTCCTCCAAGACCCTCTTCTTTCCTTTTCCTTCACTTGTACTCGAAAGGATCTAGTATGTCTCCAAATCAAGCTCCTCATCGAGCTCAGCATCCAAGTACGGAAGAGTGGAAGCTGCTATGATCACTGAATGTCTAGAAGAAAGCTCAGTTGCTTGGCTCTGAAGAACCCCAAATTCCTCTCGGAGGATACCAATTTCCAGCTTCTCCACCAAGTGCTCATTGAACCTACACTCAAAGCCTTCTATATTCCCATGCAATCCTCTCACGGCTCCCTCAATCTCTACTTTCACTAGGGCTTCACATTCTCCATCATTGACTGTAGTTATCTTTCGGCTACTGTCAGCCTTTTGCTAGCTTCTGGAGGAAGTCATGAGGTACCACAACATATCCAACTAGTGTCTGGATCAGAAGACCTATCGGTGGTGCAGCAAAAGTGTTGGGAGCTACCTCTGAATGACTGGCCTGTATAGCTAGTGTCTCGACCTGCTCCTATGAGATGGGGGCATTAACCTGCTCTCCCCCAGCTTCTCGTGGTACTGGGACTGCAGTAGGAAGTCTCGCCCGGCTCACCGGACTCATTTCATCCCAGATCAGCCCTATGTCTGCTGTCCTCTGCCCTCTAATCAACCGCTCGTCCTTAGAATGCACCTTAAGACCTGCTTCCATACATAATCTGAACATGAGACTTAGGAATGGGGTAGTAGTTCTCAATCCCATACCCCAATCTCAGATCTCCTCTGCAATAACCCTCGCAATGTTGATGGTGTATCTTGACATGATACATGCCACCAATACTGCTTTGTCTGCCCTGAGGGTGTTGTTGTTTACTGTTGGTGCCAACCTATAGCGAACTAGTGTCCAGCAGGCCTTCTCTATGAAATTTAGCGAAGATTTGGTGACCTGCATTCCACTAGTCACCCATTCAACTTCTTACTTGTCCTTTGCTAGGACTCCGACTAACCTTTTAACTTGGCTCTACTTCTCCTCATGGACCAGTTGCTTTATCCTCTTTAGGACATCTATTCTATAGTTTAACTCAACTACCAATTCCAATGCTCTAAACTGAGGCCCGTATAGGATCCGAGAAATTATGCGCTCAGAGATGTCAACTGTGCAACCTTGCACCATCACACTCTCAAGCTTGGTCTATTCTTTCACGTTTTGCCCACGTTTTGCTTTCTGCTCCATTGCGGCCAAGTAATTGGCATAGAACTCTCATACTATTTTAGGACTATATTTCTCCGGGGTCCTAGCCATCCAATCAAATCCATAGAAGCTGAATATCCGCTTCATTTCCTCAACCTCATTCAAGGCATTAGTGAGGATCCGCGGTTCTTACTGTATACTCTACCTTGGGTGATTTTTTGAGGTGAGAGCTAGACCCTGCTCATATATTTCTAGAGCATCGGGTACTCTCCACCTAATAGTATGGGCGCTGGAGGCGGGGTCTCCGTGGCCTCTCCTTCCTTGGACCCTACCTTATTGTTTCCATCTCCGGATTGGGCCTCTTCGGACCCCTCATCATCATTAGAGCCACTCCTTGACTCTTGAACCTATTCCTTAGCTCCCTCCTCAGACTGGGGAGGGTCGTAGATATGGCAGTGGCTGCCTCGTCCTAAGCTTTAGCTTGAGCCCTAGTTTTTCTTGGCTCATCAGTGTCTGCTATCTCAACTATGTACTCCTCCATCGAACCACTAGGGGAGCTTCCTGCTTGATCAACGTTGTAGGTCTCATCTCTTAATGCCCTCCGAGTAGCTATCTCAGCTCTAGCTTTCTTGTCTTGGGTAGATTTGGTTTCTCTTTTCTTCATCGTCATAGTACCTGTGGAGAAACATGGTTAGTATGTATGATCTGAGAAAAAGAAAGCAAGAAAATACCCTCTGAATTTTTCCACGCCCTTAGTACGAGTCATACCTAGAAGGTATCATCCGTACTAAGTTTAGATCATAGTAACAACTCTGAGATACGACTCATACCATATGATCCATACCACGAATGAGGATACCCCTTGAAAACCATTCTTCTGTATTTTTCCACGACTCATGGTACAACCCATAAGTTGATTCGATGAGTTGTAGTAAGGGTCGTACAGTTGCCTTTGGACTTAACCCTTTCAGAATTCTGGTACAATTGGCAGGTATGATTCGTAGTATGGTACCACGGGTCATACTAGGTTCCATACCAATTAATTTACATACATTTTTCTTGGGATAGTCCCAACGAGCCATCCTATGACTCATAGTATGAACCCATGAGTTGTAGGAAGGGTTGTGAAGCCTGTCCTTGCCTTTGTTCATGTCAGTCGTGCAGGGTAAGTTTAATTTTGTGTTGGGTACTCAGAATTTCCCAATCTAGGCATGCATTTTTCACACTTTTACAACTACCTTGTTCTCCCATAATTATTAATAACCCGTAACTCAAGTTATTTACAATTTATGTTCGAATTCTATGCATGTTTGAATTTCTACCTAGTCAACACAATCACACAGCAAGTTACTGATCATTTTCCTCATCAATTTTCATGAATTTTGGGGAATCAAAGTTGATAAGTAAGTTCATATAAGCACAAAGGTCTTTTACTCAACTTGAAGCACGACTACTTACTTGATTTTGCAAATTCTTGCTTAACTTCGTGCGAGAGTCAGTGACTAGGGTAGGAGTTCCGCTTGTGCAGTTTTAATCGTGCACAAATTCAAGCTTTATCAACGATTTTCCTTGAGTTACGGGTATAAGGGATTCATGGGAGGTAATCGTGAGTTCAAGGTGTGTTTGCGTGGGAGATTGGTCCGAAAAATTTGGAATTTAAATATGTTAGAGAGAATTTAAGAATTCAAGTCGATTTAAATAATTTGGACCGTCATGACTCATACCACGAGTCGTAGTTTGGACCTACGACTCATCCCTTGGACTCATAGCATAGATTTAAGAGTACTTACCTGTTGACCTACGAGTTCATCATACGACTCGTACCATATAGGTATGAACCGTACCACGACTCGTAGGTCACCTTGAATTGTAGTTCCATACTTTGCATAGTTCATACCTACAATGAGTACCATGATCTTGGGCAGATTTATATGCCCAAGTGATACTCAAACGTATCATTTTCGCCTTGTTTGTTATGCAATATGTATACATTTTCATGTAATTGGTAATAAAATGTGGATTTATACTAACCAACATGATTAGCATTGTTTTGTAGGTAAAATATGATTTTTAGGAGCTAAAATGCATGTTGGGACAATATCGGAGTTGGACTTGGATGCGAGCACGGAAAAGACATTGGAATGCGCAATGTAAAGGAGCTCCGCGATGGAGCCGTGCCACACTACCAACGCGGAGGCACACTGCCTGGAGGGTGATTTAATTGGCAATTTCCATTGAAGCCTCGCGACAGCTCCGTGGCACGGAGATAAGCCTCCGCGTTGGCCTCCGTGCCACGTTGAGGCTATATTCCCGGACCCTATATTTCCAGTGAGGGTCCGCGTCCATGCCGTGTCACAGAGGCAGTGCTCCGCGTTGGCCTCCGTGACACGTTGCTTGTTATTCCGGGAAAAATTCCCAATAGTATAAATAGAACACTTAGGCTTATTGTTTAAGGGAGAAAAAAAGAATTCAGACTTGGTGGAGCAAGGACGTGGGTTACAGGCAGTTGAGGGACGAAAAAGCTAAGGGTGTTTCTCTCTTTCTTTCTTCTTTCAATCAATTGTTTGTATGATTAACACTTGTTTTAGGATGATTAATCCACATATGAGTGGCTAATTCTCTTCCTTGCTGAGGTTTTGAACAATGGTGATGAATTTTGATTATTGAATTGTATGGTTTTTCATCTTCTTCTTCTATGTTGTTCTATTAATTCTTGTTTCTATTACATTAGTGTGTGGCCGACGTTAATGTACATCTAAAAAGTCCAACTTCACTCGAGAGAGCACGAAATTGGAAAGTTGCAAATTAAAAGGGTATTGTTCTTAACTTGATTTGGGAAAATTGGGTTTTGATGTGCTTTCCTGATAGAAATATACTTGAAAGCCGTATTAGTCAATTTAGGAACCGGAATTGTATTGCTAGGTCATAAATTGCATTTGATCACAGAAATGTAGACGGATGGTTTATGATTCTAAAGTGAGATTAAATACGAGAGTTTTAATCTCTAGGCTAATGTTCTTGGCTAGCAACTAGAAGAGAAGAATAACCGAATTATGATTATAATCAAGTTCATTACTTGTTCTTAACCTTGGCATGCTCATATCCATAGTTTCAATTCAAAGTAAATATTTGTTAATAGTTTTAGTATATAATTCATAAACAAAAATTCTTTAACTTTTGGGTTACGTTGTTGTCAGCATAATTAGCGGTAAGCTAGAATATAGTGTACTTAAGCAATTTTACTTATCCAGAGTCTCCTTGGTTCGATACTTGGCTTACTTAGCCACTTTATTACTTGTTTGACCACGTGCACTTGCGTGTCGGTTTTTAACCCATATAACAAACCACCGAACAAGTTTTTGGCGCCGTTGCTGGGGAGACTAGGCAATTGGTGAAATTGTATTAAGTGTAAATTTACTGTATTTTTATTTTATTTTCTTAGTGCGGACATCTTGGTCTTAGTGTTTGTTTTAATTCTTTTTCATTTTATATATATATTTTTTTCTTTTTCGTATACCCTTATTGACATGACATCGTGGAATACAAATGGTATAAATGGTGGATACTCATATTTTAATGAATCTTGTCTAAATTGCGGAGGACACCACTTGTGGCAACACTGTAACACGTGCAATATATGTGGTGGTCAAGATGGCCATTGGGATGGCTGTCCGAATGCATACTACCCTCCCCCAAGCCCCTACTATGATCCTTCTGTTGTTTTTCCTGAATATAGGCATGCTGAAAATGAGGACTTGGGACGCTAAGCTCGAATAGAAGACATGCTGAAACAACTCTTGGAGCAATCAGAAGCAATGAAGGAGGCGATGGCAGTATTGAGAATTCAGCAAGAAGAGAATGCAGAGGCTCTAGAAAGGATGAGCATCAAATTCACGGAGATGATCGCTGAAGCTGAAGCATGTGATAAATCGCAGGCAATAGTTTTAGCCGATATTCAAGAGGAACTACAAGAGGAAGACAAGGGTGAATTTTTGGAGGAAGCCCAACAATCAGAATCTGTTGAGTGCCCCAGTGATGGGCTCACACTTATAGAAAATCCATTTATGAAAGGAGAGATAGAGTACCCCCCATTTGACATTAATGAAGAGATAGATGTCGATGCTGAGAAGGAGTATACAAGTAAGGAGGTCAAGCAAAATACAGTTTCAGAGTTGAGGTGTATTGGACCACACTCTACGCATTTTTCGATGTTAAATTTGGTTGACAACATAGAAAGAAAGTCTTCCAAGCTTATAGAGAAATGTCTAGAGGAGGACCAAGCACCATATATTTTGAAATTTGCCAACGCGGAGAGACAAAATGACTTCACTTACTTGAGGGCCAATAAAGTAAAAAGGCAACACCTACTGGTTGGTCCTTACAATTTTTCACCACCACCCCTGGAGCATAAGAGGAAATTAGAGAAGAAATTAGGGGTGAGATTCATATCCTCAAGGTGGAGGAAAAAGTGGTGAAACTTGGTACGTCGAGCCGCGACGGTAAACTAGGCGCTGCACGGGAGGCAACCCGTGAAAAATATTTTTTTCTTTTGTTTAGTAAAGTGTAAATAGTTTTTATTTTAATTTTTCTTTTTCTTGATTTAGTACAAATTTTTCGTTTTAGTTAGTATTTTTCATTTTAGTTAGGGAAATCTATTAATCTAACCAATTTTGTTTAGTAAGGTGATTTTCAGGTCAAACAGAGAAAAATGTGCATAGAATCGGGAGGGAAAAGGCAAGGTATGAAAAAATGAATAAAATGAAGAGACAGAGCACTGGGGCGATGGCTCCGTGTCACGGAGGAAGGGCTCCGCGTTACCCTCCGTGACACATTGAGGTTAAATCTGGATTTTTTTCAAAATTCCAGAGAGCCATTGCGTTAGCTCCATGTCACCGAGGAGGGGCTCCGCGTTACCCTCCGTGACACGTTGCCCTATATTTTGTGACGGATCACACCGGGTTTCCGGGTGACCCGCGTATTTCTTTCATTTTAAACCCCGAATTTTTGCCCTTTTTCCCCATTTCCTCTCTTCTCCGCGACCAAACACCTAAGTTCCCTCCCCAACCAACGTGCCACGCTACTAAGCAAACAATTTGTCAAGTTTCTTCGGTTATTCAACGTAAAGGTATGTTTTCCTCTACTCTCTCAAGTTTTTGGCGATTTTAGTCGAATTTGAGCATGGGATGTGAGATAAATCACCCTAATTTGCAATTTAGCATGAAATTGAATTATTCTTTGATTGATAAATGTTTGGAATGTTGTAATTAGCGTTTGAACTTGTCAATTGCGTGACTGATTCGAATTTGATTGTAAAATTGAATTCTAGGGCTTGGGTTGTTGAAATCGAATTGGGTAACTTGATAAATTGGTGAATTATATGCCGGGGTGTGTTTTTGAATTGAGATAGTCGTTGTAAATATTGTTTGGAGGTAATAGACGACGAATTCTCGGGTTTTGGGAAAATGTAAAAATTGTTCAAATTGGTTTGGTTATTTGGATTCGTATGTATATAGAATTTTTGTCGTTGTTTTTGTTTGTTGTCTTCGTTGCTAAGTGCGATGGTTGAATTGATAGCGATGGTAGGATTGGGATTAGCTGTATGAAGTCTGAGTAGTACGCTAAAAGTTATACTGTCGAAATTTTTTTGGTGAACGCACTAAGCATAAAGTGTATAGTTGTTTGTGTTTAGGTTGTAAATAAAGTGATCCTTGCCGTAGTATCGTAACCGTAGCTAAGGACTAAGTGTGGGGTAAACTTAGTTTAACCCGACCTTAGCCGAAGCTAATATGCATTTAGCTTGACATTGTGCTTTTTTATTTATGTTGACAGGTACAATGGCGAGTAGGCAGGATAAGGGTAAAGGTGCTTCTACTTCAGGCACCGGGAGAAAACGAATGAGATTGGGCACAGCAGTCCCACCTGCACCAGCTGTTCCACACGGCCAGCGCCGCCAATACGGAACGAGGTGGGTGACCGATGAAGGGAAGAAGTGGTACGCTAACATAAGGAGAATAAGTACTTCCCTGAGGAGCATATTGCACAGGAACCACTAGCACAGGAGTTCCCCCGTATTGTGTAGAGAATCGAGGCAGCTGGGCTCAACTTCATATTTCAGGAGCCCAAGGAGTGCAACCTACATTTAGTCCGGGAGTTCTATGCAAATTGGAACCCGGCCATCAGAAGCCACATAATAAAAATCAGAGGGCAGATTGTCACTCTGGAACCCCAGCAATTAAATGCCATCGTTGGAGCGCGGGACACAGACGCCCATGTTCTCCGCCAGCTGAACATCACCCCACCATACGCCGATATCAGACGCACTTTGTGTGGGGCTCGTTCCACAGCCCGATGGAGCAGACATAAGGAGAGGGGTTACCACCAGACTCTGCCTTATTTGCAGATGAACAAGGAGGCCAGAATATGGCTGAAAATAGTGTGTTCGTGCTTGATCCCGGGGGTTCACATGACGGATGTGACCCGGGACCGTGTCTGCCTGGTGTATGCCCTTATGAAAGGGCTGGAGATTAATGTTGGGGCAGTTATCATATCCGCCATGAAGAGAGCCCGACTACACCAGGGCCACAGGTATGGGTTCGGCGAACTCATCACCACCTTTCTCCGGGGCCTCGACGTCGAGGAAGAGGCTTTGGACTACATCCCGCAGTTGGAGCGGAGGGCCCTTGATGTGACCAAAACCAAGGCCCCCGACACCACGCACGGGCCAGTGCTGACACTGGGCGAGCGACATGCTCGTGACGATCAGTACATGGAACGGATGTTTGGTATGCAAATGCTTCAGCTCCGGATTGGTGGGAGACCAGCCACAGAGGAAGAGTTATGGCAGCTGGAGCTGGATTACCCATTTGGCGAGAACGCCAGAGCTTTGTGCCGAGTGGGGCCAGCCTTTGTTGAGCCCACTGACGATGATGTCCCCACGGACGAGGAGACACGTCGGGAGGACTCTGATGTGGAGTCCGATGACGACGAGGGAGGAGACTCGGACATGGGCGACGAGGCAGCAGCACCAGATGAAGAAGTCGAATATTTCAACTGATCAGGGAGTTCCACCACCCGAAATTTTTTGATTTTTAATTTTTGTGAACACTGGGGACAGTGTTCGATTTAAGTGTGGGGTGGGGAGTAGCTAGGTGCTGGGACCTGGGCTAATCTGCTGTATGTTCTTCCTTTGTTTTGCATGTGTGTTTTTTATGTTTCCCTGTGGTTGTGAACTGATTTGTATGTGTATCTGTATATATTTTTGTGGTAAATGATGTGTGTTGTGAAAGGTTGTGGTTGCCAGTGTAAATATTTTAAATTTTGTAAATAGTTTTTTTTTCTTTATCGAAATGATCGATAATTTTCAAAATTTTGCGAAAATATTTTGTACATATTAAAATCTTTTGTAAATATTTTTCCATCAAAATGATCGATGTTTTGGAAAAATTTTTCAATTTTTATTTTTATTTTTGGGTTTCTCGGAGTTTGTTTTCGGTTCTTTTACCGAGAATAGTCCCATTGAACCGAAGTCATAGTTAGTGACCGTTCCCTATGATAGATGGATGACGACCGTCTTAAGGGAAATGTAGTCGGTAGGAGTAGTGATTTTAATTTATTTTAAGTTTTTTTCTTTGGTGGATTGCATCACTGAACCTGTAGTTACTATCTGGTTGTGAAATTTTGGTTGCGTGTTGTAACTGATGTTCAAAATGTAAAAGTGATTCATTTGAAAGCATGCAATTTTGTAAATATGTTGAGCTACCTAGGCTGTAGAATTCGATTCGGTGTGATTGAGGCTTAATTTTGAATTCATGTAATTGGCTAATTAAAGAGTCTGTGAATGCATCTTGAATCGAGCATGTGCATGAAGTGTGAAGTGAGGTATTGTTATTCCATGCTATTGTGAAGTGTCTAGAACTTGCCTGGTGTGTGTACAAAAGGAAATGAAGGAGGTGTAGTGTTAGAAAGGATGTAGGCGTTTCTTTGTTTTTAACTGAGAGTTTCTATTTTTTTTTCGTGTCATACTCTACCTTTTTATGTGATTGTATACCCTAGTCAGCCCGTTGAGCCTTTAGCCGATTATTTCTTTCTTTTGTCCAAAATTTTATAAACTAAGCTTTATTCCTTCTTTTCATGAGCCGTAAAGTCTATACAAAACTCTTAAGCGCTTAAGAAGAACAGAAAAATTTTCCCAAAGTGTCAAAGAGTGAGAATAGTGGAAAGAAAAAGAAAAGCAGAGTGAGGAAAGAAAAGAAAAGGTTGAAGAGGCACTTGTTATAATGAAATGATAATGAAGGTGCATGAAAACCCTTTGTTGTTGTGTCAAGTGTGTTTGATGAAATGGGCCATACGAAAGTAAACCAGCATGAATGGGATGATGAAAAAAGAAAAGAGAGAAACAATGTTCATGAGTTGATGGGAATGTGTTGAAAAGGCGCTTAAAGATGCTAGTGACTATTATTGGCTAATCCAATATATACTAGTTCCATAGCTTTCATTACAACCCATTAAAGTCCTACTTGATCTTACATTGCATTTCTTTATATTAGTGGAGTAATACACTAAGGGCAAGCCTATGGGTCATGACATGATGCATGTGAATTCTTTTGGGAGAGAGAGTGAAATTAATTTCTACATGCCCCTACTTGAATGTTTGTGAGTCGCATGAACATAAAGGGGAAGATTCTCTTGAGTTGTGAGGGCACATGCTTGATGAAAGATTGATGTTCGTGTCGGATATCTTGATTAGCTGATTGGCATGAGTTTGCCGATATCGAGGGTCGATTCTTAAAGTCTAGGAAGTCTTAATGTATTAAAGGTCATTGTATTGTTAAGACCATGCATGTTTTCTTGATGATTTACAATATTGAATTATCGGTATGACCGTAGCATAAATTGTCGCACCATAGTGGCGAAGGTTGGGATGTAATTTGCATGAGTTGTGTATGTGTTGTTCGAGGACGAACAAGGATTTAAGTGTGGGGTAAGTGATCTTGGGCAGATTTATATGCCCAAGTGATACTCAAACGTATCATTTTCGCCTTGTTTGTTATGCAATGTGTATACATTTTCATGTAATTGGTAATAAAATGTGGATTTATACTAACCAACATGATTAGCATTGTTTTGTAGGTAAAATATGATTTTTAGGAGCTAAAATGCATGTTGGGACAATATCGGAGTTGGACTTGGATGCGAGCACGGAAAAGACATTGGAATGCGCAATGTAAAGGAGCTCCGCGATGGAGCCGTGCCACGCTACCATCGCGGAGGCACACTGCCTGGAGGGTGATTTAATTGGCAATTTCCATTGAAGCCTCGCGACAGCTCCGTGGCACGAAGATAAGCCTCCGCGTTGGCCTCCGTGCCACGTTGAGGCTATATTCCCGGACCCTATATTTCCAGTGAGGGTCCGCGTCCACGCCATGTCACGGAGGCAGTGCTCCGCGTTGGCCTCCGTGACACGTTGCTTGTTATTCCGGGAAAAATTCCCAATAGTATAAATAGAACACTTAGGCTTATTTTTTAAGGGAGAAAAAAAGAATTCAGACTTGGTGGAGCAAGGACGTGGGTTACAGGCAGTTGAGGGACGAAAAAGCTAAGGGTGTTTCTCTCTTTCTTTCTTCTTTCAATCAATTGTTTGTATGATTAACACTTATTTTAGGATGATTAATCCACAAATGAGTGGCTAATCCTCTTCCTTGTTGAGGTTTTGAACAATGGTGATGAATTTTGATTATTGAATTGTATGGTTTTTCATCTTCTTCTTCTATGTTATTCTATTAATTCTTGTTTCTATTGCATTAGTGTGTGGCCGACATTAATGTACATCTAAAAAGTCCAACTTCACTCGAGAGAGCACGAAATTGGAAAGTTGTGAATTAATAGGGTATTGTTCTTAACTTGATTTGGGAAAATTGGATTTTGATGTGCTTTCCTGATAGAAATATACTTGAAAGCCGTATTAGTCAATTTAGGAACCGGAATTGTATTGCTAGGTCATAAATTGCATTTGATCACAGAAATGTAGATGGATGGTTTATGATTCTAAAGTGAGATTAAATACAAGAGTTTTAATCTCTAGGCTAATGTTCTTGGCTAGCAACTAGAAGAGAAGAATAACCGAATTATGATTATAATCAAGTTCATTACTTGTTCTTAACCTTGGCATGCTCATATCCATAGTTTCAATTCAAAGTAAATATTTGTTAATAGTTTTAGTATATAATTCATAAACAAAAATTCTTTAACTTTTGGGTTACGTTGTTGTCAGCATAATTAGAGGTAAGCTAGAATATAGTGTACTTAAGCAATTTTACTTATCCAGAGTCTCCTTGGTTCGATACTTGGCTTACTTAGCCACTTTATTACTTGTTTGACCACGTGCACTTGCGTGTCGGTTTTTAACCCATATAACAAACCACCGAACATACCACGACCCGTACAATGGAGTTATGAGTTGTAGGACCAACCGTACCATGAACTCATTCACCAGGTCATATCTCTTCTTCTTATCACGACTCATACTACGGCCCGTACAATGCTCTTATGAGTCATATTGGGGCTTGTAGTACAATTCTGTACTAAATATAATTTTGTGCACCCTATTTTTGTTTCACCTATACACGGAGCACATATTAGTCAATAAACTTAGGTTTCCTCCTAAGAAGTGCCTGATTTAATGTCGCGGAACGATGTAGGTGGTTCAGTTACTCATACTTCACCAAACCACCTCATGGGTTTCCTCCCAAGAAGTGCCTAATTTAATGTCACGGCCCGACGCAAGTCTCTTGACTACTCAGATTTTGTCAAGAAACTCAGAATCAACCTTGATTGCTGAGACAATCCTAACTCTTTGGGCTGCTTCATTGACCGACAGACATTGAAAGTGACTTCCTCTTTATGAAGCCTTAATATCAGTTTGCCAGCCAGCCTCAACATCTACTAAAGCCCTCCCAGTGGAAACGAATGGTCGCCCCAAAATTATGGGTACCTCAAAGTCAACCTTCCAATCTAGGATCATGAAGTCCTCTGGGAATATGAATCTATCAACCTTGACAAGCACATCAAACATGATCCCCACAGGCTTCTTCACAATATGGTTGGCCATTAATAGCCGCATAGTAGTCGGTGTGGGGGCTCCGAAGCCCAGCTGCTTGAACACAGCTAATGGCATCAGATTGATGCTTGCTCCTAAGTCATAGAGTGCCTTCGTGAACTCAATGTCACCAATAGTACATGGAATGGTGAAGTCACCCGGATCCTTCTTTTTCTAGGAAAGGACCTGTAAGGCTATGGCACTACAATAATGTAAGTTACCCACTGGCTCATAGCTCACGGACCTCTTCTTAGTAACAAGGTCCTTTATAGATTTGGCGTATCTAGGAATCTGATCCAATGCCTTAACCAATGGTATGTTCATGGATAATTGTTTAAGCATAGAAAGAAATTTCTGAAACTTACCATCTTCCGCCTTTTTCTTCATTCTTTGAGGGCGGTGGTCGTGGAATAGCCTTATAGATTGGTGTGGCCTCTTGTTTTTTTACCCTTTTCAGCTTCAGACTCCTTTTCACCAACTGGAGCTTCAATCAACTTAGCCTCTTCCTTAAGCTCTTGCTCAACAACCTCAACATCATTGTCAATCATGATCTCTTTCTTCCTTTGCATCTCAACTACAACCGGTAGAGGGGGATCAACTATGGTCTTTCCACTCCTAGTCATCGCAGCCATACAGTGACTATCATTCTTTGGATTTTGCATTGTGTTGCTAGGTAGTGTTGTCTTTTTCCTAAGGTTCAGGGATGCCGACAGTTGACCCAACTGCTACTTTATTTGCTTGATAGTTGTGGCATGCGGCTCAACTTTCTAGCCCATGCTAGATATATCTCCCCGAATTTCTTTTAGATGCTCCTCAATGGATCTCACCTTCTTGAGCATCTCAACCATCACACTCTCTAATTTGGATTGTCTAACTTCACCCTCATGTGCATTAGGAGGCACATAAAATCTTGTTTGGTCATTGCGGTAACCATTATTCCTTCTCCATTCTCCCTCTCGCTCACAACCTCGACTCCTATCTCTATATCCATTATGATTGTAGTTGTCCCAGTATTAGTTCTGAACTTCATTTCTGGAACCTTAGCACCAAGTGTCCTATCCAGAACCTTTGGTGCTGGCTCAAAAATTGCCACCTGGTTGCCCAAGAAGTTTGCCTCCTCCTCAGAATCTCAATGCTCGGATCTCGGTTCTTGTCCCTGAGATCCCACTGCATTTACCTCTCTAGCCCCAACACCCATTATATGCTTCGTGTGCAGGTCTAATGATGTACACATGTGTGCTAATTCCTAATCACGCTCCTCCTTCTTTTGTTTGTCTGTAGTCATACCAACAACATATGTACCCGCAGCTGCTTCCGCTGCCCTGGTGTGCCAGGCCTGGTTAGTTTTACTCTCTTTATCAAGAATAGTGGTAGCTTGTTCCCATGTATGATGCATCAGTGCTCCTCCATCCATAGTATCCGCTACAGCTTTAGTGCTATTATTCAATGACCTATAAAATCTGCAACAAACTATCATTAGGAATTTTATGGTTCGGGCACTTAGTCAACTTCTTTTTAAATCTCAACCAGGTTTCATGAAGTGCCTCAGTTTTTAGTTGTCATAAATTGTAGATCTCATACTTAAGTTGTATCATCCCAGAGGATGGGAAGAACCTCTCCAGAAAAGCCTGTTTGTTATACCTTGAAAGCCCAAAGATCAGACCCGGGAGTTGAAATGGAGAAAACAGGATTTTCTGCACCAGGTCACAGAATGAGTCGTCCTTTGACCCGTTAGGTTGACCACGAGTCATTAACATACTCGTGGTGAGGATTTTTCTTGAGTTGGAAATTATGGTTTTGAGTCCCCACGGACATGACCATGAGACGTGGTCAGCACCCATGACTCGTTGAGTCAGTCATGGTCAAGGGATATTGAAAGGTGAAGGTTGAGTGATAGTTTTCCTTATGAATGGACACAACGAATTATGGTCAAATGCCACGATCCGTAAGGTTGGTCGTGGTCAATAGTTGATTAAAGACTTAAGGAGTTGGGCAATGGAGGTAATGAGTGGTGACCAAGACAATGACAATCTGTTAGGTCCCTCGTGGGAACCTTTGAGGAAAGTGGCAGTGGACTTCACGAAAGTAGGCGATGACCCGTTCCCCCTAGTAACGGTTCGTCCAATCTCTCGTGGGGACCGGTAGTCAGATATTTTTCTGTAAATTTAGTAAGGGCTTATCCGTAATTTCTATAATCCTAAGGCCTAAAGTACGTTGTTTTAAGCTATGAATAGTGAGTATTAAGAGGGGTAAGTTCATTCTAGGCTATTCCTATTCATGCATGCAAACTTAGAGAGCTAGAGAGGTGATCAAGTTCAATTCCTTCAAGTTTTCATCAATTCTTCATTGGGCAATCAAGGGAGTGGTAAAATCAGTTCTTCCTAGGTATGTAAGGTTATGAATGGGTGAATTTGTTCACACCCATGCCCAATCCCTCTCTAATTCATGAAAATTTATAAGTTGATCCTATGAGGTTTTAGCCCAATGCATGATGGGTATGATCTAAGCATGTTTCTATTATTTAATTATGATTCATGGGAAAGTTTTACATTGTTTTCTATTATAATCATGTTTTCAACTTTATAAATTAAAATGCCCATCCATGATAAGTTCATGAAAGTTGAGATTTTGTGATGAATGTTCAGATATTATTGATGAAAAACATGTTTTTAAGTTACCCATGTTTATGATCATGTTTTCAAGTGAATCAAGTATTTTAAAGCATGTTTAAGTATTGGGAAAGACCATATTTTCAAGTATGATGTATGGTTTCAAGTTAATAAGCTTACCACATGGTTTTGGAGTCAAGACTCCCAATTATGTTTAGCTTGTGGTATGGTTTGAGCCAAGGCTCCCTATGTATGATTTCAGATTTTATATGTATATGATTATTCAAAGGACATGAGTGAGCAGGTTTTTTCATGGGGTGGCGGACTATCTAGACAAGGATTGTAGAACCGCCATGCTCCATCGGGATATGTATTTTCCTCGGATAGTCTTATATGCCCAGCAAATGGCAGTGGTGCATCTGAGGGAAATAGAGGCCAAGAGGGCTAGGACAGACAACTATAGGTTCTCTCAATTGAGGCTAGGTGGTGGGCATCGGCAGTAGTCCCAATAGAGATCTTCGGCCCCTGTATCTTCAGTGATAAGTGTGCCATCCAAACCTAGGCATGAACAGAGAGGACGAGCATCAGGCTCTAGGGGTCAAAGCAACAGGCCTAGAGATTCCAGTATCCCAATTTTTGGCAGGTGTGGTCGGGGGCACACGGGTCAGTGTTTGGCGGTTATAGGTGGTTGCTTTGGGTGCAGAAAGCTCAGACATATGCTCAGAGATTTCCCAGCAACTAGAAAGGGTCATGATAGGGGCCAAGGCTCAGCTTCCAATTCAACAGCTCCACCCGCGCGCCCAGCCTAGTGGGGGGCATCTACTACAATAGATGGCAGTTAGCGCCAAAATAGATTCTATTCCCTAGCATCCCGCAAGGGGCAGGAGGTCTCCCCGGATGTAGTCACTGGTATGTTGCGAGTTTTCCATCTTGATGTATATGCTTTATTAGATCCAGGGGCTACCTTGTCTTTTAGGAACTTTATATGGCTAGTAGTGTTATATCCCAGAAGCCTAAAGATCTGACCCGGGAGTTGAAATAGAGAAAAAGTTGAAATTTGGCATCAGACACAGAACGAGTCATAGGGAGACTCAGAACTACGCACCAACATAGGTTTATTCATTATGACTCTGGGACCTCCCTTGTGAGCTTCCCTTTCCCGAATAGGCCTTCAGTTTGATATCGATATCATGGTATCATCCCTAGCCCTGACAAGGCTTTGGACGACTCTACCCACTTGAGTGTGATAGTTAGGACCACATAAGCTCTATCCTAGTATGTCGGTTAAAAGAAGTGTCTCCCATTATTACTCATGATTTCAGATACGCACATTCATTACTTATGTGATTTATGAAAATGCATGTTCTAAAGCAGGTTTGACTCAATGTTCAGCTTTACTTATAAATGTCAGAATTCAGCTACTCTTGCTGAGTTCTGGGCTGCTCTTCAGATGCTTGTACAGGCCTTGACTGCTCAGGTCAATTAGCAGGCCGTTGCATATGTTCTACAGAATGGCAATACAGCGACGGCTCGATTCAGAGACTTCTTGAGGATGAACACGCCGGAGTTTCATGGGTCCAAGGTAGATGAGGACCCATATGAGTTCATAGATGCGATTGTCAAGATCACCCAAGTCATGGGGGTGAATGGGGTTGAGTTCGCCAAGTTGGCCTCTTATTAATTAAAAGGGGTAGCGCATATCTGGTTTCACCAATGGAAGGATAGCGAGGTCACAGGAGAAGGTACGGTCACTTGGGAAGAGTTCCTTGGTTGTATTTCTAGACCGGTTCTTCCCTCGAGAGATAAGGGAGTTGAAGGCAGCGGAGTTCATAAATTTGAATCAAGGGAGAATGAATGTATAGGAGTATGCCCTTGAGTTCACTCGCCTATCGAAATATTCCCCAGAGTTGGTAGCTGATCAAAGGATGCGGGTGAGTAGGTTCGTCCATGGAGTAGTGGGCTATTTGGACAAGGATTGTAGGACCACTATGCTCCATCAGGATATGAATTTCCCATGGATAGTGTTGTACGCCCATCATATAGAGTTGGCGCATTCGAGAGAGAGGGAGGCCAAGAGGGCCAGGACCGATGACCATAGATTCTCTCTGCAGTGGTCCGGTGGTGGGCATCGACAGCAGCCCAACTAGAGATCATCAGCCCCAACATATATAGTATTTGAGTGTTCCATCCAGGCATAGACATGATCAGAGAGGGCGAGCATCAGGCTCGAGGGGTCAGAGTAGTAGACCCGCAGATTCTAGCATTCCAGCTTGTCGTAGATATGGTCGAGGGCACATAGGCCAGTGCTTGGCAGGTTCAGGTGCTTGTTTTAGGTGTGGGAAGCCCACTCACATTCTTAGAGATTGTCCAATTACGAGCCAAGATCTGGTTGGGGGCTGAGGCCCAGCTTCTAGTTCAGCAGCCCCTCCTGCAAGCACAACACATCCGGAGGCATCTACTAACACAGTTGGCGGTATGCCAGAATAAATTCTTTTCTTTAGCATCCCGTCAGGAGCAGGAGGTCTCCCCGAATGTGGTCACTGGTATGTTGCGAGTTTTCCATATTAATGTTTATGCTAGATCCGGGGGCTACCTTGTCTTTTGTGACACCTTATATGGCCAGTAGCTTTAGAGTTGTTGGGACTGCGCCTAAGCGCACACGCAAGCGTACGTGGTCTTACAAGTAATAAACAGTGGCCCTTTCTAAGAGTTGGATGTCAAACCCACAAGGACTGGACCAATTCAGCTAATTATCAAGTTCAAGTGTGATATTAACTTTCACAAGTGTTGATTATAAAAGTTTTCGATAAATTCTATTTAAATCTAGGGTGGTCATAGAAATACTCTGAAGCAATATAAGAAGCAACTAGAGCCAAGTCTAGATAATCATGCAATGCTACCCTTTGTAATGGTTCAAGTATGAAATTATCAATTGTCTCACATAGTTGAAAATGCAATTTTCATGGTCTCTCGAGCCTCTAAACACAACAAACTAGCCTCACAACAACATCGTTGAGTGGGGATGTAACATTCTAGTTCGTGGGCACTTCAACTACATGGATGTGATTTACGGGTTTATGCTCTTGATTATGGACTTTCGTACCTCTAATCATTTAACTCAGCTTAGCTTCACAACTACTTCTACGAGTGGTGGAGTGACAACTCTAAGCTGGTGTCTCGCTATCATCCCATTTTATCAACCAAGCAAGGCAAATTAGGTATAATTTCTATCCTAACTGCGAATCATATCGAAAGATAAGAACTTGCTCCCTACATTCTCTTGTTCTTGCCTAGGGTTGCTCTTTCGAGCTTTTGCCTAAGCTTAACGCATCTGTTTTCATGGTGATCAAGCGTAAAAACAACCATAATGTAGAATGTAAGACAAAACAATAATTAACAACTCAAACCAAAACAAATTCATGCAATTACAATCATATCACGTAGTCTCCACCCTAGAGGAAGGGTTTTAGCCACTCATGTTCGTACAAATACTCAAAAACATAATTAAAGTGATGTACTTACAAGAATAGATAAAAGAGAAGGCAAATTTGGTGAACCCTAGGTGAGTTCTTCACTTCTCCCTTCGCTCCTTTACGGTTTTCAGAAAATATTTCATGAAAAAATGATTTTAGAAGCTAAGGGTCCTATTTATAGTAAATAGGGAATGTATAATTTTTGCCCGTCATGGAATGGCTCCGTGGCACGGAGGTGGTCACGCCAATTTACCTCCGTGACACGGAGATATCGTGACAACACATTGGAAATTACCTAAAAATTGAGCCTCGGCAGAAGCTTGCTGCGATGGCAGCATGGCACGCTGCTTGTGCAGCGCGATGACTGGCATGACACGGCCACTATCGCGCCTCTGTGCCAGGCGTGGCACGGTGCTGTCGCGCAAGTGGCCTGTTTGTTGCCTTCTTCATGCCGACTTTTGCAATTTGCTCCCGATTCCATTCCTCCACTTCACCCATCATAAATTGGTTCCTCAAATGCATTTTTAACCTACAAAAACAAGAACTAATCATGTTGGTTAGTATATATCCAAATTTACATAAAATCACATGAGAAATTAAATGCATAAATAGACAAACACGACTAAACTAAGTTATAAAATAGCACTTGGGCACGAAATTATGCCCAAGATTAGGAGTCACTTCTAAAGTCTTGTCATAACCCTTATGAGTTTCTACTCCAGTTGGTCACTCAGTTATAGCTAGATGGGTGTATAGTGGTTGCCCAGTCTCAGTCGTTCATAAGGTCACCTCAACAGATTTTATAGAGTTAACCATGACCAATTTTGATGTTATTCTCGGCATGGATTGGCTATTTGCATGATACACTTCACTTAATTGTAGAACCCAGGCAGCAGAGTTTAGATTTCCGGGTGAGCCAGTCTTAGAATGGAAGGGTAGTTTAGCTGTGCCTGTAGGTCATTTCATTTCCTACCTTAAGACCAGGAAGATGATTTCTAAGGGTTGCATGTATCATCTAGTTAGGGTTAAGGATGTTGAGTCTGTCACCTTGACTATTCAGTCAATTCCAATAGTACGTGAGTATCCAGATGTCTTTCTTGATGAATTACCAGGTGTTCCTCCCGAGTGGGAGATTGACTTTGGTATTGACATTCTTTCTGACACGTAGCCTATATGTATTCCTCTCTACAGAATGACTATAACAGAGCTAAAAGAGTTGAAAGAGTAGTTGAAGGACTTATTATATATGGGTTTCATTAGATTGAGCAAGTCCCCATGGGGTGCACCATTTCTCTTTGTCCGAAAGAAGAATGGCTATCTTCGCATGTGTATTGACAATCAGCAATTGAACAAAGTCACCGTTAAGAACAAGTATCCTCTACCCCGGATTGATGATTTATTTGACCAGCTTCAGGGCGCTAAGTGTTTCTCAAAGATAGACCTTAGGTACGGGTACCATCAGCTCAGTGTTCGGGAATGTGATATCTCGAAGACAGCCTTCAGGACGCGGTATGGTCATTATGAGTTTGTAGTTATGTCTTTTGGACAATTCTCTTGCAGCTTTTATGGACCTGATGAACAGAGTGTTCAAGCCATACCTGGACATGTTCGTGATCGTGTTTATTGATGATATCCTTATATACTCTCGGAGCGAGGAGGAGCATGCAACTCATTTGAGAGTAGTGCTTCAGACTCTCAAGGATCACCAATTGTATGCCAAGTTCAACAAGTGCGAGTTTTGGTTGGACTCCATAGCATTTTGGGCCATGTGGTATCAGGTGAGGGCATAAAGGTAGACTTAGAAAATGGAGGCGGTGAAGAATTGGCCCAGAACGCTGAATCCTTTAGATATTCGGAGTTTCTTAGGTTTTGCTAGATACTATCAGAGGTTTTTTGAGGGTTTCTCATCTGTTGCAGCACTTTGACCAAGTTGACTTAGAAGAAGGTGAAGTTCCAATGGTCGGAGGCTTGTCAGAAGAGCTTCCAAGAGTTAAAGACTCTACTTACTTTATCCCCGGTGTTAACTCTTCCAGGAGAGTACTGATGGTTTTGTCCTGCATTGTGATGCTTCGAGGATCAGACTCGGATGTGTGTTGATGCAGCGTGGGAAAATGATAGTGTATACCTCTAGATAGTTGAAAGTCCATGAGAAGAATTACCCGACCCATGATCTTGAGTTTGTCGTGGTGGTGTTCGTATTGAAGATATGGAAACACTACTTGTATGGGGTCCATGTAGATGTATTTACAGACCACAAGATCCTACAATATGTGTTCACGCAGAAAGATCTTAAATTTTTAGCAAAGGAGATGGTGGGAGCTAGTCAAGGACTACAATATGAGTGTCATTTACCATCCGGATAATGCTAATGTGGTAGCGGACGCACTTAGTAGGCTTTCTATGGAGAGTGTGTCCCATGTGAATGAGGAGAAAAAGGAGCTAGTGAAGGATGTACATCGACAGGCAAGGTTGGGAGTTAGGTTGATTGACTCGACCGATGGCAGCGTCGTTGTGCAGAACGGATCAGAATCATCCTTGGCTATGGATGTAAAAGCTAGACAAGATGAGGACCCAATTTTGGTAAAGATGAAAGAAGCTGTTTGAAGTTAGAAGGTGGAGGTCTTCTCCTAAGGGGGAGATGGTGTGCTTTAGTACCAGGGTCGCCTATGTGTTCCAAATGTTGATGATTTGAGGAGTCAGATGTTGCACGAGGCTCATGGATCAAGGTATTCTATCCATACGGGTGCCACCAAGATTTACCCTAACCTACGGGAAATCTATTGGTGGATTGGCATGAAAAAGGATATTGTAGAATTCGTAGCCAAGTTTCCGAACGGTCAGCAAGTAAAAGTTGAGCATTAGTGACTAGGAGGCGTACTTCAGGATATCAACATTCCCACTTGGAAGTGGGAAGAGATTAGCACGGATTTCATAATAGGTATGCCTTGTACTCGTCAACACTATGATTCTATTTGGATTATGGTAGACAGGTTGACCAAGGCTGCACATTTTCTATCGGTTAAAATTATGGATTCAACAGAGGATTATGCCAAACTGTATATTTGGGAGTTGGCTGATTGCATGGGTTGCCCTTATCTGTCATTCAGATCGAGGTACTCAATTTACCTCTCAGTTTTGGAAGTCGTTCCAAAAAGTTCTTGATACTCAAGTTAAACTCAGTACAACATTTCACCCACAAACGGATGGTTAAGTGGAGCAGACAATTCATACCTCGAGGACATGTTGAGGGAATGCGTGATTGACTTAAAAGGTGGTTGGGATGGTCACTTTCAACTGATCGAGTTTGCCTACTATAACAGCTATCATGCTAGTATTTAGATGGCGCCATTCAAGGCTCTCTATGGGTGGAGACGTAGGTCGCCCATCAGATGGTTTGAGGTTGGTGAGGCGGCAATCATAGGGCTGTACTCGGTTCATGAAAAAATGGAGAAGGTTCAGTTGATAAGAGACAGGTTGAAAACTACCTAGAGTCGTCAAAAGTTCTACGCCGATGTAAGGAGGAGGGAACTTGAGTTCGAGGTGGATGATTGGATGTTTTTGAAGGTATATCCCATGAAGGGAGTAATGCGGTTTGGAAAGAAAGGGAAACTTAGCCCTCTTTATGTTGGCCCCTACCGGATTATTAGACGGGTTGGTAAGGTGGCATACGAGTTGGAGTTTCCCTCAGAGTTATCTTTCATGCATCCTGTGTTTCACGTATCGCTTTTGAAGAAGTGTTTGGGTGATCCATCTTTAGTTGTCCCAGTGGACAGTGTTGGCGTAAAAGACAACCTTAACTATGAGGAGGTTCCGGTGGAAATAATGAATCGATAGGTTTGAAGTCTAAGGATCAAAGAAGTAGCTTCAGTTAAAGTGCTATGGAGGAATCAGCATGTTGAAGGAGCTACATGTGAGGCCAAAGCGGATATGATGGCTAGATACCCACAATTATTCTCTATCGGCTCAGTATCAGCTTGAGGTATCAATTTTGCCCTATGACTCTATTTAGTCTCATGTTCAGTTCATGTGCGCAAGTTTCTTTTATGTGTACGGGTGTGTGTATGATTCGTTAATTTGGTTCAGCTGTGTATTTGAATCAGAGGTAGTCATTTCATTAGATTTCGGTTCAAATAATTAGTATTTGAATGTGATAATTCCATATCTCTATTTTTTGTGTGTTTTCCAACATTTGAGGACGAATATTCCCAAGTGGGAGATATTGTTATACCCCAGAAGGCCAAAGATCAGTCCGGGAGCTGAAACTGGAGAAAAAACTAAAATTTTGCACCAGATCGATCACAGAACGGGTCATTAGTTGACTCGTGAGGAGCGACCATGAGTCGTGGGGTGACTCGTGGTCAAGGAAAGAGGAGTGTAGTCTTGAGGGGTCACCATGGGCATGACCACGAGTTGTGGTGAGGCCACACAACTCCTAGAGTCACCCGTGGTCTGGACAGGAGATTTGGCAAGGAAATGATGGGCAATGGGAATCACAGGTGGAGACCACGAGTCGTGGTCAGCCACCACGATTCATGTGGTCCCTAGTGGGGCTCCCTGACGGAATTTGGCAGTGGACTTGATGGTTTGTGGCCACGAGTCTTGGCATCTGGGGATGAGTTGTCCAGTCCCTCGTGGGGACTGGCAGTCAGTAAAACCCTGCGATTTAAGTAAGGGTCTTTTCATAATTCCTGTGCTCTAGGGTCCTAAACTACTTCGTTTAAAGCTATGAAAGGTGGGTTTAAGAGGGGGAAACTATCCTAAAGTCTTCATTCATGCATGCAAAAGAATAGAAGAGTGATAGAGAGGTGATCAAGGGTGATTCAAGGTTTTCTCCTTCAATCTTCTTTTTGGGCATTCAAGGGAGAGTAAGATTCAACCTCCATCAGGTATGTAGGGTTATGAATGGGTGGTTTCTTCCACACCTATGCACAATTCCTCTCTAGAAGTATTTAAATTCTATGATATATCTATGGGGTTTTTACCCAAATGCATGAATTATATATTTCTACACATGGGTACGAATTGATTATGATTCTATTATTGAATTATGAAGCATAGACAATTTTTATAATGCTTCCAATTCAAATTCATGTTTCTAGTTTTATAATTTAAAAGCCCATTGATGAGATGTTCATGAAAAGTGAGATTTGTAATGAATAAGTGATGATGATGAGCTATTATGAAGAAAAGCATGTTTTAAAACTACCCATGTTATAATTGATATTTTTGATATGAATTTAGCATCATCTGGTATGACAAATCTTTGGGCAATGCCCACACGTTGAGTATGATTTCATATTTGAGATGTATTGGTTATTGAGCTTCGTTATAAAATGATGTAGAGCATATGCATTTTATGGGAGTATTGTCTAGCACCGAGTAGGCTATGGGTCGATCACCCTATGCCTCAAAACTACGCGCCAACATAGATTTATGCTATTACATAAGCTTAGAACCTCTCTTGTGAGCTTCCCTTGCCCGATTAAGCCTTCAACTTGATATCGATATTATGGTATCATCCCTAGCCCTGGCAAGGCTTTGGACTGCTCTACCCACTTGAGTGTGATAGTTGGAACTACGTAAGCTCTATCGTGGCATGTCGGTTAAAAGATGAATCTTCCATTGTTCCTCATGATTTCAAATATGCATATTCATTACTTATGAGATTTATGTAAATGCATGTTCTAAAGCAGGTTGGACTAAATGTTCAGCTTTTACTTATAAATGTCAGAATTCAGCTTGAGTCAATCGATTCAGTTATGATGTTATGAAGTTATGTTATGCCATGTTATGAAGTGATCGTGATTTCATAAAGAATGCATGCAAGCCCTTCTCTCAGTATAGTGATTTTTATGTTTAATTAATACATTGCTCTTAAATGATTTTTACTCACTTTAGCGGTTTTACTTACCTTTCATACTCGATACATTCCATGTACTAAACACATACTTTCTATGCGGTATTGTTTCATGATATAGGACTTGGCTCTCAGCTTCAGCCCCACTCTTAGTCAGCCTGTCAGAGTTAGCGTTGCTTTGTTGGTGAGCCCTCATCTTTCGAGGACTAGACTACTCAACTTTTCTTTATGTATTTCAGTTTCAGCTTATTGAGTTAGTTGGGGTTTTGTCCCATCAACTCGTCATGTTTAGAGGCTATTCATACATATGTATGTATTCAGCTTCGGATTTCATATTTTGATGTTATATTCAAGTTAGACTTCTGCTGTAATTGTGTAGTTGATTATTCAATTTCTATATTGAGTTAGATGTATGCTTATTCCATGGGTCGACTTGGGGTCTCTCGGGGCTCCTTGTCCCGTGTTACGATCGGGGCCTCCGTTCGGGTCGTGACAATTTAGCTTCGGATTTCATATTATGATGTTATGTTAAAGTTAGACTTCTGCTATGAGTATATTGTTGTTAATCCAGTGTCTTGATTGAATTAGAGATATGCTAATGCCATGGGTTGACTTGTGATCTCTCAGGGCTCCTTGTCCCGTGTTGCGATCTAGGCCTCCGTTCGGGTCGTGAAAAACTTGGTATCAGAGCAAAAGGTTTTAAGTGTCATAGGGTTTCTGAAAGCCGCGTTAAGTAGAGTCTTTTTCATGGATGTGAAGCGCGCCACACCTATGATGAAGAGGCTACGAGACATTTAGGAAATGTTCCCTTCTTTCATGATCTATGTCGTGCGATGAAAAGTCTTTTTGTCCTTCTAATTAATGCTATTCGCAATTGCAGAATCATGGCTCCCTGAAGAATGAATGGTAGAAGGAATGGGAATGGTGAAGGTCACGAGGATGAAAACGGTAATAGGCACCAGCAAGCCCCACCAGTTCAGGAGCACCAGGCACCGGAGCTAGTTGCCCAGGCTTAGTTCTGGGCCGCTATTCAGATGCTTGCGTAGGCCTACACCACTCAGGCCAATTAGCATGCTGTTGCGCATGTACCGCAAAATGGCAATGAAGTGGCAGCTCGAGTTCGAGACTTCTTGTGAATGACCCGCTGGAGTTCCTCGGGTGAAATGTAGATGAGGACCCGCATGAGTTCATAGATGAGATTTTCAAGATCACCCAAGTCATGGGGGTGAATGGATTTGAGTGGGCAGAGTTAGCCTCATACCAGTTAAAAGGGGTCACACATATTTGGTTTCGCCAATGGAAGGATAGTAGGGTCATTGGAGCAGGTCCTGTCACTTGGGATGAGTTTCATATTGCATTCTTAGATCGGTTCTTCCGTCGTGTGATGAGGGAGCTAAAGGCAGTGGAGTTCGTGAATCTGAAGCATTGGAGAATGACAGTACAAGAGTATTCCCTTGAGTTCACTCGCCTATCAAAGTACGCCCCAGAGTTAGTGGCTAATCAGAGGGCGCGAGTGAGTGGATTCGTTCACGGAGTAGTGGGCTATTTGGACAAGGATTTCAAGAGCACTATGCTCCATCAGGATATGGATTTTCCTCGGATAGTCTTGCACGCCTAGTAGATGGAGGCGGCACATCTAAGGGAGAGGGAGGCCAAGAGGGCTAGGACCGATGACCACAGATTCTCTCAGCCGAGGTCAGGTGGTGGGCACCGATAGTAGACCCACCAAAGATCATCAGCCCTGGCATCTTTGGCATTGAGTGTGCCATCCAGGCCTAGACGTGATCAGATTGGGCGAGCATCAAGCTCGAGGGGTCAAAGTAGCAGACCTGCAAATTCTAGCTTCCCAACTTATCGTAGATGTGGTCGGGGGCACACAGGCCAGTGCTTGGTAGGTTCAGTTGCTTGTTTTGGGTGTAGAAAGGCCGAACACATGCTTAGAGATTGCCCAGCAGTGGGATAGAATTAGATTGGGGGCCGAGGCCCAGCTTCTAGTTCAACAGTCCTCCTGCACACTCAACACATCAGGGGGCATCTACTAGCACAACTGGTGGTCAGTGCCAGAACAGATTCTATGCCTTAGCATCCCATCAGGAGCAGGAGGTCTCCCTGGATGTGGTCACCGGTATGTTACGAGTTTTCCATATTGATGTTTATGCTTTGTTAGATCCGGGGGTTACCTTTTCTTTTGTGACACCTTATGTGGATAGTAGCTTCGGAGTTAGTCTCGAAATCTTATCAAAACTCTTCTTATTTTCTACTCTAGTACGTGAATCAGTTATAGCTAGACGGGTATATAGAGGTTGCCCAGTCTCATTCCTTTAGAAGGTCACCTCAACAGATTTGATAGAGTTAGCCATGATCGATTTTGATGTTATTCTCGGCATGGATTGGCTATTTGCATGCTATGCTTCAATTAATTGTAGAACTCGGGTGGTATAGTTCAGATTTATGGGTGAACCAGTTTTAGAATGGAAGGGTAGATCAGCTGTACCTGTAGATTGTTTCATTTCCTACCTTAAGGCCAGAAAGATGATTTGTAAGGGTTGTGTGTATCATCTAGTTAGGGTTAAGGATGTTGAGTCAGAGACCCCGACTATCCAGTTAGTTCCAATAGTACGTGAGTATCCATAGGTCTTTCCTGATGATTTGCCAGGAATCTCTCCTGAGCGGGATATTGATTTTGGTATTGACATTCTTCCCGACACGCAACCTATATCTATTCCTCCCTGCAGAATGGCTCCAGCTGAGCTAAAAGATTTCAAAGAGCAGTTGAAGGACTTGTTAGATAAGGGTTTCATTAGACCGAGCAAGTCCCCATGGGGTGCACCAGTTCTCTTTGTCCGAAAGAAAGATGGTTCTCTCCGCATATGTATTGATTATCGATAATTGAACAAAGTCACCGTCAAGAACAGGTATCCTCTACCTAGGATTGATGATTTATTTGACCAGCTTCAGGGTGCCAAGTTCTTCTCAATGATAGATCTCAGGTCCGGGTATCACCAGCTCAGGGTTCGGGAGAGTGACATCCCGAAGACAAACTTCAGGACACGGTATGGTCATCATGAGTTTGTAGTTATGTCTTTTGGACTAACGAATGCTCCTGCAGCTTTTATGGACTTGATGAATAGGGTGTTCAAGCCATACTTGGATATGTTTGTTATTGTGTTTATTGATGACCTCCTGATATACTCTCGGAACAAGGAGGAACATGTCGCTCATTTGAGAATAGTGCTGCAGACTCTCAAGGATCGTCAGCTATTTTCCAAATTCAGCAAGTACGAGTTTTGGTTAAACTCCATAGCATTTTTGGGCCATGTGGTATCAAGTGAGGGCATAAAGGTAGATTCTCAGAAAATTGAGGTGGTGAAAAATTGGCCTAGATCGGTGAACCCTTTAGATATTTGGAGTTTCTTAGGTCTAGCTGGATATTATCGAAGAATTGTTGAGGGTTTCTCATCTATTGCAGAACCTTTGACCAAGTTGACTCAAAAGAAGATGAAATTCCAATGGTCGGAGGCTTTGAGAAGAGCTTCCAAGAGTTGAAGACTCGACTTACTTTAGCACCAGTGTTGATCCTACCCGAGGGTACTGATGGATTCATGGTGTATTGCGATGCTTCAAGGATTGGACTTGGGTGTATTGATGTAATAGGGAAAAGTCATAGCCTACGCCTCTAGACAGTTGATAGTTCATGAGAAGAATTACCGGCTCGTGATCTTGAATTGACCGCTGTGGTATTCGCCTTGAAGATATAGCAACATTATTTGTATGCGGTCCACGTGGATGTATTTACGGACCATAAGAGCTTATAATATGTGTTCATGCAAAAAGACCTCAAACATCGGCAAAGAAGGTGGTTGGAACTACTTAAGGACTACGATATGAGTGTCCTTTACCATTCGAGTAAGGCTAATGTGGTAGCGAATGCACTTAGTAGAATCTTTATGGAGAGTGTGTTCCATGTGGATGAGCGGAAGAAGGGGCTAGTGAAAGATGTGCATCAACTCGCAAGGTTGGGAGTTAGGTTGGTCGATCCAACTGATGGAAGTGTTGTTGTGCAGATGGATCAGAATCGTTCTTGCTGACTAATGTGAAAGCTAGACAAGATGATGACCCAATTTTTAGTAAAGTTGAAGGAAGTCGTTCAAAATCTGAAGGTAGAGGTCTTCTCCAAAGGGGGAGATGGTGTGCTTCGGTACCAGGGTCGCTTATGTGTTCCGAACATGGACGATTTGAGGAGCCGGATATTGCATGAGGCTCATGGATCCAGATATTATATCTATCCGGGTGCCACCAAGATGTACCGTGACTTACGGGAAATCTATTGGTGGAATGACATGAAGAAGGATATTGCAGAATTTGTAGACAAATGTCCGAACTATCAGTAAGTAAAGGTTGAGCACCAGAGACTGGGAGGCTTACTTTAGGATATCAACATTCCTACTTGGAAGTGGTAAGAAATTAATGTGGATTTCATCACAGGTTTACCTCATACTCACCGATAATACGACTCCATTTGGGTTGTGGTAGACAGGTTGACCAAGGATGCTCACTTTCTACCGGTTAAGAAAATGGATTTGGCGGAGGATTATGCCAAACTATATATCCGGGAGCTAGTTCGATTGCACCGAGTGACCTTATCAATCATTTCAGACAAAGGTACCCAATTTACCTCTCAGTTTTGGAAGTCATTTCAAAAGGGACTTGGTACACAGGTTAAACTCAGCACAACATTCCACCTGCAAATGGATGGTCAAGCGGAGCGGACAATCCAGACCCTCGAGGACATGTTGAGGGAATGCGTGATTGACTTCATGGGTAGTTGGGATGATGTAAGCGAGGTTTCCTACAATAACAACTATCACTCTAGTATCCAGATGGCGCCGTTCGAGGCTCTCTATGGGCGGAGATGTAGATCTCCCATTGGGTGGTTTGAGATTGGTGATGCGACAATGATAGGGCCAGATTCTGTTCATGAGGCAATGGAGAAGGTTTAGTTGATAAGGGACAGGCTGAAGACCGCTTAGAGTTGCCAAAAGTCCTATGACGATGTGAGGAGGGAAATTGAGTTCGAGGTGGATGAATGGGTGTTTCTGAAGGTACCTCCCATGAAGGGAGTGATGCAGTTTGGAAAGAAAGGAAAACTCAGCCCTCGTTATGTTGGCCCCTACCGGATTATTAGACGGGTTGGTATAGTGGCATACGAGTTGGAGTTGCCCTCAGAGTTAGCTTCTGTGCATCTAATGTTTCATGTATCATTCTTGAAGAAGTGTTTGGGTGATCCAGCTCTAGTTGTCCCAGTGCACAGTGTTGGTGTGAAAGACAGCCTTAGCTATAAGGAGGTTCCGGTGGAAATATTGGATTGACAGGTTCAAAGGCAAAGGAACAAGGAAGTAGCTTAAGTTAAAGTGTTATGGAGGAATCAGCATGTTAAAGGAGCTACGTGGGAGGCCGAAGAAGATATGATGGCTAGATACCCATATTTATTCTCTACCGGCTCGGTTTCAGCTCGATGTTTTAGTTTTGCACTCAGACTCTATTTAGTTTCATGTTCAATTCATGTGCGCAAATTTCTTTTATGTATATGGATGTGTGTATGATTCATGAATTCAATTCCGCTGTGTAACTTGAATTGGAGGTAGTCATTCCATCAGTTTTTGGTTTAAATGATCAGTATTTGAATATGATAATTGCATTTTCTTTGCTTTTCTATGTGTTTTCAAACATTTGAGGACAAATGTTCCCAAGAGTGAGATATTGTCGTACCCCGAAAGCCCAATGATCAAACTCAAGAATTAAAATGGAGAAAAAGTTAAAATTTGGCATCAGGCACAGAACGAGTCATGGGAGACTTGTGAAATCAACCCACGAGTCGTGATGTGACTCGTAGGGAAGGACATGGAATGAAATTGAAGACTTTAGAAGATGAGACCCTACAGACGTGACCACAACTCGTGGTCAGGCCCTACGAGTCGTTGGGTCAGTCATGCGGAAGGGGATTAAGAAAAGAAAAGAAAAAGGGCCAGTGGACCTGACGGAAGGACCCCACAAGTCGTGGTCACTCCCCACGATTCGTGGGGTGAGTCGTGATCAAGCATAGAATAGATTTGTCGAGGCCAAGGCAGTGTACATCATGGATAGTGACCACGAGTCATGATCACCAGTAATGAGTCATGTGGTTTTCCGTGATGAGCCCAGATGATCAGACGAGCAATGTACTTAACAGACGACTCCACGAGTTGTGACCCTAAGCAAAGAGTCTTTAGGTCCCTCGTTGGGACCACCTAACAGTTATTTTCTGCGAATTTAGTAAGGGCTTTTCCATAATTCCTAAGTTCCTAGGGCCTAAACTATGTCATTTTGAGTTATGAATAGTGACTTTTAAAGGGGTTAAGTTCATTTTAAGCCTCATTCATTCATGCATGCAAGGCAGAAGACTTGAGAGGGTGATCAAGCCTAGCATTCATCAATTTCCTTTCAATTTCCTATTAGGCATCTAAAGGAGTGTTAGAATCAGCTGCCAACAGGTATGTAGGGTTATGAATGGGTGGTTCCCTTCACACCCATGCCCAATCCCTCTCTAAAGTATGAAATTCCTATGTCAACTCTATGGGGTTTTAACCCAAATGCATGAATCTCCTATTTCTAAACATGGGTATGCCTTAATTATGATTCTACTGTTGAATTATGAAGCATGGGCAATTTTTATAATGTTTTCAACTTAAAATCATGTTTCTAGTTGTATAAAGTTAAAAGCCCATTGATGAGATGTTCATGAAAGATGAGATTTGTGATGAATATATGATGATGATGAGATATTATGATGAAAAACATGTTGTGAAGCTACCCATGTTTACAATGAAGTTTTCGATATGAATTGAGTATTTCCAAATAAGATAAAGCTTTGGGCAATGCCCACATGTTAAGTATGAATGATGATTTTCCTGAATTAAGCTTACCACATTGTTTTGGAGCGAAGACTGCCAATTATATTTTCAGCTTGTGGTATGTTTTAAGTTAAAGTCTTCCTATGCATAACTTACCACATGGTTTTAGATTGAAGGCTCCCAATAATATTTTCAGCTTGTGGTATGTTTTGAGCTAAAGCTTCTCATGTGCATGATTTCATATTTGAGATGTATTTGAGTATTGAGCTTCGGCAATAGATGATGTTGATATTTGTTATAAAATGATGTAGAGCATATGCATGTTTTTGGGAGTAATGTCTAGCACCGAGCAGGCTAAGGGTCGATCACCGTATGCCTCAGAACTATGCACCAATGTAGGTTTATACATTATGACTTTGGGACCTCCCTTGTAAGCTTCCCATGCCCAAATTGGCCTTCAGCTTGATATATATATATATATATCATGGTATTGTCCCTAGCCTTGGCAAGGATTTGGACGGCTCTACCCGCTTGAGTGTGATGGTTGAGACTACGTAAGCTCTATCATGGTATGTCAGCTAAAAGATGGGTCTCCCATTGTTCCTCATGATTTCAGATATGAACATTCATTACTCATGTGATTTATGCAAATGCATGTTCTAAAGTAGGTTTGACTCAATGTTCAGCTTTACTTATAAATGTCAGAATTCAGCTTTGAGTCAATCGATTCAGTTATGATGTTATGAAGTTATGTTATGTCATGTTATGAAAAGATCATGATTTGAAAAAGAATCCATGCAAGCCCTACTCTCAGTTTCTTAATGTTAATGTTTACATGATGAATTGTCTTTAAATGATTTTATTTACTTAAGCGGTTTTACTTACCTTGCATACTCGGTACATTCCATGTACTGACCGCAAACTGTATGCTGTATCATTTCATGATATAAGAGCCGACTCTCAAGTTCATCCCCACTTGTAGTCAGCTTATCTGAGTTAGCGTTTGCATTGTGGGAGAGTCCTCATCTCCCGAGGACTAGACTATTCAGATTTCTTATATGTATTTCAGTTTCATTTTTTTTGAGTTAGTTGGGGTCTTATACCATCAACTCATCATGTTTAGAGGCTTTTCAGACATATGTATGTATTCAGCTTCGGATTTTGTATTCTGATGTTATGTTTAAGTTAGACTTTCGCTATGAGTATATTATTGATAATCTAGTCTCTTGATTAAGTTAGATGTATGCTTATGCCATGGGTTGACTTGGGGTCTCTCAGCGCTCCTTGTCTTGTATTGCGATCCAGGCCTCTATTTGGGTCATGAAAAGTAGTTTCAGAGTCAGTTCCAAAATCTTATCAGAACCCTTATCAGTCTCTACTCCAGTAGGTGATTCAATTGTAGATAGACTGGTGTATAGAAGTTGCCAATCACAGTCCTTCAAAAAGTCACCTCAGAAGATCAAGTAGAGTTATCCATGACCAATTTTGATGTTATACTCAACATGGATTGGCTATTTGTATGCTATGCCTCATTTAATTGTAGAACCTAGGCAGTAGAGTTCAGATTTCCGGGTGAGCCAGTCATAGAATGGAAGCATAGTTCAGTTGTGCCTGTAGATCTTTTCATTTCCTAACTTAAGGCCAGAAAGATGATCTCTAAGGGTTGCATGTTCCATTTAGTTAGGGTTAAGGATGCCACGTCTAAGACCCCGACTATCCATTCAGTCCCAGTAGTATATGAGTATCCAGAAGTCTTGCCAAATGATCTACTGGGAATTCCTCGCGAGCGGGAGATTGATTTTGGTACTGACCTTCTTCCCGATACGCAACCTATATCTATTCCTCCTTACAGAATAGCTCTAGCCGAGTTAAAGTAGTTGAAGGAGTAGTTGAAAGACCTTTTAGATAAGGGGTGCATCAGACCGAGCAAATCCCCATGGGGTGCACCAATTCTCTTTGTCCAAAAGAAAGATGGTTCTCTTTGTGTGTGTATTGATTATAAACAATTGAACAAGGTCACCATCAAGAATAGGTATCTCTTCCTAGGATTGATGATTTGTTTGACCAACTTCAGGGTGCTAAATGCTTTTCGAAGATAGATGAGATCCGGATACCATCAGCTCAGGGTTTGGGAGTGTGACATCGGGGAAGATAGCTTTTAGGACGCGGTATGGTCATTATGAGTTTGTAGTTATTTCTTTTGGACTAATGACTGTTGCTGCAACTTTCATGGACTTGATGAACATGGTTTTCAAGCCATACTTGGGTATGTTCGTGATCGGAGCGAGGAGGAGCATGCCGCTTATTTAAGGTGGTACTACTGACTCTCAAGGATTGCCAACTTTATGCAAAATTCAGCAAGTGTGAGTTTTGGTTGAACTCAGTGGCATTTTTTGGGCCATGTGGTTTCTAGTGAGGGTGTTCAGGTGGACTCTCAAAAGATCAAAGCGGTGAAGATTTGGCCTAGACCAATGAATCCTTCAGATATCAAGAGCTTCTTGGGTTTAGCTAGATACTATTGGAGGTTTGTTGAGGGTTTTTCATCTATTGCAGCGCCATTGACCAAATTGACCCAAAAGAAAGTGAAATTCCAATGGTCGGATGCTTGTGAAAGGAGTTTTCAGGAGTTGAAGACTCGACTTACCTCAACACAGGTGTTAACCCTACCCGAGGGTGTCGATGGGTTTGTGGTGTATTACGATGCTTCCATGACCGGTCTTGGTTGTGTATTAATGCAGCACCCCAAGGTTATATCATATGCTTCCAGGCAGCCGAAGGTTCATGAAAGGAATTGCCTGACCCGTGATCTTTAATTGGCAACGGTGGTATTTGCCTTGAAGATATGGAGGCACTACTTTTACAGGGTCCATGTAGATGTGTTTGCGGACCACAAGAGCCTACAATATGTGTTTACCCAAAAGGACTTAAATCTGCGGCAAAGAAGGTGGTTGGAGTTACTTAAGGATTATGATGTGAGTGTCCTTTACCATCAACGCAAGGCCAATATAGTGGAAAACACACTTAGTAGACTCTCTATGGAGAGTGTGTCCCGTGTAGTTGAGGGAAAGAAGGAGCTGGTGAAGGATGTGCATCGACTTGCACGGTTGAGAGTTCATTTGGTTGACTCGACCGATGGCGGTGTTATTGTTCAGAACAGCTCAGAATCGTCCTTGGTGACTGATGTAAAAGCTAGGCAAGACGAGGACCCTATTTTTGTAAAGTTGAAGGAAGTCATTCAGAATCAGAAGGTAGAGGTCTTCTCTAAAGGGGGAGACGGTGTGCTTCGATATTAGGGTCATAATTGTGTCCCAGACGTTGATGACTTGAGAAATTGGATGTTGCATGAGGCTCATGGTTCCAGATATTCGATACATCCAGGTGCCACCAAGATGTACCGTGACCTATGAAAAGTTTATTAGTGGAATGGCATGAAGAAGGACATCACAGAATTTGTGGCTAAGTGTCCAAATTGTCAGCAAGTGAAGGTTGAGCATCAGAGACCGGGGATTGTGCTTCAGGACATTAGTATCCCTACTGGGAAGTGGGAGGAGATCAATATGGACTTCATCATAGGGTTGCCTCGCACTCGTCGACAGTATGACTCCATTTGAGTGGTTGTGGACAGGTTGACCAAAGCCGCTCATTTTTTACCAGTCAAAACCACTGATTCAGCGGAGGATTATGCCAAACTATACATCTGAGAGCTAGTTTGGTTACATGGAGTGCCCTTGTCCATCATATCAGACAGAGGTACCCAGTTTACCTCTTAGTTTTGGAGGTCATTTAAAAAATGACTTGGTACTCAAGTCAAGCTTAGTACAACATTTCACCCGCAAACGGATGGTCAAGAGGATCGAAAAATTCAGACTCTCGAGGACATGTTGAGAGAATGTGTGATTGACTTTAAGGGTAGTTGGGATGACCGTTTGCCTCTTATTTAGTTTGCATACAATAACAGCTACCATTCCAGCATTCAGATGGCTCCGTTTGAGGCTCTCTATGGGCGGAGATGTAGATCACCTATTGGTAGGTTTGACGCTGGTGAAGCTACGATGATAGGGCTAGATTCAGTCCATGAGGCTATGGAGAAAGTTCAGCTCATACGGGACAGGTTGAAAACAGCTCAAAGTCGCCAAAAGTCCTATGCTGATGTGAGAAGGAGAGAACTTGAGTTCGAAGTGGATGATTGGGTGTTTCTGATGGTGTCTCCCATGAAGGGAGTGATGAGATTCGAAAAGAAAGGAAAACTCAGCCCCCATTATGTTGGCCCCTACCGGATTGTGAAGCAGGTTGGCAAGGTGGAATATGAATTGGAGTTTTCCTCAGAATTAGCTTCTATTCATCCTATTTTTGATGTATCACTCCTAAAGAAGTGTTCGGGGAATCCAGCTCTAGTTGTTCTGGTGGACAGTGTCGGTGTGAAAGACAACCTTAGTTACGAGGAGGTTTCAGTGGAAATACTGGATCATTAGGTTCGAAGGCGAAGAAATAAGGAAGTAGCTTCAATTAAAGTTTTATGGAGGAATTAGCATATTGAGGGAGCTACGTGGGAAGTCGAAGTAGATATAATGTCTAGACACCTACATTTGTTCCCTAATGGTTCAGTTCCAGCTTGAGGTATCGGTTTTTGCCCTAAAACTCTATTCAGTTTCATGTTTAGTTTATGTACCCCAGTTTCTTTCACGTATATGGGTGTATGTGTGATTCATGAATTCAGTTCAGTCATGTGGTTTAAATTGGAGTTAGTCATTCCATCAGTTTTTTGCTTATATGATCAGTATTTGAGTATGATGATTGCATTTCTCTACTTTTTTGTATGATTTTCAACCTTCAGGGATGAATGTTCCCAAGGGAGAGATATTGTTATACCCTGAAATCCCAAAGATTAGACCCGAGAGTTGAAATAGAGAAACTAGGATTTTTTGCACCAGGTCACAGAACGAGTCGTCCTGTGACCCGTCAGGTTGACCACGAGTCGTTAAGTGACTCGTGGTGAGGAGTTGTCTTGAGTTGGAAATTATGGTTTTGAGTCCCCATAGCCATGACCACAAGTCGTGGTCAACACCCACGACTCGTTGAGTCAGTCGTGATCAAGGGCTATTGAAAGGTGAAGGTTGAGTGGTAGTGTTCCCTATGAAAGGACACAATGAATCATGGTCAGATGCCATGATCCATTATGTTGGTTGTGGTCAACAGTTGATTAAAGACTTGAGGAGTTGGGTAGTGGAGGTAACGAGTGGTGACCACGAGTCGTGGTCACTAATGACAATCCGTTAAGTCCCTCGTGGGGACCCTTTGAGGAAAAGGGGGAATGGACTTCACGACAACAGGCGATGACCCGTTCCCCCTAATAACGTAGTAAGGGCTTATCCATAATTCCTATTATCCTAAGGCCTAACTACGTCGTTTTAAGCTATGAATAGTAAGTATTACGAGGGGTAAGCTCATTCTAGGCTATTCCTATTCATGCATGCAAACTTAGAGAGCTAGAGAGGTGATCAAGTTCAATTCCTTCAAGTTTTCTTCAATTCTTCATTGGGCAATCAAGGGAGTGGTAAAATTAGTTCTTTCCAAGTATGTAAGGTTATGAATGGGTGAATTTGTTCAAACCCATGCCCAATCGCTCTCTAATTCATGAAAATCTATATGTTGATCCTATAGGGTTTTAACCCAATGCATCAATTTGCTAAGTTTCTACCATGGGTATGATCTAAGCATGTTTCTATTATTGAATTATGATTCATGGGCAAGTTTTACATTTTTTTCAATTATAATCATGTTTTCAACTTTATAAATTAAAATGCCCATCCATGAGAAGTTCATGAAAGTTGAGATTTATGATGAATGTTCAAGTATGATGAGATATCATTGATGAAAAGCATGTTTTCAAGTTACACATGTTTATGATCATGTTTTCAAGTGAATCAAGTATTTTCAAGCATGTTTAAGTATTGGGCAAGACCATATTTTCAAGTATGATGTATGGTTTCAAGTTAAAAAGCTTACCACATGGTTTTGGAGTCAAGACTCCCAATTATGTTCAGCTTGTGGTATGGTTTGAGCCAAGGCTTCTCATGTATGATTTTAGATTATATATGTATATGATTATTCAGCTTAGTCAATAGACGATGGTCAGCTTCATTGAAAAATAATGGAGAGCATATGCATATTTTTGGGAGTAGTGTCTAGCACCGAGTAGGCTAAGGGTCAGTGAATCCTGTGCCTCAGAACTACACGCCAGCGTAGGTATGATCAGATTATGTTGGGACCTCCTATGTTTGATTTCCCCTGCCCCAAGGGGGCCTTGAGCTTGATATTGATATCATGGCAGAGTCCTTAGCCCTGGAAAGGCTTTGAACGGCTCTACCCACTTGAGTGTGATAGTTGGGATCATGTAAGCTCTATCGTGGTATTTTCGGTTGCATGACGAGTCTCCCATTGTTCCTTATGATTTCAGTATGCATGTTTACAATTCATCATATATATATATACACACACAAAGATATATATATATATATATATATATATATATATATATGCTAAAGCAGGTTTGACCCTATGTTTAGTTTTACTTATGATTATCAAATTTCAGCTTTGGGTCATTTTATTCAGTTATGATGTTCAGTTATGTTCAAATCATGATTTCAGAAGATAGCATGTAAACCCTACTCTCAGATTCTTGTCTTGATTATGTTTTATATTATGCATGTTTTAAATGATTTTACTTATTTAAGAGGTTTACTTACCTTGCATACTCGGTGCACTCCATGTACTGACCGCATACTCTATGCTGTATCATTTCATGATACATGCACCGAACTCCAGACTCAGCCCCCTTACTAGCTAACTTCCAGAGTTAGCATCCAGTCGCTATTGGTGAGTCCTCATCTCCCGAGGACCATTTGTTATCAATTATCCTCGTATATTCAGTTTCAGGCTTAGAGAGTTAGTTGGGGTCTTGTCCTATCAACTCATCAGAATTAGAGGTTTTTTAGACAATAGATTGTATTCAGCTTTAGACTTGGGTTGTATATTCAGATTGTTATGTTATGTTTGGATTTCCCCCATGTTTATCATGTTAAGTCTTCCGCTTTAATTGATTAAGTTAGATGTATGTTCATGCCATGAGTTGACTTGGAGTCTCTAGGGGCTCCTTGTCCCGTGTCTCGATCTGGGCCCGCATTTGGGTCGTGACACTGTTTGAGCTTCCTCCAGTTGGTAATGGAGTCATTGGGAAATTGTAATAACCATAAAGTTGCCTCCCCAGAAAGAGAGAAGGGGAAGAGTCTCGGCCTTATTGCATCTTGAATTACTCCAGGTAACCTATTTGCGTTGCATATTCCAACAAAATTCATCAAGTGTAGGTTGGCATCATCTGCTGGATGATCACTAAACCCCCCTTTCATAATCAGCTACTATATCATGGTGCTAGTGATGTCAAACTTTGCTCGAGCAGGCAAAGGTGGTGGTATGATAGCTCCGGTTGACCCGACTTTATTAATATCCTAGTTATCCTCATCAAAGAACTGTGGGGCATATCTCTGGCCTCTGCTACCCCTTCCATGGCAGCCAACATTTACAAATTCATCCTGAGCATCCTCGGCTTCCTGAAGTGTAGCTTGCCGAGCTAGCTCAGCTTACCTAGCTTCTTCAGCAAGGCAGGCCTCTCTTTGCTCGTGGTTTCCTATTCTTCATAGTGTTCTTTTAGTTCATGATCAAGGGGAATCAGGGGGTTTTCTCTCCATCGAGTACTTGACATTCACCAATAGACAACATGTGGGTGTCAAAAACAGAAAGAAAACGTAAATGAGGAAATAACAACTAAAAGTTAAATATGAGCAATTATTCTAATCTGCAATGGTGCCACTTTTTGATAACGCTCAAACTCACACTCCTAATAAAGTATGAAGCGGATGTTATCAATAAAGAACCCAACAAAGGTTGGGGTTGATCCCATAGGGTATATGGTAAGAACTAGACTAGTGCAGGTATTTAAGCTTTTAGGTATGTTATCTCCAAATTGGGGGGTTTATAGAAAACAATTATAAAACAAGATTTAAAATCAGTTGTTGTTTATCAAGATTTTAAATTAACTAGGGTAAGTGTTCCCCATGGGTTCATAATTACGTTGGGTTTACACTCGTGATCTCTCCCAATACTTACTTGTAGAACTGATAACTAGGATTCATCCAAATGACTGGTTTGTCCCTACTGGATGACTATACTAAATCACCGGGTTAAGTCTAATGAGAGATTTGAATTTAATCGTTATCAATTTGTTCCAAATTTACTATCCCACGACCGTAGCTCAAGTTAGACAATGATCATAAAAATTAAGGCTTTGTTGTAATATTCTTTTCCTAATCTAGTTCTCTAGGTTCAAGCAAGTAAAGAATTCGGGCAAGTCCTAACGTTGCGCTTCGTTAAGAAACATTAAATATGAAGAGAATACAATACAAACATTTAGCATTAGTTTCGAATCGCTTCATGTAACCCTAGTTTGTAAATCCACCATGGTTCCCACCAACTCTAGTATTGGAGGTTTTAGCCTCTCATCATTGTAAGATAATTGAAAGTATTCATAGAAAAACACATAAATTAATACTTACAATGATGATTGAAACAAAACATTCTTTGAATATTGTAAGAAAAGATGATGAAAAAATTCAAGAACAATTTGAGAAAATCAAAGTTAAGATCTCAAGAATTGCTCTCCAATATTGTCGAAAACTAATTACAAACTGATAATGAATGACCTTCTAACTAAAAGAAATATAAAAAGAATTTACACAAATAATAAAATCCTTTTCCTAAGTTAACAGGGAAATATCCAAATCTGGCTCCGACTCCTCATACGACTCGTAACAGAATTGTACGGGTCATTCTTTGTCTTGTATGTACCTTGGCTTCTGCAGAATTTGGCTATGTGTTGGCCTTTGATATGACTCATAACAAGATCCCACGAGTCATACAATCAAGTCGTGGTTTGATACTGAGAACTCTAGCATCTTCTGAAGATTTCTACGAATGTCTTGGTATGCCTTGTATCTTGCTCCTACGACTCGTAACATCTTGTTGTAACATGAGATCTGCCAAGTACCAAAATCTATGATGTTTTCCATGGATCCAGGTACGGGTCGTAGGTAGATGTTACAATTTGTAATTTCTACCCGTACTAGGAGACTTCAACTGTGCAAATTTCTCTGAAGTTTTCTATGACTCAAGTTACAACTCATACCAGGATGGTACGACTCGTATCAAGAGTCGTACTTTTCCTTTTCCTTGTGCAAATCTTATGGACTTTTCCATGAGTCTCAATACGGCTCGTACATTCTTTGTATGGCTCGTACTGAGGTCCTTACTTGGCCCAAAATCTGTACTTTTATGCATCTTATGCACATTTTCACTCCAATACCTATTTTTCCCTGAAAAAACAACGTAAAAGCACCTCATATACATATAAACACACCTAATTCCATGACATTTTCCCAGTTTTATGCATCGAAAGTGCTATAATCTCACTGCACATCACTTGCCCTAACATCTCATCAGATAGTAGAGGCCTTTTAAACATACAATTATTATGATCAGCTTCATGATGTTATCACTTGATATGCGCTTTATGATATTTATTCTTTCTATTGTTCATATTCACGTTGTTTTCCATTTGATTTTAATTTTAAGTCATGCTATGTATATACCATGGGTTAGCTTGGATCTATTCGTGATTCTAGGTCCCGCATCTTAATTCGGGGTCCCAGCTCGAGTCATGACAAACCTGGTATTAGAGAAAACGTTTAGGTGTATCCTAGGGTGTCTAAAAGCCACATTAAGTAGAGTATTTTCCATGGGTATGAAGCAGGCCACACTTATGGGGAGGAGGCTACAAGACGTTTTAGGAAATTTTTCTTCTTTCATGATCCATGTCGTGCGGTGAAATACCTCTCTATTCCTCTAGCTCGTGCTATATGCATTTGAAGAAATATACCTCCACTTTGAGTTAAGGTAGAAGATATAGCAATGGAAATGACCATAGAAATGGCCATGGAAATGGAAATGGAGATAGGCATCAACCAGCGCCACTAGGTCAGCAGATCCCTTGCTCGAGCAGGTCACTCATGTTGAGTTTAGGGCGGCATTTCAGATGTTAGCACAGGCCATGACCGCTCAGGTCAACCAGCAAGCATTGGCCCATGTTCCATAAAATGGGAATGCAGTAGCGGTGAGAGCGTGAGACTTTCTTAGGATGAACCCACCTGAGTTTTTTAGGTCGAAAGTGGATAAGAACCCGTATGAGTTCCTTGAGGAGGTGCATAAGATCACCCAGATTATGGAGGTTATGGGAGAGGAGAGTGAAAACTTAGCCTCCTATCAACTGAAAGGGGTTGCTCACATATGGTTCCATCAGTGGAAGGATAGTAGGGGAGTTGGAGCAATTCTCGTGGGTTGGGATGAGTATGTGTCTTCCTTCTAAGATAGCTTCTTCCATAGGGAGTTGAGGGAGGCAAAGGTGGCGGAGTTTGTCAACTTGAAGTAGAACAATAGGATTGCCCAAGAGTATGCTTTAGAGTTTACCCGGTTATCCAAGTATGCATCGGAGATGGTTGCTGATCCTAGGGCTTGTGTGAGCAAGTTTATGAATGAAGTGGCAGATTCCTTGGTCAAAGAGTTCAGGATCATCATGTTGATCAATGACATAGATTTCTCTCGGTTGGTCACATATGCCAGCAGATAGAGGTGGAGCAGATGAAGGAGAAAGAGAGGGAGACCAAAATGGCCAGGATAAGGAGTCATGGGCACTTTCAGAAGAGGTCTGATGGTGTACATCGACTTGAGTCCACCAGAGGTCATCAGCCCCATCTCCCTTATTAGCCATCATTCCATCCAAACCCCAAGGAGATCAAAGAGGCAGAGCATTAGGATCTAGGGGATAGAGGAGTATGGAAGGGGAGCACACTTATCCATCTTGTAGGAAGTGTGGTAGGAAGCACCTTTGCGAGTGCTTGGATGGTTTAGATATTTGCTTCGGGTGTGGAAAGACCGAGCATATGCGCAGGGATTGTCCTTTGGTTAGGCAAGGCAACAATGGAGGTCGTGCCCCAGCTAGTACTTTAGAAACTCCAGCAACTCAGCCATCTTAGCAGGGTGCCTCTTCTAGTGCAGGTGGTGGGCAGCACCAGAATAGGTTCTATGCACTATCTTCTCATCAGGAGTAGGAGGTCTCTCTGGATGTAGTCACTGGTATGTAACGAGGATTTCATCTTGATGTGTATGCATTTTTAGATCCAAGGGATACCTTATCTTTTGTGACTCCTTATGTTTCTGTTAGTTTCAGAGTCAGTCCCGAAATTCTATCAGAGCCCTTCTCTGTCTCTACTTCTATTGGTGAGTCAGTTTTAGCTCGACAAGTGTACACAAATTGCCCTGTCATGATCCTTCAGAAAGTCATCTCAACTGACCTGGTGGAATTAGATATGACCGACTTTGATGTTATATTCGTTATGGATTGGTTACATGCACATTATGCCTCAGTTAATTGTAGAACCCATACGGTAGAGTTCCAATTCCTGGGTAAGCCAGTCCTGGAGTGGAAGGATAGTTCAGTTGTTCTTGTAGGTCGCTTTATTTCCTACCTCAAGGCCAGGAAGATGATCTCTAAGGGATGTATGTATCATCTAGTTTGGGTCAAGGATTCTATGTCTAAGACCCCGACTCTCTAGTCTGTTTCTGTTGTATGTGAGTATCCAAAGGTATTTTAAGATAATTTACAAGGAGTCCCTCCCTAGTGGGAGATTGATTTTGGTATTGACCTTCTCATTAATACACAACCTATATCTATTCCTCCTTACAGAATGGTTCTAGCCGAGCTAAAGGAGTTGAAGAAGCAGTTGAAAATTCTCCTAGATATGTGTTTCATCAGACCTAGCAAATCACCATGGGGTGCCCCAATTCTTTGTTTGGAAGAAGGATGGTTCTCTTAGCATGTCATTGATTATCGTCAGTTGAACAAGGTTACAATTAAGAACAAGTATCCCCTTCTCAGACTTGATGACCTATTTGACCTGCTTTAGGGTGCTAAGTACTCTCAAAGATAGACCTCAGATCCAGATATCATCAGCTCAGAGTTAGGGAGAGTGATATTCTAAAGACTGCCTTCAGGACTCGATATGGTCATTATGAGTTTGTAGTTATGTCTTTTGGACTAATAATTGCTCTTGCAACTTTCATGGATTTTATGAACAAGGTATTCAAGCAATATTTGGATATGTTTGTGATTGTCTTCATAGATGATATTCTCATATACTCTTAGAGCGAGGAGGAGCATGCCACTCATTTGAGGATTGTGTTGCAGACTTTCAAGGATCGCCAGGTGTTTGCTAAATTCAGCAAGTGTGGGTTTTGGCTAAACTCGGTAGCATTTTTGGGCTATGTAGTGTCTAGCGAGGATGTGCAGGTGGACTCTCAAAAGATAGAAGCGGTGAAGAATTGTCCTAGACCTGTCAGTCCTACGGATATTAGGAGTTTTTTAGGTTTAGCTTGCTACTATAGGAGGTTCGTAGAGGAATTTTCATCCATCGTATCACCATTGACTAATTTGACCAAAAAGAAGATCAAATTTCAGTGGTCGGATGTGTGTGAGAAGAGTTTTTAGGAGTTAAAGACCCGACTCACTTCAACCCTAGTGTTGACCCTACTGGAGGGCACAGATGATTTTGTTGTGTATTATGATGCCTCTAGGGTTGGTCTCGGTTGTTGTTGATGTAGCATGGTAAGGTCACTGCGTATGCCTCTACACAGCTTAAGGCTCATGAGAAGAATTACTCGACACATGACCTAGAGTTGGCTGTTGTGGTGTTTGCTTTCATGATTTGGAGGCACTATTTGTATAGGGTGTATATGGATTTGTTAACCGACCATAAGAGCCTTCAATATGTGCTCACTCAGAAGGACCTGAATTTGCATCAAAAGAGATGACTAGAGCTTCTCAAGGATTATGATATGAGTGTCTTTTATCATCCGGGCAAGGCCAATGTAGTGGCAGATGATCCTAGTAAGTTGTCCATGGATAGTGTGTCTCATTTGGAGGATGGGAGGAAGGAGTTGGTAAAGGATATTCATAGGCTTGCTCATTTGGGGGTTCGCCTTATAGATTTGATAGATGGTGGTGTGATTGTTCAGAATGGGTCAAAATCTTCTATGGTGATGGAAGTCAAATCTAGGAAAGATGAGGATCTCATCCTAGTGAAGCTTAAGGATGTTGTTCGGAATTAGAAGGTGGAGGTTTTCTCCCAAGAGGGAGATGGTGTACTCTGATATCAGGGTCGATTATGTGTGGTAGCTATAAATGACTTGAGAAGGAGGATACCCGTGACCTATAGGAAGTCTACTGGTTGAATGGCATGAAGAAGGACATAGTGGAGTTTGTGGCCAAGTGTCCGAATTGCTAACAGGTGAACGTTAAGCATCAGAGATTTGGAGGTATGCTTCAGGATATTAGTATTCCTGCTTGGAAATGTGGGGAAATCAATATGGAATTCATAACAAGTTTGCCTCGTACACGCCGACAGTGTGACTCTATATTGGTGATTGTGGACAGGTTGACCAAATCAACCTATTTCTTACTAGTTAAAACTGCTGATTCAACTGAAGATTATGCTATATTTTACATCCGGGAGTTAGTTTAGTTGCATGGAGTCCCTTTATCCATCATCTCAGATAGTGGTACTCAGTTCACCTCTTAGTTATGGAGGTCGTTTCAGAGGGTCCTTGGTACTCAAGTCAAGCTTAGCACAACTTTTCAACCGCAGACAGATAGTCAGGCCGAGCAGACCATTCAGACTCTTGAGGATATGTTGAGAGAGTGTTTGATTGATTTCAAGGGTAGTTGGGATGATCACTTACCTCTCATCGAGTTTGCCTACAATAATAGCTACCACTTCAACATTCAGATGGCTCCATTTTAGGCTCTTTATAGGTAGAGGTGTAGATCACCTATTGGATGATTTGAGGTAGGTGAAGCTACACTGATAGGGCTAGATTAAGTTCAGGAGGCAATGGAAAAAGTTCAGATTATTAGCGAAAGGCTGAAAATAGCTCAGAGTCATCAGAAATTGTATGCAGATGCTAGACGGAGAGAGCTTGAGTTTGAGGTTGATGATTGGGCGTTTATGAAGGTTTCTCCCATGAATGGAATGATGAGGTTTGAAAAGAAAGGGAAGCTTAGTACCTGATATGTTTGTCCTTATAGGATTCTGAGGCGACTTGGTAAGATGGCATATGAGTTGGAGCAGCCAATAGAGTTAGCTTCAGTGCATCTAGTTATCCATGTATCTCTTTTGAAGAAGTGTATTGGTCACCCATCCTTAATTGTTTTAGTGGAGAGCATGGGTGTGAAGGATAGCCTTACCTATGAGGAGGTTGTTGTTGAGATCCTTGATCGTCAGATCTGGAAGTTGAGGAACAAGGAAGTAGCTTCAGTGAAGGTTTTATAGAGGAATCAGCTTGTTGAAGGAGCTACATGGGAAGCCAAAGAAAATATGATTGCTAGACACCCGCATCTTTTTCCTTTTGGCTCAGTTCTAACATGAGGTATCAGTTTCCTCCTTAGTACTCTATTAAGTTTCATGCCAAGTTCATGTCTCTAAGTTTCTTTCATGTTATTACATGCATGTATGTTTCATGAATTTAGTTCAGTCATGTATCCCAGTCTGGATTCAGTCACTCGATCAGTTTTAAGCTTTAATTGTTCAATTTTGGGATTGCAGTTTCTTCCCCAGCCTTTTAGTATGCTTAATCTACATTCGAGGATGAATGTTCCCAAGAGGGACATAACGTAACACCCCAAAAGTCCCTAAGATCAGAACTGAGGGTTGAAACGGAGAAAATAGAAAATAGGGCACTAGAGTCACATAATGACTCTAGGGATGAGTCAATATAGGAAATAACGACCCATTGTGTGCCTCATGGTAAGCACCCAGTCAGCATTCCCAACAAACAATGAGCCAAGTGGAGACTCATTGTTTCATGTAATGGGTCGTCCTAAGGGACCGTTAAGTGGAGTTTAGAAATGGTCTAGGTTTGATTTAGCGACAACAGAAGGGTGCAACGACCTGTGGTGATGAGTGATGACTCGTGGTATCGATCCGTTAGAATGACTTCAAAAACTAAGTTAAGGTAGCAGAGGTGACGATCAGAGGAATGATGAGTCATTGTTGCAAGTAACAACTTGTCCTATTTGGTCGTTAGTTGGAGAACTAGAAGAGTACAAGAAATACCCCAGGAATCAACGGATGGTCCAACGACTCGTCAAATCCTACAATGACTCGTTGGATTGGTTGTTGTAGCTGGCAATCAGGTTTTCCATGCGAATTTGTAGGGGTAGTTTTGTAACATCCCATGCTCCTAAATCTTTAATGGCATCGATTTAAGCTCTAGAATGAGTGTTTTAAGAGGGTTTAGCCTAGCCTAAGTCATTAGGCTCTCATGCATGCATTATGTTGAATTTGTTTTCCAAGATCAAAATAGAATTCCACCATAATTTCTTCCTCAATTCGATTGGGCTTTCAAAACCATTTTGGAAATCAATTTACCCAGGTATGTGGGGCTATAAATGGGGGATTTCTTCCAACCTCATGCCCAAATTTCCTCTCTAATTCATGAATTCAAATTTCTAATCAAGTGTATTGATTCCTAGGGTTTTAACCCAATTCTATGAAATTATCTATGCTATGTTTATGGGTCAAAACCCCTCATGTTCTAACATATGATTTAAGTCTAATGGGTAGATTTTACACTTAATTTGATTATAAATTCATGAGTTCAAGTTATTAGAAATTATGGCCTATTCTGCATGTTTTATAGATATTCAAGCTTATGATCAGTGGTTTCAAGCATGATGAATTATCTGGTATGCAAGATTGTTTATGAACTCTCAACTTATGGTTCCACGTTTTTGACTTATAAAGTCTACTTCAAGTATGCATGACTTTATGATTTGGGCAAGCCCATGCAAGTTAAGTATGCTTATTATGATTTTAGCCAAGGCTAACAAGATAAATTTATAATATGATTTGGAGTCAAGACTCCCAATACAATTTATGATATGATTTGGACTCAAAACTCCCAATACAACTTATGATATGATTTTGAGTCAAGACTCCCAATGTTCAGATTCAAGCTATGTTTTGAGAATACGATTATATGAGCACTATGCATGTTTTAGGAGTAGTGTCTGGAACCGAGTGGGCTTGGGTTTTCAAAGTTCCCCGGTCTCATAAGCTACCTGCCAATGTAGATATATATTTGGGACCTCTCAACAGAGTGCTTCCCCCGCCCGAGGGCATACCGTTATATCATCCCTTACTCATCCTTCGCCCTGCCAAGGCTTAGGATGGCTCTCGTCCACGTGGGCAAGATATGGGATCATCGTGCGCTCATAAATGGTGGTTGTCAATTATGACGAGTCTCCCATTGTTCCTTAGGATTTCAGTTACTCATGTTAATGACTTATGATATTATGTTTTATAGCTTGTTTGATCCAATGATCAGTTTATGACCTTTTACTTACGATTTCAAGCATGAAAAGTCATAAGATTCCTATTTTCAAAATCTTGGGTCATTATGTTTAGTTATGATGAACAACTTATGATTATGTACATCTAAGATACATGGATTTTAACATGCAGTCCTTACTCTCATGATCTATTGATTTATATGCATGATTTCAACTAATGTTTTACTAAGAATATTTTACTTACCTTACATATTCTGTATATTCAAAGTACTGAACGCATTCTCTATGTTGTACTGACTCATGATATATGTTTGGGTGATCCAGCTCAGTCTCGTTGATAGCTCGCTCCCATATTAGTCCAAGTAGCCTATGCTTTTGGTGAATACTCATCATTCGAGGACATCTATCAGTTTAGACTTGTTATGTCAGTTTTGTTTCAGACTTGGAGTTAGTTGGGGGCTTGTCCCAACATCTCATCAAATAGTAGAGGCTTTTCAGACATAGACTTAGTATGATCATCTTTGTGATGTTACACTTGTTATATGCTTTATGATATATAGTCTTCCGCTTGTTCATGTTGATTTTGTTATCCATTTGATTATGCTTTTAGTCATGCTATGTACGTACCATGGGTTAAATTGGAGCCATTCATGGTTCTAGGTCCCATATCTCAATCCTGGGTCCCAGCTCGGGTTGTGACAACCAGGGAGAAGGTCAATACCAAAGTCAATCTCCTTCTAGGGAGGGACTGCTAGTAGATCATCTGAGAACACATCCGGATACTCACATACCATAGGAACTGATTGAAGAGTCGAGGTCTCAGACATAAAATCTTTGACCCGATCTAGATGGTATACACAACCCTTGGAGATCATCTTCCTGGCTTTAAGATAGGAAACAAAATGACTTACAGGCATAGTTGAACCACCCTTCCACTCTAGGACTGGTTCAGCCAAAAAGTGAAACTCTATCGTATGGGTTCTAGAGTTGACCGAAGCATAACAAGCATGCAACCAATCCATACCAAATATAACATTAAAATCAATAATTTCTAACTCCACTATGTCGGCTGAGGTGACTTTCTAAAGAATCGTGAAAGGGCAATTTATGTATACCCATCGAGCAAAAATTGACTCACTGACAAGAGTAGATATTGAGAAGGGTTCTGACACCGAAATTAATAGCAACATAAGTAGTCACAAAAGATAATGTGGCCCTTGGGTCTAATATATCATAAACATCAAGATGGAAAACTCATAATAGACTAGTAACCACATTAGGTGAGCACTCCTCCTCCTGATAGGATGAAAGTGCATAGAACCTATTTTAGCACTTCCACCGGCTGCACTAGAAGATGCACCTTACTGAGATGGGCGAGCTGATGGAGCTGCTGAAGTGGTGGCTGGGGCGTGACCTCTACCGTCACCTTAACTAGCCAAAGGATAATCTTTGCGCATGTGCCTGGGCTTCCCACACCCAAAGAAAACAACTGAGTCAACCAAGCACTCTCCTAGGCGGTTCTTACCATATTTCCTACAAGCTAGGAAAGTGAGCTCCCCTGTCATGCTCCTCTTACCCCTAGGGCTTGACGCTTTGCTCTTTTGATCACTAGAGGTCTGAATGGAGTGCTGGTTTTTGATGGAGATGGGGATGACAATCTCTAATGGTACTAAGGGCGATGCGCACCACTGAATCTCTGTTTAGAGTACCCATAGCTCCCTGTCCTAGCCCTCTTGGCCTCTCTCCCTTTCCTTCATCTACTTTGCCTCTATCTGCTAAGCATATATCATTAGTGAAGAGATATCTATATCACTAATCAGCATGGAAATCTTAAACTCCTCTACCAATGAATCTAAAAACCAATTCAAGGTCTTTCTCATATGATTCCTCGAATCAACAACCATTTCTGGAGAATACTTGGACAGTTGGATAAACTTCAGGGTATTCTCCTAAATAGTCAGGCAATTTTTCTTCAAGTTGATGAACTCTGCTGCCTTCACTTCCCTCAGCTCTTGAGGGAAGAATTTGTCCATAAAAGACGTAACATCCCAACCAATGGGGATCGGACCAACTCTCCTGTACTCCTTCCACAGTCAAAACCATATATGAGCAACCCCTTTCAGTTGATAGGAGGCTAAGTTTGCACTTTCCTCTCCTGAAACACAAATAACTTAGGTAATCTTCTGGACCTTCTCAGAAAACTCCTATGGGTCCTCGTCCACCTTTGAACCATGAAACTCGGGTGGGTTAATCCTAATTAAGTCTCGCACCCTAGCCGCCGCCGCGTTCCCATTTTGGTTTACTTGGGCAGCCGCCTGCTAGTTTACTTGGGCTGTCATGGACTGTGCTAACATCTAAAACGCATCCCTGAACTTAGCATGAGTAACCTGCTTCGACAAAGGATCAACTAGAGCTGGTGGGGTTGGTTGATTCCAGGCTCCATTGCCATTCTCATGGCCATTACCGTTGTCATTTTTTCTTCCGCCGACTCAGCGGGGAGGCATATTTTTGCAAATTCATCTAATATGAGTTATAGGAATAGAGAGTGGTGTACTTCCTCGCACGACATAGATCATGAAAGAAAGGAAATTTTTTGAAACATCTCGTAGCCTCTTCCCCGTAAGTGTCGCATGTTTAACACCCATGGAAAAGACTCTACTTAACATGGCTTTCGGACACCCTAGGATACACTTAAACCTGATACTCTGATACCAAGTTTGTCATGACCCGAGCGTGGAACCCGAATCGAGACACGGAAGGTAGAACCACGAATGGCTCCAAGATAATCCATGGTACATACATAGCATGATTATAAGAACAACTAAGAAAAAATAAACTTGAATACAACATAAGCGGAAGTCTATATATCATAAAAACATAAGCATAGACGTGAGTCAACAATGCTAAACCATCTATTTATAGTTGTATGAAAAGCCTTTAGCCTTACGATGAGCTGATTGGACAATACCCCCAACTAGCTCGCTAAGTCTGAACTAAAAGACATAAAAAAAAGTGACATGACCCAAAAGTTGTCGTCCTCAAATCATGAGGACTCACCAAAACTGGGATGGTACTGGACGAAAGTGGGAGCGAGCTAAAGTCGGGACTGAGACTGATCACTCGAACCTATATCATGAGATGATATAGCATTGACTATGTGGTCTATACTTTAAATGTACTGAGTATGTAGAGAAAGTAAAACACGCTAGTAAAATGATAGTCTGAAATAATGAGTATAAAATAAGCTAGAACACGAGGGTAAGAGCAACATGATCTAAACCATATTCTTAAAGTAATCGTAAACATAAGTTATTCATTATAACCTGAAGCATAATGACCAAGGTTTAGAGGTAGAAATCATATTGTGTACCATACTTGAAATCATAAGTGAAAATTCATAAACTGATCAATGGGTCAAATACGCTATGAAACATAGTATCATAAGTCATGAACATGAGTAACATAAAATATGAGGAACAATGGGAGACTCATCATAACTGACACCATAATGATAGAGCTTACATGATGCCCCAACTATCTCGCTCAAGTGGCAAGAGCCGTCCCAAGCCAAGGCAAAAAAATAATTAAGGTGTGATATCACTGTGAATCCCTGTAGCATTTAACATGACTATACACCTATGGTGACACGTAGTTATGAGACTCGGGGTTTTCCTGAAACCCTAGTCTACTCGGTGCTAGATACTACTCCAAAAAATTGCACATGACTCATAATCATCATCATGAAAATATGCTTGATCTTGCATGAACTTGTCTAAACCATGAAATCATATTCATACTTGACATACATGAAATTTTCATAAGAATAATGCCATTGGGTTGGCCATGCTAAATAAATTGAGTGTTATGAAAATCATACACACTTGAATAATTAGTCATAATTGAAATCATAGGCTCATAAGCTTGAAATTCATAAATTCATGCATAATTGGGCAATTTCACCTTAAACTTGAAAGTATAGATCCCTGAGAGATTCTAGTAGAAAATAAGTAATCATAAATCGTAAATCATGAATTTAATCATAAGAGACTTGAATTGATAAGAGATCATAAGAGATTTCATAAGAATTGGGTCTAACCCTAGAATTTAAACATATCATACTTGGAGACTTGAAATCATTAAATAGGTATGAAATTGGGAATGAGGGTGGAATATTTTACCCATTTATAACCCTACATACCTGGGCTTGATGAATCCCTAGCTTCACTTGAAGACCCAAGATAAATTGAATGAATTTGATGAAGAACCCTAATCTTGGCTTGAGAGGATTTGATCTTCCAATCAAGATTTTAGGAGTAGAATAAGGGTTTAGGCTAAATAAAACACTTAAATACTCCACTTAGGAAACCCAAAACTACCTCATTAAGAGTTAAAATCATAGTAAGTTAAAAAAATGCCCCTGAGAAATTGCACTTAAAATCCTGTCTATCCTCGCGGCCCATACCATGAGTTGATGATTCTCACCACGACTCATGGTGACCAATCATTGTATGATGGTGCTGATTTCCACATCTATGATCTTTTATACCATGACTACTTGTCACGACATATCACACCACACGACAAGTCGTACCATGACTCGTCACTTCCAAGGCCTGTCACTCAACTGGATGTCACGACTCCTGACCACGACTCATTACAGGAACCACGAGTCGTACTGTGACTCATGGTATTCGGACTATCTCTGTAGATTTAAGCATGACTCATGACCAAAAGTCAGACCACCCTACCATGACTCATGATCTGGGGGATGAAAAATTCTAAGGCTTGCCACAACTCCGCTACGGCTTGTCAGTACATACCATGACTCATATGATGAGTCGTTCTTAGGAAAATTGTAGATTTTTCTATTGGTTCTACTACAATTATAGGGTTCGATCTTAGGGACTTTTGGGGTGTTATAGAAAGATACCAATCCCATTGGTTTTTTCACTAAGATATGCATGAATGTAAGTACCCTGTGAAGCTAATAAATAAAACTCGAGCTTCCTCCTTTGGATCAGACTTATAAATATAGGAGGATTTAGGCTTACAAATTCCTGAACTCTTGAACGTTTAGAGTCGTCAGAAGATCTAACCATCTATTAATTCTATAATATTACTATTTGTGTCAGCAATCTGATGGCCTTCTCTATGTCTCTGACATTTGAGCTAGGTAGGGGAATTGGGGGAACTGGGCCTTCTCTAACTGCTCCTTCGGGAGAGGGTGGAACATGGGGAGTTGGAGTTACTGGATCCCTTCCTTCTTCCTCTATCTTTGGCACCCTAGGACATGCTAGTAGTACTGATGATTCACACTGTGCTTCATGCCCAATTCCCTGTCTAGGCCGGGTACGATTAGTGCCTTCTTCCACATCCGCATTAGCTCGTCGATTAGTGCTATTCAATATCATCAAAGGCATGACTGTAACAACATTATAAAGCAGGTGTTAGACTAGGATTCTTATGACTCATCTCTATTCACACAATTCTAAGAGATAGAATAAAGTTAACTATCCCTAAATGCCATGTAGCCTCCTAATTATAAGTGTGATGCATAACACACCCATAAGCAAGACTCTACTAGACACATCTTGCAGACTTCTGAGAACTCAACATAAGCAAGTCGGTCACACTTCAAACCTAGGGAGGCTTGACTGACACCTAGTGCCTCACTTGACTGACTTAAGCACTGAAACTCTTACAATTCTAATAACAATTGGGCCGACCAAGCCGCCATAATAACACGAATATAGTAAAAGTGTGAATAAACTAGCAACCTCAAAATATGCATATATAAGGTTAACAAGCTGCAAGTACCTCAGAGACTAAACAACAAGCTAACCAATCCATGAACTGTACAACAACTAAATAGAAGGCCGATAAAGCCACACACGACAAACTTAAAACCCACACAAACATCTACAAGCCTCTAAGAGTAACATTACTGATATGTAGTCGGTATAGGGCCTCCACCTACCCATCTACTATACATATACTCAAAAGTAAAGCTGGACCTCTAACTCTTTAGCTACAGGAAGAATTGGATCTTAGAAAAATCGTTAAACTCTACAACTCCTACTGGATAGGTCTATCTGGATCTCGATCTAGGCCTGCAAGAAAATTCAGCATCCCCCAAGAAATAGGGACATCAATAAGAAAGAAAGTACTACTATTTAAGGTAGAATAATTATTTGAGTATGCTGCAAATAGTAACTGAGATAAGGATATAATATTAAACCTGGAAACCAAAATATGTGAGACTCATTAATCTTTTATCTCCATTACTTCTTTTAAAAAATAAACACAACACACGCCTTAAATCACCTTATAACACATGCTGAGTACTGTTTGCACCTTGGCGCACTCCGTATATATATATACACACACACATACATACTATCCTCAATTTGGTAGGAACGCCTTGACATGCTGTAACACCTCAAAAGGCCCTAAGATCAAATCCTAGACTTAAACCAGAAAACTAGTAGGAAGTGTGTAATACCTCGAAAGTTTTTAAGATTTGATCCTAGACTTTAAATGAGGAATCGACAGGGAAGTGGAAAATTTGCCTCAGAAAGATTCATGGAACGACTCGTTAGGTAACCTAAAGGGTCGTGGTCATACCTGTGAGGAGCAGTCAGGAGGCGCAGTAAGGTCCAGTGACCACGGATGACCTGACGAGTCGTTATGACTGGACCACAGACAACTTGACGAGTCGTCATGTTAGGTAGCTACCTTCAGGGCAGTCGTAGGAAGGAGGAGCAGGAATAGTGAGGTTCAATGGAAACAGATGACTCAACAAGTCATTAGGTAGGTGACGACTCATTAGGTCGGCCATCGGGTAGAGGATAGAGATCAAGGATAGGGTCCCAAGACAGTGGTGATCACGGAAGAGGGGACGAGTCATCGTGCACTTGATGACTCATAAAGTGACTCGTGGGGAAGGAAGAGAAGAAAATTATGTGAATTCAGTGTACTCCACGACAAGGCCCCACGGGTCGTTGCCAACCCCACGACTCATGGAGTGCCTTATGGGGACTGGCAGCATGGACTTTTCCTGCAAATTTTCAAGGGTGTTTTCATAAAACTCTATGCTTCTAACTCCTGAACTATATCATTTTGAGCATTTTATGAGATGTTTCTAAGGGTTTTTCTAGCCTAATCTCTCATTCCCTCAAGATATTCCTTCAAATTCTTCTTCCTCTTCTCTCTCAAGACTAAGGATACAACTAGGATTTCTTCAGAGGCTTCAAGGGTTAACTTCAAGAGGGAATTCCTTCTAATCAGGTATGCAGCTTTTTCAACAAGGACACCCTTCCATCCTTGTGCCCCCAATTTTTTTATTAAAAACCCAAATCTCTTGTTCTAGAAAAGCATGGTTTAGGGTTATAATTTTTGGATGATTTCTTCTATGCCTTCTATGAATTCTAACACCCATTATGATTAACAGTCATGTATGCTTATGGAATTACTTTAAATATCTCGAATTATGTACTTAACATGGAAAATGCATGATTATAGAGTTTTCACCATGAAATAGCATAGAACTTCAAATGGGATTTCGTAATTATTCACGAGCTTTAATCATGAACTTGTATCCATGTCTAAAGTATAGGAAGATCGTAAGAATTCTCATAAACCTAGAATATATGATTTAATAGATATGTTGAGATGCGATTAGAACTTATGGGCTTGATCAATGTGAAGCATGTATATTTTTTCACTATGATTTTGATGAAAATGTTTTGTCTATGAGTTGAATCTATGGTAATGGCATCATTATCAAATCATCTTCATGAATTAGAGTAAATTTCGAAATGGGGTCCATGAGAATGTTCATATGCTTTCACCATAATCTCATTGTACATGTTAAAGTATAAATTGAATCTATGGATCTTACATGAATCTAAGATATACGTCATATACTATGTAATATGAATTCAAGATTCAAATATGGTGGACATGTTTAAAGTATGTGATCTTGGGCATAATTACGTGCCCAAGTGCTATTTTATAACTTAATTAAGTCATGTTTGTCAATTAAATTAATTACATTCTCATGTGATTTTTAATAATTATGTGCATAAACTAACCAACATGATTAGCCCATGTTTTGTAGGTGTAAAATGCTTGAGGCACTAAATATGGTGGTTGAGGCCCAAGGGGGAATCTCGGAACAAATTGCAAAAGAGTCGCATGATGTCGCACTCGAGCATGCACAAGCTGAGCCTCATAGCATGGGCAACGCGCTGAGCACCGTGCCACGGCAGGCAGGTGCGCGTGCCAGGCGCATGCCATTCTAGTGAAACCGCGCGACATGCCCGTGCCACGAGAGGAGAGCTGCGCATTCAGCAGCATGCCGCTGTAGGCATCGCGCCATGCCAGCGCCCACAACATGCTAAACCAGTAGGCTTCTGCGTTTGCTCCGGTGCACAGAGGTAATTTGGGGCGTCCAGCTCCATGCCACAGAGGCAGTCCATGCACGGCCAATTTTTCAAATTTTCACTTAGTATAAATAAAAACCTTAGCTTCTAAAATCATTGATCACGAAATATTTTTTTTGAGAAACGAAAAGAAGCGAAGGGAGAACGAGGGAAACTCTATCTAGGTGTTCATAAACTTTCATTCTCTTTTACCATTCTTGTAAGTATATTACTTTAATTATGTTTTTGAGTAATTGTACGAACATAAGTGGCTAAAACCCTTCCTCTAGGGTTGTGGTCACAAGATATGAATGTGATAGCTTGATTTTCATTATTGGTTTGAGTTTTTAGTTGTTGTTTTATCTTGCATTCTTAATTACTATTGTTTGTATGCGTGATCACCATGAAAACAAACTCGTTAAGCTTAGGTAAAAGCTTGAAAGAGTAACCCTAGGCTAGAACACAAGAATGTAGGGAGCAAGTTTTATCTTTATGATAGGATTAGCGGTTAGGATAGAAATTATACCTAATTTGCCTTTCTTGGTTAATAAAATGGGATGAGCTAGACATCGACTTAGAAATATCACACCACCGCTTGTAGAAGTAGTTGTGAATCTAAGTCCAGTTAAATGATTAGAGGTACGAAAGTCCATAATCAAGGGTACAAACTCCGTAAACCACATCCAAGTAGTTAAATTGCTCACAAATTAGGACGTCATATCCCCGCTCAATGATGTAGGTGTGAGACTAGTTTTTCGTGTTTAAAGGCTCGAAAGACCATGAACATAGCATTTTAATTATGTGAGACAACAGCTGAAGTTTTCATACTTGAACCAGTGTGAATTGTAGCATTGCATGTTTATTAGGCCTTAACTCTAGTTGCTTCTTATATCATTTCTTGAGTATTTTGTGATCACCCGTAGAATTAATTAGAATTTTACGAAATTTCTATAATCAACACTTGTGAAGAGTAAATTAACACTCGAACTTGATAATTCGCTGAATTAGTCCAGTCCCTGTGAATTCGACATCCGACTCTAAAAGAGGGACACTATATTACATGTACGACCGTGTACGCTTGCGAGTGCGCTGGGGCGCAATAAGTTTTTGGCGCCATTTCTGGTGACTAGTGAAGTTTAGTGAATTTTTCTATTTTTTTGTGACTTTAATTTCCTTAAGTGTTGACAAACTTGGTCTTAGTCTGCTATATTGTAGGTGACAGGTTGTCCTTGCAGAGCTGGCAAGGAATAGAGAGCTAGTGGAACCATTATTGGAACCTGAACGACAATTGTATTTGCTCAGGAGGGAAGCTCTAGAGAGAAAGTTTAAAAGATTACCAGAGCAGTTGCAACAACATCCACCAGTAGGTCAAGCAGAGTTGTTACCTGAACAAATGGCAGCCCGACCAGTTCGCGAAATGGCAATCCCACTAATGAAAAATGTGACCTCTAGTATCCTCAAACCGGAGCCTGGAGGGATCTTTGAATTGAAACAGAATATGGTGCAGCTGTTACATTCGAGTGGCCAGTTCACTAGGATGACTCATGAGGACCCACAACAGCACTTACAGAACTTCTTGGAGATCAGTGATACCTTCGTCCCCACCGGAGTCTGAACTGATTATGTTCGACTTACACTCTTCCCATTTTCATTGTTGGGAGAGGCAAAGAGGTGGTTGAAGGTTGAGCCACCTAATTCCATTACTTCTTGGGAAGACTTAGTAAAGAAGTTCCTCATTAGATTCTTTCCTTCATGCAAGACTGCCAAACTCAGGAGTGAAATGTTAAGCTTCAAGTAGAGGTCGGAGGAGAACTTGTATTTGGCTTGGGAGAGATTCAAGTCATTATTGAGAGACTGGTCCCATCACCAGCAGTCCAATGAAGTGCTAGCCCATACCTTTTTGGAGAGTCTAGATCCATACACCAACATTTTACTAGACTCTACATCAGGTGGGCAAGCATTGGAGAAGACCTATGATGAGCTGTACACTTTGTTGAACAGGATTGCTCATAGAAATCCAGAGTGGCACAGCGAGTCATCGAGAAGGGCAGGAAAGGGAACAACAGGGCTGATAGAGGTGGGTGATGTCAATAACTTGGCGGCATAGTTAGCATCATTTCAATATTAGATGATGACTCAGTTCAATAACCTGAGTATGAACCAACAGCAGGGACAGGTGAATGCAGTTCAGCAGACTCCTAGAGGGTGTGAAATCTGTGGTAATAATGGGCATAATGAAGAATCTTGTGGGGCCAATCTTGAATCGTTCAATTTTGTTGGGAATGTTTAGAGAAGCAATTAGAATTTTGGTAACAACTACAACTAGAATTGGCAGAGCCACCTTAATTTTTCTTGGGGTTGAAATCAAAGTCAAAGCTACCAGCAACCTCAGTGGCAGCAGTATGAACAAAAGAACAGGCAGAATGCTGGCTAGTCGAGTAGCAACATTGAGGAGATGTTGCAAAATATAATGGCAACACAAACCCAATTAGTGAAGAATTAGGAGAGGATGACATCAGATTTGAAAAATCAGCAGTTGGCCACCCGCAATCTAGAGTAGCAGATGGGTCAAATAGCAGCTACTCAGCACACCATACCTCAGGGAGTGTTACCCAGTGACACATATACAAACCCCTGACAAGTCAATGCCATCAGTATGAGGAGTGCAAGCAGTTGGCCGATGCACCACCGAAAGAGAAGAGAAATGGGGTGTAGCCGGAACTGGTTAGAAAGGGACCACCGACTGACAAGGGTGCCATGGCAAGGGAGCTGCTCATTCAGTAGCATGCCACGGTAGGCAGGTGCACGCGCCAGGGGCATGTCATTCCAGTGAAGCCGCGCGACAGGCCCGTGCCATGACAGTAGAGCTGCGCGTTCAGCAGTGTACCACGACAGGCATCGCGCCATGCCAGCTCCCACAACATGCCAAACCAGTAGGTTTTTGCATTTCCTCTGTGGCACGGAGGTAATTTGGGGTGTCCAGCTTCGTGCCACAGACGCAGTCCATGCACAACCAAATTTTGCAACTTTTCACTTAGTATAAATTAAAACCATAGCTTCTAAAATTATTGATCACGAAATAGTTTTTTGAGAAACGAAAAGGAGAAAAGGGAGAACGAGGGAAACTCTACCTAGGGTTCATAAAATTTGATTCTCTTTTACAATTCTTGTAAGCACATTACTTTAATTATGTTTTTGAGTAATTGAAAGAACATGAGCGGCTAAAACCCTTCCTCTAGGGTTGAGGCCACAAGATATGAATGTAATTGCTTGATTTTCATTATTTGTTTGAGTTTTTAGTTGTTTCTTTGTGTTGCATTCTTAATTACCGTTGTTTTTATGCTTGATTACCATGAAAACAAACTCGTTAAGCTTAGGTAAAAGCTTGAAAGAGGAACCCTAGGCTAGAACACAAGAATGTAGGGAGCAAGTTCTTATCTATACAATAGGATTAGCAGTTAGGATAAAAGTTATACTTAATTTGCCTTGCTTGGTTAATAAAACGGGATGATCTAGAACCGACTTAGAAACATCACATCACCGCTCCTAGAAGTAGTTGTGAAGCTATGTCCGGTTAAATTATTAGAGGTATGAAAGTCCATAATCAAGGGTAGAAACTCCGTAAATCACATCCAAGTAGTTAAATTGCTCATGAATTAGGACATCACATCCCCGTTCAACGATGTAGGTGTGAGACTAGATTGTCGTGTTTAGAGGCTCGAAAGACCATGAACATAGCTTTTTAATTATGTGAATAATAGCTGAAGTTTTCATACTCGAACCATTGTGAATTGTAGAATTGCCTGTTTATTAGGCCTTAACTCTAGTTGCTTCTTATATTATTTCGTGAGTATTTTGTGATCACCCATAGACTTAATTAGAATTTTACGAAATTTCTATCATCAAAACTTGTCAAGATTAATTTAACACTCAAACTTGATAATTCGATGAATTAGTCCAATCCCTGTGGGTTCGACATCCGACTCTAAAAGAGGGCCACTGTATTACTTGTACGACCGCGTACGCTTGCGAGTACGCTAGGGCGCAATAGTATGATCTATTCCTATCGAATGCTCATGTCTCTGATTAGCTGAAGTGTCTTAGAATAAACAAATGATGTTAGACCAGTGACCTCCATGTTCTAGTTTATCGGGACTATCCATAGCCAAGAATGCTTCCCCTTATCCAGTTAGGGATTCTCATTAGCAGAGAATGTCTCCCTTAGCTCAGTCAAGGATTCTCATTAGCCGAGAATGTTTCCCTTAGTCAGTCAGGGAATCTCCATAGCTGATAATATTTCTCTTAGTCAGTCAAGGGCTCTCCATAGCAGAGAATGTCTCTCTTAGCCTACGATATCAGTCCAGCTTAGCTCCGTATGATCTCAGGTTACAGTTAAAATCAGTTAGTAGAATTCAAACTCAATTATCAACAAAGAATTAGAACAATGTATGATATCAACTACTAATTTAAATTCTTAGTATATGTGCAGTACATGACCCTTATGCATCAGTTTGATTATACTTCGGTAAATGTTTTCAAATAAAAGCTTAATGGTAATATGTATATGTATCTCAGACAGGGTTATTTTATTCCAGTTCAGTTACATGTCGATGTATCTAGTTTACTTCGTTCTTGTATACTTGCATGTTTAGATTACTTACGCTTCCCGCATACTCGATATATTCCAAGTACTGACCGCATGCTTTATGTGCTATATTGTTTCATGATATAGATTCAAGTTTCTAGATTCAGCCACATGGTTAGATACGCTTCGTTCCTATCTCAGCTGCTTGTGGTGAGTCCTCATCTCCCAAGGATGCGATTTATGTTCTCTATTTCATTATGTTATAGTTTTTCAGACTTTAGGAGTTAGCTGGGGACTTGTCCCAGCAACTCATCAGTTTAGTAGAGGCTTTCAGACTAGTATAGACAGATTCAGCTTGTATCGAGTTTTATGAGATTTGTTATTTTGGGTTTTACACTAGACTCTTTCAATTAGCTTCTACTCAGTTATGTTTTGTTAGCTGTTTCTATTATTAAGAGATATGCTATGATTATACCATGGATCGACTTGGAGCCTCTCGGGGTTCCTTGTCTAGTGTTAAGGCTAGGGTGTAAACTTGGGTCATGACAAACTTGGTATCAGAACAAAAGGTTTAGAATGTCCTAGGGTTTCTGAAAGCTACATTAAGTAGAGTCTTTTTCATGGGTGTGATGTGCGCCACACTTATGACAAAGAGGCTACAAAACATTCTAGGAATGTTCCCTTTTCTTCATGATTCTTATCGTGCGTAAAGTATGAAGCTCTAAGAGCTACTTTTCTGACTCGTCCTTTACGCGCTCATAGATAATGCATCCCAGATGAGCAAACGGAAGAAGAAATGGTAATGGGTACTAGGAAGCCCCACCAGCCCCAGCAAACCCGATAGATGAACATGTCACTCATGCCGAGTTCAGGACAACCTTTCATATATTGGCGTAGGCCATGACCACCCAAATTAATTAGCAAGCAATGGCTCATGTTCCCTAGAATGGGATCGTAGCGGTGGCTAAGGTAAGGGACTTCCTACGAATGAATCCACCTGAATTCTTGGGGTCAAAGGTAGATAAGAAACCGTATGAGTTCTTGGAAGAGATCCAGAAGATCACCCAAATCATGGGGGTGATGGGAACTGAGAGCACAGACTTAGCCTCCTACTAGCTGAAAGGAGTCGCTTATATATGGTTTTGCTAGTGGAGCGACAGTTGGGGAGTTGGAGGCCCCCGTAGGTTGGGATGAGTTTATGACCGCATTCCTGGACAAGTTTTTTCCCTAGGGAGTTGAGAGAGGCAAAGGCAATAGAGTTCATTAATTTGAGACAAACAACATGACTGTCCAGGAGTATGCATTAGAGTTTACCCGGTTGTCCAAGTATGCACCAAAGATGGTAGCCGGCCAGAGGGATCGTGTGAGCAGGTTCGTGAACGGAGTATCAGACTCCTTGATCAAAGAATGCAAGACCTCCATGTTGCACAAGGACATAGACTTTCCACATTTTGTGATATTCGCTCAACAAATAGTAGAGGAACAAGTGAAATAAAAAGAGAGAGAGGACAAGAGGGCCAGGGTAGGAGATTTAGAGTTTTCCCCATAGAGGACGAGTGGTGGACACCGCTCACACTCCCAGTAGAAATCATCAGCCCCAGCACTTTGGACAGTCATTGCTCCATACAAACCCAGGGTAATAGAGATTACGTATCTCTTGTGTACCAGCTGTGGGAATCACCATTTGGGAGAATGCATGGCCAGCTTATATGCTTCTTTTTGGTAAGACAAGTTGGGTCATAAGCATCGGGATTGCGCAGTGGCTAAGATAGGCGTGAGTAGAACCTCGGCCATCTCTTTAGTAGCTCTGATAGCCTGTCCATTTCAGCAAGGTGCATCGTCTAGTGCAGGTGGCAGACATCGTCGAAACTGCTCCTATTCCTTAGCAGCACACTAGGATAAGGGAAAGTCACTAGTAGTAGTCACAGGTATGTTGTGAATTTTGTGTTAATCTTTCATGTTGCTAGCCCTAGAACCCCGATATTTAATAAGAAGCTCTATGATGTTGTTGGGAAGAGATTTTCAATAAATGTTGTGAATAGTTGTGAGGATAAGTCTTGCAGTGAACGTTAGAGGTGAAAGAGAAGCTAAGAGTTAGTGATTTAGCTCCGACCTTGAGGAGGATTCAAGAGAATTAGAATGATGGCTTTAAGCTATATGTGAGACAAGCCGGGTCTTGAGTATGCTAGTAGCAGGGGAGTTTTCCAACCCTAACAGTTACGGTATGTCAATCTCTTCAAGTTCAAATAACCTCTCTTTATTTTAGTTGAAGATACGTTCTACCCATCCCTATGTGTAGACTTCCAAAATTTCTAAGTAGCCGCTTCAGACAGCGATGCCAGTATTACTCTATAAATCCTAAGGCTCATGTTTATGTTATGAACCAGCTATGTCTGCTAAATCACGTTTTCCAGTATGTTTAGCTCAAACTGAGTCTTTAGAAGTTGCTTTACTATCTTAGCAGGACAGGCTACCTGATGTATGTGCTCAGTTTTAGATGTCATGAATGATCCGTGCTCATGAGTTCCTTACCTTCAGTAGACCAGATATCATGAATTCTAGCTCAGTATCACAAGATGTGAGAATGAAGGCTCAGTCCATATCAATTCAGTGCTAATTAGAGGAAAAGAATCCTTCTCAGTGTTTTATCTAGTTCCATGTCAGTTTCATGTCTTACAGTCCCTCTCATGTCTCAGCATGCATGTATAATTTAGATGCTTAGTTCAGATATGTAAGATCAACCTAAACCAAATACTTCATTGGTTTCAGTTGTAATTGATCGATTTTGGGATTTTAGTACCGTCCCTATCCTTTTAGTATGTTTAGCCAACATTCGAGGATGAATGTTCCCAAGGGGGAGATATTGTAACACCCCAAAAGTTTTTAAGATCTGACCCCAAACATTAAATGAGGAATCAGTAGGGAGGTGGAAACTTGCCTTAGAACGAGTCGTGGAACGACTCGTTAGGTAACCTAATGGGTCATGGTCAGACTCGTAAGGAGTAGTCGGAGGTGTATCAAGGTTCAATGACCACAGACGACCTGAAGAGTCATCATGTCAGGTAATGAATCGTCAAGGAAGTCGTGGGAAGGAGGAGCAGGAATAGTGAGGTTCAGTGGCAATGGACGACCCAACGAGTCTTTAGGCAGGTGATGACTCATTAGGTAGGCCGTCGGGTGGAGTCTAGAGATCAAGGATAGGGTCCCGAGACAGTGGTGATCACAGAAGAGCGGATGAGTCATCGTGCATTTGACGACTCATCAAGTGACCTGTGGGGAGAGAAGAGCAGAAAAGTAAGCGAATCTAGTGTACTCCATGACAGGGCCCCACGAGTCGTTGCCAACCCCATGACTCGTGGAGTGCCTCGTGGGGACTAACAGGGTGGACTTTTTCTGTGAATTTCCAAGGGTGTTTTTGTAAAATTCTATGCTTCTAACTCCTAAACGACGTCTTTTTGACAATTGTATGAGACGTTTTTAAGGGTTTTTCTAGCCTAATCTCTTATTCCTTCAAGATATTCCTCCAAATTCTTCTTCCTCTTCTCTCTCAAGACTAAGGATTCAACTAGGATTTATTCAAAGGCTTCAAGGGTTAAGTTCAAGAGGGAATTCCTTCTAATCAGGTATGTGGATTTTTCAACAAGGACACCCTTCCATCCTTGTGCCCCAAACTCTTTATTAAAAACCCAAATCTCTTGTTCTAGAAAAGCATGGTTTAGGGTTTCCATTTATTGATGATGTCTTCTATGCCTTCTATGAATTCTAAGACCCATTATGATTAATAGTCATGTATGCTTATGGGATTACTTTCAATATCTTGAATTATGTACTTAACATGGGAAATGCATGATTATAGAGTTTTCACCATGAAATAGCCTAGGACTTCGAATGGGATTTCGTAATTATTCACATGATTTTACCATGAACTTGTATCCATGTCTAAAGTATAGGAAGATCATATGAATTCTCTTAAACCTAGAATATATGATTTAATAGATATGTTGCGATGTGATTAGAACTTATGGGCTTGATCAATGTGAAGTATGTATATTTTTACTATGATTTTGATGTAAATGTTTTGGGTATGAGTTGAATCTATGGTAATGACTTGATTATCAAATCTTCTTCATGAATTAGAGTAAATTTTTAAATGGGGTCCATGAAAATGTTCGTATGCTTTCACTATGATCTCATCGTACATGTTAAAGTATGAATTGAATGTATGAATCTTACATGAATCTAAGATATACGTCATATGCTATGTAATGTGAATTTGAGATTCAAATGTGGTGGACATGTTTAAAGTATGATCTGATACTATCAATTCTTAATGAAAGTAGAATGTATGTTTAAGTGATGATTCGAGACTATGATGAAATGAATTATGATGATAAAGCATGAAAATGATCCTTCAGACCTTTGGGCTTGTTGTTAGTAGAAAGTAGCCCTAATCAGTTCTAAATAATTCAGTATGATATTCAGATGATGTAAACAGTCGAATGCTCATGTCTCTTTAGCTGATGTGTCTTAGACTAAACAAATGACGTCAGACCAGTGACCTCCATGTTCTAGTTTATCGGGACTCTCTATAGCCGAGAATGCTTCCCCTCAGCCAGTCAGGGATTCTCAGTAGCAGAGAATGTCTCCCTTAGCTCATTCAGGGATTCTTATTAGCTGAGAATGTTTCCCTTAGTCAGTCAGGGACTCTCCATAGCAGAGAATATCTCCCTTAGCCTACTGTATCAGTCCAGATCAGCTCCGTATGATCTCAGATTACAATTAAAATCAATTAGTAGAATTCAGACTCAATTATCAGCAAAGAATTAGAATAGTGTATGATATCAGCTACTGCTTTAAATTCTCAGTATATGTGCAGTACATGACCCTTATGCATCAGTTTGATTATACTTCGATAAATGTTTTGAAATAAAAACTTAATGGCAATATATATGTGTATCTCAGACAGGGTTGTTGTAATCTAGTTCAGTTACATGTCGATGTATCTAGTTTACTTTCTCCTTGTATACTTTCATATTTAGATTCCTTACGCTTCCCGCATACTCATTACATTCCAAGTAATGAACGCATGCTTTATGTGCTATATCATTTCATGATATAGATTCAGGTTTCCATACTTAGCCACGTGGTTAGATACACTCCATACCCATCTCAGCTACTTGTGGTGAATCCTCATCTCCCGAGGACGCGATTTATGTTCTCTATTTCATTATGTTGCAGTTTTTCAGACATTAGGAGTTAGCTGGGGACTTTTCCTATCAACTCATCAGTTTGTATAGGCTTTCAGACTCGTATAGACAAATTCATCTTGTATTAGAGTATTATGAAATTTGTTATTTTGGGTTTTAAATTAGACTCTTTGAGTTAGCTTCCGCTCAATTATGTTCGGTTAGGTGTTTCTATTATTAAGTGATATGATATGATTATGCCATGGATCGACATGGAGCCTCTCGGGGTTCCTTGTCCCGTGTTACGGCTAAGGTGTAAACTAGGGTCATGACAAAGTGAACCGCTTCTCTTAGAACGGCCCACACCATGAGTCATGGGAAGGACTCGTGGAAAGCCATTAGAGATGTTCTATGTTCTCAGACACCATGAGTCAAGGTACGATTCGTGGTATCATAGGAAGACTCATCCTATTATCTCGTGGCAAGAGGTTCCGCAAATGTTCAACTTTGTCCCAGGGACCACGAGTTGTTGCATCATAGGATGACCAATCTTAACTAGTCATGGTATGAAATTAAGAAAATGATCAAGATTCTTCAGTGACCAGAAGTGCATACCATGAGTCGAGGTATGACACCAAGGGTCGTGGCATAATTCGTAGGGACTGGACGACAGGTTTGCAGAACATTTTTACAGGGGTATTATTGTAACTTCCTATACTTTTACCACCTAAATCAAATCTTTTGGGTTTCCTAATAGAGGTACTAGGGGTTTTATAGTCTAAACTCTCTTTCCCTCACATTACATTAGAAATTCAAGAATCATTAGCTTTCAAAGCTCTCAAGAAAGCTAAGGTTCTTCATTTTCAACCTTGGAATTCTTAAGCTTTGGTCAAGAGCTCATCATTCTAGGTATATAAAGCTAATTCTAGTGAGGAATCCTTTCTTCATCATTCCCTACATCTCTACTAAGATTTTATGAAAGTTCAAGCTAGAGTTTTTTCCCTATTCTATTAATTGGTCTTCTTCCCTATTAATTGAGTTATTTATTGATTGATTTCTCATTACATAGTATTGTATATTTATTATTGATTAAATCCTCACTCTCTCAATTCTTGATTGTAGATTATGGTTCATGTCTACCTATCCCATGAACTCTAATTGCATGGAATGTATATTTTTGAAAGCTTTGTATCATTAGTTATATGCATTCTTTTCAAGACTAAAGCAAATAGTAGATTTTTAGAGAGTTTTCATAAAAAGGATTTTCAGATAGATAGTTCAAATTATAGCATTATTTTTAAAAACTAAAGTAAAGTCTTATGTTTTTTGAAATCTTAGAGTTTTGAGAAAAGAAGCTCATAAGTTTTACACAGATTTTTGTGCACAGGGGCTCATCAGCAGAGTAATATATTGAGCATAGAGACTCAGTAGAGTTTTAAAATATCTATTATAATTTTAGCTAAAGTGCTTTATAAAATATGTTTTCAGCTGCCTCTGATAGGCATATTTATATAAGCATAGTTTTGAAAAATTATTTAGCACCAAGATGAGTGAAGGGTTTAGATAACCCGTAAGCCCCAGACTACATAGCTAACATAGGTTAGTATTATGTCATTTATTCGGCGAATGATGTGCTGTGAGTTTATATTACACCCTAAAAATCTTTTGATAATTATTTGATGTTTGTATGCTATGTTAAGGGAAGTACAAGTTGTATATTTATCATAGATGACAAGGGAAATGTGTACGAATGGAAAAGAAAAGAGTATGTGAAATGCATAAGTAAGGCTCAATTTTAAATGACCATATCTCCCAATATATAATGAATTATAAGCCCCACAACCTATCAAATTAAAAATCTTTGAGTCTAGTTTTCAAAACATCAAAACTCTTGTCAATCATAGTTCAGAGTAAGTATTTATGGGCATTTTACCGAAGCACCCCGAGTGGTGATGTGGGCATGACGCCCCAGCGCCTCCACTGCCCTATTTACTTAAAATATGATTTTTCACTTGTAGAAAACATTTTCATCTTAATCTAAATCTACCAGCTTGATAAGGATTTCATTTCTTTCTCTATTCCATCATCTATAACTAAAAAATCAAGGAGGAAATATCAAGAAAAGTTCAAGCAAATCACAAGACAAGTTGAGAATACTTTGCCAAGTGTGCTAGGGGCTATGTTGGAGCTCATTTTGGCAAGGTTTTGAAGGTGTTTTTATGTGTTTCAAAATCTGTTTGGACTGCCTATATATCCATATTTGAGTAGGTATTGAAACCAAGAGTAAAGGTAAGGATTTCGTCCCTTTTAAACCTCTCAAATTGCAAAGCGAAAAGATGGAAAGTGGTAGCTAAGTGAGCTGCCGTTGGACTATTTGTGAGCTGAGATTTTCTCGTTTTCCTTAGTATTTTTGGTTATTTCCTTTGTTGGAATTATACGTCATATTGAGTATAAGAATTACAGAAGAACTAAGGTAAAATTTTCTCTTGTTTCCCTCAAAATTTAGTGAAAACTAGTTGAGAAAATGGCTAAATGTTATTGATATTGCTGTGTGTTGTTGTTGCTATTGTGACTGCCTTGGTTATTTATTTTGGGATGCATTTTGTGCTACAGATTAATCTTGTTGTTAGCCTATGAAAACCAATGGATTAAGCAGGTTGAAGGCTGATCATTGAAATAGAAAATCGGCTAAAGAAAAGTTCATCAGAGAAAGGTTTGTAAGGCGCCCGTCCATCGTTCTTTTAAGAACGATTTGTGCGTTGTGAATTGAATGAGTCAGCAACATCTTTACAAGTATTGAGGAAGTATGTTAGGCTTCATTTAAGAATTTAAAGTGCATGTTTGAGTGAGTTTGAATGTTGAGATTATGTCTAGCCCAAGTCAGGCATTTGAAGTGAGATATCGTGTTGGTTGCTGTAATTGTACGTCGAGTCAGAGACCCCTCAGTGTGGGCATTGTTAGATGGTACTTACTGTATGTTGTATATGTTTGTGATGCTAAATATGTTTAAAGGTCTGGTTGCTAACTGAAATTGGTGAAAGAGCCAAGATGATGACGTGTAAACGATTTTAAGCCAAGTAAAGACGTCACAAGCTATTAAGGGTAAATGAGCTTATTGAATTAGGATTGCCTTGTTATGGTTGTCCTTTATCTTATATATATGTTATGAAATATGCCAGGCTAATGGAAGATTTCATAATCCCATTAAGCCGAGCAACAAGCTAGAGAGTCTTCGAGCTCTAATGTCCCTTTCAACACGATCTATAAATCTTGCTGAAACTCTTATGTCATTTTTAGTTCTGTATGATTTATATAGGTTTTGAATACATCCATTTAAGTGATATTTTATAGCTTTACATGTTATATGTGCTCATTCGCAGTTATGCATTATGAAGGAGGCCTATGCAGGCCACAAATTTAGTATTCGTCATTTCTATGTTATACATGTTAAATTGACCCAATAGAGGCCTTACATACCCGTACATTTTATTCATACTGACATGCCTTCATCTGGGGACCCCTCCTGCAATCATGCGGCAGATACAAGCCGAGGCTCAGATCATCAAATGCAATAAGAGCCATATTTCAGCAGAATAGTGGTATGCTCCTCTCTTCCAGGAGCCATGTCCTAGTTTTGACTATTTTCAGTTTTTGTGTACAGCATGGTAGGCAAGGGCCTTGTCCCATGCATTTCAGTTTGTCTACTCTATAGAGACTGATGTGGACTAGTTTGTATAGTAGTTTTGGTTGGGTAATCGTGTTGGTTTTCCATTGGTATATTTAGCTTCATTGCATCTTTATCGGCTTTCCAGATTGCTTATTCATCATATCGAGACCTTATGGGTCCAGTATTTATCTTGGTTGGTTGTGACAGGTGGCTTGGTCAGCCTTAGTGTTACATTTTCAGACGTGGCTTCTCAATTAATCATGGATTGAATGCCAGTTGCGCCCTACCCTAGTTTTGGGGCGTGATAATTTACAGCACTATCGACGCTTAAAACTAGGAAGGACTTATGTGTGTTTATATGGATATGAGGTGTTTTTACATTGTTTTCAGGAAAAATAAGTGTTGGAGCGAAAATGTGCAAACGTTATAGAAAATTGCAGAAAAATGACCAAGAACTAATCTCAATATGAGCCATACCAAGATTGTATGAGCCGTACCAAGACTCGTGGAAAAGCTCAGAAGATTGGTACAAGGCAAAAGAAAAGTACGACTCTCACTAAAAGTCGTACCATTTTGGTACGAGCCATAACTTGAGTCGTAGAAAAATTCAAAGAAATTTGCACAATTGAAGTCTCATGATATGGGTAGCACCTACGGATCGTAGCATCTACCTACGACCCATATCAGGAGCCGTGGAAAGCTTCAATGATTTTGGGACTTGGAAGATCTCATGATACGACAAGCTATTACGAGTCATAGGACAAAGGTACGAGGAGTATGAAGACACTCATAGAAATCTTCAAATGATGCCAAAGTTCTCAGAGCCAAACCACGACTTGATTATATGACTCGTGGGATCATGTTATGAGTCATACTAGATGCCAACACTTGGAAAATTCTGCAGAAGCCAAGGGGTGTATGAGGCAAGGCACGACACATACAATCCTGTTATGGGTCGTATGAGGAGTCATAGGATGTGTTGGCCCCAAATTTGGTTATTTCCCGATTAACTTAGGAAAAATTTTTTATTATCTGTAAAAATGCTTTTTAGATTTCTTTTAGTTCAAGGGCGATTTAGTTAGAGGTCAATTATTATCAAGTTTGTAATTAGTTTTGGACAATATTGGAGGATAAGTAATGTTAAATGTTTATTTAGCCATGAATCTCATGAATGGTGTTTATGATTTACATATGAGCCTAATGTGCATGTCATTGGGAGCAGTGTCTAACACCGAGTAGCCCGATGTTCAAAGGACTACGCCAGTGTCTCATAACTATGTGCCACCATAGGTTCATGATGATACATTACAATGTTAATGGATCCCGTCTTTCGTGATATCACATAATGTACGTCCCTTGCCTTGCAAGCCAGGGACGATTCTGCCCACTTGAGTGAGATAGTTGGGGCATCATGTAAGGTTCTACCATGATGGCGTCGGTTATGATGAGTCCTCCCACTGTTCCGCATGTTTTTATACATTGTTATGTTTGTGCTGTTATGGCTCAAGTGATGATTTATAAAGTGTCTCTTATGAATATGATAATGAATGGAGTTCGAATGATTTGATAACCTTGAGCCTTATGTTATATTATGATATTTATGTTTTGGGCATGTTGTCCCACTCTTATGATCTCTTATGAGATTTTATGTATATTTAAATGTCCGTCTTAATTACCTTGCACTCATTATATTCCATGCATTGACCGCATACTCTTTGCTGTATCGATTTATTATACATGCTCCGATCTTCAGACTCAGCACCATCATTAGCTCGTCTCAGAGATTAGTATCTAGTTCCTTGGTTAGTCCTCATTCTCCCAGGATCGGTCTTATATCAATTATATTTTCATGTTCAGTTTTCTAGACTTGTCGGGCTGGTTGGGGTTGTTGTTCCATCAACCCATCAGATATGTTAGAGGCTTTTAGACTATGTGTAGTATTCAGCTGTTATGTATGAAGTACATTCACCTTTCTATGTATGTCATGGTTATGCTTCCGCTATGTTATTATGTTGAGTATTCTCTTTTATTGATTGTGTTAGATGTATGCTTACGCCATGGGTCGACTTGGAGTTTCTCGGGGCTCCTTGTCCCGTGTTATGATCTGGGTCTACATTCAGGTCGTGACACCACACTTGTTGCAAACTGAAATGCTAGGCTCTCCTGACTTGTTCCCTTTACCTCTAAATTCGGATGTCCTCCCCCTCTGATTGTGCTGAGATCTACACAGTACACTAGCTGACGATAATGCTGGAGCTGACGATTGATGGTGGGACTGCTGACGATGTCCACCACCAGACCTCTATTGGTAAAGCCCAAAATTATCTATCCTGGCTCTCTTTTTATCTCTCTATCTCTCCCTCATCTACACAACTTCTATTTGCTAGCATACAATACAAATTGGGAGAAGTTAATGTCTTGATGAAACATCCCGAACCTGCAGTCCTTGACAAAATAATCTGCTCTTCCATTCACAAATATTCTCACCTGAGACCTCTGATCAGCCACCATCTCAGGTGCATACTTGGACAATCGAGTGAACTCTAGAGCATAATCCTGGACGATCATGTTGTTCTATTTAAGATTCACGAACACGGCCACCTTGATTTCCCTCATCACACAGGGAAAGAATCGGTCTAAAAATGCGATGAGAAACTCATCCCAACCAACGGAGCCCGCTCCGACTCCCTGGCTATCCTTCCACTACTCGTACCATATATGAGAAACTCCTTTTAACTGATAAGAGGCTAAGTCTGCACATTCCTCCCCCATCACCCCCGTAATCTGGGTGATATTCTAGATATCCTCTATGAACTCATTTGGGTCCTACTCCACTCTTAACGCAAGGAACTTAGGGGGATTCATCCTAAGGAAATCCCAAACTCTAGTCGCCACTGCGTTCCCACTCAGGGGAACATAAGCCACTGCCTGCTGATTGCCCTGAGTGGTCAACGCTTGTGCCATCATCTGAATGGATACCATAATCTCAACATGGGCAACCTGCTCGGGCATGGGATCTGCTGGAGCTGGTAGGGCTTGCTAGTGCCCATCCCCATTTCCATCCTCATGGACATTTCCATTTCTGTTCCTTCTTCCATTCATATGTTGTGGAGGCATGATTCTGCAAACGCGTAAATACGGATTTAGAGAAAATCGAGACACTAGAACTCATAACACAAAGATAGAATCATGAAAGAAGGGAAGTTTCCTAAAATGTTTCGTAGCCTTTTCATCATAAGTGCAGTTCTCTTCACAATCATGAATAAGACTTTACTTAACGTGGCTTTCAGACACCCTAGGACACTTCAAAACCTAATGCTCTGATACAAACTTTTTCACAACCCAATCTGAGATTCCAAATCGAGACACAGAACCGAGAACCATAAATGGCTCCAAGTATACCCATGGCATGAACATGATAACTAAAGATTATCATAAATAAAGCTACTAACAAAATTCTTAAATCACAGAAGTCTGAATTAAACATCCAATGGTAACATCACAATACTGAATCCAATGCTAAAAATATAAGTCTATGTTTGAAAAGCCTCTAACATACTAATGAGATGATGGGACAACACCCCAACTAGGTCACTGGAAGTCTGAAATAGAAAATAAAATACTCAACCAACTGAAGGTCCTCGAAGGATGAGGATTCACCAATAATAGCACTCGAATAAACTTAGGAGACTAGCTAACGATGAGACTAATTCCGAGCGTCTGAACATGTATCATGAATCGGTACAACAAAGAGTATGCAGTTAGTACTTGGAATGTAGTGAGTATGCAACGTAAATAAAACAAGTAGAGTAAGAAAAACTGAAATCATGCATATCATAAATCATACCATCATAAGATTTTGAGAGTAAAGGATGCATGCTGATATCTAAAAACATGAGTAGATATATACTGGATCTCATAACCAAATTAAATGACCCAAAGTTGAAATTGAGGTTTTTAAGTAAAACTTATAACCTCATCATTGGGTCAAACCTATTGAAAACATAATATCATAACTAATAATCATGCATAACTGAAAACATGAGGAATAATGGGAGACTCATCTTAACCGACAACCACCATGTATTAGAGCATGATGATCCTACGTCTTGTCCATGTGGAGGAGGTCCATCCTAAGCCTTTCTAGGGTAAAGGATTAATTAAGGTGTGATATCATGGTGTGCCCTTGGACCGGGGAAATGCTCTCTTGAATTTCCCAAAAGTATACCTACATAGGTGTGTAGTTTGTGAGGCTAGGGAACCTTGGAACCCCTAGACTACTCGGTGGTAGAAACTACTCCCGAAACATATATAATGCTCATATAATCATATATAAAAACATAAATTAAATCTTAACATACGAGGAGTAACTTAAATCATAACATATGAGGAGTCTTGTCTCCCAAACTTGAGATAATTGAAGATATTAGCCTTGGCTAAATTATGAAATCATTCTTAACTTGAGTGGCATTGCCCAAATCTTAACATCACGTTTGCATGAAATAGACAACATCAGAAAAATCATGAATACATACATGGGTAATTTTTAAACTTTCATACATGCTAGAGTTTTCATCATATTTGAAGCCATCAATCGTAAACTGTACTTTTTTAATAAACATTCATAATTGAAAAAATCTTCTAAAACATGAACTCATGAATTTGGAATCCAAACAGCATAAAATCTTCCCATTAATCACCAAACATACTTTAAAAACCACAGGGAATCAACCCATATACAATTTATAAGAAATATGTGAAATTAGATTGAAATCACTTCTTGGGTTTAGCCGACTACTATTGGAGGTTTTGTTGAGGGTTTCTCATCTATTGCAGCACCTTTGACCAAGTTGACTCAAAAGAAGGTAAAGTTCCAATGGTCATAGGCTTGTGAGAAAAGCTCCCAGGAGTTGAAGACTCGGCTTACTTCCACTATGGTGTTGACCCTACTCAAGGGTACCGATGGTTTTGTGGTGTATTGTGATGCTTCGAGGATCTGACTCAGGTTTTTATTGATGCATCATGGAAAAGTGATAGCATATGCCTCAAGATAGTTGAAAGTCCATGAGAAGAATTACCCGACCCATGATTTAGAGTTGGCTGTGGAGATATTCGCATTGAAGATATGGCGACATTACGTGTATGGGGTCCAAGTTGGATTTGTTTATGGACCACAAGAGCTTACAATATGTGTTCACATAGAAAGACCTCAATCTACGACAAAGGAGGTGGTTAGAGCTACTGAAAGACTATGATATGAGTGTCCTTTACCATCCAGGTAAGGCTAATTTGGTGGCAGACACACTTAGTAGGATCCTGATGCAAAGTGTATCCCATGTGGAGGAAGGAAAGAAAGAGTAGGTGAAAGATGTGCATCATCTGGCAAGGTTAGGAGTTAGGTTGGTTGACTCTACCGATGGTGGTGTTGTTGTGCAAACCGGATCTGAATCATTCTTAGTGATAGATGTGAAATCTAGACAAGACGAGGACCCAATTTTGATAAAGTTGAAAGAAGTCATTCGAAGTAAGAAGGTCGAGGTCTTCTCACAAGGGGAAGATGGTGTGTTTCGGTATCAGGGTCGCCTATGTGTTCCAAATGTTAATGGTTTGAGGAGCCAGATATTGCATTAGGCACATGGAACCAGGTACTCTATCCATCTGGTTTCCACTAGAATGTATCGTGATTTACGTGAAATCTATTAGTGGGATGGTATGAAGAAGGATATTGCAGAATTCGTAGCCAAGTGCCCAAACTGTCGACAAGTAAAAGTTGAGCATCAAAGGTATGGAGGAGTACTTCAGGATATCATCATTCCTTCTTGGAAGTGGAAAGAGATTAATATAGACTTCATCATAAGACTACCTCATACTCGCCGACAATATGATTCCATTTGGGTGGTGGTGGACAGGTTAACCAAGGCTGCACATTTTCTACCAGTGAAAACCATGAATTCAGTAGACAATTATGCCAAACTATATATCCGGGAGTTGGTTCGACTGCATGGATTACCCTTTCCCATTATTTCAGACTAAAGTACTCAATTTACCTCTCAGTTTTGGAGGTCTTTCCAAAAAGGGATTGGGACTCAGGTTAAGCTCAACACAACATTTCATACGCGGACTGATGGTCAGCAGAACAGAAAATCCAAACTCTCGAGGACATGTTGAGAGCATGTGTGATGGACTTCAAAGGAAGTTGGGATGATCACTTGCCCTTGATCGAGTTTGCCTACAATAACAGCTATCACTCCAACATTCAGATGGCACCGTTCGAGGCCCTTTATGGGCCAAGGTGTAGATCGCCCATCGGATGGTTTGAGGTTGGTGAGGTAGCTATGATAGGGACGGAATTGGTACATGAGGCTATGGTGAAGGTTCAGTTGATAAGGGACAGGCTGAGAACTGCTTAGAGTTGTCAAAAGTCATATGCTGATGTGAGGAGAAGAGAGTTGGAGTTCGAGGTGGACGATTCGGTATTTCTGAAGGTGTCTCCCATGAAGGTAGTAATGCAATTCAAAAAGAAAGGAAAACTCAGTCCCCGCTATATTGGTCCCTACTGTGTTGTGAGGAGAGTAGCTAAGGTCGCGTATGAGTTGGAGTAGCCCTTAGAGTTGTCTTCTATGCATCCGGTGGTTCATGTATCATTTTTGAATAAATGTTTAGCAGATCCAGCTCTAGTAGTCCCGGTAGACAACATTGGTATAAAAGATAGCCTTAGCTATGAGGAGGTTCCGGTGGAAATATTAGATCGCCAGGTTCAGAAGCTAAGGAACAAGGAAGTAGCTTTAGTGAAAGTATTATGGAGAAATCAACATGTCGAAGGAGCTACATGGGAAGTTGAAGCGGATATGATGGCGAAATACCCACACTTATTCTCTACCGGCTCAGTTCTGACTTGAGGTATCAGTTTTGCCCTATAACTCATGTGTTTTAAGTTTATTTTATGAGTGTGGATGTGTATGTGAAGCATGAAATCAGTTCAGCTATGTGATATGAATTGGAGGTAGTCATCCTATTAGTTTCGGTTTAAATGATCAGTATTTGGGTGTAATGATTTCATGTCTTTGTTTTTCTACTTGTTTCCAACATTCAAGGATGAATGTTCCCAAGGGGGAGATATTGTAATACCCTGAAAGCGCCTAAGATTAGAGCCGGAATCAAAATTTGAAGTTGGCTAAAAATTGAGAAAAAGGTCACAGGACGAGAGGTGTAACGACTCATGGTTGGAAACCACGACCGATTGTTATCAGTCATGGTTTCAGGAGTCTGGGTGGCAGTGGATATAATGGGTGGAGTAACGATTCATTTCTTGGAACAACGAGCCTTCTTTTGTACTCATGGGTAGCACTGACCTTGGTAGTTGGGGAGGTAACCGGTCATCCTACGACCTATTGTGAGTAACAACGAACCGTTGTCACCAATCATTGTCTAAGTTTTCAGAATCTCCAGTGGACATAACGGATGGGTACCACGATTCATTGGAGGAAACAACGAGTCGTGGTGAGGCTCATTTTGAGGAAAGGCTCAGGGTATTCAGTAGGCAAGAAACGACCAAACCAACGGTTTGTCGGATCAAAGGACGAGTCATCCCGTCGAGCCATGGTATGATTCCAGAAGCAGGGCTTGGACAGTGTATATGACGTTCCATACCACGAGTCGTGGTAGCTTCCAATAACTCGTTGGTACGCTTGTTGGATTGACCTGTGTAGATTTTCAGGCTGATTTCATTATGGGTATTTTCCACCTTTCCATGCTATAAGGCCTTAAACTACATCGTTTCATTAATTTTTTGGGGCATGTTGAGATAGGATAAGACCCTCTAATTATCCTCATTCCCATGCATGCAAGTTAGAACAATTTTAGAGATATCAAGCTATTCTTCAAGCTTTTCCCTATCAATTCAACTTTGGGCATTCAAGAACTTTGAAATCTGATCTTACCCAGGTATGTAGGGTTACAAATGGGTGTTTCTGTGCACACCCATTCCCATTCCCTATTAAATTATATAAATCTATCAAAAATCTCATGGGGTTTTGAATTAAATTTTGTGAAAATCTAATGTTTTGCTAATGGGCTATGATGATTTATGATTTACATCATATTTTATGGATTTTGATAAGATTTTACAATTATTTACTTATAAAATTATTGATTTTGATTCCTATCAAATTAAGCCTAATTAGCATGATCTATCATGAATCGATTTATGATCTATATCTCAATTGTTGATATTTACAAACCCAACATGATTTATGATTTGAAATATAGATTTATTTCAATTACCCATCATGATTTGATGATTTTTAACTTATATGTATGACGTATGAGTACGCATGAAACCTCTGATTTATGAATTATGTTTTTGGCCGACCCACAGGCCTTATGTCATGGCTAGTTCACGTATGTACATATATGTTTATGATTCTCATGATTTAACTAGCCCATGAATTCATATATGTTATACCATGAGCACATATATGTTTTAGGAGTAGTATCGAACACCGAAGGTTCGGGGCCTAGGTTCTGCCCCGGATCTTATGAACTACGTGCCACCATAGGTATGTTGGGAACTCCTTTGTGATTGTCCCCGGCCCAATTGCCCCTTTTTATGGTGATATCATACATTCATGGTTCTACCCTTGGCAAGGTATGAACGGCCTCCCAGCTAGGTTTACAAGTCGGGCTCCGTGTGCTCATATGGGGTATGTCCGTTAAGAGAATCTCCCACTATTCCTCATGATTTATGCCTATTTATGATTATGTATATCGGCTCAATCATGTTAAATAAAGCTTTTCTCTTATGATTATGATTACGATTGTAGTACGAATATTTAGAAAAACTTGAGCCTTATGTTATGTTACTATAACTATGTTATGAGCATGTAGTCCTACTCTTATGATCATTTATGAGTTTTGTATATTTAAATGTCCATTTTACTTACGTTGCATACTCGGTACATTCCACGTATTGATCGCATACTTTCTATGCTGTATCATTTCATGATACAGGACTCGACTCTCAGGCTCATCCTCATCTTTAAAAGAGGGTGAAGTCTGAGTAACCCAAATGGTCTAAAATTCATGCTTTGCCCTATGATAGATTTGGTAATGCCATTCTTAAGGGTAAATCATCATCTCAGTCCTTTTTCATGTGTAGAATTAAGGTTTAGAATGATGTGACTAAGTGTGTGTGAAATGGTGCCATTGATACTGCAAGAAATGTTTTGGGGACGATGTCTATCTGCTATTCGCCGGATGGTTCTGGAGAAATGCTGATGGAACGTCGGTGCGATCTGATAGTGGCATAAGGGAACTAATTTGATCCCACGTTACATCGGTGCATGAAGGATCGGAGCCGGCAATTCACCGCTTGGTCACCGGTGGCTGCCCTATAACCCCAGTTTACTGTTACTTAATGGCTGGTCAGTGGTAGCCTACGGATCCCATCCTACGGCTCGACGCTGCTCCACCGGTGCTGCTAATCGTTTGAAAGATAATTTTGCTTCTTTGCTTCTTATATCAACTTTATTATAATGTTTAGTTTTTTGATTTCGATGCATTATGACTGCCACTAACATCATGTTTGCAGAAAATGTTTTCATCTAGGAACACATGCAAAGGCAAGGCACCAGCCTTCTCAACCACCAAAGGCAAAGGCAAGGCCAAAGACTCCGCAACACCCGCCAACTCTAGGGAGGCCATCACCTTCTGCGTGACTGACATGAAAGGGAGCTACACTATATGCAAGTGCCGATGGATAATGGTGGAAAAGAGGTTAAATTTGGCGGGACTGTGCGGGGACTTTCCCAACATCACTGCTTAGTTCTCAGATAGGTAGTGGCATGCTTTCGCCAATCCTCTCCCAGACTACTACCCTTGCTTGGTGCTGGAGTTCTATGCCTCCTACTAGGCTAGACAGGATATCATGAAGCATAAAGGTAAAATCGATGAAGTCCCCTGCCTACCATCAACCATGGTACGTGGGGTGGTGGTAGACATAACTCCAGCTGCAATCAATTATTTGTTCTAGGAAGATGAAATTTACTCAGGCACAGAGTACATGGCTAGGATTGCAAACATGAAAAATCAATTCACTTGGATAACCCCTGTTCGGGATTTTTAATGACTACACACAAGTGCACGTGATCGAACAAGTAGTAAAATGGCTAAAGTAATCCAAGTATCGATCCCACAGGGCCTGGACCAAGGTAATAATCGACTCAAGCATTAAAGAACTCTAACTCTAAGAATGCAGACAACAGTTTCAAGAAGATTTTGGGAGTTTGTTTTCCTAATTTATACTAATCTAAAACAAATGTACAAATTGAGTCTGAACTATAGTAATGAGCATGCTGAGGCTAAAACGAACAATCAGGGAAGCAATTTATTGATACAAGTCGGTTAATCCTTCCTTCCGTTGCTAGTCAAGAATTATTGCCTAAGGATTAAAAATGTCGTATTTAACCCAACTTAAGAATCATGAACCTTCCACCTACATTTCTGTGATAAAAAGAAATTCATGTTCTAGCCATACAAAACCGATTCCTTAATTGACTAATACGACTTTCAAATATATTTCTATTCTGAAGGTAAATCAATTCTCAATTTTCCCAAACCAAGAAGAGATCATATCCTACCAATTCACAACTTTCAAATTTCTTTCTCTTTCGAGCGAAAACTGAATTTTTTAGATGTACATTAACATTGAGTAAGAACAAGAATTGATAGAACAACCATGGAAGAAAAGATGAAAAACCAAGATGATCAATAATTACATTCCACTACAAATGTTCTTAACCTCAGCAAGAAGTGAATTTAGCCACTCATTTGTCGATTAAACATCATCAAATGAGTATAAATCATACAAACAATTGAAATAAAGGAGAAAGAGATAGAGAAGAACCCTAAGATTTTCGTCCCCTCAACTGCCTATTACCCACGTCCTTGCTCAACTAAGTCAGCCCCCTTAAAAATAAACCTAAGTGTGCTATTTATACTAGTGGAAATTTTTCCCGGAATAACAAGCAACGTGTCACGGAGTGCATCGCGGAGCACTGCCTCCGTGACACGGTGCAAATGCGGACCCTTACTGGAATCCGGTCCTCTAGATAATTATGCCCAACATGCCACGCCGTGCAATGCGAGGCTTGGCCAACGTGCCACGGCACCAACGTGAACCTTCACTGGAATTCCCTCTTCCAGGTAATTATGTCCAATGTGCCACGAAGGCAATGCTGACCTCCACTAGAACTTGGCCAATTTTAATCGTCCGGGCTAGAATGCCTCCGCGATGGCAGTGTGACACGACTCCATCATGGAGCCCCTTAATTTGTTGCATTTCCTTGGCCTTTTCCACTGCTCGCTTCTGAGTCCATTCCTGATTTCTCCCAGCATGCATCTTAGCTTCTTAAAATTACATTTTTCATGCAAAACAACACTAATCATGTTGGTTAGTATAAATTCACCTTTTAACTACAAATCACATGAGAATGTATAAATATTGATGGATAAACAAGACGAAATGAAGCATTTGAGTATCACTTGGGCATATAATTCTGCCCAAGATCACTTACCCCACACTTAAAACCTTGTTCGTCCTCGAACAATAATCTCACATCTCATGCAATTGACACCCAATCATAGCTACTTTGGCTCGAGAATTCAAGCTACGATTATACCGATTATTTAACATAGCAAATCATCAAGAAAACATGCACAGTCTCATCAATACACCGACATTCAACACATTAAGACTTCCTAGACTCATTGATCGAGTCTCGATCTCGGTAAACTCATGCAAATCAGATGATCAAGACATCCGACACGAAATTCAATCTCTCGTCAAGCATGTGCCCTCACAACACAAGAGAATTTCCCCCTTTTCAATCATATGATCTCAAAAACATTACATGCAGGGGCATATGAAACACGATTTTGCTCTCTCTCCCAAAGAATTCACATGTATCATGTCATGACCCATAAGCTTGCCTCTAGTGTATTACTCCACTAATATAAGGACGCGTGATGTAATATCACGTAGGACTTAACGGGTTGTAATGTAATCTAAGGAACTAGTAAATACCGGGCTAACCAATAATAGCAACTAGCATCCTTAAGCGCTTTTCAATATATCCCACCAACATTATGGGCATTGTTTCTTCCTTCATCCTCCTATTCTTAAAGTCTTTCTTTATTTTTATTCCCATATCTTTAAGCACACTCGAATTAATAATAAAGATTAGTTATACATCTTCATTTTATTAAATTCGGCCAGTGCACCCTTGACCTTTTCTTTACTTTCACCACTTCCGCTTTTCCTTCTTTTCACAATTACCACTCCTTGACACTGTGGGAAAATTATTTTTCTTGAGTGCTTAAGAGTTTTGGATCAAATTCGTGGATAATGAAAAGAAGGGGTTAAGCTCGGTTTGTACCTTTTCGACGAAAGAAAAAAATAGGCTAAAGGCTCAATAGGGATAACTAGGATGTACTATCAAGGTAGGTATGATAATGGAAAAACTTTCGGTTAAATCAAAGAAATGCCTACATCCTTTCCTACAATACACATCCTTCATTTCGTTTTGTACACACACTAGGCAAGTTCTAGACACTTCACAATAGCATGGAATAATCGAAACCTTACCACACGCTCGTTGCACATGCTCAACGCAAGACATATTCACAGACTCTTCAATCAGCTAATTACAAGAATTCAAACATTAAGCCTCAATCACACCGAATCGAACTCTATTATCTAGGTATCTCGACATGTTTCACATTTCCATGCTTTCATACGAATCATCTTTGCATCTTTGATATCATCTACAACACGCAACAAGAATTCCAAACCATGAAATAGCAACACGTTTGGGAAATAACCAAACGAAAGAAAATAAAAGAAAGAAAAAAAACCACTCCTATCGACTACATTTCCCTTAAGATGGTCGTCACCCATCCATCATAGGGAACGGTCACTATTTACGACTTTGGTTCAATGGGACTATTCTCGGTAAAAGCACCGAAAACAAAGGCCGAGAAACCCAATAAAAAAAAAATTCAACAAAAATTTAAAAATATCGATAATTTCGATAGAAAACAAAAATATTTACACAACTAGCTAACAACAGCTCAACACAACACATAACAGATTAACATTCATTACACACCGAATTACAATACACAACATACTCACAAAATCACAGGGTCACAATTTTTTTCACAGGCACAACAACAAAACATGAACATAAACATGAACATAAACAACAACAAAAAAACGGGCACCTAACTACTCCCACCCCACACTTAAACCGAACACTGTGCCCAGTGTTCATCAAATTCAACATAGCACAGAAGTAGGTGGTGAAACTCCCTGATCAGTTGAAGTATTCAACTTCTTCGTCAGGTGCTGTTGCCTCGTCCCCCATATCTGAATCGCCCCCACTATCCTCATCTGACTCAACATCTGAGTCATTGCGGCGTGTCTCCTCATCTATAGGGACATCATCATTAATGGGCTCCACAAAAGCTGGCCCCACTCGGCATAGAGCCCTGGCATTTTCGCCAAAGGGGTAATCTAGCTCGAGCTGCCACAGCTCATCTTCTGTTGCTGGCCTCCCGCCTATTCTCAACTGCAGCATCTGCATCCCGAACTTGCGGGACATATACTGATCATCCCGAGCATGTCGCTCGGCTACTGTGAGAATTGGCCCGTGAGTGGTGTCGGGTGCCTTAGTTTTGGTGACGTCCAAGGAATGCCTATCCATCTATAGGATGTAGTCTAGGGCCTCCTCCTCGATGTCAAGGCCCCTCAGAAATGTGGTCAGCAAACCACCAAACCCGTACCTGTGCCCTTGATGCAAACGGGCTCTCTTCATGGCGGAGATGATCACCGCCCCAACATTCATCTCCAGCCCTTTCATCAGGGCATAAACCAAGCACACACGATCCTGGGTGACATATGTCATGTGCACCCCCGGGAGCAGGCAGGAACACACAATTTTGAGCCAAATCCTGGCTTCCCTATTCATTTGAGAGTAGGGCAGTGTCTGATGGTAGCCCCACTCCTTATGCCTGCTCCACCGCGCTGTCGAATGGGCTCCACAAAATGTTCATCTGATATCCGCATACGGTGGAGTTATGTTCAGCTGCCGAAGTACAAGGGCGTCTGTGTCCCACGCCCCCAAAATGGCATTCAGGTGATGAGGCTCAAAGGTGACAACTTTCCCCCTTATCTTGACGGTGTGACTACGGAGTGTCGGGTTCCAGTTTGCGTAGAACTCCCGAATCAAGTGGAGATTGCACTCCTTGGCCTCTTCGAAGATGAAGTTCAGCCCGACAGCGTCAATCTTGTGTACGATTCTGGGGAATTCCTGTGCAAGTGGCTCCCTTACAATGTGCTCCTCAGGGAAGTATTTGGTATCCTTATGCTTAGCATACCATTTCTTCCCTTCGTCCGTCACCCATCGGGTTCCGTATTGACAGCGTTGGCCACGTGGAACCGCTGGTGCTGCTGGGACTGTCGTTCCTAATCTAATTCTTTTTCTCCTGACGCCTGATGTAGATGCGCCCTTTCCTTTGTCTTGCCTGCTTGCCATCGTTCCTGTCAAATCAAACAAATAGTCCCAATGTTATTCAAGTCAAAAAATTTCTTCGATAAAGGTTGGGCTGAGTTAGGCCACCCCACACTTAATCTTTAGCCACAATGAAAACAATTCGGCAAGACTATCATTCTTTTCCAATTTTTATCAATCAACATGCCTCGTGCATTCAGATAAGTCGATGGAATAATGACTAAGTACTACTCAGAATTCGTACAACTAATCACAATTTCACCATCGATTTTGATTACATCACATAGCACTTAGCCCAAAAATTTTCTCAACAACACACAACCTATGCAATTCACCAATTCCTATGCAATTCATCAATTTCATTCTCCCAAAAATCCATTTTTTATTTAGCATATTCACATTAAGCACAACACAATTCACCTCACTCAACATGCACAACCCCAAAATTTTTCACATTTCAACTACATTTAGTTCCTTCGTATTCAAATTATAACCCTAGCTACAAATGTAACAAATATTCGATCAAGCATGTATTTATCGAGTTCATACAATCACAATGATACTACGAACATCAATGAACAATAACTTAAATGAATTCAAGCTCAATTTACACTTAGGGCAAGGCTTACTCACCTAACATGCTCAAAATCGAAAAATTAGTCAAGAATTCAGATGAAGTTAAAGAACATACCTTTAATTTGATGAAATTGAAGAAAAGTTGAAGAAAACTCGTGCATAGGTCCATGTCACATCGGGGAAGGGGGATATTTGGGTGTTTGTTGCGGAGGGGATGAGATATGAGGAAAAAATTAGGGAAATCGGGGTTAAAAAGGAGAAATGAATAACACCTCAACGTGTCACGGAGGGTAATGCGGAGCACCCCCACCATGACACGAAGCCAACGTGGAGGTGTTCTGGAATTTTAAAAAATTCCAGAATTACACCTCAACGTGTCATGAAGGGAAAAGCGGAGGCCCTCCTCTGTGACACGGAGCCATCGCGCAGGCTCACTGTTTTGCTACTTTTTATTATTTTTCGCACCTCGATTTTTCCTTTGCGATCCTTTGCATTTTTACCCTCTGTTCAACCTGAAATTCATCTCACAACAAGAAATTGGTTAGAATTCATAGGTTTCAACATAAAACACAATTTTTGTTTTTATTTTTATTTTTCTATTTTTCTCTTTTCTTTTTTTTTCTTTTCTAACTAATTCTACTGAAGTATTACAACAATTTCACGGGTTGCCTCCCGTGCAGCGCCTGGTTTACCATCGCGGCTCTACGTCATTGAAGCTTAGTCATCATCTAGGGTGACAGACATCTTCTCTCGACTACCGTCCTCACCCCTGTCATGCTTACACCGATGCACATCAACTGCGACAGTGGCACTTTGATCTTCTTGCCACAACTCCAGTTTTTAAGGGTCCTCCATCGGTGGTTTTCCCATTAGATCTTGCGAATCAACCATCTTAGGAGTATCTGCTTGATCAAACACGTTGATCGCTGAAAGTTCCTCATACACGGCCGGAAGCTTCGTGGCCTTGTACACGTAAAATACTTCCTCCTTGTCGTGTGCCTGCATAGTTAGCTGCCCTGCAGCTACATCTATCAGCGCTTTTCCGGTCGCCAAGAAAGGACGTCCCAAAATAAATGGGACTTTTGTATCCGGCTCAAAATCCAGCACGACAAAGTCTACCCGGAAGATCGAGGAGCCCACTTGCACCAGCACGTCCTGCACAATGCCATCTGGTCTGGCCAAAGAACGATCCGCTAGTTGCAAGATCACTGTCGTTGGTCTAGGACTGCCTAGCCCCGATTTCTTGAATACCGATGTCGGCATCAAGTTAATGCTCGCTCCCAAATCGCATAATCCGCGAGCTCGGATACTCTGCCCGATTGTAAGTGGAATTGTAAAGCTCCCAGGGTCTTTGAGCTTTCTGGGCAACCTATTTTATATCCGGGAAGTGCACTCCTCCGTAAGCGCCACCGTAGCGTACTCCGTCAACCTGCTTTTGTTCGCCATGATGTCCTTGATATATTTTGCGTACTTCGGTACTCCCTATAAAACATCAACAAGAGGTAAATTAATGTGCACCTGTTTAAGCACCTCCATGAACTTTTTGAAACACGCTTCCTCCTTGTGTTTCTTTAATCTTTGAGGGAACGGAGGTGGTGGTCTTTCTGGTTCAGCTTCCTTCTCCTTTCCCCTATCATCATTGTGTTCCCTCTCATTCTCCACTGCTCCTGACTGCTGCGGTGGTCTTTCTGGTTCCACCTCCTTGAGTTGTAAACCACTCCTTGTGGTCACTGTGTTCACTTGCTTGGGGTTGGGGTCAGTGTCACTTGGGAGTCCTCCTCTCGGCCTGGTGTTTTGAGCTCCAGCTAGTTGCCCAAATTGGTACTCCAGCGCATTTGTAGCTAACTGATTGTTCTTTACATCGGCTTCCAATTTCACATAGTCAGCCTGCAATTGAGCTTGGTTAGCTATCATCGTTTTGAACATTTCCTCAATGCTGGGTGATGGTGGTGGAGGAGGTGCATTGTTGCTTCTGTATTGAGTCTGATAGTTCTGCTGCCCTTCTTGATTTCTTTGTGCACCCTGATTCGAACTCTGCCCTTGATGGCTGTTACTACCCCAAGAGAAATTCGGGTGACTCCTCCAATTAGAGTTGTAGTTGTTGCCATACTGTTGGCGATTATTTCTCTGTACATTACCAACGAAGTTCACTGAATCAAGATTCGCACCACAACACTCAGCTGAGTGTTCATTACTACCACACACTTCACACCAAATCAGCTGCACTGCATTCACTGGGGCTTGAGACTGATTCATCCTCATATTGCCGAAGTGGGTGTTGAGTTGATTCTGTAATGCAGCTATCTGTGTAGCGATAGCTGTAAAACCATCCACTTCCAAGACTCCTGCTGCTTTCCTTGTTCCCCCTCTTGAAGAGTCTGCATTCCACTCTAGATTTCCCTGTGAAATACGGTTTAACAAAGTATACAGCTCCTCATAAGTCTTTTCTAATGCTTGTACCCCAGCTGCTGAGTCTAGCAAAATTTTTGTGTGGGGTTCCAAACCCTCTATGAAAGTGTGCACCAGCACATCATTGGATTGGTGATGATGAGGACAATCCCGTAACATGGATTTGAATCATTCCCAGGCTTGATACAGATTCTCCCCCTCTCTTTGTTTAAAACCTAGAATTTGACTTCTAAGTCTTGCTTTTTTACCGAATGGAAAGAACCGTATCAAAAATATCCGTGCAAGATCATCCCAAGTGGTGATGGAATTAGGTGGCTCGGCTTTCAACCACCTCTTTGCTTCTCCCAATAGTGAAAATGGGAACAATGTAAGCCTTACGTAATCAGATGATACTCCAGCGGGGATGTAAGTGTCACTTATCTCCAAAAAGTTTTGGAGATGTTGTTGTGGATCCTCGTGAGGGAGACCTGTGAATTGCCCGCTGGTGTGCAGCAATTGCACCATATTCTGTTTCAGCTCAAACCTCCCTCTTGGCTCGGGTTTGAGAATGCTTGATGTAACATTGTTAGCATGTGGGATTGCCACTTCAGGAACGGGCCTAGCTGCCATTTCTTCGGGCACTAACACTGCCCTTACAAGTGGTGGATTCTGTTGTTGCTCCAGGATTGTTTGTCCGAGCAACTGTAGCTTTCTCTCTAGAGCTTCTCTCCTTTGACGATGGAATTGTCTTTCTGTCTCTAAGTATGAGTCCACTAGCTCCTTGTCTGTTGCCAGTGTTCAACAGAATTCGATATCTGCAAAAGATAGGTTAAGATCAAGTTGTTAGCACAATATAGAAATCATAAACTAACACTTAAGAAAACAATTTTTACCAATTGCCATTCCGTGGCAACGACGCCAAAAACTTGTTCGGGATTTTAAATGACTACACATAAGTGCACGTGGTCGAACAAGTAGTAAAACGGCTAAAGTAAGCCAAGTATCGATCCCACAGGGACTGGACCAAGGTAATAATCGAATCAAGCGTTAATGAACTCTAACTCTAAGAATGCAGACAACAGTTTCAAAAAGATTTTGGGAGTTTGTTTCCTAATTTATACTAATCTAAAACAAATGTACAAATTGAGTCTGAACTATAGTAATGAGCATGCTGAGGCTAAAACAAACATGCAGGGAAGCAATTTATTGATACAAGTCGGTTAATCCTTCCTTTGGTTGCTAGTCAAGAATTATTGCCTATGTATTAAAACTCTTGTATTTATCCCAACTTAAGAATCATGAACCTTCCACCTACATTTCTGTGATAAAAAGAAATTCATGTTCTATCCATACAAAACCGATTCCTTAATTGACTAATACGACTTTCAGATATATTTCTATTCTGAAGGTAAATCAATTCTCAATTTTCCCAAACCAAGAAGAGATCATATCCTACCAATTCACAACTTTCCAATTTCTTTCTCTTTCGAGCGAAAACCGGATTTTTTAGATGTACATTAACATTGGCCAAACATTAATGCAGTAAGAACAAGAATTGATAGAACAACCATGGAAGAAAAGATGAAAAACCAAGATGATCAATAATTACATTCCACTACAAATGTTCTTAACCTCAGCAAGAAGTGAATTTAGCCACTCATTTGTGGATTAAACATCATCAAATGAGTATAAATCATACAAACAATTGAAATAAAGGAGAAAGAGATAGAGAAGAACCCTATGATTTTCGTCCCCTCAACTGCCTGTAACCCACATCCTTGCTCAACTAAGTCAGCCCCCTTAAAAATAAACCTAAGTGTGCTACTTATACTAGTGGGAATTTTTCCGGGAATAACAATCAACGTGTCACGGAGTGCATCGCGGAGCACTGCCTCCATGACACGGCGCAAACGCGGACCCTTACTGGAATCCGGTCCTCCAGCTAATTATGCCCAATGTGCCACGGCGTGCAACGCGGGGCTTGGCCAACGTGCCAAAACACCAATGCGAACCTTCACTGGAATTCCCTGTTCCAGGTAATTATGTCCAACGTGCCATGGAGGCAACGCGGACCTCCACTGGAACTTGGCCAATTTTAATTGTCCGGGGCAGAATGCCTCCGCGATGGTAGCGTGACATGGCTCCATCACGGAGCCCCTTAATTTGCTGCATTTCCTTGGCCTTTTCCACTGCTCGCTTCTGAGTCCATTCCCGATTTCTCCCAACATGCATCTTAGCTTTCTAAAATTACATTTTTCCTGCAAAACAACACTAATCATGTTGGTTAGTATAAATTCACCTTTTAACTACAAATCACATGAGAATGTATAAATATCGATGGATAAACAAGACGAAATGAAGCATTTGAGTATCACTTGGGCATATAATTCTGCCCAAGATCAACCCCCATCATCGCAGTTGACACTCCACTATGGGCCTCCATGGGTGGCAAAATTTCTCGCCACAATTTGAAGTTTAAGGCCATGTTACGATTGGATTTTTTCTGTGGCTGCATCATTCCTTCCAAAAGTGAGCAACGGGTCAGCTTAGAGACAATAATTCTCATAGCTTGCATCATGTCCGGAGTCCCTATTAACTTTTGCGAGATTATGACCCAGCAAATGAAGCGGAAGGCAAGACAGGCAGCACCTTCATGCCATATGATGTCCTAATTTCCCAGCTTTGTTTACAAGCGAGAGTGTCATTTTTCCTTGATGAGACCCATGTCCCTGCCTTGGGAGTTGTCGCCTTAGATAGGAAAAGAGATGCAGTGGCACACGTAGTTAAGAGGAAGAGGTTGAAAACTTTTGGGTTGGTTGAGTGATCACTATCCCATGGGTCGGAGCAGTCACTAGATGCCCCAGATTTGAATGTGTCCCACCAAGAAGCTACGGGCCAAACCTCTGGTGACACACATCTTAGGGTAGCATCTCCCCCTAAAACATCCTCTCAGGGGAGTGGTCTCCACAAACTCGTGGAAATGACCAACTCTCATGAGAGCCAACTCTAAAAGTTGGCTAGGAATTTCCCTACTATCATTGCTCAAACAGTGAAATGGGAGCTGAAATCAATGTAGGAAAGCCTTACAACATTATGAAAATGGGTGGATGCAGGGGAGCGGGCTGTCAATTCTCTTCGAACCGAGGTGTTGGAGTGGAAAAGTCAGAAACCTATGGAAGTGCCTGACATGAGTGCTCTTGATGCTGCAATGGCTGCTCCTTCCACTGTACGAGGCCCAATTGATGATATGTTTAAGGGCTTTGGAGATGACACCGAGGATTTGGGAGAGGATAGTTTTGATGGTGCCACAGGAGAAGGGGAAGCTGCTAACGATGAGGATAAGGAGTGACCTGTTCAGGGAGTCCCTTACCCCTTTATTTTGAATGCATACATTGGGGACAATGTATTCTCTTAGTTGGGGGGAATGAGTGTTTGTTGGGGTGGGGGGTTATTGATTATTTTATTTTGAGATGAGTTGATGTAGCCCTTGTCGGTCTTTTATTTTTTTTATTATTATCTAATGACGAATTGTGAGCTTTTGTCGGGCTTGATTTTTAATCTTCTTGATGATTACCCTCGTCGGGCCTGTGATGTTAAAAAAAATATGAATGACTTGGTTGAATTCATAGATGAATTTTAGTGTGCTAATGATGAGAATGGGGTCCTTGTCTTGAATCTTTTATTCCTTTAGGACCCAATCCCTTTGTTTGTTCACCGTGTAAATAGTAGAATAGTAATCAAACTCCAAGGGTTTTCTTCATACCACGGTTCTTTCCCGAGGAGCATTTCTTTGTTTTTTCTTTTTTTGTCGTCAAACCGGGTTGGTACTTCCCGATGATAGATTGAATGGCGGCTTTCTTAAGGGAAAACGCGATGTCATTTTTGAGTCTTTTTATGGAGCTATTTTGAGATGCACCACCAGAAAAATTTTGAAATGGAATTTTGAATTGGGGAATGAAAATGAGAAATAATGAACAAGTGTTTGAAACATGAACATAGCACTCTTTGTCATACTTTGTACATTCCTTGTTTTACTTGTGAATTTGCATGTTCTGATGTCTTAAATCAAGATCTTGTGTGGATAATGACTTTTATGTACTCTTAGGTGTGATGTCTTGTGTGGTAAGGGCTTTTGTGAATCTCATGCACCACTTCTTTTCTAGAACTTTCCCCAAGTGTGTCTAAAGGAGAAATCCTAGATGTAGCGGCACTTAGAACATGATGTTAGGCCCTCTTTTGTTAAGCAACTTCACCCAAAATGACCTCCTTGAACATTAATCTTTGATAGCCAACGTTTGAGCCTTGGACCCTTTCTTTGAAAACACATTACAAGCCTAATGACTATTTTTAATCCTTCTCTTTGGAAGCCATCCTTCCTAGTTGCTAGTGATGAAGGAATGAAAATAATGGGGGCTTCAAGCCCAAGACATAGGGAGAGAAAAGAAAATGAGTGTGAAATGAGGCAAAAGCCTAAGTTTGGGGGTTTACAAGAGTAGGCAGAGAAATGAGTAGCCTAAAATAGAGTTAGCATCAAAATTGTGATAAGTTGTAGGAATCAACGGGCTTAAAGACCTCGAATCATCAAAAGAGAAAGGATAGTAAAAAGGTGTTATCTCTTGCATAAATAAGGAAAAATGTTAAATTCATGGGTGTTATAAGGGTGGCTTATGATACACAAAAGATAAAGATGATGAACAAGGAGAAATAAGGCGGAGTGATCTCAACAAGACGATGGGATGTTACAAGTGTTTATAAAAGCATTCGGGAGGTATTAGTCACTAAAGCTAAAAATTTATCCTACCCTTATCCCTAGCCTACAGTATTACCCACAAGTCCTAAGTGATTCTAAGTACAATTGCTCTACATATACACGAAGGGGAAGCCTATGGGTCGAGTTGTGTCCATGAAGATTTCTTTTGGGAGAGTGACTGCAATTTCCTCTTTGTGCAATCCCTTGTGTGAATGCATTGATTTCATCATGAAAATAGGGATTTTCTCTTTTATGAGTGGAATCATCCCTTTTGAGGATGCAATTGCATTATAGGTAAATACGTGCATAAGACATGAGAAATGCTAGCTCTAAGGCAACCTTTGAATGTGCAATGATCATTAATTGAGATTCTATGTGTACTTCGTGGATAAGTTATGCCCTCGTTTTGCCAAATGAAAGCTCTTGTGAATCATGCTCTGGAATGGTGGTAGCCTCTTGAAATGTTTCCATCTTTCTTGTTTTAGGGGAATCTGTTTCACTTTTTTGGTGAGTCGGTTAGCATTTTTGAGTTGTATAGAGGCGAGTGGTCATTGATACATAAACTTGTGTGTAGTGGCATGTTGTTCATCTGATAATAACTACATTACTTGAGAACAAGCATTGGCTCAAGGGTTGGTAATTTACCAACTCATTAGGCTCGTACGCATGAGCTTTAGGCTAGTTTTCATGTCATTTAGATGGATTCTAAGCCTTTTGGCCTTTTGATGTGCAGACATCTGATTTGTAGAAAAGGGAAAAAAAGAGAGAAAAAGAAGGAAAACAGGTGCAAACCGGCGCATCACCGGAGAGGACCGGTGAAACGCCTTCCAAACACCAAAGACCACTGCGATGGAAAGCTAAAGCGATCGGTGATCATGAACACCGACTGGCGACTCATCGGTTGAATCGCCTACTGATTCCTGAGAGTGCTGGATCACATAAAAAAAATCAGCGGTGAATGAAATGACGAAGGACACTGGAACACACGGCATGAGCACCCAATGACAGCCGATGGTTGATCTTGGGCAGATTTATATGCCCAAGTGATACTCAAACGTACCATTTTTACCTTGTTTGTTGTGCAATGTGTATATAATATCATGTATTTGGCAATAAAATGCGAATTTATACTAACCAACATGATTAGCATTTGTTTTGCAGGATAATGTGATTTTTAGGAGCAAAAATGCGTGTTGGACTTATGTTGGAGTTGGACTTGGATGCGAGCGTGGAAAAGACCTCGGATGGCACATTTTACACTGGCTTCGCGATGGCGCCGTGCCACGCTGCCATCGCGGTAGCACACTGCCTGGAGAGGAAATTAATGGGCAGATTCCAGTGAGGCATCGCGACAGCTCCGTGGCACGGAGATAGGGCTCCGCGATGGCCTCCGTGCCACATTGAAGCCAATTATCCGGACCCTGAAATTTCCAGACAGGGTCCGCGTCCACGCCGTGTCACGGAGGCAGTGCTCCGCGTTGGCCTCCGTGACACGTTGCTTGTTATTCCGGGAAAAATTTCCCACTAGTATAAATAGCACACTTAGGTTATTTTTAAAGGAGTCTTCTTTTAGTTTTAGTTTTTAGCGGAGTTCAGAAGTGGAGAGAGGAACGTGGTTTTGTGGTAGTTGAAGAATAGAAAAGATAATAGTTTTCTTCTCTTCCCTTCTTCTTTTCCTTCAATTGTATGCATGATTTACACTCATTCTAGGATGATTAATCCAAGAATGAGTGGCTAATTCCTTTCTTGCTGAGGTTTTGAACTTGTGTAATGATTCTTGGTAATAATTGATATGGTTTCTTCTTCTTCTTGCATGTTGTTCTATTAATTCTTGTGCTTATTACATTCTTGATTGGCCACCATTAATGTATATCTAAAAAGTCAAATTTCACTCGAGAGAGCATGAAATTGGAAAGTTGTGAATTAATAGGTTATTGTTCTTAACTTGATTTGGGAAAATTGGGTTTTGATGTGCTTTCTTGATAGAAATATACTTGAAAGCCGTATTAGTCAATTTAGGAACCAGAATTGTAGTGTTAGGTCATAAATTGCATTTGATCACAGAAATGTAGACGAATGGTTTATGAAGCTAAAGTGAAATTAAATACGGAAGTTTTAATTTCTAGGCAAACATTCTTGGCTAGAAATATAAAGAAGAAGATGACCAAATTATCATGATTATCAAGTTCATTACTCGTTCTTAACCTTGGCATGTGCATATCCATTGACTAAACTCAACGTAAATAGTAGTTATTAATTTTAGTAGATAATTAGTTTAGAAACAAAACTTACTCAAATCTTGATTGGATTGTTGTTAACATAGTTAGAAATAGAATAGAGATATAGTAAACTAGGCAGTTTTGCATATCTAGAGCAGCCTCCTTGGATCGATACTTGGCTACTTAGCCACTTTATTACTTGTTTGACCACGTACACTTGCGTGTCGGTGTATAATATATACCGAGCAGCAGAGCGCGAACAAGTTTTTGGCGCCGTTGCCGGGGAGGCTAGGCAATTTGTAAAATTTTGTTTAGTGTAAATTTACTGTATTTGTATTTTTATCTTCTTAAGTGTTAACAACTTGGTCTTAGCCTGTATTTTGCAGATTTTTATTTCTGTGAACACTGGCAAGGGACAAGGAGCTGGTGGAATCTTACTTAGAGCCAGAACGTGAATTGCATAGTCAACGTAGAGAAGCTCTTCGGAAGAAGCTGCAGTTGCTCAAACAGTCTATGATGGAGCAACCCAATCCACCAGTTGTGCGGGCAGTGTTAGTGCCCGAGGAAGTAGCAGTCAGGCCGGTTCGCGAGGTGGCAATCCCACACGCTAATAATGTACATTCCAGCATCCGCAAACCAGAGCCTGGGGGGAGATTTGAGTTAAAGCAAAATATGGTGCAACTTTTGTACACGAGCGGGCAGTTTACTGGTCTCCCTCACGAAGATCCGCAACAACATCTCCAGAACTTTTTGGAGATAAGTGACACGTACATACCCGCTGGAGTGTCACCTGATTATGTTCGGCTCACCTTATTTCCATTTTCCTTACTTGGTGAAGCCAAGAGGTGGTTAAAAGCAGAACCACCCAACTCTATATCAACGTGGGATGATCTTGCAAGGAAGTTTTTGATCAGATTTTTCCCTTCAGGTAAAACAACTAAACTTAGAAGTCAGATTCTATGTTTTAAACAGAGGGAAGGAGAAAATCTTTATCAAGCCTGGGAAAGATTCAAGTCCATGTTGCGGGACTGTCCCCATCATCATCAGTCAAACGAGGTGTTGGTCCACACTTTTATTGAGGGTTTGGAACCCCACACTAAAATTTTGTTAGACTCAGCAGCTGGAGGGCAAGCGCTGGAGAAGACTTATGAGGAGCTGTACACTTTGCTCAACCGAATCTCACAAGGCAATCCGGAATGGAATGCAGATTCTTCAAGGGGTGGAGCAAGGAAAGCAGCGGGAGTGTTCGAAGTGGATGGATTCACAGCTATCGCTGCACAGATAGCTGCTTTGCAAAATCAGTTAAACACTCACTTCAGCACTATGAATTTGAACCAGCCTTCAGCCTCAATTAATGCAGTCCAACAGATGTGGTGTGAAGTGTGTGGTAGTAGTGAGCATTCAGCTGAATGCTGTGGTGCAAATCCTGATTCTGTCAACTTTGTGGGCAATGCACAGAGGAATCAACATCAGTTTGGTGGTGGCTACAACTCGAATTGGAGGAATCATCCGAATATTTCATGGGGTAGCAACAATCAACAAGGCCAAGGTTCAGGGCAGGGTATGCACAAAAACCAAGGAGGGAAACAAGGCTATCAGAATCAGTTCAGAAATCACAATGCCCCTCCTCCACCACCATCACCGACTATTGAGGAAATGTTCAAGACCATGATTGCCAACCAGGCACAATTGCAGGCTGACTATGTCAAATTGGCAGCTGAAGTAAAGAACAATCAATTGGCAACCAAGGCTCTTGAATATCAGTTTGGGCAATTTGCTAGTGCCCAAAATACTAGACCAAGGGGAGGACTACCTAGCGACACGGATCCCAATCCTAAGCAGGTAAATGCAGTGACCACGAGGAGTGGTTTACAATTAAAGGAGGTGGAACCGGAAACACCGCCTTAGAAGTCAGGAGCAGCAGATGTTGAGGGAGAACAAACCTCAGATACGGGGAAGACCAAAGAAGCTGAACCAACAAGGCCTCCACCCCCGTTCCCTCAATGACTTAAGAAACACAAGGAGGAGGCGTGTTTCCAGAAATACATGGAGGTACTTAAACAGGTACATGTTAACTTACCTCTTGTTGATGTCTTGCAGGGTGTGCCAAAATATGCAAAGTATATCAAAGACATCGTGGCCAACAAAAGTCGCTTGACCGAGTATGCCACGGTGGCTTTAACGGAGGAATGCACATCCCGTATTCAGAACAGGTTGCCCACTAAACTGAAGGATCCTGGAAGTTTTACTATCCAGCTGACGATTGGGCAAAGTATCCAAGCTCGTGGGTTATGCGATTTGGGGGCAAGTATAAATCTGATGCCATCTTCGGTATTCAGAAAGTTAGGGCTAGGGAGTCCTAGACCTACAACAGTGATCTTGCAGCTAGCAGACAGGTCTTTAGCTAAGCCAGATGGCATTGTGGAGGATGTGCTAGTGCAGGTAGGTTCCCTCATTTTTCCGGTAGATTTCATTGTTCTGGATTTTGAGCCAGATGCAGAAGTCCCATTTATTTTGGGACGACCATTTTTGGCAACCGGAAAGGCATTGATCGATGTAGCTGCGGGTCAACTCACGATGCGAGCACACAACAAGGTTGAGGTGTTCGACGTGTACAAGGCACCTAAGCTTCCGACTGTCTATAAGGAACTCTCGGTGATCAACGTGATTGATCATGGGAATGCAAATGGATTGAGTGATTCCTGAGAGTTACTAGGTAGGACACCAAACAAGGTTGAGAACTCCTGGGGAGATGACCATGATCGGGTCAAATCGTCCATCTCCCTAGTAGAAAATTGAGCGTAAAGGTTGTCGAGCCGCGACGTTAAACCAGGCGCTGCACGGGAGGCAACCCGTGGAAAATATTTTTTTTTTCTTTTTTTTCTCTCTCTTTCTTTCTTTTTTTTTAGTGTAAAGTTTTTCTTCTATTTTATTATCTTTTATTTTTTTTCTTGACTAGGTTTAGATTTGCATTTTAATTAGTAATTTGTAATTTTTAGTAGGGAAATCTATGAATTTAACCAATTTTTGTTTAGTGAGGTGATTTTCAGGTATACCGGAGGAAAAATACGTGGAATCGAGAAAACGAGGTGAGGTATGAAAAATAAAATTTGATAGTGAAACAGAGCACTGGCGCGTTGGCGCCGTGTCACGGAGGCAATGCTCCGCGTTGGCCTCCGTGACACGTTGAAGGCAAATCTGGAATTTTTTAAAAATTCCAGTAAGCCAACGCGTTGGATCCGTGTCACGGAGGAGGGCCTCCGCGTTAACCTCCGTGACACGTTGCCCTTATCCCAGTGCCGGGTCACACCGGGTTTCCGGGTGACCCGCGTGTTTTCTTAATAAAAACCCCCGATTTCGCCCCTATTTTCCCCATTCCCTCTTCCCTCCGCGACCAAACACCCATTCCCCTACCCCCAAGCTCCATACCACGTTAAGAGGCAAGGAAAACGTCAAGTCTTTATCGATTCTTCAATTCCAAGGTATGTTTTCTCGTCTATCTCCAAGTTTTGGCGATTTTTGTCGATTTTGAGCATGTGAGGTGAGATATATCACCCTAGGTAGAAATTAAACATGACGTGAATTATTTTGCTATTGATTGTGTTCAGATTGTTGTAGTTGACGGGTGAACTTATCGATTGATTGAATAATTCATTGTTGATTGTCGAATTGAGTCCTAGGGCTTGGGGTTGTCGAATTTTAACTTGGGTAACTTGATAGTTTGACGAAATTGATTCCGGGGTGTGTTTATTAGTTGAGATAAGTCGTGGTAAACATTGTATAATTGGTGAAAGACGACTAATTCTCGTTTTTTAGTGGGACATTGCGTAATATGTGAATTGGTTGAATTGATTAGATTAGTGTATATAAAATGTTTGTATTGTTGTTTCTATTTGGTTGTTGTTATTGTTGCTAAGTGCCATGGGTGAATAGCTGTCGATGGTAGGATTGGGTTAGCTGTATGAAGTCTGAGTAGTTCGCTAGCCGGTATGCTGTCGAATTTTTGTGAACGCACTAAGCAATACGTTTATAGTGATTGTGTTTGGGGTGTAAATAGATCTATCCTTGCTAACATGTTGTAAATATTGTTAAAGACTAAGTGTGGGGTAAATTTTGTTTAACCCGACCTTAGCCAAAACTAACAAGTTTTTAGCTTAACGTTGTGCTTGTTTGTGTAAATTGACAGGTACAATGGCTAGCCGACAAGATAAAGGCAAGGGTGCTTCAACCTCAGGCACCGGCAGAAAGAGAATGAGACTGGGCACTGCTGTCCCAGCTGCACCTGCTGTTCCACGCGGTCAACACCGCCGATACGGAACACGATGGGTTACCGATGAAGGGAAGAAGTGGTACGCAAAGCATAAGGAGAACAAGTACTTCCCGGAGGAACATATTGCAAAGGAACCACTTGCACAGGAGTTCCCTCGCATCGTACAGAGGATTGAGGCAGCTGGGCTCAGCTTTATTTTTCAGGAGCCCAAGGAGTGCAACCTTCACTTGGTCCGGGAATTCTACGCCAACTGGAACCCGGCCATCAGAAGCCACACTATTAAAATCAGAGGGCAGATTGTCACTCTGGAACCCCAGCAGCTGAATGCCATCGTTGGAGCGCGGGACACAGACGCCCACGTTCTCCGCCAGCTCAACATCACCCCACCGTACGCCGATATCAGACGCACGTTGTGTGGGGCTCGATCCACAGCCTGATGGAGTAGACACAAAGAGAGGGGTTACCACCAGACTCTGCCTTATTCGCAGATGAACAGGGAGGCCAGAATATGGCTAAAAATTGCGTGTTCGTGTTTGATCCCGGGAGTTCATATGACAGACGTGACCCAGGACCGTGTCTGCCTGGTGTATGCCCTTATGAAAGGGCTTGAGATTAATGTGGGGGCGGTTATAATATCCGCCATGAAGAGAGCCAGACTACACCAGGGCCACAGATACGGGTTTGGCGGACTCATCACCACCTTCCTCCGAGGCCTCGACGTTGAGGAAGAAGACTTGGATTACATTCCGCAGTTGGAGTGGAGGGCCCTTGATGTGACAAAGACCAAGGCCCCCGACACTACACACGGACCGGTGCTGACTCTGTGCGAGCGACATGCTCGTGACGACCAGTATATGGCCCGTATGTTCGGCATGCAGATGCTGCAGCTACGGATAGGTGGGAGACCAGCCACCGAGGATGAATTATGGCAGCTGGAGCTGGACTACCCCTTTGGCGAGAACGCCAAAGCTTTATGCAAGGTGGGGCCAGCCTTTGTGGAGCCGACTGATGACGACGTCCCTACTGATGAGGAGACACGTCGTGAGGACTCTGATGTGGAGTCCGATGACGGCGATGGAGCTGATTCAGATATGGGCGACGAGGCCGCAGCACCGGATGAGGAAGTCGAATATTTCGACTGAGCAGGGAGTTCCACCACCCAAAATTTTGTGCTTTGTATTGTTGTGAACACTGGGGACAGTGTTCGATTTAAGTGTGGGGTGGGGAGTAGTTAGGTGCTGGGTCATAGGCTCTAAATCTGCTGTATATTTTTCCTTGACGTTTATGTATGTCTGTGCTTTCCCTGTTGTTGTGAACTGATTTGTGAATGATGTGTATATATTTGTTTGTGGCTAATGATGTGTGTTTTAAAAAGTTAGGGTTGCCTTTGTAAATATTTTGTAAATTTTGTAAATATTTTTTTATTTTTTTTTCTCTATCGATATGATCGATATTTTTTCAAAATTTTTGCGAAAAGATTTTGCACTTATCAAAATATTTTGTAAATATTTTCTATCGAAATGATCGATGTGTTGCAAAAATTTTGAAGTTTTATTTTTGGGTTTCTCGGAGTTTGTTTTCGGTTCTTTTACCGAGAATAGTCCCATTGAACCGATGTCATAGTTAGTGACCGTTCCCTATGATGGATGGATGACGACCGTCTTAAGGGAAATGTGGTCGATAGGAGTAGATGTTTTGTTTTTAATTTCTTTGGTGGATTGCATCAATAAACTGTAGTTGCTTATGGTTGCGAAAATTCCGTTGCATGTTGTAATTGATGTTCAAAATGTGAAAATGATTCGTTGGAAAGCATGCAATTTTGTAAATATGTTGAGTTACCTAGGCTATAGAATTTGGTTCATTATGATTGAGGCTTAATCTTGAATTCATGTAATTGACTGATTAAAGAGTCTGTGAATGTATCTTGATTCGAGCATGTGCATGAAGTGTGAAGTGAGGTTTTGCTATTCCATGTCATTGTGAATTGTCTAGAACTTGCCTGGCGTGTATACAAAACGAAATGAAGGAGGTGTAGTGTTGGAAAGGATGTAGGCATTTCTTTGTTTTAACCGTTAGTTTCTGTTTTTTCTTGTCAAATTCTACCTTTTTATATGTTGTATACCCTAGTCAGCCAGTTGAGCCTTTAGTCGATTTCTTTCCTTTGTCCAGAATTGTATGAACTAAGCTTTATTCCTTCTTTTCATTAGCCTTAAAAGTCTATAAGAAGCTCTTAAGCGCTTACAAAGAACAGAGAATGTTTCCCGAAGTGTTAAAGAGTGAAAAGAGTGAAAAGAAAAGAAAAGCAAAGTGAGGAAAGAAAAGATGATGTTGAAGAGGCACTAGTTGTAATTAAATGAAAGTGAGGGTACATGAAAACCCTCTGTTTTGTGTCAAGTGTGCCTGATGAAATGGGTTGTATGAAAGTAAACCAGCATGAATGGGAGAAAAAGAGAAAAGAAAGGAACAATGTCCATGAGTCGATGGGAATGAGTTGAAAAGGCGCTTAAGGATGCTAGCGACTATTATTGGCTAATCCAATATATATACTAGATCCATAGCCCAGTTACAACCCATTAAAAGTCCTATTTGATCCTACATTGCATTTCTTTATATTAGTGGAGTAATACACTAAGGGCAAGCTTATGGGTCATGACATGATGCATGTGAATTCTTTTGGGAGAGAGAGTGAAATTAATTTTTATATGCCCCTACTTGCCTGTTTGTGTGCTGCACGAACAGAAAAGGGGAAGTTTCTCTCGAGTTGTGAGGGTACATGCTTGATGAAAGATTGATTTTCGTGTCGGATTTCTTGATTAGTTGATTTGCATGAGTTTGCCGATATCAAGAATCAATTCTTAAAAGTTTAGGAAGCCTCAATGTATTAAGGTCATTGTCTTGTACGACCAAGCATGTTTTCTTGATGATTTGCAAAAAAAAAAATCGAATAATCGGTATGACCGTAACGTAAATGGTTGCACCATAGTGACAAAGGTTGAGATGTGATGTGCATGATTTGTGTATGTGTTGTTCGAGGACGAACAAGGATTTAAGTGTGGGGTAAGTGATCTTGGGCAGATTTATATGCCCAAGTGATACTCAAACGTACCATTTTTACCTTGTTTGTTGTGCAATGTGTATATAATATCATGTATTTGGCAATAAAATGCGAATTTATACTAACCAACATGATTAGCATTTGTTTTGCAGGATAATGTTATTTTTAGGAGCAAAAATGCGTGTTGGACTTATGTTGGAGTTGGACTTGGATGCGAGCGTGGAAAAGACCTCGGATGGCACATTTTACACTGGCTCCGCGATGGCGCCGTGCCACGCTGCCATCGCGGTAGCACACTGCCTGGAGAGGAAATTAATGGGCAGATTCCAGTGAGGCATCGCGACAGCTCCGTGGCACGGAGACAGGGCTCCGCGATGGCCTCCGTGCCACGTTGAAGCCAATTATCCGGACCCTAAAATTTCTAGAGAGGGTCCGCGTCCACGCCGTGTCATGGAGGCAGTGCTCCGCGTTGGCCTCCGTGACACGTTGCTTGTTATTCCGGGAAAAATTTCCCACTATTATAAATAGCACACTTAGGTTATTTTTAAAGGAGTCTTCTTTTAGTTTTGGTTTTTAGCGGAGTTCAGAAGTGGAGAGAGGAACGTGGTTTTGTGGCAGTTGAAGAATAGAAAAGATAAGAGTTTTCTTCTCTTCCCTTCTTCTTTTCCTTCAATTGTATGCATGATTTACACTCATTCTAGGATGATTAATCCAAGAATGAGTGGCTAATTCCTTTCTTGCTGAGGTTTTGAACTTGTGTAATGATTCTTGGTAATAATTGATATGGTTTCTTCTTCTTCTTGCATGTTGTTCTATTAATTCTTGTGCTTATTACATTCTTGATTGGCCACCATTAATGTATATCTAAAAAGTCGAATTTCACTCGAGAGAGCATGAAATTGGAAAGTTGTGAATTAATAGGGTATTGTTCTTAACTTGATTTGGGAAAATTGGGTTTTGATGTGCTTTCTTGATAGAAATATACTTGAAAGCCGTATTAGTCAATTTAGGAACCGGAATTGTAGTGTTAGGTCATAAATTGCATTTGATCACAGAAATGTAGACTAATGGTTTATGAAGCTAAAGTTAAATTAAATACGGAAGTTTTAATTTCTAGGCAAACGTTCTTGGCTAGAAATATAAAGAAGAAGATGACCAAATTATCATGATTATCAAGTTCATTACTCGTTCTTAACCTTGGCATGTGCATATCCATTGACTAAACTCAACGTAAATAGTAGTTATTAATTTTAGTAGATAATTAGTTTAGAAACAAAACTTACTCAAATCTTGATTGGATTGTTGTTAACATAGTTAGAAATAGAATAGAGATATAGTAAACTAGGCAGTTTTGCATATCTAGAGCAGCCTCCTTGGATCGATACTTGGCTACTTAGCCACTTTATTACTTGTTTGACCACGTACACTTGCGTGTCGGTGTATAATATATACCGAGCAGCAGAGCGCGAACAATGGTTCGCGGAATGCAACCGGCGAACCGCCGGTACTCTCACAAGTACCAAAATGCCTGAACAGGGGCAAATGTGTCCAACACAGAAAAAGAGAGTGGGAGTACCCTAATTTTGGATATATTCTAGAGAGAAGTACTCTGTACCCATTAGATTTTAACTTTTAGCTTTTTGAGAACATTCTCTTTGTAGTAGAGGAAAGTTAGAAATCTATTGGTAGAAATTATGAAGGATTGTTTTTCCTTTTCTTCTTCTTCCTCCATAGAAAGGTACTACTATTGTTGAAGACTTATTATTAAATTTAATTTTGCTACTCCTATTATTGAGTTCAATGAGTTTATTGTTAAATTTGCTTTTGAATTTCTTAACTATGAGTAGCTAAATCATTAACTAGAGGTGTACAATGATGAATGCTTAATTAGATTGAGTATTGGTAAAGTCATCTCAATATTGTTTAATTAGTGTAAATCTGTTAAATTCTCTCCAATCTATAATTGAAGATCCATGGTTGCTGATGTGCGTCTAATTGTTCTTACTTGATTTTTGCTTGAAAGAGAAGAATTTGATATTGGGAGAGAATTTAATGGTGGACATGGATGTGAGGATGTGAAATTGGGCTAGAGTTAGTCAAAATCACATTCTCACTCCTAATTAATAGCTAATAGCTAGATTAGTGCAGCTATTAATCCAAATCTGATTGGGTTGCTTTAATGGTGTCTTGTGGTTTGAAAAACTCTAGCAAAAGGCATTTATGAGGTTGAAAAACATCAAATGCCCACCTACCCAAAGTTATTTACATAATTTAAACTTACGAGGTGACCTAGAATGACCCTATTTTGGTTAGCATATCATCTACACCACACCTCTAGTATTTCACATTATTGTCAACAACTTTGGTTATTTTGCTATCTTAACAATCGAATTAGAATTCATAATCTATTGTTAATCTCAATCTCCCCCAAAATGTTTATTTCCTTGTTATTTTCATGTGGTGCAAACTAAATTCAATTTCCAATATAAGACTCGTACATATCATTCAGTATTTTTGGGATTCGACCCCGACATCCATGGGATACTTGTTTTGATATAACAATCGCTTATGCTCTTTGGTAACGAGGAGTATAGTTTGGACGTTATCAGCCACACTCAATGTTTCACATTACGAGTCATATCCTGACTCATTCCTTCCAAATCTTGTACACAAGAGATCCTTATGACTGTTGACCATGGGTCATACAATCAAACTACAACTCGTGGCTTACTGTCACGTAGTTCACACGTTCAGCTCCTCCATCCTTCAAACAAATCATACATTGACCCATGGTTTCCCACAACGGATCATACAATGACTTGTACCTTCTAATTAGGGTAACTTCTTCCTCAAACCACGATTCATCTTATGATTGGTGACGTGATCCAACGAGTCATAACTTGACACGTTGTCAGTGAACTCCTCCAATAGATTCTAACCACGACACTTCCTACGAGTCATACCTTCTCATCATGACTCATACCACAAGTTGTCCTGTGAAAAAAATTCCTTCTTTTCTACCGAACACAAACCAAATCTCTGGTCTAGTCTTAGAAACCTTTGAGTATTACAATATCCAACTCCAAACTCATGGAGCTTGTCCCGGATGGTCGGGAACTCAAGCGCAAGGTGGCCCTCATCAATCTAATTTTTAGGAGCATACTTAGCCTCCTTCTGTATGTTGAACCATGTAAGTGGTTGAGGCTCTACTGCCTTTGCTCCAAATCATCTAGCAGAGCCAGCCTTGCTTGCTGATGAACTAGCTCCTTTCGGGCCTTTTTGAAGCCTCTTGAGGCTTGGATGAAAAATCACAATTTCTTTTCCTTTTGATTCCATGACTCCTACCAATCAAGAACCAAGAGCTTTACAAAATTAGTTTGTGAACAACAAAACTAACGAATTAAGTGTTAATGGTGCAAAATTGACCCCACACTTAATTTGCTAGCATACTTGTGAAACTTGTCCAATGGGGTACTCAAGACTTCACCCATCATCATCCAATCCTAACAATACTAATTTATTCACCAACTCTAATTACAACCAAATTCATGAATTCTTTTCAACTCTACCCTCCTTTTTAGCTTTTCAAGAATGCCTCACTTTGTCCATCCCTGTCATTTTCTCTCCTTCAATTCATAATTCAAGTAATTCATACATAGAAATAGCTACATTCAATTCATTCAACAATAAAATAAATAATTTACTAGCATCGACAATGAATTAATAAATTTTAAAAACTCAAGAATTATTCACATTCAAGAATTCAACAACCATGTATTTTCTCTCTCTACATTCAATACATCTACCCACCAAATTAATGAATTCAATTCACCATCCTTATTCATTCGCACAACTTCAAATCATTATATTCAACCAAAAATAAGTTACCCCATAAATATAACACATTATCATGGAAGAATTTCAGAAAATTAAAGCTCATGAAACCCACAATATGAAACTTATGCTTTTCACCAGCCATGGCGATTTGGATCTTTAACCTTGGGGATGAAGGGTGTCGGAGCATGCTTTCAACATTACCTAACCAAGAGAGAAGAAAGATACTTTGAGTTTGATATGTGAGCTTCACCAAACCTTGGAGAAGATAACAATCGAGAGGGGAAAAAGAGAGGGAGTTACGGGTTTTGTGAGGGAGAAGAGAGAGAATATTGGGATTTTTTTAACTTATTAATGAGAAAGGATGAATGAATTTTAAATAAAGGTGTGGGGCATGATTTTTTTATAACTTTAATGTCTTTGGGTCAACATTGACCTTTTTTACCAAAAGAAATTTCAACTAGGATGCCTCGGCGCGCCGCCCCCTTCATAGCTCACAGACTTCGAAATTTTTTTTTCTTCGGGGACTGGGGTTGGTGCTGCGTGCCACCCATAGTAGTAAACTGATAATTTTTTTAGAGTCTAACACCTGGTACCCCAAGCCGGGTATCTCAACCCAAACTTAACTTTTTAGCTCATTTTGCAAACACATTTTATCCTCTAAAGCTCTGTTCATCTCTACAAAATAAAGAAAAATGTAAAAAAATGTTAGAAAGATGGGTTGCCTTCCACCAAGCTTCTTAATTATAGTCGTGGTATGAAATTCATGGGTTGCCTCTCTTGCAGAGCCTAATTTAACATCATGGTATATCTATGGTCACTGTCACTCCTTCGTCCGAGTCAAACAATGACCAAACTGACAATCTGCTGAACTCTCATATAGCCCATGCTGCTCAACTAATTAATTACGTCCAGCAGGTTCTACTATTGGCTTAACTGTAAAATCCTCATAGTGAGGAGGCATCCTTACAGCTCTAAACACTTCAAAAACTGCTTCACAAAAATCCACCCTCATAGACATCTTGCCCATCTTTACATGTATGACCGCATCAACGGTGGCTTAAACTCCTTTCCGAAAAATGAGGGGAACTGTTGCATCTGCTTCATAATCTAGGATTATGAAGTCCACTGGAAGGTTGAAAGGTCCAACTTTTATAAATATGTCATCTATTATTCCATCTGGGTGGGCAAGAGATCGGTTTGCAAGCTGCAGAGTCACTGTGGTTGGATGTGGTTCACCTAGACCCAATGTTTTGAACAGGGATGCAGGCATCAGACTAATTCTCGCAGCCAAATCAAATAAGGCTGAACCAACTTCCTTATCTCCAATCACCACTGGAAGGATGAAGCTCCCGGGGTCCATTAGCTTTTTGGGAATTTTGTTTTGAACACGAGAACTGCATTCTTCTGTGAGAGCCACAGTTTCAAACTCTATTAACCTCCTCTTATTGGCCAAAATATTCTTTAGGTACTTAGCGTATTTCGGAACATCCTTGAAAAGCTCCACCAACGAAATGTTAACATGTACCTATTTTAACATGTCAAGAATCTTCTGGCGGGCTGAGTCCTCCTTCTGCTTCTTAAATCTTTGAGGGAATGGGGGCAGTGGTCTAGCTACTACAACTTTTGGTTGTGAGTTTCTTGGCTTACCGACCTCGTTCTTGGAGTTTACAACCTGCTCATTATCAATCTTCTTTTCTATGGGAATCACCTCACCCAACTCTTTACCACTATGCAAAGAGATTGCCCTCACATTTTCCTTGGGGTTCTTCTCGGTTTACTCAAATGTTCCCCTTTTGGTCCATTCTTCTGTTACAGGGCCAGTTGCCCTATCTACCTCTCAAGCTCATGGATGGACTTTTGCATCTCATTCACCTCATGGGTCTACTGCACCATCCACTGCTTCACTGTCTCCTCAAGAGAACTGCTCAACTGCTGGCCCTGAGGCCTTGTATAAGTATTCTGGGGCCTTTGGAAGTTCTAATTCCCTCCGCACGAGGGATTTGCTACATTCTAGTACACCTTCTTATAGCCATTACCTGCAAAACCTCTACTATGACCTTTTTGTCCCACAAAAAATACAGATTAGGGGTTAAGTAGACAACCTGAATATGTGTGTCCTTCTCCACATGCCTCGCATGATGGTGGTGAATTTTGCACCTCATATACCTGTTGTACTTGGCTTTCTGTTGGGTCACAAACTTGCTAATCACATTCACCAGCTGGCTAATGTCTGCTCTGATTGCCACAACACCATTTACCTCAAGCTTCCCTAGCACCTTAGCTATTGTGAATCATGTACCTGAGTCTTGATAGTCTTGACTCCCCACTAACATGAGGTTCAAAAGGGCTTCTATCTCATAATAGCTCTTGGACATGATCTATCCCTATGCAGTAATGTCAAGCAAGATCTTTGACTCGGGCTTCAGACCCTCTATGATGTTTTGCCCATTTATCTCCTTAGGCTGCATGTGGTATGGACAATCTCTCAAATAGACCTTGTAACATTCCCACGCCTAAGGTAAGTTTCACCATCTTTCTGCACAAATCCCGAGATCTTTCCTCTCAACTCCTTGGTTCTCCTTGAAGAGAAAAACCTATATTTGTTGGAAAAAGGATCCTATGTGGTGATAGAGCCTGCTGGCTCATTTTGAAGCAACTCCTTGGCTTCACCAATCAGTGAGAATGGAAAAAATGTCAGTTTAACATATTCACCTGACACGTACTGGTAGTGGAAATTCTCATTCAACTCTATGAACATTATCAAATGCCTATGGGGATACTCGTGCGGCTTTCCCTAATATTGGAAAGTGTGTTCGACCTACCATATGGTCCCTTCCTTCAGCTCGAAGTTCCCAGTAATAGCCGGCTTGACAATCACTTTCGAAGCATTCTCCATGTTTAGCCTAGCAAAAGTTCAATACTAGAACCGTCTCCTGATTGTTGCCCAGTTCCTGCTCATTATTCTCCATGATTAATCTTCAGAAGGTTCTCTAAATTTCTACATCAAGAGAAGTCAAAGGTGATTCTTTACTTCTCGTACTTGACATACACCGAGCACACAACCCTGTAAACTTCACAAAAACAAAGAAACAAATGTAAAATATAGAATAGAGGAATAAAATCCTTACCTACATGTGATCAAATAATATGCAAGTCCCCTACAACGACGCCAAAAACTTGATGTCGCCCAAGAGCACATGGTCGTCAAGTAATATAGGACTGGAATTCCCGATTATCCATCCCTTAGAGACTTGTCACTTTAATCATTTAAGATTGTTTCTTATTTTGCTATTCAATCAACTTGAAATGGGGAATGGTTTGGGAAATTGAGCTGCTAAAAACTTTAAATATAAAAATAACTAAAGACAGTTGCAAATTTGGTTTTACTTCAGATGATGATGAAAATCTAGGGAAAGGACACTTTTCAGTTTCAGGTTGAGTTTTCAAGATGTTATTGCACTAGAACGATTCTTCTGTGATTGTTAGTTGCAAGTTACTATCCCATTCCTCGCCATTAACCCCTAGCATCCAAGAACTATCTCATGAACTGTTACGTCTATATCCCTATGACCGCAAGAGAAATATGAAACAATAGTTATACCTACTTGAATTTCAACTAAATAGGGTTAAAAGGTATATTTCTATCCTCAACAACAACTTCTATCCTCTCACCAATGAGTTCAATGGTCTTCGAATTCCTGTTCTATATTTAACTTTAACCCTTTCGATCCTCTTTCCCAAGTTCAATCAAACTCCAATAAATTTACTTATAAGGTGATCATTCTTATAAATAAACAATTAAAACAAGTAAATATAAACAACCAATATTGATGAATCAAAACTAGTATAAAATAAGTCTATCAAACATCAACCATCCACCATGGAAAAACCCTAGAATATGAGTTTAGCCCCTCATAGACAAGTGGTAAAACAAAGATTTAATCATCATCATTCAATGTGAAATAAAGAAGAAACCTAGTGTAGAGCTTATATCCTCTTCCAAATGGCTTACAATCCTTAAAAAATGATATATGAAATATAAAAGTAATCAAAAGAGATTAGCAAATGACCTAGAGGCTATATATAGTTGAGCCTTCAAATGACGATTCTTCCGTCCAACACTTAGCTTTAAAATCAGAAATTTTAGCTCCAGAATAGACCTGGTGCTCCTCCCCACCTATAGCCCCAAGACAGGCTCAAGCTTCCTCTGAAGTTTGGGTCCGGTTGCCGCGTACCATCCATCTCGTCAAGGAGTTAGCCAAATTTCAACACCTCTGGCAAATGGGCATAGAAGTATGCGCAACATCAAGTATACTGCAAGGTTAGGATGGAACTGCAACCCCAAAACTGAACAACTGAAGCTCAAAACTAATGGAGTGACCGACTCCAGACTGATACACATGACTGAACTGAATACATTAGACATACATACATGCTATGACATGAAAGAAACTCAGGGACATGATCTTGACATTAAAGTGAATAGAGTACCAAGGAGGAAAGTAATACCTCATGCTGTAACTGAGCTGGAAGGGAAAAGATGCGGGTATCTAGCCATTATATATACTTAGGATTCCCACTTTGCTCCCTCAATGAGCTGATGTCTCCACAACACTTTCACTGAAACAACTTCTGTATTTCTCAACTTTCGAACTCGACGATCAAGGATCTCAACCGGACCTCTTCATAGGTAAGGTTATCCTTCACACGTACGCTCTTCTCCGGAACAAGTAAGGCTGGGACACTGATGCACTTCTTCATTAGAGATACTTAGAAAGCTTGATGAGCTAAAGCTAACTCTGTTGGTATCTCCAACTTAATGGCGCCTAGTAAACTCATCTCGAAACCCTATAATGAACAACATATCGAGGACTAATTTTCCTTTTCTTCCAGAACCTCATCACTCCCTTCATGGGAGACACCTTCAGAAACACCCAATTATCAACCTCAAACTCTATCTCTCTTCATATAACATCCGCATACGATTTCTAATGACTCTGACCTATTTTCAGCCTATTATTGATAAGCTGAACCTTCTCTATGGCCTAATGAACTAAATCTTTCTCTATCAATGAAGCCTAACCTACCTCAAACCATCCAATAGGTGACCTGCACCTTCGCCCGTAAAAAGCCTCAAGAAGCTCCTGATATTCGAAGGACTAACTAGTCTAGGCTAATTCTTTCACTGCTTCTATCTTTTGAGAGTCTACACTACATGGCCCTAAAATGCCACTGATTTTAGCCAAAACTCACACTTGCTGAATTTAGCAAACAACTGCCAATCCTTGAATGTCTGAAACACAACCCTCAAATGAATGGCATGCTCCTCCTTTCTCTGAGAGTAAATGAGAATATAATCTATGAAGACAATCACGAACATATCTAAATACTACTTGTACACCTTTTTCATAAAATCCATAAAATCTGCAGGGATATTCGTTAGGCTAAAAGACACAACTATGAACTCATAGTGACCACATTGAGTACTGAAGGTTGTCTTCGAGATGTCACACTCCCTAACTGTGGGCTGATGATATCCAAATCTGAGGTCTATCTTTGAGAAGCACTTGGCACCCTTAATCTGGTCAAACTTTTTGTCAATCCGGGGGAAGGCATACTTATTCTTGATTGTGACCTTGTTCAACTACTAATAATTAATACACATTCTAAGGGAACCATCCTTCTTTCTAACAAAGAAAACTGGAACACCCAATGGGGATTTACTAGTCCTGATGAAACCCTTGTCTCGAAGATCCTTCAACTGCTCTGTCAACTTATTTAGCTCAGTTGAAGCCATTATATGAGGAATAATGGATATAGGTAGCGTATCAAGGAGAAAGTCAATACAAAAGTCATCACTCGCTCAGGAGGGACTTCTAGTAGATCATCTAGAAACACCTCTGGATACTCACATACTATAGGAACTAAATGAAGAGTCGGGGTCTCGAACACACAATCCTTAGCACGAACTAGATAGTACAAACAACCCTTAGAAATCATCTTCCTGGCCTTGAGATTGGAAACAAAGCGACTTACAGACACAACTGAACTACCCTTTAATTCTAGAACTGGTTCATTTGGAAATCGGAACTCTACCATACGAGTTCTACAATTGACTGAGGTGTAAGATACATGTAACCATTCCATACCAAAAATGACATAGGAATGGGTCATATCTAACTCTATCAGGTCAACTGAGGTGACCTTTTAATGAATCGTGATATGGTAATTTCTGTACACCCGTTGAGCTATAACTGACTCAACGACAGGAGTAGAGGCTGAGAAGGGTTCTGATATAATTTTGGGACTAACTTCAAACCTAACAATAATATAAGGAGTCACAAAAGATAAGGTATTCCCTAGTTCAAACAATGCATACACATTAAGATAGAATACTTGTGACATACCTGTAACCACATCGGGTGAGCACTCCTGCTCTTGTTGAGATAAAAGTGCATAAAACTTATTCTGGTGCTGGTCGGCACCTGTACTAGTGGATGAAACCTACTGAGCTAAATATGCTGATAGAGCTGCTGAACTGGTGGCTGAGTCGTGGCCTCTACCATGCCCTTATCTAGCTGCAGGGTAATCTCTAAGCACATGTCTAGGCTTTCCACACCCAAAGCATGTGCCCGAACATGCTAAACACTCTCCGATGTGCTTCTTACCACATCTCCTATAAGATGGAATGTTGGGCTCTCCTGACATGCTCCCCTGAACTCTCGAGACTGATGCTCTACTCCTCTAATCATGTCTAGGCCCAGACGAGACACTGGCTAATGACGGTGGCAAGGCTGATGACCTCTGGTGAAATCGGGGATGATGTCCTCCACCCCATCTCTACTAGGAATGCCAATAACTTCCTGTCCTGGTCCTCTTGGCCTCTCTCTCCTTCTCTTTCAGGTGATCCACCTCTATCTACTGGGCATATATGACTAACTAGGAGAAATTTCAGTCACGGTTCAACATGGCAATCTTGCACTCCTTGACCAATGAATCTGCTACTCCATTCACAAATTTGCTCATACGAGCCCTTTGGTCCGCAACCATCTCTGCACATATTTAGACGATTGGGTAAAATCCAAGGCATACTCCTGAACAGTCCTATGGTTTTTTTTCAAGTTGACAAACTCCACTACCTTTGCCTCTCTCAACTCCCTAGGGAAAACCTGTCTAGGAAAGTAGTCACAAACTCATCCGATCCCATGTGAACTGCTCCAACTCCCCTACTGTCCTTCCACTGAAAAAACCAACTATTGAGCAACCTCTTTCTGCTGATAGGAGGCTATGTCTGCAAGTTCTTCCCAGTCACCCCCATAATCTGGTTGATCTTCTGCACCTCCTCAATGAACTTATGTGGGTCTTCATCCACCTTCGACCCAAGAAACACAGGTGGGTTCACCCTGAGAAAGTATAACACTCTCATCACCGTTGCATTCCCATTTTGGTGAACATGGGCCACCGCTTACTGGTTGACCTGAGCGGTCATGGCCTGTGCCAACATCTGACATTTCACTCTAAACTCAGTATGAGTAACCTGTTCGGGAAAAGGTTTCGCTGGTGCTGGTGGAGCATGCTGATGCCTATCTCCATTACTATTTCCATGGATATTACTATTACCATTACTTATGCCATTTACTCGGCGTGGAGGCATATTTATGCAAACGCATATTGCAAGAAGTTAGAGGAATAGAGAGGTAATTCATCACACGACATAGATCATGAAAGAAGGGAAATTTCCTAAAATATCTTATATCCTCTTCCCCATAAGTGTAGTGCCCTTCGCACCCATGTAAAAGACTCTACAAATGCGGCTTTCGGACACCCTAGGACACCTAAAACTTTGCTATGTTACCAAGTTTGTCATGACCCGAGCTGGGAGCCCAGATCGAGACATGGGACCTACAACTACAAACGGCTCCAAGCTAACCAATGGGACATACAGAGAATGACATAATAACATAATCAAGTGGAAAATGTCACAACCCGAACATAAGCCCGGACCGAGACACAGATTGGAGCCCCGAGGGACTCCATGTCGACCCATGGCATGAACATACATCTAACTCAATTAATAAAAGCGGAATATTTATCATAATATCCATAGCAGAAGTCTAAACATAACATAACAACAGAATACATACCCAAATATGATGCTGATTATACACTATGTCTGAAAGCCTCTAATTCTGTTGAGTTGATGGGACAAGACCCCAACTAACTCTCTAAGTCTGAAACTGAAAATACAAAGATAACTGATAAGGAATGGTCCTCAGGAGATGAGGACTCACCAACTGAGACTGGATGCTAACTCTTAACACTGGCTAGTGGTGGGACTGAGTCTGAAGATTGGAGCCTGTATCATAAAATCATAAAACATAGAGTATGCGGTCAGTACATGGAATGTACCGAGTATGCAAGTTAAGTGAAACCGCTTAAATTAGTAAAATCGGTAATAATGCATTTCATAAAACATAATAAGGATAAGATTATGGGAATAAGACTTGAATGCATTTTTTGAAATCATGATTTGAACATAACTACATATCGTAACTGATTCGAATGACCCAAAGCTGAAAACTGATAATCGTATGTAAAACTAAAGATTGGGTGGAACCTGCTTAAAAACATATATATATATATATATATATATATATATATATATATATATCATGAATGATAAACATGCATAACTGAAATCATGAGGAACAATGGGAGACTCATCATATAACCGACATTACAACGATAGAGCTTACATGGTCCCAGCTATTACACTCAAGTGGGCATAGCCATCTAAAGCCTTGCCAGGGAAAAAGACACTACCGTGATATCGATATCAAGCTGAAGGCCCCTTGGGGCAGGGGAAAGATCACAAAGGAGGTCCCAAAATAATCTGATCATACATACATTGGTTCGTAGTTCTAAGGCATAGGATTGACTAACCCTTAGCCTACTTGGTGCTAGATACTACACCCAACATATGCTCTTCATCATTTTTTAATGAAGCTGACCATCATCTATTGACGAAGCTGAATAATCATATACATATAAAATCAATAATGATACATGAGGAGCCTTGGCTCAGACAGTACCACAAGCAGAACATAATTGGTAGTCTTGACTACAAAACGTTGTCGTAAGCTAATTATTGATATCATAAATCATACTTGAACATACAGGCTTGCCCAATACTTAAACATGATTGAAAATACTTGATTCACTTGAAAACATGAATATAGACATGGGTAACTTGAAAACATGCTTTTCTCATAAATATCTAAACATACTTGAACATACATCATAGATCTCAACTTTCATGAACTTTCATGGATGGGCATCATAATTTATAAAACTTGAAAACATGACTTATAATTGAAAACATTGTAAAACCTCCCCATGAATCATAATTCCACAATAAAAACAAGTTAAGATCATATCCATGGTAGAAGCTTAGGGAATTCATGCATTGAATAAAACCCCATAGGATCAACAAATAGATGTTCATGAATTAGAAAGGGATTTGGCATGGGTCTGAAAAATTTCACCCATTCATAATCTTACATACCTGAGAGAATCTGATTCTACAACTTTTCTGATTGCCCAAGGAATAATTGAGGAAGAAGAACCTTCAGATATTGAGCTTGATCACCCCTCTAGAATTCTAAATTTGCATGCATGAATCAGGAATAGCTTAGAATGAACTTACCCCTCTTAAAACTCACTATACAAAACTTAAAATGATGTAGTTTAGGCCATAGAATCATAGGAATTATGGAAAATCCCTTACTAAACTCGCAAGGAAAAATAGACTGTCAGTCCCAAAAATGGACTAGATGAGTCATCGTCCCAGGCCTCGACTCGTGGCCTGTCAATCATCGTCTTCTCTGGAAACTCACCTAGATTGTCTCCATGATCCACGTGATGATTCGTTACTGGTGCCCACGACTCGTTGTCACCTCCCGTCCTCTACACTACAAAGAAATTACCTAGGTGGCACCACGGGTGACACCACAACTCGTGGTGTTCCTGATGAGTCGTGGTGAGGACCCGTTAAGTTCACTGCCTAAGTTTCCTTCATCCTTCAACTACCCTTGGCCACGAGTGACCTAACGAGCCGTGTGGATGACCATGACTCATGGTCATGCTCGTGGTTACTCAGAACATGAAATTTCCACTCAAGTAAAAGTCCTCACCACGAGTCACTTAACGACTCGTGGTCATCCTGACGGGTCCCAGGATGACTCATTTTGTGACCTGGTGCAGAAAATCCTATTTTTCTTCGTTTCAACTCCCGGGTCTGATCTTAGGGCTTTCGGGGTATAACAATATCTCCCCCTTGGGAACATTCATCTTCAAAATATGGGAAAACACATAGGAGAGTATAGAATGCAATCATCATATTCAAATACTGATCATATATGTTGAAAATTGACGGGATGACTGTCTTTGAAATGAACTACATGACTGTACTGAATTCATGAATCATACATACATACTTTGACATGAAAGAAACTGGAACACATGAATGGAACATGAAACTGAATAGAGTTTTAGGGAAAAAATTGATACCTCAAGCTGAAACTAAGCTGGAAGGGAAAAAATGTGTGTTTCTAGCCACAATATCTGCTTCAGCTTCCCATGTAGCTGCCTCAACATGCTGATTCCTCCATAAAATTTTAACTGAAGCTACTTCTTTATTTCTTAGCCTTCAAAGCTGACGATCCAATATTTCCACCAGAACCTCTTCATAACTAAGGCTGTCTTTCAGACCGACACTGTCCACCGGAACAACTAGAGCAGGATCACCCAAAACACTTCTTTAAGAGGTGATACATGAGAAACAGGATAGACGGAAGCTAACTCTGAGGGTAAGTAAAACTTATAGGCCACCTTTCCAACACGTCTCATAATATGGTACGGGCCAACATAACAGGGAATGAGTTTCCCTTTCTTTCCGAACCTCATAACTCCCTTCATGGGAGACACCTTCAGAAACATCCAATCATCCACCTCAATCTCAAGTTCTCTCTTTCTCACACCCGCATAGGACTTTTGGTGACTCTGGGATATTTTCTATCTTTCCCATATGAAATAAAGTTTCTCTATAGTCTCATAGACTGAATCTGGTCCTATAACGCAGCTTCACCGACTTTAAATCAGCCAATAGGCGATCTACATCTTTGCTCATAGAGAGCCTCAAACGGATCCATGTAAATGTTGGAATGGTAGCTATTGTTATACGCAAACTCAATGAGAGGAAAATGATCATCCCAACTACCTTTGATGTTAATCACACAAGTTCTCAATATGTACTTGATAGTCTGAATAGTCCGCTCCGCCCGACCATGGGTTTGCAGATGAAATGTTGTGCTAAGCTTGACCTGAGTACCAAGTCCCTTTTGAAACGATCTCTAAAACTAGGAGGTAAACTAAGTAACTCTATCCGATATGATGGAAAATGGCACTCCATCCACCGAACTAACTCCTGAATGTACAACTTAGAATAATCCTCAACTGAATTCGTAGTTTTGACCGGTAGAAAATGAGCGGCTTTGCTCAATCTGTCCATGACCACCCAAATGGAACAATACTGCTGACGAGTGCGAGGAAAACTATAATAAAGTCCATGTTGATATCTTCCCACTTCCAAGTAGGAATGCTAATATCTTGAAGCACACCTCCAAGTCTTTGATGCTCAACCTTCACCTGCCGACGATTCGGGCACTTAGCCACAAACTCTACAATGTCCTTCTTCATGTTGTTCCACCAATAGACTTCCCGTAGGTCACGGTACATCTTGGTGGCACCTGAATGTATAGAATATCTGGAACGATGGTCCTCGTGCAACATCCGATTTCTCAAATCATCAATATCCAAAAACACACAAATGACCCTAGTATTGAAGCACACCATCTCTCCCTTTGGAGAAGACCTCTACCTTCTAATTCTGAATGGATTCCTTTAACTTCACCAAGGTAGGATCCTTGTCTTTCCTAGATTTTACCTCAGCCATCAAGGATGATTCTGATACATTCTGAATAATAACACCACTATCAGTTGAGTCAACCAAACGAACTCCCAACCATGCAAGTTGATGCACATCCTTCACTAGCTCTTTTCTCCCCTCATCTACATGGGACACACTCTCCATAGAGAGCCTACCAAGTGCATCTGCTACTATATTAGCCTTACCCAAATGGTAAAGGACACTCATACAATAATCTTTGAGTAGCTCCAATCACCTCCTTTGGCATAAATATAGATCCTTATTAGTAAACACATATTTTATGCTTTTTTGGTCTGTAAACACATCCACATGGACCCCATACAAATAGTGTCTCCATATCTTCAAGGCGAATACTACCGCCGCCAATTTGAGATCATGAGTCCAGTTAATCTTTTCATAGACCTTTAGCTGCCTGGAAGCATATGATATAACCTTACCATGTTGTATCAGTACACACCCAAGGCCGATCCTCAAAGCATCACAATATACCACAAGTCCATCAGTACCCTTAGGTAGGGTCAACACCGGTGCTAAGGTGAGTCGAGTCTTCAACTCTTGGAAACTCTTCTCACAAGCCTCCGACCATTGGAATTTCACTTTATTCTAGGTCAATTTTTTCAATGGTGTTGCAATAGATGAAAACCCCTCAACAAACCTCCGATATTACCTAGCTAAATGCAAGAAACACCTGATATCCAAGGATTCACTAGTCGGGGACAATTCTTTACCGCCTCTATCTTTTGAGAGTCTACCTGTACACCCTCACTTACACCACATGACCCAAAAATGCAACTAAATTCAACCAAAACTCACATTTACTGAATTTAGCATACAACTGGCGATCCTTGAGAGTCTGTAGCACCACCCTCAAATGAGCGGCATGCTCCTCCTCGCTCTAAGAGTATATAAGGAGGTCATCTATGAACACAATCGCGAATATATCCAAGTATGTCTTGAACACCCTGTTCATCAAATCCATAAAAGCTCCAGGAGCATTCATTAGTCCAAAAGACATAACTATAAACTCATAATGACCATACCGCGTCCTGAAGGCTGTCTTTGGGATGTCACTCTCTCGAACCCTGAGCTGATGGTATCCGAATCTAAGGTCTATCTTTGAAAAGCACTTAGAACCCTGAAGATGGTCAAATAAATCATCAATCCTGGGGAGCGGATACCTATTCTTGATGGTACCTTTGTTCAACTACTGATAATCAATACAAATACGAAGAGAACCACCTTTTCTTTCGGACGAAGAGAATTGGTGCACCCCATGGGGATTTGCTCGGTCTAATGAAACCATTATCTAGAAGGTCCTTCAACTACTCCTTCAACTCCTTTAGATTGACTGGGCCATTATGTAAGGAGGAATAGATGTAGGCTGCATATCGGGAAGAAGGTCAATACCAAAATCAATCTCCCGCTCGGGAGGGATTCTCGGTATATCCTCTGGGAAGAATTCTGGAAACTCACATACTACTGGAATGAACTGGATAGTCGGGGTCTCGAACGTAGAATCCTTAACCCTAACAAGATGATACACACAACCCTTAGAAATCATCTTTTTGGCCTTAAGGTAGGAAATGAAACAACCTACAGGCGCAATTGAACTACCCTTCCACTCTAAGAATGGCTCACCCGAAAATCGGGACTCTACCCATAGGTTCTACAATTCACTAAAGCATAGCATGAAAATAGCCAATCCATGCCGAGGATGACATCAAAGTCTGTCATGGCTAACTCTACTAGATCTGCGGAGGTGATTTTCTAAAAAACTGTGATACGAAAATTTCTATACACCCATCGAGCTATAACTAAATCACCGAATGGAGTAGAGATTTAGAAGGGTTCTGATAGGATTTTAGGACTGACTCCGAAACTACTAGCAAAATAGGGCGTCAAAAAAGGCAATGTATCCCCTGGATCTAACAAAAAATATACATCAAGGTGGAAAACTCATAACATACTCATGACTACATCTGGGGAGACCTCCTTCTCCTGTAGGGATGCTAGGGCATTGAATCTATTTTGGCGCTGCCTGCCACCTATCCTAGTGGATGCGCCCTGCTGAGCTGGGCGTGCTGCTGGAGCTGCTGAACTAGAAGCTGGGCCTCAGCCCCTATCATGGCCCTATCTAGCTGCTGGGCAATCTCTAAGAAAATATTCAGGCTTCCCACACCCAATGCAAGAACCTGTACCTGCCAAACAATGACCCGTGTGCCTTCGGCCACACCTATCGCAAAATGGGATACTGGAATCTGTGGGCCTGCTCCTCTGGCCTCTAGAGCCTGATGCTCGTCCTCTCTAGTTGTGCCTAGATCTGGATGGCACACTCATAGCTGACAATGCCAGAGCTGACGATCTCTGGCGGGACTACTGATGGTGCCCACCACCTGGTCTCTACTGAGAGAACCCATAATTGTCTGTCCTGGCCCTCTTGGCCTCTCTCTCTCTCTCTCTCAGATGCACCACCTCCATTTGCTGGGCATACAAAACCATCCAAGGAAAATCCATACCTCGATGAATCATAGCAATCCTGCAACCCTTGTTTAGTTAGTCCGCCACTCCATGTACAAACCTTCTCACTCGAGCTCTCTGATCAACCACTAGCTTTAGTGCGTACTTGGACAGACGAGTTAACTCTAAGACATACTCCTGCACTGTCATATTTCCTTGCTTTAGAATCACAAAATCGGCCACTTTCAGCTCCCTCATCTCACAAGGAAAGAACCGATCTAGAAAAGAGGCACAGAACTCCTCCCAACTGATAGGGCCTGCTCCAACTTCCCTACTATCCTTCCATTGTTTAAACAAATTATGCACAACCCCTTTCAACTGATATGAGGCTAAGTCATCACACTCCTTTCCGATTACCCCCATGACCTGGGTGATCTTTAGAATCTCGTCGATGAACCCATGTGGATCCTCATCCACCTTTAACCCGAGAAACTATGGAGAGTTCATCCTTAGAAATTCTCTGACTTGTGCTGCCTCCGCATTCCCGTTCTGAGGGACATGCACTACTTCCTGCTGATTGACCTAGGCAGTCAAGGCCTGTGCTAGCATCTAAATGGCTCCTCTAGATTCAGCATGGGCACTCGGCTCCAATGCATGGTTCTCATGGACTGTGGAGCCTTTTGGTGCCCGTCCTTATTGCCATCCTCGTAGCCGTTTCTATTTACATTTCTTCTGCTGTCACCTCTACAGGAGGCATGATTCGGCAAATGCATATAGCACGAGTTAGAAGGATAGAGAGACTTTTCACTGCACGACATAGATCATGAAGAAGGGAACATTTCCTAAACGTCTCATAGCCTCTTCATCATAAGTGTAGCATGCTTCACACCCATTAAAAGACTCTACTTAATGCAGCTTTCAGATACCCTAGGACACTTCAAGACATAATGCTCTGATACCAAGTTTGTCACGACCTAAACATAGGCCTGGAGCGAGAAACGGGACAAGGAGCCTCGAGAGACTCCAAGTCGATCCATGGCATGAACATACATCTAACTCAATCAATAAAAGTGGAAGATTTATCATAATAAGCATAGCGGAAGTATAAACATAACATAACATCAGAATACATACACAAATCTGAAGTTGATTATACACTATGTCTGAAAAGTCTTTAACTCTGATGAGTGGATGGGTCAAGACCCCAACTAACTCTCTAAGTCTGAAACTAAAAATACAAAGATAACTATTAAGGAATGGTCCTCGGGAGAGGAGGACTCACCAACTGAGGTTGGATGCTAACTCCAGAAATTGGCTAGTGGCGGGACTGAGTCCGAAGATTGGAGCTTGTATTATAAAATGATACGACATAGAGTATGCGGTCAGTACGTGGAATGTACCGAGTATGCAAGGTAAGTAAAACCTCTTAAATAAGTAAAATCCGTAATAATGCATCTCATAAAACATAATCAAGATAAGATTCTGGGAGTAAGGCTTACATGCTATTTTCTGAAATCATGACATGAACATAATTGTATATCATAACTGATTCAAATGACCCAAAGCTAAAAACTAATAACCATAAGTAAAACTAAACATTGGGTCAAACGTGCTTAAAAACATATATATATGATGGATGATAAACTTGCATAATTTAAATCATAAGGAACAATAGGAGACTCGTCATATAACCAACATTACCACGATAGAGCATACATGGTCCTGACTATTACACTTTAGTGGGCAGAGCTGTCTAAAGCCTTGTCAGGGCTAAAGACGCTACCATGATATCGATATTAGGCTGAAGGCATCTTGGGGTAGGGGAAAGCTCACAAAGGAGGTCCCATGATTATACCTACGCTGGATCATCATTCTAAGGCATAAGGTTGACTGACCCTTAGCCTACTCGGTGCTAGACACTACTCCCAAAACATGCATATGCTCTCCATTGTTTTTTAACAAAGCTGGCCATCATCTATTGATGAAGCTGAATAATCATATACATATAAAATCCGAAATCATACATGAGGAGCCTTGGCTCAGACCATACCACAACTGTACATAATTGGGAGTCTTGACTCCAAAATCATGTAGTAAGCTAATTCTTGAAATCATAAATCATACTTGAACATATGGGCTTTCCCAATACATAAACATGCTTGAAAATACTTTATTCACTTGAAAACATGATTATAGACATGGGTAACTTGAAAATATGCTTTTCTCATAAATATCTCAACATACTTGAACATACATCATAAATCTCAACTTTCATGAACTTTCATGAATGGGTATCAAAATTTATAAAACTTGAAAACATGATTTATAATTGAAAACATTGTAAAACTTGCCCATGAATCATAATTCCACAATAGAAACACGCTTAGATCATACCCATGGTAGAAGCTTAGGGAATTTATGCATTGGGTATAACCCCATAGGATCAACATATAGATGAGAGGGATCGGGCATAGGTGTGAACAATTTCACCCACTCATAGCCTTACATACTTGAGAGAATCTGACTCTACAACTTTGCTGATTGCCCAAGGAATAATTAAGGAAGAACCTTGAGAGATTGAGCTTGATCACCCCTCTAGACTTCTATACTTGCATGCATGAATGAGGAATAGCTTAGAATGAACTTACCCCTCTTAAAACTCACTATACATAGCTTAAAATGATATAGTTTAGGCCTTAGGATTATAGGAATTATAGAAAAACCCTTAATAAACTCCTAGGGAAAATAAAAGGCCAGTCCCAATGAGGGACTGGACGAGTTGTCGTCCAAGGCCACGACTCGTGGCTGCTAATTGATCTTGGGCAGATTTATATGCCCAAGTGATACTCAAACGTATTATTTTTACCTTGTTTGTTGTGCAATATGTATATAATATCATGTAATTGGTAATAAAATGCAAATTTATACTAACCAACATGATTAGCATTTGTTTTGCAGATAAAGGTGATTTTTAGGAGCTAAAATGCATGTTGGAACTATGTCGGAGTTGGACTTGGATGCGAGCGTGGAAAAGACCTTGGAATGCAGGATTTATAGGGGCTCCGCGATGGCTCCATGCCACGCTACCATCGCAGTAGCACACTGCCTGAGCATGAATTAATTTGGCAATTTCCAGTGTACCTGCGGGTCAGCTCCGTGGCACGGAGATAGGCCTCCGCGATGGCCTCCGTGCCACATTGAGGTTAAATTACCGGACCCTGGAAATTCCAGTGAGGGTCCGCATCCACGCCATGTCACGGAGGCAAGGCTCCGCGTTGGCCTCCGTGACATGTTGCTTGTTATTCCGGGAAAAATTTCCCACTAGTATAAATAGCACACTTAGGTTTATTTTAATTAGTTTTTTAGTTTTTAGACTGAGTTCAGAAGTGGAGAGCAGGAACGTGGGTTAGTAGTAGTTGAAGATTGGAAAAGCTAAGGGATTTCTTCTCTTCTTTTCTTCTTTCTATCAATTGTAAGTATAATTTACACTCATTTTAGGATGATCAATCCAAGAATGAGTGGCTAATTCTCTTTCTTGCTGAGGTTTTGAACATGTGTAATGAATTTTGATTGTAAATGATATGGTTTTATTCTTCTTCTTTAATGTTGTTCTATTAATTCTTGTTCTTTACTGCATTAGTGATTGGCCAACATTAATGTATATCTAAAAAGTCCAATTTCACTTGAAAGAGCAAGAAATTGGAAAGTTGTGAATTAATAGGGTATTGTTCTTAACTTGATTTGGGAAAATTGGGTTTTGATGTGCTTTCCTGATAGAAATATACTTGAAATCCATATTAGTCAATTTAGGAACCTGAATTGTAGTGCTAGGTCATAAATTGCATTTGATCACAGAAATGTAGACGGATGGTTTATGATTCTAAAGTGAAATTAAATATGAGAGTTTTAATTTCTAGGCAAATGTTCTTGGCTAGCAACTTGAAGAAGAGAATTAACCAAAATTATCATGATTATCAAGTTCATTACGTGTTCTTAACCTTGGCATGTTCATATCCATTGTCTGAATTCACAAGTAAATAGTGTTATTAATTGTAGTATATAGTTTAGAAACAAAAACTCAATTAACCCTTGGTTACGTTGTTGTTATCATAATTAGAAGTTAAATAGAAATATAGTAAATTAGGAAATTTTACATATCTTGATCCTCCTTGGATCGATACTTGGCTACTTAGCTACTTTATTACTTGTTTGACCACGTGCACTTGCGTGTCGGTTTTTACCCGTAGCCCAAAGCACCGAGCAAGTTTTTGGCGCCGTTGCCGGGGAGGCTAGGTGATTTGTAAAATTTTGTTTAGTGTAAATTTACTGTATTTGTATTTTTATTTTCTTAAGTGTTAACAACTTGGTCTTAGCCTGTATTTTGCAGATTTTGTTTCTGTGAACACTGACAAGGGACAATGATCTGGTGGAATCTTACTTAGAGCCTGAACGGGAATTTCATAGTCAACGTAGAGAAGCTCTTCGAAAGAAGCTGCAGTTGCTTAAACAGTCTATGATGGAGCAACCAAATCCACCAGTTGTTAGGGCAGTTTTAGTGCCCGATGAAGCAGCAGCAAGGCCGGTTCGCGAGGTGGCAATCCCACACGCTAATAATGTACATTCTAGCATCCGCAAACCAGAGACTGGAGGGAGGTTTGAATTAAAGCAGAATATGGTGCAACTTTTGCACACAAGCGGGCAATTTACCGGTCTCCCTCACGAAGATCCACACAACATCTCCAAAACTTTTTGGAGATAAGTGACACTTATATACCTGCTGGAGTGTCACCCGATTATGTTCGGCTCACCTTATTTCCATTTTCCTTACTTGGTGAAGCCAAGAGGTGGTTAAAAGCTGAACCACCCAACTCTATATCAACGTGGGATGATCTTGCACGGAAGTTTCTTATTAGATTTTTCCGTTCTGGTAAAACAGCCAGACTTAGGAGTCAAATCATAAGTTTTAAACAGAGGGAGGGAGAAAATCTATATCAAGCCTGGGAAAGATTCAAATCCATGTTGCGGGACTGTCCTCACCATCATCAGTCCAATGAGGTGTTGGTACACACTTTTATTGAGGGTTTGGAACCCCACACTAAATTTCTGTTAGATTCAGCAGCTGGAGGGCAAGCGCTGGAGAAGACCTATGAGGAGCTGTACACTTTGCTCAACCGAATTTCACAAGGCAATCCAGAATGGAATGCAGATTCTTCAAGAGGTGGAGCAAGGAAAGCAGCTGGAGTGCTTGAAGTGGATGGATTCACAGCTATCGCTGCACAGATAGCTGCTTTGCAAAATCAGTTAAACACTCACTTCAGCAATATAAATTTGAACCAGCCTTCAGCTTCAGTCAATGCAGTTCAACATATGTGGTGTGAAGTGTGTGGTAGTAGTGAGCATTCAGCTGAATGCTGTGGTGCAAATCCTGATTCTGTTAACTTTGTGGGCAATGCACAGAGAAATCAAAAGCAGTTTGGTGGTGGCTACAACTCAAATTGGAGGAACCATCCGAATTTTTCATGGGGTAGCAACAATCAACAAGGCCAGAGTTCAGGGCAGGGTATGCACAGAAACCAAGGAGGGCAACAAAATTATCAAGCTCAATTCAGAAATCATAATGCCCCTCCTCCACCACCATCACCGACAATTAAGGAGATGTTCAAAACCATGATCGCTAATCAGGCACAATTGCAGGCTGACTATGTCAAAGGCAGCCGAAGTGAAGAACAATCAATTGGCGACCAAGGCTCTTGAATATCAGTTTGGGCAATTTGCTAGTGCCCAAAATACTAGACCCAGAGGAGGACTACCTAGCGACACGGATCCAAATCCAAAGCAGGTAAATGCAGTGACCACGAGGAGTGGTTTACAATTAAAGGAGGTGGAACCGGAAAGACCACCTCAAAAGTCAGGAGCAGCAGATATTGAGGGAGAGCAAAGTTCTGATAAGGGGAAGACTAAAGAAGCTGAACCAGAAAGGCCTCCACCCCCGTTCCCTCAACGACTTAAGAAACACAAGGAGGAGGCGTGTTTCCAGAAATTCATGGAGGTACTTAAACAGGTACATGTTAACTTACCTCTTGTTGATATCTTGCAGGGAGTGCCGAGATATGCGAAGTATATTAAAGACATCGTGGCTAACAAAAGTCATTTGACTGAGTATGCCACGGTAGCTTTAACGGAGGAATGCACTTTCCGTATTCAGAATAGGTTGCCCACAAAACTGAAAGACCCTGGAAGTTTCACTATCCAGCTGACTATTGGGCAAAGTATCCGAGCGCGTGGATTATGCGACTTGGGGGCAAGTATAAATCTGATGCCATCTTCGGTATTCAGAAAGTTAGGTCTAGGGAGTCCTAGACCTACAACGGTAATCTTGCAGCTAGCAGACAGGTCTTTGGCTAAGCCGGATGGCATTGTTGAGGATGTGTTAGTGCAAGTAGGCTCCCTCATTTTTCCGGTCAATTTTATTGTTCTGGACTTTGAACCAGATGCTGAAGTCCCATTTATTTTGGGACAACCCTTTTTGGCAACCGGAAAGGCATTAATTGATGTAGCTGCGGGTCAACTCACGATGCGAGCACATGACAAGGTCGAAGTGTTCGATGTGTACAAGGTACCTAAGCTTCCGACTGTTTATAAGGATCTCTCGGTGATCAACATAATTGATCATGGAAATGCTAATGGATTGAGTAATTCCCGAGAGTTACTAGGTAGGCCACCGGACAAGGTAGAGCACTACTGGGGGGATGATCATGATCGGGACAAATCGTCCATATCCCTAGTAGATAAATGAGTTTAAAGGACGTCGAGCCGCAACGGTAAACCAGGCGCTGCACGGGAGGCAACCCGTGAAAATATTTTCTTTCTTTCTTTTTAGTGTGAATAATTTTTATTTTTCTTTTCTCTTTTTTTCTTAACTAGGTTTAGATATTCATTTTATTTAATATTTTTTATTTTAGTTAGGGAAATCTATTAATTTAACCAATTTTTGTTTAGTGAGGCGATTTTCAGGTATAACGGAGGAAATATACATGGAATTGAGAAAATGAGGCGAGGTATGAAAAATTAAATGTATTGGTGAAACAGAGCACTGGCGCGTTGGCGTCGTGTCACGGAGGCAATGCTCCGCGTTGGCCTCCGTGACACGTTGAAGGCAAATCTGGATTTTTCAAAAATCCAGAAAGCCAACGCATTGGCTCCGTGTCACGGAGGAGGGCCTCCGCGTTACCCTCCGTGACACGTTGCCCCTTATCCAGTGCCGGGTCACGCCGGGTTTCCGGGTGACCCGCGTGTTTTCTTTAAATATAACCCCGATTTCGCCCATTTTTTCTCCATTCCCTCTTCCCTCCGTGACCAAACACCCATTTCCCCCTCCCCAAGAAACGTGCCACGTTGATAGGCAAAGAAAAACGTCAAGTTTCTCCGATTCTTCAGTTCTAAGGTATGTTTTCATCGTCTAACTCAATGTTTTTGGCGATTTTTGTCAATTTTGGGCATGTAAGGTGAGACATACCACCTTAGGTAGAAATTAAACATGATGGTGAATTATGTTGTGATTGATTATGTTCGGATTGTTGTATTTGGCATTTGAACTTGTCGATTATGTAAATAATTCGAAATTGATTGTCGAACTCTATCCTAGGGCTTGGGTTGTTGAATTTGACTTGGGCAACTTGATTGTTTGGTGAATTCGATGCCGGGGTGTGTTTATTATTTGAGATAAGTCGTGGTAAATAGTGTGTAAATGTTCAAAGACGACTAATTCTCGAATTTTTGTGGGAAATTGCATAATGTGTGAATTGGTTAGATTGTTTAGATTAGCTTGTATATGAAATATTTTTCTAGTTGTTTTTAGTTTGTGGTTGTTTTGTTGCTTGTGGATGGTTGAATTGCTAGCGATAGTAGGATTGGGTATTAGTTGTATGAAGTCTGAGTAGTACACTAACCGTTATGCTGTTGAAATTTTGTTGTGAACGCACTAAGCAATATGTGTATAGTTGTTTGTGTTTGGGGTTGTAAATAGAGCTATCCTTGCTGAAATTTTGTAAATATTGTTAAGAACTAAGTGTGGGGTAAATTTTGTTTAACCCGACCTTAGCCGAAGCTAACAAGTTTTTAGCTTAACGTTGTGCTTGTTTGTGTAAACTGATAGGTACAATGGCTAGCAGGCAAGACAGATGTTACACCCCATAAATTTTAAATAAATAAATAGCCTAAAGTCATGTTGGTTAAGGGATTTAGAAAAAAAAATAAAAAATTTTAAATAGCAAAGTCGGCTTCTTCAGCCAAAATCAACATATTTCCAGCTAAGAAACAGGGGAACAAGTAGTAGAGAAGACCCAAGACAAATATATATAATTTCCTTCCAATTACGCGACGAAACGCGGTCTAAACTCCGTTCCGGCTTAGGTACAGGTGTATAAAGCTGCAGAGAGCAATCCTACGGAGTTGGTTTCATGAAATTTGGCCGACGAAACGTCGTGCTACCGAGTTAAAGTAAATAGAATTACTTTAAATTAGTACCAATGTGTTCCTAGCGTTGCAGTGAGCATTTATCCCTTCTGGACTATCGAGAAATAATGAGTTTTTGAGCGTTTTCTGAAAGGTTGAAGTTGGGATAAATATATATATCAAAAGTGATAATTTCTCCCGAATATTAATGTATTTAGTTCTAATTGACGTGTATATGAATGTAGTTGGGAGAAACAGCAGAAGTACCGACGGAAATCACACCGGTCAGTCGGGTACTCAGAAACCAGGTATGTAAAGTTATTCCTTCGGCAAGCCAGGAAGTACAGGGTAGAAAATAAATAGAATAAACGCTATTAACCGATACCCAGTGTACAGGAATGATTTTAGTATAATTTCCAGCAAGCATGCTAGTATATTAATTATGTATCATGCGATAATCAGAATAGTAGATAATCAGGCAATACGTATTACATCTGTTGAGATTGTATCCAGTAGTAGGTGGTACATTTTATGTTATTGAGCTATATCCAGATATAATCAGATAGACAGATAAAGGCTAGGTGGCAGTTAGTCCAGCAATTAGGAATAGTGTAACACAGAATATAGTTCAGTTATTTAATACAAACTGGCCTTGAGATACAAGAGAATATGGTTAGTGTTTTGCATTGAGCATGCTTGCTGTGTATGTGTTTTGTATGTTGAGACTTGTTGTGGCATGTGGGCACCCTTTAGCATCCCCACCGCCCCTGGGTTATAGCTGTGTCGATACCAGATTCAGATACCGCCACCAGCTGGGCGATGCCGTCCGACTAAAGGACGATGATGGCCGACCACCATGATAATACGGTCCAGACCACCCTGCTTGCAGGGGTAGTTTAGTTTACTCTGCGCAGAGCTAGCACACCCTGTTTACAGGAGCAGACCACTCTGTGTGCACACCTGTGCCCAGAGGCAGGAGTCTTCGGACTCAGACACAGTTTATTGTCAGAGGCCAAGGCCTGAGCTACGTACCCAAGGGGGCCGGTAGGAGGAGCTCACAGTTATCAGATGAGTGGAGTGACTTGTTTTTGGTTGGTTTAGACCCGGGTAGGGGTAAATAGATTGCTTGCTTGGTTGGCACCTTCCGGCTTATGGGGGTCGGTCAGGTATTATGTGTATTATTATATATATTGATATGTGGTAATAGATACTGATAGATAGAAGGACGACATGTCTTTAGGTACGCTCAGTTAGTTACAGAATCTATAAACTCTCCCCAGTTATCCTCAGCTAGATAGACTCAGCTACTTCTTGCTTAAATGTCATGTTATTGTGCTATTCGTTTCAGTTGCATATTTCAGTTTGCTTTACATGCTCAGTACTTGTGGTACTGACGCCCAGCGGGGCGCTGTATTGCTTGCCTATAGGTACTCACGGACGAGGAGCCGATCCCTCGTGATTCCAGCCAGCCAGTGAGTCATCAACTCCTGTCATCCGGAGTCTGATTCCCAGAGGTGTAGCTCCTTTTCTTTTGTTGTGTAGTATGGGTAGGTCGGGGCCCTGTCCCGATCATTTCTATTAAGTTCTTACAGTATTCATAGAGGCTTGCAGTCTGTATATATTCCCTGTGGTTAGTTGAGCCGGTCGTGTGAGGCCGTGCGGTCTGCTGTAGCTGCTTAGTATTTCAGTTATGTTGGTCGTGTGGGGCCTTAGTTTGACAGTAGTGGTGACCTTGCCGGTCACGTAGTTTTACAGCAGTCTTGTGTTGAGTTACAGATAACTAGACAGCATGGTGGCCTTGTCGGCCCGCATAGGTTCCTTGTTATAAATCTGTTTCTGGTTAGTTGTTGTTACAGGTACAGATGGCTACAGGCCAGTTGGCCGGAGGCTGTATTTACAGCCATTATATAGCCGGTTTGTTTCTTGAAATAGAGACAAGTCAGCCAAAGCACCAGATGTGCTCAGGCTGGACCATTTAGCAGTCTAGAGTCTAGCAGGCACCAGGTGCCCGTCATACCCCCCAAGGTGGGGTGTGACAAACTTGGTATCAGAGCAGGTCGTATCCCAGGGAGTCTGCAAGCCGTGCTAAGTAGAGTCTTGTCTATGGATGTGTTGTGCACCACATACTATAGGAAGGAGGCTGCGAGGCATGATAGGATGGTTACCCTTCCTTCTCAGTCAGTCGTGCTTTAGAACGGTACAGAATAGGGTTGAGTCCCTAAGAACTTACCATATTCTTTTATTACAGATACAAAGGCAGATCAACATTACCCTATCACAGGCAGAAGATCAGAGATAACAACGGAAGGGAGCATCAGTCAGTTACATGATAACTACAGTAGCAGGAAGAGGTACCCGAGGCCTCCCAGCATGATACCTTTGTCGGTACTATTCCCAGTATACGTTGATAACGTCAGAATAGGAAGTCAGAAGTATAATGTACATATGAGTTGATTTAGTTATTAGTTATATAAGATTTGATTAAGATTATAGACAAGGTCAGACCACCAGGTGAGTATGAAAAAGAGAGGGAAATGTAGGCATCCCAAATACATCTTTTCGGATATGGTACAGTCAAATGCTTTTACTTGTTGCAATAAGAAAAGGGCTACTCCCACCTCTTGGTTTTGATGCCAGTATAGTAAAGGGGCATAAGACTTGAGATGGGGTTGTCAAATCAAGCAGTAAGTAAAGATGGGCTGATTGATCCTAGTAAGTATTAGAAAGTATAAAGAGCCCTTATGATTACCTAAGCTGAGCAGACCCTTATGATAACAAGCCAGTAAAGAAAGTAAGACTGTTAGCTTACCCGAAGTAGGGGTAACAGACCTGCTAGTGATGAATGCCTATTAATAGTCAAGTTTGAGTCAGAAAAAGGCCAAGTCCGCCATATATGCTAACAGATAGCAAGACATATCTGTAAGATTATAGTTATGATCTAGTTGTGACATCGAAAGATATAGAGGTCATGTGAATCAGATGGGCTTGAATATACGCCAGAAGAAGTATAGGCCGAGGCTTGATCAGTAATCTCATTAACAACAAAAGGCAGGTACCTTGAACCCCAGAGTTCAGCTTAAGTAAGATAAGGGAAGGAAGCAGGAATGTCAGATCTTGTGGGGAAATTAGAATTACCCCCGGGTTGATAAAATATCGTATTAAGGATTAAGCCTCGGGCTGACAGTAGGATTGCGGTTCAGAATACCGCGGTATGTCCGCTATGGAAAAGTTGAGAAGTTACCGATACAGCAATTCTAATTCAGTGTAGCCTAGAGATAAGGCCCAGCAGACAGTCATGGGCTCTCAATATATGCCTAGTAAGGCTACAAGATTCGAACGTCGACCCCCACATCGCAAGAGTGGAGAATTTCAAACAGCAGATGATAACCAAAATGTCTATGTTTGTTACTTTCAGAATGGGGTGACAATGCAATGAAAAGATAAGTCAGGGCAGGAGATATTATTAGGCCGTAAAAAGCAATGTATCATGTATGATATGAGGTTCAGCAGAGCATGTTAGAGATTATGTATTATCGCAGAACTCAGTACATATTGTACGTAGCTATTGATATGCATACATATACAGATAATAGGTATGCTGTGAGTAGCTGCCTAAGGGGTATAATCACAGATGCTGATTAGTAGTAGAAAGCATATACGAATTGCATTGCAGGACACCCCCTTGCCAAAAAAAAGGAGAAGAAAGAGGGAGAAGAAAGAAAGAAAAGAAGAAGAGAAAGGGCGGATTAAGTGTGAGTTACGGATGAAGTCATAGAAACTATCTCAGTTTTCAGTTATTAGGTTAACAGACTTATGTGTTGTTGTCAGATCTAGGCTCTAGGAGCTTACCAGAAGTAATGGCCTAAAACAGATGGCTAGATGATAAGCGCACAGTTAGACGGTCTACCGACCAGCTGGCGCCTGCATTAGCAGGGAGGTGTCCCTGAAGATCGGTAACAGTAGTGCATGTGCTAGAACCAGGATTAGAGGTCGAATAGGCAAATTCCAGAGATTAGCAATACCAGAATTATTCTAGTATGTTAAGTGGTTGTACATCATTTTCCCAGCCTTGTAGGTGAGAGTCGGCCTTAGCCAACCTGACAGTTATTATGTGGAACACCCCATAAGTCAGCCGGCCGTCCCAGTCAGATACCATGGGTACCCCAAGGAAGGGTCCACATCAGTAGTCAACGAAAGACTAGTACTTCAGCTGGTTCTCGTAACATATTTAGATACAGAACCCTAGTAGAGGCCAGTATTTACAGAATAGCTAATAAGATCGAGAATTCCCCAGAATAGCAGTATAAATCCAAGTGGATACACACAAGGCATAAGAAATTGATAGTACCCTGTTAGAACAGTGTTTATTAAGACCAGGGGATTAGTAGACTCCCCGTGAAGATCCAGAGATTGATCACCTGGGAGTAAGTGTGATTAAGCCCAGCCTTACAGTGGTTTAAGCAAAATAACAAGAGCAATTAGATGCCCACGAGTCTGCGGATACGCACGAACTATAAGCACTCAAGTAGAACAGTTAGAGTATTGTTAGACTACTGCCACATTCGGGTCATTCAACCCGACTATTCAGTTATTTAAGGTTATGCAGTCAGGTCATTAGAGGTCATGGTCAATATCAGGACCCCCCCGATCAGATACGGTCGCATGGTGTACAGATAGATACACTGAAAAATTGAAACAGTGAAGACATAGCCTAGACCTACCACTCCGATCGAAGTATGCAATCCCTGCGGTTAGCCGGGTACGGCGGAGGGTTTGTGGAAGGATTTTCCACTTTAGCAGCACCTCTGACTAAATTGCTACAGAAGGTAGCAAAGTTCCAGCAGACTGAGGTGTGCGAGCAGAACTCCTAGGAGTTAAAAGCCAGGTTAACATCGACTCCAGTGTTAGTATTGCCAGGAGGTATAAAGGGTTGATGCAGCGTGGTAAGGTAATAGCTTATGCTTTCAGGCAGTTGAACAAATGTGAAGAGAATTATCTTACCCACGACCTGGAGTTAGCTGCAGTAGCTTATGCTTTAAAGAGTGAAAATTTTGTATCACCTGGGAAGGGCTAATATGGTAGTAGATGCCCTTAGCCGTAAATCTATGGGGAGTTGGCATACTTGCAGCCTGAACAGCGAGAATAGACCCGAGAATTTCACTAGTTAGCCTGTTTAGCCGTTCACATAATAGAAATAAAAGGTAACAGAGCGAAAATACAGAATGTCGCAGTGTTGTCGTTGGTGATGGAAGTAAAGGAACGGCAGTATAGAAACCCTAGCCAGGTTCAATTTGAACATAAGATTCAGTAAGGAGAGGTGACATTTTCAGATAACCGAGGATGAAGTGTTACGATATAAAGGCCACATTGTGTTCCAGAGATTTTGGGGGCATCGCCAGCAGCTTATAAGCGAGGCGCATTACGCCCGCTATTCTCTTTACCCAGGCGCGACAAAAATGTGCCATGATGTCAAAGAAAACTACTGGTGGCCAGGTATGAAAAGAGAAATTGCTAAATTTGTAGCCTAGTGTCCTAACTGCCGACAGGCGAAAGTAGAATATCAGAAACCAGGCGGTAATTCAGGACGTAATTGTACCTCTCTGAAAATGGGAAGCAGTAAATATGGATTTTGTGGCAGAATCACCCCGTACTGAACATGGATATGATTCCATTTGGGGTAATAGTTGACAGGCTGACAAAATCAGCTCATTTCCTACCAGTAAGGGCTACCTTCTCGGCCGAGGATTATGCCGAATTGTATATCAGAGAAATAGTTAGATTACATGGAATACCAGTATCCATTATTTCAGATAGGGGAGCACAGTTCACAGCTTGATTCTGGCAGTCGTTCAGAAAGGTTTGGGAACGCAGATTAATTTGAGCACAGCATTCCATCCTCAGACAGATGAGCAGGCTGAGCACACAATTCAGATGCTCGAAGACATGTTGCGAGCGTGTGTGCTAGATTTCGGTAGTAGCCAAAAGTGAGCATTTACCGTTAATTGAATTTGCCTCCAGAATTAGAATCCGTTCGCCCGGTCTTTCATGTATCTATGTTGAGGAAATTTGTAGGAGACCCTTCCACAGTTGTTCCAGTTCAGGATGTCCAGGTCACCGAAGAGTTAGCATATGAAGAGGTTCCAATTGCTATCTTAGACAGACAGATCCGTAGATTGAGAACTAAAGATATTGCGTCTGTCAAAGTATTGTGGCATAACAGGAACCGAGAAGAAATGACCTGGGAAGCTGAGGAGGACATGAAAGCCAGATATCCCCACTTATTCCAGGCATAGGCAAACGGGAGGTATGTTAGAACTATTTTTCCTTATTAATGCTTATACTTCATATATGAAAGCAGGCGGTTGATTATAGACAATTTTAAACATGGATGTTATTGTATCGTGTAGAGTACCTGTATTGGACCTTTCTGCTTTTCAGGAATTTTGAGATAGTCCATAATACAGGAGAAACTCTGCCAAAATTTTTCTAGAAACAAGTTGAGTAAGTTGAGCAGTCCTCTAGACAGAATGTCATTCGAGGACGAATGTTCTTAAGGGGGGGAGGATGTTACACCCCATAAATTTTAAATAAATAAATAGCCTAAAGTCATGTTGGTTAAGGGATTTAGAAAAAAAAAATTTAAATAGCAAAGTCGGCTTCTTTAGCCAAAATCAACATATTTCCAGCAAAGAAACAGGGGAACAAGTAGTAGAGAAGACCCACGACAAATATATATAATTTCCTTCCAATTACGCGACGAAACGTGGTCTAAACTCCGTTCCGGCTTAGGTACAGGTGTATAAAGCTACAGAGAGCAATCCTACGGAGTTGGTTTCGTGAAATTTGGCCGACGAAACGTCGTGCTACCGAGGTAAAGTAAATAGAATTACTTTAAATTAGTACCAATGTGTTCCTAGCGTTGCAGTGAGCATTTATCCCTTCTGGACTATCGAGAAATAATGAGTTTTTGAGCGTTTTCTGAAAGGTTGAAGTTAGGATAAATATATATATCAAAAGTGATAATTTCTCCCGAATATTAATGTATTTAGTTCTAATTGACGTGTATATGAATGTAGTTGGGAGAAACAGCAGAAGTACCGACGGAAATCACACCGGTCAGTCGGGTACTCAGAAACCAGGTATGTAAAGTTATTCCTTCGGCAAGCCAGGAAGTACAGGGTAGAAAATAAATAGAATAAACGCTATTAACCGATACCCAGCGTACAGGAACGATTTTAGTATAATTTCCAGCAAGCATGGTAGTATATTAATTACGTATCATGCGATAATCAGAATAGTAGATAATCAGGCAATACGTATTACATCTGTTGAGATTGTATCCAGTAGTAGGTGGTACATTTTATGTTATTGAGCTATATCTAGATATAATCAGATAGACAAATAAAGGCCAGGTGGCAGTTAGTCCAGCAATCAGGAATAGTGTAACACAGAATATAGTTCAGTTATTTAATACAAACTGGCCTTGAGATACAAGAAGAGAATATGGTTAGTGTTTTTCATTGAGCATGCTTGCTGTGTATGTGTTTTGTATGTTGAGACTTGTTGTGGCATGTGGGAACCCTTTAGCATCCCCACCGCCCCTGGGTTATAGCTGTGTCGATACCAGATTCAGATACCGCCACCAGTTGGGCGATGCCGTCCGACTAAAGGACGATGATGGCCGACCACCATGATAATACGATCCAGACCACCCTGCTTGCAGGGGTAGTTCAGTTTACTCTGCGCAGAGCTAGAACACCCTGTTTACAAGGGCAGACCACTCTGTGTGCACACCTGTGCCCACAGGCAAGAGTCTTCGGACTCAGACACAGTTTATTGTCAGAGGCCAAGACCTGAGCTACGTACCCAAGGGGGCCGGTAGGAGGAGCTCACAGTTATCAGATGAGTGGAGTGACTTGTTTTTGGTTGGTTTAGACCCGGGTAGGGGTAAATAGATTGCTTGCTTGGTTGGAACCTTCCGGCTTATGGGGGTCGGTCAGGTATTGTGTGTATTATTATATATATTGATATGTGCTAATATATACTGATAGACAGAAGGACGATACGTCTTCAGGTACGCTCAGTTAGTTACAGAATGTATAAACTCTCCCCAGTTATCCTCAGCTAGATAGACTCAGCTACTTCTTGCTTAAATTTCATGTTATTGTGCTATTCGTTTCAGTTGCATATTTCAGTTTGCTTCACATGCTCAGTACCTGTGGTACTGACGCCCAGCGGGGCGCTGTATTGCTTGCCTACAGGTACTCACGGATGAGGAGCCGATCCCTTGTGATTCCAGCCAGCCAGTGAGTCATCAGCTCCTATCATCCAGAGTCTGATTCCTAGAGGTGTAGCTCCTTTTCTTTTGTTGTGCAGTATGGGTAGGTCGGGGCCCTGTCCCGATCATTTCTATTAAGTTCTTACAGTATTCATAGAGGCTTGCAGTCTGTATATATTCCCTGTGGTTAGTTGAGCCAGTCGTGTGAGGCCGTGCGGTCTGCTGTAGCTGCTTAGTATTTCAGTTATGTTGGCCGGCGGGGCCTTAGTTTGACAGTAGTGGTGACCTTGCCGGTCACGTAGTTTTACAGCAGTCTTGTGTTGAGTTACAGATAACTAGACAGCATGGTGGCCTTGTCGGCCCGCATAGGTTCCTTGTTATAAATCTGTTTCTGGTTAGCTGTTGTTACAGGTACAGATGGCTACAGGCCAGTTGGCCGGAGGCTGTATTTACAGCCGTTATATAGCCGGTTTGTTTCTTCAAATAGAGCCAAGTCAGCCAAAGCACCAGATGTGCTCAGGCTGGACCATTTAGCAGTCTAGAGTCTAGCAGGCACCAGGTGCCCGTCATACCCCCCAAGGTGGGGTGTGACAACAAAGGCAAGGGTGCTTCTACCTCAGGCACCGGCAAAAAAAGGATGAGACTGGGCACTACAGTCCCAGCTGCACCTGCTGTTCCGCGTGGCCAACACCGCCGATACGGAACACGATGGGTCACCGATGAAGGGAAGAAATGGTACACGAAGCACAAAGAAAACAAGTACTTCTCGGAGGAACATATTGCAAGGGAACCACTTGCACAGGAGTTCCCTCGCATTGTACAGAGGATTGAGGCAGCTGGGCTCAGCTTTATTTTTCAGGAGCCCAAGGAGTGCAACCTTCACTTGGTCCGGGAATTTTATGCCAACTGGAACCCGGCCATCAGGAGCCAAACTATTAAAATTAGAGGGCAGATTGTCACTCTGGAACCCCAGCAGCTGAATGCCATCGTTGGAGCGCGGGACATAGACGCCCACGTTCTCCGCCAGCTAAACATCACCCCACCGTACGCCGACATCAGACGTACGTTGTGTGGGGCTCGATCCACAGCCCGATGGAGTAGACACAAAGAGAGGGGGTACCACCAGACTCTTCCCTACTCGCAGATGAACAGGGAGGCCAGAATCTGGCTAAAAATTATATGTTCGTGCTTGATCCCGGGAGTTCATATGACAGACGTGACCCGGGACCGTGTCTGCTTGGTGTATGCCCTTATGAAAGGGCTTGAGATTAATGTTGGGGCGGTCATAATATCCGCCATGAAGAGAGCCAGACTGCACCAGGGCCACAGATACGGGTTTGGCGGACTCATCACCACCTTCCTCTGAGGCCTCGACATTGAGGAAGAAGCCTTGGACTATATTCCACAGCTGGAGCGGAGGGCCCTCGACGTGACAAAGACTAAGGCCCCCAACACTACACACGGACCTGTGCTGACCTTGGGCGAGCGACATGCTCGTGACGATCAATACATGGCCCGTATGTTTGGCATGCAGATGCTGCAGCTACGGATAGGTGGGAGACCAACCACCGAGGAGGAGTTATGGCAGTTGGAGCTGGACTACCCCTTTGGTGAGAATGCCAGAGCCTTATGTAAGGTGGGGCCAGCCTTTGTGGAGCCTACAGATGACGATGTCCCTACTGATGAGGAGACACGTCGTGAGGACTCTGATGTGGAGTCCGATGACGACGATGGAGCTGATTAAGATATGGGCGACGAGGACGCAGCACCGGATGAGGAAGTCGAATATTTCGACTGAGCAGGGAGTTCCACCACCCAAATTTTGTGCTTTGTATTTTTGTGAACACTGGGGACACTGTTCGATTTAAGTGTGGGGTGGGGAGTAGTTAGGTGCTAGGTCAAGGCTCTAAATTGCTGTATAATTTTTCCTTGTTGTTTATGTATGTTGTGCTTTCCCTGTTGTGAACTGTTTGCGATGTATGTGTATATATTTGTTGTGTGGTTAAGGATGTGTGTTTTTGAAAGTATGGTTGCCATTGTAAATATTTTGTAAATTTTGTAAATAAATTTTTTTTTCTCTATCGACATGATCGATATTTTTCAAAATTTTTGCAAAAATATTTTGCACTTGTAAATATTTTCTTTCTATCGAAATGATCGATGTGTTGCAAAAAAAAATTTTTGATTTTGATTTTTGGGTTTCTCGGAGTTTGTTTTCGGTTCTTTTACCGAGAATAGTCCCATTGAACCGATGTCATAGTTAGTGACCGTTCCCTATGATGGATGGATGACGACCGTCTTAAGGGAAATGTAGTCGGTAGGAGTAGGATTTTTATTTGTTGTTTTAGTTTTCTTTGGTGGATTGCATCAATAAACTGTAGTTGCTTATGGTTGCTAAAATTTCGTTGCATGTTGTAATTGATGTTCAAATTGTGAAAATGATTCGTTTGAAAGCATGCAATTCTATAAATATGTTGAGTTACCTAGGCTATAGAATTTGGTTCATTATGATTGAGGCTTAATCTTGAATTCATGTAATTGACTAATTAAAGAGTCTGTGAATGCATCTGGATTCGAGCATGTGCATGAAGTGTGAAGTAAGGTTTTGCTATTCCATGTCATCGTGAATTGTCTAGAACTTGCCTGGTGTGTATACAAAGAGAAATGAAGGAGGTGTAGTGTTGGAAAGGATGTAGGCATTTCTTTGTTTTAACCGATAGTTTCCATTTTTTTCTTGTCAAATTCTACCTTTTTATATGTTGTATACCCTAGTCAGCCCGTTGAGCCTTTAGCCGATTTCTTTCTTTTGTCCAAAATTGTATGAACTAAGCTTTATTCCTTCTTTTCATTAGCCTTAAAGTCTTTAAGAAGCTCTTAAGCGCTTACAAAGAACAGAAAATGTTTCCCAAAGTGTTAAAGAGTGAAAAGAGTGAAAAGAAAAAGAAAAGCAAAGTGAGGAAAGAAAAGATGACGTTGAAGAGGCACTTGTTGTAATTAATTGATATTGAGGGTACATGAAAACCCTCTGCTTTGTGTCAAGTGTGGTTGATGAAATGGGCTGTGTGAAAGTAAACCAGCATGAATGGGAGAAAAAGAGAAAAGAGAGGAACAATGTCCATGAGTCGATGGGAATGAGTTGAAAAGGCGCTTAAGGATGCTAGCGATTATTATTGGCTAATCCAATATATGCATACTAGATCCATAGCCCCGTTACAACCCATTAAAGTCCTACGTGATCCTATATTGCATTTCTTTATATTAGTGGATTAATACACTAAGGGAAAGCCTATGGGTCTTGACATGATGCAGGTGAATTCTTTTGGGAGAGAGAGTGAAATTAATTTTTATAGGCCCCTACTTGCATGTTCGTGTGTTGCATGAACATAAAGGGGAAGTTTCTCTCGAGTTGTGAGGGCACATGCTTGATGAAAGATTGATTTTCGTGTCGGATTTCTTGATTAGTTGATTTTCATGAGTTTGCCGATATCAAGAATCAATTCTTAAAAAGTCTAGGCAGCCTTGATGTATTTAAGGTCATTGTATTGTACGACCAAGCATGTTTTCTTGATGATTTACAAAAATTGAATAATCGGTACGACCGTAGCGTAAATTGTTGCACCATAGTGATGAAGGTTGGGATGTAATTTGCATGAGTTGTGTATGTGTTTTTCGAGGACGAACAAGGATTTAAGTGTGGGGTAAGTGATCTTGGGCAGATTTATATGCCCAAGTGATACTCAAACGTATCATTTTTACCTTGTTTGTTTTGCAATGAGTATATAATATCATGTAATTGGTAATAAAATGCGAATTTATACTAACCAACATGATTAGCATTTGTTTTGCAGATAAAGGTGATTTTTAGGAGCTAAAATGCATGTTGGAACTATGTCGGAGTTGGACTTGGATGCGAGCGTGGAAAAGACCTTGGAATGCAGGATTTATAGGGGCTCCGCGATGGCTCCGTGCCACGCTACCATCGCGGTAGCACACTGCCTGAGCATGAATTAATTTGGCAATTTCCAGTGTACCTGCGCGTCAGCTCCGTGGCACGGAGATAGGCCTCCGCGATGGCCTCCGTGCCACGTTGAGGTTAAATTACCGGACCCTGGAAATTCCAGTGAGGGTCCGCGTCCACGCCGTGTCACGGAGGCAAGGCTCCGCGTTGGCCTCCGTGACACGTTGCTTGTTATTCCGGGAAAAATTTCCCACTAGTATAAATAGCACACTTAGGTTTATTTTAATTAGTTTTTTTAGTTTTTAGACTGAGTTCAGAAGTGGAGAGCAGGAACGTGGGTTAGTAGCAGTTGAAGATTGGAAAAGCTAAGGGATTTCTTCTCTTCTTTTCTTCTTTCTATCAATTGTAAGTATAATTTACACTCATTTTAGGATGATCAATCCAAGAATGAGTGGCTAATTCTCTTTCTTGCTGAGGTTTTGAACATGTGTAATGAATTTTGATTGTAAATGATATGGTTTTATTCTTCTTCTTTAATGTTGTTCTATTAATTCTTGTTCTTTACTGCATTAGTGATTGGCCAACATTAATGTATATCTAAAAAGTCCAATTTCACTCGAAAGAGCAAGAAATTGGAAAGTTGTGAATTAATAGGGTATTGTTCTTAACTTGATTTGGGAAAATTGGGTTTTGATGTGCTTTACTAATAGAAATATACTTGAAAGCCATATTAGTCAATTTAGGAACCTGAATTGTAGTGCTAGGTCATAAATTGCATTTGATCACAGAAATGTAGACGGATGGTTTATGATTCTAAAGTGAAATTAAATACGAGAGTTTTAATTTCTAGGCAAATGTTCTTGGCTAGCAACTTGAAGAAGAGAATTAACCAAAATTATCATGATTATCAAGTTCATTACGTGTTCTTAACCTTGGCATGTTCATATCCATTGTCTGAATTCACAAGTAAATAGTGTTATTAATTGTAGTATATAGTTTAGAAACAAAAACTCAATTAACCCTTGGTTACGTTGTTGTTAGCATAATTAGAAGTTAAATAGAAATATAGTAAATTAGGCAATTTTACATATCTTGAGCCTCCTTGGATCGATACTTGGCTACTTAGCCACTTTATTACTTGTTTGACCACGTGCACTTGCGTGTCGGTTTTTACCCGTAGCCCAAAGCACCGAGCACTAATCGTCATCTTCACAGGAAACTCACCTAGATTGTCGCCACGATGCACATAATGATTCATTGTTGGTGACCAAGACTCGTGGTCACCTCCCGTCCTCTGTACTGCACAAAAATTACTTGGGTTTAACCACGGGCGACACCACGACTCGTGGTGTTCCCGACGAGCCATGGTGAGGACCCATTAAGTGCACTACATAAGTTTCCTTCATCCTTCAACAATCCTTGGCCATGGCTGACCAAACGAGTCGTGTGGCTGACCAACACTCATTGTCATGCCCGTGGTTACTCAGAACTTAAAATTTCCACTCAAGTCAAAGTTCTCAGCACGAGTCACTTAACGACTCGTGGTCATCCTGACAGGTCACAGGATGACTCGTTCTATGAACTGGTGTAGAAAATTCTATTTTTCTCCATCTCAACTCCCGAGTCTAATCTTAGTGCTTTTGAGGTATAATATAAAAATAGCATGAATCATGAATAAGCGGAAGATTGAATACCATAGAACATAAATAAATTGAATACATCACAACGCTAAATCTCAAAGCTATTCATACTAGTCTGTTTGAAAAAGCCTCTACTAACTAATGAGATACTAGGAAAAGCCCCCAGCTGTATCCAAGTATGAAACTAAACTAACATCACAAATCTAAAAAAATAGATTTCCTCAGATAATGACGACCCACCCAAAGTAGGGGCTAAATTAGACTAAAGAGGAAATGAGGTATAGGCGAAACTGGGTTGCATCACCCGAACCTATATCATGAGGTGATGTAGCATAAAGTATGTGATCACTACTTGGAGTGTACTGAGTATGTAAGCTATGTAAAATATGATTAATAAATCATTAGTTGAAAACATGCATATAAACCAAAATATCATGAGAGTAAGGATTGCATACTAAAAGTTGTGGCTGAGATATACATAATCATAAGTTTGTTATAATAACTGAACATAACGATCCAAGATTTAAAAATAGAAATCATACGATTTTTCATAGCTGAAATCATAAGTAAAAGCTCATAAACTGGTCATTGGGTCAAATTTTTATAAAACATAATATCATAAGTCATGTATATGAGTAATTGAAATCATGAGGAACAATGGGAGACTCTTCATAATCGGCACCATCATGATAGAGCTTACATGATGCCCCAACTATCAAACTCAAGTGGGCAAAGCCATCCAAAATATTGCTAGGGCAAAGGACATTATACCATGATATCGATATCAAGCTAAGCCCCTTAGGGTGGGGGAAAAATCTCTTGATAGGTCCCAAACAAATATGCATACATATGTTGGTGCGTAGTTCTAAGACTGGGAATTATCGAGACCCCAAGCCTATTCAGTGCTGGATACTACTCCTAAAAACATGCACAGTCCTCACATTGTTTTTCAATAAAGTTGAAATCATTATCCTATACATACCTTGAAATGTGAACATTAGGAGTCCTGATTCCAAGCATATCATAAGTTGTATTAGGAGTCTTAACTCCAAACCATATGATAAGTTGATCTTATTAGCCTTGGCTAAATCATAAAGACATACTTAACTTGCATGGGCTTGCCCCAAATCATAAAATCATGCATACATGATATAGGCTCCATAAATGATAATCATGGAATCAAATGTTGGGAGTTCATAAACATTCATGCATACCAGATATCTCATCATACTTGAAATAATGGATCATAAGCATGAATTTCTTTAAAACTTGCATAATGGGGCATAATTTCTAATAACTTGATATCATGAATTTATAATCAAATTGAGGATAAAATATTTCCATTATAATTAAAAGATACTTTAGAACATGAGGGGAATATACCTATAAATGTAGCATAGGTAGTTTGACAGAATTGGGTTAAAATCCTAGGAATCAATACACTTGATTAAGAACGTGAATTCATGAATTTGAGAATAAGGTTGGGCATGAGGGTGGAAGAAATCCCCAATTCATAGCCCTACAAACCTGGATAAACTGATTCCCGAAGTAGCCCTGAAAGCCCAAGAGAATTGGGGAAGAAATTGGGGACAATTCTAGCTTGATCTTGAAAGGGAATCTCAATACTTTGCATGCATGGGAGTCTAATGGATTATCATAGTATAAATCCTCTTAAAACACTACTTTCAAGGCTTAAAATGATGTCATTAGGAACTTAGGAGATCAGGAATTTAAGAAACTACCCCGGGAATTCACATAAAAAACTGTTTGCCGGCTACATTGACCACCCAAACGGTTAATTGTAGGATATGAAGGGTCGTGTAATCATCCATTGTATCTAAAGCACTTCCGGTACTCTGTTGAAGTTCTAATAAATGACCAATCAGGATGAGTGATTGTATGAAATAGAGACTCATCACTCTATCTGTTGATTCTAGGGGAAATCATCTTACTCTTCTGGTTCTCCAACCAACGACCAGACAGGAAGAGTTGTTACTTTAAACAAAGACTTGTCACATCCTCTCGTCGTCACCTCACCCACCCTATTATAGCTTCTAAAGTAATTCTAATAGACCATTACCATGGGTTGTTACTCGTTACTACTGGTTGTTACTTACTACCACGGGTCATTGCACCCTTTTGTCACTGACTCAGATCTGGGCCTTTTCTAAACTCCATTCAATGACCAACCAGGATGACCTATTGGATCTTCCAACGAGTCATTACTAGGCTCATTGTTTGCTGAGAATCATAACTAGGGACTTACCACGAGGGACACAATGGGTCATTATTCCCTACAATGACTCATCCCTTGAGTAGTCCTGTGACTCTAGTGAAGTTTTCCTGCTTTTCTCTGGTTCATTCTTCGAGTCTAATCATAGAAACTTTTGGGGTGTTTAACATTAAGGTTTGACTTACATACCTTATTTACTCTAAAAGAAAAAGAAGATCACAACCTCAAGTTTGGGCAAGAGGGTTGCTATATTTCCTTTGGCTAAGACTAGGTTTTCCTTGAAACCCTCGGTAGAAGGAAGCAAAAAAATTAAAAAACTAAAATTGCATGGAAGAATCTCTCATGGAAATAGCTGGAAGAGACATACTTTATATTGAAAGAGCTTGGAGAGAAGAAGAATGGTTCTTGTATTGAGTAGAAGGTGAAGAAAATGAGTGAGAAATTGGGTTGGAGCTACTTATAGATGTAGAGAAAAAAACAACTCACAGTAATGATGAGTTGATAATTTACCAACTCATCTAGTTCTTAAGCATGAGTTATTGCCTCATTTTAGTGCAATTTGGAAGGATTTTACGCCTTTATTCTCATACATGCATGCATTTTTTTGAAACAAAGATGATGGAGGATTTGAATGTAAAGCAATATGACTGAGGAACAGTAAATGACATATGTGCCACAACTCAGCACCTACATTTTACTGTTGCCACACAGGAAGAACTAAAGTCTGTTGGTAGTAGACATGCATGCCTCAAGTAGGCTAAGAGTAGACCTGCCTTATACCTGCACTGAACCTTCGTGCTGCAAGTGCTCGCCTATGAAACGCAGGTGCCGATGCATGTCAGTCAAGATTCCTTCGAAGGGCAAAATCATCCAAAAGAAAATGACGTACCTGAGAAGCTTCCAAGGGAATTTTGGAAATTTGTGCAAGGAATATATATCGACTTTTTACCCTATTTGTACATACATTATTGATTATTGAAGGAATATTAAAGAGGAGAGAGATATTATAGAGCATATAGTGCATTTTCATCTTTCTTCTTCTTCTTCGTAGTGAAGACACAATTGTTGAAGATACAAAGCTTGGAATTGATTTTAATTGCTTATGATGAATGGTTTTGAGGAATTCCTCTTTGGTATAATTTCTCTTTCCCTAATTATGAGTAGCAAATTTCTCTTCTAGAGTGTGTGAATGACGGGTGTTTAGAATTTATGGGATATTGACTAATTGATCTTAGAATTGATTATAATGGATGGATCTATTGATTTCTTTGAGTTTTAATTTGAATATTAATGGTTGCAAATAATAATTAAATTCTCTAATTTTGCTACTACTTGAGATAGAGCAGTGAATTTGGGTAAGACTTCAATAGTGAGGATTTGGGGCTTTCATCTAAGTGTTAAAGCTATAAATTATCTATGGCCGATTTAAGCTTCATTTAAGGGCTAGAGCTAGAAATAGTCTATGCCCACTCAAGCAATGTTTGGTTGTTTATAGATCTTTATTTTTGAACTATACACACTCTTTTGGTTGAGGAACTTTAAGTGTAGCTAAAACCAAAGCTATCCATGTGATAAATTGATTTTAAGGATTTTAGTTAATACTTGTCAACATGATACCCCATTGAATGCACACCCCTAGGCTCTCTAATATTGTCAACAATGGTTGTTTTATCTGTTGTCATTGAAAATTTTAATTGATTCTTGTTCAAACCATTTTCCCTAATTTTACTTTATGTTTACACATTACACTTTCTCTTGTGAATTAATTTACAAGTTTTGGTAAATCAAGCCTCCAATCTATGTGGGAAATTAACCTTGACTCTTGTTTGGTATTTTTTTCCATACGACCACAACCACCTACTTAATTGGAGAGTTATTTTGATGTTATAAAAAATGGCGTCATTGCCGGAGATTGGAAATTGATTGCCATTTGCTTGCTTGTTGATTCACATTTGAACTGTGTCTTGTTTTCTTTTACATTGTTTTGTTACTTTTGTTGGTTTAATAGGATAAAGTATGAGTCACGCTAGTGAGAACAATAGTGTTGACGAGTTCATGGATATTGAAGGTGAACTTGTAGCTCATGGTATGGCTAGTTCTATTTGCCTATCTCTAATGGTAGAGAATGCCGTGTTTCATATTACTAGCACCATGCTACATCTCATCCAAATGAGAGGATTGTTTGGCGTCCTTTCGGGTGAAAATGCCAACCAATAAGGAATTTTGTTGAAACCTGCCGACCATTCAATATCACGAACATTAGCTAAAAGCCTATTCGGCTATATTGTTCCAATTATCTCTCATGGGAGACTCTACATCATGGTTGGAGGAGCTAACTCCAGGTTCTATAACTTTATGGAATGAACCGAGGAATTTCTGGATCAGTTCTTTCCATCCTTAAAAATATTGCAATTACGTGATGAAAGCACAAACACCCAACGACTTCCAGGAGAGCCATTACATGAGGTGTGGTTAATATTCAAAAAGAAGGTGGTCATGCATCCTAATCATGGGTTACCAGATGGCGTGCTCTTGGAAAGCTTCTACCAATCACTTGAATCCATCAACAAGTCTGTGGAAAATAATTTAGCTAGTGGTTCACTCATGGATCAAACTTTTGGACTTGCAAAGACCCTCTTGGACAAAATTACCGAGATAAATTGAGCTTGGCATACAAGGGATACTGAGGTTCCCTCAAATGCTACCTCCAACCTAATGACAAATGAGATGAGGAGAAATGATGATGAAAGAGAGGAGACCTTGGAAAAGATGATGTCTCAAATGGAGTTGCTTGCTAAGCACGTGATGGGCTCCGAAACCAAAAGTGTGAATGCTATTGGAGCTTAACCAAACAACTCCTTTGAGGATAATGCTCCACATGCTATGTTCGATGAATAATGTCATTACATGTCGAACTAAGTGGCAGATTCTTTCCCGAGGTATCAAGGTGCCAACCAAGGCCCTTGGCATCCACAGGAGGGGAATAAGGTTGGAGAGGCTGAGAAGGTCAATAGAGTGACAGAGATGGCTAATGGAGAGATCATGATCATGAAAGAGAGGGTTATCGATAAAATTATCATAGCTCCAATCCATATGTACCCCCTCCTAAGTCTGATGAGGCTCTAATTCAAGAAAGTGTTAATGACCCTACTAGCTCAGAGATCAAGGAAATACTAGCATGTGTATTCAAAAGAGTAGAATCTACAGACAATAGGATTAAAGAGTTGAATGGTGAGGTGTCCAACCTAACTTAAGCAATGAGTTCCCATTTGTCATCGATCAAACATCTTGAGGCTCAAATGAATCATTTTTCATCTCAAATGAATCCTCGTATGAAAGGTACACTTCCTAGTGACACTCCTCAAAATCTAAAGAACAATAGCTATTGTATGGCAATTGTTACTAGAAGTGGAAAAATACTTGAGGGTGTGAGTGATACACCCAATGATGTTATTTGTAAAAATAAAAGTTGTGAGAAGTCAAAGGATGGGGTGAAGCTGAGTGCACCCATGTTAATTGAAAATGAAAACATAGTGGAGGACGGAAAGGTAGATGCTCCTTCTCATGTTGTGATAGATGATGAGGGAGTTAAGGAGGAACAAATTTCTAAAGGACCTATGACTAAGTATCCACCTCCCTATCCCCAATGGATAATGAAGAAGCAAGAGGACAATCAATTCAGAAAGTTTGTTTATTTCTTTAGTAAATTGTCCATGAACATTCCGTTGGTGGATGCTTTATTGCAAATGCCGAGGTACATCAAAGTTATGAAAGATTTACTAAAGAAGAAAAAGGTTGTTGTTTAGGGCACTTGGATGTGTCATATCATTGTTGTAAAATCATAAAAAGCAACATGGCTCTAAAGAGAGAAGACTCGGGGGGCTTTTACTATCCCATGCACCATTGGGGTGTATTTATTCAACAAAGCCTTGTGTGACATAGGGGCTAGCATCAACTTGATGCCCCTTGTGATTTTGAAGAAGTTGGGTTTGGGAGCTCCAAAGCCTAATCAAATGAGGTTACTAAGAGCTAATAGATCGATCAAGCATCCAGTGGGGATATGTAACTGTAACGACCCAAGCGTGGGCCCTAGATCGAGACACGGGACCTAGAGCCACAAATAACTCCAAGCTAACCCATGGCACATACATAGCATGAAGGAGAACATATCTAAAGCAGAAGTAGTTCATAGAACAAAACAAGCAGAAATATAAAATATATCATAAGGCATAATGGAAACAACAAGTCTACAATGCAGAGTCATCTAACATACTGTTTGAAAAGCCTCTAATTATAAGACGAGCTCATGGGACAACACTCACAACTAGCTCGCTAAGTCTAAAATTAATAATCCAAACATAACGTCAATAACTGATAAACGTCCTCGAAAAATGAGGATTCACTAAAACCTGAGATGGTGCTGGAATGAAGCGAGAGCGAGCTAACATCGGGGTTGAGACTGGTCAGCCGAACCTATATCATGAGAGAATATAGCATAGAATATGTGGTCATTAGATTGAATTTATTGAGTATGTAGATAAAATAAAACATGCTCGAAAATCAGTAAATCAAGGTCGAGAGTAAAGGCTAAAGTGAACCTGTAATATCCCGGAAGTGCTCAGGAATAATCCCGGGGAGAAAAAAAATAAAGTGTAGAAATTTGAGAAAATTGTTGTAGGACGAGCCATAGAATGACTTGTGGTAGAAAACCACGAGCTGTTTTATGTGGTTGTGGAGTGAAGCCAGGCCTGGTGGTAGGGTGGACCACGGGCGTCACAGTGACCCGTTGTAGGAAGGCACGGGGCGTTGTTAGTGGTCATGGGAAGGAAGAGGACCTGGGCAGTGGCTAAGACAGCTTAAAACCATGCTCCCTTGTTTGTAAGGATGACTAGTTCGTCGAACCGTGTGTTTAAATCAGAATCCGGTAAGTTCGGCAGTCTAGAGCACGGGCATATACCATGGGTCGTAGTATCTTCCCACGGTCCGTTAGATCAATCGTGGAATCATCCAGTGCAGGTTTTCTGCAATTTTAGTAATGGCATTTCTGTCATTTACTAGTCCTAAGGCTCTATACTACGATGTTTAGGACTCGTTTTGAAGGGTTTTAGTACCGGAAGACCTATTCTAAGTGTATAGTCCCCATGCATGCAAGGTTGAAGTGTTGAAGGAGGTGATTCAAGGCCAAAATTAAGGTTTCCTTTAGAATATGATCTTGGAAAATTGAAGGGTGATAGAATTCCTCATTTCAAGGTATGTAGGGTTTGAATGGGTGTCTCCCTTCCACACCCATGCCCAATTCCTATCAAATTGTGTTAAAATTATAAATGGTAAAGTATGGGGTTTTGATCAATTGCATGATTCTTATATCTCCATTCATGGATATGATTAGATTGAGTTGATATTGATGATTTGCAAAGCTTGGGAGAATTCTAACTTGTTTTCTCTTATAAAAATTGTTTCTCTAAAAATTTGAATCTAAAACGCCCATGGGTGAATAGTTCATAGAAGAGGTGATTGTGATAAGTGTGTGATGATGATGAAGTAAATAATGAAATCATGTTTCTAACCCTACCCATGATTGTATTGATGCTTTCAAAGTGAATTGAATGAATCCAAGTATGATAGAGCTCTGGGTGATGCCCACATGATGCTTTAAAGTAATGATTTTCCCCGACATAAGCTTACCACATGGTTTGAAGTGAATTTTTCCTCAACTCTTATTATAAATTGTAGCTTGTGGTATGTTTCGAAGTAAAGCCTCCTATATGCATGAAATCCTAATTGGGATGTGTGTCACTATAAGCTTTGTTGATAGATAATTTTAAGCTTCATTTACATATGATGTTGAGTCTATACATGATGTTATTATGAGATTTGTCAATAGACAATGTTGAGCTTCATTTCATATGATGTTGAGTTATGCATGATTTCATATCGAGCTTCGTCAATTGACGATGTTGAGCTTCGTTATCTACGATGTAGAGCACTGCATGATTTGGGTGAAGAGTCTAGCACCGAGCGGGTTAAGGGTCAATCACCCTATACCATAGAACTACGTGCCAATGTAGGTTGATACTATTATATTATTCGGATCTCCTTTGTGAGCTATCCCCATCCCAATTGGCCCTTCAGCTTTATCTTGATATCATGGTAGCGTCCTTATCCCTGGCAAGGTTTTGGACGGCTCTGCCCACTTGAGTTTAATAGTCGGTATCATGTAAGCTCTATTGTTGTATGTCGGTGAAGTGATGAGTCTCCCATTGTCCACCTGATTCAAATTTGCATATTCATTATTCACGATCATCATGTATGCATGGATGTTCTAAAAGTAAGGTTTGACTCAATGTTCAGCTTTTCTATAAATATTGCATCTCAGCTTTGGGTCATTCAAATTAGTGATATAATAAAGTTATGCATTGTCACATCATAAAGGGATTATGATTTCCAAAGAATGCATGTGAGCCCTCTCAGTTTTCTAAAAACTTATGTTATGAAATGATTTGTTTGAATGTTTTTACTTATTATAGTGATTTTACTTACCTTGCATACTCGGTACACTCCACGTACTGACCGCATACTTTCTATACTTTATCGTCTCATGATACGGGGTCCGAATCTCAGGCTCGTCTTCATCCCTAGTCCATCTCAGCTTGCGCTATCAGCTCATTATTGAGTCCTCATTTTCTGAGGGTTGTTGACAGACTTTTATGTTATCTTGAGTTTCGGTATTGTTCGGGTTAGTTGGATGTTGTCCAATCAACCCGTCAGATGTAGTAGAGGCTTTCAGACTAGTATCTAGTACTTAGCTCTTGTATACGTTCTGCATTCTGTGAGGTTATGTTATGGTTATGTTTCCTTTATGTTTTAATGATTATCTTTCCGCTTATTTGAATGAGATTAGTTGTGTGCATGAGCCATGGGTCGACTTGGGGTCCCTTGTCCCGTGTCTATGATCTGGGAGTTCGTTTGGGTCATGAAAAACTTGGTATCAGAGCCATAGTTTTGATGTGTCCTAGGGAGTCTGAAAGTCGTGTTAGGTAGAGTTTGTAAATCTGAAGCAAGGGAGGATAACAGTACTAGAGTATTCCCTTGAGTGCACCCGCCTATCGAAGTATGCTCCTGAGTTGGTGGCTAACCAGAGGGCGCGAGTGAGCAGGTTTGTGCATGGGATAGCATGTTTCTTGGATAAGGAATGTAGAATTGCTATGCTTCATCAGGACATAGAATTTCCTCAGATGGAGTTATAGGCCTAGCAGATAGAGGCGGCACATTCAAGAGAGAGAGAGAGGCCAAGAGGGTCAGGACTGATGATCACAGATTTCCTCAGCCTAGGTCAGGAGGTGGGCACCATCAATAGACCCACCCAAGATCATCCACGCCAGCTTCATCAGCTTTGAGTGTTCCATCTCGGCCTAGGCATGATCCGAGAGGGCAAGCATCAGGCTTGAGGGGTCAAAGTAGTAGGGCCACAGATTCAGGTGTTCCAGCTTGTCGTAGATGTGGCCGAGGGCATGCAGGCCAGTGCTTGGCAGGTTCGGGTGCGTGTTATGGGTGCGGGAAATTCGGACACACGGTTAAAGATTGTCCAACAGCTAGAGAGGATCAGGTTGGGGGTCGTGGCCCATCTTCTAGCTCAGCAGCCCCACCCCCTTGCTCAGCTCATTAGGGGGCATCTACTAGTATAGCTGTCGGTCAACACCAGAATAGATTCTTTGCCCTAGCATCCCGTCAAGAGTAGGAGGTCTCCCCAGACGTGGTTACTGTTACATTACGAGTCTTCCATATTGATGTTTATGCTCTGTTAAATCTAGGGGCCACCTTGTCCTTTGTGACACCTTATGTAGCCAGTAGCTTCGGAGTCAGTCCCAATGTCTTGTCAGAATCTTTTTCAGTTTCTACTCTTGTAGGTAACTCAGTTATAGCTAAACGGGTGTATAGAGATTGCCTAGTCTTGGTCCTCCATAGGTCACCTCAGCAGATCTGATAGAGTTATCCATGATCGATTTTAATGTTATTCTCGATATGGATTGTTAGTATGCTTGTTATGCTTCCATTAATTATAGGACCCGGTCAGTAGAGTTTAGATTTCTGGGTGAGCCAGTCTTAGAATGGAAAGGTAGTTCAGCTGTGCTTGTAGGTCGCTTCATTTCCTACCTCAAGGACAGAAAGATGATTTCTAAGGGTTGCATGTATCATTTGGTTAGGGTCAAGGATGTTGAGTCCGAGACCCCGACTATCCAGTCAGTCCCAATAGTGTGTGAGTATCCAGAGGTCTTTCCTAATGAATTGCCAGGTATTCCTCCCGAGTGGGAGATTGACTTCGGTATTGGCCTTCGTCCCGATACGCAACCTACCTATATTTATCCTCCCTACAGGATGGCTCCAGCCTAATTAAAAGAGTTGAAGGATCAATTAAAGGATTTACTTGATAAGGGCTTCATTAGATCGAGCCAGTCTCCATAAGGTGCACCAGTTTTATTTGTACAAAAGAAAGATGGTTCCCTTTGTATGTGCATTGATTATCGATAGTGGAACAAAGTCACTATCAAGAATAGGTACCCCTTGCCCAGGATTGATGATTTATTTGATTAGCTTCAAGGTGCTAAGTGTTTCTCGAAGATAGAACTCAGATCTAGGTATCATCAGCTCAGAGTTTGGGAGAGTGATATCCCGAAAAAGGCATTCCAATCACGGTATGATCATTACTAGTTTGTAGTTATGTCTTTTGGACTAACAAATTCTCCTACAGCTTTTATGGATCTAATTAATAGGGTGTTCAAGGAATATTTTTACATGTTCATGATTGCGTTCATTGATAACATCCTTATATAGTCTCGGAGAGAGGAGGAGCATGTCGCTCACCTAAGAGTAGTGCTTCATACACTTAAGGATTGCCAATTGTATGCAAAGTTTAGGAAGTGTGAGTTTTGGTTGGACTCCATAGCATTCTTGGGCCATGTGGTGTCTAGCGAAGGCATAAAAGTAGATTCGCAGAAAAATTGAGGCAGTGAAGAATTGGCCCAGACCGGTGAATCCTTCGGATATTCAGAGTTTCTTGGGTTTAGCTGGCTACTACTAGAGGTTTGTTGAGGGTTTCTGATCCATTGCAGCGCCTTTGAGTAAGTTTATGTAGAAGAAGGTGAAGTTTCAGTGGTCGGAGGCTTGTGAGAAAAGCTTCCAAGAGTTGAAGACTCGACTCACTTCAGCATCAATGTTGACCTTACACGAGGGTACTGATGGATTTGTTGTATATTGTGATGCTTCGAGAGTCGGACTTGGATGTGTGTTGATGCAGCGTGGGAAGGTAATAGCATATGCCCCGAGATAGCTGAAAGTTCATGAACAGAATTACAAAACCCATGATCTTGAGTTGGTCGCGGTGGTGTTTGCATTGAAGATATGGCGGCATTACTTGTATGGGGTCCACGTGGATGTATTTACAGATCAAAGAGCTTGCAATATATGTTCACACAGAAAGATCTAAATCTTCGGCAAAAGAGGTGGTTGGAGTTACTAAAGGACTACGACATGAGTGTCCTCTACCACCTAGGAAAGGCTAATGTGGTTGCGGATGCACTTAGTAGGCTCTCTATGGAAAGTGTGTCCCACGTGGATGAGGGAAGGAAGGAGTTGGTGAGGGATGTAAACCGACATGCAAGACTGGGAGTTAGATTGATCGACTTGACCGGCGGCAGCGTTGTTGTGTAGAATAACGCAGAATCGTCCTTGGTGGTTTACGTCAAGTCTAAGCAAGATGAGGATCCAATTTTGAGTAAGCTGAAGGAGGCGGTGCAGGGTCAAAAGGTGGAGGTTTTCTCCCAAGGGGGAGATGGTGTGTTACGATACCAGGTAAATGGTATGAGATATTCTATTCATCCAGGATCCACGAAGATGTATCGAGACTTGTGAGAAATCTATTTGTGGGATGGTATGAAGAAGGATATCCCAGAGTTCATAGCAAAATGTCCAAACTGTTAGTAAGTGAAAATCGAGCATTAGAGACCCGGAGGCGTACTTAAGGATATTACCATCCCCACTTGGAAGTGGGAAGATATCAATATGGAATTCATTATAGGCTTACCCTGGACTCGTAGGAAATATGACTCCATTTGGGTTATCGTGGACAGGTTGACTAAGGTGGCTCATTTTCTACTGGTCAAAACTATCGACTCAACAGAGGATTATGCCAAGTTATACATATGGGAGTTAGTTCGGTTGCATGGAGTGTCTTTGTCCATCATTTCAGATAGAGGTATCTAGTTTACCTCTCGGTTTTGGAGGTCTTTCCAGAAATGACTCAATACTTAACTCAAGCTCAACACAGCCTTTTATCTGCAAATGGATGGTCAAGCTGAGCGAACAATCTAGACTCTTGAGGACATGTTGAGGGTATGTGTTATGGATTTTAAAGATATTTGGGATGACCATTTGCCCTTGATCGAGTTTTCCTATAATAATAGTTACCACTCTAGTATCCAAATGGCACCGTTCGAGGCTCTTTACGGGCGAAGGTGTAGATCTCCCATCAGATGGTTTCAGGTTGGGGAGGCAGCTATGATAGGACCAGATTTGGTTCATGAGGCGATGGTGAAGGTTCAGTTGATAAGGGACCAATTGAAAATCGCTCAAAGTCATCAAAAATCGTATGCTGATGTGAGGAGAAGAGATTTGGAGTTTGATGTGGATGACTGGGTGTTTCTAAATGTATCTCCCATGAAGGGAGTCATGCGGTTTGGGAAGAAAGGGAAACTCAGTCCCCGCTATGTTGGTCCCTACTAGTTTGTGAGAAGAGTTGGTAAGGTGGCGTATGAGTTGGACTGCCCTCGGAGTTATCTTCTATTCATCCCATCTTCCATGTGTCGCTTTTGAAAAAGTGTTTGGATAATCCAACCCTGGTGGTCCCGGTAGACAACATTGGTGTAAAAGACATCCTCAGTTATGAAGAAATTCCCGTTGAAATCTTGGATCTTCACGATTGGAAGTTGAGGAACTAAGAAGTAGCTTCGGTTAAAGTATTGTGTAGAAATCAACATGATGAGGGATCTACGTGGGAAGCCGAAGCGGATATGATGGCTAGGTACCCACATTTGTTCTCTACCGGCTCAGTTTCAGCTTGAGGTATCAATTCTGCACTCAAACTCTAATTAGTTTTCATGTTTGAACTATGAGCGCAAGTTTCTTTTATGTATGTGGATGTGTGTATTATTGATGAATCTAGTTCAGCTATATTGTTTGAAATGAAGGTAGTCATTCCGTCAGTTTTCGGCTTAAATGATCAGTATTTGATTATGATAATTGCATGTTTCTATTTTTCTGATTGTTTCCTACATTCGAGGACAAATGTTCCCAAGGGGGAGATATTGTAATATCCCGGAAGTGCTTAGGAATAAAAATGGGGAGAAAAAATTCAAAGTGCAGAAATTTGGGAAAAATGTTATAGGACGAGCCACAGAACGACTCGTCGTAGCAAACCACGAGCCATTTTATGTGGTCGTAGTGTGAAACCAGGCCTGGTGGTAGGTTGGACCAGGGCATCACAATGACCCGTTTTGAGAAGGCACGGGCCATTATTAGTGGTCGTGGGAAGGAAGTGGACCTAGCCACTGGAAGTCTAGACCATGGGCGTATACCACGGGTCGTAGTATCTTCCCACGGTCTGTTGGTTCAGTCGTGGGATCATCCAGTGTAGGTTTTTCTGTGATTTTAGTAAGGGCATTTCTATCATTTCCTAGTCCTAAGGCTCTATACTACGATGTTTAGGGCTCGTTTTGAAGGGTTTTAGTAGGTGAAGACCTATTCTAAGTGCATACTCCCCATGCATGCAAAGTTGAAGGCTTGAAGGAGGTGATTCAAGGCTAAAATTCAAGGTTTCCTATACAATCTGATCTTGAGCAATTGAAGGGTGATAGAATTCCTCATTTCCAGGTATGTAGGGTTTTAATAGGTGTATTCCCTCCACACCCATGCCTAATTCCTATCAGATTGTGTTAAAATTATAAATGGTCTAGTATGGGGTTTTGATCAATTTCATGATTCTTATATCTCCATTCATGGGTATGATTAGATTGAGTTGATATTGATGATTTACAAAGCATGGGCGGATTCTAACTTGTTTTCTCTTATAATAATTGTTTTTCTTAAAATTTGAATCTAAAACGCCCATGGGTTAATAGTTCATAGAAGAGGTGATTGTGATACGTGTGTGATGATGATGAAATAAATAATGAAAGCATGTTTCTAACCCTACCCATGATTGTAATGATTCTTTCAAAGTGAATTGATTGAATCCAAGTATGATAGATCTTTGGGTGATGTCCACATGATGTTTTCAAGTAATGATTTTCCCCAACACAAGCTTACAACATGGTTTGAAGTGAATTTTTCTTCAAATCTTATTATAAGTTCTAGCTTGTGGTATGTTTCGAAGTAAAGCTTACTATATGCATGAAATCGTAATTGGGATATGTGTCACTATAAGCTTTGTCGATAGACAATGTTAAGCTTCATTTACATATGATGTTGAGTCTATGCATGATGTTATTATGAGTTTTGCCAATAGACAATGTTGATCTTCTTTTCATACGATGTTGAGTTATGCAAGATTTCATATTGAGCTTCGTCAATTGACGATTTTGAACTTTGTTATATACGATGTAGAGCACTGCATGTTTTGGGAGAAGAGTCTAGCACCGAGTGGGTTAAGGGTCAATCACCCTATACCCCAGAACTACGCGCCAACGTAGGTTTATACTATTATATTATTGGGACCTCCTTTGTGAGTTATCCCCAACCCGATTGGCCCTTCAGTTTGGTATTGATATCATGGTAGCATCCTTAGCCCTTACAAGGTTTTGGACGGCTCTGCCCACTTGAGTGTAATAGTCGGGACCACGTAAGCTCTATCGTGGTATGTTGGTTAAGTGACGAGTCTCCCATTGTCCACATGATTCAGATTTACATATTCATTATTCATGATCATCATGTATGCATGCATGTTCTAAAAGTAAGGTTTGACTCAATGTTCTGCTTTTCTATAAATATTGCATCTCAGCTTTGAGTCATTCGAATTAATGATGTTATAAAGTTATGCATTGTCACATCATGAAGGGATTATGATTTCGAAAGAATGCATGTGAGCCCTCTATGTTTTCTAAAAACTTATGTTATGAAATGATATGTTCGAATCTTTTTAATTATTAATGAGATTTTACTTACCTTGCATACTCTGTACATTCCAGGTACTGACCGCATAATTTCTATGTTTTATCGTCTCATGATACAAGGTCTGGATCTCAGGCTCGTTCTCATCCCTAGACCATATCAGCTTGCGCTATCAGCTCATTGGTGAGTCCTTATGTTCCGACGGCTGTTGACAGACTTTTATGTTATCTTGAGTTCGGTATTTTTCAGGTTAGTTGGGGATGTGGTCCCATCAACCCATCGGATGTAGTAGAGGCTTTCAGACTAGTATGCAGTACGCAGCTCTTGTATACGTTCTGTATTCTGTGAGGTTATACTATGGTTACGTTTCTCTATGTTTTTATGATTATCTTTCCTCTTATTTGAATGAGATTTGTTGTGTGCATGAGCCATGGGTTAACTTGGGGTCCCTCGGGGTCCCTTGTCCCTTGTCTATGATCTGAGCCTTTGTTCGGGTTGTGACAGAACATGAGGATAGAGCACATGCTAAAATATAATTGTACAATAGTCATAAGCATGAGTTATCCATCATAAGCTGAAGTGTAATGACCCAAGGTTTAGAAATAGAAATAATATAGTGTATGATACTTGAAATCATAAATAAAAGCTCATAAATTAGTTGTGGGTCAACTACGCTATAAAATATTGTATCATAAGTCACAAACATGAGTAATTTAAAACATGAGGAACAAGGGAGACTCGTCATAAATGACACCATCATGATAGAGCTTATATGATACCCCAACTATCTCGCTCAAGTTGGCAGAACCGTACCAAGCGTGCCAAGGAAAGGAATTATTAAGGCGTGATAGCACATGTGAATCCCCACAGGGTTTGAACATGAATATATATCTACGGTGGCATGTAGTTAGGAGACTCAGGATTTGGCTAAAAGCCTAGCCTACTCGATGCTAGATACTACTCTCGAAACATGCACATGGCTCACAATCATCATCGTAAAAACAAACTTGATCTTGCATGGACTTGATTAAACCATGAAATCATAATCATTCTTGGCATACATGAAATTTTCATGAGAATAATGCCATTAAGTTGGCCATGATATATATCTTGAGTGTCATGAACACCATACATGCTTGAATAATTAGTCATAATTGGAATCATAGGTTCATAAGCTTGAAATTTATAAAATCATGCATCATTGGGCAAAATCACCATAAACTTGAAAGTATAGATCCATGAGAGATTCTAGTAGATAATAAGTAATCATAATCATAAGTCATGAATTTAATCATAAGAAACTTGAATTCATAAGAGATCATAAGAGATTTTATCAAAATTGGGTGCAATAAATCATGCTTGGAGACTTTAAATCATGAGATAGGGATGAAATTGGGAATGAGGGTAGAAGGATTTCCCCTATTCATAACCCTACATACCCGGACTTGATGAATCCCTAGCTTGACTCGAAGACCCAAGAGAAAATTGAATGGATTTGACGAAGAACCCTAATCTTTCTTGAGAGGATTTGATCTTTCAATTGAGGTGTTAGGAGTAGAATAAGAATTTAGGCTTAGCAAAACCCCTTAATACACCCCTTAAAGAATCCAAAACAAAAATTCACTTAGGAGTTAAAAGCTTAGGAAGTTGTAAACATACCCTTGAGACTTTACATTTAAAATTGTCCCGTCTAGTTCTACGACTTGTCCTATGACTTGTAAGACCTTACCAGGACTCGTACTGAGTCTTTTTGTTTTAGTTCCTACCCTTGATCATTTTCTGAACTTTCTGCCATGGGCACTTACCATGATTCATACCACTGTACCACGGGTTGTGCCAAGGCCTGTGGTTCCTCACCTCATCTCAAATCACTGCTCTAAATCTCTTCCTACAACCCTCTGGTACTATTTGTACCATCCAAGTATGAATCCTAACCACCAATCATACCTACCTCATCAAGGGCCTCATAGTTGTTGAGCCTTACACCACGAGTCCTGATACGGGTCGTACTAGGCACCTATGACTCATACTGAGACCATCCTGAGGCAATTTTCCAACCCTCGAATCTAGCCTTAGGAACTTTTGGAATGTTACATTATCTCCCCCTTGGGAACATTCACCCACAAATGGAGACTAAATGAGCTGGGAAGATAGGGAAAGAGCTGCAATCCCAAAACTGAAGTTTTAGATTGAAAAACTAACAAGGTGACTAACTCGGGACTGAGATACTTGATGAAACTAAATTCATGAATCATACATGCATACTATGACATAAAAGGAATTGAAAGACATGGACTTGACAGGAAACTGAATAGAGTACTTGATAATGCTCAAAGTACATACCTCATTTTTAGAAGCTATAAGCAATCATTCTATCAAAAAAAATATTCCCAACGGATGTCGAAGTTGAATCCCACAGAGAATTGATTCGATAATCCAAGAGTTATAAAATAATTTATACTAGAACGCATCATTGTTCAACATTTGAAAAGTAAATAGGGGGGAAAAAGGAAAACACTATTGAATTCTGATTTGAAACTAAGCGGGGGAATTCCAATTATTGCATTCTCAAGTGAATTAGCTGGGGATGTAATATGCACGATTTAACAACTAGCATGGGCTACTTCATTGCATTAAATTCAAATTCAACTTAGATAGCCATGGATAAATCACATTCTCTTATTTCTCAACCATAAGAATATTTATGCCTTGGGTTTTCTCCAATCCTAAGGCCAAATTCAACTATCAACCACAAAAGTTTGAGGAAGGAATAAGATATCTCTAGCCTTGACCTTTAATTTAGTGAAGATGTGGGTTTTGACTATCTCTAGCTCAATCCCACACACCAACACTCCAATTTTACACTATCATCTTCTCACCCAATTCTCACCTTTCTCTCTCAAGCAAAAGCAAGAAAAGTAAAGCAAAATTCATGTTTGCAACCATCAATTTTTACAATTAAAACTTGGGAGAAGATAATAGATCTATGTTACAATAAGAATTTAAGATCAAATCATCAATACCCATTCATACATTCATACCCACCATGCATACACCCCTAACTAGCAAATTAGATCTTTATATTTAGAGAGAGAGAGAGAGAGAGAGAGAGAGAACATAGCTAAATAACTTTTCTCAACATTCACAATATGGGTTCATCCAATTGCTTCACAGGGTTTGCAAAAATGGTGGAATTCCCCTACGAAGGGGATTCCTCAAAAAGTGGAACTTTCTATTAAATGTTGAAAGAAATCTACAGTTTCTATTTTTCTTTCAATGAAAAGATGATGAATGAATGAATGGTGTACAATGGGGATTATAAATATGTGTACTTTTGTGTGTCCAACCTTCCAAAAGTTCCTTTGGTTGCTTCTAGGCACTTAGGGACCCTTTCCGGATGCTTTTACCCTTCTAAATATGGCTTCACATGTGAAGCACCGACGTTTTTCCGGTGCCAATCTGCGGAGTACCGGCTGTTCACCAAATGAAAGACAGTTGACTGACAATCACCACTGGTAGTACACCGCTTCCTAACCACGAAATGCCTGTGAGTAGCCGGTCTGAAGCAATGGCTGGTAGAGAATAAATGTGAAAACTAAATAGAGTTTTAGTGCAAAGACTGATACCTAAAGATGGAACTGAGCTGGTAGAGAATAAATGTGGGTATCTAGCCATCATGTCCGCTTTGGCTTCCTATGTAGCTCCTTCAACGTGTTGATTCCTCCATAAAACTTTAACTGAAGCTACTTCCTTGTTCCTTAGCCTTCAAACCTGACGATCCAGTATTTCCACTGGAACCTCCTCATAACAAAGGCTGTCTTTCAGACCAACACTGTCCACCGGAACAACTGGAGCTGGATCACTGAAACACTTCTTTAAAAGCGACACATGGAAAACAGGATGCACAGAAGCTAATTATGAGGGCAACTCCAATTCATATGCCACCTTTCCAACTCGTTTTACAATACGGTAAGGGCCAATATAACGAGGGCTGAGTTTTCCTTTCTTTCCAAACTGCATCACTGCCTTCATGGGAGATACCTTAAAAAACACCCAATCATCCACCTCGAATTGTAATTCTCTCCTTCTCACATCAGCATAAGACTTTTGGAGACTTTGAGCTATTTTTAACCTGTCCCGTATGAGTTGAACCTTCTCCATAGCCTCATGAACCAAATCTGGTTCTACCATCGCAACTTCACCAACTTTGAAGCAACCAATGGGCGATCTAAATCTCCGCCAATAGAGAGCCTCAAACTTAGCCATTTGAATACTGGAATGGTAGGTATTAATGTATGCAAACTCGATAAGAGGAAAATGATCATCCCAACTACCTTTGAAGTCAATCGCCCATGCTCTCAGCATGTCCACAAGAGTATGAATTGTCCGCTCGGCTTGACCATCCGTTTGCGGGTGAAATGCTGCGCTAAGCTTAACCTAAGTACCAATTCCTTTTTTAAACGACCTCCAAAACTGAGAGGTAAATTGAGTACCTCTGTCAGATATAATGGAAAAGGGCACTCCATGCAATCAAAAGATCTCTCAGATGTATAGTTTGGCATAATCCTCTGTCGAATATGTGGTTTTAACCGGTAAAAAATGAGCGGCCTTGGTCAACCTGTCTACCACAACCCAAATGAAGTCATATTGTTGACGAGTGCAAGGCGACCCTGTGATGAAGTACATGTTGATTTCTTCCCATTTCCAATTAGGAATACTGATATCCTAAAGCACACCTCCCAATCTCTGATGCTCGACCTTCACTTGCTGACAGTTCGGACACTTAGCTACAAATTTTGCTATATCCTTCTTCATGCCATTCCACCAATAGACTTTTCGTAAGTCACGGTACATCTTGGTGGCACCTGGACCGACAGAATACCTGGATCCATGAGCCTCATGGAATATTCGGTTCCTCAAATCATCAACATCCGAAACACATAAGTGACCCTGGTACCGAAGCACACCATCTCTCCCTTTGGAGAAGACCTCTATCTTCTGATTATAAATGGCATCCTTTAACTTTACAAAAATCGGGTCCTCATCTTTCCTAGCTTTTACATCAGTCATCAAAGCTGATTTTGATCCGTTCTAAACAATAACACCTCCATCGGTCGAGTCAACAAACTGAACTCCCAACCATGCGAGTCGGTGCACATCCTTCACCAGCTCCTTCTTTCCCTCACCCACTTGGGACACACTCTCTATAGAGAGTCTACTAAGTGCGTCTTCCACTACATGGCCTTACCCGAATTGTAAAGGACACTCATATCATAGTCCTTGAGCAGCTCCAACGACCTTCTTTGCCGAAGATTAAGATCCTTTTGGGTAAACACATATTGTAAACTCTTATGGTCCGTAAACACATCCACGTGGACCCCGTACAAATAATGTTTCCATATCTTCAAGGTGAATACCACTGCCGCCAACTCAAGATCATGGGTCAGGTAATTCTTCTCATGAACCTTTAGTTGTCTGGAGGCATATGCTATAACTTTTTCGTGCTGCATAAATACACACCCAAGTCCTATCCTTGAAGAATCACAATACACCACGAACCCATCGGTACCCTCGGGTAGGGTTAATACCAGTGCTGAGGTAAGTCGAGCCTTCAACTCCTGAAAACTCCTCTCACAAGCCTCCGACCATTGGAATTTCACCTTCTTTTGGGTCAATTTGGTCAAGGGTGCTGCAATAGACGAGAAACCTTCAACAAACCTTCGATAGTAGCCGGCTAAACCCACAAAGCTCTGAATATCTGAAGGATTCACCACTCTAGGACAATTCTTCACAGCTTCTATTTTCTGAGAGTCCACCTTTATGCCTTCGCTTGATACCACATGGCCCAAAAATGCCACTGAGCTCAACCAAAACACACACGTGCTGAATTTGGCATATAATTGGCAATCCTTGAGAGTCTGTAGCACTACTCTGAAATGAGTGGCATGCTCCTTCTCGCTCCAAGAGTATATCAGGATGTCATCAGTAAACACAATCACGAACATATCCAAGTATGGCTTGAACACCCTGTTCATCAAGTCCATAAAAGCGGCAGGAGAATTTGTTAGTCCAAAAGACATAACTACAAATTTATAATGACCATACCACATCCTGAAGGTTGTCTTCGGGATATCGCCCTCCCGAACCCTGAGTTGATGGTACCCTAATATGAGATCTATCTTTGAGAAGCACTTGGAACCCTAAAGTTGGTCAAATAAATCATCAATCCTGGGTATAGGATACCTGTTCTTGATGGTAACCTTGTTCAATTTCGATAAACAATGCACATGGAAGGGAACCATCTTTCTTTAGGACAAAGAGAACTGGTGCAACCGATGGGGACTTGCTCTGTCTAATGAAACCCTTATCTAACAGGTCCTTCAACTTCTCCTTCAACTCCTTTAGCTCGGCTTAAGCCATTCAGTAGGGAGGAATAGGTATAGGTTGTCTATCAGGAAGAAGGTCAATACAAAAATCAATCTCCCACTCAGGAGGGATTCCCAGTAGATCATCAGGAAAGACCTCTGGATACTCACATACTACTTGGACAGACTGGATAGTTAGGGTCTTAGATGTCACATCCTTAACCCTAAATATATGCTACACATAATCTTTGGAGATCATCTTTTTGGTCTTAAGGTAGGAAATGAAATGACCTACCAGCATAGCTGAACTACCCTTCCACTCTAAGACTGGCTCTCACGAAAATCTGAACTCTACTGCCTGGGTCCTACAATAGACTGAGGCATAACATACAAATAGCCAATCCATGCTGAGGATAACATCAAAATCGGTTATGGATAACTCTATCAAATATATTGAGGTGATTTTCTTAAGGACTAAGACTGAGCAACTTCTATACACCCATCTAGCTACAACTAAATCACCTACTAGAGTAGAGACTGAGAAAGGTACGACAAGACTTCGAGACTGACTCCGAAGCTATCGGCCACATAGGTGTCAAAAAAGACAAGGTAGCCCTCAGATCTAACAAAGCATAAACATCAAGATGTAAGAATTGTAACATACCAGTGACTACATCCGGGGATACCTCCTGCTCCTAGCAGGATGCTAATGCATATAATCTATTTAGCGTTGACCGCCACCTGTGCTGGTGGATGCCCCCCTGATATGCTAAGTGTGTGGGTGGGGCTGCTGAATTAGAATCTGGGCCTCGGCCCCCCATCATATCCTATCTCACTGTCGGGCAATCTCTAAGCATGTAACTGGGCTTACCACACCCAAAGCAAGCACCTGAACCTGCCAAGAATTGGCGTGTGTGCCCTCGACCACATTTGCGGCAAGATGGGATACTAAAATCAGCGGGTCTAATTCTCTAACACCTCCAGCCTGATGCTTGCCCCCCTCTAATCATGCCTAGTCCTGGATGGCACACTCAATGCTAAAGATGCTGGGGGCTAAAGATCTCTGTTTGGTCTTCTGTCGGTGCCCACCACCTGACCTCAGCTATGAGAATCTGTGACTATCAGTCATGGCCTTCTTGGTCTCCTCTCTGTCATATGCGCCACCTCCCTCTGTTGGGCATACAAAACTATCCGAGGGAAATCCATATCCTAGTGGAGCATAGCGGCCCTACAATCTTTATCCAAATAGCTCGCCACGCCATGAATAAACTTGCTCACCAGCGCCTTCTGATCAACCACTAACTTCGAGGTGTACTTTTATAGGCGAGTGAACTCAAGGGCATACTCCTGCACCGTCATTCTCCCTTGCTTTAGATTCACAAACTCGCTGCCTTTAGCTCCCACATCTCACGAGAGAAGAACCGATCTAACAGCGCAACATTGAACCAAGTAACAGGACCCGCTTCGGCGACCCTACTATCTTTCTATTGTTGAAACCAAATATGTGCGACCCCTTTCAATTGCTATGAGGTTAACTCTTCACATTCAACCACATTCACCCCCATGACCTGGGTGATCTTCACAATCTCATCAATGAACTCATGCGGATCCTCATCTACTTTTGACCCGAGGAACTCTGGCAAGTTCATTCTCAAGAAATCCCTCACTTGAGCCGCCGCCGCTTTGCCATTTTGCAGGACATGCGCAACTGCCTGCTGATTGACCTAAGCAGTCAAGGCCTATGCGAGCATCTGAATAGCTGCCCTAAATTCAGCATGGGCAATCGGCTTCGGTACATGGTGCTCCTGGACTGGTGGGGCCTGCGGGTGCTCATTTCAGTTTCCATCCTCGTGGTAGTCTCCATGCCCATTCCTTCTACCATTTACTCTTCGGGGAGCCATGATTTTGCAATCGCGAATAGAACGAATTAGAAGGATAGGGAGATATTTTGTCAGCCGACATAGATCATAAAAAAAGGAACATTTCCTAAATGTTTCATAGCCTCTTCGTCATAAGTGTGGTGCATTTCACACCCATGAAAAAGACTCTACTTAACGTGGCTTTCAGACACCCTAGGACACTTCAAATCTATTATTGTGATACCAAGTTTGTCACGACCTGAATAGAGGCCCGGATCGAGACACAGGACAAGGAGCCCCGAGAGACTCCAAGTCGGCCCATGGCATGATCATACATCTAACTAAATATCAATAAAGTAGAATACATAGCATAACAAGATAGCGGAATCAAAAACATGACATAACATGGAAAGCAAAACGTACTACATTTATAACAATTGAATACCACATTTAGTCTGAAAGCCTTTAACATGCCAGATGGGTTGATGGAACAAAACCCCCAACTAACCCGGCAAGTCTAGAAAAGCGAACATGAAAAGATAACTAATATCAAACTGGTACTCAAAGAATGAGAACTTACCAAGATCTGGATGCAAATCCCCGAAACAATCTAATGATAGTGCTGAGGCTGAAGATCAGAGCCTGTATAATACGATACAACATAGAGTATGTGGTCAGTATGTGAAATGTACCGAGTATGCAAGATAAGTAAAACCTCTTAGAAAAGTAAAATCATTGAAAACATGCATAATATAAACATAAACAATCTAAGAGTCGGAGAGCAGGGCTTGCATGAATCATGCATTCTTTTTGAAAACATGATTTCAACATAACATAACATCATAACTGAATCGATTGACCCAAGGCTGAAATCTGATAATCATACATAAAACTGAACATTGAGTCAAACCTTCTTTAGAACATATATAGACATGTATATCATGAATGATAAATATGCATGACTGAAATCATGAGGAACAATGGGAGACTTGTCTTTTAACCGACACCACAATAGAGCTTATATAGTCCCAACTATCACACTCATGTGGGTAGAGCCGTCCAAAGCCTTTCCAGGGCTAAGGACGATACCATGATATCTATCAAGCTTGTGGCCCAATAGGGCAGGGGATAGCTCACAAGGGAGGTCCCGAAGTAATATATATATATAGAAGTATAAACTTACGTTGGCGCGTAATTTTGAGGCATAGGGTGATCGACCCTTAGCTTACTCAGTGCTAGACACTACACCCAAAACATGCATATGCTATCCATCTTTTTTAAACGAAGCCTTCCATCGTTAATTGAGGAAGCTCAATAATCAATACAGCTCAAATCGGAAATCATGCATATGAGAAGCTTTATCTCAAACCATACCACAAGCTAAAAGATAATTGGGAGTCTTCGCTCCAAAACCATTTGGTAAGCTTAATTTGGAAAAATCATGAATCATACTTGAACATGTGGGCATTGTCCAATACCTTAACATGCTTGAAAATACTCAATTCACATTAAAAACATGATTATAAATATGGGTAGCTTGAAAATATGCCTTTCATCATCATATCTCGTTATAATCACACATTCACCACAATTCTCATCTTTCATAAACTTTCCATAATTGGTCATTTTGATTTAATAACTTAGAACATGATTTTACATTGAAAATTACGTAAAACTTTCCCATGAATCATAATTCAATAGTAGCAACATATTAAAATCATACCCATGTCGAGAATTAGGAAATTCATGCATTGGGTTAAAACCCCATAGATTAGACACATGAAATTCAAGATATAGTGAGGGATTGGGCATGGGTGTGAAAGGAGTCACCCACTCATAATCATACATACCTGGGAAAGATCAAATTTCACCACTCCTTGAAAGCCCAATGGAAAATTGAAGGAAAACATGAAGAAGAACAAGCTTGGTAACCTCACTAATTTTCTAACTTTGCATGAATGGATATGGAAAAGCCTAGGATAGGTTTTAACCTCATAAAATACTGCATGTCGAGCCTTAAACGATGTAGTTTAGGACCCTATGACTTAGGAATAACGATAATGCCCTTAATGAAATTCTTGAAATTTTTGCACTGGAAGTGACAATGACCATCCCAATGAGTCGTTCTTTGATACTTTGACCCGTAGTATCCATCCTTCGTCTACATTGTCTGGATTAACGTCCTCAGGTTCGATCCCACGACTCGACAGGACAAGTTGTTGTACATTACGACAGTCTGTTACATCATCCGTTGTTTCTCCCTTGACATCCTACACCAAGCTTTCCCATGAGCCACACCACGACTCGTTCCTCATTCCAAGGAGCTATGGTTTCCCTCCATTACATCGACTGGAGATTTTAATACTCCTTGCTACGACTACACCAAGACCTCTTGCTCCTTAAAACAGGCCATACATCAACCCCCTTAGGCCGAGGACTAGTCCCACCACTACTTCAAACAACGACTCGTGGTAACAAATAATGGATCATTGGTTAACCCATTACTTCCAATTGCCACCCAGCCAGACCTCACCACGGATGTTTCCCATGGGTCGTTGGTTGGACCAACGATTCGTTAGGCGACCCATTCAATGGGATTTTTCCCAGATTCCTATCAGTTGAAATAAGTCGCGTATATATGGTTTTGCCAGTGGAGAGACAGTCGGGGAATTTATGAGTGTGTTCCTTGACATATTTTTCCCTAGGGAGTTGAGGGAGGCAAAGGCTGCAGAATTCATCAACTTGAGACAGAACGACATGGCTGTCCAGGAGTACGCGTTCGAGTTTACTAGGTTATCCATGTATGCACGGAGATGGTAGCGACTAGAGGGCTCGGGTAACCAGGTTCGTGAACGGAGTGTCAGACTCATTGGTTAAAGAGTGCAGGACTGCCATGTTGCACAGGGATATAGGTTTTCCACGTTTGGTGATAGTCACTCAATAAATGGAAATGAAACAGGTGAATGAAAGTGAGAGAGAGGCCAAGAGGGCCAAGATAGGATATTTAGAGTTTTCCCCATAGAGGATTAGTGGTGGACACCACTCACATTCCCAGCAGAAGTCATCAGCCCCAGAGCTTTCAACAGTCAGTGCTCCGTACAAACCCAGGGTAAAGAAGATTACGTATCTGTTGTGTACCAGCTGTGGGAAGCACTACTTAGGAGAATGCATGGATGGATCAGATGTTTGTTTTTGGTGTGGCAAATTGGACCATAAGCTCCGAGATTACGTAGTGGCTAAGCGAGGTGAGAGTAGGACCTCAGCCACCTCTTTAGTAGCTCCGATAGCTCGTCCATTTCAGTAGGGTGCATCATCTAGCCTGGGTGGTAGACATCGTCAAAACTATTCCTACGCCATAGCAGCACACCAGGATAAGGGCAAGTCACCACTAGTGATTTCATGACCCGAACGTAGACCCGGATCGTAACATGGGACAAGGAATCCCGAGAGGCCCCAAGTCGACCCATGGCATAAGCCTACATCTAACTTCATTCATTATAAGCATAATACTATCACAAGGAATAGCGAAAACGTATACATAATCATTACATATCGTAACGTAAGGAAATACCTAGACATACACGCAAGTTGAGTACTATATACTGTCTGAAAGCTTCTACTACATACAATGGGTTGATGGGACAACACCCCTTACTAACCCGAACAAGTACTGAAACATAAAAATAGCATGAATATCTGTCAAACAACCCTTTTAACATGAGGACTCACCAATAAGACGAAAGTGCACTCTAATTTGATCTAAATATGAGGATAAGCCTGAGAGGCGGAACCTGTATCGTAAGATGATACAACATAGAAAGTATGTTGTCAGTACGTGGAATGTACAGAGTATGCAAGGTAAGTAAAACGGACATTTAAAACATGTAAAATCTCATAAAATAGCATAAGAGTAGGACGTCATGCTCATATCATAAATAACATATCATAGGGCTCAAGGTTTTTCAAAGCATTCGTAATACAGTTGAAATCATGCTCATGAGAGGAAATCCGCATTGAAGATAACTTGAGCCAATATACATAATCATATACAAGCATAAATCATGAGGAACAGTGGGAGATTCTCTTAATCGACATACCCCATATGAGCACACATGAAGCCCAACTTGTGACCCTAGTCGGGGACTATGAAAGTGCGATATCATCATGAAAAGGGCCATTTAGGCTAGGGACAGTCGCAAAGGAGGTCCCAACATACCTACGATGACACATAGTTTATGAGATCCAGGGTAGAACCTAAGTAAATAGTAGTAAATAGTAAGACTCAAATTACTGTACAAATAGTAAGAGTCAAATATTGTACAAACAGTAAAGGTCGTATAGTAAAGGTCATATGTAAACAGTAAGACCATTTATAAATTCTATAAATTCAGAGGATCCTCACAATTGAGGATATCCGCACACAAAAACATATATCTTCTCTCTAAATTCCGCAACCCCCCAAATTGGTATCAGAGCTAGCACATAAAATAAAACAAACTACCCAGAAAATATCAAGCTATGGAGAAAACTAGCAACGATGCAGATCTACAAAATAAGGTATATAAATTCATAAATATGAATAGCTAAACTTTTATATTCCTTATAATCTCCTAAGTATTATGTGAAATTATCTTCTTATTATACCGTTATAATGAATAAATCTTGATTAAGTTTGCTATGTACGAGGTCAGTAAGCTGAGAATAAGTAAGCTCAGACTATGCCATCCTAAGGTAGAAACCGGTGAGGCCAAGAGAGCCGTTTTAGGGGAGTACACAAAGTTGAGGCAATGTTAGGGTAACTGATCAAAGCTGAAAACGCATAGTAGTGACCGAAAAAGACTATTCAAAATAACGTTATAATAATCGAATAATTTCTAATAATACCTGAAGAGATTAGAGGGAATATTATGTTTAGAAAACATTCAAAAAATGAATTTGTACCTACTAGATAAAGATCATGGATGTAAAATACTTATCCTATATATACTCAGAACCCTTGATTTAGATATTATAGATCTATATGAACTAAGTATAAATTCAGATTAATAATGATAAACTATGAATATATGGAATATTGGTTAAAAACTATGGAAAATATAAGGCTATTAGTAATTTTGTTAGAAACTAATATAAGTTATTACATGAGAGAAAGAAATCTAGAACATTTAGAATATGCACTAGAAAACATAAAAGAAATACAAAGGATAGAGCCATTAAAAAATAAATATTACAATAAAATGTTTACACAAGACCCCGATAACAAATAATGGATAACAAAAAACTACATAAACCAAAGAAAGGACATATTCACAAAAAAGTCAAAGAATTAAAATAGCAATTAAAAATACTATATCCCGAATATAAGCAATTAAGCTCAAGCAAAACAGATGATATTAGACTTGAATACTTAATAGATCTAATTTCAAAAACAGAAGATAATTATATAAAATATCTAAAAAAGAAAACATGAAAGACAATATCAATAACAATGAAGAGTACAAACAACAACTACTTAATAAAATAAATGAAGTAATAAATGAAATCAAATTTAGAAAAAAGAGACTAAACTATAACATAGTTGTAGGAGTATGTAAAACATCAATTAAAGCACAAAGAAAAGAAATATTTTATTTGGAAGGACAACTACAAAGCCTAGAATATAAATTACAACACGAATTACCATGAATAAAGAAGAATATGCCCTAGAAGAAGAAGAATATATGAGTCAAAAAGGACTAGAAATAAAAATTATACACTCAAGTTTAGGAAGAAGATTTAAAAAAATAGGAAATCAATTATATTTAATGTTAGAAAAAGAATCGGCAAAACTAGAAGATAGCTTAACAGCAATGGTAAGAATTAATAAAGAAAATGAAGAGATAGATAGGAAAAAAGAAATAGAAAAAATTAAAAAAACAGGCCCAAATAGAAGTACAACAGATTAAAGAAGAAAAAAATACGAGAATCCAACAATTAGAAAAAGAATTGGAAAAACTTAAACAATTGTATGAAGAAAAATTAAAAGCTAGAGAAAAACAAAGTGAAGAATTAAAACTCACAGAAGAAATAGAAAAATTTAAAACATTACTAGAAGAAACAAGTACATTAGAAGACCAACCTAGAGTAGGAATAGATGAAATAAATGAACAAAATAATGAAAATTCATAAGCAGATCTAGATCAATATTCAGAAACTTCAGAAACATATACTAACCTAATAGAAAAAGAAAATAATATAGAAATTAATGTGGAAGATGTAGATGAAAAACCTAGTACGTCAGGAACTAAAAGCCCAAAAAGATTAGATACTAGCCCAATTTATTATACCTACGAAAGGGAAAATAGAAGTAAAACATTATGGGATAAAAGATTGAATAGAAACTGGACACCTAGACAAAACATAGAACAATATAACTTCTTAGATCTAGATTGTGTAGCAGATACAAATAAAACAATCCAATTATGGATAGGATATATTTCAAAACAACTAATAGATAATAAAATATTAATAGCAGATTCCCCTGGATATATAGAAAGAACACTTATAGGAACAACAAAAATATGGTTACAAAACTTATCAGCAGAAAGTTTAGAAACACTAAGAAATAATAAGAAACCCAATAATGAAGCAGCAACAACATCTATAGATATATTAAACAAACATGAAATGGCAATAAGAAATGAATTTAGTAGCATGACGAATGAAATAGATGAACGACAAAAAGATAAGGAACTAAATAGGAATCTAATAAATAAATTAAGTATATGTAAAATGAGTTATATAGATGAATATACATGTGCATTTAAAGAATATTACTATAAAGGATTATATATTTATGAAGAAAGCAGAGAAATAAGAAAATTATATTACACAAAATTACCAGAACCATTTAGTTCAAAAATAACTAAAGAATGGCAAGAATCAGGATTAATAGATACACTAGGAGCTAGAATAAAATTCTTACAAAAATGGTTTACAGAATTATGTGAAAAACACAAGGAAGACATGAAAATGGAAAAAATCTTAATAAAAAACTTAGCATGTTGTACAACAAAAACAACACCACAATTTGGATGTACAAACAAATATAAATACAAGAAAAGAATCAAAAAATACAGACCATTTAGGACAAAATACAAGTATAAGAAACCAAGAAAAAGATATTATATAAAAAATCACAAACAAAAAAAGACCTCATAGGACTAAGAAAAATATAACTGAATGTAAATGCTACAACTGTGGCAAAATAGGACATTTGGCTAGAGATTGTAAAATACCTAGAAATCTAACTAAAAAACAAATATCAGAAGTAATAATAGGAAATAATAAATACAAACAACTAGAATATATAGACTACGAATTAAACGATGACGATAGCATATATGAATTAACAGAATATGAAAAAACAGAAAGTGAAAATGAGATAAAAGAATACAAGACAGATAACGACTGAGAAAGATATAAGAATAATAAGTAAGGAAGAATACTAGACAGTGAATGTAAAGAACAAAAGATAATATTTGACAACAATATGTTTGAACAAATAAAAGGAAAAGAATTAGATTTAAGCATAGATAAAATACTAGAAGTACCCAAATTAAGAAATTTCTTTAAAATAAAACAAGAAGAATACTATGTAGTAAGCCAAAAAGAACACATAATAGACTGAAAATATACTCAAGGAAAAGCTAAAATACCCATAATAAATAAAAAGATAATAAATAAAGAAATCCAAGAAATAAAGGCTAAGAATCCAATAAAATACGTACACCTAGGAGGAACAGAAATACTAATAAAAGCATGTTTCAGAGAAGGAATAGATACACCAATAGAAATATATTTAGCAGATGATAGAATAATTCACCCTATAGAGAAAAGTATAATAAGTGCAGTTAAAGGAAATCTAATATACCAAAAATTTAAATTTATAATAAGTGCAAATTATTCAGTAGCCTTGGACGATAAAAATATAGATAAATCATTAGTATTATACTGGAAAATGTCAGGAATAGAATTAACACCAGGCAGTAAAGTATTTACAGCTAGATGTAAAAATTTATATGTACTAACAACAAAACATAAAATAATGGCTAGAAATAAGATTCAAAGAATTAAGATAGATATTGAAGAAGATTTAGAAATAGTAAAAGAAAGACTAAGTACATCAAAGAGAATAAATTATGATACACCATCATCATCAAGAAGTAGTACCTCAAGAAGGATAGACTATGAATTACAACCAAAATTATTAGAACAAAAAATAAACGAAATACAACCTTACCAATATTACATAACAGGAATACTAAATTAACGAAAGTATTTAATAATAATAGACACAGGACAAATTGAAAACTATATTACAAGAGAATTAGTAAAAGAAGAAGAAATCAATAAAAATGAAAATATAAATACAGAATTACGTAGAATACTGACAAATATAGAATACAGTACAGAACAAGAATTAATTATTGGAGGAGTACCAATAAAAATAAAATTCAAAATATATCAAGGAAAAGATAATATTACTTTAGGAATAAGATGGCTAGAAACAGTAAAACCTTATAATTTAGATGAAAAACAACTAATAATACATTATAAGAATAAGAAGATAATTATTAAAAGAACTTTGATATAAAATAATGCCAAAAATCTATATATTAACAAAAATTATAGCAGAAGGATATTATAATAGATACTACACACCTATGATAGATACAGGAGCAGAAGCAAATATGTGTAAATATAACTGTTTACCAGATAATAAATGAAAAAAATTAAAAACACCATTAATAGTTACCGGATTTAATAATGAAGGAAGTATGATAACACATAAGGCTAAAAACATAAAAATACAAATATGGGATAAAATATTAACAATAGAAGAAATGTATAGTTATGAATTTACTAATAAGGATATACTATTAGGAATGCCCTTTTTAGAAAAATTTTACCCACATACCATAACAAAAACACATTGGTGGTTTACTACCCCATGTAATAAGAAAGTAGGAGCAAAAAGAGTTAGTAACAAGGTAAGAAAAAATACACCATGGATAAAAGGAAGTGAAAAATTACCCAAAAATTAGAAAATATAACGCCAAATGATCACAAAATAGAAATTATAATATTCACAATAGATAGAATAAAAGCATTACAAAATAAGTTAAATTCATTATATAATGAAAATCCGTTACAAGGATGGGAAAAACATAAAACAAAGATAAAAATTGAACTAATAGATGAAAATAGTATAATAACACAGAAACCACTAAAATATAATTTTGAAGACCAAAAAGAATTCCAAATGCATATAAAAGAATTACTAGAAAACAATTATATACAAGAAAGTAACAGTAAACATAATAGTCCAGCATTTATAGTAAATAAACATAGTGAACAAAAAAGAGGAAAAAGCAGAATGGTTATAGATTATAGAAATTTAAATGCAAAAACTAAAACATATAACTACCCAATACCAAACAAAATACTAAAAGTAAGACAGATACAAGGATACAATTATTTTAGTAAATTTGATTGTAAATCAGGATTTTACCATCTAAAACTAGAAGAAGAATCAAAACAATTAACAACATTTACCGTACCACAAGGATTTTATGAATGGAATGTACTACCTTTCGGATATAAAAACGCACCAGGTAGATACCAACATTTTATGGATATCTACTTTAATCAACTAGAAAATTGCATAGTATACATAGATGATATACTACTTTATTCAAAAACAAAAGAAGAACATATAAAATTATTAGAGAAATTTATGCATATAATAGAGATATCAGGAATAAGCTTAAGTAGAAAGAAGGCTGAAATATTAAAAAATCAAATAGAATTCCTAGGAATACAAATAGATAAGAATGGAATAAAAATGCAAACACATATAGTACAAAAAATAATTAATTCTACAGAATTATTAGATACTAAGAAAAAATTACAATCCTTTTTAGGACTAGTTAACCAAGTACGAGAGTATGTGCCAAAGTTAGCAGAAAACTTAAAACCATTACAGAAAAAATTAAAAAAGGACATAGAATACTATTTTGATGAAAAAGATAGAAACCATATAAAAAAGATAAAGGACATGTGTAAAAACCTGCCAAAACTATATTTTCCAGACGAAAATAGACAGTTTAGTTATATAGTGGAAACAGATTCCAGTGACCACAGCTATGGAGGAGTATTAAAATATAAATATAATAATGAAAAAATAGAACACCATTGTAGATACTACTCAGGATCATATACTGAGCCACAAATAAAATGAGAGATAAATAGGAAAGAATTATTTGCATTATACAAATGTTTATTAGCATTTGAACCATATATTGTTTATAACAAATTTATTGTTAGAACAGATAACACACAAGTTAAATGGTGGATAACTAAAAAGGTACAAGATTCAGTCACAACAAAAGAAATAAGAAGATTAGTTTTAAATATACTAAATTTTTCATTTACAATTGAGATTATCAAAACTGAAAGAAATACAATTGCAGACTACCTCTCCAGATACAAATACTGAAGATAGAAAGGACAATATGGAACAAATACTCAATCTCCTTACTACACTTTGCAAAAAAGTGGATAGTATGGAGACAGAGATACAACAGCTAAAGAGCAGAGCTAACAGTCAGCAGCATGACTTTAAACATGCGGAGCTACGTTGATCGGAAGACGCTAAAATTCCAGAGCTAAAAGGTGACGCTGGGAAACACCTAAAAACCCAAGCTAACAGTTTGTCGAATTCAGCTGCAGGGACTTCAGGAACTGCAGGAAAAGAAGAAAATATTACCCAAAATACCAAGAACAAACTATTTGAAAAATCATTCATACCAAGGAAAAATATACAACCTAACCCTACTCCACAAACTAGTACATACAAAGAAAGCCTATACCAAGCAAAACAGACATACAACCATATAGCCAGCACCTATATACAAAATATCCACAAAATACAAACATTCTTAAATAAAAACCCAAGATCTACTAATACCAAGCACCCAGAAGAAGACTATATTACCCAATACCTACAGGGATATAATAAACTGATAGCACAACCAAACACCAACTCCAACCTAGTTAGAACCTGTTACAACTATGGATTACTCAGCACAGTCTATACAAAGACAGGAGACGAAATAGCTACTATACCAGAGTTACACAAAGCATTTACAACCTACAAAAGAATAACAAAAGGAACATTCTTTTACATAAAGATATACGCAGCACCAGCAGAAATACTATTTGACGAAATAAAACCAATCATACAGGTTGTAAAGATAGGATTAACAAGAGAAATGATTATACCAGAAAAAATAGACCAACAAGAGGAGATAATATGTACAGACATACCAGAATTCTACGCTAATAAAAGAATTATTGGCTTAGCTACAATATTAAACGAACTAGCCAATAATTACTTAAATGGGAATTCTATCTGGAGCTATTATGCAAGAGACCAGACAATGATATATGCAAACTCAAGAGAGCATAAAGAAGCAGACATGGAAGAACTACGCCAGTGGATACTTAGTCTGCTTAAACCAGAAGAGATACCCACAACAAGAGCTATATGGAAGAACTACATTTCTCCAGCACTTCTGACAAGATACTGTAAAACTATAGGACAAAAATACCCAGATCACCACTGTTCAAAATGCCAGGGTGAAGATAACAAGCAACTACCAGAAGTCCAGCTGGAATGACAATGACATAAAAAGGAAGGCGACATAAAGAAAAAGATATGAAGAAAAAAGATATGTGTATCTGTAAAGTTTTAAAGTTTTTTGTTTTGTTGTAAAAAGTCGTAAAGTAAATAGTAGTAAATAGTAAGAGTCAAATTATTGTACAAATAGTAAGAGTCAAATACTGTACAAACAGTAAAGGTCGTATAGTAAAGGTCATATGTAAACAGTAAGGCCATTTATAAATTCTATAAATTCAGAGGATCCTCACAATTGAGGATATCCGCACACAAAAACATATCTCTTTAGAATTTATAAATGGCCTTACTGTTTACATATGACCTTTACTATACGACCTTTACTGTTTGTACAGTATTTGACTCTTACTATTTGTACAGTAATTTGACTCTTACTATTTACTACTATTTACTTTACGACTTTTTACAACAAAACAAAAAACTTTAATCTTCCTTTCGGAATTAAAAGTGGAATTCTAGGATTTACATTAACAATGGCCAATCATTAATGTAGTGAAAACAAGAATTAGTAGAACAACTGTTGTAGAGAAGATAAAAACTGAAAGAACATCAATTACATATTACTACAATCATCCTCAACCTCAGCTAAAGGTGAATTAGCCACTCATTTGATGATTAAACATCTTCAAACAAGTAGAAATCATACAAGCAATTGAAATTGAAGAGAAAAAGGAAGAAAATTAACCCAAGAACTTCTTCAGCTCAACTGCCTGATACCCACATTCTTAGCTTGAAATGTCAGATATATTAAAATAAAACCTAAGTGTTCTATTTATACAAGTGGGAAATTTCCCGGAATAAACTGGCAACGTTGCATAGAGGGTATCGCGGAGCATAAGCTCCATGCCACGGAGGGTATCGTGGAGCATCAGCTCCGTGCCACGGCCTTGACGCGGACCTTCACTGGAACTTGGGGTGCCAGATTATTATCTTCAGCATGGCACGGAGGGTATCTCAGAGCCTCAGCTCCATACCATGGAGGTAACGCACATCTTTACTGGAATCCAGGTGAGCAGCTAAATCCTCCCACCGTGTCACTGAAGTGAACGTAGAGCATGGGCTCCGTGACACGGTACCATCACGCACCTTCACTGGAATTCCACCCAAATTCCACTCTAGGAAGAATGCCTCCGCGATGGTGGCGTGACTCGGCCCTGTCGCGAAGCATCAGTTTTTAGCATTTTCTTGAAAATTCCTAGTTTTGCTTCCGAGTCCATTCCTCCACTTCACCAACTTGTAGATTAGTTCCCAAAATTCATTCTAACTGCAAAAATAACAACTAATCATGTTTGTTAGTATAAATCAACATTTACATAAAAATCACATGAGAATGTACACATAAAAGTAGATAAATACGTCAAAATGAAGAAATAAAGTATCACTTGGGCATGCAATTATGCGCAAGATCACCTACCCCACACCTAAAGCTTTGTTCGTCCTTGAACAACCCTTTCACATCTCATGTAATTGAAAACTCACGCATAGCTAATTTAGCACGGAAATTCAAGCTATGGCTATAAAGATTATTTAAGACAGCAAGTTAAAAATAAGGCATGCATGATTTCATCATTAAGATGAATTACAACTATGTTAAGACTTCCTAACCTCAAGAATCGACTCGCAATCTTAGAAAACTCGTGCAAATCAACCGATCAAGAATTCCACATGAATGTTATATCTCATTAAACATGTGCCCTCACAACACAAGAGAGTTACCCCATTTTTACTTCAAAAGAATTTCAAATCATAAACGGTATGGGTATATGAATCAAATTACACTCACTCTCTCAAAGAATTCACATGCATTATGTAGTGAACCATAATCTTGCCCTTAGTGTTTACTCCACTAATTTAAGGATGCATGAACGTAAGATCAAGTAGGACTTAATGGGTTGTAATGTAAGCTAAGGGACGGGTAGATACTATTCTTGCCAGTAATAGTGATTATCTTCCCCCAAGCGCTTTTAATACATCCACATTCATTAAAGACATCTCCTCTATACTTCCTCATTCTTCTAACTCTTGAATTTTCTCTTTTTTTTTGTTCTCATTTCTTTAAGCACACTCAGCTTACTAGTAAAGCGTATTTAAGCAAATTTTTCATTTACTTTCGTACTCTCTACTAATAATGAATCATTTTCAACAAGTGCACCTTTGTCCTTTTCTCAACTTTCACAACTTCTACTTTTCCTTCTGTTTCGCGCTTCTCACTCCTTCACTCTTTGGAATTTTTCACTTAAGAGCTTAGGAGTTTTGGATCAAATTCAGGGCTAATGAAAGAAAAGGATTAAGCTTATGTTATAACTATGAAAGAATAGGCATAAGACTCAATGGGGCTAACTAAGATTTAACTTTCAAGGTAGGTAAGTTAAGGGATAAACTTTAGGTTCATTCAAATAAATGCCTACAACCTCTCTTACAATCCACATCCTTCATTTCGTTTTATACACACACCAGGCAAGTTCTAGACACTTCACAGTAGCATGAAATATTCGAAAAACTCACCCTCACTGCATATACACATGCTCAATTCAAGACCTATTCGCAGACTCTAAACTCAGTTAATTACAAGAATCAAAATTAAGCTTTAATCACATCGAGTCGAATTCTAGAGTCTAGGTGTCTCAACATGCTTAACACACTTGCATGCTTCCACACGAATCACACTTGCATCTTACCATATAACACATAACAAGAATGTCGAACCATTAATTAGCTATGTGTTCAAAAAACAACTTAAAACCTACTGACTAAATTTCCCTTAAGACGGTCGTCATCCATCCATCATAGGGAACAATCTTTATCTAAGACTTCGGTTCAAAGGGACTATTCTCAGAAAAAGAACCGAAAACAAAAATTGAGAAACCCAAATAAAATAAAATAAAATAGAAAACTAAAGTAAAAAAATAAAAATAGCAAATAACTTACACAAATAATTACACAAATAACTACTCAACAATTTATTACAATTACATTACCAGCACCAACACATAAAAAGCATTAACAACATAACACGAACACAATGTCACGCATCAAACAGCCACAAAATCACAAACATATCACAGCCTTACTACACCAGCACCTAACTACTCCCACCCCACACTTAGTTGGAACACTGTCCCCAGTGTTCGCATATCTGCAATTAAAAACAAAGTTTTGGGTGGTGTAGCTCCCTAATCAATCAAAATGTTAAATCTTTTCATCAGGTGCTAGTGCCTCATCACTAAGAACAGAATATTCTTCGCCGTCCTCCTCTGACTCAATGTCTGAGTTATTCCAGCGCGTTTTCTCATCAGTAGGGACGTCATCATCAACTGGTTCTACAAATGCATGCCCAACTCTGCATAAAGCTCGGGCATTCTCATTGAATGGATAATCCATGTTGAGCTGCCACAATTCATCCTCTATAGCAGGCCTTCCACTAGCCTGCAGTTGCAACATCTGCATCCCATACATTCGGGCCATGTATTGATCATCCCAAGCATGTCGCTCGGCGAGTGTAAGCACAGACCCATATGTCGTATTAGGTGCTTTGGTCTTAGTAACATCCAAAGCACGCCGGTCAAGATGAGAAATATATTCCCGGGCCTCTTCTTCAATACCATGGCCCCTGAGGAAAGCAGTGAGAAGACCACCGAAACCATACCGATGCCCTTGATGAAGTTTGGCTTTCTTCATGGCGGAAACAATCACTTCTCCAACATTTATCTCCAGTCCTTTCATCAACGCATACACCAAACAAACTCTGTCCCGGGTGACATCATCATGTGCACCCCCAGGGTCAAGCAAGTACGTACTATCTTCAACCAGATCCTCGCTTCTCTGTTCATTTGGGAGTATGGCAATGTTTGGTTATACCCTCTTTCCTTATGACGACTCCACCTGGTTGTTGATAGTGCTCCACATAAAGTGCGTCTGATATCTGCATATGGTGGAGTGATATTCAGCTGGCGGAGGACATGTGCATCTATGTCCCGCATCCCCAAGATGGCATTTAAATGTTGTGGTTCAAAAGTAACCACCTGTCCTCTGATCTTGACTATGTGGCTGCGCATAGTGGGATTCCAGTTAGCATAGAATTCCCTTATGAGATGGAGATTGCACTCTTTGGGTTCTTCAAAGATGAAGTTTAGCCCAACAGTGTCTATCCTGTGTAAGATTCTCGGGAATTCTTGAGCTAGTAGTTCCCGTGCTATTTGTTCCTCTGGGAAATACTTGGTTTCCTTTGTGTTTGGCATACCATTTCTTTCCCTCATCTGTAACCCATCGTGTTCCATATTGTCTACGTTGCCGCCATGGAACCGGTGGTGCCGCTGGCACTACTGCCCCAATTCTCAATCTTTTTCTACTGGCGCCAGATGTGGATGCACCTTTCCCTTTGTCTTGTCTTCCAGACATTTGTCCTGTCAATCAAAAACATAAATTTCAAATGTCATTGATGGTATAGGTGGCTACTACTAAGGTTGGGCTTAAATTGATCACCCCACACTTAGTCATTAGCCGCAGTCAATACAATTCGACAAGAACAATCACATGTTTTCAGTTCTTATTTCCCAAAATGTTCAGTGTATTCATATAAGTCGATGGAACAATTTCATTGCACTACTTGTTCGGTGTTTTTCACAACTACACGCAAGTGCACGTGGTCGAACAAGTAGTAAAATGGCTAAAGTAAGCCAAGTATTGATCCCACAGGGACTGGACCAAGGTAATGATCGAATCAAGCGTTAATAAACTCTAGCTCTAATAATGCAAACAACAGTTTCAAGAAGATTTTGGGAGTTTGTTACCTAATTTATACTAATCTAAAACAAATGTACAAATTGAGTCTGAACTATAGTAATGAGCATGATGAGGCTAAAACAAACATGCAGAGAAGCAATTTATTGATACAAATTGGTTAATCTTTCCTTCGGATGCTATTAAACAATTATTGCCTATTAAATCAATTCTCAATTTTCCCAAACCAAGAAGAAATCATATCCTATTAATTCACAACTTTCCAATTTCTTTCTCTTTCGAGCGCAAACCGGATTTTTTAGATATACATTAATATTGGCCACACATTAATGCAGTAAGAACAAGAATTAATACAACAACCATGGAAGAAAAGATGAAAAACCAAGATGATCAATAATTACATTCCACTACAAATGTTCTTAACCTCAGCAAGAAGTGAATTTAGCCACTCATTTGTGGATTAAACATCATTAAATGAGTGTAAATCAAACAAGTAATTGAAATAAGGAAGAAAGAGATAGAGAAGAACCCTAAGAATTTCGTCCCCTGAACTGCCTGTAACCCACGTTCTTACTCAACCAAGTTAGAATAATTAAAAATAAACCTAAGTGTGTTATTTATACTAGTGGGAATTTTTCCCGGAATGACAAGCAACGTGTCACGGAGTGTATCGCGGAGCACTGCCTCCGTGACACGGTGTGTATCGCGGAGTGTTGCCTCCGTGACACGGTGTGTATCACGAAGCACTGCCTCCGTGACACGTTGCTTGTTACACCCCGTAAATTTTAAATGAATAAATAGCCTAATGGCATGTTGGTTATGGGATTTAGAAGGCAAGCAAAAAAAAAAGTGGAAAAAGTCGGTTTTTCATATATATCAATAGATTGCCAGAAAAAAATAGGGGAATATAGGTAATAAGAAGGAAACCCATGACATTTATACATATTTACTTCTGATTATGCTACGAAACGCGGTTTAAACTCCATTTCGGCTTAGATACCGAGGTATAAAGCTGCAGAGAGCAATCCTACGGAGTTGGTTTCGTGAAATTTGGCTAGCGAAACGTCGTGCTACCGAGGTAAAGTAAATAGAATTGCTTTAAATTAGTACCAATGTGATCCTAGCTTCGCAGTGAGCATTTATCCCTTCTGGACTATCGAGAAATAACGAGTTTTCGACCGTTTTCTGAAAGGTCGAAGTTTGGGATAAATATATATCAAAAGTGATAATTTATCCCAGATATTAATGTATTTAGTTCTAATTGACATGTATATGAATGTAGTTGGGAGAAACAGCAAAAGTACCGACGGGAATCACATCGGTTAGTCGGGTACTCAGAAACCAGGTATGTAAAGCTATTCTTTCGGCAAGACAGGAAGTATAGTCTAGAAAATAAATAGAGTAAAGGCTATTAACAGATACCCAGCGTACAGGAACGATTTCAGTACAATTTCCAGCAAGCATGCTAGTATATCATTACGTATCATGCAATAATCAGAATAACGGATAGTTAGATGATTTTAGATAGTAATGTGGTATCCGCTAGTAGCTCAGCATGTTCTTACGTAATACCCAGAATGGAAGTTGTAGAAGCAGTATAATGAATTAGCAAGATTACAGATAGTACGTATTACATTTGTTGAGCTGTATCCGGTAATAGATGGCACATCTTATATTATTGAGCTATATCCAGTTATAGATGGCATGTCCTATGTTATTGAGTTATATCCAGATGTAATCAGATCAGTAATCAGATATAGAAATAGCTCCAGAAAAAGATATGGCTCTAGAAACTAATATAGCTTCAGATCATGGGTAACAATAATCAGATAAACAACTAAAGGCCAGGTAGCAGTTAGTCGAGCCATCAGAAATAGTGTAAAACAGAATATAGCATCAGTTGTTTAATACGGACTGGCCTTGAAATAAAAGAAGAGAATAGGATTAGTATTTTTCATTTGAGCATGCTTGCTGTGTATGTGCTTTTCATGTTGAGACTTGTTATGGCATGTGGACACCCTTCAGCATCCCCGCTGCCCCTGGGTTATAGATGTGTCGATACCAGATTCAGATACCGCCACCAGCTGGGCGATGCCGTCTGCCTAGAGGACGATGATGGCCAACCACCATAATAATACGGTCTAGATTACCCTGCTTGCAGGGGCAGTTCAGTTTACTCTGTGCAGAGCCAGATTACCCTATTTACAGGGGCAGACTACTCTGTGTGCGCTTGTGACCGAGGGCCGTTTCAGATACAGATTTTTATAAAATTACCCTGCTGTGTGTTTACACCCAGGGGCAGTTTTAGTCACAGATACAGTAGCAGATTACCCCATTGAGCGCTTGCGCCCAGAGGCAGGAGTCTTCGGACTCAGACACAGCTCATTGTCAGAGGCCAAGGCCTGAGCTACGTACCCAAGGGGGCCGGTAGGAGGAGCTCATAGTTATCAGATGAGTGGAGTGACTTATTTTTGGTTGGTTTAGACCCAGGTAGGGGTAAATAGATTGTTCTGTTGGTTGGCACCTTCCGGCTTATGGGGGTCGGTCAGGTATTGTGTGTATTTATATGTATATCTATATGTTCTACTAGATACTAATTAGACAGTAGGACGACACGTCGTTAGGTACGCCCAGTTTACTTACAGAATAGGTAAACTCTCCCCAGTTATCCTCAGCCATATAGACTCAGCTACTTCCTCCTTATATGTCATGTTATTGTTGTTACCCATTTCAGTTGTATATTTCAGTTTACTTTACATGCTCAATACCTGTGGTATTGACACCCGTGGGGGCGCTGCATTGCTTGCCTGCAGGTACACATAGACGAGGAGTCGATCCCTTGTGATCTAGTCAGCAGAGTGATCAGCTCCTATCCTCCGGAGCTAGACAGTTGGAGGTTGTTCCTATTTCCTTTTTTATTACAGTTTAGGTAGGTCGGGGCCCTGTCCCGACAATTCTTTTATTAATTCCTGGAGGCTTGCAATCTGATGTTTCCTGTGGTGGTGGAGCCGGTCGTGTGGGGCTGTGCATGTATATATGTGTTTAGTTGTTGATGTTGGCCGTGTGGGGCCTTCTTCTGGTTATAGTTTGTGACCTTGTCGGTCACAAATGTGAATAGTAGTTGCTTCAGATTATAGTGTCATTGTTCTGGTTAGTTGTTGTGCTTTGCAAGTGGCTATAGGCCTAATCGGTCGGGGGCTGTATTTACAGCCACTATATAGCCGGTTGTTTCTTGAAATAGAGCCAGAGTCTAGCAGGCACTAGGTGCCCGTCATACCCCCCAAGGTGGGGTGTGACAAACTTGGTATCAGAGCAGTTCATGTCCCAGGGAGTCTACAAGCCGTGCTTAGTAGAATCTTGTCTATGGATGTGTTGTGCACCACATACTATAGGCAGGAGGCTGCGAGGCATAATTGGATGGTTACCCTTCTTTCGTACTCAGTCGTGCCATAGCACAGTACAGTATAGGGTTGGTTCTTTTGAAACTTACCACCCTCTTTGTCTACAGATACTATGGCAGATCAGTGGCACCCCGCTACAGGCAGGAGATTAGATACAATGGTGGGCGAAGGCACCAGCAGGATGCCTCACTTACAGCCAGATTCAGCCCGGTCTGAGGGTGATACGGAGGTGTCATCTCGACCCTCCCAGCAGTCTCCGCCTCGCCAGACACCATTTGAGGCAGCACCGCCTCCCACAGCTCTTGTACCCACTTCATCTCATCAGGAGCTATGTAGTGCGGTGCTTATGTTAACCCAGATGCTAGCTACCCAGCGTCAGCCAGTACCACCTGCAGTAGCAGAATCTCTGGGTGGGCCAGGTAGTTCTAGGGTTAGAGAATTCTTGGCATTGGGACCCCTGCAGTTCACTGGGTCAGAACAAGCAGAGGACCCCTAGGATTTCCTAGATCAGATGCAGAGAATTTTTCGGGTTATGCATGTGACCCCTACAGAATCAGTTGAGCTGGCAGTGTTTCGGTTGCGGGATATAGCTGTATTATGGTACGAGAGTTGGGAGAGATCTTAGGGAAGAGATGCAGCCCCTCCTACTTGGTCCAGCTTCTCAGAGGCCTTCCTGGACCACTACTTACCCCGGGAGGTCAGACACGCCCGGATGGACCAGTTCTTACACTTAGAGCAGGGGGCCAGGAGCATCCGTGAGTATTCTTTACAATTCGAATCCTTAGCTCGCTATGCTCCAGCATTTGTGGACACCATGTCGTCCAGAGTCCATAACTTTATTATGGGCCTAAATTCAGATTACATAGAGATGTGCATGACGACTACTTTGAGAGAGGACATGGACATAGCCAGGGTACAGGCCTTCGCACAGACAATTGAGAACCTGAGACAACGGCAGCGGGGCGAAAGGCAGGCGACTTCAGAGTAGCACCGAAGAAACAGACCCGCTAAGATTCAGGGGGAAATCCCTAGGGGGCCAAGACCACGGTTTTCAAATAGGCCACCCATATCTTTACCTCCGGTACAGCAGCAAAGAGGCAGATTTGTTTGCCGGAGTCAGTCAGAGTCCGGTAGCAGTTTACGGACAGTAGCATCACCTCAGCAGCGGAGGGAAGAACAGAGTAGATTTGCACCTACCCCTTGTCCTATATGCCACCGACCCCATTCTGGAGCCTGCAGACAAGGCTTCTCAGGGTGCTATTACTGCAGACAGGAAGGGCATTTAATGAGAGATTGTCCGGCCAGAGGACAAGGTAGCTGGGATAGTCTGGATAGAGCATCAGCGGGGCCACGAGCTCCAGCAGCCTTGACAGGGTGCAGACCCTCAGGTTCAGAAAATAAGGGCCGAGGTAGATCAGGAGCCTCTGGCTCAGGTGCAAGCCCCAGCCGTACCTATGCATTACCAAGGAGGCAGAATTCAGAGGCATCTCCCAACGTGGTCACAGGTATATTGATTATCTGCTCATACCCTATTTATGTATTGATTGATCCAGGGTCTACCTTGTCATATATTACACCATTTGTGGCTCGGAAGTTGGGTATCGAACTAGAATTGCTTCAGCAGCCCTTTTCAGTGCTTACACCGGTCGGTGACTCGCTTACAGGTAAAAGAGTTTACCAAGGGTGTGTGGTAGAGGTTGCTGATCGCCAGACCACAGTAGACTTAATAGAACTTGAGATGGTCAACTTTGATGCCATTATGGGTATGGACTGGTTAGTTCCATGTTATGCCAACTTAGAATGCTGGACCAAGACGGTCCGATTTCACTTTCCGGGGGAAGTAGTGCGAGAGTGGAAAGGGAGCACAGCTACGCCAAAAGGTAGGGTTATTTCCTACCTTCTGGAGAGAAAATTAATAGCAAAGGGATACATTTACCACCTAGTTAGAGTCCAGGACGTTCAGGTGGAACCTCCGACTCTTCAGTCTGTTCCAGTGGTCAATGAATTCCCTAACGTATTTCCAGATGAGTTTCTTGGTATCCCTCCCGAAAGGGAGATAGATTTTGCAATTGACTTGTTGCCAGGGACTCAACCTATATCCATTCCCCCGTATCACATGGCACCAGCTGAGCTTAGAGAGTTGAAAGAGCAGTTAAAAGATTTGCTCGACAAAGGCTTTATCAGGCCTAGTACTTCCCCGTGGGGTGCGCCAGTTCTGTTTGTAAGAAATAAAGATGGCTCACTCCGTATGTGCATAAACTACCGGTAACTGAATAAGGTAACAGTTAAAAACAAATACCCACTCCCTAGAATAGATGATTTGTTTGACCAGTTGCAGGGGGCCAGATGTTTCTCTGAGATATATCTGAGGTCCCGATACCACCAGGTCCGGGTTTGTGAGAGGGACATTCCAAAGACTGCTTTCAGGACCAGATATGGTCACTTTGAATTTCTAGTCATGTCTTTTAGGCTGACGAATGCTCCCGCAGTGTTTATGGACCTGATGAACAGCATATTCAGGCCGTATTTGGATCTGTTCATGATAGTATTTATCGATGATATTCTGGTATATTCTTGTTCAGAGATAGATCACCAGAACCATTTATGAACAGTACTCCAAATCCTTAGGGACCGTCAGCTGTACGCCAAGTTTTCTAAGTGTGAGATCTGGCTGAACTCAGTTGCCTTTTTGGGGCATATCGTGTCGGATGCTGGGATACAAGTGGACACACAGAAAATAGAGGCGGTCAAGACATGGCCCAGGCCTACCACTCCGACCGAGGTCTGCAGTTTCCTGGGTTTAGCAGGGTATTACCGGAGATTTGTTGAAGGATTCTCCACTATAGCAGCACCTCTGACAAAGATGACACAGAAAGTAGCGAAATTTCAATGGACGGAGGCATGTGAGCAGAGTTTTTAAGAATTGAAAGACACATTGACCTCCGCCCCAGTACTAGCTTTGCCAGAGGGAACAGATAGGTATGCAGTGTATTGCGACGCTTCAGTCTTTTTGGACTGGGTTGTGTGCTGATGCAGCATGGAAAGGTAATTGGTTATGCTTCCAAATAGCTGAGGAAGCATGAGAAGAGCTATCCGACTCATGACCTGGAACTGGCCGCAGTGATCCACGCTCTGAAAATCTGGAGGCATTATCTGTATGGTGTTCATGTAGACATTTTTACAGATCATAAAAGCTTGTAGTATATTTTCACACACAGGGAGTTAAATCTGTGGCAGCGTCGTTGGTTAGAATTGCTGAAAGATTATGACGTAAATATTCTCTACCACCCAGGGAGAGTTAATGTAGTAGCCGATGCCCTCAGCCGTAAGTCAATGGGGAGTTTAGTGTATTTGCGACCCGAGAAGAGGGAGTTAGCCAAGGAAATTCATCAGCTAGGTGGTTTAGCCGTTCGAGTAGTAGAAATAGAAAATAACAGAGCGGTGATTCAGAACTCTGTTGTGTCATCGTTAGTTACAGAGGTAAAATAACGGCAGTACGAGGACCCTGACTTAGTCCAGCTCAGAGATAGAGTTCAGAAAGGTAAGGAGCCAGATTTCCAGGTGACTGAGGATGAAGTGCTACGTTGTAAGGGCTGCCTATGTGTCCCGAATGTTTCAGGGCTTCACCAGCAGATCATGCATGAGGTACATTACGCTCGCTATTCCCTCCATCCAGGAGCAACAAAAATGTACCACGACATCAGAGACATCTACTAGTGGCCAGGTATGAAAGCTGAAATAGTTGAATTTGTATCTAGATGTCCTAACTGCCAGTGGGTGAAAGCAGAACACTAGAAACCGGGCGGTCTGACACAGGATATAGCCGAGCCTTTGTGGAAATGGGAAGCGATAAATATGGATTTTGTAACAGGGTTACACCGTACCAGACGCAGAAATGATTCTATTTGGGTAATTGTTGACAGATTAACAAAATTAGCCCATTTCCTGCCAGTACGAACTACATTCTCTGTTGAGGATTATGCTAAATTATATATCAGAGAAATAGTTAGATTACATGGAGTGTCGGTATCTATTATTTCAGATAGGGGAGCACAGTTTACAACTAGATTTTGGCAGTCGTTCCAGAGAGGCCTGGGGACACAGATTAACTTAAGTACAACCTTTCATCCTCAAACAGACGGGCAAGCAGAACAAACTATCCAGACGCTCAAAGATATGCTACGAGCGTGTGTACTAGATTTTGGGGGTAGCTGGGATGAGCATCTGTCATTGATTGAATTTGCCTATAATAACAATTATCATTCAGCTATCCAGATGGCTCCCTTTGCAGCATTATACGGGCGGAAATGTAGATCACTCGTTGGCTGGTTTGAAGCGGGGGAGATAGCGTTGATTGGGCCAGATATTATTCGTCAGTCAGAAGAGGCGGTGAAGCTTATCAGAGAACGCCTATTGACTGCTCAGAGCCGCCAGAAGTCTTATGCAGATATGCGGCGCAGAAATTTAGAATTTGCAGTGGATGACTGGGTATATTTGAAAGTGTCTCCGATGAAAGGAGTGATGAGATTTGGCAAGAAAGGCAAGCTTAGCCCGAGGTTCATTGGGCCATATCAGATTCGGCGAAGAATAGGCCGAGTAGCATACGAATTGAACTTGCCCTCAGAATTAGAGTTTGTTCACCCAGTTTTCCATGTATCTGTGTTGAGGAAGTTCATAGGAGACCCTTCCACAATTGTTCCAGTTCAGGATGTCCAGGTCACAGAAGAGTTAGCATATGAAGAGGTTCCAGTAGCTATACTAGACAGACAGATCCGTAGACTGAGAACTAAAGATATTGCGTCTGTCAAGGTATTGTGGCGTAATAGGAACCGAGAAGAGATGACCTGGGAAGCCGAGGAGGACATGAAAGCGAGATATCCCCACTTATTCCAGGCATAGGCAAACAAGATGTATGTTAGAATTGTTTTTCCTTATGAATGCTTATATTTCATATATGAAAGCAGGCGATTGATTATAGACAGTTATATATGAATGTTATTATACCGTGTGGAGTACATGTATTGGGCTTTTCTGCTTTTCAGAAATTTTGAGATAGTCCATAATATAGGGGAAACTCTGCCGAAATTTTTCTAGAAACAAGTTGAGTAAGTTGAGAAGTCCTCTAGACAGAATGTCATTCGAGGACGAATGTTCTTAAGGGGGGAGGATGTTACACCCCATAAATTTTAAATGAATAAATAGTCTACTGGCATGTTGGTTAAGGGATTTAGAAGGCAAGCCAAAAAAAAAGGGGGAAAAAGTCAGTTTTTCATATATATCAATAGATTTTCAGAACAAAATAGGGGAATATAGGTAATAAGAAGGAAACCCACGACATTTATACATATTTACTTCCGATTACCCTACGAAACGCGGTCTAAACTCCATTTCGGCTTAGATACTGAGGTATAAAGCTGCAGAGAGCAATCCTACAGAGTTGGTTTCGTGAAATTTGGCCGGCGAAACATCGTGCTACCGAGCTAAAGTAAATAGAATTGCTTTAAATTAGTACCAATGTGTTCCTATCATTGCAGTGAGCATTTATCCCTTATGGACTATCGAGAAATATTGAGTTTTCGACCGTTTTCTGAATGGTCGAAGTTTGGGATAAATATATATCAAAAGTGATAATTTCTCCTGGATATTAATGTATTTAGTTCTAATTGACATGTATATAAATGTAGTTGGGAGAAACAGCAGAAGTACCGACGGGAATCACATCGGTCAGTCAGGTACTCAGAAACCAGCTATGTAAAGCTATTCTTTTGGCAAGCCAGGAAGTATAGTCTAGAAAATAAATAGAGTAAAGGCTATTAACAGATACCCAACATACAGGAACGATTTCAGTACAATTTGCAGCAAGAATGCCAGTATATCATTACGTATCATGCAATAATTAGAATAACAGATAGTCAGATGATTTCAGATAGTAATATGATATCCGCTAGTAGGTCAGCATGTTCTTACGTAATACCCAGAATGGAAGTTGTAGAAGAAGTATAATGAATTAGCAAGATTAAAGATAGTACATATTACATTTGTTGAGCTGTATCCGATAATAGATGGCACATCTTATATTATTGAGCTATATCCAGTTATAGATGGCATGTCCTCTGTTATTGAGTTATATCCAGATGTAATCAGATCAGTAATCAGATATAGAAATAGCTCCAGATACAGATGTAGCTCCAGAAATAGATATGGCTCTAGTAACTAATATAGCTTCAGATCACGGGTAACAATAATCAGATAAACAGATAAAGGCCAGGTAGCAATTAGTCCAGCAATCAGAAACAGTGTAAAACAGAATATAGCATTAGTTGTTTAATACGTAGTGGCCTTGAAATAAAAGAAGAGAATAGGATTAGTATTTTTCATTTGAGCATGCTTGCTGTGTATGTGTTTTGCATGTTGAGACTTGTTATGGCATGTCGGCACCCTTCAGCATCCCCGTCGCCCCTGGGTTATAGCCGTGTCGATACCAGATTCAAATACCGCCACCAGCTGGGCGATGCCGTCCTCCTAGAGGACGATGATGGCCGACCACCATAATAATACGGTCCAAATTACCCTGCTTGCAAGGGCAGTTCAGTTTACTCTGCGCAGAGCCAGATTACCCTGTTTACAGGGGCAGACTACTCTGTGTGCCCTTGTGACTGGGGGCAGTTTCAGATACAGATTTTTATAAAATTACCCTGTTGTGTGTTTACACCCAGGGGCAGTTTTAGTCACAGATACAGCAGCAGATTACCCCGTTGAGCGCTTGCGCCCAGAGGCAGGAGTCTTCGGACTCAGACACAGCTCATTGTCAGAGACCAAGGCCTGAGCTACATACCCAAGGGGGCCGGTAGGAGGAGATCACGGTTATCAAATGAGTGGAGTGACTTATTTTTGGTTGGTTTAGACCCGGGTAGGGGTAAATAGATTGTTCTGTTGGTTGGCACCTTCCGGCTTATGGGGTCGGTCAGGTATTGTGTGTATTTATATGTATATCTATATGTGCTACTAGATACTGATTAGACAGTAGGACGACACGTCGTCAGATACGCCAAGTTTAGTTACAGAAAGGTAAACTCTCCCCAGTTATCCTCAGCCAGATAGACTCAGCTACTTCCTGCTTATATGTCATGTTATTGTTGTTACCCATTTCAGTTGTATATTTCAGTTTACTTTACATGCTCAGTACCTGTGGTATTGACACCCGTGGGGGTGCCACATTGCTTGCCTGCAGGTACACATAGACGAGGAGTCGATCCCTCGTGATCCAGTCAGCAGAGTGATCAGCTCCTATCCTCCGGAGCTAGACAGTTGGAGGTTGTTCCTATTTCCTTTTTGATTACAATTTGGGTAGGTCGAGGCCCTGTCCCGACAATTCTATTATTACTTCCTAGAGGCTTGCAGTCTGATGTTTCCTGTAGTGGTGGAGCCGGTCGTGTGGGGCCGTGCATGTATATATGTTTTTAGTTGTTGATGTTGGTCATGTGGGGCCTTCTTCTGGTTATAGTTAGTGACCTTGTCGGTCACAAATGTGAATAGTAGTTGCTTCAGATTATAGTGTCATTGTTCTGGTTAGCTATTGTGCTTTGCAGGTGGCTATAGGCCTAATCGGCCGGGGGTTGTATTTACAGCCGCTATATAGCCGGTTGTTTTTTGAAATAGAGCCAGAGTCTAGCAGGCACCAGGTGCCCGTCATACCCCCAAGGTGGGGTGTGACATTGCTGTTCCACCACAGGCCAAATTTTGCATTTTTTCTTGTTGACTTTCACATTTTGCTCTTGATTCCATTCCTCCACTTCACCAAATCATGAATTAGTTCCTCAAATGCATTATTAACCTTCAAAAACAAGGACTAATCATATTGGTTAGTATATATTCACATTTACATAAAATCACATGAGAATGTATATAAATAATTAGATAAACAAGACTAAATTGAGTTATAAAGTAGCACCTGGGCATGCAATTATGCCCAAGATCACAACCCCACACTTAAAGTCTTATTCGTCCTCGAACAAACCTTTTACATCTCATGCACATGAAGACTTACACATAGCTAATTTTAGCAAGACAATTCAAGCTACGACTACAATGACTATTTAAGATAGCAAGCTAAAAATAGAGCATGCACGATTTAAACATTGAAATGAAATACAACTATGTTAAGACTTCCTAACCTCAAGAATTGACTCTCTATCTTAGCAAACTCATGCAAATCAACTGATCAAGAAATCCAACATGAATTATATCCTTCATTAAACATGTGCCCTCACAACAAGAGAGTTACCCATTTTCACACGCAAATTTTTAAATCACAACATGTATGGGTAAATGAATAGAATTATGCTCACTCTCACAAAGAATTCACATGCATCATGTAATAACCCATAAGCTTGCCCTTAGTGTTTTACTCCACTAATTTAAGGATGTTTGAACGTAAGATCAAGTAGGACTTAATGGGTTGTAATGTAAGATAAGGGACGGGTAGGTACTATTCTAGCCAGTAATAGTGACTATCTCCCCCAAGCGCTTTTAATACATCCAGCATTCATTAAGGACATCTCTTTTCTTACTTCCTCCTCATTCTTTTAAATCTTGAATTTTCTCTTCTTGTTCCCATTTCTTTAAGCACACTCAGCTTAGTAGTAAGGAGTACTTAAGCAAAAAAAAAAAATTTTTTCATTCATTTATTTTCTTACTCCCTACTAATAATCAACCATTTTTACACAAGTGCACATTTGTCCTTTTGTCAACTTTCACAACTTCTACTTTTCCTTCTTTTTCACACTTCTCACTCCTTCACTCTTTGGAATTTTTTCACTTAAGCGCTTAGGAGTTTTGGATCAAATTCAAGGCTAATGAAAGAAAAACGATTAAGCTTTTGTTGTAGCTATCGAAGAATAGGCTTAAGGAACAATGGGGTTCACTACGATTCAACATTCAAGGTAGGTAAAGTGAGGGATAAAAATTAGGTTCATTCAAAGAAATGCCTAAATCATCTCCTACAGTCCACATCCTTCATTTCGTTTTATATACACACCATGCAAGTTCTAGACACTCCACAATAGCATGGAATAATCAAAAACCTTACACTCATGGTACATGCTCAATTCAAGACATACTCAGCAGATTTTTTTTTTTAACTCAGCTAATCACAAGAATTCAAACTTTAAGCTTCAATCATATCAAGTCAAATTCAAGAGCTTAGGTGTCTCAAACATAGGCATACCACTTGCATGCTTCAACACTAAACATACTTGCATTTTACAATCATTTATATCACATAACAAGAATATCAAGCCATCAATTAGCTACGGGTTCAAAACTCAAAACCTATTGACTAATATTCCTCAAGACGGTCGTCATCCATCCATCATCGGAAACAGTCTCTAACTATTACTAAAAACATTATATACAAACAAAGAAAAATTTTTATTCTTTGGTTCAAAGACCCCCCGTCGGAAAAGAACCGAAAAGAAAAACCGATGGTTGTTTCTGAATTCCATCTCTACTACAGAAACGGACGTGAGAGTTTCTTCTCATCCGGGTGATGAAGTCATGCTTGACTCAAAAAAAAATTTTTTTATCAAATATTTCTCACAAGCATTACATTCACCAAAAATCGTTAAGCACAATAATTTGAAGTTTACCTCACCCCACACATGAATCATGCTGTGTCCTCATAGCATCAAATTAACATTTAAAGAGGGTGAGAAATACTCCCTGAGGCCTTTAGGCCTAGCTACAACATGCTTTTCTTCAACTTGCACAAGTGGGTGTTTGACCCCACACTTTTTCTCTTCCATGCTTGCTAGCTTCCTCCTCCAAGGGTACTTAGACTTCCCCTCCATCTGTGCTTAACTTTCCAACAAAACAACACAAGATGAAAATAAACAAAAATCAACTCAAATGCAAGAAATTAAAATGGTACCTGTGGTACCCTTGGGTTGCCTCCCAAGCAGTGCCTGATTTTACGTCGCGGCACGATGTAACAAGTTTCACCACTTTTTCCTCCACCTTGAGGATATGAATCTCACCCCTAGTTTCTTTTCTAATTTCCTCTTATTTTCTAGGGGTGGTGGTGAAAAATTGTAAGGACCAAGTAGTAGACGTTGCCTTTTGCACTTATTGGCCCTTAAGTAAGCGAAGTCATTTTGTCTCTCCGAGTTAGCAAATTTCAAAATATACGGGGCTTGGTCCTCCTCTAGACATTTCTCTATAAGCTTGGAAGACTCTATTTCTATATTGTCAACCAAACTTAATGTAGAAAAATGCTTCGAGTGTGGTCCAATAAACCTCAACTCTGAAACTGCATTGTGCTTGACCTCCTTAATTATATACACCTTCTCAGCATTGACATCTATCTCTCTATTAATGTCAACTGGGGGATACTCTATCTCTTCTTCCATGAATGGATTTTCCATAAGTGTGAGCCCATCACGGGGACAGTCAAGAGATTCTAATTGTTGGGCTTCATCCAAAAATTCACCCTTGTCTTCCTTTTGTCGTTCTACTTGAATATCGGCTAAAACTGTTACCTACAATTTATCACAAGCTTCAGCCTCAGCAATCATCTCCGTGACTTTGACGCTCATCCTTTCTAGAGCCTCTGCATTCTCTTCTTGCTGAATTCTCAATACTGCCATCGCCTCCTTCATTGCTTCTGATTGCTCCAGGAGTTGTTTCAGCATGTCTTCTATTTGAGCTTGGCGTCCCAAGTCCTCATTTTCAGCATGCCTATATTCAGCAAAAACAATAGAAGGATCATAGTAGGGGCTTGAGGGAGGGGAATATGCATTCGGACAGCCATCCTAATGGCCATCTTGACCACCACATATATTGCATGTGTTATAGTGTTGCCATGAGTGGTGTCCTCCTAAATTCAGACAAGATTAGCCAAAATATGAGTATCCACCATTTAAACCATTTGTATTCCACGATGTCATGTCTAGAAGGGTATCCGGAAAAAAATCAAAAAGAATTAAAACAAATATCTACAATTTTTATTTTTATTTTTATTTTTCTTTCAAAAATAAGACTAACACAAGAATTCTATACCTGCAAGAGAAAGGCTAAGACCAAGTTGTCAGCACTTATATAAAATCTGTAAACTAACACTTAAGAAAACAATTTTACCAATTGCCAGTCCCCGACAACGGCGCCAAAAAACTTGTTCGGTGTTTTTCACAACTACACGCAAGTGCACGTGGTCGAATAAGTAGTAAAATGGCTAAAGTAAGCCAAGTATCGATCCCACAGGGACTGGTCCAAGGTAATGATCGAATCAAGCGTTAATAAACTCTAACTCTAATAATGCAGACAACAGTTTCAAGAAGATTTTGGGAGTTTGTTACCTAATTTATACTAATCTAAAACAAATGTACAAATTGAGTCTGAACTATAGTAATGAGCATGCTGAGGCTAAAACAAACATGCAGGGAAGCAAATTATTGATACAAATTGGTTAATCTTTCCTTCGGTTGCTAGTCAAGAATTATTGCCTATGGATTAAAACTCTCGTATTTAACCCAACTTAAGAATCATGAACCTTCCACCTACATTTCTGTGATAAGAAGAAATTCATGTTCTAGCCATACGAAACTGATTCCTTAATTGACTAATACGACTTTCAGATATATTTCTATTCTGAAGGTAAATCAATTCTCAATTTTCCCAAACCAAGAAGTGATCATATCCTATTAATTCACAACTTGCCAATTTCTTTCTCTTTCGAGCGCAAACCGGATTTTTTTGATATACATTAATATTGGCCACACATTAATGCAGTAAGAACAAGAATTAATAGAACAACCATGGAAGAAAAGATGAAAAACCAAGATGATCAATAATTACATTCCACTACAAATGTTCTTAACCTCAGCAAGAAGTGAATTTAGCCACTCATTTGTGGATTAAACATCGTTAAATGAGTGTAAATCATACAAGTAATTGAAATAAGGAAGAAAGAGATAGAGAAGAACCCTAAGAATTTCGTCCCCTCAATTGCCTGTAACCCACGTTCTTGCTCAACCAAGTCAGAATAATTAAAAATAAACCTAACTGTGCTATTTATACTAGTGGGAATTTTTTCTGGAATAACAAGCAACGTGTCACGAAGTGTATCATGGAGCACTGCCTCCGTGACACGGTGTGTATCGTGGAGAGTTACCTCCGTGACACAGTGTGTATCAAGGAGCACTGCCTCCGAGACACGTTGTTGTTCTATCACAGGCTAAATTTTGCATTTTTTCTTGTTGACTTTCACGTATTGCTCTTGATTCCATTCCTCCACTTCACCAAATCATGAATTAGTTCCTCAAATGCATTATTAACCTTCAAAAACAAGGACTAATCATATTGGTTAGTATATATTCACATTTACATAAAATCACATGAGAATGTATATAAATAATTAGATAAACAAGACTAAATTGAGTTATAGAGTAGCACCTGGGCATGCAATTATGCCCAAGATCACTACTCAGACTTCATACAATGCATTATGAAAGTTCATCCATCGATTCATTTATATAATCATGAGCACTTTGCAATTTGTGCACAACAACCTATGGAAATTTCCTACTTTCATCCCCCAAAAATCCATCTTCTACCATAACATAATCCAACTTCAATCACACATTTTTCAACTCAAACAACAGTCACAACCCACAATACCACCATTTTTACCCATTTCCTCTTCTTCCTAATTAAATTTCTCGCGCCTAGTTATCCACAATGTAAGATTTTCAATACAAATCATGTAATTATTGAGTTCATCCAATCAAAATGATCATGCAAACCACATTCATCCATAACTCAATTGATTACAACACTTATTAATCACTTAGGGCAGAATTTCATCAAAGAAAATATGTTCAAGAATCGAAATATTTAGCAATAATGAGAAAAAATTCGAGAACATACCTTTACTGGAAGAATTTTAAGAAGAATCGAAGAAATTTTCTAGCTAGGGCCGTGGCACGTTAAGGGAGAAGGGGTTTTGGGGGTTTGGTCGCAGAGGGTTTGAGAAAAATGGGGAAAAATAAGGAATTTGGGGTTAAAAAGAGTGATTTCGCGCGGGTCAACCCAGTTTCACGAACTGACCCGTCGCGAAATTACACTCAACGTGTCACAGAGGGTAACACGGAGGCTATGCTCCGTGACACGGAGCCGATGCGGAGGCTTACTGGATTTTTGATCATACCTGAAAATAGGCTCAACGTATCACGGAGGGTAACGCGGAGGTCAGCCTCTGTGACACAGAGGCTATGCGTACCCTCACTGTTTCTTGCCCCAATTTTCACTTTTTACCTTTATTTTTCCCCTTGCGATTTTTTTGTATTTTTGCCCTCCATATTTCCTGCAATTCACAAACAATAACAATTTGTTAGAAAATCGTAGGTTTCCTCCCACCTAGTGCCATTTTTTTTCTTTTTCTCTTTTCTTTCTTTTTTTTTCTTACTTTTCAACCTAGTCTAGTACATTACATCCACGAATTGCCTCCCGTGCAGGGCCTGGTTTACCGTCGCGGCTCGACGCTTCACATACTCATTCATCTACTAAGGTGATAGATGTCTTCTCTCGATTAACGTCTTCACCCTAGTAGTGCTTACACCTCTGCCCATTCACCAAAAATATGGCACTTTTATCCTCTTGCCACAATTCAACCGCCCTGTGTGGGGTCATCCTTGCTACTTCAAATGGCCCTGACAACTTGGAGCGCAACTTACCTGGGAAGAGTTTCAACCTTGAGTTAAATAGCAACACCTTCTGACCCGGCTCCAAGATTCGATGCACCATGAGCTTGTCATGCCACGTTTTAGTTTTTTCTTTGTGGCATTTGGCACTTTCATATGCATGCCATCGAAACTCGTCCAACTCATTCAGTTGCATCAATCTCTTCTTTCCTGCAAGCTTAGGATCCATGTTCAGCTTCCCCACAGCCCAAAAACCTCAGTGTTCCAGCTCCATGGGTAGATGACATGCCTTCCCATAAACCAATCTGCACGGTGAAGTCCCAATGGGTGTCTTATATGAAGTCCGATATGCCCACAACGCATCATCCAGTTTGCTTGACCAATCTAAGCGTTGTGCGTTCACCGTTTTCTGCAAAATCTGTTTAATTTCCCTATTTGACAGCTCCACTTGCCCGCTAGTCTGGGGATGATATGCTGTCACCACTTTATGCCGAACCCTATATTTTGCTAGCAAATTCCTGAACCCTGCATTTACAAAATGTTCCCCTCCATCACTGATAATTGCTTGTGGTGTACCAAACCTTTTGAAAATCTGCTTCTTCACAAATCTAGTCACCATCTTGTTGTCGTTCCTGGGACACACTACTGTCTCAACCCACTTGGACACGTAGTCCACTGCCACCAAGATGTATCGATTGCCAAACGATGGTGGAAATGGGCCCATGAAATCTATCCTCCACACATCAAACACTTCAACTTCCAATATGTGATGTAATGGCATTTCTTGTCTTCTGCCGATTGTTCCTGTTCTTTGACATCTATCACATACTTTGACATAAGCTGCAGCATCTTTGAATAGTGTGGGCCAAAAGAACCCAGACTGCAGAACTTTGTGAGCAGTACGCTCTCCTCCATGATGACCTCCATACAATGATGAATGACAACTCCTCAGCACCTCTGCCATCTGACTTTCTAGAATGCATCGCCTCATCACTTGATCTGGTCCCTGCTTGAATAGATACGACTCATCCCACATGTAGTACCAGGAATCATGCCTTAGCTTCTTCCTTTTTTGAGTCGTTGCCTCAGGTGGGTATACTCCACTTACCAACAAATTCATAATATCTACATACCACAGAAGTTCAGCTTCCTTTATTTCCAAGAGTTGTTCATCGGGAAACTCTTCTCTGATGCTCTCACCTTCCTTCACATGTGAACGATTCTCTAACCTCGATAGGTGATCTGCAACCTGATTTTCACTTCCCTTCCTATCTCGGATCTCCAGATCAAACTCTTGCAGCAATAATATCCACCTGATTAGCCTGGGCTTCGCATCCTTCTTTCCAAATAAGTACCGAATTGCCGCATGATCAGTGTGTACCACCACTTTTGACCCCTCCAGATAGGATCTAAACTTGTAAAATACAAACACTAGAGCCAACATCTCCTTCTCAATGACTGTATAATTGACTTGTGTAGCATCAAGTGTTTTGCTTGCATAATAGATGGAATGAAAAATCTTATTCCTTCGTTGCCCCAATACCACTCCTACAGCCACATCACTTGCATCACACATTAACTCAAAAGGATATTCCCAATCCAGAGCAATGAGAATAGGAGCTTCCACCAGCTTCTTTTTCAGCTCCTCAAATGCTTCTACACATTCCTTGCCAAATTCAAACTTCACCTCCTTTTCTAGCAACCGGCATAATGGTCTCGAAATTTTAGAGAAGTCTTGATTAAACCGTTTGTAAAACCCAACATGTCCTAGATAGTTGCGGACACCCTTAACTGATACTAGCGGTGGTAACTTTTCAATCACCATTATTTGTGCATGATCGACCTCCAAACCTCTGCATGACACCTTATGGCCAAGGACAATACCCTCCTTGACTAAAAAGTGACACTTTTCCCAGTTATGCACCAGCTTTGAGTCTTCACATCTAGCTAACACCCTGTCAAGATTCTGCAAACACATAGAAAATGAGTTACCAAAAACAGAAAAGTCATCCATAAATACCTCGACATAGTCTTCCACCATATCGTGGAATATCGCCATCATGCATCGCTGAAATGTGGCTGGTGCATTGCATAGACCAAAAGGCATTTGCCTGAAGGCATATGTCCCATAAGGACATGTAAACGTGGTCTTCTCCTAATCTTCTGGTGCTATGCTATTTGATTATAACCAGAGTATCCATCCAGAAAGCAATAATATTCCTTCCCTACTAGCCTGTCCAACATCTGATCAATGAATGGAATAGGATAATGATCTTTACGAGTGGCCTCATTGAGCTTCCTGTAATCTATGCAAATTCGTCAGCCTGTGACTGTGCATGTGGGAATAAGCTCATTCTTCTCATTTGTAACCACTGTCATTCCCCCTTTCTTGGGAACGCATTGAACTGGGCTAACCCATTCACTGTCTGAGATGGGATATACCACTCCTGCATCCAGCCACTTGATCACTTCCTTTCTGACTACATCCTTCATCACCGGATTCAATCTCCGCTGATGTTGCACGGTTGGCTTGGATCCCTCTTCCGTAAATATTCTGTGCATGCAGAAAGCCGGACTAATCCCCTTAATGTCCGACATCTGCCATCCCATTGCTCTCTTTCTCCTTTTAAGGACCACCAATGTATCTTTCACTTGTGCATTTGTCAGTTCTGCTGAAATGATGACTGGTAAGGTGTCATCTTCACCCATGAATACATACTGCAGATGTGGAGGCAATGTTTTTAACTCCAATGTAGGTGCTTCCTCTATTGATGGCTTTGGGGATGGTTCCAAAGACCTCTGCAATGGTTCAAAATCTTTCTTCCTGAAAAACAATTTTGGCTCATTCAAAGTCTGCACCATCTCATATGTCGCACTATCCCCGAAATGGTCACGTCCCACCAAGGCTCTCTCCAAGGGATCCTGTGAGTCAATAATCTAAAGGGTTGACTCCTGATTCAACACACTGATTGCTAATAACTCTTCATATATGGTCGGTAGCTTCATGGCCTTGTAGACATCAAAGACCTCAACCTTATCATGAGCTCTCATGGTAAGCTGCCCAGCAGCTACATCAATTAAGGCTCACCCGGTTGCCAAAAAGGGACGTCCCAAAATAAATGGGACTTCCGTGTCTGGCTCAAAATCAAGAATTATAAAATCCATCGGGAAAATGAGGGAACCTACTTGCACTAGTACATCCTCCACAATACCATCAGGTCTAGCCAATGAACGGTCAGCTAGCTAGCAAGATCATAGTATTGGGTCTAGGACTGCCTAGCCCTAGCTTATTGAATACTGATGTTGGCATCAAGTTTATACTTTCTCCCAAATCACACAAACCACGAGCTCGAATAGACTGCCCAATTGTAATCTGAATTGTGAAGCTCCCACGATCCTTGAGCTTTGTCGGCAATCGATTCTGAATACGGGAGTTGAATTCCTCAGTAAGTGCAACTGCAGCATACTCTGTCAATCTGCTCTTGTTTTCTACAATGTCTTTGATGTACTTGGCATATTTCGGCACTCCCTACAACACATCAACTAAAGGAAGATTAATATGTACCTACTTCAGCACTTTCATGAACTTCTTGAAGCATGCTTGCTCCTTGTGCTTTTTCAATCTTTGAGGAAATGGGGGTGGTCTTTCCATCTCTGCTGCCTTTTCATTCCCCCTCACGTCATCGTTTCCTTCATCCTTTTCGGTTGCGCCAGATTTCTGAGGTGGTCTTTCGGGTTCCACCTCCCCGAGTTGCTTTCCACTGCGGGTAGTAATTGCATTCACCTACTTAGGATTTGGGTCTATATCACTAGGTAATCCTCCCCTCAGTCTAGTATTTTGGGCTCCAGCAAACTTTCCTAACTAATACTCCAATGCCTTTGTAGCTAACTGCTGATTTTTCACATCAGCTGTCAATTTTACCTGATCAGCTTGCATCTGCACCTGGTTAGCTATTATGGTTTTGAGCATATCCTCGATATTGCTGGACTGAGGAGGTACATTATTTCCTCTGAACTGTGGCCGAAAATTGTGATGACTAGTCGGCTTGTGGTGATGCTACACGCAAGTGCACATGATCGAAAAGTAGTAGAGTGGCTTAAGTAAAGCCAAGTATCGATCCCACAGGGACTGAGCTATGGTACTAATTAACTTAAGTGTCAGTGAACTATATCTTTAAGAATGCAGACAACCAAATAAATAATATTTTGGGAATTTAAGTTTACTAATTTATAAAAATCCAAGTTAAGATTATAATTTGAGTTTGAACAATAGTAATGAGCAAGCTGAGGTTAAAACGAACATGTAGGGAAGTAATTTATCAATATAATTCAGCTAATCTTTTCTTCAGTTTCTAGTAAAGAATTATTGCCCATGGATTGGATCTTTCGACTCCTATCCGATTTAAGAATCATGAACCTTAATCTACATTTCTTTGATAAAAGAATTTCATGCTCTAGCCATACATAACCGATTCCTTAATTGACTAATAAGACTAATGTAAATCAATTCTTAATTTTCTAAACTAAGAAGAGATCATATCCTCCAATTCACATCTTTCCAATTTCTTTCCTTTTCAAAATCAAAATTGGATTTTTAGATATACATTAACATTGGCCAAACATTAATGCAGTAAAAACAAGAATTGATAGAACAACCATTGAAGAAAAGATGAAAACTGAAATGATTAACAATTACATTCCACTACAATGGTTCTTAACCTCAGCAAGAAGTGAATTAGCCACTCATTTGTGGATTAAACATCATCAAATAAGTAGAATTCATACAAACAATTGAGATAAAAGAGAAAGAGATAGTAAAGAATCTTAGAATTTTCGTCCCCTCAACTGCCTATAACCCACGTTCTTGCTCAACCAAGTCAGAATGTTTAAAATAAAAGCTAAGTGTGCTATTTATACTCTTTAGAATATTTCCCGGAATAACAAGCAACGAGGCACGGAGTGTATCGCGGAGCACTCCCTCCGTGCCACGGAGGTATCGTGGACCCTCACTGGAAGTCGGCTCCCCAGGCAATTTCACCTCAACGTGGCACGGCTTGCATCGCGGAGCCTGACCAACGTGACACGGTGCTATCGTGCACCTTCACTGGAAATTACCAAAATTATTTCATCTGAGGCAGAGTACCTCCGCGATGGCAACGTGACACGGCTCCATCGAGGAGCCTCTATTTTTGCTGCTCTCCCTTGTCATTTTCCACTCCTTGTTTCCAAGTTCATTCCCGATCTCGACAATTTAAGCTACGGCTATACCGATTATTTAATATAGCAAATCATCAAGAAAACATGCATGGTTTCATCAATACAGTGAAGTACATCACATTAAGATCTCCTAAACTCAAGAAACGATTCTCGATCTCGGCAAACTCGTGCAAATCAACTGATCAAGATATTCGACACGAACTTTAATCTCTCGTCAAGCATGTGCCCTTACAACACAAGAGAATTACCCCATTTGCTATCATATGATTTCCAAAGCACTACATGTAGGGGTATATGAATACGATTTTGCTCTCTCTCCCAAAGAATTGACATGCATCATGTCATTAACCATAGGCTTGCCTCTAGTGTATTACTCCACTAATATAAGGACGCGTGATGTAAGATCACTTAGGACTTACGGGTTGTAATGTAAGCTAAGGAACTAGCAAATACTGGGCTAACCAATAATAGCAACTAGCTTCCTTAAGCGCTTTTCAATACATCCCACCATCATTACGGCCATTGTTTCGTCCTTCATCCTCTCATTCTTGAAATTTTTTTCTTTGCTTTTGTTCCGATTTCTTTAAGCACACTCGACTCACTAGCAAAGATTAGTTATACATCTTTATTTTATTTAATTTCAGCAAGTGCACCTTTGAACTTTCTTTAACTTCCACAACTTCCGCTTTTCCTTCCTTTTCACAATTCTCACTCCTTTACACTATGGGAAAATTGTTTTTCTTGAGCGCTTAAGAGTTTTGGATCAAATTCACGGCTAATGAAAAGAAGGGATTAAGCTCGGTTTGTACCTCTTCAAAGAAAGAAAAAAATTAGGCTAAAGGCTCAATGGGCTAACTAGGATGCACATTCAAGGTAGATAAGATAATGGAGAAACTTTCAGTTTATTCAAAGAAATGCCTGCATCCTTTCCTACAATACACATCCTTCATTTCGTTTCGTACACACCCCAGGCAAGTTCTAGACACTTCACAATAGCATGGAATAATCGAAACCTCACCTCACACTCATTGCACATGCTCAACTCAAAACATATTCACACTCTTCAATCAGCTAATTACAAGAATTCACTATTAAGCCTCGATCACACCGAATAAAACTCTATGGCCTAGGTATCTCAACATGTTTACACATTTGCATGCTTTCATACGAATCACCTTTGCATCATTATATCATGTACAACACGCAACAAGAATTCCGAACCATAAAGTAACGACACGTTTGGGACACAAACAAAAGAAAGAAAAGAAAAAAACTACTCCTATCGACTACATTTCTCTTAAGACGGTCGTCATCCATACATCATAGGGAACGGTCACTATCTACGACTTCGATTCAATGGGACTATTCTCGGTAAAAACACCAAAAACAAAGGCCGAGAAACCAAACATAAAAAATTCAAAAAAATTTGATAGAAACAAATTTTAATTTGAAAACTATTTACACCACACAACACAACCAACAAAAGCTCAACACAACACACAACAGCTTCATCATTCATTACAACACCAATTTAATTATAGAACACACAACACAATGTCACAAGGTCACATTTTTCACAGGCACAACAACAAAACATAAACATAAACATAAACAAAGCAGCTGGCACCTAACTACTCCCACCCCACACTTAAACTGAACACTGTCCCCACTGTTCACAAAATTTCAACATATCACAAAGGTAGGTGGTGAAACTCCCTGATCAATCGAAGTATTCAACTTCTTCATCAGGTGTCGTTGCTTTGTCTCCCATATCAGAATCGCCCCCGCTGTCCTCATCTGACTCAACATCTGAGTCCTCCCGGTGTGTCTCCTCATCGGTGGGGAAATCATCATCTACGGGCTCCACAAACGCTGGCCCCACTCTGAATAGAGCTCGGGCATTCTCACTGAATGGGTAATCCAGCTCGAGCTGCCACAGCTCATCCTCCGTTGCCGGCCTCCCGCAAATGCGCAGCTGCAACATCTGCATCCCGTACATGAGGGCCATATACTGGTCATCCCGAGCATGTCGCTCGGCTAGTGTGAGCACCGGCCTATGAGTAGTGTCAAGTGCCTTGGTTTTGTTGACATCCAAAGCACGCTTGTCAATTTGTGGGATGTAATCCAGGGCCTCCTCCTCGATATCATGGTCCCTCAGGAATGTGGTAAGCAAACCACCGAACCCGTATCTGTGCCCCTAATGTGTCGGGCTCTCTTCATGGTGGAGATGATTACCTCCCCAACATTTATCTCCATCCCCTTCATCAGGGCATACACCAAGCACACTCGATCCTGGATGACATCTGTCATGTGCACCCTTGGGATCAGAAAGGAACACACGATTTTCAGCCAAATCCTGGCTTCCCTGTTCATCTGAGAGTAGGGCAGTGTCTGATGGTAGCCCCTCTCCTTGTACCTACCCCATCGTGCTGTCGAACGGGCTCCACATAGAGTGTGTCTGATGTCCGCATAAGGTGGAGTGATGTTCAGTTGCTGAAGGACATGGGCGTCTGTGTCCCGCGCCCCCAAGATAGCATTTAGGTGATGGGGCTCAAAAGTGACAACCTGCCCCCTAATTTTGACGGTGTGACTGCGGAGGGTCGGGTTCCACTTGGCATAGAACTCCCGAATAAGATGGAGATTGCACTCCCTGGGCTCTTCGAAGATGAAGTTCAGCCTAGCGGTGTCAATCCGGTGTAAAATCCGCGGGAATTCTTGTGCCAGCGGCTCCTGTGCTATTTGCTCCTCTGAGAAGTATTTGGTTTCTTTGTGTTTTGCATACCACTTCTTCCCCTCATCAGTCACCGATCGGGTTCCGTATTGTCGGCGTTGGCCTCACAGAACCGCTGGTGCTGCTGGAGCTGTTGTTCCAAATCATATCCTTTTTCTACTGGCGCCCGATGTGGATGCACCCTTGCCCTTGTCTTGTCTGCCTAACATTGTTCCTGCACATTTAAACATACAATTCCAATGTTATTCAGGTCATAACTAGCTACAACTAAGGTTCGGTTTAATTAGGTCACCCACACTTAGTCTTCAGCCACAATTAAAACAATTCGACAAGACATTCATGATTTTCCTCATTCTTAACATTCAACCGGCTTAGTGCATTCATATAAATCGATGGAATGATTACTATGTACTACTCATACTCGTACAACAACTACAAATTTCTCCATCAATTCAGCTTCAACATAATAGCACTTAGCCCAACTTTTGTTCTCAACAACCTATGCAATTCACCAATTTCATTTTCCCGAAAATCCCTTGTCTACTTAGCATATTCAATATTAATCACAATATAATTCACTTCACCCAACATGCACAACCCAATTTTTTCACATTTCAAACAAATTTAGTCTTCTTCCTATTCAATCTTCAACCCTAGTTACCAATTTCAAAAAAATTCAATAAAACATTGCAATCATCGAGTTCATATACTCACAACGATACTATGAACATCAATCAATCATAACTCAATTGAATTCAAGCTTAATTCTCACTTAGGGCAAGTTTAATCAACACACATGTTCAGGAATCGAAAATTGGAGCAAAAACAAGGAAAAATTCAAGAACATACCTTTAATTTGATGAAATTCAAGAAAACATGGAGAAAATTGATCCTTAGGTCCGTGTCACGTTTGGGGAGAAGGGAATTTGGGGTGTTGGTCGCGGAGGGAATGGGAAAATAGGAAAGAAATGAGGAAAATTGGGGTTTTAAAGTGATATTTCACGCGGGTTACCCGGTGACCCGATGCGACCCGTCGCGAAATAACACTCAACATGTCACGGAGAGTAACTCGGAGCACCCCTTCCGTGCCACGGAGCCATAGTGCCGGTGTTTTGGATTTTTAAAAAATTTGGAACACTCTTATATGTGTCACGGAGGGTAACGCGGAGCACCCCCTCTGTGACACGGAGCCATCGCGTAGGCTCACTGTAATGTGCCAATTTTTATTTTTCTCACCTCGATTTTATTCCTTTGCGCTTCTTTGCATTTTTGTCCTTCGTTTCACCTGAATATCATTCTACCACAGGAAATTGGATAGAATTCATAGGTTTCAACACAAACAAAATTTTAATTTTTTTATTTTCTCTTTTTTTTTTCAAATAGTTCTACTCATCTATTACAACAATTTCACGGGTTGCCTCCTGTGCAGCGCCTGATTTACCTTCGCGGCTCGACGTCATTCACGTTCAATCATCCTCTAGAGTGATGGACGTCTTCTCTCGAATAACGTCCTCACCCCAATAATGCTTACATCTTTTCCCATTTACTAAGAACGTGGCACTTCTATCTTCTTGCCACAACTCTACTACCCCGTGTGGGGTCATTCTCACCACTTCAACCAGCCCTGACCATTTGGACCGCAATTTTCTTGGAAATAGCCTCAATCTTGAATTGAATAGCAATACTTTCTACCCCGACTCAAAGATCTGATGCACCATATGCTTATCGTGCCACCTCTTTGTTTTCTCTTTGTAGCACTTGGCACTTTCATAAGCATGGCAACGAAACTCATCAAGTTCGCTGAGTTGCATCAGCCTCTTCTTCCCTGCTAGCTCCAGGTCCATGTTCAATTTTCTCACGGCCCAAAAAGCTCGGTGTTCTAGCTCCACAGGCAGATGACACGCCTTTCCATAGACCAATCTATATGGAGTAGTCCCAATTGGTGTCTTGTACGCAGTTCTATAAGCCCACAACGCATCGCCGAGTTTGCTTGACCAATCAGCTCGTTGTGCATTCACTGTCTTTTGTAGAATCTACTTGATTTCTCTGTTCGACACCTCTACTTTACCACTAGTTTGGGGATGATATGTTGTTGCTACCTTGTGGCGCACCCCATACTTAGCTAGAAAATTCTTGAAACTTGCATTTACAAAATGAGCCCCTCCATCACTGATAATGGCTCGGGGTGTCCCGAACCTGGTGAAAATATGTTTTTTCATGAATTTTGTTACCACCTTGTTGTCATTCCTGGGGAAAGCTGTTGCTTCGACCCACATTGATACATAATCAACGGCTACCAAGATGTAACAATTACCAAATGACGGTGGGAACGGGCCCATGAAATCTATACCCCAAACATCAAAGATCTCCACTTCTAATATCTGCTGCAGCGGCATCTCCTTCCTTCTACCAATTGTGCCTATTCTTTGACATCTATCACACATTTTTACGTATTCCATAGAGTCTCTAAACAGTGTAGGCCAAAAGAAACTTGACTGTAGCACCTTGTGCGCTGTCCGCTCGCCTCCTTGGTGCCCTCCATACAATGATGAGTGACAACTCCTCAATACTTCTGCAATTTGGCTCTTCGGAATGCATCTTCTCATCACCTGATCCAGTCCCTGCTTAAACAAGTACAACTCATCCCAGATATAATACCTTCAATCATGCCTCAACTTCTTTTTCTGCTGAGCCATAGCCTCCGATGGATAAACTCCACTCACTAGCACATTCACAATGTCTGCATACCAAGGGATTTCAGCTTCCCTTATTGCCAAGAGTTGCTCATTCGAGAACTCTTCTTTGATGTTGTCACCTTCCTTCACATGCGACCGACTTTTCAGTCGCGATAGGTGATCTGCCACTTGATTCTCACTCCCCTTTTTGTCCCGAATCTCTAAGTCAAACTCTGGTAACAACAAGATCCATGTGATCAGCCTGGGCTTTGCATCCTTCTTGTTAAACAGATACCGAATCGCTGCATGATCGGTATACACCACTACTCTAGAACCCACCAAATAGGACCTGAATTTATCAAATGCGAATACCAATGCTAGCATCTCCTTTTCTGTGACTGTATAATTGACTTGAGCTGCATCCAGTGTTTTGCTTGCATAATGAATAGAATGAAAAATTCTATTCCTGTGTTGCCCCAATACAACTCCTACAGCCACATCGCTTTCATCACACATTAATTCAAATGGTTGCTCCCAATTCAGAGAAATGAGAATAGGTGCTTCTATCAATTTCCGTTTCAACTCCTCGAATGCTTTAACACAATCCTCATCAAACTCAAACTTCACCTCTTTTTCTAGCAACCTGCATATTGGTCTAGAAATTTTAGAGAAGTTCTGGATGAACCGTTTGTAGAACCTTGCATGTTTGAGAAAACTGCGAACACCCTTCACTTACACAGGTGGTGGTAGCTTTTCAATCACTTCAATCTTTGCACGATCGACTTCCAACCCCTTGAAAGACACCTTATGGCCAAGGAAGATACCCTCCTTGACTAAAAAATGACATTTCTCCCAGTTGAGTACAAGGTTGGAGTCCTCACATCGAGCTAGCACCCTGTCAAGATTCAGCAAACAAGTAGCAAATGAATTATCAAAAATAGAAAAATCATCCATAAATACCTCGATGAAATCTTCCACCATATCGTGAAAGATCGCTATCATGCATCTCTGGAATGTGGCGGGTGGATTGCATAACCCAAATGGCATCCACCGGAAAGCATATGTCCCATAAGGACATGTGAAAGTAGTCTTCTCCTGGTCCTTCGGTGCTATGGCTATTTGGTTATAGCCAGAATAGCCATCAAGGAAACAATAATATTCTTGACTAGCCAACCTATCCAATATTTGATCAATAAATGGGATAGGATAATGATCTTTCCTTGTGGCCTCATTGAGCTTTCTGTAGTCCATGCAAATTCGCTAGCCTGTGACTGTGCGTGTAGGGATCAACTCATTCTTCTTGTTGGTGACCACAGTCATCCCTCCTTTCATTAGAACACATTGAATGGGACTGACCCATTCGCTGTCTGAAATGGGATAGTCCATACCTGCATCAATCCACTTAATCACTTCCTTCCAAACCACATCCTTCACCACCGGATTCAACCTCCGCTGATGTTCTACAGTTGGCTTTGCTCCTTCCTCCATAAAAATTCTGTGTGTGCAAAAATCTGGATTGATTCCCCTAATATCTGACATTTGCCAGCGCATTGCTTTGTTTCTCCTCTTGAGAACCACAAATGCATCCTTTACCTGTGCCTTCGCCAATTCTGCAGAGATGATGACTAGCAAGGTGTCATCTTCCCCCCAAAATACGTATTTCAGATGTGGAGGCAATGTCTTCAACTCCAGTTTTGGTGCTTCCTCAATAGATGGTTTTGGCAATGGTTCCAGGGACCTCATCAATGGTTGAAAGTCTTGCTTTCTAAGATACCATTTGTTTTCATTCAATATTTGCACCATCTCATAAGTATTCCTGTCTCCGAAATGATCGGAGCCCATCAAAGCTCTTTCCAAAGGATCTTGAGAATCAACAATCTGAAGAATTTCTTCCTTTTATAGCACATTGATTGCTGATAGCTCCTCATAAATGGTTGGAAGCTTCATGTCCTTATACACATCAAATACCTCCACTTTGTCATGCGCTCGCATGGTTAGCTTCCCCGCAGCTACATCAATCAATGCTCTCCCGGTTTCCAAGAAAGGACATCCCAAAATAAATGGGACTTCCGCATCCGGCTCAAAATCCAAGACAATAAAATCTACTGGGAAGATAAGGGAGCCCACTTACACTAGCACGTCCTCCACAATTCCATCTGGTTTGGCCAAAGAACGGTCTTCTAGCTGCAAGATCACTGTAGTTGGTCTAGGACTGCCCAGCCCCAACTTCTTGAACACCGATGTCGGCATCAAGTTTATGCTCGCTCCCAAATCACATAGTCCACGAGCTCAGATACTTTGCCCGATTGTGATCTGAATTGTAAAGCTCCCAGGGTCCTTTAGCTTTGTTGGCAACCTATTATGTATCTGGGAAGTGCACTCCTCAGTAACAACCACTGTGGCATACTCTGTCAATTTGCTTTTGTTTGCTACGATGTCCTTGATATACTTTGCATATTTCGGCACTCCCTGCAAAACATCAACCAAAGGCAAATTAATGTGTACCTGTTTCAGCACCTCTATGAACTTTTTAAAGCAAGCTTCCTCCTTGTGTTTCTTTAATCTCTGAGGGAACGGGGGTGGCGGTCTTTCTGCCTCGACTGCCTTCTCCTTCCCCCTCTCATCATCATGTTCCCTATCTTTTTCCACTGCTCCTGATTGCTGAGGTGGTCTTTCTGGTTCCACCTCCTTGAGTTGTAACCCACTCCTTGTGGTCACTACATTGACCTGCTTAGGATTCGGGTCAGTGTCACTTGGTAGTCCTCCTATGGGCCTGGTGTTTTGAGCTCCAGCTAGTTGTCCAAACTGGTACTTTAATGCCTTTGTAGCTAACTGCTGATTTTTCATGTCTGCCGCCAATTTCACATAATCAGCCTGCATTTGCGCTTGGTTAGCTATCATTGTTTTGAACATTTCCTCAATGTTGTTGGTTGTGGGAGGAGGTGCATTGTTTCCTCTTTTTTGAGACTGATAATTCTGATGCCCCCCTTGATTTCTCTGCACACCCTGATTCGTACTTTGCCCTTGTTGGCTATTACTACCCTAAGAGAAATTCGGATGATTCCTCTAATTTGAGTTGTAATTATTGCCATACTGGTGGTGATTATTTCTTTGGACGTTCCCAACAAAGTTTACTGAGTCTGGATTTGCACCACAACACTCAGCTGAGTGTTCATTACTCCTATATACTTCACACCAAACCTGTTGCACTACATTGACTGGGGCTTGCGCTTGATTCAAGCTCATATGATGAAGTGGGTGTTGAGTTGATTTTGTAATGCAGTTATCTGTGTAGCGATAGCTGTAAAACCATCCACTTCAAAGACTCCTGCCGCTTTCCTTGTTCCTCCTCTTGAAGAGTCCGCATTCCACTCTGGATTTCCCTATGAAATATGATTTAACAAAGTATAAAGCTCCTCATAAGTCTTTTCTAATGCCTGTCCCCCAGCTGCTGAGTCTAGCAAAATTTTTGTATGGGGTTCCAAACCCTCTATGAAAGTATGCACCAACATATCATTGGACTGGTGATGGTGAGGACAATCCCCTAACATAGATTTGAACCTTTCCCAAGCTTGATACAGATTTTCACCCTCCCTTTGTTTAAAACTTAGAATCTGACTTCTAAGTCTTGCTGTTTTCCCGGATGGAAAGAATCTTCTCAAAAACTTTCTTGCAAGATCATCCCGAGTGGTGATAGAGTTAGGTGGTTTAGCTTTCAACCACCTCTTTGCTTCCCCCAATAATAAAAATGGGAATAATGTAAGCCTCACGTAGTCGGATGATACTCCAGCGGGAATGTAAGTATCACTTATCTCCAAAAAGTTTTGGAGATATTGTTGTGGATCTTCATGAGGAAGACCTGTGAATTGCCCGCTGGTGTGCAACAATTGAACCATGTTCTGTTTAAGCTCAAACCTCTCTCCTGGCTCTGGTCTGCGAATACCAGATGTAACATTGTTAGCATGTGGGATTGCAACTTCACGAACCGGCCTTGCTTCCATTTCCTCGGGCACTAAAACTGCCCTCACAAGTGGTAGATTCTGTTGTTGCTCCAGAATTGCCTGTCTTACCAACTGTAGCTTCTACTCTAGAGCTTCCTTTCTTTGACAATGGAATTGTCTTTCCGTCTCTATATATGAATCCACCAACTCCTTATCTCTTGCCAGTGTTCAGAAGAATCCAATATCTGTAAGAGAAAGGCTAAGATAAAGTTGTCAGCACTTATATAGAATTTGTAAACTAACACTAAGGAAATAATTTTACCAATTGCCAGTCCCCGGTAATAGTGCCAAAAACTTGTTCGGCTTGTGGTGATGCTACACGCAAGTGCACGTGGTCGAACAAGTAGTAAAGTGGCTTTAGTAAAGCCAAGTATCGATCCCACAGGGACTGAGCTACGGTACTAATTAACTTATGTGTCAGTGAACTATATCTTTAAGAATGCAGACAACCAAATAAATAATATTTTGGGAGTTTAAGTTTAGTAATTTATAAAAATCTAAGTTAAGATAATAATTTGAGTCTGAACAATAGTAATGAGCAAGCTGAGGTTAAAACGAACATGCAGGGAAGTAATTTATCAATATAATTCAGCTAATCTTTTCTTCGGTTGCTAGTCAAGAATTATTGCCCATGGATTGGATCTTTCAACTCCTATCCGATTTAAGAATCATGAACCTTAATCTACATTTCTTTGATAAAAGAATTTCATGCTCTAGCCATACATAACCGATTCCTTAATTGACTAATAAGACTTTCAGATATATTTCTATTCTGAATGTAAATCAATTCTCAATTTTCTAAACTAAGAAACGATCATATCCTACCAATTCACATCTGTCCAATTTCTTTCCTTTTCAAAATCAAAATTGGATTTTTAGATATACATTAACATTGGCCAAACATTAATGCAGTAAAAACAAGAATTGATAGAACAACCATTGAAGAAAAGATGAAAACTGAAATGATTAACAATTACATTCCACTACAATTGTTCTTAACCTCAGCAAGAAGTGAATTAGCCACTCACTTGTGGATTAAACATCATCAAATAAGTAGAATTCATACAAACAATTGAGATAAAAGAGAAAGAGATAGAGAAGAACCCTAGAATTTACATCGCCTCAACTGCCTGTAACCCACGTTCTTGCTCAACCAAGTCAGAATGTTTAAAATAAAACCTAGTTGTGCTATTTATACTCTTTAGAATTTTTCACGGAATAACAAGCAATGTGGCACGGAGTGTATCACGGAGCACTCCCTCCGTGCCACGGAGGTTTCGCGGACCCTCAATGGAAGTCGGCTCCCCAGGCAATTTCACCTCAACATGGCACGACTTGCATCGCGGAGCCTGAACGATGTGCACGGTGCTATCGTGCACCTTCATTGGAAATTTCCAAAATTATTTCATCTAAGGCAGAGTACCTCCGCGATGGCAACGTGACACGGCTCCATCGCGGAGCCTCTATTTTTGCTGCTCTGCCTTGTCATTTTCCACTCCTTGTTTCCAAGTTCATTCCCGATCTTCACCAATATGTATATTAGCTTCCAAAATTTCCTTTTACCTAAAAAACACACTAATCATGTTGGTTAGTATAAATTCACATTTTTACTAAAAAACACATGAGAATGTACATATAACAATCAATAAATAAGACGAAATGAAGCGTTTGAGTATCACTTGGGCATGCAATTCTGCCCAAGATCAATGATTCCCTTGATTTCCGTGCACGCCCTGATTTTAAATTTGTCCCTGATGACTATTACTCCCCCATGAAAAATTCATATGATTCCTCCAATTTGGGTTGTAACTATTGCCATACTGCTGATTACTGCTCCTCTGTGCGTTTTCAACAAAATTTACTGAATATGTATTGGCACCACAACACTCAACTGAGTGTTCACTACTTCCACAGACTTCACACCATACCTGATGAACTGCATTGACTGGGGCTTGTGCCTGGCTCAAGCTCATACTGCTGAAATGAGTGTTAAGTTGATTTTTCAAAGCAGCTATATGTGCAGCGATAGCCGTAAATCCATCCACCTCAAAGACCCCTGCGGCTTTCTTTGCTCCCCCTCGAGTTGTATCCGCATTCCATTCTGGATTACCTTGTGAAATATGGTTCAACAAGGTGTAAAGCTCTTTGTAGGTCTTTTCCAATGCCTGCCCCCCAGTTGCTGAATCTAACAAAATCTTTGTATGCAGTTCCAAGCCATCAATGAAGGTATGCACCAACACATCATGAGACTGGTGATGGTGAGGACAATCTCTTAGCATTGACTTGAACCTCTCCCAAGCCTGATACAAATTCTCACCCTCTCGCTATTTGAAGCTTAGAATGTGACTTCTAAGCCTGGCTGTCTTCCCTGATGGAAAGAATTGTATCAAAAACTTCCTTGCTAGGTCATCCCAAGTAGTAATACAATTTGGCGGTTCAGCCTTCAACCATCTCTTGGTTTCCCCCAACAGTGAAAACGGGAATAATGTAAGCCTCACATAATAAGATAATAGTCCAGCGGGTATATATGTATCACTTATCTCCAAGAAGTTTTGGAGATGTTGTTGTGGATCTTCATGAGGGAGACCTGTAAATTGCCTGCTGATGTGCAATAGCTGCACCATATTCTGCTTAAGTTCAATCCTCCCTCCTGGTTTTGGCCTGCGAATGCTGGATGTTACATTGTTTGCATGTGGGATTGCCACCTCGCAGACCAATCTTGCTGCCATCTCTTCGGGCACTAAAACTGCCCTTACAACTGGTGGTTGCTGTTGTTTCTCCAGAATTGCTCTCCTTAATAACTGCAACTTCTTTTCTAGAACTTCCCTTTTCTGTAGATGAAATTTTGTCTCCGGTTCTAACAACGGATCCACCAACTCCTTATCCCTTGCCAGTGTTCAGAGACAATTTAGTACCTGCAAGAGAAAGGATAAGATCAAGTAGTCAATACTTGTATCGAACTTGTAAACTAACACTAAGAAAATTAAATAACCAATTGCCAATCCCCGACAATGGCGCCAAAAACTTGTTCACTCCCAACTACACGCAAGTGCACATGGTCGTACAAGTAATAAAGTGGCTTTATTTCAAGCCAGGTATCGAACCCACAGGGACTGTAATGTTACAATAATTTTTCGTTAAGTGTTTAGTATACACAATTTTATACAAACAGACAAACAGAACAAATGGTGATTTTTCACGAATATTAGTTAATGTAACTTGAAGTAAAGAGATTGTAAATTATAATCTGAACAATAATACAAACAAGCTAAGGTTAAGGAAAAACATGCAGATATGTAATTTACTGATCAAATTTCAGTCAACATTTCTCTTTGGTTGTTGGTCAAGAATTATTAACCAATGGATTGGGTCTTTCGATCTCCTCCCCATTTAAAGAATCATGAGACTTACATCCCACATTTCTGTGATGCAAACACTTCATATTCTAGCAATACACAACAAATTCCATAGATGACCAAACATGACATTACAGATATATTTCTATTCTCAATGTGAATCTCCTCTTATTTATGCAACCAAGACAAGAACATATCCTACCAATTCACATCTATCCAATTAATCTTCCTTTCTGAATTAAAACTGGAATTCTAGAATTTACATTAACAATGGCCAATCATTAATGTAGTGAAAACAAGAATTAGTAGAACAACCGTTGTAGAGAAGATAAAAACTGAAAGAACATCAATTACATATTACTACAATCATCCTCAACCTCAGCTAAAGGTGAATTAGCCACTCATTTGATGATTAAACATCTTTAAACAAGTAGAAATCATACAAGCAATTGAAATTGAAGAGAAAAAGGAAGAAAATTAACCCAAGAACTTCTTCAACTCAACTGCCTGATACCCACGTTCTTAGCTTGAAATGTCAGATATATTAAAATAAAATCTACGTGTGCTATTTATACAAGTGGGAAATTTCCCGGAATAAACTGGCAACGTGGCACGGAGGGTATCGTGGAGCATCAGCTCCGTGCCATGGCCTTGACGCGGACCTTCACTGGAACTTGGGGTGCTGGATTATTATCTTCAGCGTGGCATGGAGGGTATCGCGGAGCCTCAGCTCCGTCCCACGGAGGTAACGCGCACCTTTACTGGAATCCAGGTGAGCAGCTAAATCCTCCCACCATGTCACTGAAGTGAACGTGGAGCATGGGCTCCGTGACACGGTGCCATCGCGCACCTTCACTGGAATTCCACCAAAATTCCACTCTAGGCAGAATACCCCCGCGATGGTGGCGTGACACGGCCCTGTCGCGGAGCATCAGTTTTTAGCATTTTCTTGCCAACTTCCTAGTTTTTCTTCCGAGTCCATTCCTCCACTTCACCAACTTGTAGATTAGTTCCCGAAATTCATTCTAACTGCAAAAAGAATAACTAATCATGTTGGTTAGTATAAATCCATATTTACATAAAAACCACATGAGAATGTACACATAAAAGTAGATAAACAAGTAAAAATTAAGAAATAAAGTATCACTTGGGCATGCAACTATGCCCAAGATCAATCAACATCCATAAAATATAATATAATCATAGTTTAAAACAACCTATTTACAAATCATTAGGTTTTTATAAACATCAAATTCAAAACCCAATTGTTTTTTAGTAGATTTCCATTAATTGCTACAGAATGGGCATGAGTGTGATTGGACACACCCATTAATAACCCTACATACCTGAAAAAACTTGATTCTACCACTTCTCTGGTTGCCCAAGTAGGATTTGAATGATAACCTTGAAAACTTTCTCTATATCACCTCCGCAACCTCTCAAGTTTGCATGCATGGAAGGAAATAACTTAGAATAGGTTTTTCCCCTCCTAAAACCCACTAAAAGGACCCTTAAATGACGTAGTATAGACTCTAGGAACTTAGGATTTATGAAAAGGCCCTTATTCATAGAAGATTAACTACCAAGAGGTCCCAACGAGGGACCTAATGACTCGTCCTTACTGGTCATGACTCATCATGTTGATCGTCAAGTACACTACCTTGCCTTGTCTCTTGGGCTCGTAACAGGTCACATCATGACTCGTCAGAGGTGGCCATGACTCGTGGTCACCACTCATTGAGTACACTGCCTACACAATTTTCTTTACTCATTACCCTTGACCATGGCTAACCCTACGAGTCATGAGGACTGACCACGACTCGTGGTCATGCCAGTGGTGACCTAAATTTCCATCTTCCAAACTTGGCCCAAGCCCCTTACCAAGAGTCACCCAATGACTCATGGTCCATCCTCACGGGTCACAGAACGAGTCGTTCTGTGACCTGGTGCAAAATTTTTAGTTTTTCCCATTTGAAGTCCCGGGTCTGATCCTTTGACTCCCGGGGTATTTCAATATCTCCACACTTGAAAACATTCATCCTGGAATGTTGAAAACAAGCATAAAATAAAAACATGCAGTTATCATATTCAAATACTGATCATTTAAACCGAAAACTAACGGAATGACTACCTCTGATTCATATCACATAGCTAAACTGATCTCATGCTTTACATACACATCTATACCCATAAAAGAAACTTGAACACATGAACCGAAAATGAAAACTAAATAGAGTCATAGCGCAAGACTGATACCTCAAGTCGGAACTGAGCCGGTAGGGAAAAAATGAGGGTATTTAGCCATCATATCCTCTTTGGCTTCCGGCGTAGCTCCCTCAACATGCTGATTTCTCCATAGCACCTTTACTAAAGCTACTCCCTTATTCCTCAACCTCCGAACCTAATGATCCAATATTTCAACTGGAACTTCCTCATAGGTAAGGCTATCCCTTACACCAACGCTGTCCACCGAGACCTCTAGGGCTGGGTCTCCTAAAAATTTCTTCAAAAGCGACACATGAAACACAGGATGCAGGGAAGATAACTCTGAGGGTAAGTCTAACTCATAAGCTACCTTACCAGTTCTTCTCATAACCCGGTAGGGACCAACATAGTGGGGACCAAGTTTTCCATTCTTTCCAAACCGCATGACTCCCTTCATAGGAGATGCCTTCAAAAGTACCCAATAGTCTACCTAGAACTCCAACTCTCTCCTACTCACATCAGCATATGACTTTTGACGACTCTAAGCGGTTTTTAGCCTGTCCCTTATCCACTAAACCTTCACCATAGCCTTATGGACCGAATTTGGCCCTATCATAGCTGCCTTACCAATCTCAAACCATCCGATGGGCGATCTACACCTCTGCCCATAGAGAGCCTCAAACGGTTCAATCTAGATGCTAAAGTGATAGTTGTTATTATAAGAAAACTCAATCAGGGGAAAATGATCATCCCAACTACCTTGGAACTCCATCACACATTCTCTCGACATGTCCTCGAGAGTCTGGATTGTTTATTCTGCTTGGCCATCCATTTGTGGATGGAAGGTTATATTGAGCTTAACTTGAGTCCCAAGCCCTATCTAAAAGACCACCAAAGTTGGGACACAAACTGAGTACCTCAGTCCAAAATAATGGACAAAGGCACTCCATGTAGTCGAACCAACTATCAAATATAAAACTTGGCATAATCATCCACTAAGTCTTTGATTTTTATCGGTAGGAAATGTGCAGCCTTGGTCAATCTGTCTACCACCACCAAAATAGAATTATAGTGTCGACGAGTACGAGGTAGGCCTGTAATGAAATCTATATTAATCGCTTCCCACTTTCAAGTGGGAATGCTAATGTCCTAAAGTACGCCTCCCCTCCTTTGATGCTTGACCTTTACTTGCTGATAGTTCGGGCATTTGGCTACGAATTTTGCTATATTCTTTTTCATGCCATCCCACCAACAGATTTCTCGTAATTCATGATACATCTTGGTGGCAATTGGATGGATAGAATACCTGAAGCTATGGGCCTCATGCAATATTCGGCTCCTCGAATCATCAATAACGGGAACACATAGGTGACCTTGGTACCGAAGCACACCAACTCCCCCTTGGAAGAAGACCTACACCTTCCGACTTCGAACAACTTCCTTCAACTTTACCAAAATCAAATCCTCATCTTGTCTAGCTTTCACGTTAGTCACCAAGGATGATTCTGATCTATTTTGCACAAAAACACCGCCATCGGTTGAGTTGAACAACCTAACTCCAAACCTTGCAAGATGATGGACATTTTTCACTAGCTCCTTCTTTCCCTCATCCACATGGGACACATTCTCCATAGAGATCTTACTAAGTGCATCCGCTACCATATTAGCCTTACACAATTGGTAAAGAACACTCATATCGTAGTCGTTGAGTAGCTCTAACAACCTCCTTTGTCTTAGATTGAGGTATTTTTGGGTGAAAACATATTGTAAGCTCTTTTGGTCCGTAAACACATCCACATGGACCCCATATATGTAATGTTTCCATATCTTCAATGCGAATACCACCGCTGCCAACTCTAGATCATGGGTTGGGTAATTCTTCTCATGGATATTTAATTGTCTAGAGGCATATGCCATTACCTTCTGTTGCTGCATAAAAAAAACACGAGTGTGATTCTCGAAGCATCACAATACACCACAAAACCATCTACACTCTCGGGTAGGGTCAACATCGGTGCAGTAGTAAGTCGAGCCTTCAACTCTTGGAAGATCTTCGCACAAGCCTTTGATTATTGGAACTTCACCTTTTTCGGAGTCAACTTGGTCAAAGGTGCTGCAATAGATGAGAAACCCTCAAAAAATCTTCGATACTAGCAAGTTAAACCCAAGAAACTTCGAATATCCGAGGGATCACCCGTCTAGGTCAATTCTTCACTGCCTCAATTTTCTGAGAATCTACTTTTATGCCCTCGCCTGATTCTACGTGGCCTAAAAGTGCTACCAAGTTCAATCATAACTCGCACTTGCTGAACTTGGCATACAACTGACAATCCTTGAGGGTCTGAAGCACTACTCTTAAATGAGCAGCATGCTCCTCCTCGCTCCGGGAGTAGATGAGAATGTCATTAATGGACACAATAACGAACATGTCCAAATATTGCTTGAACACCCTGTTCATCATGTCCATAAAAGCTGCAGGAGCATTTGATAGTCAAAAAGACATAACTACAAACTCATAATGTCCATACCACACCCTAAAGGCTGTCTTCGGGATATCGCTCTCTCAAACCCTGAGCTGATGATACCCAGACCTAAGATCTATCATTGAGAAACACTTGGCATTCTGAAGCTGATCAAACAGATCATTGATCCTGGGTAAAGGATACTTGTTCTTTACGGTGACCTTGTTCAGCTGCGATAGTCAATGCACATCCAAAGCGAACCATCCTTCTTCCGGACAAATAACACTGGTGCACCCCATAGAGACTTGCATGGTCTGATGAAGCCCTTATCTAATAGGTCCTTTAACTGGTCCTTCAACTCTTTTAGCTCCACTGGAGCTATCCTTTAAGGAGGGATAGAGATGGGCTGCATTTCGGGTAGAAGGTTGATACCAAAATCAATTTCCCTCTTGGGAGGAACACCTGGTATATCATCGGGAAAAACCTCTAGATACTGATGCACCACTAGAACTGACTGGATAGTCGGGGTCTCGAACTCGATATCCTTAACCCTGACTAGATGGTCCATGCAACCCTTAGAAATCATCTTGCCGGCCTTAAGATACGAAATAAATCGACCTTCTGGTACAACCGAACAACCTTTCCACTCCAAAATTGATTCGCCCGGAAAACAAAATTCCACTGCACGGGTTCTACAATTTACAGAAGAAAAACATGCATACAACCAATCCATGCCTAGAATAATATCAAAATCAGTCATGGCTAACTCTACAAGGTCTGCAGAGGCAAATTTATGAAATATAGTGACCGGGCATCCTCTATACACCCGCCTAGCTACAACCAAGTCACCGTAAGGAGTAGAAACCGAAAATGGTTCTAACAGAGTCTCGGGACTAGCTCCAAAGCTACTAGAAATGTAAGGAGTCACAAAAGACAAAGTAGCCCCGGGTCTAGCAAAGCATAAACATCATTATGAAAAATATACAACATACCAGTGACCATATCCGGGGAGATCTCCTACTCCTGACGAGGTGTTAAAGCGTAAAACATGTTTTGACACCGACATCCGATTGAACTGGTCGAGGCACCCTGCTAAGGGGGACGTGCTGCTGGAGCGACAGAACTGGCTGCTGGCATATGGGCTCCACCGACCCCTGATCTTCCTAAAGAGAGATTCCTGAGTCTATGTCTGGGTTTGCCACACCCGAAACAAGCATCCGAGCCGACTAGGCACTTCCCAGGATGATTCTTGCTGCACTTCGCACATGTTGGGAATGTGCACTCTATCTACATGCTTCCTTGGTCTCTCGAACCTGGAGCCCTGCTCCTTCGATCGCCTCAGAATATAGATGCCATATTTGTCGATGATGGTGCTGGAGCAATAGATATGTGTTGAGATTGTCCACCCACTGATCTGACCTGAGAAGTTCCATAATTGTAGGTCTTGGCCCTCTTGGCCTCTCTCTACATCCGATACATCAACTCCAACTGATGAGCATGCAACACAATATGGGGAAAATCTATATCCTGATGCAACATGGCTATCCTGCAGTCCTTATCCAGATGGTCCGCTACTCCATGTACAAAATGGGCTCACCCGATCCCTCTAGTCTGCCACCAACTCCAGTGCATACTTGGATAAATAGGTGAACTCCAATTCATACTCCTGAACCGATATGTCACCCTGCTTCAAGTTAACAAAATCGACAGCCTTTTTCTCCCTCATCTCCCGAGAGAAGAATCGATCCAAGAATGTTGTGTGGAACACTTCTCAACCGATAGGGCCTGCACCCACTGCCCTAGCATCTCTCAACTGTTTGAACCGTATGTGCGCCACCCCCTTGAGCTGAGAGGAGGAAAATCAACACAATCTCCATTGGTTACCCCCATAACCTGGGTGATCTTTAGAATCTCCTCGATGAAATTGTGTGGGTCCTCATCCACCTTGGACCCAAGGAACTCGGAGGGTTCATCATTAAGAAGTCTCTGATCCGTGCCGCTGCCGCATTTCCATTCTATGGAATATATGCAACAGCCTGCTAGTTGACCTGAGTGGTCAAGGCCTGTGCCAACATCTGGATAGCCACCTGAAACTCAACGCGGGCAACTCACTCTAGTGCCTAGAGCTCCTGAATAGGTGGGGCCTATTGATTCCCATGATCATTGACATTGATCTTGGGCAGATTTATATGTCCAAGTGATACTCAAATGTATCATTTTTACCTTGTTTGTTGTGCAATGTGTATATAATATCATGTATTTGGTAATAAAATGCGAATTTATACTAACCAACATGATTAGCATTTGTTTTGCAGGATAATGTGATTTTTAAGATCTAAAATGCGTGTTGGAACTATGTCGGAGTTGGACTTGGATGCGAGCGTGGAAAAGACCTCGGATGGCATATTTTGCAGTGGCTCCACGATGGTGTCGTGCCACGCTGCCATCGCGGTAGCACACTGCCTAGGCACAAATAAAAGTGGCAATTTCCAGTGTGCCTGCGCGTCAGCTCCGTGGCACGGAGACAGGCCTCCGCGATGGCCTCCGTGCCACGTTGAGGCTAATTATCCGGACCATGAAATTTCCAGAGAGGGTCCGCGTCCACGCCATGTCACGGAGGCAGTGCTCCACGTTGGCCTCCGTGACACGTTGCTTGTTATTCCGGGAAAAATTTCCCACTAGTATAAATAGCACACTTAGGTTATTTTTAGGGAGTTTTTTTTAGTTTTAGTTTTTTTTGCCTGAGTTCAGAAGTGGGAGCAGGAACGTGGTTTTGTGGCAGTTGAAGAATAGAAAAGATAAGAGTTTTCTTCTCTTCCCTTCTTCTTTCCTTCAATTGTATGCATGATTCACACTCATTCTAGGATGATTAATCCAAGAATGAGTGGCTAATTCCTCTCTTGCTGAGGTTTTGAACTTGTGAAATGAATGTTGGTAATAATTGATATGGTTTCTTCTTCTTCTTGCATGTTGTTCTATTAATTCTTGTGCTTATTACATTCTTGATTGGCCACCATTAATGTATATCTAAAAAGTCCAATTTCACTCGAGAGAGCATGAAATTGGAAAGTTGTGAATTAATAGGGTATTGTTCTTAACTTGATTTGGGAAAATTGGGTTTTGATGTGCTTCCTTGATAGAAATATACTTGAAAGCCGTATTAGTCAATTTAGGAACCGGAATTGTAGTGTTAGGTCATAAATTGCATTTGATCACAGAAATGTAGACGAATGGTTTATGAATCTAAAGTGAAATTAAATACGGAAGTTTTAATTTCTAGGCAAACGTTCTTGGCTAGCAATATGAAGAAGAAGATGACCAAATTATCATGATTATCAAGTTCATTACTCGTTCTTAACCTTGGCATGTGCATATCCATTGTCTAAACTCAACGTAAATAGTAGTTATTAATTTTAGTAGATAATTAGTTTAGAAACAAAACTTACTCAAATCTTGGTTGGATTGTTGTTAACATAGTTAGAAATAGAATAGAGATATAGTAAACTAGGCAGTTTTGCATATCTAGAGCAGCCTCCTTGGATCGATACTTGGCTACTTAGCCACTTTATTACTTGTTTGACCACGTACATTTGCGTGTCGGTGTATAATATATAACGAGCAGCAGAGCGCGAACAAGTTTTTGGCGCCGTTGCCGGGGAGGCTAGGCGATTTGTAAAATTTTATTTAGTGTAAATTTACTATATTTGTATTTTTATTTTCTTAAGTGTTAACAACTTGGTCTTAGCCTGTATTTTGCAGATTTTTATTTCTGTGAACACTGGCAAGGGACAAGGAGCTGGTGGAATCTTACTTAGAGCCAGAACGTCAATTGCATAGTCAACGTACAGAAGCTCTTCGGAAGAAGTTCCAGTTGCTCAAACAGTCTATGATGGAGCAACCCAATCCACCAGTTGTGCGGGCAGTGTTAGTGCCCGAGGAAGTAGCAGCCAGGCCGGTTCGCGAGGTGGCAATCCCACACGCTAATAATGTACATTCCAGCATCCGCAAACCAGAGCCTGGGGGGAGATTTGAGTTAAAGCAAAATATGGTGCAACTTTTGCACACTAGCGGGCAGTTTACCGGTCTCCCTCACGAAGATCCGCAACAACATCTCCAGAACTTTTTGGAGATAAGTGACACTTACATCCCCGCTGGAGTGTCACCTGATTATGTTCGGCTCACCTTATTTCCATTTTCCTTACTTGGTGAAGCCAAGAGGTGGTTAAAAGCTGAACCACCCAACTCTATATCAACGTGGGATGATCTTGCAAAGAAGTTCTTGATCAGATTTTTCCCTTCAGGTAAAACAGCTAAACTTAGAAGTCAGATTCTAAGTTTTAAACAGAGGGAAGGAGAAAATCTTTATCAAGCCTGGGAAAGATTCAAGTCCATGTTGCGGGACTGTCCTCATCATCATCAGTCAAATGAGGTGTTGGTCCACACTTTTATTGAGGGTTTGGAACCCCACACTAAAATTTTGTTAGACTCAGCAGCTGGAGGGCAAGCGCTGGAGAAGACTTATGAGGAGCTGTACACTTTGCTCAACCGAATTTCACAAGGAATTCCGGAATGGAATGCAGATTCTTCAAGAGGTGGAGCAAGGAAAGCAGCGGGAGTGCTTGAAGTGGATGGATTCACAACTATCGCTGCACAGATAGCTGCTTTGCAAAATCAGTTAAACACTCACTTCAGCAATATGAATTTGAACCAGCCGTCAGCCTCAGTTAATGCAGTCCAACAGATGTGGTGTGAAGTGTGTGGTAGTAGTGAGCATTCAGCTGAATGCTGTGGTGCAAATCCTGATTCTGTCAACTTTGTGGGCAATGCACAGAGGAATCAACAACAGTTTGGTGGTGGCTACAACTCGAATTGGAGGAATCATCCAAATTTTTCGTGGGGTAGCAACAATCAACAAGGCCAGGGTTCAGGGCAGGGTATGCACAGAAACCAAGGAGGGCAACAAGGCTATCAGAATCAGTTTAGAAATCACAATGCCCCTCCTACACCACCATCACCGACTATTGAGGAAATGTTCAAGACCATGATTGCCAACCAGGCACAATTGCAGGCTGACTATGTCAAACTGGCGGCCGAAGTAAAGAACAATCAATTGGCAACCAAGGCTCTTGAATATCAGTTTGGGCAATTTGCCAGTGCCCAAAATACTAGACCAAGGGGAGGACTACCTAGCGACACGGATCCCAATCCTAAGCAGGTAAATGCAGTGACCACGAGGAGTGGTTTACAATTAAAGGAGGTGGAACCGGAAAGACCGCCTCAGAAGTCAGGAGCAGCAGATGTTGAGGGAGAACAAACCTCAGATACGGGGAAGACCAAAGAAGCTGAACTAACAAGGCCTCCACCCCCGTTCCCTCAACGACTTAAGAAACACAAGGAGGAGGCGTGTTTCCAGAAATTCATGGAGGTACTTAAACAGGTACATGTTAACTTACCTCTTGTTGATGTCTTGCAGGGTGTGCCAAAATATGCAAAGTATATCAAAGACATCGTGGCCAACAAAAGTCGCTTGACCGAGTATGCCACGGTGGCTTTAACGGAGGAATGCACATCCCGTATTCAGAACAGGTTGCCCACTAAACTGAAGGATCCTGGAAGTTTTACTATCCAGCTGACGATTGGGCAAAGTATCAGAGCTCGTGGGTTATGCGACTTGGGGGCAAGTATAAATCTGATGCCATCTTCGGTATTCAGAAAGTTAGGGCTAGGGAGTCCTAGACCTACAACAGTGATTTTGCAGCTAGCAGACAGGTCTTTAGCTAAGCCGGATGGCATTGTGGAGGATGTGCTAGTGCAGGTAGGCTCCCTCATTTATCCGGTAGATTTCATTATTCTGGATTTTGAGCCAGATGCAGAAGTCCCATTTATTTTGGGACGACCATTTTTGGCAACCGGAAAGGCATTGATCGATGTAGCTGCGGGTCAACTCACGATGCGAGCACACGACAAGGTTGAGGTGTTCGACGTGTACAAGGCACCTAAGCTCCCGACTGTCTATAAGGAACTCTCGGTGATCAACGTGATTGATCATGGGAATGCAAATGGATTGAGTGATTCCCGAGAGTTACTAGGTAGGCCACCAGACAAGGTTGAGAACTACTGGGGAGATGACCATGATCGGGTCAAATCGTCCATCTCCCTAGTAAAAAATTGAGCGTAAAGGCTGTCGAGCCGCGACGTTAAACCAGGCGCTGCACGGGAGGCAACCCGTGAAAAATATTTTTCTTTCTTTTTCCTTAGTGTAAAGTTTTTCTTTTATTTTATTTTCTCTTCTTTTTCTTGACTAGGTTTAGATGTGCATTTTAATTAGTAATTTTTATTCTTTTAGTAGGGAATCTAGTCATTTAACCAATTTTTGTTTAGTGAGGTGATTTTCAGGTATACCGGAGGAAAAATACGTGGAATCGAGAAAACGAGGCGAGGTATGAAAAATAAAATTTGATAGTGAAACAGAGCACTGGCGCGTTGGCGCCGTGTCACGGAGGCAATGCTCCGCGTTGGCCTCCGTGACACGTTGAAGGCAAATCTGGAATTTTTTTAAAATTCCAGTAAGCCAACGCGTTGGCTCCGTGTCACGGAGGAGGGCCTCCGCGTTACCCTTCGTGACACGTTGCCCTTATCCCAGTGCCGGGTCACACCGGGTTTCCGGGTGACCCGCGTGTTTTCTTAATAAAAACCCCCGATTTTGCCCCTATTTTCCCCATTCCCTCTTCCCTCCGCGACCAAACACCCATTCCCCTACCCCCAAGCTCCGTGCCACGTTAAGAGGCAAGGAAAACGTCAAGTCTTTATCGATTCTTCAATTCCAAGGTATGTTTTCATCGTCTATCTCAATTTTTTGGCGATTTTTGTCGATTTTGAGCATGTGAGGTGAGATATATCACCCTAGGTAGAAATTAAACATGACGTGAATTATTTTGCGATTGATTGTGTTTGGAGTGTTGTAGTTGACGAGTGAACTTATCGATTGATTGAATAATTCATTGTTGATTGTCGAATTGAGTTCTAGGGCTTGGGGTTGTTGAATTTTAACTTGGGTAACTTGATAGTTTGACGAAATTGATGCCGGGGTGTGTTTATTATTTGAGATAAGTCGTGGTAAATATTGTATAATTGGTGAAAGACGACTAATTCTCAATTTTTAGTGGGACATTGCGTAATATGTGAATTGGTTGAATTGCTTAGATTAGTGTATATAAAATGTTTGTATTGTTGTTTCTATTTTGTTGTTGTTATTGTTGCTAAGTGCTATGGGTGAATAGCTGTCGATAGTAGGATTGGGTTAGCTGTATGAAGTCTGAGTAGTTCACTAGTCGTTATGCTGTCGAATTTTTGTGAACGCACTAAGCAATATGTTTATAGTGATTGTGTTTGGGGTGTAAATAGATCTATCCTTGCTAACATGTTGTAAATATTGGTAAAGACTAAGTGTGGGGTAAATTTTGTTTAACCCGACCTTAGCCAAAACTAACAAGTTTTTAGCTTAACGTTGTGCTTGTCTGTGTAAATGGACAGGTACAATGGCCAGCCGACAAGATAAAGGCAAGGGTGCTTCAACCTCAGGCACCGGCAGAAAGAGAATGAGACTGGGCACTGCTGTCCCAGCTGCACCTGCTGTTCCACGCGGTCAAAACCGCCGATACGGAACACGATGGGTTACCGATGAAGGGAAGAAGTGGTACGCAAAGCATAAGGAGAACAAGTACTTCCCGGAGGAACATATTGCAAGGGAACCACTTGCACAGGAGTTCCCTCGCATCGTACAGAGGATTGAAGCAGCTGGGCTCAGCTTTATTTTTCAGGAGCCCAAGGAGTGCAACCTTCACTTGGACCGGGAATTTTATGCCAACTGGAACCCGGCCATCAGAAGCCACACTATTAAAATTAGAGGGCAGATTGTCACTCTGGAACCCCAGCAGCTGAATGCCATCGTTGGAGCGCGGGACACAGACGCCCACGTTCTCCGCCAGCTCAACATCACCCCACCGTACGCCGACATCAGACGTACGTTGTGTGGGGCTCGATCCACAGCCCGATGGAGTAGACACAAAGAGAGGGGTTACCACCAGACTCTGCCTTATTCGCAGATGAACAGGGAGGCCAGAATCTGGCTAAAAATTGTATGTTCGTGTTTGATCCCGGGAGTACATATGACAGACGTGACCCGGGACCGTGTCTGCCTGGTGTATGCCCTTATGAAAGGGCTTGAGATCAATGTGGGGGCGGTTATAATATCCGCCATGAAGAGAGCCAGACTACACCAGGGCCACAGATACGAGTTTGGCGGACTCATCACCACCTTCCTCCGAGGCCTCGATGTTGAGGAAGAAGCCTTGGATTACACTTCGCAGTTGGAGCGGCGGGCCCTTGATGTGACAAAGACCAAGGCCCCCGACACTACACACGGACCTGTGCTGATTCTGGGCGAGCGACATGCTCGTGACGACCAGTATATGGCCCGTATGTTCGGTATGCAGATGCTGCAGCTATGGATAGGTGGGAGACCAGCCACCGAGGATGAATTATGGCAGCTGGAGCTGGAATACCCTTTTGGCGAGAACGCCAGAGCTTTATGCAAGGTGGGGCCAGCCTTTGTGGAGCCGACTGACGACGACGTCCCTACTGATGAGGAGACACGTCGTGAGGACTCTGATGTGGAGTCCGATGACGGCGAGGGAGCTGATTCAGATATGGGCGACGAGGCCGCAGCACCGGATGAGGAAGTCGAATATTTCGACTGATCAGGGAGTTTCACCACCCAAAATTTTATGCTTTGTATTTTTGTGAACACTGGGGACAGTGTTCGATTTAAGTGTGGGGTGGGGAGTAGTTAGGTGCTGGGTCATAGGCTCTAAATCTGCTGTATATTCTTCCTTGACGTTTGTGTATGTCTGTGCTTTCCCTGTTGTTGTGAACTGATTTGTGAATGATGTGTATATATTTGTTTGTGGCTAATGATGTGTGTCTTTAAAAAGTTATGGTTGCCTTTGTAAATATTTTGTAAATTTTGTAAATATTTTTTTCTCTATCGATATGATCGATATTTTTCAAAATTTTTGCGAAAGGATGTTGCACATAGCAACATATTTTGTAAATATTTTTTTTTTCATCGAAATGATCGATGTGTTGCAAAAATTTTGAAGTTTTATTTTTGGGTTTCTCGGAGTTTGTTTTCGGTTCTTTTACCGAGAATAGTCCCATTGAACCAATGTCATAGTTAGTGAACATTCCCTATGATGGATGGATGACGACCGTCTTAAGGGAAATGTAGTCGATAGGAGTAGATGATTTGTTTTTAGTTTCTTTGGTGGATTGCATCAATAAACTGTAGTTGCTTATGGTTGCTAAAATTTTATTGCGTGTGTAATTGATGTTCGAAATGCGAAAGTGATTCGTTTGAAAGCATGTAATTGTGTAAATATGTTGAGTTACCTAGGCTATAGAATTTGGTTCATTATGATTGAGGCTTAATCTTGAATTCACGTACTTGACTAATTAAAGAGTCTGTGAATGCATCTTGATTCGAGCATGTGCATGAAGTGTGAGTGAGGTTTTGCTATTCCATGTCATTGTGAATTGTCTAGAACTTGCCTGGCGTGTATACAAAGCGAAATGAAGGAGGTGTAGTGTCGGACAGGATGTAGGCATTTCTTTGTTTTAACCGTTAGTTTCCATTTTTTTCTTGTCAAGTTCTACCTTTTTATATGTTGTATACCCTAGTCAGCCCGTTGAGCCTTTAGCCGATTTCTTTATTTTGTCCAGAATTGTATGAACTAAGCTTTATTCCTTCTTTTCATTAGCCTTAAAGTCTATAAGAAGCTCTTAAGCGCTTACAAAGAACAGAAAATTGTTTCCCAAAGTGTTAAAGAGTGAAAAGAGTGAAAAGAAAAGAAAAGCAAAGTGAGGAAAGAAAAGATGATGTTGAAGAGGCACTAGTTGTAATTAAATGAAATTGAGGGTACATGAAAACCTTCCGTTTGGGGTCAAGTGTGCCTGATGAAATGGGCTGTATGAAAGTAAACCAGCATGAATGGGAGAAAAAGAGAAAAGAGAGGAACAATGTCCATGAGTCGATGGGAATGAGTTGAAAAGGCGCTTAAGGATGCTAGCAACTATTATTGGCTAATCCAATATATATACACTAGATCCATAGCCTAGTTACAACCCATTAAAAGTCCTATTTGATCCTACACTGCATTTCTTTATATTAGTGGAGTAATACACTAAGGGCAAGCCTATGGGTCATGACATGATGCATGTGAATTCTTTTGGGAGAGAGAGTGAAATTAATTTCTATATGCCCCTACTTGCATGTTTGTGTGCTGCACGAGCATAAAAGGGGAAGTTTCTCTCGAGTTGTGAGGGTACATGCTTGATGAAAGATTGATTTTCGTGTCGGATTTCTTGATTAGTTGATTTGCATGAGTTTGCCGATATCAAGAATCAATTCTTAAAAGTCTAGGAAGCCTCGATGTATTAAGGTCATTGTCTTGTACGACCAAGCATGTTTTCTTGATGATTTGCAAAAATCGAATAATCGGTATGACCGTAACGTAAATGGTTGCACCATAGTGACAAAGGTTGAGATGTGATGTGCATGATTTGTGTATGTATTGTTCGAGGACGAACAAGGATTTAAGTGTGGGGTAAGTGATCTTGGGCAGATTTATATGCCCAAGTGATACTCAAACGTATCATTTTTACCTTGTTTGTTGTGCAATGTGTATATAATATCATGTATTTGGTAATAAAATGCGAATTTATACTAACCAACATGATTAGCATTTGTTTTGCAGGATAATGTGATTTTTAAGAGCTAAAATGCGTGTTGGAACTATGTCGGAGTTGGACTTGGATGCGAGAGTGGAAAAGACCTCGGATGGCATATTTTGCAGTGGCTCCGCGATGGTGCCGTGCCACACTGCCATCGCGGTAGCACACTGCCTGGGCAGAAATAAAAGTGGCAATTTCCAGTGTGCCTGCGCGTCAGCTCCGTGGCACGGAGACAGGCCTCCGCGATGGCCTCCGTGCCACGTTGAGGCTAATTATCCGGACCATGAAATTTCCAGAGAGGGTCCGCGTCCACGCCGTGTCACAGAGGCAGTGCTCCGCGTTGGCCTCCGTGACACGTTGCTTGTTATTCCGGGAAAAATTTCCCACTAGTATAAATAGCACACTTAGGTTATTTTAAGGGAGTTTTTTTTAGTTTTAGTTTTTTTTGCCTGAGTTCAGAAGTGGGAGCAGGAACGTGGTTTTGTGGCAGTTGAAGAATAGAAAAGATAAGAGTTTTCTTCTCTTCCCTTCTTCTTTCCTTCAATTGTATGCATGATTCACACTCATTCTAGGATGATTAATCCAAGAATGAGTGGCTAATTCCTCTCTTGCTGAGGTTTTGAACTTGTGAAATGAATGTTGGTAATAATTGATATGGTTTCTTCTTCTTCTTGCATGTTGTTCTATTAATTCTTGTGCTTATTACATTCTTGATTGGCCACCATTAATGTATATCTAAAAAGTCCAATTTCACTCGAGAGAGCATGAAATTGGAAAGTTGTGAATTAATAGGGTATTGTTCTTAACTTGATTTGGGAAAATTGGGTTTTGATGTGCTTCCTTGATAGAAATATACTTGAAAGCCGTATTAGTCAATTTAGGAACCGGAATTGTAGTGTTAGGTCATAAATTGCATTTGATCACAGAAATGTAGACGAATGGTTTATGAATCTAAAGTGAAATTAAATACGGAAGTTTTAATTTCTAGGCAAACGTTCTTGGCTAGCAATATGAAGAAGAAGATGACCAAATTATCATGATTATCAAGTTCATTACTCGTTCTTAACCTTGGCATGTGCATATCCATTGTCTAAACTCAACGTAAATAGTAGTTATTAATTTTAGTAGATAATTAGTTTAGAAACAAAACTTACTCAAATCTTGGTTGGATTGTTGTTAACATAGTTAGAAATAGAATAGAGATATAGTAAACTAGGCAGTTTTGCATATCTAGAGCAGCCTCCTTGGATCGATACTTGGCTACTTAGCCACTTTATTACTTGTTTGACCACGTACACTTGCGTGTCGGTGTATAATATATACCGAGCAGCAGAGCGCGAACAGACATCTCCATGGCCTTCACCGTTCACATTTCTCCTTCCGTTCACTCTCTTAGGAGCCATGATTCTGCAATTGCAAATAGCACAAATTAGAAGGAGAGAAGGATTTTTCATCGCACGGAATAGATCATGAAAGAAGGGAACATTCCTAAACGTCTCGTAGCCTCTTTCTCATAAGTGTTGCGCACTTCATACCCATGAAAAATACTCTACTTAATGCGACTTTTAGATACCCTAGGACCCTTCAAACCTATCGCTATGATACCAAGATTGTCATGACCCGAACGTAGACCCGAATCATAACACAGGACAAGGAACTCCGAGAGGCCCCAAGTCGACCCATGGCACAAGCCTACATCTAACTTGATTCATTATAAACGGAAGACTAATCACAAGGCATACCGGAAACATAAACATAATCATAACATATCATAATTTAAGGAAATATCTAGACATACACGCAAGCTGAGTACTACATACTGTCTGAAAGCCTCTACTACATATAATGGGTTGATGGGTCAACACCCCTAACTAACCTAGACAAGTACTGAAACATAAAAATAGCATGAATATCTGTCAAATAGCCCTTTGAACATGAGGACTCACCAATAAGCCGAAAGTACACTCTGATATGATCTAAATCTGAGGATGAGCCTGAGATCAAGAACATGTATCATAAGGCAAAGCATCATAGAAAGTATGCGGTCAGGACGCGGAATGTACCGAGTATGCAAGGTAAGTAAAATATAAATTTAAAATATGTAAAATCTCTTAAAACAATATAAGAGTAGGACGTCATGCTCATATCATATAAATATCATAAAATAACATACCATAGGGCTCAAGGTTTTTCAAAGAATTCTTAATACAATTGACATCATACTCATGAGAGGAAAGCCGCATTGAACATAACTTGAGCCAATATACACAATCATAGACAAGCATAAATCATGAGGAATAGTGGGAGGTTCTCTTAACCGACATACCCTATATGAGCACACATGAAGCCCCCCAGACATATGACCCTAGTCGAGAGGGTGTCCGTAGCTTGACAAGGGTAGGACCATGAAAGTGTGATATCACCATGAAAAGGGCCATTTCGACCGGGCAAAGTCGCAAAGGAGGTCCCAGCATACATACGGAGGCATGTAGTTTATGAGATCTGGGGCAGAACCTAGTCCCTAAACCTACTCAGTGTTCGATACTACTCCCAAAACATATATAATGCTCATAGTATAACATGCATGAATTCATGGGCTAGTTAAATCATGATAATCATAAAAATAATTGTACGTATGTGAACTAGCCATGACATAAGGCCCGTGAGTTGACCCAAACATAATTTAGGAATCATAGGTTTCATACATAGTTGAAGATCATACATATGGATTGAGAATCATCAAATCATGATGGGTAATTGAATAAATCCATATTTAAATCATAATTCATGCTATGATTGTAAATACCTACAATTTTAGTGAAGATCATAAATCAATTGAAGATCAAAAATCAACTCATTATAGATCTTACATAATTAGGTTTAATTTAGTAAAAAATAAAATCAATAATTTGATAACCAAAATAATTGTAAAAATCTGATCAACATCCATAAAATATAATTTAAATCACAGTTTAAAACAACCCATTTGCAAATCATTAGGTTTTTTTAAACATCGAATTGAAATCCCAATATGTTTTTAGTAGATTTCCATTAATTGCTAGAGAATGGGCATGGGTGTGATTGAATACACCCATTCGTAACCCTACATACCTGAAAAGACACGATTCTACTTCTTCTCTGATTGCCCAAGAAGGATTTGAATGAGAACCTTGAAAACTTTCTCTAGATCACCTGCTCAACTTCTCAAGTTTGCATGAATGGAAGGAAATAACATAGAATAGGTTTTCCCCCTCCTAAAACCCACTAAAATGATCCTTAAACAACGTAGTATAGGCTTTAAGAACTTAGGATTTATGAAAAGACCCTTACTAATTTTGAAAAAATTAACTGCCAGGAGGTCCCAACGAGTGACCTAACGACTCGTCCCTGCTGGTCACGACTCGTCATGTTGATCGTCAGGTACACTGCCTTGCCTTGTCTCCTGGGCTCTTAACGGGTCACATCATGACTCGTCAAGGGTGGCAACAACTCATGGTCACCACTCATTGAGTACAAGGCCTACCCAATTTCCTATACTTATTCCCCTTGACCACGGCTGACCCCACAAGACATGAGGACTGACCACGACTCATGGTCATGCCTGTAGTGACTTAAATTTCCATCTTCCAAACTTGGCCCCAGCCCCTCACCAATGACTCTGGTCCATCCTCACGGGTCACAGAACGACTCATTTTGTGACTTGGTGCAAAAATTTTAATTTTCCCCGTTTTAACTCTCGGGTCTAATCCTTGGGCTCCCGGGGTATTACAAGTGTCCACAGGTATGTTGTGAATTTTGCGTTACTCTTTGCATCTTGCTAGCCCAATAACATCAGTATGGAATGAAAAGCTCTGTAATAGTTGTTGAGAGGAGATTATCTATGTGTGACGTGAATAGTTATGAGTGTAAGTCTTACAGTAAAAGTTAAAGGTGAAAGAGAAGATGGAAGTTAGTGATTTAGCCCCGAACTTAAGAAATATTCAAGAGCCTTAGAATGACAGCTTAAAGCTAATGGGGAGATGGCAAGTATGTGCGATAAGTCAGATTTGAGAACGAAGGCTCAGTCTGTACCAGCTTAGTATCGGCTAGAGGGAAAGAATCCTTCTCAGTGTTCTATCTAGTTCCATATTAGTTTCGTGTCTTTCAGTACCTCTTATTCCCTAGCATGCATGTATGACTTGGATGTTCAGTTCAGATATGTAAGATCAACTGGAGTCAGATACTCCATTATATTTCAGTGGTAATTGATCAGTTTTGTGATTTCAATTCCGTCCCTATCCTTTCGGTATGTTTAGCCAACATTTGAGGAAGAATGTTCCCAAGGGGGAGATATTGTAACACCTCAGAAGTTCCAAAGATTTAAATTCAAGATTTGGAGTGTGTTCAACAGAAAAATCTGCAATTTGTGCCTCAGAACGACTCGTCTAACGAGTCATTGGTCGGTCTAATGAGTCATTAGAGGAAGTCGTTGGAAGGGATTCAAGATATGGTGCCAAGGGTTTTTATGCCACGAGAGGAGGTACGACTCATTGTGTGAGACAACAATCCATTGGATGCAATTGTGTAAGCTGGCAGGTTGAACTTCTCGAAGGGGATGAGTCATGTGATGACTCGTTGGTTGTTGTAATGGGGTGCCGTGAGGAGTCGTTAGTTGGAGTGCAGGGTTCCAGGTTAGTGACGACAGATGGTCACAATGGACCGTTGAAGCTAGCAATGACTCGTGGTGTCGATCGTTGGAAGGGACCCAAGGGTTTGTGCTATGGGGACTACTGAAGGACTGACGAGTCGTTGGATCAAGTAATGACTCGTCATGTCGGTCGTTGGATGGATTTCAGGTTGAGGAACCATTGGAGAGAATGGGAGGTGGTGATGAGTCGTTGGATGAAGTAACGACTCGTCCTATTGGTCATTTGTTGAGGAAGTTGCAACTGTGAACCAGACCCTAGAAGCAACGGATGGTCACCACGAGTCGTGATGATGACCAACAACTCGTGGTGAGGGTTGTGGTCTCAGATCGAGTAGATTTTTAAGTTCTTCCCAGGGGTATTTTGTTAAAGCCCTACGCTTCCAGTTTTGAAATGGTGTTATTTGGGGAAATTTAAGGGACATTTTTAGGGTTTTCCAGCCTAACCTCTCAGTTCCTCAACTCTTCTTCCTTCCCCTCTCAAGATCAAGGATTTAACTAAGGTTTTCTTCAAGGATTCAACGGTGAGAAGGTACGACTCGTGACTCGTGAGGATACTCGTGACTTGAGTTTTGATGAAATTGGGAGCCTGAGGTTGTGTCAAGGGTAGTCCTACGAGTCATGGTGAGAAGGTACGACTCGTGGTTAGGAGTCGTGATGAATATCTCAGTGGTGCAAGAGTGAGACTTCATGGTTCATGGTACGACTCATAGGATTTAGCAATGAGTCATGGTGAGGAGTTGTGGTTAAGTCGTATTGGTTTGGGTGGATGGTACCATGGTTGACAGTACGATCCGTAGGATGGTGGTACAAGTAGTGGGATACCAGTCTTGGCCAAATTCAGAAAGTTAGGATAAAGGGGGAAGTGACCACGAAAGGCAACCACGAGTCGTGACTCAATGGTACGACTCGTGCTCGGGGCCAAAACTGCTTTTCAGGGAAATTTCAGTAAGGCCAATTTTGACTTTTCTACGCTTTTAGGCCCTAAACCACGTCGTTTTGAGGTCAAAATAGGGTCATTAAGGGATGAAAACTCTTGTTAAGTTCATTTTAGTAATTTTAAGTGTTGGAGAAGGGAGTAGGAATCGTTTCAATCCATTTTCTTTAAGTACTTCAAGCTCTCACTTAGGGTTCTTCAAGGGAGTAGGAAATCGTGAAATTTTCAAGTATGTGGGGTTTGAATGGGTAGTTTAGTCCCTACCCATGCCCATTTCTTCCCATTTTCCTGTGTTTAATTTGCTAAATTCTTGTGGGTCTTAACCCCGTTTGCATGATTCCTCAAAAGCTTACATGAACGTGTGATATTATGTTTAACTTGCGGGTTTGAAGTGTTTGGACTGATTTTACTTGTTTATATTTTATATTTCATGATTCAAATCTCTAAAAGTATGGATGCCCAATTATGGGGAAAGTTTTAGTGAATTTCATGGTCAAGATGATTCCGAAAGCATTAACGAATTTCTCTTATATTTTAAGCATTTCTTCAAGTTTTGATTTCTCATGTTATCATGATCGTTTTCTTATGAATTTAAGAATTTCAAGTATGTTTGAAATTATGGGCAATGCCCACATGTTGCTTATGAATTATAACTAAGATTTTGGCCGACTCATGGGCCCAATTCCATGGCTAGAAATACAAGCTCTCATGTATGTTATGATTTCCATGTTTCCACTAGCCATGCATGTCATATTATGAATGTTATGAGCTTGTTGCATGTTTCGGGAGTAGTACTTAACACCGAGTAGGTTCGGGGCTCAGGTTACGCCCCGAATCTCAAAACTACGTGCCACCATAGAATGATGTTTGGGACATCCTCAGTGACTGTCCGCTATTCCCTATGGGGCCTTCATGAGTGATATCACGTCTTTCATGGTTCATACCCTTGAAAAGGTATGAACGGACCCCCAACTAAGGGTACAAGTAGGACTTCATGTGTGCTCATGTGAAGTATGTCAGTTATAGAAATATCCCATTGTTCCTCATGGTTTTTAAATATGAATGATTATGTTCTTTGGGCTCAAGTTATGATTTATGAAATGTTTTCCCCACACTTAACGACTTTGATGGGTTTATGAGTATTTTTGGAAATATTGAGCCTTACGATATAGTACGATTTCAGTTTTATGATCATGATGTCACACTCTTATAACTGTCATGCTTTTAAGCCTTGTTTTGCATAACTTACATACTCAGTACTTTTCGAGTACTGACCCACATATTATCATAATCCGATTTATAGGTTCAGCATCATCCCTAGCTTGCGCCCAGTTCCGCTCAGTCTTCAGTGGTGATTCCTCGTGATTCGTGGGCTTCATGTTCAGAACTTGTTTATCTTATGTTTTCAAATTGTTTGGGTTAGTTGGGGTCTGTTCTCTTCACCCGTCTTTTATGATTAGAGACTTTCAGACTTATGTGTAGTATTCAGTGGTTTATGTTTGGATCTTGTATTGTTGTTTCCTTTATCTTTCATGATATGATTTTCAGTTAGTTTACAATTTATGGGTTAAGTTTTTCCACTGTATATGAATGAATTAGTGTTATGCTCATGCCATGGGTTGACTTGGGGTCTCTCGGGACTCCTTGTCCCGTGTCTACGATCTGGGTGTACTCTCGGGTCATGACAAACTTGGTATCAGAGCAATAGGTCTTAAGGTGTCCTAGGGAGCCTGAAAGCCACGTTAGGTAGAGTCTTTTTCATGGGTGTGAAGCGCGCCACACTTATGACGAAGAGGCTACTGAACATTTTTGGAAATTTCCCTTCTCTCATGATCTATGTCGTGCGGTCAAGAATCTCTCCATCTTTCTAATTCATGCTATTCACGATTGAAGAAAATTATGGCTCCTAGAAAGATAATTGGAAGGAGGAGCGGGAAAGTTGAAGGCCGCCGATAGGGCAATGATGACGAGCGTCAGCAAGCCCCACCTGTTCAAGAGCCCCAAGCACCCGAGCCAGCTGCCCATGCCGAGTTTCGGGCGGCTATCCAAATCCTGGCACATGCCTTGACTGCTCAGGTCAACCAGCAAGCTGTTGCGTCTGTTCCTCAAAATGGTAATGCAGCGGCAGCCCGGATTAGAGACTTTTTTGCCAAAGGTGGACAAGGATCCACACGAGTTCATCGAAGGGATTTTGAAGGTCACTCAAGTCATGGAGTGACAAGTGAGGAATGTGTTTATTTGGCCCATTATCAGCTGAAGCAAGTCTCTTACATTTGTTTCAAGTAATGGAGGGATAGCAGAGTAGCGGGAGTAGGCCCTATCAGCTAGGATGAGTTCCACATAGCCTTTCTCGACAGGTTCTTCCCTCGGGAGATGATGGAACTGAAATAAACTGAGTTTGTCAACCTTAAGAAAGGAAAGATAATGGTTCTGGAATATTCACATAAGTTCACTCAGTTGTCAAAATATGCCTCGGAGTTAGTGATGGATCAGAGGGTGCGGGTGAGCAGATTCGTGCAGGAAGTAGCTGAGTATCTACATAAGGACTGCAGAACAACCATGCTTCATCAAGATATGGACTACCCACGGATAGTCCTCTACGCCCAGTAGATGAAAGCAGCTCACATGAGGCAGAGGGAGCCCAAGAGGGCCAAAACGGATAGCCACAGGTTCTCCCAGCCTAAGTCAAGGGGTTAATCTTACCAGCAGTCCCAGCCTAGGTCCATTGTGCCTGCACCATCTTCATCCAGTACTCCATCCAGACCATAAGACGGCCAGAGGAGCAGGGCCTCAGGTTTGAGGAGTCAAAATAGCATGCGCACAGAGCGCACTTTCCCATCTTGTGCTACTTGTGGCAAGAACCACCCAGGGAAATGTTTGGTGGGCTCATATGCTTGTTCTGGGTGTGGCAAACCCGGACACAGACTTAAGGATTGCCCTGCGACTAGGTCAGGGGGTAGTGGAGCTTGCACTTCAGTAGCCAGTTCATCCGTCCTAGTGGCACGTCAGACTCAGCAGGGTGCTCCGACTGGCTCAGCTGGCGTCTAGCGCCAGAACCAGTTTTATGCACTTGGCTCTCGACAGAAGTAGGAGACTTCTCCCGATGTGGTTACGGGTATGTTGTGAGTCTTTCACATTGATGCTTATGCTTTATTAGATCTGGGAGCCACACTATCTTTTGTGACACCTTACATTTCTAGTCACTTTGGAGTCAGTCCTGAAATCTTTTCCAAACCATTTTCTGTCTCTACCCTGGTTGGTGATTCAGTCATAGCGAGGCGGGTATATAGAGGTTGCCCTATTAAAGTATTGCATAAGGTTACCTCCGCAGACTTAGTAGAATTAGCTATGACTGATTTTGACATCATCTTGGGCATGGATTGGTTGTTTGTAAGTTATGCTTCTGTTAACTGTAGAACTTGGGAAGTGAAGTTTCGATTTCCAGATGAACCGGTTTTAGAATGGAGGGGTGGTTAAGCGGTGCCTGTAGGTCGCTTTATATCATATATCAAGGACAGAAAAATGATTTCCAAGCATTGTATTTACTATTTGGTTAGGGTTAAGGACGTCCCGTCCAAGACTTCAACCATGCAATCAGTCCCTATGGTATGTGAATAGCCCAAGGTATTCCCAGATGACCTACCAGGTGTTCCTCCTGAGAGGGAGATTGATTTTAAAATTGAACTTTTACCTGACACGCAACCCATATAAATCCCTCCTTACCATATGGCCCCAGCCGAACTAAAAGAGTTAAAGGAGCAGTTGAAGGATTTGCTAGATAAGGGTTTCATTAGACCGAGTAAGTCCCCATGGGGTGCTCCAGTGTTGTTCGTCAGGAAGAAAGGTGGGTCCCTGCGGATGTGTATTGACTTTAGACAGTTGAACAAGGTCACCATCAAGAATAGATACCCTTTACCCCGGATAGATGACCTATTCGATCAGCTTCAGGGTGCCAAATATTTCTCCAAGATAGATCTCAGGTTCGGGTATCACCAAATCAAAGTCTAGGAGAGCCACATCCCAAAGGACCTGGTATGTCCATTTTGAATTCATTGTTATGTCTTTTAGACTAACCAATGCCTCTGCAGCTTTTATGGACCTGATGAACAGGGTATCAAGGCATATTTGGATATGTTTGTGATCGTGTTCATCAAAGACATACTAATATACTCCTTTAGCGAGGAGGAACATGCTGCACACCTAAGGATAGCACTCCAGACTCTCAAGGATAACCAGTTATATGCAAAGTTCAGCAAATGTGAATTCTGGCCGAAATCAATTGCATTCTTGGGACATGTAGTGTCAAGTGAAGGTATAAGGGTGGACTCCCAGAAAATAGAGGTAGTAAGGAACTGGACTAGATCGGTAAACCCTTCGGAGATTAGAAGCTTTTTGGGCTTAGCGGGTTATTATCGTAGGTTCTTGAAAGGTTTCTCATCCATTGTAGCCCCATTGATGAGATTGACTCAGAAAAAGGTAAATTTCCAGTGGTCGGAAGCTTGTGAGAAGAGTTTCCATGAATTGAAAGCCAAACTCACTTAAGCACTGGTGTTGGCTTTACCGGAGGGTACTGGTGGCTTCATTCTATATTGTGATGCTTTGAGGTTTGGAGTGGGATGTGTATTGATGCAGTACGGGAATGTAGTTGCATATGCTTCCAGACAGCTGAAACTCACGAGAAGAATTACCTGACCCATGATCTTGAGTTGGCCGCGGTGGTATTTGCTTTGAAGGTATGGAGAAACTACTTTTATGGGGTTCATGTAGATGTATTCATAGACCACAAGAGTTTATAATATGTGTTCACACAGAAGGAACTAAATCTTCGGCAACGGATAGAGCTACTTAAGGACTACGACATGAGTGTCCTATATCACCTGGGAACGGCAAACGTGGTAGTAGACACCCTTAGTAGACTTTCTATGGGAAGTGTGGTACATGTGAGTGAAGACAAGAAGGAGCTGGTAAAGGAGGTACATCAACTTGCACGGTTGAGAGTTAGACTAGTCGGCTCGACCGATGGTGGGGTAGTAGTTCGAAATGGGTCAAGAGTTATCCTTGGTAACAGAGGTAAAGGCTAACGAAGATGAAGACCCAATATTGGTAAAGTTGAAAGAAGCTGTTCAAAGTTAGAAAGTAGAAGTATTCTCCCAAGGGGGAGATGGTGTGCTTCGGTACCAAGGTCGCTTATGTGTCCCAAACGTGGGGGATTTGAGGAGTAAGATGTTGCATGAGGATCACGGATCCAGATATTATATCCATCCAGGGGCCACAAAAATGTATCGTTCCTTGCGGGAAATCTACTAGTGGAATGGCATGAAGCCGAATATTGCAGAATTTGTAGCTAAGTGCTCGAATTGCCAACAAGTGAAAGTAGAGCATCAGAGACCAGGGGGTGTACTCCAGGATAGCAGCATTCCTACTTGGAAGTGGGAAGAAATCAACATGGAATTTGTAATAGGTTTTCCCCGCACTCATACACAGTATGACTCCATTTGGGTTGTGGTGGACAGGTTGACCAAGGCTGCTCATTTCCTACCTGTCAAAACCACTGATTCAGCGGAAGATTATGTAAAGTTATACATCCGAGAGTTGGTTAGGTTGCATGGAGTGCCCTTGTCCATTAAATCAGATAGAGGTACGTAGTTCACCTCTCAGTTCTGGAGGTCTTTTCAAAAGGGAGCTTGAGTTCGAGGTCGATGATTGGGTGTTTCTGAAGGTATCTCCAATGAAGGGAGTAATGAGATTCAGAAAGAGAGGGAAACTCAGCCCCAGCTATATTGGCCCATATAGGATCGTGAGACGAGTGGGTAAGGTAGCTTATGAGCTAGAGTTACCTTTAGAGTTGGCTTCGGTTCACCCCGTATTTCATGTATCGCTCTTAAGAAAGTGCATGGGAGATCTAGCCTTAGTGGTGCCGGTGGAAAGCATTGGTGTGAAAGACAACCTTAGTTATGAAGAAATTCCTATTGAAATCTTGGATCGTCAGGTTTAGAGACTGAGAAAAAAGGAAGTGGCCTCAGTAAAGGTGTTATGGTGGAATCAACATGTCAAGGGAGCCATGTGGGAGGCCGAAGCGGATGTGATAGCTCAATACCCCCATTTGTTCCCTACGGGCTCAGCTTCAGTTTGAGGTATCAATTTCTGCCCTAAAACCTCTATTCAATTTTTCATGATCTATTCATGCGTATAAGTTTGTTTCATGATATGATGTATGCAAGTGATGTCTGAACTCAGACTAGCTATGTGGTTCTTTTCGCGGGTAGTCGTTTCGTCAGTTTTCAACTTGAATGTCAATGATTAGCATCTATATATGGTGATTGTTTGTTTCTGAGTTTGCTGCTTGTTTCCCTATATTCGAGGATGAATGTTTCCAAGGGAGAGATATTGTAACACTCGGAAGGGCCTACGAATAGAACTGGGAGTTTAAGTCAAAAACTGCAGAAAACCTGGAATTTTTCACCAATACGACTCGAGGTACGAGTCATGATAAGGACCTACGACCCGTGACTCAAGTCGTGATGAAATTGGGAGCCTGAGGTTGTGTCACGGGTAGTCCGAAGAGGCGTGGTGAGAAGGTACGACTCATGGTTAGGAGTCATGATGAATATCTCAATGGTGCAAGAGTGAGTCTTCATAGGTCATGGTACGACTCGTAGGATGTAGCAACGAGTCGTGGTGAGGAATTGTGGTTGAGTCGTATTGGTTTGGGTGGATGGTACCATGGTTGACAGTACGATCCATAGGATGGTGGTATGAGTCATGGGATACAAGTCATGGCCAAATTCAGAAAGTTAGGAGAAAGGGAGAAGTGGCCACGAGAGGCAACCACGAGTTGTGACTTGATGGTACAACTCGTTGTCGGGGCAAGAACTGCTTTTCAAGGAAATTTCAGTAAGGGCAATTTCAACTTTTCTACGCTCTTGCGCCCTAAACCACGTCGTTTTGAGGTTGAAACAGGGTCTTTAAGGGATGAAAACTCCTGTTAAGTTCATTTTAGCAATTTTAGGTGTTAGAGAAGGGAGTAGGAAGGGTTTCAAGCCATTTCTTCAAGTTCTTCAAGCTCTCACTTTGGGTTCTTCAAGGGAGTAGGAAATCAAGAAATTTCCAGGTATGTGGCGTTTGAATGGGCAGTTTAGTCCCTACCCATGCCTATTTCTTCCCATTTTCCTATTTTTAATTTGCTAAATTCTTGTGGGTCTTAATCCCGTTTGAATGATTCCTCAAAAGCTTACATGAACTTGTGATATTATGTTTAATTTTTGGGTTTGAAGAGTTTGGACTGATTTTACTTGTGTATATTTTATATTTCATGATTCAAATGTCTAAAAGTGTGGATGCCCAATTATGGGGAAATTTTTAGTGAATTTCATGGTCAAGATGATTCCAAAAGCATGAATGAATTTCTCTTAAATTTTAAGCATGTTTTCAAGTTTCTTTTTCTCATGCTATCATGATCGTTTTCTTATGAATTTAAGCATGTCAAGTATGTTTGAAATTATGGGTAATGCCCACATGTCGCTTATGAATTATAACTAAGATTTTGACCGACTCGCAGGGCCAATTCCATGGCTAGAAATATAAGCTCTCATGTATATTATTATTTCCATGTTTCCACTAGCCATGCATGTCATGTTATGAATGTTATGAGCACATTGCGTGTTTTGGGAGTAGTACTTAACACCGAGTAGTTTCGGGGCCCAGGTTACACCCCGAATCTCAAAACTACGTGCCACCCTAGGATTATGTTTGGGACCTCCTCAGTGACTGTCCCCTATGCCCTACGGGGCTTTCATGAGTGATATCACGCCTTTCATGGTTCATACCCTTGGCAAGGTATGAACGGCCTCCCGACTAGGGGTACAAGTCGGACTTCATGTGTGCTCATGTGAAGTATATTGGTTATAGAAATCTCGCATTGTTCATCATGGTTTTTAAATATGCATGATTATGTTCTTTTGGCTCAAGTTATGATTTATGAAATGTTTTCCCCACACTTTACGACTTAGATGGGTTTATGAATATTTTTGAAAATATTGAGCCTTACGATATATTACGATTTCAGTTTTATGATCATGATGTCCTACTCCTATAACTTTCATGTTTTAAGCCTTGTTTTGCATACCTTACATACTTAGTACTTTCCAAGTACTGACCCACATATTTTTAGGCTCTGATTTGCAGGTTCAGCATCATCCCTAGCTTGCGTAGAGTTTTGCTCAGTCTTCAGTGTAGAGTCCTCATGATTCGAGGGCTTCATATTCAGACCTTGTGATCTTATGTTTTCAGATTGTTTGGTTTAGTTGGGGTATTTTCCTTTCAACCCGTCTTTTATGATTAGAGGCTTCCAAACTTATGTGTAGTATTCAGTTGTTTATGTTTGGATCTTGTATTGTTGTTTCCTTATGTCTCATGATATGATTTTCAGTTAGTTTACGATTTGTGAGTTAAGTTTTTCCGTTGTATATGAGTGAATTAGTGTTATGCTCATGCCATGGGTTGAATTGGGGTCTTTCGGGACTCGTTGTCCTGTGTCTACGATCTGGGTGTACTCTCGGGTCGTGACAATAGGTAGGTTGGGGCCCTGTCCCATGCATTTCAGTTTGTTTACTCTTTAGAGGCTAATGTGGACTAGTTTATATAGTTTGTTTTAGTTGTGTAGCCTTGTCGGCTTTTCATTACTCTGTTTAGCTTTATTGTAGCCTTATCAGGTTTCAAGTGGCTTATTTACTATTATCGAGGCCTTATAGGTCTAGTATTTATCTTGGGTGATTGTGATAGGTTCTTAGTCGGCCTAAACGTTAATAGTTACAAATCTTATATAGTCGATTTCTCAGTCCAGTAGTATCAAGGCCAGTCGCACCCTACCCCAATTTTGTGCTATGACAGACTTGGCATCAGAGTAAAATCGTGTCTTAGGGAGTCCACAAAACCATGTATGGTAGAGTCTTTCTTGTGGGTATGTTGTGCACCATACTTATAATCAAGAGGCTATAGGGAATTTAGGAGTTGTTTCACTTCTTTTAATAATAGTTAATGCGATAGAGTGAAGCCATCAGTATTATGATGTTTAAATCATGCTATTATTTCAGAGTATGTTGGTGACAAGGAAGATGATAACGTGGTTGATCGGTACAATCGCGGGAGAGGGTACCAGTTGCCCTCTAGCGGATTAGGGAGAGAGATTAGAGATTTAGAGTGATTAGAGACTTAGAGTGAGTCTCCTGCCCCAGATATAATTGTTCCTCTAGCCCCAACTAGAGTTCTAACAAATAGACCTCCAGCTCCTTCTACCTTAATTGTACGTAAGGGTGATAGAGTGGTAGACCCCCTCCCCCCAACACCTGTGGCACCCCCAATGGGTCCCAATGGACAAGGTTAGGAAGGAGCTGTAGGTTGATGGCTTATATAGCCACAGGTTAGGAGCAGCAATTAGAGGCGATAGAGGGACACAGAGGCCAGGCGACCAAGAGTTATAGGGCTCGCGAGTTCTTGAGTTTTAACCCTCCCGTAGTCACTAGATCATACCTGAAATAGGATTCTTAGGACTTTATTTATCAGACATATAGGGTGTTGAAGGTGATGACGTTACAGTGGCTAAGGGAGTGGAGTTGGTGGCCTTTAGACTCGTGATATGTCAATTTTATTGTATGAGGCTTGGGCTCAATCCAGAGGAGCCGATGCACTACCAGCTGAGTGGGAAGAGTTCTTTGAGGTCCTTTATGCACCACTATTTACCTCGAGAGCTTTGAGCAGTTTTTGCACTTAGAGCAGGGTATAATGAGTGTGCATGAGTATTGACTTAGGTTTAATTCTTTGGACAAGTATGCTCCACACATGGTTCAGATTGTGGAGGATAGAGTTCATCGATTCGTGTTAGGGCTAGGGCCTCATATAGCTCTAGATTGTTTGGGGGTATCTACTCAGGAGCACATAAACACTGGACAATTCAGGCTTTCACCGAGAGGGCAAAGGATTACAAGATTCTCAGAGACAGCAGGAGCAGATGATGAGAGCTAGGACCATCATACATATAGAGGGCCACAGAGTGACCTAGGGGCTCCATCATCCAATCAGTCAGTTAGACATGTAGGGAGTGCCCCACCTCAGCTACAGGGACAGAGGAGAGACTAGGGCCCAACACCATCTAGCTCTCAATGATAGGAGCGGCTGGGGTAGACGAAACCACCATTGTTGCCTTGTCCTTACTGTTGAAGATCTCATTCAGGCCAGTGCTATTTGGGACAAAATTTAAGCACAATACCTTACGGCATAATCTGACGATATCCATGCACCACCTGTGTCAGCCCGCCTTTTCTATATAGCCGCATAACTATAACAAGTTTTCTCTAATGCCATACCAAACCAAAGGGAACTTTATGAGGGATTGTCAATATAAGGTCGAGGCAGATCAGGCATGGTCAGAGCGATTAGCTGTTGCTTTTTCATCCTCATTTCAACCTCCTAGACCTGATCCTTAGTTGGCAGCAGGCCATGGTAGAGGTAGAGGGAGAGAGGCTTCTAGTTTTGGGGCAACACAAACTTGATTTTATGTTTTGGGAAGTCAATAGGGCCAAGAGGTCTCACCTGATATTTTTACAAGCACTCTGACTATTTTTTCTCGTGTAGTATATCTTTCTTGATCTTTGTTCTTTAATGTTAAAACATTGACTACGAATCACTTTGAGAGAGTCCTTGAGTTATTGTCTAGACCATTTGTCGTTATTATGCCAATTGGCGAATCTTTGTTAGTTAGACGAGTTTATCGCAATTGTGTGGTATTGGTATGTGATAGATCAACCTAGCAGATCTAGTTGAGCTTGAAATGGTTGATTTTGACGTCATTATTTCTATGGATTGGTTGGCGGCCTGTTATGCTAATGTTGATTGCAAAGCCAAGGTTGTTAGATTCTATTTTCCGAATGAGCCAGTCGAGGAATCCAAAGGTTGTATTTCTCACTTGGTTTGGGTAAGAGACTAGGAACGTGAGCCTGCGACACTCCAATCAATTCCTATTGCAAATGAGTTCCCCGACTGCTTTCTAGAGGATTTGCCTAGAATTCGTCCTGAAAAGGAGATAGATTTTGCTATTGACTTACTTCTAGGTACTCAGCCGATATCGATACCTCCATATAGAATGGCTTCAGCAGAGGAAAGAGAATAAAAGAAGCAGTTGAAAGATTTTCTCAAAAAATTCTTTATCCTGTCCAATGTGTCTCTATGGGGTGCACTAGTGTTGTTTGTGCAGAAGAAAGATGGGTTATTGAGAATGTGCATCGATTATAGGCAGTTGCATAAGGTAATCATTAAGAATAAATATACACTTCCTAGAATTGATGACTTATTTGATCAATTACAGGGTACCAGATGTTTTTTGAAGATTGATTTGAAGTCTAGATACCATCACCTATGAGTTAGGGAGGTTGATATTCCCAAGTCTGCTTTTAGAACCCGGTATGGTCACTATGAGTTTATGTGATGTCATTTGGGTGTACTAATGCCCCGGGTTCTTTTATGGAACTAATAAATCGTGTGTTTAGGCTTTTTATTAATGTATTTGTGATCGTCTTCATTGATGATATTCTGATTTACTCGTGATTAGAGATCGAGCATGCAGATCATCTGAAAGCAATATTGCAGACTCTACAGGAGCACATATTATGTGAGTTTTGTCTAACATCTGCAGCTTTTCTTGGCCACGTGATTATAGTTGAAGGTATAAGGGTAGATAGCCAGAAAATAGAAGCTGTGAAGAACTGGCCCAGACCTTTAAACCCTACAAAAGTCTGTAGCTTTCTGGAATTAGAAGATTATTACTGCTAGTTTGTTGAAGGTTTCTCTACTATCTCTGTGCCATTGACAAAGTTGACTCACAAAGCAGCTAAGGTTCAGTGGACAGAGGCATGTGAGTTGAGTTTTCAGGAGATGAAGGATTGGCTGACTTCAGCACCTATCCTTACTCTCCTAAAGGGTGTCGACGGTTATATGGTGTATTGTGATGCTTCTACAGTTGGATTGGGTTGTGCTTTGATGCAACACGGTAAGGTTATTGCATATGCCTCTAGACAGCTGAGAAAGCATGAGCAGAAATATCTTACCCTTTATCTTGAGTTGGATGTAGTGGTATTTGCATTGAAGATTAGATGCCACTACTTATATGGGTACATGTTGATATCCTCACAGATCTTAAGAGCCTCCAATACTTATTTCAGCAGAAATAGCTAAATTTGAGGCAAAGATGATGGTTACAGCTGCTAAAAGATTATAATGTGAGTATCTTGTATCATCAGAGAAAGGCAAATATTGTAGCTGATGCTCTAAGTCGCAAGTCTATATGTAGCTTGAATTATATTCAAGTTGACAGGATTGAAATGGGAAAGACTCTAAGTTGTTGGCTGACTGACAGATTCCGTTACTAGATGCCAAAGATGGGGGTGTTGTTGACCAGAACACAACAGAATCATCCTTGGTAGCTAAAGTTAAGCAGCAACAATATGACTACACAGAGTTAGTCTTACTGAGAGACAATATACCGCAGCAGAAGTATATCCTACTTGTTTGCGGACCCGATGGAGTTCTTAGATACTAGTGCCATCTATGTGTACCTAATGTGGGTGAGCTACGGGAACATATTATGAATGACGCTCATTACTCTTGATATTCAGTACACCCATGTGCCATGAAGATGTATCATGACCTGAGATAGCTATATTAGTGGTATGTCATGAAAAAAAGCATCACAGATTTTGTTGCTCAGTGTCCTAATTGCCAGTAGGTAAAGGTTGAGCACTAGAGACCTGGAGGTTCGATGCAGGATATAGAGATTAGAAATTGGAAATGGGAGGTGATTAATATGAATTTTATCACTGGATTAAGGTGGACAACCAGGAAGCATGATTTTATTTGCGTGATAGTTGATAGATTGACAAAATCAACTCACTTCTTGCCAGTCAGGGCTATATATGCTGTAGAGGATTATGCTAGGTTTTATATACGGGAGATAGTTCGCCTATATGGAGTCTTTTTATCCATTATTTTAGACAGGGATGCCCAGTTCATAGCAAACTTCTGGAAGTCCTTCCAAAAAGGCTTGGGCACTTGGGTAAGCCTCAGTACCACATTTCATCCTCAGATAGACGGACAGGCTGAACACACCATTCAATCACTCAAAGATATGTCGCATGCCTGTGTTTTTAATTTTGGTAGAATATGGGATGATCATGTTTTATTGATTGAGTTTGCCTATAATAACAGCTACCAGGAGAGTATTAAGATAGCCTTGTATGAAGCTTTATATGCACGAAAGTGCAGGTCTCCAGTGTGCTAGTTCAAACTCAATGAGGTAGAGTTATTGGGGCCAGACATAGTGCAGCAGGCTATTTACAAGGTGAAACTTATTAGAGATCGAATCTGGACAGCCCAAAGTAGGCAGAAGTCTTATGCACATGTTCGTCGTCGAGCGTTAGAGTTCATCATTGGAGATTGAGTTTTCTTGAATATGTCATCTATGAAGGGAGTTATGCATTTTGGCAGAAAGGAAAAGTTGAGACCTAGATATGTTGTGTCTTATAGAATCATTCGCAGGATTAGAAAAGTGGTGTATGAGTTGGAGTTACCACCAGAGCTAGCGGCAGTCCATCCTATATTTCATGTTTCGATGCTGCGAAAGTGCATCGGAGGTCCAGCCCATATCATACTTGTTGAGGATGTATGAATTTCGGAGGAGATAACCCATATAGAATTCCCAATTTCCATTCATGATCGGTAGGTCAGAGAGCTTCGGACTAAAGAAGTCTCCTCAGTTAAAATGTTATGGCGGAATAACAATATCGAGAAAGCGACTTGGGAAGCAGAGGAGGAGATGAGGAAGAAATACCTTCACTTATTTGCAACACCGGTATGATACCGAGGTATGCATTTGATGTGCTATTCTTTTAAATTACTATTAAGTACTCTTAATCAATACTATGTAATGTTAACCTCATTCAAGGATGAATGTTTCTGGGGGGGGGGGGGAGGGGAGGAGGATATTACACCCTAAAAAAAAGAAAAAAAATGATGTTTAAAAGTGTTGGGAGAATGTAATTACAAATGGGTGAATAATTCATGGAAAGAATATATGGAGGCGATTAAAGTATTAAATTGAATTTTTAAGACAAAGGGAGCTTGGTAAAAATTTAAGTTCACGATTTATTACGATAAAATATTTTTTTACAAGTCTCGTATATGGTCTAAATGAGAACAATTATATATCCCAAAATATGATGAGTTAAAAGTCCAAAAACCTATCAAATTGAAGTTCTTTGATTCTAATTTTCATAATATCAAACCTCTCATTATTCGGAGTTCGGAGTAAAAAGTTGTGGATATTTTACTGTGCATCACTGCGCAATAACGCAAGTATGATGACCTTGCAGTTCAAACTAGTATCTTTTTATTGACTTGTTGGATCACTTTCGTGATACTTCCAAATATCTATAAGTCTCGGAACCCTTACTTTAACTCTATATTTTTAATCAAACACAAGGGAAATCAAGGTAAAAACTCCATCAATACACGAAAGAACACAAGGTAAGTTGGCTAGTATTTGCAAGTTGTGTGTGTGATCTTGTGTATGCGTTTTGTTGCGTTTTTCAGCAGTGTTTGCTGCGTTTTTTGGAGAAAAACTTGTCTAAGAAGACACTATACTTTCAAGATTTAATCACAAGAAAAAGGTAAGGATTTATACTTGTTTTAGTAACTCAAACTAGCAAGTAAAGTAAGGAAATGAAGTATGGTTTGATATGTATTTTTATGTAATGTTTGAAGTGTAGTTGCTTCCTGTTATTGGTGGTTTTTTCCACTGTGTTGGAGCCTCATATATGCACCTTTGTTTTTAGGTAATGAACAAGGTAATTGAGGTAATCTCCTATTTCCATTTTCCCCCTTAAAAGTGTGCAAAAATAAGTCATAGAAAATTGCTGAAATTGTTGTTTTGTTGTGATGTTTGTCTGCCTATTTTGCAGGTGTTGGTGCAGCAACCTTGGTGTTGTATTGAGGACAATAAATAGAGTCATTACACTAAATATTAGTGGGATTTAATCATCAATAAAGTAACTAAAACTCTCTTTTGAATCCTCTAAAGTTTGAGGTACTTTCAGCATGCAAAATCATGAATGTTGACGAATGTTGTTGTTGAGTTTGTAGTTGTTTCATGGTATGTTTTGGTCATGTATTATGGATGGTATTATGTACCTAAGTCATGTATTATTTCATGAATTATGAATTAGGAAGTTGCAGGTGTTTTGGTGGCTAACTAGTGAGAAGTTGGCTAGAAGAACACGGAAAAACAAGGAATGTAAAGACACCATTCCCCTAGTTTTACAAGCACGACTTTATACAATTTAAAGAATATATACTACTATGTTTTGAACTCATGTTTGTAACTGTATGATTCTTTCCAAATAGTTAGAAATTCTTGGCATTAAATTTGAGATGGTAAGAGTGGACTAAAATAAGTAAATGTGAAGCAAAATGTCTGTCTTAGTTTGTTGTCATATTATGATTATTGTAGTTATAGATTGAGTCTAGAGACCCCTCAGTGTGGTCACTGTGATTTGATCCTTTACATTATGTTACATATGTGATGTTGAATATATTTGTCATGATGGTTTCTAGGTGGATTTAGTGAGAAAAGCTAAACCACGATGGCTAAGCAAATCTAAGCTAAGGATCGAGGTTACGATCAATTAAGGGTAAATGAGCTTATGAACTGGAATTACCTTTTTATGGTTATCCTTTGTATTAGGTGTATGTTATGAAATATGCGAGTCCATGGGCAGACTTCATAAACCCTTTTCCTTAAATCGAATGATAAACTCGCAAATCTCCAATTTCTAATGTCCCATTTAATGCGATCTATAAATCTTGTTGTAACTCTTGTATCATCTGCAGTTTCTTATGATTTATACAAGTCTTGAATACATGCATTTAAGTGCCATTTGCAAGATTTACATGTTATATGTGCTCACCTGCACTTATGTGTTACAAATGAGGCCTATGTAGGTCATACATTTAGCTTTTATCATTTCTATTCTATATGTGTTAAATTGATTCAATTTAAGCCCTATCAACAAAATTTATGATTACGATTAAAATGGACGAGGGCTCGCACAAGCGGTGGAGCATGTGGTTTAATTCTATGCAAAGCGAAGAACCTTACCAAGTCCCTAAAGCACTCATGGTATCATTATGAATATACAAACCAAAACTGTGAAAGCCTACAAATATACATGCCTAGTTGAGATGGGATATGATTTCATCATATTAATTTTGCCCTGGTGTGGTAAATTGGCTGGAAAAATTTTATCCTAGTGTGTTATACCAGCTAGAGGCATTTTTATTTTACCCTAGTGTGGTGCACTGGCTGGATGGATTTTATATGGATTTTATGGTCAGCTGACTTTCGGCAATGTAGTTGTAGTTTTTGTTGTGCATTACTCTGTTGCAGTTGCACTTCAATATATAGTTATGGTCATGTTTTGATTTTCAGGATTCGAGGTCATTACTATTCCTTGTTTCTAGCTTAGTTATCATTGTTACCTTATATGTTTATAGTTTTCAGCCTTACATGCTAGTACATTTCATTCATACTAATGTCCCTTCGCCTGGGGACCCCTAAAGCAATTGTGTTGTAGGTATAGGCAGAGGCTCAAATTGTCCCAAGCAGTAAGAGCCAGATTTCATCATAGTAGTTTTATACTCCTCTTTTCAGAGAGCCATGTCCTAGTTTTGATTATTTTTTGTTTTTTATATAACATTGGTAGGTCAGGCCCCGTCCCGTGCATTTCAGTTTGTTTAATCCTTAGAAGTTGATATGGACTAGTTTGTATAGTTTATTTTGGTTGTGTAGCCTTGTTGGCTTTCATTGCTCTATCTGGCTTTATTGTATCGTTGTTGGCTTTCAAGTTGCTTATTTTCTATTTTTAAGACCTTATGGGTCCGTTATTTATCTTGGGTGATTATGACAGGTGACCTAGTTAGCCTAAATGTTATAGTTACACACGTTATATAGCCAATTTCTCAATCCAGTAGTACCAAGGCCAGTCGCGCCCTACCTTAGTTTTGGGGTGTGACATAAGCTTTAATATTTTATTCACATCCTTGGGTCATTATACTTCAAATTATGATGAAAAGCTTAGGTTTTATGGCTATCATGATCATGATTTACAGCATATAGTCCTTACTCTTCATGTTTTACTCATCCTACATACTTAGTACATTAAAAGTACTGATCACATACTTTTTTTAATTATATTTTCTCATGATACAGTTTGGATGTTCTTTCTCAAGATTTAGCTTAGTCTTGGTGAGTCCTCATCATTTGAGATGTTAGTTTGATTCATGTCTTCCTGTGTCATTTCGATTACTAGAATAGTAGAGCTAGTTAGGGGCTTGTCCCATCAACTCATCTTACGATTAGAGACTTTTCAGACTATGATATATAGAGATTTAATAGTTTGACTTGTTGTCCCAGTTTATACATTTTATGATATCTTAAACTTCTATTTTCTCCATATCTTATGAATTCTTCCGCTTAGTATATGCTTATGCTTATGTTATGCATGTACTGTGGGTTAGCTTGGAGTTATTTGTGGTTCTACTTCTCATGTCACAGCCAGGGTGTAGGCTTGGGTAGTGACAAGATATTATTTGATGTGGTGGTAAAGGTTGACAAGATCATCCTCTCCGCAAATTTTATAGTGTTGGACTGTGGTGTGGACCTCGAGATGCCTACCATCTTAGGGCACCCATTATTAGCCACCTGCCAAGCATTGGTAGATGTTGTGTTGGGAGAACTCAAGTTTTAGGTTAGCAATGACGAGGTCATGTTCAATGTGTGAAAATCACTAAAGCCACCAGATGAATGCTGAGTTGTGTCAGTGATTGATACAGGGGATTAGTTGGCTGAGGTCCCATATATTGAGGTCAAACTCTCTAATAAGTGTTGAACTTGGAGGCAGTATCATCGAGCCACGACGTTTAGTCAAGCTCTTCTTCGTAGGAAACCCAAGTATTTTTCAATTTTTTTAATTCACCCTTTGTTGTTTTTGGTTGTTTCAAGAATGCTATAGGCTTAAGATGTAACAAAAGTATGAAAAAACCAAAACGAGGCACATGCGCTAGATATGCGAAACACAGGTGTTGCATTGTAATACACAGGTGAAGCGCATGCCTCAACAAGAATACCTAAAAGAAAATCTTTCAAAATTATGCACCTGCACACCATTTGTGAAACACAGGTGCGGACTTGCAACAAGCATGTGTCTCACGACCCGAACATAGACCCGGATAGTAACACGGGACAAGGAGCCCCAAGAGGCCCCAAGTCGACCCATGGCATAAGCATACGTCTAACTTCATTCATTATAAGAGGAAGACTAATCAAAAGGCATAGCGGAAATGTAAACATAATCATAACATAACGTAACGTAAGGAAATCTCTAGACATACACGCAAGTTGAGTACTACACACTGTCTGAGAGCCTCTACTACGTATGATGGGTTGCTGGGACAACACCCCCAACTAACTCGAACAAGTACTGAAACATAAAATAGTATAAATGTCTGTCAAATAGCCCTCGGAACATGAGGACTCACCAATGAGATGAAAGTGCACTCTTATATGATCTAAATATGTGGATGAGCTTGAGAGCCGGAACTTGTATCATAAGATGATACAGCATAGGAAGTATGCGGTCAGTACGTGGAATGTACCGAGTATGCAAGATAAGTAAAACGGACTTTTAAAATGTGTTAAAGCTCATAAAACAACATAAGAGTAGGACATCATGCTCATATCATAAATATCATAGCATAACATATCATAGGGCTCAAGCTTTTCAAAGCATTCATAATACAATCGAAATCATAATCATGAGAGGAAAGCCGTATTGAACATAACTTGAGCCAATATACATAATCAAAGAAATGCATAAATCATGAGGAACAGTGGGAGATTCTCTTAACTGACATACCTCATATAAGTATACATGAAGCCCAACTTATAACCCTAGTCGAGAGGGTGACCGTACCTTGCCAAGAGTAGGACCATGAAAGTGTGATATCACCATGAAAAGGACCAATTAGGCCGGGGACAGTCGCGAAGGAGGTCCCAACATACCTACGGTGGCACGTAGTTTATGAGATCCGAGGCAGAACCTAGGCCCCGAACCTACTCAGTATTCGATACTACTCCCAAAGCATATATAGTGTTCATAGTATAATATGCATGAATTTATAGGCTAGTTAAATCATGATAATCAAGGCCCGTTAGTTGGCCTAAAACATAATTCAAAAATCATAAGTTTCATACATACTTGTAGATTTTGCATATAGCTCGAGAGTCACCACATCATGATGGGTAATTGAATAATCCACATTTCAAATCATAAATCATACTGGACTTGTAAATATCAACAATTGAAGTGAAGATAATAAGTGAATTCATCATAGATCTTACGTGATTAGGCTTAATTTAGTAGAAATCAAAGTCAATAATTTGATAATCAAAATAGTTGTAAAATTTGATCAAAATCCATAAAATATAATTTAAATCATAATTTAAAACAATCTATTTGAAAATCATTAGATTTTCATAAGCATCGAATTAAAACCCCAATGGATTTTTAGTAGATTTCCACTAATTACTAGAGAATGGGCATGGGTGCGAACGGATACACCCATTTGTAACCCTACATACCTGGAAAGTCTTGATTCTACCACTTCTCTGGTTGCCCAAGAAGGATTTGAATGAGAACCTTGAGAACTTGCTCTAGATCAGATCCTGAACCTCTCAAGTTTGCATGCATGGAAGAAAATAACTTAGAATAGGTTTTTCCCCTCCTAAAACCCACTAAAACGAGCCTAAAATGACATAGTATAGGTTTTAGGAACTTAGAGTTTACGTAAAGGCCCTTATTAATTTGCAGAAAAATAACTGTCAGGTGGTCCTAACGGATGACCTGATGACTCGTGGCCCAGAGCAATGACTCGTCACTCTTCTCGTCAATTGCATTGAATTCTTCATTCTTCTATGCTCGCAACAGGTCACCTCATGACTCATCAGGGGTGACCACAACTTGTGGTCACGAATCGTTAAGTACACTCCCAACCCCAATTTTCCTTTACTCATTTCCCTTGACCACGGTTGACTCCACGAGTCGTGAGGACTAACCACGACTCATTGCCATGCCCGTGGTGACTTCAACTTCTATCTTCCAAACATGGCTCCAGTCCCTCATCATAAGTCACCCTAAGACTCGTGGTCCATCCTTAAAGGTCACAGAACGACTTGTTTTATGACCTGGGGTAAAAAATTTTGGTTTTCCCCGTTTGAACTTCCGGGTCTAATCCCTGGGCTCTCGTGGTATAACAATATCTCCCCCTTGGAAACATTCGTCCTCTAATGTAGGAAACAAGCAGAAAACATAAACATGCAATTATCATATTCAAATGCTTATCATTTAAACCACAAATTAACGGAATACTACCTCCGTTTCATATCACATAACTAAACTGATCCCATGCTTCATATACACATTCATACACATGAAAGAAAATTGAACACATGAACCGAACATGAAAACTAAATAGAGTCATAGCGTAAAACTGATACATCAAGCTGAAGCTGGATCGATAGGGAACAGGTGAGGGTATTTGCCATCATATCTGCTTCAGCTTCCCACGTAGCTCCCTCTACATGTTGATTTCTCCATTACACCTTTACTGAAGCCACTTCCTCTTTCCTCAGCCTCCGAAACTGACGATCCAATATTTCAACTGGAACTTCCTCATAGCTAAAGGCTATCCTTTACTCCAATGTTATCCACCGGGACTACTAGAGCGGGATCTCCCAAACATTTCTTCAAAAGCAATATGTTAAACACATGATGCACGGAAGATAACTCTAAGGGTAAGTCCAACTCATATACTACCTTATTGTTCGGTGTTTTTCACAACTACATGCAAGTGCAAATGGTCGAACAAGCAGTAAAATGGCGAAAGTAAGCCAAGTATCGATCCCACAGGGACTGGACCAAGGTAATAATCGAATCAAGCGTTAATGAACTCTAATTCTAATAATGCATACGACAGTTTCAAGAAGATTTTGGGAGTTTGTTTCCTAATTTATACTAAACTAAAACAAATGTACAAATTGAGTCTGAACTATAGTAATTAGCATGCTGAGGCTAAAATAACATGCAGGGAAGCAATTTATTGATACAAGTCAGTTAATCTTTCCTTCGGTTGCTAGTCAAGAATTATTGCCTATGGATTAAAACTCTCGTATTTAACCCAACTTAAGAATCATGAACCTTCCACCTACATTTCTGTGACAAAAAAAATTCATGTTCTAGCCATACGAAATTGATTCCTTAATTAACTAATATGACTTTCAGATATATTTCTATTCTGAAGGTATATCAATGTCACACCCCACCTTGGGGGGGTATGACTGGCACCTAGTGCCCTACTAGGATCTAAACTGCTAGACTGTTGAGCCAGAGCACATCTGGTGCCTGGCTGGCTCTAACTCAGATTCAGGGAAACAACAGGCTATATAACGGTTGTAAATACAGCCTCCGGCCGACTAGGCCTATAGCCACTTGTACCTGTACTAACAGCTAACCAAAAACATATCAATATAGGGGAGCCTATGCGGGCCGACAAGGCCACCATGCTGTCTAGTTATCTGTAACTCAACAATGAAATATTGGAAAGCTACATGACCGGCAAGGTCACCACTACTGTCAAGCTATGGCCCCACACGGCCAACATAAAAGAAAGAGAAGTACTAACAGCTATACAACTGCACGGCCTCACACGACCGGCTCATCTGACCATAGGGAAATATATACAGACTGCAAGCCTCTAAGAATACTGATAAGATGGTCGGGACAGGGCCCCGGCCTACCCATGCTGTACAATAAAAGAAAAGGGATAAACCTATAGCTATCTAGCTCTGGATGACTGGAGCTGATGACCCTGTGAGCTGACTGGAATCACTAGGTATCGGCCCTTCGTCTATGAGTACCTGCAGGCAAGTAATGTAGCGCCCCCGAGGGGTGTTAGTACCACTGGTACTGAGTATGTAAAACAATAACTGAAAGAAATATCTGAAAACAACAACACAACTGATGGAACTGAAATAGGAAAGAATAGACTAACTGACTAGAAATGTAAAACTATGCCTACTCTTAACTGTACTGGAAGGAGTAGGAGTCATACCTGGAGATGTATTGTTCTCTGTCGATCTACTCGTATCCAGTGTAACATGGCATAACATAACATAACATAACATAGCACACACAAACCTTACCCGGCCCCCATAAGCCGGGAGGTACAAACAACACGCAATCTATACCCCTACCCCAGTCATCCCATCTCCTATAGTAACTATAAGCATCCTGCCGGTCCCCTGGGTATGCACTTGGGCTCGCTGAGCCCCTGACTATAACTGTACCTGAGTCCGGAGGACTCTTGAATCAACACCCGGGCGTATCCGCTCGACAGGGGTGTATAAGGGCCGACCAAGGCACAATATGGGGAAAACTGGCATCCCATCTTTGTCCCCTGTGGGATGGCATGCCACTCCATAGAGCGATGTATCCTCGTCCTCTAGCGGACGAGTCGATACAGCTATCAACCCTGGGGAGGTCATGGATGCTAGGTAATCCAACCCCAAGACAATACAGTGGTCTCAACTAGTAATACTATCTGCATATACCACTTACTGAGGCTAATAACAATAATGTATCTGTACATATTGTATGCTAAACTAGTGATAGTGATATGTATGTATCTAATACATGCTGAGACTGATAATGGTATATATATAAATATAATCTTCTGCCCTACTGTACTAAGTCTCATGTTGAACAAGATATAGTTTTTCTGCTGAAAACCATGCTGTACAATTGAGTTTCTATAGTAACATGATTTAACATGCTTTCTAGACTTCATTTATACCTATCATTCTACTTCTGAGATGCCTTACAGATATTTACATTGCTTTACTGGGTTTCAACTAAATACGATAATATCCTAACATTCTGTACTAAATCACATACTGGGCATGCTGTACAGTTCCTAACACTTGTACTAGAATTTATATTGTGCTAGCAAGTTTTACGCTATACATAACATGATGCTTCCAATATCGTACCAATATTCGTAATAAACATAACACATGACTTCTGAACATTCTACTGGCCTTTAAACTACTTTACTATACCGAGATTACTAACTTGCCGAGGAAACTAGCTTTACATACCTTCACTTCTGATTTCCCGACTAACCGGCGTAGCTTGATCAGTATTTCAGCTATTCCTCCCAACTGCATTCATATATATATCAATCAGTACTAAATACAACTTTATTCTGAAGGACGACATCACTTTCGATATAATTATAGCCTAAACTTAGGCTTATCGAAAGACGGTCAAAAACTCGCTATTTTTCAGAAGTCCAGAAGGGAGAAGTACTCACTTCACGGCTAGAAACACATAGACACTAGTTTGGAGCAATTCCACTTACCTTAGTCCGGTAGCTCGATGATTCGTCGGTCGTATTTCACGAAATAAATCCGTAGGAATGCTCTCTGTTGCTAAATACCTCGGTATCTAAGGTTAATTTGAGTTTGGACAATGTTTAGCAGCGTAATCGAACGATTATATGTTTACCCTCTTCGTTCTCCTCTGTTCCTCTGTGTTTTCTGGAAATTTTATAAGTTTAAATGAATTAAAACCGAAGTGGGGCTTTATATACTTGAGCCTGGACAGGGGTGTCACGGAGCCAACGCGGAGGCTCCACCTCCGTGACACATTGCCATCGCGGAGGGGCTCTGCCTCGGCTCCTTCCGCGATGGTTCGACAGGCTATCCGTCCGATCCTTTCCGGGGCCTTTCTCTAGCACGTATGCCTTTCAAATATGCCTAACCACCGTGCGAATAAGCCATCTAGGTGTCGGAAATCTTACGGGGTATAACAATCAATTCTCAATTTTTCCAAACCAAGAAGAGATCATATCCTACCAATTCAAAACTTTCCAATTTCTTTCTCTTTCGAGCGAAAACCGGATTTTTTAGATGTACATTAACATTGGCCAAACATTAATGCAGTAAGAACAAGAATTGATAGAACAACCATGGAAGAAAAGATGAAAAACCAAGATGATCAATAATTACATTCCACTACAAATGTTCTTAACCTCAACAAGAAGTGAATTTAGTAACTCAATTGTGGATTAAACATCATTAAATGAGTGTAAATCATACAAACAATTGAAATAAAGGAGAAAAAGATAGAGAAGAACCCTAAGATTTTCGTCCCCTCAACTTCCTGTAACCCACATCCTTGCTCAACTAAGTCAGAATAATTAAAAATAAAACCTAAGTGTTCTATTTATACTAGTGGAAATTTTTCCTGAAATAACAAGCAACGTGTCACGGAGTGTATCGCGGAGCACTGCCTCCGTGACATGGTGTGTATCACGGAGCACTTCCAACGTGTCACGGAGTGTATCTCAAAGCACTTTCAATGTGTCATGGAGGTATCACGGAAGCCCTTTGGAAATCGCCCAATTTATTCCAACTTTGGTGTTTTGCTCCCTATATTATTCCTCCACTTCACCAAATCATAGATTGGGTCCTCCAATGCATTATTTCCTTAAAAAACAAAGACTAATCCTGTTGGTTAATATTTCTTCTCATTTATATAAAAAGGCATGAAAATGTACATACTTAAATACATAAACAAGACAAAACTAAGTTATAAAGTATCACTTTGGCATGTAATTATGCCCAAGATCACAACCCCACACTTAAAGTCTTGTTCGTCCTCGAACAAACCTTTTACATCTCATGCACATGAAGACTCACACATAGCTAATTTAGCAAGATAATCCAAGTTATGGCTATAATGACTATTTAAGATAACAAGTTAAAAATAGAGCATGCACGATTTAATCAATGAAATGATATACAACTCCGTTAAGACTTCCTAACCTCAAGAATCGACTCTCAATCTTGGCAAACTCATGCAAATCAACTGATCAAGAAATCTGACATTGATGTTATCTCTCATTAAACATGTGCCCTCACAACAAGAGAGTTACCCCCTTTTTACTCACAAATATTCAAATCACACCAAGTATGGGTATATGAATAAAAATTACGCTCGCTCTCACAAAGAATTCACATGCATCATGTAGTTACCCATAAGCTTGCCCTTAGTGTTTTACTCCACTCATTTAAGGATGTATGAACGTAAGATCAAGTAGGACTTAATAGGTTGTAATGTAAGCTAAGGGACGGGTAGGTAATATTCTGGTCAGTAATAGTGACTATCTTCCCCAAACGCTTTTAATAACTTCAACCTTCATTAAGGATATCTCTTATCTTACTTCACCCTCATTCTTTTCGATCCTGGATTTTTTTTCTTCTTGTTCCCCTTTGTTTAAGCACACTCAACTTAGTAGTAAGGAGTACTTAAGCAATTTTTTTTTCATTCATTTATTTTCTTACTCCCTACTAATAATCAACCATTTTCACACAAGTGCACCTTTGTCCTTTTCTCAACTTTTACAACTTGCTACTTTTCCTTCTTTTTCCCAATTCTCCCTCCTTCACTCTTTCAAATTTTTCACTTAAGTGCTTCAGAGTTTTGGATCAAATTCAAGGCTAATGAAAGAAAAAGGATTAAGCTTATGTTTTAGCTATCAAAGAAAGGCTCAAGGCTCAATAGGGCTAACTAGGATTAAATATTCAAGGTAGGTAAAGTGAGGGATAACATTTAGGTTCATTCAAAGAAATGCCTAAATCATCTCCTACAATTCACATCCTTCATTTTTGTTTTATATACACACCAGGCAAGTTCTAGACATTCCACAATAGCACAGAATATTCGAAAAACTTACACTCACAGCACATGCTCAATTCAAGACACATTCCGCAGACTCTTAACTCAGCTAATCACAAGAATTCAAAATTAAGCTTCAATCACATTGAGTCAAATTCAAGAGCCTAAGTGTCTCACACAAAGTTATACACTTCTTACATGCTTCAACACTAACCACACTTGTATCTTACAATCATGCATACCACATAACAAGAACATCAAGCCATCAATTAGCTACGGGTTCAAAAACCAACCTACTGACTAATTTTCCTCAAGAAGGTCGTCCACCATCCATCGTCGGAAACAGTCTCTAAATATGACTAAAAACATTATATACAGACAAAGAAAAATTTTTATTCTTCAGTTCAAAGACCCCCTGTCGGAAAAGAACCGAAAAGAAAAACCAACGGGTGATGAAGTCATGCTTGACTCACAAAAAACAAAAGAAATTCTTTTCAAATATTTCTCACAAACATTACATTCACCAAAAATCTTTAAGCACAAAAATTTTAAAATTTTCCTCACCCCACACTTGAATCATGCTATGTCCCCATAGCATCAACTTAACATTTAAAGAGGGTGAGAAATACTCCCTGAGACCTTTAGGCCTATCTAACAGCATGCCTTTCTTCAACTTTGCACAAGTGGGTGTTCGACCCCACACTTTTTCTCTTCCATGCTTGTTAGCTTCCTCCTCCACGGGTACTCAGACTTCCCCTCCATCTGTGCTTAACTTTCCACAAAAACAACACAAGATGAAAAATAAATAAAATCAACTTAAATGCAACAAATTAAAATGGTACCCTTGGGTTGCTTCCCAAGAAGCGCTTAATTTTACGTCGCGGCACGACGTACCAAGTTTCACCACTTTTTCCTCCACCTTGAGGATATGAATCTCACCCCTAATTTCTTCTCTAATTTCCTCTTATGATCCAGGGGTGGTGGTGAAAAATTGTAAGGACCAAGTAGTAGATGTTTCCTTTTGAACTTATTGGACCTTAAGTAAGCGAAGTCATTTTGCCTCTCCGAGTCAGCATATTTCAAAATATACGGGGCTTGGTCCTCCTCTAGACATTTCTCCATAAGCTTGGAAGACTCTATTTCTATGTTGTCAACCAAACTTAATGTCGAGAAATGCTTCGAGTGTGGTCCAATAAACCTCAACTCTGAAACTGCATTGTGCTTGACCTCCTTACTTGTATACACCTTCTCAGCATCGACATCTATCTCTCCATTAATGTCAACTGAGGGATACTCTATCTCTCCTTCCATGAATGGATTTTCCATAAGTGTGAGCCCATCACGGGGAAACTCAAGAGATTCTAATTGTTGGGCTTCATCCAAAAATTCACCCTTGTCTTCCTCTTGTAGTTCCTCTTGAATATCAGCTAAAACTGTTACCTGCAATTTATCACAAGCTTCAGCCTCAGTAATCATCTCCGTGACTTTGACGCTCATCCTTTCTAGAGCCTCTGCATTCTCTTCTTGCTGAATTCTCAATACTGCCATCGCCTCCTTCATTGCTTCTAATTGCTCCAGGAGTTGTTTCAGCATGTCTTCTATTTGAGCTTGGCGTCCCAAGTCCTCATTCTCAGCATGCCTATATTCAACAAAAACAACAGAAGGATAATAGTAGGGGCTTGGGGGAGGAGAATATGCATTCGGACAGCCATCCCAATGGCCAACTTGACGACCACATATATTGCACGTGTTAAAGTGTCGCCACAAGTGGGGTCCTCCGCAATTCAGACAATATTCGCCAAAATATGAGTATCCACCATTTAAACCATTTGTATTCCATGATGTCATGTCAAGAAGGGTATTCGAAAAAAAAATCCAAAAGAATTAAAACAAATATCTACAATTTTTATTTTTATTTTTATTTTTATTTCAAAAATAAGACTAACACTAGAATTCTATACCTGCAAGAGAAAGGTTAAGACCAAGTTGTCAGCACTTATATAGAATTTGTAAACTAACACTTAAGAAAACAATTTTACCAATTGCCAGTCCCCGGCAACGGCGCCAAAAACTTGTTCGGTGTTTTTCACAACTACACGCAAGTGCACGTGGTCGAACAAGTAGTAAAATGGCTAAAGTAAGCCAAGTATCGATCCCACAGGGACTGGACCAAGGTAATAATCGAATCAAGCGTTAATGAACTCTAGCTCTAATAATGCAGACAACAGTTTCAAGAAGATTTTTGGAGTTTGTTTCCTAATTTATACTAAACTAAAACAAATGTACAAATTGAGTCTGAACTATAGTAATGAGCATGCTGAGGCTAAAATAACATGCAGGGAAGCAATTTATTGATACAAGTCGGTTAATCTTTCCTTCGGTTGCTAGTCAAGAATTATTGCCTATGGATTAAAACTCTCGTATTTAACCCAACTTAAGAATCATGAACCTTCCACGTACATTTCTGTGATAAAAAAAATCATGTTCTAGCCATACGAAACTGATTCCTTAATTGACTAATACGACTTTCAGATATATTTCTTTTCTGATGGTAAATCAATTCTCAATTTTCCCAAACCAAGAAGAGATCATATCCTACCAATTCACAAATTTCCAATTTCTTTCTCTTTCGAGCGAAAACCGGATTTTTCAGATGTACATTAACATTGGCCAAACATTAATGCAGTAAGAACAAGAATTGATAGAACAACCATGGAAGAAAAGATGAAAAACCAAGATGATCAATAATTACATTCCACTACAAATGTTCTTAACTTCAGCAAGAAGTGAATTTAGCCACTCATTTGTGGATTAAACATCATTAAATGAGTGTAAATCATACAAACAATTGAAATAAAGGAGAAAGAGATAGAGAAGAACCCTAAGATTTTCGTCCCCTCAACTGCCTGTAACCCACGTCCTTGCTCAACTAAGTCAGAATAATTAAAAATAAAACCTAAGTTTTCTATTTATACTAGTGGGAATTTTTTCCGGAATAACAAGCAACGTGTCACAGAGTGTATCGCAGAGCACTACCTCCATGACACGGTGTGTATCGTGGAGCACTGCCAACGTGTCACAGAGTGTATCGCGGAGCACTGCCAACGTGTCACGGAGGTATCACGGAAGCCCTCTGGAAATCACCCAATTTATTCCAACTTTGGTGTTTCGCTCCCGATATCATTCCTCCACTTCACCAAATCATAGATTGGGTCCTCCAATGCATTATTTCCTTCAAAAACAAAGACTAATCATGTTGGTTAATATTTATTCTCATTTATATAAAGAGGCATGAAAATGTACATAATTAAATACATAAACAAGACAAAACTAAGTTATAAAGTATCACTTTGGCATGTAATTATGCCCAAGATCACTTACCAACTCTTCTCATAATCCGGTAGGGACCAGCATAAAGGGGACTGAGTTTTCCCTTCTTCCCAAACCGCATGACTCCCTTCATGGGAGATACCTTCAGACATACCCAATCGTCCACCTCGAACTCCAATTCTCTCCTCCTCACATCAGTATATGACTTTTGACTACTCTGAGTAGTTTTCAACCTGTCCCTTATCAACTAAACCTTTACCATAGCCTCATGAATCGAATTTGGCCCTACCATCACTACCTCACCAACCTCAAACCATCCGATAGGAAACCTATATCTCTGCCTGTAAAAGGCTTCGAACGGTGCCATCTGAATGCTAGAGTGATAGCTGTTATTATAAGCAAACTCGATCAGGAGCAAGTTATCATCCCAACTACCTTTGAAGTCCATCACACATGTTCTCAACATGTCCTCGAGAGTCTGGATTTTTCATTCCGCTTGGCCATCCATCTGCGAATGAAAGGCTATACTGAGCTTAACCTGAGTCCCAAGCCCCTTCTAAAAAGACTGCTAAAACTGGGAGATAAACTGAGTACCTCGGTCTGAAATAACGCACAAGGGCACTCCATGTAATTGAACAAACTCTCGGATATAAAATTTGGCATAACCATCCGCTGAGTCTGTGGTTTTTACCAGTAGGAAGTGTACAGCCTTGGTCAACCTGCCTACCACCACCCAAATAGAATCATAGTGTCGACGAGTATGAGGTAGGCCTAAAGTACGCCTCCCAGACTTTGATGATCGACCTTTACTTGCTAACAGTTTGGGCATCTGGCTACGAATTCTGCAATACTCTTCTTCACGCCATCCCACCAATAGACTTCTTGTAAGAAATGATACATCTTGATGGCACCTGGATGGATAGAATACCTAGATCCATGGGCCTCATGTAATATCCGGCTCCTCAAATAATCAACGTTAGCAACACATAGGCGACCCTAGTACCGAAGCACACCATCTCCCCCTTGGGAGAAGACCTCTACCTTCTGACTTCGAACAACTTCTTTCAGCTTTACCTAAATCAGATCCTTACCTTATCTAGCTTTCACATCAGTCACCAAGGATGATTCTGATCCGTTCTGGACAACAACACCGCCATCGGTCGAGTCGACCAACCTAACCCCAAACCTTGCGAGTTGATGTACATCTTCCACCAACTCCTTCTTTCCTTCATCTACATGGGACACACTCTCCATAGAGATCCTACTAAGTGCATCCACTACCACATTAGCCTTACCCGGATGGTAAAGGACACTTATATCGTAATCCTTGAGTAACTCCAACCACCTCCTTTGCCGAAAATTGAGATCATTCTGCGTGAACACATATTGTAAGTTCTTGTGGTCAATAAAAACATCCACATGGACCCCATATAGGTAATGTCGCCATATCTTCAATGGGAATACCACTGCTTCCAACTCTAGATCATGGGTTGGGTAATTCTTCTCATGGGTCTTTAACTGTCTAGAGGCATATGCTATTACCTTACCTCGCTGCACCAATACACACCCGAGTCCAATTCTCAAAGCATCACAATACACCACAAAACCATATGTACCCTCGGGTATGGTCAACACCGGTGCAGTAGTAAGTCGAGCCTTCAACTCTTGGAAGCTCTTCTCACAAGCCTCTGACCATTAGAACTTCACCTTTTTCTAAGTCAACTTGGTCAAAGGTGCTGCAATCAATGAGAAACCCTCAACGAACCTCCGAGAGTAACCATCTAAACCTAAGAAACTCCGAATATTCGAGGGATTCACCGATCTAGGCCAATTCTTCACCGCCTCATTTTTTTGAGAATCTACTTTTATTCCCTCTGCTGATACTACATGGCCCAAAAATGTTACCGAGTTCAACCAGAACTCACGCATGCTGAACTTTCCATACAACTGACGATCCATGAGGGTCTGAAGGAGTACTCTCAAATGAGCGGCATGCTCCTCCTCGCTTGGGGAGTATATAAGGATTTCATCAATGAACACAATCATGAACATGTCTAGATACGGCTTAAATACCCTGTTCATCAGGTCCATTAAAAGTTGCAGGAGAATTTGATAGTCCAAAGGACATAAATACAAACTAATAATGTCCATACCGCATCCTAAAGGCTGTCTTCAGGATATCGCCCTCCCGAACCCTGAGCTGATGATACCCGGACCTGAGATCTATCTTTGAGAAACACTTGGCACCCTGAAGTTGACCAAACAGATCATCGATCCTGGGTAAATGATACCTATTCTTAATGGTGACCTTGTTAAGTTGCTGATAGTTGATGCACATCCGAAGAGAACCATCCTTCTTCCGAACAAATAACACTGGTGCACCCCATTGAGACTTGCTCGGTCTAATGAATCCCTTATCTAACAGGTCCTTTAACTGATCCTTTGACTCCATTAGCTCGGATCGAGCCATCCTGTAAGTATGGATAAAGATGGGCTGCGTGTCGGGTAGAAGGTCAATACCAAAATCAATCTTCCCCTGGGGAGGAACACCTAGAAAATCATCAGGAAAGACCTCTAGATACTCACGCACCACTGAAACTGACTGGATAGTCAGGGCCTCAGACTCAACATCCTTAACCCTGACGAGATGGTACATGCAACCCTTTGAAATCATCTTCCAGGCCTTAAGATACGAAATAAATCGACCTGCTGGTACATGCTAGACTGATTCGCTCGGGAAACGAAATTCCACCGCGCGGGTTCTACAATTTACAGAAGCATAACACGCATACAACCAATCCATGCCAAGAATAATATCAAAGTCAGTCATAAATAACTCTACATGGTCTGTGGAGGTGACTTCATGCAATATAGTGGTCGGGCATCCTCTATACACCTGACTAGCTATAATCAAATCACCGACAGGAGTAGAAACCAAAAATGGTTCTAACAGAGTCTCGGGACTAATTCAAAAGCCACTAGCAATGTAAGAGGTCACAAAAGACAAGGTAGCTCCCAGATTTAGCAAAGCATAAACATCAATATGAAAAAAAAAATGTATCAGCGACCACATCCGGGGAGACCTCCTGCTCCTGATGGGGTGCTAAAGCATAAAACCTGTTTTGGCATTGTCCGTCGGCCAAACTAGTTGATGCACCATACTGAGGGGGACATGCAACTGAAACAGAAGGATTGGATGCTGGCATACAGGCTCTACCGACCCTCGATCTGGTTGAACGGTAATCCCTGAGTCTGTGTCCGCGTTTGCCACACTCAAAACAAGCATCCGAGTTGACTAGGAACTTCCCGAGATGATTCTTTCCACACTTTGCACAAGTAGGGAAAGTGCACGCTCTCTACATGCTACCCTAGTCTCTCGAATCTAGCGCTCTGCTCCTCCGATCCCCTCATAATCTAGATAGCATACTGGCCGATGATTGTGCTAGAGCAATAGACCTATGCTGAGACTACTGATGCTGTCCACCCTCTGACCTTATTGGAAAAGTCCCATAATTGTCGGTCCTGGCCCACTTTGCCTCTCTCTGCCTCCGATACATTGTCTCCATCTATTGAGCATGCAACACAATACGGGGAAAATCTATATCCTGATGCAACATCGCGATCCTAGTCCTTATCCAGATTGTCCACCACTCCATGTATAAAATAGCTCACCCGATCCCTTTGGTCCACCACCAACTCTGGCGCATACTTGGATAAACGGGTGAACTCCAATGCGTACTCCTAAATAGACATGTCACCTTGCTTTAGGTTAACAAACTTAGCTGCCTTTTGCTCCCTTATCTCCACATGGAAGAATCGATCTAAGAATGCTGTGTGGAACTCTTCCCAACCAATAGGGCCTGCACCCACTGCCCTAAAATCTGTCCACTATTTGAACCATGTGTGGGCCACCCCCTTGAGCTGATTGGAGGCCAAATCAACACAATCTCCAATGGTCACCCCCATAACCTGGGTGATCTTTAAAATCTCCTTGATAAAATCGTGCGGATCCTCATCCACCTTGGACCCAAGGAACTCTGGAGGGTTCATTCTCAAGAAGTCTTTTGGGCTGCTGCCGCATAGCCTTATGTGGGATATGTGCAACAGCCTATTGGTTGACTTGAGCAGTCAAGGCCTATGCCAACATCTGGATAGCCGCCCGAAACTCAGCGTGGGCGATTGGCTCTAGTGCCAGGAGCTTCTGAACAGGTGCGGCCTACTGATGTGCATGATCATTTCTGTCTTCGTGGCCTTCACTGTTCCCATTTGTCCTTCCATTCACTCTCTTGGGAGCCATGATTCTGCAATCGCAAATAGCACGAATTAGAAGGATAGGAGGACATTTCATTGCACGACATAGATCATGAAATAAGGGAACATTTCCTAAACGTCTCATAACCTCGTCGTCATAAGTGTGGCGCACTTCACACACATGAAAAAGACTCTACTTAACGCGGCATTCAGACACCCTACGACACTTCAAAACCTATGGCCCTGATACAAGGTTTTTCACGACCCAAACGTAGACCCAGATCGTAACACGGGACAAGGAACCCCAAAAGGCCCCAAGTCGACCCATGGCATAAGCATACGTATAAATTCATTCATTATAAGCGGAAGACTAATCACAAGGCATAGCGAAAACATAAACATAATCATAACATATGGTAACGTAAGGAAATCTCTATACATACACACAAGATGAGTACTACATACTGTCTGAGAGCCTCTACTACATATGATGAGTTGATGGGACAACACCCCCAACAAACCCGGACAAGTACTGAAACATAAAATAGCATAAATATTTGAAAAACAACCATCGGAACATGAGCACTTACCGATGAACTAAAAGTGCACTCTGATATGATCTAAATATGAGGATGATCCTGAGAGCCGGAACCTATATCATAGGATGATACAACATAAAAAGTATGCGGTCAGTATGTGTAATGTACCAAGTATGCAAGGTAAGTAAAACGGACATTTAAAATGTGTGAAAGCTCATAAAATAGCATAAGAGTAGGACATCACGCTCATATCATAAATATCATAACATAACATATCATAGGGGTCAAGGTTTTCAAAGAATTCATAATAAAATCGAAATCATAATCATGAGAGGAAAGTCGTATTGAACATAACTTGAGCCAATATACATAATAAAAGACATACATAAATCATGAGGAATAGTGGGAGATTCTCTGAATCGACATACCTATACGAGCACACATGAAGCCTGACTTATAACCCTAGTCGTGAGGGTGTCTGTTCCTTGCCAAGTGTAGGACCATGAAAGTGTGATATCACCATGAAAAGGGCCAATCAGGCCAGGTACAGTCTGTTATACCCTGGGAACTCAAAGACCGGACCCGGGAGTTAAAATGGGAAATTCTATTAAATTGTTGCTGCAGGCATAGGACGAGTCGTGGGATGACTCGTGAGGACAGCCCACGAGCCTTCAGGTGACTCATGGGTGTTGTGACTGCACCCAAGCACACACGTAAGCATACGTGGTCTTACAAGTAATACAGTGGCCCTTTTTTAAGAGTCGGATGTCGAACCCACAGGGACTGAACTAATTCAGCTAATTATCAAGTTCAAGTGTGATGTTAACTTTCACAAGTGTTGATTATAAAAGTTTTCGATAAATTCTATTTAAATCAAGGGGTGGTCACAGAAATACTCTAAAACAATATAAGAAGCAACTAGAGCCAAGGCCGGATAGTCATGCAATGCTACCCTTTGTAATGGTTCAAGTATGAAATTATTAATTGTTGTCTCACATAGTTGAAAATACGATGTTCATGGTCTCTCGAGCCTCTAAACACGAAAAACTAGTCTCACAATTACATCGTTGAGCGGGGATGTGACATTCTACTTCGTGGGCAATTCAACTACATGGATGTGGTTTACGAGGTTTATTCTCTTGATTATGGACTTTCGTACCTCTAATCATTTAACTCAACTTAGCTTCACAACTACTTCTACGAGTGGTGGAGTGAAAATTCTAAGTCGGTGTCTGGCTATCATCCCGTTTTATTAACCAAGCAAGGCAAATTAGGTATAATTTCTATTCTAACTATGAATTACATTGAAAGATAAGAACTTGCTCCCTACATTCTCTTGTTCTTGCCTAGGGTTGCTCTTTCAAGATTTTACCTATGCTTAACGCATTTGTTTTCATGGTGATCAAGCATAAAAACAACCACAATGTAGAATGTAAGACAAAACAACAATTAATAACTAAAACAAAAATGAATTCATGCAATTACAATCATATCACGTAGCCTCAACCCTAGAGGAAAGGTTTTAGCCACTCATGTTCGTACAAATACTCAAAAACATCGTTAAGGTAATGTACTTACAAGAATGGTTAAAAGAGAAGGTAAATTTGGTGAACCCTAGGTGAGTACTTCACTTCTCCCTTTGGTTCTTTACGGTTTTCAGAAAATATTTCGTGAAAAATTCATTTTAGAAGCTAAGGGTTCAATTTATAGTAAATAGGGAATGTACAAAATTTTGCCCGTCATGGAATGGCTCCGTGACACGGAGGTGGACGTGCCAATTTTCCTCCGTGACATAGAGATATCGCGAATGCACACTGGAAATCACTTGAAATTGACACTCGGCTGAAGTTTGCCACGATGGCCGGCCTGGCACACTGCCTGTGAAGCGCGATGGCCTGCGTGACACGGCCACTGTCGCACAGATGTGCCTGGTGTGGCGTGGCGCCGGCGTGCAGGTGTCCTACTTTCTGCCTTCTTCTCGGACCTGGCATTGGCGTGGCACGGTGCTGGGCGCCGCACACGCACAGCGTGGCACACTGCCTGGCGCGGCTAGCTTTGCCACAACATGGTTCCTTGTCGACTTTTGCAATTTCCTTCCCATTCCATTCCTCCACTTCACCCATGTTAAATTAATCCCTCAAATGCATTTTTAGCCTACAAAAACAAGGACTAATCATGTTGGTTAGTATATATCCAAATTTACATAAAATCACATGAGAATGTAAATGCATAAATAGACAAACATGACTAAACTGAGTTATAAAATAGCACTTGGGCACGCGATTATGCCCAATATCACTACCCCATACTTAAAGCTTTGTTCGTCCTCGAACAACCCTTTTACATCTCATGCATATGAAGACTTCCACATTACTAATTTAGCAAGAGAATTCAAGCTACGGCTATAATGACTATTTAAGATATCAAGTTAATAATAGAGCATGCAAGATTTAACCATTAAAATTAAATACAACCATGTTAAGACTTCCTAACCTCAAGAATCGACTCTCAATCTCAGCAAACTCATGCACATCAATTGATCAAGATATTCGACATGAATTTTATATTTCTTTAAACATGTGCCCTCACAACAGAAGAGAGTTACCCATTTCAACTCACAAAGTTTGAAATCACACCATGTATGGGTATATAAATGGAAATTAGGCTTGCTCTCACAAAGAATTCACATGCACCATGTAGTGACCCATAAGCTTGCCTTTAGTGTATTACTCCACTAATTTACAGATGTGTGAACGTAAGATCAAGTAGGACTTAATGGATTGTAATGTAAGCTAAGGGACGGGTAGGTACTATTATGGATAATAACAGTGGCTACCTTCCCCAAGTGCTTTTAATACATCACACCTTCATTATGGACATCTCTTCTCTTACTTCACCCTCCTGCTTTTCACTCTTAAATTTCCTCTTCTTGTTCCCATTTCTTTAAGCACACTTAGCTTGTTAGTAAGGAGTACTTAAGAAACTTTTTCATTCATTTGTTTTCTTACTCCCTACAAATACTCAAGCATTTCCAAACAAGTGCACCTTTGACCTTTCTCAACTCCCACAAATGTTATTTTTCCTTCTTTTCTCACTCCTTTACTCTTTCAGGTTTTTCACTTAATCGCTTATGAGTTTTGGATCAAATTCAAGGCTAATGAAAGAAAAAGGATTAGGCTTATGTTGTAGCGATCAAAGAATAGGCTTAAGGATCAATGGGGCTAACTAGGATCCAACATACAAGGTAGGTAAGGCGAGGGTTAGAAATTTGGTTTATTCAAAGAAATGCCTAAATCATCTCCTACACTCTACATCCTTAATTTCGTTTTGTATACACCCCAGGAAAGTTATAGACACTCCATAGTAGCATGGAATATTCAAAAACCTTACACTCTCTGCACATGCTCAATTTAAGACACATTCAGCTGACTCTTAACTCAGCTAATCACAGGAATTTAAAATTAAGCTTTAATCACATCAAGTCACATTCAAGTGCCTAGGTGTCTCAAATAAAGTTATACACTTCTTACATGCTTCAACACTAATCACACTTGCATCTTACAATCATGTATAGCACATAACAAGAACATCAAACCATCAATTAGCTACGGGTTCAAAAACCAAAACCTATTGACTAATTTTCCCTCAAGACGGTCGTCATCCATCCATCACTAGACATAGTCTCTACCTATGACTAAAACACTATGTACAGACATAGAAAATTTTTATTTTTCGATTCAAAGGCCCCCCGTTGGAAAAGAACTGAAAAGAAAAACCAACGGGTGGTGAAGTCATGCTCAACTCAACAATTTTTTTTAACCAATGCTTATCAAGCATGAAATTCACCCAAAATCATTAACCACAAAAATTATTAAATCTCCCTCACCCCACACTTGAATCATGCTATGTCGCCAAAGAATCTAATTAAAATTCAAAAGGGTGAGAAATACTCCCTGAGGCCTCTAGGCCTATTTTCACAAGTGGGCATTTGACCCCACACTTTTCCTCTTCCATGCTTCCTAGCTTCCTCCTCCAAGGGTACTCAGATTTGCCCTCCATCTATGCTTAAATTTCCACCAAAAACAACACAAGTTAAAAATAAACAAAATCAACACAAACAAAAATTAAAACTTGTACCTGCGGTACCCTTGGGTTGCCTCCCAAGAAGCGCCTAATTTTATGTCGCGGCACGACGTGGACTATCCTTTTCAGGACATCCTCATACCTGGGTACCCTTTCGAGAACCATCTTCTTCTTTTTTCATTTTTAGAGGGAACAGCCTCCACTCTGTCCCTCTCTTCCTCCAACTTCTTCTCACACTAAAGCCCTTCATCACACTCGGGCTGACAACTAATCATCTCCTTTGACCGTGGACCTGTGGAATCTACCACCGCACACTTATCCTCTGACAACACACTGACCTTACACATGTTTCTGTAGTGTGTGGGTGAGTTAATCTCTTGGTAGACTCGGAAGAGTTCTTCTTCATCCTCGACCCTCATTTTCAGGGTCCCTGCTGTCACATCGATAATGGCTCCTCCAGTGGCCAAGCATGGCCGTCCCAAGATTAAGGGTACCTGATCATCCACATGAAAATCCACTATGATAAAATCAGTGGGTATAATGAACTTACCCTCTTTGATGAGAAGGTCCTCTATAATTCCATCTGGTGCCACCAGCGACTTATCTGCCAGCTGCAGCATCAATCTTGTTGGTCTCGATCGACCCAACCCCAAGGTGTTAAATAAAGATAGGGGCATTAGATTAACTTCTTGCCTTAGATCACATAAAGCTCGTATCACCTCAGCTTTACCAATTTGTATGGGAAGGGTAAAACTCCCTAAGTCTTTGAGCTTCTTAGGTATCTTGCTTATCACCTTGTGACTACACTCATCAGTCAGTGCTACCTTTTGAACATCCACCAATCTGACTTTGTTGGACATCACATCTTTCAATTATTTAGCATACTTGGGCATTCCCTGCAAAACATCATGCAAAGGCAAATTTATGTGAAGTTCTTTGAAAATCTCGAAGAACTTTTTGAAGCATTCCTCCTCCTTGCTCTTTCTGAATATCTATGGAAATGGTGGTGGTGGTCTCTGTGCTGGCTGCAATGATGATTGTGCATTTTGTTGCACAACACTCTGATTCTCTCCCTTGTTAGTGGATGGTCCTTTCCTAACCAACTCCGGCTGCACCTCACTTCTCTTCTCTTTAGGTATCGCATCAGCTAATTGCTTGCCACTCCTCAGACTGATGGCATTGACCTGGCGGGGGTTAGGATCTTTGTCACTGGGTAATCCTCCCTGCGGTCTCATATGGTGAGAAGATGCTATTTGTCCCATCTGCTTGTCTAGATTGCAGGTGGCCAACTGCTGATTTTTCAAATCTAATGCCATCCTCGCTTGATTCTCTACTAGTTGAGTCTGGGTCTCCATAAATTTTTGCAACGTCTCCTCAATGTTGCTACTCAACTGTCCATCAATCTGCCTGTTCTGTTGATACTGTTGTTGCTGAGGTTGCTGGTAACTTTGCCTTTGATTTCCACCCCAAGAAAAATTTGGGTGGCTTTGCCAATTCTTGTTGTAGTTGTCTCCAAAATTCTAATTGTTCCTTTGAACATTCCCAACAAAATTGACTGATTCCGGATTGGCTCCGCATGATTTTGCATTATGCCCATTATTCCCGCAGATTTCACACCAACTCGGAGCTTGCTAAACTGCATTTACCTGACCCTATTGTTGGTTCATACTCAGTTTATTGAATTGAGTCACAATCTGATGCTGGAATGACGCTAGCTGTGCCGCCAAGGAATTCATACCATCTATCTCTATCAACCCTGCTCTCTTTCCTGCCCCTCTCGATGCCTCACTATGCCACTCTGGATTTCCCTGAGCAATTCTATTCAACAAAGTGTACAGCTCATCATAAGTCTTCTCTAAGGCTTGCCCACCTGATGCAGAGTCTAGTAAAATATTTGTGTGTGGGTCTACACTGTTACACCCCGTAGAATTCCCAGCACTTAGATGACCTATTCCCACGTTGGTTAAGCATATTTGAAGGCCATACGTGTTGGAGAAGGGCCCGGGAAAAGATCGGATAAGAAGCTTGTCGAACCATCGCGGAAGGAGTCGAGGCAGAGCCCCTCCGCGATGGCAGCGTGTCACGGAGGAGGAGCCTCCGCGTTGGCTCCGTGACACGTTGGCCTTGTCCAGGCCCAAGTATATAAAGCCCCACTTCAGTTTTAAATGATAGAAACTTATAAAAATTTCCAGAAAACGTAGAGAGCAGAGAGGGACGAAGGAAATTAATTAATTTCCGTCCGATTACGCTGCCAAACGCTGCCCAAACTCAAATTAATCCTAGATACCAAGGTATTTAGCAGCAGAGAGCATTTCTACGGAGTTAGTTTCGCGAAATACGGCCGACGAATCGGCGAGCCACCGAACTAAAGTAAGTAGAATTGCTCTAAATTAATGTCTATGTGTTCCTAGTTGAGAAGTGAATATTTCTCCCTTCTGGGCCGCTGAAAAATAGCGAGTTTCCGGCCGTCTTTCGATAAGCCTAAGTTTAGGCTATAAACTATATCGAAAGTGACGTTGCCTTTTGAAATAAAGTTGTATTTAGTGTTAATTGATATGTTTATGAATGCAGTTGGGAGAAAACAGTTGAAGTACCGGCCGAGCCTCGTCCGACAGACGAATAATTCAAGGATAAGGTATGTCAAGCTAATTCCTTCGGCAAGTTAGTAATCCAGTACGATAGATAGCGTGATGTACAGAACAAAAAGGAACTTATAAGTCAAGCACTAAGTCCATTTTGAATTTAGTAAGCATGTTTTTATGATATTATGAGATACATATACTCAGAATCAAGTTAGTAAAGCAACATCAGATAGTCAGATGATATCTCAGTTATAGTATAGGCAGACAGTCAGATAATATCTCAGATACAGTATAGTTCAGTATTGTGTTATTATGAACATTGGTACAACATGAGAAGCATTGGGCTGTAACGTGTACGAGACCTATCAGTATGTGATGTAATATGCTACGTTAAGATATTGTTGTGTTCAGCTGAAACCCCGCGGAATAGTATAGTATCCGTAAAGCATTTCAGACATAGAATAGTAGACTAAAACAAAGATTAGAAAGTATGTCACGAATAGTAACTCATGTTACTATAGAAAATCAGTATACAACGTAGTTTCAGCAGGAAGTCTATATCATGTTCAGCATTAGCCTCAGTATAGTCGGGCAGAAGACTATATTCGTACATACATATATATTACTTCCAGCCTCAGCATGTATTAAGTATGTACACATTTCTATTACTAGTCCAGCATATAGTGTATACAGAAACTTAGTAAACAGCAGAGTTTTCAGCAGAAACATTGTCTTATATAGCATTTGCTCCAGTACAGCCCGGCAGGAGACTATACTCATATTTATATATCTTTACCTGCCTCAGCACATATTAAATACGTACAGATTACTATCATTAGCTCAGCATGTAATATATATGATACTTCACCCCTATTAGCCTCAGCATGTGAGATACCCAGACAGTATTACCAGTTGAGACCGTTGTGTTGTTTGGGGTTGGATTACCTAGCATCCATGACCGCCCAGGGTTAATAGCTGTGTCGACTCATCCGCCAGAGAACGAGGATACGTCACTCCACGGAGTGGCATGCCGTCCCGCCAGGGGACGAAGATGGGATGCCAGTTTTTCCCCATATTTGTGCCTTGATCGGCCCTTACACACCCCAGTCGAGCGGATACGCCCGGGTGCAGATTCAGGAGTCCTCCGGACTCAGATGCAGTTATAGTCAGGGGCTCAGCGAGCCCAAGTCCATACCCTGGGACCGGCAGGATGCTTACAGCCACTATAGGAGATGGGATGACCGGGGTAGGGGCATAGATTCTGTGTTGATTGTACCTCCCGGCTTATGGGGGCCGGGTAAGGTTTGTGTGTGCTATGTTATGTTATTTCATGTTATGCCATGTTATGTTAGATACAAGTAGATCAGCAGTAGCACGATACGTTTCCAGGTATGACTCTTACCCTTTCCAGTAAAGATTGAGAGAAGGTATGATTTACATTATTAGACAGTTAGTCTATTCTCTCTACTTCAGTTTCTTCAGTTATATTATTGTATTCAGATTTTGCTTCAGTTATTGCTTTACATACTCAGTACCAGTGGTACTGACGCCCGGTGGGGCACGGCATTACTTGCCTGCAGGTACTTATAGACGAGCAGGTGACACTACGTGATTCCTGTCAGCGATCGAGTATTCAGCTCCTGTCATCCGGAGACTGAATTCCAGAGGTGTATTTCAGTTCTTCTGTTATATAGTACGGGTAGATCGGGGCCCTGTCCCGATCAGTTCTATTACCATTCCTAGAGGCTTGCAGTCTGTATATATTCCCTGTGGTCAGATGAGCCGGTCGTGTGAGGCCGTGCAGTTCTTTAGTTGCCAGTATTCTTGCTTTCTTTTACCTTGGCCGTGTGGGGCCATAGCTTGCCAGTAGTGGTGACCTTGCCGGTAACATAGTTTCTTTTTGTACTTTATGATTGAGTTGCAGATAACTAGACAGCATGGTGGCCTTGTCGGCCTGCATAGGTTCCCCTGAATTACCTTGTTTCTGGTCAGCTGATGATACAGGTACAGAAGGCTATAGGCCAATAGGCCGGGGGCTGTGTTTACAGTCGTTATATAGCCCTTTGTTTCCAGAAATGTGAGTTAGAGCCAGCCAGGCACCAGATGTGCCCAGGCTTAATAGTCCAGCGAGTCAGGTCCTTGTAGGGCACCAGGTGCCAGTCATTCCCCCCAAGGCGGGGCGTGACAAACTTGGTATCAGAGCCGGTCGTATCCCAGGGAGTCTGCAAGCCGTGCTAAGTAGAGTCTTGTCTATGGATGTGTTGTGCACCACATACTATAGGCAGGAGGCTGCGAGGCATGATATGATAGTTACCCTTCTTTCTCAGTCAGTCGTGCTTTAGAGCGGTACAGTATAGGGTTGAGTTCCTGAGAACTCACCGTATTCTTTGGTTACAGATACAAAGACAGATCAGCATTACCCTATCACAGGAAGAAGATCAGAAATAGCAACGGAAGAGAGCATCAGTCAGTTACATGATAATTACAACAGTAGGAGGAGGTATCAGAGACCTCCCAGCGTGATACTGTTATTGGCATTATTCCCAGTATATGTTGATAACGTCAGAATTGGAAGTCAAAAATATAATGTATATATGAGTTGATTCATTTATAGCTATATGAGATCTGATTATGATTACAGATAAGGTCATACCACCGGGTAGGTATAAAAAAAAAGGGAGAGGGAAAATGCAGGAATCCCAAATACATCCTTTTGAATTTGGTACAGTTGAATGTTTTTATTTGCTGCACTAAGAAAAGGGCCATCCCTACCTCCTGATTTTGATGCCAGTATAGTAAAGGGGCATAAGACTTGAGATGGGGTTGCCAGATCAAGCAGTAAGTAAAGATGGGCTGATTGATCCTAGTAAGTATTAGAAAGTATAAAGAGCCCTCATGATTACGTAAGTTGTGCGGACCCTTATGATAACACGCCAGTAAAGAAAGTAAGACTGCTAGTCTACCCGAAGTAGGGGTAACAGACCGGCTAGTGATGAATGCCTAATAATAGTCAAGTTTGAGTCAAAAAAAGGCCAAGTCCGCCATATACGCTAACAGATAGCAAGACATACCTGTAAGATTATAGTACGATCTAGTTGTGACCTCGAAAGATATAGAGGTCATGTGAATCAGATGGGCTTGAACATACGCCAGAAGAAGTATGGGCCGAGGCTTGATCAGTGATCTCATTAGCAATGAAGGGCAGGTACCATGAACCCCAGAGTTTAGTCTAAGCAAGATGAGAGGAAGAAGCAGGAATGTCAGATCTTGTGGGGAATGAGAACTACCCCGGATTGATAAAGTATCGTATTAAGGATTAAGCTTCATGCTGACAGTAAGATTGTGGTTCAGAATACCGCAGTATGTCCGCTATGGAAAAGTTAAGAAGTTACCGATGCAGTAATTCTAATTTAGTGTAGCCTGGAGATAAGGCCCAGCAGACAGTCATGGGCTCTCAATATATGCCTAGTAAGGCTACAGGATTCGAACGTTGACCCCCCACATCGCAAGAGTGGTGGAATTTCAAACAACAGACAATAACTAGAATGTTTATGTTGTTATTTTAAGAATGGGGTGACGATGCAATGAAATGATAAGTTAGGGCAGGAGATGTTATTAGGCCGTAGAAGAAATGTATCATGTACGATGTGAGACTCAGCAGAACTTGTCAGAGATTATGAACTACCGCAGAAATCAGTACATATTGTACGTAGCTAGTGAGATATATGTATACAGATCACAGATATGTTGTGAGTGGCTGCCTATAAGGGCCACAATCACAGATGCTGATTAATAATAGAAAGCCTATACAGATTGCATTACAGGACGCCCCCCCCCCCCCCCCCCCCCCCCCGCCAAAAAAAAAAAGAGAAGAAAGAAAAGAAGAAGAGGAAGGGCGGATTAAGTGTGAGTTATGTATGAAGTCATAGAAACTATCTCATTTCTCAGTTATTAAGTTGATAGATTCATGTGTTGTTGTAGGATCTAGGCTCTAGGAGCTTACCAGAATTATTGACCTAAGACAGATGGCTAGGTGATGAGGGCGCAGTTAGACAGTCTACCGACCAGCTGTCGCCTGCATCAGCAGGGAGGCATCCCTGAAGATCGGTAACAGTAGTGCAATTGCCGGAACCAGGATTAGGGACCGAATAGGCATATTTCAGAGATTAGCAATACCAGAATTGTTCTAGCATGCTAAGTGGTCATACGTCGTTTTCCCAGCCTCGTGGGCGACAGTCGGCCTTAGCCAACCTAGCAGTTGTTATGTAGAACACCTCATAAGTCAGCCGGCCGTCCCAGTCAGAATACCCGTGGGTACCCCAAGGAAGGATTCACATCAGCAGTCAGCGATAGACTAGTATTTCAGCTGATTTTCGTAAGGTATTTAGATACAGAGCCCTAGCAGAGGGCCAGTACTTACAGAATAGCTCATAAGACCGAGAATTTCCCAGAATAGCAGTATAAATCCAAGTGGATACACACGAGGGGTATGAAATTAACGGTACCCTGCTAGCATAGTGTTTGTTAAGACCAGGGGATCAGTAGACTCCCCGTGGAGATCCAGAGACTGATCGCCTGGGAGTAAGTTGATTAAGTTCAGCCTTACAGTGGTTTAAACAAAATAACAGAGCAATTAGATGCCCACGAGTTGGCGCTGATGCACGAACTATAAGTACTCAAGTAGTACAGTTAGAGCATTACTAGACTACTGTCACATTCGGGTCATTCAACCCGACTATTCAGTTATTTAAGGTTATGTAGCCAGATCATTAGAGATCATGGTCAGTATTAGGACCCTCTGATCAGATAAAGGCACAAGGTGCGCAGACAGTCGTTCAGGTTATCCCAGCAACAAGTAGCCTTAGCATGCGGCCAGAAGGCCAGATAAGCTCTAACTATACCGGTAGATTACTTGTCAGATTCTCCGGTATAATAAACCAGTATGACCGTCAGTTATATGTCAAATTTTGTAAATGTAAATTTTGATTGAGTTTAGTAGCTTTTGTTGGCCATATTGTGTCGAAGGTTGGTGTACAGACAGATACACAGAAAATCGAAATAGCGAAGATATAGCCAGACCTACTACTCCGACCGAAGTACGCAGTCCCTGCGGTTAGCCGAATACCGCAGAGGGTCTATGGAAGGATTTTCCACCTTAAACAGCACCTCTCACTAAGTTGACACAGAAGGCCGTGAAGTTCCAGTAGACTGAGGTGTGTGAGCAGAACTTCCAAGAGTTAAAAGCCAGGTTAACATCAGCTCCAGTGTTAGTATCGCCAGAAGGTACAGAGGATTGGTGCAGCATGGTAAAGTAACAGTTTATACTTTCAGGCAATTGAAGAAACGTGAAAAGAATTATCTCACCCACGACTTGGGTATTACCCAGTTAGCTGCAGTAGCTTATGCCTTACAAGAGCGAAAATTTTGTATCATCCAGGAAGGGCTAACATGGTAGCAGACGCCCTTAGCCATAGATCTATGGGGAGTTGGCATACTTACCGCCTGAACAGCGGGAGTAGACCCGAGAATTTTACTAGTTAGCCGGTCTAGCCGTTCGCATAGCAGAAATAAAGGATAACAGAATGATAGTACAGAATATCGCAGTATTGCGGTTAGAGGTGGAAGTAAAGGAACGGCAGTATAGAAACCCTAGCCAGGTTTAATTTGAACACAAGATTCAGTGAGGAGAGATGACACATTTTCAGATACCCGGGGATGAAGTGTGGCGATATAAAGGCCGCATTTGTACTCCAGATATTTTGGGGCCTCGCCAGCAGTTTATGAGCGAGGTACATTACGCTCGCTATTCCCTTCATCCCGATACGACAAAGAGGTACCATGACATTAAAAAGAACTATTGGTAGCCCAGTGTCCTAACTGCCAACAGTTGAAGGCAGAATATCAAAAACCAGGCAGGTTAGTTTAGAACATAGCTATGCCTCTTTGGAAATGAGAAGCGATGAATATGAATTTTGTAGCAAGATTACCCCGTACTAAACACAGACATGACTCTATACGAGTGATAGGTGACAGATTGACAAAAATCAGCTCAGTTCTTGCCAGTAAGAGCTACTTTCTCGGCCAAAGATTATGCTGAGTTGTATTTCAGAAAGGTTTGGGCACGCGGATTAATTTAAGCACAGCGTTCTATCTTCAGACAGATGAGCAGGCTGAGCGTACAACGCAGACGCTCGAAGTCATGTTGCGAGCGTGTGTGCTAGATTTCAGTAATAGCCAAAATGAGCATTTACCATTAATCGAAATGCATAGGAGGCCCGTCCAGTGTAGCCCCAGTTCAGAATATCCAGGTTACGACTAGACAGACAGATTCGCGGATATAAGGACCAGATATCCTCACCCTATTTCAGGCCTAGTCAGGCGACAGGTATGTCCGTATTATTATTTATGCAGTATCTTATGGTTGTATGTTTGTAAATGATAGAGAAAGAAGTGATATTTAGTTGTTGAGTGAATCTTGGAATATTATGTGTAGTGCCTGTATTGGACTTTTCTGCATTTCATGTTTTTGCGATAGTCCATATTACAGTGGAAACTCCGCCGAAATTCTTCCAGAAAGTAAAGTAATCAGTCCTCTAGATAACAGTATACATTCGAGGACGAATGTTCCTAAGGGGGGGGGGAGAATGTTACACCCCGTAGAATTCCCGGCACTTAGATGACCTATTCCCACGTTGGTTAAGCATATTTGAAGGCCATACGTGTTGGAGAAGGGCCCGGGAAAAGATCGGACGAGAAGCCTGTCGAACCATCGCGGAAGGAGCCGAGGCAGAGCCCCTCCGCGATGGCAGCGTGTCACGGAGGAGGAGCCTCCGTGTTGGCTCCGTGAGTTAGTTTCGCAAAATACGGCCGACGAATCGGCGAGCCACCGAACTAAAGTAAGTAGAATTGCTCTAAATTAATGTCTATGTGTTCCTAGCTGAGAAGTGAATATTTCTCCCTTCTGGGCCGCTGAAAAATAGCGAGTTTCTGGCCGTCTTTCGATAAGCTTAAGTTTAGGCTATAAACTATATCGAAAGTGACGTTGCCTTTTGAAATAAAGTTGTATTTAGTGTTAATTGATATGTTTATGAATGCAGTTGGGAGAAAACAGTTGAAGTACCGGCCGAGCGTCGTCCGACAGATGAATAATTCAAGGATAAGGTATGTCAAGCTAATTCCTTCGGCAAGTTAGTAATCCAGTACGATAGATAGCGTGATGTACAGAAAAAAAAGGAACTTATAAGTCAAGCACTAAGTCCAGTTTGAATTTAGTAAGCATGTTTTTATGATATTATGAGATACATATACTCAGAATCAAGTTAGTAAAGCAACATCAGATAGTCAGATGATATCTCAGTTACAGTATAGGCAGACAGTCAGATAATATCTCAGATACAGTATAGTTCAGTATTGCGTTATTATGAACATTGGTACAACATGAGAAGCATTGGGCTGTAACGTGTACGAGACCTATCAGTATGTGATGTAATATGCTACGTTAAGATATTGTTGTGTTCAGCTGAAACCCTGCGGAATAGTATAGTATCCGTAAAGCATTTCAGACATAGAATAGTAGACTAAAACAAAGTTTAGAAAGTATGTCAGGAATAGTAACTCATGTTACTATAGAAAATCAGTATACAGCATAGTTTCAGCAGGAAGTCTATATCATGTTCAGCATTAGCCTCAGTATAGTCGGGCAGAAGACTATATTCGTGCATACATATATATTACTTCCAGCCTCAGCATGTATTAAGTATGTACACATTTCTATTACTAGTCCAGCATATAGTGTATACAGAAACTTAGTAAACAGCAGAGTTTTCAGCAGAAACATTGTCTTACATAGCATTTGCTCCAGTACAGCCCGGCAGGAGACTATACTCATATTTATATGTCTTTACCTGCCTCAGCACGTATTAAATACGTACAGATTACTATCATTAGCTCAGCATGTAATGATACTTCACCCCTATTAGCCTCAGCATGTGAGATACCCAGACAGTATTACCAGTTGAGACCATTGTGTTGTTTGGGGTTGGATTACCTAGCATCCATGACCGCCCAGGGTTAATAGCTGTGTCGACTCATCCGCCAGAGGACGAGGATACGTCACTCCACGGAGTGGCATGCCGTCCCGCCAGGGGATGGAGATGGGATGCCAGTTTTTCCCCATATTTGTGCCTTGATCGGCCCTTACACACCCAGTCGAGCGGATACGCCCGGGTGCAGATTCAGGAGTCCTCCAGACTCAGATGCAGTTATAGTCAGGGGCTTAGCGAGCCCAAGTGCATACCCTGGGACCGGCAGGATGCTTACAGCCACTATAGGAGATGGGATGACCGGGGTAGGGGCATAGATTCTGTGTTGATTGTACCTCCCGGCTTATGGGGGCCGGGTAAGGTTTGTGTGTGCTATGTTATGTTATTTCATGTTATGCCATGTTATGTTAGATACAAGTAGATCAGCAGTAGCACGATACGTTTCCAGGTATGACTCTTACCCTTTCCAGTAAAGATTGAGAGAAGGTATGATTTACATTATCAGACAGTTAGTCTATTCTCTCTACTTTAGTTTCTTCAGTTATATTATTGTATTCAGATTTTGCTTCAGTTATTGCTTTACATACTCAGTACCAGTGGTACTGACGCCCGGTGGGGCGCGGCATTACTTGCCTGCAGGTACTTATAGACGAGCAGGTGACACTACGTGATTCCTGTCATCGATCGAGTATTCAGCTCCTGTCATCCGGAGACTGAATTCCAGAGGTGTATTTCAGTTCTTCTGTTATATAGTACGGGTAGATCGGGGCCCTGTCCCGATCTGTTCTATTACCATTCCTAGAGGCTTGCAGTCTGTATATATTCCCTGTGGTCAGATGAGCCGGTCGTGTGAGGCCGTGCAGTTGTTTAGTTGCCAGTATTCTTGCTTTCTTTTACCTTGGTTGTGTGGGGCCATAGCTTGCTAGTAGTGGTGACCTTGTCGGTCACGTAGTTTCTTTTTGTACTTTATGATTGAGTTGCAGATAACTAGACAGCATGGTGGCCTTGTCGGCCTGCATAGGTTCCCCTGAATTACCTTTTTTCTGGTCAGCTGATGTTACAGGTACAGAAGGCTATAGGCCAATAGGCCGGGGGCTGTGTTTACAGCCGTTATATAGCCCTTTGTTTCCAGAAATGTGAGTTAGAGCCAGCCAAGCACCAGATGTGCCCAGGCTTAACAGTCCAGCGAGTTAGGTCCTAGTAGGGCACCAGGTGCCAGTCATGCCCCCCAAGGCGGGGCGTGACATACACTATCTACAAAGGTATGGGCTAGCACTTCATTGGACTGCCGATGATGAGGACAGTCTCTCAAAAATGACTTGAATCTCTCCCAAGCCAAATACAAGTTCTCCTCCGGCCTCTACTTGAAGCTTAATATTTCACTCTTGAGTTTCGGAGTCTTGCCTGAAGTGAAGAATTTGATAAGGAACTTTTTTTCCAAATCATCCCAAGAGGTTATGGAATTCGGTGGCTCAGATTTCAACCACCTCATTGCCTCTCACAACAATGAGAATGGGAAGAGGGTAAATCGGACATAATTTGTGCACACTCCGGTGGGGACGAACATGTCACTAATCTCAAGGAAGTTCTGTAAGTGCTGTTGTGGGTCCTCATGAGTCATCCCAGTGAACTGGCCACTAGAATGTAACAACTGCACCATATTCTGTTTCCATTCAAAGTTTCCTCCAAAATCCGGTTTGCGGATACTAGAGGTCACATTTGTCGCTAGTGGGATAGCAACATCGCGAACTGGTCGGGCTGCCATGATATTAGGTAACAACTTTTATTGTCCTGTCGGTGTGTGTTGTTGTAACCTCTCCTGAAGTCTCTTTAGCTTTCACTCTAGAGCTTCCCTCATGTGTAAATGAATTTGACGTTCAGGTTCAAGCAACGGTTCCACTAGCTTTCTATTCCTTGCCAGCTCTGCAAGGAAAACCTGTCACCTACAATATGTCAGACTAAGACCAAGTTTCTCAACACTTAAGGAAATTAAAAATCACACAAAATAGAAAAAAATTCTAAATTTCTTCGATCCCCAGCAATGGCGCCAAAAACTTATTGTGACTGCGCCGACTGCGCCAAAGCGCACACGCAAGCGTACGTGGTCTTACAAGTAATACAGTGGCCCTTTTTTAAGAGCCGGATATCGAACCCATAGAGACTGGACCAATTCAGCTAATTATCAAGTTCAAGTGTGATATTAACCTTCACAAGTGTTGATTATAAAAGTTTTCGATAAATTCTATTTAAATCAAGGGGTGGTCACAGAAATACTCTAAAACAATATAAGAAGCAACTAGAGCCAAGGACGGATAGTCATGCAATGCTACCCTTTGTAATGGTTCAAGTATGAAATTATCAATTGTTGTCTCACATAATTGAAAATACGATGTTCATGGTCTCTCGAGCCTCTAAACACGACAAACTAGTCTCACAATTACATCGTTGAGCGGGGATGTGACATTCTACTTTGTGGGCAATTCAACTACATGGATATGGTTTACGAGGTTTATTCTCTTGATTATGGACTTTCGTACCTCTAATCATTTAACTCAACTTAGCTTCACAACTACTTCTACAAGTGGTGGAGTGACAATTCTAAGTCGGTGTCTGGCTATCATCCCGTTTTATTAACCAAGCAAGGCAAATTAGGTATAATTTCTATCCTAACTGTGAATTACATTGAAAGATAAGAACTTGCTCCCTACATTCTCTTATTCTTGCCTAGGGCTGCTCTTTCAAGATTTTACCTATGCTTAACGCATTTGTTTTCATAGTGATCAAGCATAAAAACACCCACAATGTAGAATGTAAGACAAAACAACAATTAATAACTAAAACCAAAATGAATTCATGCAATTACAATCATATCACGTAGCCTCAACCCTAGAGGAAAGGTTTTAGCCACTCATGTTCGTACAAATACTCAAAAACATCGTTAAGGTAATGTACTTACAAGAATGGTTAAAAGAGAAGGTAAATTTGGTGAACCCTAGGTGAGTACTTCACTTCTCCCATTGGTTCTTACGGTTTTCAGAAAATATTTCGTGACAAATTCATTTTAGAAGCTAAGGGTTCAATTTATAGTAAATAGGGAATGTACAAAATTTTGCCCGTCATGGAATGGCTCCGTGACACGGAGGTGGACGCACCAATTTACCTGTGTTACACAGAGATATCGTGAATGCACACTGGAAATAACTTGAAATTGTCACTTGGCTGAAGCTTTCTACGATGGCCGGTGTGGCATGCTGCCTGTGCAGTATGATAGCCTACGTGACACGGTCATCCAGATCTCCGGTTCAACCCCATTCATAGCCGCCTATCAGGATTTGCATCTGTATGATTAGTGATTCCTCATCTTTTGAGGACTGGACTTTCAGTTATATTGTTTGTATTTCTTTTGTTTCCGCATTATTGAGCTAGTTGGGGGTTTTGTCCCATCAGCTCATCCAGAGTAGAGGCTTATCAGACTTAGATATGCATTCAGCCTCAGATGTCCATTCTATTGTTATAATTGGTTGACTTCTGCTGTGTTTATAACTTTATTTCGCCGCTTGTTTATTGAATGAGTTAGTGAATGCTTATGCCATGGGTCGACTTGGGGTCCTTCGGGGTTCCTGGTCCTGTGTCTACATGCGGGTCCCCTCTCGGGTCATGACAAACTTGGTATCAGAGCAATAGGTTTGATGTGTCATTGGGAGTCTGAAAACCGCGAGGTAGAGTCTTTTTGATGGGTGTGAAGCGCACCACACTTATGACGAACAGGCTACTAAATGTTTTAGGAAATGGTCCCTTCTTTCATGATCGATGTCGTGCGATGAAAAATCCTTTCTACCTTTCTAATTTGTGTTATTCACGATTGCATAATTATGGCTCCTAGGAGGATGAACGGAAGGATGAATGGAGGTATTAAGGGCCACGATGAAGGTAATGGTTATGGGCATCAGCCAGCCCCACCAATTCAGGAGCCCCAAGCACCAGAGCCAGTCGCTCATGCTGAGTTCCGAGCTGCCATTCAGATGTTGGAACAGGACTTGACCGCCCAGGTCAATCAATAGGCCGTTTCGTATGTTCCCCAGAAATGCAATGCGGCGGCAGCTAGAGTCCAAGACTTCTTGAGAATGAATCCACTTGAGTACTTGGGGTCCAAGGTAGATGAGGACCCACATGACTTCATTGATGAGATAATCAAGATCACCCAAGTTATGGGGGTGAGTAGTATAGAGTGCGTGGAGTTGGCCTCCTACCAATTGAAGGGGGTCGCGCATATTTGGTTCCGTTAGTGGAAGGACAGCAGGGTTGCTGGAGCAGGTCCAGTCACATGGGAGGAGTTTCAGGTTGCATTCCTCGATCAATTCTTCCCTCGAGAAATGAGGTAGTTGAAAGCAGCAGAATTTGTGAATCTAAAGCAGGGAAGGATAACTGTCCAGGTGTACGCCCTTGAGTTCACCCGCTTATCTAAATATGCCCAAGAGTTGGTGACTGACCATAGGGCATGGGTGAGCAGATTTGTGCACAGTATAGCAGCATATCTTGACAAGGATTGCAGGATAGCTATGCTCCACCAGGACATGGAATTTCCCCGCATAGTGTTGTAAGCCAAGCAGATGGAGGCAGAACACTCAAGGGAAAGGGAGGCCAAGAGGGCCTAGACAGAGGACCACAGATTCTCTCAGTAGAGATCCGGCAGGGGGCATCGACAATAGACCTATTAGAGATCATCAGCGCCTGCATCATTGGCAATGAGTGTACTATCTAGACCTCGACGTTATCAGAGGGGGCAAGCATTTGGCTCCAAGGATCACATCAGTAGACCCTCAAATTCCGACATTCCAGCTTGCCGCAGGTGTGGACGAGGGCACACAGGCCAGTACTTTGCGGGATCAGGAGCTTTTTTCAGGTGTGGACAGCCTTGACATATGCTCAGATATTGTCCTGTGGTGAGGAAGGACCAAATTGGGGCCCTAGGCCCATCTTCTAGTTCAGCAGCCCCTCCCCCAAGTGCAGCACATCAGGGGGAATCTACTAGTATAGCTGACGAGCAGCACCGGAACAGGTTCTATGCTTTAGCCACTCGCCAGGAGCAGGAGGCATCACCAGATGTTGTTACTGGTATGTTGAGAGTCAATGTTGATGTATATGCTTTGCTAGATCCAGAGGCTACCCTATCTTTTGTAACGCCCTATATAGTCGGTAGCTTTGGAGTTAATCCCGATGTATATCAGAACCCTTCTTAGTTTCCACTCTAGTAGGTGACTCAGTTATAACTAGATGGGTGTATAGAAATTACCAGTCTCAGTCCTTCATAAGGTCACTTCAGTAGATTTTATAGAGTTAGCCATGGCTGATTTTGATGTTATTCTCAGCATGGATTGGCTATTCGCATGTTATGCTTCAGTTAACTATAGAACCCGATCAGTAGAGTTCAGATTTCCAGATGAGCTAGTCCTGGAATGGAAGGGTAGTTCAGTTGTGCCTGTAGGTTGATTCATTTCCTACCTTAAGGACAGAAAGATGATTTCCAAAGGCTGCATGTACCATCTGGTTAGGGTTAAGGATGTGGAGTCTGGAACCCCGACCATTCAGTCAGTTCCAGTAGTATGTGAGTACCTTGAAGTCTTTCCTGATGATTTTCTAGGTGTTCCTCCAAAGCGGGAGATTAATTTCGGCATAGATCTTCTTTCCGACATACAACCTATATCTATTATGTCCTACAGAATGGCCCAAGCCGAGCTAAAAGAGTTGAAGGATAAGTTGAAAGACTTCTTAGATAAGGGTTTCATCAGGTCGAGTAAGTCTCCATGGGGTGCACCAGTATTATTTGTTCGGAAGAAGGACGGTTCCCTTCGCATGTGTATCGACTATCGGCAATTGAATAAGGTTACTATCAAGAATAGGTACCCTTTACCTAGAATTGATGAGTTGTTTGACCAGCTCCAGGGTGCCAAGTGTTTCTCCAAGATTGATCTTAGATCGGGATACCACCAGCTTAGGGTTCGGGAGAGTGACATCCCAAAAACCGCCTTTAGAACTCGGTATGGCCATTATGAATTTGTTATTATGACTTTTGGACTAACAAATGCCCTTGCAGCTTTTATGGATTTGATGAAAAGGGTATTCAAGGCATATCTAGACATGTTTGTGATTGTATCCATTGAAGATATACTTATATACTCTCAAAGCAAGGAGGAGCATGTCGCTCACTTGAGAGTAGTGCTTCAAACCCTCAAGGACCAGCAGTTATATGAAGAGTTTAGCAAATGCGAGTTTTGGTTGGATTCTGTGACATTTCTAGGCCATGTGATGACCAGTGAGGGTATAAAGGTAGACTCACAGGAGATTGAGGCGGTGAAGAATTGGCCCATATTGTTGAATCCTTCAAAAATTCGGAGTTTCTTGGGCTTGGCAGGTTACTATCGAAGATTTGTTGAGGGTTTCTCATCCATTGCAGCCCCATTGACTAGATTGACTTAGAATAAGGTGAAGTTCCAGTGGTCAGAGGCTTGCAAGAAAAGCTTCTAGGAATTGAAGGCTCGACTCACTTTAGCACCAGTGTTGACTTTATTGGAGGGTGCCGATGGCTTTGTTGTATAGTGTGATTCTTCAAGGGTCAGACTGGGATGTGTATTGATGCAGCATGGGAAGGTGATAGCATATTCTTCACGGCAGCTGAAGGTTCATGAAAAGAATTACCCAACCCACGATCTCGAATTGGCCACAATAGTGTTCGAATTGAAGATATGGCCGCATTACATATATGGAGTCCACATGGATGTATTAACGTACCACAAGAGCTTGAAATATGTGTTCACACGAAAGATCTAAATCTTCGGCAAAGGAGGTGGTTGGAGTTACTTAATGATTATGACATGAGTGTCCTTTACCACCCGGGCAAGGCTAATATGGTGGCCGATGCTCTTAGTAGGCTTTCTATGGAAAGTGTGTCACACATGGATGAGGGGAAGAAGGAGTTGGTGAAAGAGGTCCACCGCTTGCAAGGCTGGGAGTTAGATAGATCGACTCGACCAATGGAGATTTTGTGGTTCATAACAGTTCAGAATCATCCTTGGTAGTTGATGTTAATTCCAGGCAAGATGAGGATCCAATCTTGAGGAAGCTGAAGGAGGCAGTATGGAATCAAAAGGTGGAGGTTTTCTCCCAAGGGGGAGATGGTGTTCTATGATATGAGAGTCGATGATGTGTTCCGGATGTTGATGATTTGAGGGTTTGGATATTGCAGGAGGCGCATGGTACCAGATATTCCATCCACCCAGGATCTATGAAGATGTACCCGAACTTTAGAGAGATCTACTGGTGGGATGGTATGAAGAAGGATATCGCAGAGTTCGTAGAAAAATGTCCAAACTGCCAGCAAGTGAAAGTCGAACATCAAAGGCCGGGAGGTGTACTTCAGTACATCAGCATCCCCACTTGGAAGTGGGAAGAAATTAACATGGATTTCATTATAGGTCTACCTCGTACTCGCCGGCAATATGACTCTATTTGGGTTGTGGTGGACAGGTTAACCAAGGCTGCTTATTTTCTACTGGTCAAGACCACTGATTCCGTGGAAGATTAAGCTAAACTATACATCCGAGAGTTGGTTAGACTACATGGAGTGCCTTTGTCAATCATATTGGATAGAGGTACTCAGTCGCCTCTCAATTCTAGAGATCTTTTCAAAAGGGACTTGGCACCGAGGTCAAGCTTAGTACAACATTTCATCCACAAATAGACGGCCAAGCAGTACAAATAATTCACACCCTTGAAGATATGTTGAGGGCATGTGTTATGGATTTCAAAGGAAGTTGGGATGATCATTTTCCCTTGATCGATTTTTCTTATAATAACAGTTACCACTCCAGTATCCAAATGGCACCATTCGAGGCTCTTTACGGTTGAAGGTGTAGATCTCCCATCGGGTGGTTCGAGGTTGGTGAGGAAACTATGATAGGACCATATTCGGTTCATGAGGCGATGGTGAAGGTTCAGTTGATAAGGGACTAGTTGAAAACCGCTCAGAGTCATCAGAAATCATATGATGATGCGAGAAGAAGAGAGCTGGAGTTTGATGTGGGTGACTGGGTATTTCTAAAGGTGTCTCCATGAAGGGAGTCATGCAGTTCGAAAAGAAAGGTAAGCTTAGTCCCCGCTGTGTTGGTCCCTATCGAGTTGTGAGGAGAGTTGGTAAGGTGGCGTATGAGTTGGACTTGCCATCGGAGTTATCCTTAGTTCATCCCCTCTTCCATGTGTTGCTTTTGAAAAAGTGTTTGGGTTATCCAGCCTTGGTAGTTTCGGTAGATAGCATTGGAGTGAAAGACAACCTCAGTTATGAAGAAATTCCCGTTGAAATCTTGGATCGTCAGGTTCGAAAGTTGAGAAACAAAGAAGTAGCTTCAGTTAAAGTCTTATGGAGAAATCAACATGTTGAGGGAGCTACGTGGGAAGCTGAAGTAGATATGATGGCCAAATATCCACATTTATTTTCTACCGTCTCAGTTCCAACTTGAGGTATCAATTTCGCCCTATGACTTTATCAAGTTCTCATGTTCAGTTCATGTGTACAAATTTCTTTTGTGTATGAATATGTATGTGAAGTATGAGGTTAGTTAAGCTATGTGGTTTTATTTGGGAGTAGTCAATCGATGAAAATTTCAATTCAAGTGATCAGTGTATGGTTAGGGTAATTTGTATATTCTTTTTGTTTCTTGTTTCTTACATTCGAGGATGAATATTCCCAAAGGGAAGATATTGTAATACCCCAGAAGTGCTTAGGAGTAGACTCAGGAAGCTAAAATGCAAAACTACTGCAAGTTGGGAAAAAGGTTGTAGAACGACAGGTACAACGACCCATGGTAAGTAACCACGGGCCGTCGTTTGTGGTCGTGAGTTCAGGAGTTCCGATGTTAGGGAAAAACAACGGTTGATTGGATGACCCGTTGTAAGAAACAATGAGCCATCGTGGTGGTTGTGGTAAGGAGTCAGTCCAGATGGCAGGGGTAACAACGGGTGTTACAACGACCCGTCGTGTGGAACAATGGTCTATTGTTAGAAGTCATGGAAGGGCTATGGACCTTCGCAGTGGAGACAACTTGTGGAAACCACGACCCGTTGAAGCTTACAATGACCCGTGGTGAGTCTTGTGGAATGGGAGTGCAGAATCTTAGGAGAAGGAAACAACGACTGGAGGAACGGTCCATTGAAGCTTAGGACGTCTCGTCCTATGTGTCCGTGGTACGATTCTGAGAATGGGTCTTCAGTAGTACATTTAACGAGGAGATAGAACAGACCGTGCGTGGTTTCCACGACCTGTTGGTACTGCCCGTGGGTTCCATCTGACCAGTTTTCATGGCAGGTTCATTAAGGGCATTTTTGACTTTTCTATGCTTTAAGACCCTAAACTATGTCTTTTTGGTCATTCTTCTGAGTATGATAAGATGAATTAAGTCTTTTATGCATGCCCATTCTCATGCCAGACTATTAGAGAAATTTTTTGGGAGATTCAAGGCCTTCTTCCTCTCCAAGTTTCATCAATTTCTTTGTGGGTGCTCAAGGAACTCTAAATCAATCCATTTCCAGGTATGTAGGGTTGTAATGGGTGTCCTCCTTCCACACCCATGCCCAATTCCTATCAATTATTGTTAAATTATGAATAATCAATTGTGGGTTTTTTGATCAATTGCATGATTTTTATATCTCTATTCATGGGTATGATTAGATTGAGTTGATATTGATGATTTACGAAGCTTGGGTGGATTCTAACTTGTTTCCTTCTACAAAATTGTTTTTCTAAAAGTTGAATCTAAAACGCCCATGTATGAATAACTTATAGAGGAAGTGATTGTGAAAGAATGTGATGATGATGGAATGGATGATGAAAAGTTTGTCAAGTTCTCAACGAAATAACACAAGTAGCATCTCAAGTTGTAATCACTGAAAATTCAAAGCTTTCCTTAGAGTTTTCACTCCTTGTTCTATGCCCATATGAACTCTAAATACTCTTGCATCCCTAAAAGGAATGACGCCACTCACCAAATACAAGGATCCCTATTCTCTTGACTTTTTGATGATTTGAATGCATACTAGGGATCAATTGGAAGAGAACCTCACACTCACTCTCCCAAAAGATATCTTCATGCACACACTTGACCCATAGGCTTGCCCTACATGCAATTCGCCACTAATGTAGAGTAGCTGCACCTAGAATCATTTACGACTTGCGGGCTATGATGTAGGCATAAGGTCAGGGCAGGATGATCATTTGGATGTCATGACTAGATCCTCCCTAATTCTTTTCGTGCCATTCCTTACAAAACTTTCGCTCACTCAACCTCCTTTTTCTTTCTTTTCTTGTTGATGCCTTTCATTTCCTTAACAATCCCCATTATAACCCCTGTTTATCTTCTACCACTAGCCTTATTACCTCAAGAGGGAACACCACTTCACACAAATAGTCTTTTTCTTTTTGAATTCATATTTTTTGCATTTTGACTAAAGGTGATGTTCCCTTTTCACTACGATTCTTGTCTTCCCCTTTTTTTTGCATAGCCCCAAACTTAGTCTCTTGCCTCATTTTTCACATTTGCTTTTCTCATTCCCTTATTCTTAGGCCATGAGCCTTGCTTCAGCACTTGTAATCAATATTTAGGGAGAATGAGGCTAAAAGAGGTATTAAGAATGGTCTTGAGGCTTGTCATGTGGTTGCCAAGGGATGGTTTTAAGGCTCGAAATTGGCTAACAAGGATTAATGATCATGGAGGGCGTATGATTGAAGTGGCTATACAACTGAGGGCCTAAACTCATTTCCTTGGTGATATCATCTAGGATTCCTCCTTGAATCACATTTAGGGAAAGTTCTAGACAAGATGTAATGCACAAGATTAAAAAAAATATCCTTGCCACACAAATCATCACCCTTAAAGGGTCTACAAGAGTCATTTTTCAAAACATAACATCACATTAGGACATCAAGCAGGCAAACATCATAAGTCAAGCAGGGAATTTTACAACATACGACCAAGATTACTATGCTACGGTGTCAACACTTGTTCATTATTTTTCATTCCCTTGTTTTCACATTTTCATTCCAACCATAAGAAAAATAGAAAAGTTTTAGTTGATGCCTCTTAAAACAACTTCATAACAAACTCAAAGTGACATGGAGTTTCCCTTAAGAATATCACCACTCAATCCATCATCGGGAAAAGCCAACCCGGTTCGACAATAAAATTAACTGAAATAAAGGAATGTTCCTCGGGAAAGAACAATGGTATAAACAAAACCCTCAGAGTTTTAATTTCTGCACTATTGTATTTACAATGGAGAAAAAGAAATATGGGATTATCACATTTGAAATTTTCAAAATATAATGCTTAACATCGGAGACTCCAATGAGTCACTACTCACAAAAACACAAATCAATTATCATTCATTCAAATAATAGAACACGCCCGACAAGGGAAATCATCAATTACAACAGCCTGAAAAAGGCTGGACTTACTCAATCTTAAGAAACAAAACAACTTAAAACACAAATACCCCCCATCAACAGCGCTCATCCCTTTTTTGATAAAGTCCAAAATATATTATTAAATCAAAGAATATACACGGTTCTGGTATCAAAATAAGTAACCCAATGAGTGCCGGGGTTGAATCCCACGAGGACTAGGGAGTGATGAATTCAAGTATCGATTGAGAAGTTGATTTTAGCTTGCACCATATAAATTTATCATGAAACAAGGAAATGGGGGGAATAAACTTCGCAAAGAATTAGACAAATTTCTTTAGTGAATTCAAACTAGAAGGATCAGTTGAGTTGTAGACAATTTTTACAAAATACTCGAGGTGCGGTGTAGATGGAATACTAATTAGATTGGGATAGACTAGGTTAACTTCATAAGTTCAATAAATGTAAATAATCATGGGAAATAGTTAGCCTCAGCTTCCCAGCCTATTGACTACCCCTAACTAGAATTTTATCAAACTCTAACTACAATTTAACACACCTGAATTGATTTGGATCAGCAACTTCACTAATTCCTAGCTATTAGTTGCTAATTAGGAAGGGGGAAGTAATTTCAGCCATTACTATCTTAATTTTACAACCTCACATCCATACCCACTACTATATTCCCTTCCAATACTTAAATATTCTCTCCCGAGCAACAATTAAGCAAGTATAGATAGACCCATATCGTCATCAATGGATCTTCATTAATAGATTGAAAGGAATCTAATAGATTTACACTTAATTGAACATTATGGAGTTAACTCTAGCAATACCCAATCCAATTAAGTATTCATGATCACACACCACTGCTTAATGATTTTAGCTACTCATAGTTAAGAAATTCAAAAACACAATCATCAAAAGCATCATTGAATTGAATAAGAAGAGTAGATAAATCAAAATAACAAAATATCCTTCAACTACAGCTGAAACTAAATAATACCAAAGAAGAATAGAGGGCGGAGTATCTTTTACAACTTTCAATCAAAATCCCCTTTTCTCAGCTAAAAAATTATCTTCAGCTAGAAAGGAAAGATGATATGATGTGTACTTGGCTTATCTCTCAATCTCTCTATCTTCTCCATCTTTTTCCTCTTCTTTCAGCAATGTACTTCTTTTTCTATTTATACCCCTAAAAGTAGGGTACATTTCCTTCCTTTTTCAGCAATGGACAATTTTACCCTTAATAGCATCGCTTTGGAAACGACGAAGGTACCGGTGGTTCGCCGATGAAATTCATGAACTGCCAGGTATTTGCTCTTCTTCCTCAGTCATTATTAGTGAACTTCGGTAGTTCACCTGGTGTTTCACCGATGCCAATCCGTGAACCGTCCGACCTTGAAATCCAATTCCAAACTTTTTTGAGTGTCATTCGGCGACTGAACCGGTGTCCCGCCACAGGTGACTTGTGAACCGCTAGTGGCATTCCTCTGACTAGGTAGTGACCTCCATCTTTTTAACTGGTGTTTCACTAATTAACACATCCGTTTCACCACTTTTTCTCATTTCTTCCATTTTACCCTTATTTTAGCTCTTTTCTTCAAATTTAGGCACTTGCACACAATAAAAGTAAAAAGGGCATAAAATCCACATAATCAACTCGAGAACTTAGCAAAAATTCAAACTTTAGAGTCTAATAAGTTGGTAAATTACCAACTCATCAGGGAGTTGAGTTTGTAAACTTTAAGTAGGGAAGAATAACAGTGCAAAAGTATTCCCTTGAGTTCACTCGCCTATCGAAATATGCCTCGGAGTTAGTGGCCGACCAGAGAATGTGGGTGAGCAGTTTTGTGCATGGTATAGCAGGGTATTTGGACAAGGAGTGCCGAATTTCTATGCTTCACCAGGATATGGACTTCCCTCGCATAGTGTTGTACACCCAGCAGATAGAGGGGGCATATTTGAGAGAGAGGGAGGCCAAGAGGGCCAGGATCGAGGACCATAGATTCTCTCAATAGAGGTCCGGTGGTGGAAACCGACAACAAACACGCAAGAGATCATTAGCCCCAGTATCTTCGGCATTGAGTGTGACCTACAGGCCTAGACATGATTAGAGAGGGTAAGCATTAGGCTCGAGGGGTCAGAGAAGCAGACCCTCAGATTCTAGCATCCCAGCTTGTCGCAGGTGTGGTCGGGGGCACACAGGCCAGTGCTTGATAGGTTCAAGCTCTTGTTTCGGGTGTGGGAAGCCTGGACACATGATTAGAGATTGTCCAACTGCGAGGCAGGATCAGTTTGGAGGAGGAGGCCCAGCTTCTAGTTCAAAAACTCCTCTCGCACGCTCAGCACATCAGGGGGCATCTACTAGCGTAGTTGGCGGTTAGCACCAGAATAGATTTTATTCTTTAGGTTCCCTTTAGGATCAAGAGGTCTCCTCGAATATGGTCACTGGTATATTGCGAGTTTTCCATATTGATGTATATGCTTTGTTAGATCCGGGGGCTACCTTATCTTTTGTTACACCATATATGGCCAGTAGCTTCAGAGTTAGTCCTGATGCATTGTCAGAACCCTTCTCAGATTCTACTCTAGTAGGTGACTCAGTTATAGCTAGACGGATGTATAGAGGTTGCCCAGTATCAATCCTTCATAAAGTAACGTCAGTAGATTTGATAGAGTTATCCATGACGGATTTTGATGTTATTCTCAGCATGGATTGGCTATTTGTATGTTATGCTTCACTTAATTACAGAACCTGAGTAGTAGAGTTCAAATTTTCGAGTGAGCCAGTCCTAGAATGGAAGGGTGTTCAGTTGTGCCTGTAGGTCGATTCATTTTCTACCTTAAGGCCAAGAAGATGATTTCTAAGAGTTTCATGTACCATCTATTTAGGGTTAAGGATGTCGAGTCTGAAACCTCGACTATCCAGTCAGCTCCAGTAGTACATAAGTATCCAAAGGTCTTTCCTGATGATTTTCTAGGTGTCCCTCCCGAGCGGGAGATAGATTTTGGTATAGAACTTCTTCCCAACATGCAGTCTATATCTATTCTACCCTACAGGATGTCTCCAACCGAGCTAAAATAATTGAAGGATTAGACAAAGGGCATGTTTGATAAGGGCTTTATTAGGCCTAGTAAGTCTCAATGGGGTGCTCCAGTGTTATTTGTCCAAAAGAAGGATGGTTCACTTCGGATGTGCATTGACTATCGGTAGTTAAATAAGGTCACTGTTAAGAACATATATCCTTTACCCAGGTTCAATGAGTTGTTTTACCAGCTTCGGGGTGCCAAGTGTTTCTCCAAGATTGATCTCAGATCCGGGTATCACCAGTCTAGGGTTTGGGAGAGTGACATCCCGAAAACCGCTTTCAGGACTCAGTATGGTCACTACAAATTTGTTGTTATGTCTTTTGGACTAACCAATGCCCCTGAAGCTTTTATGGATCTAATGAATAGGGTGTTCAAGGCATATTTGGACATGTTCTTGATTGTGTTCATTGATGACATCCTTATATGATAACGGAGCGAAGAGGAGCATGCCGCTCACTTGAGAGTAGTGCTTCAGACCCTCAAGGATCATCAGTTGTATGCAAAGTTCAGAAAATGTGAGTTTTTGTTGGACTCTGTGGAATTTTTCGTCCATGTGGTATCGACTGAGGGCATAAAGGTAGATTCTCCGAAAATTGAGGGGGTGAAAAATTAGCCTAGACTAGTGAATCCTTCAGACATTTAGAGTTTCTTGGGTTTAGCTGGCTACTATCGGAGGTTTGTTGAGGGTTTCTGCTCCATCGCAGCACCTTTGACCATGTTGACTCAGAAGAAGTTAAAGTTCCAATGGTTGGAGGCTTGTGAGAAAAGCTTCCAAGAGTTGAAGACTCAACTCATTTCAGCACCAGCGTTGACCCTACCCGAGGGTACCAATGGTTTTGTGGTATATTGTGATGCTTTAAGAATTGGACTCGGGTGTGTTTTGATGTAGCGAGGAAAAGTGAGAGAATATGCCTCTAGACAGTTGAAGGTCCACGAGAAGAATTACCCGACCCATGACCTTGAGTTGGCCGTGATGGTATTTGCATTGAAGATATGACGGTATTACTTGTATAGGGTCCACGTGGATGTATTCATTGATCACAAGAGCTTGCAATATGTGTTTACATAGAAAGATCTCAATCTTCAACAAAGGAGGTGGTTGGAGCTACTAAAGGACTACGACATGAGTGTCCTTTACCACCCGGGTAAGGCTAATGTGGTAGCGGACACACTTAGTATGCCCTCTATGGAGAGTTTGTCCCACATGGATGAGGGAAAGAAAGAATTGGTGAAAGATGTCCATCGACTTGCGAGGGTGGGAGTTAGATTGGCCGACTCAACCTATGGCAGCGTTGTTGTGCAAAACAGATCAGAATCATCCTTGGTGACTGATGTGAAGGCTAGACAAGATGAGGATCCGATTTTGGTAAAGCTAAAAGAAGACATTCGGAGTTAGAAGGTGGAGGTCTTCTCCCAAGGGGGAGATGGTGTGCTGCGATACCAGGGTCATCTATGTGTTCCAGATGTTGATAATTTGAGGGGCTGGATATTGCATGAGGCACATGGATCCAGGTATTCTATCCATCCAGGTGCCACCAAGATGTATCATGACTTGCGACAAATATACTGGTGGAATGGCATGAAGAAGGATATTGCAGAATTCGTAGCCAAGTGCCCGAACTATCGCAAGTGGAGGTCAAGCATCAAAGGCTGGGAGGTGTACTTTAGGATATTAGCATTCCCACTTGGAAGTGGGAAGAGATTAATAGGGATTTCATTACAAGCCTGCCTCGTACTCGCCGACACTACGATTCTATTTGGGTGGTGGTAGACAGGTTGACCAAGGCTGCACACTTTTTACCGGTCAAAACCACAGATTCAGTAGATGATTATGCCAAACTATATATCCGAGAGGTTGTGTGATTACATGGAGTGCCCTTGTCTATTATCTCGAACCGAGGTACTCAGTTTACCTCTTAGTTTTGGCAATATTTTCAAAAAGGGCTTGGGACTCAGGTTAAACTCAGCACATCATTTCATCTGGAAATGGATGGTCAAGCAGAGCAGACAATTCAAACTCTCGAGGACATTTTGAGAGCATGTGTGATGGACTTCAAAGGTAGTTGGGATGTTCACTTGCCCTGATCAAGTTTGCTTATAATGACAGCTATCACTCCAGCATCCAGATGGCACCATTCGAGGCTCTTTATGGGAAGAGATGTAGATCGCCAATCGGATGGTTTGAGGTTGGTGAGGCAGCTATGATAGGACCTGATTCGGTTCATGAGGCTATGGTGAAGGTCCAGCTGATAAGGGACAGGTTGACGACCTCTCAAAGTCGATAAAAGTCCTATGAAAATGTGAGGAGGAGAGAGTTGGAGTTCGAGGTGGACGATTGGGTATTTCTAAAGGTCCATGAAGGGAGTCGTGCGGTTCGGAAAGAAAGGAAAACTCAGTCCCCACTATGTTGGTCCCTACCGGGTTATGAGAAGAGTTGGTAAGGTAGCGTATGAGTTGGGCTTTCCCATAGAGTTATCCTCCGTGCATCATGTGTTTCATGTATCGCTTTTGAAGAAATGTTTAGGAGATCCAGTTTTAGTAATTCTGGTGGATAGCATTGGGGTAAAGGATAGCCTTAGCTATGAGGAGGTTCCGATAGAAGTACTAGATCAACAGGTTCGAAGGTTATCCAACAAAGAAGTATCTTCAGTTAAAGTATTATTGAAGAATTAGCATGTTGAAGGAGCTACATGGGAAGCAGAAGCGAATATAATGGCTAGATACCCTCACTTGTTCCCTACCGACTCAGTTTCAGTTTGAGGTATCAGTCTTTGCCCTAATTCTCTAATCAGTTTCCATGTTCAGTTTATGTGCGCAAGTTTTTTTTATGTTATGATAGATGTATGTGATGTCTGAATTCAGTTCAGTTATGTAGTTCTTTTTGGAGGTAGTCATTCTGTTAGTTTTCGATTTAAATGATCAGTATTTGTATATGATGATTGCATGTTTCTTAGTTTTCTGTGCGTTTCTAACATTCGAGCATGAATGTTCCCAAGGGGGAGATATTGTAATACCCCGGGAACCCAAGGACCAGACCCAGAAGTCAAAATGGGGAAAATGAAAAATTGGTGTTGCAGGAACAGAACGAGGTGTTGGACGACTCGTGAGGATAGCCCACGAGTCATCAGGTGACTCGTGGGGAGGTCAGGAAAGAGTTGGGAAGTTTGGAGGAAAAAAAGGTCCCCACGGGTGTGGGTACGACTCGTGGTCAGACACCACGAGCCGTTAGGTCTTCCGTGGGGGGAGGGAGAAGGAAAATATAAGAAGGCAAGACAGTGCACTTAACGGAAGCTGACCATGAACCGTTGGGCATGGTAACAAGTCATGGTGTGAGTCGTGGGGTGATATAAGTGTGAGGTGATGTAATTGAGGCAGTGCACTTGACGATTAGTGACCACAAGTCGTGGTCACCCTTAATTAGTCGTAATGTCAGTCATACTGAGCCTAGGACATCAGGATAGAAATTGTACTCGACGAGCAGCATGACGAGTCGTTTGCCCCAGTGACGAGTCATCAGGTCATCCGTTAAGACCACCTAACAATTATTTTCTGCGATTTAGTGAGGGCCTTTTTGTAAATCTTAAATGTCCTAAAGGCTATCCTACGTCGTTTAAGGCTCGTTTTAGGGGGTTTAAGGAGGGGAAAACCTATTCTAAGTTGTTATATCCTGGGAATTCAAGAATCGAACCCGGAAGTGAATTAGGAGAAAAACTGGAAAATGTTGCAGCAGTTGCAGAACGGGTCACTTAACGACTCTAGAGGAGGCCTAACGAGTCGTCAGGTAGCTCGTGGGGAAGGCCTGAGATGATGGAGGACTCAAGGTCCTCACGCGCGATAATGACTCGTGGTCAGTCACCACGAGTCGTCATGTCAGTCGTGGGGTGTTCCTAGAGAAAGAAAGTGAAGCTTATCCAGTGTACCTAACGGGTGGTACCTAATGAGTCGTTGTTAGTCCTAACGACCCATTAGGAGGGCCGTCACCAAGCTAGTTGAATTTTTCATGAATGATAAGGCAGTGTACTTGACGGGTGAACCAACGAATCGTGTGCCCTAGTAAAGAGTCATCAGGTCGTCCGTTAGGACCCCCTGACAGTTATTTTCAGTGATTTCAGTAAGGGCTTTTCCGTAATTCCTAAGTTCTAAGGGCCTATACTACGTCATTTTAAGCTCATAATAGAGGGTTTTAAGCTGAGAAAGACCCATCTAGGGCATTTTCTTCATGCATGCAAGGGTGAGAGCTTGAAGGGAAGAAAGTGAGGAGAAATTCAAGGTTTTCAAAGGAAATTTCAACTGGGAAATTAGGAAGAGTAAGGATTCTTCATTCTCAGGTATGTAAGGCTATGAGTGGGTGCTTTCTTCCACACCCATGCCCATCCCCTATCAATTTGTGATTAGTTTGTGATGATCAAGTATGGGTTTTCAATAAATTGCATGATTCTTACCTTTCTACTCATGGGTATGATTAACTGAGTTGATATTGATGATTTACTGAGCTTGGGCGGATTCTAACTTAGTTTCTTTTACAAAATTATTTTCTAAAAATCGAATCTAAAACGCCCATGTGTGGGGAGTTCCTAATATAATGTGATGATGATGGAGTAGATGATCAAAAGCATATTTCCAATCTTACCCATGATTTTGATGATGTTTTCAAAGAAGATTAAATAGACCCATGTATGATGAAGCTTTGGGTAGTGCCCAATGTTGAGTATGAATGATGATTTTTTTTCGGTAATTGACTTTATTACTTCGTTTTGGAGTGAAATCTCCCAAATTACAATATTTCTAAATAGATTGTATGAGTTTAAGCGTGATAAGGTTTTGGGCAAGGTACCTATGTTGATGATAATGAAGTGATATTTCTAAAGTAGCCTTACCACATGATTTTGGAGAATAGTCTCCCACTATTCTTGAGCTTGTGGTATGTGTCGTAGTAAAGCTTCTCATATGCATGAATTCATAATCGAGATGTATGTCATCATTAAGCTTCATTTCATATGATGAGTTAAGCATGATTCTATTCTAAGCTTTGTCGAGATGACATTGTTGAGCTTCATATTTATATGATGTCTAATGCATGCATGATTTCATAATGAGCTTTGTCAATAGACAATGTTGATCTTCGTTTCATACGATGTTGAGTTTATGCATGATTTCATGTTGAGCTTCGTCACTAGACGATGTTGAGTTTCGTATTTATACGATGTAGAGCATTGCATGTTTTGGGAGAAGAGTCTAGCACCGAGCGGGCGAAGGGTCTACTACCTTATGCCCCAAAACTACACGCCAACAAAGGTTGATTCTATTATATTATTGGGACCTCCCTTATGATCTATCCCCAACCCGATTGGCCCTTTGAGCTTGATATCGATATCATGGTATCGTCCGTAGCCCTGGCAAGGTTATGGACGGCTTTGCCCACTTGAGTGTAACAGTCGGGACCACGTAAGCTCTATCGTGGTATGTAAGTTAAGTAACGAGTCTCCCATTGTCTATATATTTGCATACCCATTACTCATGATGATTATCTTATGCATGCATGTTTGAAAAGCAAGGTTTGACTCATTGTTCAACTTTTGATATAAATGTTATGATTTAGCTTTAAGTCATTCAATTTAGTCATGATGTTCTAAAACCATGCATGACCATTTATTAAATAAGAATGATTGTTGTTACACCCTGAATATTTTTTTGATGATTATTTGATGGTTATATGTCATATGAAAGGAATTATGGGTTGTATGTTGTCCGTAGATACGGAGGAAAACATGTGCAAAGGGAAAAGTGAAGAGTATGTGAAGTATGTAAATTAGGGTCAACTTTAAATTGACATATCTCCAAACATATAACGATTAAGAAGTCCCATAATCTATTAAATAAAATGTATTTGAGTTTAGTTTACAGTGAAAAAACCCGCTCGTCAATCGGAGTTTGGAGTAAAAAGTTATGCTCGTTTGAAGACAACACTGTCGGCTGGAAAAGTGGCCAGGCGCGCGGGCGCCGACAAAGGCAGGCAGCAGGCGCGCGCGCGCGAGGGCATGTCGCACGGGCTCCGCACGCGGGCACCAGTCAGACCTCGGCCAACCCGACTATATGAAGTAAAATTGAGCTAGAAAGTTCACTTTTACTCCGTTTTAGTTGATTTTTTTTCAGAATTTATACAATTCAAATCCCTATCACATGGTGAAAAGATATCCCATGTAAAAAACTTCACTCTTGTCTCTTTTGGGCTTTGAAAAGAGAACCTTGGAAGAAAGTCATGGCTTGTTGTCTTCTTGTTGTTGATTGTGGTGTTGCTGCATTTTTAGATGAGTCTAGGAAGAGGAAAGAGTAGGAGTTTACTCATACTTTAGCTAATAACATCTCCAAGAAAGGGTAAGTAATTCCCTTTTTGATTGCTTTGAGTTTATGAGGTTATAAATTGGAGAATGTTGTAGTATTGTGTTGATGTTTCTTTGTGTGTTCTTGTGGCATGTTGCTGCCAAATTTTTCCAGAACTTTGGTGAAGTGAAGTTTCTACTTGTTTTTCTTGTAAATTGGACTAGGAAGGAGCCTTTAGGAGTAATCTTTAAGGGAAGATTTTCGGCAAAATTAGAGTCGACATGCCAAGGTATTTATAGGCGTCGCTTTCCTTGTTTTCAAGCACGAAACTAAGTCATTGAATGGATCAATATTCATATGTTTTTATAATCATATTGAGACATGTGTTATCATGTCCAAAGGGTTGGAAATACTTGGCATAAAGCTTGAATCATTAAGAATGGTTGAAGCGAACAAATGTGAAGCGAAAGACGTAATTTTTATACGATTATTGTCGTAGTTGTAAATCGAGTCTGAAGTCCCCTTACCATGGGCACCGTGAGCTGGTCCTTTGCAGTATATTGTATATGTGATGTTGAATATATTTTAAGATCTGGTCACTTAGTGAAATTGGTAGGAAGTGCTAAGACGACGACATGTAATTGAACTTAAGCTAAGAAGATGACGCTAAGCCGATTGAGGGTAAATGAGATTATTGAAATAAAGTTTTAATAATATTGTTAATCCCTCCTATATATTTATGTTTTAAAGTGCTTTAGGTAAAAAGTGGATTTTATGTTTTCCCTCCTTAAAGCTAGGCAAGCGGCATGTAGCGAATAAGCTAAGTCGATAGATGTTAATGGGGAAAGCGTGGCTAAGTTTTTAATATTTTTGTGACGTTATAAATAGGGAAGATAAGAGTAAATGTTATCCCTTTTAAGGTAATATGTGAGTAATATGCACTCTGCCTGCAATTGCTTTCTAGAACCTTTGAACGATGTTAAAATATAAGCAAGACGAGGTTTAACAGATAAAGTTGTCAATTAGGTAAAGAGGTAAGTGCGTATAGGAATTGATGGAATAGTGAACACTAGGGTAAAGACTTGAGTGTAGAGTGAATAATGTTTGGAAAAGAAGTTAAGATGAATAAGGAAAGTAGAGCTAAATATTGTTAAATTAGACGATAGGGGTTAAGATTGTGAACGAGTTGCGCAAACAGCTAGGAAGATTAACCCTATTCTAAAGACATTTAGTAAAATAGTTATAAATTAAGTTGTTTATGTTGAGTATGTGTTACGTTGATGAATATCCAGTAAAGTATTAACCTTCTACGAAATAATTAGAGTTGAACATTTGTAAAATAGTAACTTAAGTTGAGGAGCTCTCTGCTATACCCCTAAACGATTATGTTAACTTATCTATTCTAAGTGTTGAAATTATCTACCATGTCTGAAAAGGGTAATCCTAAGATCTTCTAAGTCGCTTTTAATGATGTAAGCTTTCTTAAGCTCCTCAAATAATTGCAAAAGGTATGTAAGTCAATCCAACATCGCCCGAATTACAACTATATATCTTTATTTACCTATAAGGCATCACTTAGAGAGTTACTCACGAGTTCCTAAGTTACAGAGCTCTAAGTCTCAGATCCTTAAGTTATGTCTTCACATCCCTAATTTATGTTTAAATGTGCTAGCTAATCTAAGGAGTCTTAATATATATGATATTCATGTTATAACATACAGTTGAATTCTTTCAGTTATATTAAAGTCATGCATCTATATGTTTAGCTCTTGTTGGAGTTATTATTTGAATTTCCTAAATTCAGAGGAGAGATTCTCCCATGTACCAATGTTCCTAATGTCTATGTAAGTACAAGCGCAGGCTATGATAATGAGTTAAGCTTAGATCTTTGAACCAGGAAGTCTCCTGGAGGTCACCCCGTTAACTAAATATGAGTTATACGTTATATAGAAGTCTCATATGTTGTATGTAAGTAGTTCAACTCTCAGCTCTATGTATATGTTAAGTGTTATGACAAATAACTCCAAGTTCCTAGTTGTAATTTCCATGTTTCCCTGAAAATAAATCAAATGAATTAAGAAGTATATGTGCTCATCTATGTGATAAGTTTTGCAATGAAATTTCAATGTATAGTTGTCGATACAAGTAACGAAACCACCTGGTGGCCAGTATGTATTTGCAATTCCCAGATGTTAAGGAATTGTATAGAAATGAGCTCTATGTGTTTATATCCAAGAAATATGTTAAATTGGTAGGATTATTTGTAGGACAATGTTCGTAAGCCTACAAAAGTTCTTATGTTTTCTAACCCTCTTGAAGATCCATCGAGTTACTGAGTCGACATGTATATGTATAATTTGACAGCTTTATGTGATATATATGCATATTTTTTTAGCTTTACATGATATGTTTTCTCACTTGAATTCATGTGTTACAAAAGAGGCCTATTCTGGCCATAGATTTAAAATTTGTCATTTATATGCCATACGTGTTAAATTGACTCAATATAAATCATATTGGCCCTATTTATGAATATGATTGAGAATTATTTTTATTTTACCCCGGTATGACACACCGGCTGGAGATATTATTATTTTACCCCGGTGTGGCACACCGGCTGAGATATTTTTATTTTACCCCGATGTGGTACTTCGGCTGGAGATATTTTTATTTTACCCCAATGTGGTACACCAGCTGGAGATATTTTTATTTTACCCCGGTGTGGTACATCGGCTGGAGATATGTTTATTTTAGCTCAGTGTGGTATATCAGCTGGAGATATCTTTAATTTACCGCAATGTGATATATCGCTTGGAGATATTTTTATTTTACCCCGATGTGGTACATCGGCTGGAGATATTTTTATTCTACCTTTATGTGGTAAATCGGCTGGATATATTTTTATTCTACCTTGGTGTGGTACATCAACTGGAGATATTTTTATTTTTCTCAAGTATGGTACACCGGCCGGACGAATTTTATATATGGATTTATGGTTGGCTGGTCGATGGCATTACATTTATAGTTTCTTCCTTGTGCATTTCTTAATTGCATTTTCATCTCATTATAGAGTTATTATTAGGTCTCGGATTCCAGGTTTTTCGTATTCCTTATTACTGATTCAATTATCTTGAGTTCACTTATGTTATAGTAAGTTGTTATCAATTACAGGTTGCAGAGTTCAAGGTTATAACTACCCTTTATATGTTTAAGTGTTGAATCAGTTATTACAAGATTGCTATCTCATGTTTACACTTTCAGCCTTACATACCATTACATTTCATTTGTACTGACGTCCCTTTGCTTGGGGACCTTTGTTCGTGCCGCAGGTGCAGGTAGAGGTCAGGATTGCCAGTTGAGTAGTGGTTCGTGAGATCAACGGATATATTGGTATGCTCCTTTCTTCCTACGGCTAGGGCTTAGTTATTTCATCTTGAGTTTTGAGATGCAGTTATGGGTAAGTTGGAGCCCTGTTTCGACCATCAGTCAATTTACTCTTTAGAGGCTTTGTGGACTTAGTGTGTATAGTGTTATTCAGTTTGTGGCCTCGTCGGCTCATTGTTGCTTGGTTTAGCACAGTAATTGCCTTGTTTGAATTTCAATTGTTTACCCCATATTGTTGAGACCTTATGGGTCCAGTTTATACTTTAGTTGATTGTGACAGGTGGCCTAGATGGCCTAACTGTATAGTTACAGATGTCATATAGCTGGCTTCTAGATCAATCATGAATCGAGTGCCAGTTGCGCCCTACCCCAGTTTTGGGACGTGACAGACTTGGTATCAGAGTGAAGTCCTATCTTAGGGAGTCCACAAGCCGTGTCTAGTAGAGTCTTTCTTATGGGTATGTTGTTCACCATACTTTTAATCAGGAGGCTATAGGGCATTTGGGGGTTGTTTCACTTTGTTCCTTAATAGATCGTGCTATAGAGCAAAGATATAAGGGTTGTTTGAAATCTAAATCATGCTTATGATTTAGAATTCAACTGGAGTATGGAAGATGGCTACGAGATTTATCGACACTGATGCTTGAAAGGGTCCTAGTCGCCCTCTTGTCGATCCGAGAAATAGATTATATGCTCGAGGTGAGTTTTGTTTTATTCCTCGTGTTACAGTTCCTCTAGTTCTAGTAAGAGCTACCATGGGAAGGGATTCAGCCCTTCATGTTGTCCCAGTTTCATTAGATCCAAGAGGAGGTATAGTTGTTTATCCTCCAGCACCTTCAGCTATATCAAAGGGACGAGATTTTGAGGAAGCATTTCAGATGTTAACCCGAATAGTGAAGTTTCAAAAATCAGCTATTGAAATTAATGGCAGGGTCTAGGAGAATACTTCTAAGAGCCTTAGTGTCGGGGGGTTTTGAGTCTAAATCCCCTAGCCTTCACGAATCAATACTTACCATGGTAACTTCGACGGGTTCGAGCTAATATGGTTTTGTACCTAGAGCGAGGTAGCATGAGTATTCGCGAATATAGTATCAAGTTTAATTCTTTGGCCCGATGTGCTTCAAATAGGGTGCAGAATACGAGGGATAGAGTATATTAATTGCATTAGGTTTGATAGAGGATCTGATTCCCTATCATCAAGAACCTACAAAAAAGTAGAATAGAGTGGGGGAGGCTAGGTCAACAGGATTATTTAAGGCCCCTTGTAGCATTTAAAGGCACTGGGTAGCCAGAAATTTAGTTTCTCTTGAAGACTTAGTCCCTTTTTTCCCTAGATCATGCTTTGGTTTTAGTTATCAGGACTGCCAATAATAGGTCATGGTAAAAGCGGGGGTAAAAGCGCGGCTTCAGATTTAACAATTGATCATATGTCTTATGTAGTGAACAGAAAGTGGTATTGGAGTTAATCATCCGCCACGACAGTGTATAAATTTACTTATGGTTAGAAAAATTCATCAATTATATGGTGTTAAGGCACGTCTTTCTTATGTTAGATACATAGATTGAGTTAAATAAGTATAGTTTGATATGAGACACCGAAAGGAAAGGATATATTTACGAATAAATGGAATGTATGTTAATGGCACAAGGCAAGGAAAAGTTAAAGATGTTATGGCTAAACTTACGGCTACCGAGGTATAACCCTCATTCGAGGATGAATGTTTTTAAGGGGGGAAGGATGTTACACTCTGAAATTTTTTTGATGATTATTTGATGGTTATATGTCATAGTAAGGGAATTATGGGTTGTATGTTGTCCGTAGGTGAGGAGGGAAACATGTGCAAAAGGAAAAGTAAAGAGTATGTGAAGTTTTTAATTAAGGGTCAACTTTAAATGGACATATCTCCAAACTTATAATGATTCAGAAGTCCGATAACCTATCAAAGAAAAGGTATTTGAGTCTAGTTAACAGTGAAAAACACTGCTCATCAATCAAAGTTCAGAGTAAAAGGTTATGCTCGTTTGAAGATAGCATTATCGGCTGAGAAAGCGCCCGGGTGCGCGCGCGCCGAGACAGGCAGGCAGCAGGCACGCGCGCACGAGTTCATGTCGCACAGGCGCCGCACGCGGGTACCGCGCAGACCTTGGCCAGCCCGCCTATAGTAAGTAAAATTGATCTCGAAAGCTCATTTCTACTTCGTTTTAGTTGATCATTTTTTCAGAATTGAGAGAATTCAAATCCCTATCACATGGTGAAAAGATATCCAAGGTAAGAAACTTCACTCTTGTCTCTTTTGGGCTTTGAAAAGAGAACCTTAGAAGAAAGTCATGGCTTGTTGTCTTCTTGTGGTTTATTGTGGTGTTGCTGCATTATTAGATGATTCTAGGCAGAGGAAAGAGTAGGAGTTTACTCCTACTTTAGCTAATAACATCTCCAAGAAAGGGTAAGTAATTCCCTTTTTGATTTCTTTGAGTCTATGAGGTTATAAATTGGAGAATGTTATCGTAATGTGTTGTTGTTTCTTTGTGTGTTCTTGTGGCATGCCGCTTCCTAATTTTTCCAGAACTTTGGCGAAGTGAAGTTGCTGCTTGTTTTTCTTGTAAATTGGACTTGGAAGGAGCCTTAAGGAGTAAGCTTGAACGGAAGATTTTTGGCAAAATTAGAGTCAACATGCCAAGGTATGTAAAGGCGTCGCTTTCCTTGTTTTCAAGCACGAAACTAAGTCATTGAATGGATAACTATTCCTATGTTTTTTAAATCATATTGATACATGTGTGATCCTGTCCAAAGGTTTGGAAATACTTGGCATAAATCTTGAATTGTTAAGAATGGTTGAAGCGAACAAATGTGAAGCAAAAGACGTAATTTTTATACGATTGTTGTCGTAGTTGTAAATCGAGTCTGAAGTACCCTTAACATGGGCACCGTGAGCTGGTCCTTTGCAGTATACTGTATATGTGATATTGAATATATGTTAAGATATGGTCACTTAGTGATATTGGTAGGAAATGCTAAGACGACGACATGTAATTGAATTTAAGCTAAGAAGATGACGCTAAGCTGATTGAGGGTAAACGAGCTTATTGAAATGACATTTTAATGATATTGTTAATCCCTCCTATATATTTTTATTTTAAAGTGCTTAAGGTAAAATGTAGATTTTATGTTTTCCCTCCTTAAAGCTATGCAAGCGGCACGTAGCGAATAAACTAAGTGGATAGATGTTAATGGAGAAAGCGTGGCTAAGTTGTTAATATTTTTGTGACGTTATAAAAAGGGATGATAAGAGTAAATGTTATCCCTTTTAAGGTAATATGTGAGTAATATGCACTCTGCCGATAATTGCTTTATAGAACCTTTGAACGATGTTAAAATATAAGCAAGACGAGGTTTAATAGATAAAGTTGTCAATTAGGTAAAGAGGTAAGTGCGTATAGGAATAGATGGAATAGTTAACATGAGGGTAAAGACTTCAGTGTAGAGTGAATAATGTTTGGAAAAGAAGTTAAGATGAATAAGGAAAGTAGAGATAAATGTTGTTAAATTAGACGATACGGGTTGCGATTGTGAACGAGTTAGGTAAACAGCTAGGAAGATTAACCCTATTCTAAAGACGTTTAGTAAAAGAGCTATAAATTAAGTTGTTTATGTTCAGAATGTGTTACGTTGATGAACAGCCAGTAAAGTGTTAACCTTCTATGAAATAATTAGAGTTGAACGTCTGTAAAATAGTAACTTAAGTTGAGAAGCTCTCTTGTATACCCCTAAATGATTATGTTAAGTTATCTATTCTAAGTGTTGAAATTATTTACCATGTCTGAAAAGGGTAATCCTAAGATCTTCTAAGTCACTTATAATGATGTAAGATTTCTTAAGCTCCTCAGATAATTGCAAAAGTTTTGTAAGTCAATCCAGCATCGCACAAATTATGGCTATATATCTTTATTTGCCTATAAGGCATCACTTAGAGAGTTACTCACGAGTTCCTAAGTTACTGAGCTCCAAGTCTCAGATCCTTAAGTTATGTCTTCACATCCCTAATTTATGTTGAAATGTTCTAGCTAATCTAAGGAGTCTTAATATATATTATTTTCATGTTATAATATACCGTTGAATTGTTTCAGTTATATTAAAGTCATGCATCTATATGTTTAGCTCTTGTTGGAGTTATCATTTGAATTTCCTAAATTCAGAGGAGAGATTCTCCCATGTACCGATGATCCTAATGTATATGTAAGTGTAAGCACAGTCTATGATAGTGAATTAATCTTAGATCTTTGAACACCAGGAAGTCTCCTGGAGGTCATCACGTTAACTAAATATGAGTTATACGTTATATAGAAGTCTCATATGTTGTATGTAAGTAGTTTAGCTCTCAACTCTATGTATATGTTAAGCATTATGACAAATAACTCCAAGTTCCTAGTTATAATTTCCATGTTTCCCTGAAAATAAATAAAATGAATTAAGAAGTATATGTGCTCATCTACGTGATAAGTTTGGCAATGAAATTCCAATATATAGTTATCAATACAGGTAAAGGAACCACCTGGGGGGCAGTAGGTATTTGCAGTTCCCATATGTTAAAGAATTGTATAGAAATGAGCTCAATGTGTTTATATCCATGCAATATGTTAAATTGGTAGGATTATTTGTAGGACATTGTTTGTAAGCCTACAAAAGTTCTTATGTTGTCTAACCCTCTTTAAGATCCATCGAATAACATAGTAGACATGTATATGTATAATTTGACAGCTTTACTTGATATATATGCATGTTTTTTAGCTTTACATGGTATGTTTGCTCACTTGAATTCATGTGTTACGTAAGAGGCCTATTTCGGCCACAGATTTAACATTTGTCATTTATATGCCATACGTGTTAAATTGACTAAATATAAGCCATATTGGCCCCATTTATGAATATGATTGACAATTATTTTTATTTTGCCCCGGTATGGCACACCGATTGGAGATATTTTTATTTTACCCTGGTGTGGTATGCCGGCTGGAGATATTTTTATTTATGTGGTACATCGGCTAGAGATATTTTTGTTTTACCCCAGTGTGGTACACCGGCTAGAGATATTTTTATTTTACCCCGGTGTGGTACATCGGCTGGAGATATTTTTATTTTACCCCAGTGTTGTACATAGGCTGGAGATATTTTTATTTTACCCCAGTGTGGTACATCAGCTGGAGATATTTTTAATCTACCTCGGTGTGGTTGGAGATACTTTTATTTTAACTCGGTGTGGTACATCGGATGGAGATACTTTTATTTTACCCCGGTGTGGTACATCGGTTGGAGATATTTTTATTTTATCCCGGTGTTGTACATCGGCTGGATATATTTTTTTCTACCTCGATGTGATATATCGGCTGGAGATATTTTTATTTTTTCCTGGTATGGTACACCAGCAGGAGGAATTTTATATATGGATTTATGGTTCACTAGTCGATGGCATTACAGTTATAGTTTCTTCCTTGTGCATTTCTTAATTTCATTTTCATCTCATTATGGAGTTATTATCATGTTTCAAATTTCAAGCTGTTCCTATTCCTTATTCCTGGTTCAGTTATCTTGATTTCACTTATGTTATAGTAAGTTGTTATCAATTATAGTAAGTTATAACTATCCTTTATATGTTTAAGTGCCAAATCAGTTATTACAAGATTGTTATCTCATGTTTACAGTTTCAGCCATACATACCAATACATTTCATTCGTATTGATGTCCCTTTGCTTGGGGACCTGCGTTCGTGCCGCAGGTGCAGTTAGAGGTCAGGATTGCTAGTTGAGTAGCGGTTCGTGAAATCAACGGATGTATCAGTATGCTCCTTTCTTCCTGGAGCTAGGGCTTAGTTATTTCATATTGAGTTTTGAGATGCAGTTATGGGTAGGTCGGAGCCCTGTTCCGACCATCAGTCAATTTACTCTTTAGAGGCTTTGTGAACTTAGTGTGTGCAGTGTTATTCAGTTTGTGGCCTCGTCGGCTCATTATTGCTTGGTTTAGCACACTAATTGCCTTGGTTGAATTTCAATTATTTACCCCGTATTGTTGAGACCTTATGGGTACAGTTTATACTTTTGTTGATTGTGATAGGTGCCTTGGATGGCCTAACTACTACAGTTACAGATGTCATATAGTCAGCTTCTCGATCAATCATGAATCGAGTGCCAGTTCTGCCCTACCCCAGTTTTGGGGCGTGACTATTTCATAATGAATGTTTGTGATTGTTTCCTATCCTTAAAGGCTATCATATATGTACGACTTGTTTTAAAAAGGCTATTATTGCTCAAGAGTTAATTACCTCACATACTCGGTACATTTCACGTACTGACCGCATACCTTCTATGCTGCATCATTTGATATGCAGGATCCGGTTCTCAGGTTCAACCTCGTTCTTAGTCGTCTATCAGAGTTAGCATTTTCTTTCTTGGTGATTCCTCATCCTCCGAGGAATAGACTATCAGTTATTTTGAGTGTATTTTCAGTTTCAGTATTTCTGAGCTAGTTGGGATGTTGTCCCATCAGCTCGTCCAGATTAGAGGCTTATCAGACTTAGACATGTATTCAGCTTCAGATGTTTATTCCGTTGTTATGCTAAGTTATACTTCCGCTGAGTTATATTTATGTTTCCTTCATGTTTATTGAATGAGATAGTGAATGCTTATTCCATGGGTTTACTTGGGGTCTCTCGGGATCCCTTGTCCCGTGTCTATAATCCGGGTGTACTCTCAGGTCTTAAGAGGTTGAAGAGTTGATTCAAGGCTAGTATTCAAGGTTTCCATCCAATTTCCTCTTGGGTAATCAAAGATTTGGTGGAATCAATCCCTTCCAGGTATGTAGGGTTATGAGCGGGTGTTTCCTTCCTCACCCATGCCCAAGCTCTATCTAAGTATGAGAAATTCTTATGATCAAGTTATGGGATTTTTATCCAATTGTATAATTCTTCAATTTCTATACAGGGGTACGATTAGATTATGTTTCTATTGATGAATTGTGAAGCTTGGGCAGATTTTAAATTGTTTTCAATCAAAATTGTGTTTTCTAATTTATGAAATTAAATTCCCATGGATGAGAAATTCATGAAAGAAGAGGATGATGATGAATGTATGATGATGATGAGATTTGATTATGAAAAGCATGTTTCTAAAGCTACCCATGATTATGATATTGTTTTCAAAATTAATTGAGTAGATCCAAGCATGATAAAGTTTTGGGCAAAGCCCTTATATCGAGTATGATGTTGTAGTATCTCTAAGGTAAGCTTACCATATGGTTTTGGAGTAAAGGCTTCCACTTATCTTTGAGTTGTGGTGTGTTTCAAAATAAAGCTTCTCATATACATGAATTCACAATTGAGATGTATGTTATTATTGATCTTCGTTTTCACACGATGTCGGGTCTATGCATGATTTTATTATTGGGCTTTTTCAATAGACAATGTTGAGCTTCGTTTTCATATGATGTTGAGTTTGTTCATGATATCATTGTTGAGCTTCGTCAATAGACGATTTTGAGCTTCATTATATATGATGTAGAGCATTGCACATTTTGGGAGAAGAGTCTAGCACCGAGCGGGCTAAGGGTCGATCACCCTATGCCCCAGAACTACGTTCCAACATTGGTTGATACTATTAAATTATTGGGACCTCCGATGTGAGCTATCCCCAGCCCTAATGGCCCATGAACTTGATATCGATATCATGGTAGCGTTCTTATCACTAGAAAGGTTTTGGACAGCTCTGCCCACTTGACTGTGATAGTCGAGACCACGTAAGCTCTATCGTGGTATGTTGGTTAAGTGACGAGTCTCCCATTATCCATATGATTCAAAATTGCATATCCATTACTCACGGTTATTATGTTTTACAAGCATGATCTAAAAGTAAGGTTTGACTCAATGTCCAGTTTTTCTATAAATGTCATATTTCATCTTTGAGTCATTCAAGATTGTTTGATGTTACAAACATATATATGTACCGTATGTTATGAAAAGATCATTATTTTAGGAAGAATGCATGAAAGCCCTACTCTCAGTTAATGATGTTTATGTTTAGACTTCCACATTGTCTTAAAGTGATTTTACTTTAGCGGTTTTACTTACCTTGCAAACTCGGTACATTCAACGTACTGACCGCATACTCTATGTTGTATTGTTTCATGATATAGGACCCAGATCCCAAGCTCTGCCCCGCTCGTCATCGGTTGTCAGAGTTAGTGATCTTGGGCAGATTTATATGCCCAAGTGATACTCAAACGTATCATTTTTACCTTGTTTATTGTGCAATGTGTATATAATATCATGTAATTGGTAATAAAATGTGAATTTATACTAACCAACATGATTAGCATTTGTTTTGCAGGTAAATGTGATTTTTAGGAGCTAAAATGCGTGTTGGAACTATGTCGGAGTTGGACTTGGATGCGAGCGTGGAAAAGACCTTGGAATGCATATTTTATAGGGGCTCCGCGATGGAGTCGTGCCACGCTACCATCGCGGTAGCACACTGCCTGGACATGAATATGAATGGCAAATTCCAGTGTGCCTTCGCGTCAGCTCCGTGGCACGGAAAGAAGGCTCCGCGATGGCCTCCGTGCCACGTTGAGGCTAAATTACCGGACTCTGGAAATTCCAGTAAAGGTCCGCGTCCACGCTGTGTCATGGAGGCAGTGCTCCGCGTTGGCCTCCGTGACACATTGCTTGTTATTCCGGGAAAAATTTCCCACTAGTATAAATAGCACACTTAGGTTTATTTAAGTAGTTTTTTAGTTTTTAGACTGAGTTCAGAAGTGGAGAGCAGGAACGTGGGTTAGTAGCAGTTGAAGAACGAAAAAGCTAAGGGAATTCTTCTCTTCCTTTATTCTTTCTATCAATTGTACGTATGATTTACACTCATTTTAGGATGATCAATCCAAGAATGAGTGGCTAATTATCTTCCTTGCTGAGGTTTTGAACATGTGTAATGAATTTTGATTGTAATTGATATTGTTTTATTCTTCTTCATTAATGTTGTTCTATTAATTCTTGTTTTTACTGCATTAGTGATTGGCCAACATTAATGTATATCTAAAAAGTCCAATTTCACTCGAAAGAGCAAGAAATTGGAAAGTTGTGAATTAATAGGGTATTGTTCTTAACTTGATTTGGGAAAATTGGGTTTTGATGTGCTTTCCTGATAGAAATATACTTGAAAGCCGTATTAGTCAATTTAGGAACCAGAATTGTAGTGCTAGGTCATAAATTGCATTTGATCACAGAAATGTAGACGGATGGTTTATGATTCTAAAGTGAAATTAAATACGAGAGTTTTAATTTCTAGGCGAATGTTCTTGGCTAGCAACATGAAGAAGAGATTAACCAAATTATCATGATTATCAAGTTCATTACTTGTTCTTAACCTTGGCATGTTCATATCCATTGTCTAAATTCACAAGTAAATAGTTATTGTTAGTTGTAGTATATATAGTTTAGAAACCAAAAACTCAAGTAACTCTTGGTTACGTTGTTGTTAGCATAATTAGAAGTGAAATAGGAATATAGTAAACTAGGCAATTTTACGTATCTTGAGCCTCCTTGGATCGATACTTGGCTACTTAGCCACTTTATTACTTGTTTGACCACGTGCACTTGCGTGTCGGTTTTTAATATAAATTACCACGAGCAGAGCAAGCCGAGCAAGTTTTTGGCGCCGTTGCCGAGGAGGCTAGGCGATTTGTAAAATTGTGTTTAGTGTAAATTTACTGTATTTGTATTTTTATTTTCTTAAGTGTTAACAACTTGGTCTTAGCCTGTATTTTGCAGATTTTGTTTCTGTGAAAACTGGCAAGGGACAAAGAGCTGGTGGAATCTTACTTAGAGCCTGAACGTGAGTTTCATAGTCAACGTAGAGCAGCTCTTCGAGAGAAGCTGCAGTTGCTTAAACAGTCTATGATGGAGCAACAAAATCCACCAGTTGTGCGGGCAGTTTTAGTGCCCGATGAAGCAGCAGCAAGGCCGGTTCGCGAGGTGGCAATCCCACACGCCAACAATGTACATTCTAGCATCCGCAAACCAAAGCCTGGAGGGAGGTTTGAATTAAAGCAGAATATGGTGCAACTTTTGCACACAAGCAGGCAATTTACCGGTCTCTCTCACGAAGATCCACAACAACATCTCCAGAACTTTTTGGAGATAAGTGACACTTATATACCCGCTGGAGTGTCACCTGATTATGTTCGGCTCACCTTATTTCCGTTTTCCTTACTTGGTGAAGCCAAGAGGTGGTTAAAAGCTGAACCACCCAATTCTATATCAACGTGGGATGATCTTGCACGGAAGTTTTTGATCAGATTTTTCCCTTCTGGTAAAACAGCCAGACTTAGGAGTCAAATCCTAAGTTTTAAACAGAGGGAGGGAGAAAATCTTTATCAAGCCTGGGAAAGATATAAATCAATGTTGCGGGACTGTCCTCATCATCATCAGTCCAATGAGGTATTGGTACACACATTTATTGAGGGTTTGGAACCCCACACTAAAATTCTGTTAGATTCAGCAGCTGGAGGGCAAGCGCTGGAAAAGACCTATGAGGAGTTGTACACTTTGCTCAACCGAATTTCACAAGGCAATCCAGAATGGAATGCAGATTCTTCAAGGGGTGGAGCAAGGAAAGCAGCGGGAGTGCTTGAAGTGGATGGATTCACAGCTATCGCTGCACAGATAGCTGCTTTGCAAAATCAGTTAAACACTCACTTCAGCAATATAAATTTGAACCAGCCTTCAGCTTCAGTCTATGCAGTTCAACAGATGTGGTGTGAAGTGTGTGGTAGTAGTGAGCATTCAGCCGAATGCTGTGGTGCAAATCCTGATTCTGTTAACTTTGTGGGCAATGCACAGAGAAATCAACAGCAGTTTGGTAGTGGCTACAACTCAAATTGGAGGAACCATCCGAATTTTTCATGGGGTAGCAACAATCAACAAGGCCAAAGTTCAGGGCAGGGTATGCACAGAAACCAAGGAGGGCAACAAAATTATCAAGCTCAGTTCAGAAATCACAATGCCCCTCCTCCACCACCATCACCGGCTATTGAGGAGATGTTCAAAACCATGATCGCTAATCAGGCACAATTGCAGGCTGACTATGTCAAATTGGCAGCCGAAGTGAAGAACAATCAATTGGCGACCAAGGCTCTTGAATATCAGTTTGGGCAGTTTGCTAGTGCCCAAAATACTAGACCCAGAGGAGGACTACCAAGCGACACGGATCCTAATCCAAAGCAGGTAAATGCAGTGACCACGAGGAGTGGTTTACAGTTGAAGGAGGTGGAACCGGAAAGACCGCCTCAAAAGTCAGGAGCAGCAGATGTTGAGGGAGAGCAAATCTCGGATAAGGGGAAGACTAAAGAAGCTGAACCAGAAAGGCCTCCACCCCCGTTCCCTCAACGACTTAAGAAACACAAAGAGGAGGCGTGTTTCCAGAAATTCATGGAGGTACTCAAATAGGTACATGTTAACTTACCTCTTGTTGATGTCTTGCAGGGAGTGCCAAAATATGCGAAATATATTAAAGACATCATGGCTAACAAAAGTCGTTTGACTGAGTATGCCACGGTAGCTTTAACGGAGGAATGCACTTCCCGTATTCAGAATAGGTTGCCCACAAAACTGAAAGACCCTGGAAGTTTCACAATCCAGCTTACTATTGGGCAAAGTATCCGAGCTCGTGGATTATGCGACTTGGGGGCAAGCATAAATCTGATGCCATCTTCGGTATTCAGAAAGTTAGGTCTAGGGAGTCCTAGACCTACAACGGTAATCTTGCAGCTAGCAGACAGGTCTTTAGCTAAGCCGGATGGCATTGTTGAGGATGTGTTAGTGCAAATAGGCTCCCTCATTTTTCCGGTCGATTTTATTGTTCTGGACTTTGAACCAGATGCTGAAGTCCCATTTATTTTGGGACGACCCTTTTTGGCAACCGGAAAAGCATTAATTGATGTAGCTGCGGGTCAACTCACGATGCGAGCACATGACAAGGTCGAAGTGTTCGACGTGTACAAGGTACCTAAGCTCCCGACTGTTTATAAGGATCTCTCGGTGATCAATGTGATTGATCATGGGAATGCTAATGGAATGAGTGATTCCCGAGAGTTACTAGGAAGGCCACCGGATAAGGTTGAGAACTACTGGGGGGATGACCATGATCGGGACAAATCGTCCATCTCCCTAGTAGACAAGTGAGCTTAAAAGACGTCGAGCCGCGACGGTAAACCAGGCGCTGCACGGGAGGCAACCCGTGAGAAAAATATTTTATTTTTTTTTTATTTTTTTTTCTTTTTGCACAATGTAGTTAATTTTTATCTTTATTGTTGTTTTTATTTTCTATTTCCAAGTTTTAATTTTTCTTTTCCTTTTCTTGATTAGGTTTAGATTTTCATTTTAGTAATATTTTTTATTTTATAGTTAGGGAAATCTATTAATTTAACCAATTTTTGTTTAGTGAGGTGATTTTCAGGTATAACGGAGGAAATATACATGGAATCGAGAAAATGAGGCGAGGTATGAAAAATTAAATTTATTGGAGAAATAGAGCACTGGCGCGTTGGCGCCGTGTCACGGAGGCAGTACTCCGCGTTGGCCTCCGTGACACGTTGAAGGCAAAACCCGGATTTTTCAAAAATCCAGTAAGCCAACGCGTTGGGTCCGTGTCACGGAGGAGGGGCTCCGCGTTACCCTCCGTGACACGTTGCCCCTTATTCAGTGCCGGGTCACACCGGGTTTCCGAGTGACCCGCGTGTTTTCTATAAATTAACCCCCGATTTTCGCCCAATTTTCCCCATTTCCCTCTTCCCTCCGTGACCAAACACCCATTTCCCCCTCCCCAAGCAACGTGCCACGTTAATAGGCAAGGAAAATGAAACGTTTCTTCGGTTCTTCAATTCTAAGGTATGTTTTCATCGTCTATCTCAATTTTTTGGCGATTTTTGTCAAATTTGGGCATGTGAGGTGAGATATATCACCCTAGGTAGAAATTAAACATGATGTTGAATTATTTTGTGATTGATTATGTTCGGATTGTTGTAGTTAGTGTTTGAACTTGTCGATTATGTAAATAATTTGAAATTGATTGTCGAATTGTATTCTAGGGCTTGGGTTGTTGAATTTGACTTGGGCACTTGATAATTTGATGAAATCGATGCCGGGGTGTGTTTATTATTTGAGAGAAGTCGTGGTAAATATTGTGTAAATGTTCCAAGACGACTAATTCTCGAATTTTTGTGGGAAAATGCATAAAGTGTGAATTGGTTAGATTGTTTAGATTAGCTTGTATATAAAATGTTTTGATTGTTGTTTTTATTTTGTTGTTGTTTTTGTTGCGAAGTGCGATGGTTGATTTGCTAGCTATAATAGGATTGGGATTAGCTGTATGAAGTCTGAGTAGTACGCTAACCGTTATGCTGTCGAACTTTTATTGTGAACGCACTAAGCATGAAGTATAAAGTGTTGTCTGTGGTGTACTTAGAGTTATCCTTGCTATAATTTTGTAAATATTGTTAAGGACTAAGTGTGGGGTAAATTTTGTGTAACCCGACCTTAGCCGAAGCTAACAAGTTTTTAGCTTAACGTTGTGCTTGTTTGTGTAAATTGACAGGTACAATGGCTAGCAGACAAGATAAAGGCAAGGGTGCTTCTACCTCAGGCACCGGAAAGAAAAGGATGAGACTGGGCACTGCAGTCCCAGCTGCACCCGCTGTTCCGCGCGGCCAACGCCGCCAATACGGAACAAGATGGGTCACCGATGAAGGGAAGAAATGGTATGCGAAACACAAAGAAAACAAGTACTTCCCGGAGGAACATATTGCAAGGGAACCACTCGCACAGGAGTTCCCTCGCATTGTACAGAGGATCGAAGCAGCTGGGCTCAGCTTTATTTTTCAGGAGCCCAAGGAGTGCAACCTTCCCTTGGTCCGGGAATTTTATGCAAACTGGAACCCGGCCATCAGAAGCCACACTATAAAAATCAGAGGGCAGATTGTCACTCTGGAACCCTAGCAGCTGAATGCCATCGTTGGGGCGCGGGACACAGACGCCCACGTTCTCCGCCATCTAAACATCACCCCACCGTACGCCGACATCAGACGTACGTTGTGTGGGGCTCGATCCATAGCCCGATGAAGTAGACACAAGGAGAGGGGTTACCACCAGACTCTGCCCTATTCGCAGATGAACAGAGAGGCCAGAATCTGGCTGAAGATTGTATGTTCGTGTTTGATCCCGGGAGTCCATATGACAGATGTGACCTGGGACCGTGTCTGCTTGGTGTATGCCCTTATGAAAGGGCTTGAGATTAATGTGGGGGCGGTCATAATATCCGCCATGAAGAGAGCCAGACTGCACCAGGGCCACAGATACGGGTTTGGCAGACTCATCACCACCTTCCTCCGAGGCCTCGACATTGAGGAAGAAGCTTTGGATTATATTCCGCAGTTGGAGCGGAGGGCCCTCGACGTGACAAAGACGAAGGCCCCCGACACTACACACGGACCTGTGCTGACTTTGGCCGAGCGACATGCTCGTGACGATCAGTACATGGCCCGTATGTTCGGCATGCAGATGCTGCAGCTACGGATAGGTGGGAGACCAGCCACCGAGGAAGAATTATGGCAGCTGGAGCTGGACTACCCCTTTGGCGAGAACGCCAGAGCCTTATGTAAGGTGGGGCCAGCCTTTGTGGAGCCTACAGATGATGATGTCCCTACTGATGAGGAGACACGTCGTGAGGACTCTGATGTGGAGTCCGATGACGACGATGGAGCTGATTCGGATATGGGCGACGAGGCCGCAGCACCGGATGAGGAAGTCGAATATTTCGACTGAGCAGGGAGTTCCACCACCCAAAATTTTGTGCTTTGTATTGTTGTGAACACTGGGGACAGTGTTCGATTTAAGTATGGGGTGGGGAGTAGTTAGGTGTTGGGTCAAGGCTCTAATTTGCTGTATATTTTTCCTTGATATTTATGAATGTTTGCGTTTTCCCTGTTGTGAACTGTTTTGTGATGTATCTGCATATATTTGTTTTGTGGCTGATGATGTGTGTTTTTGAAAGTTAGGGTTGCCATTGTAAATATTTTGTAAATTTTTTTTTTCTATCGAAATGATCGATATTTTTCAAATTTTTTGCGAAAATATTTTGCACTTGTAAATATTTTCTTTCTATCGAAATGTGTTGCAAAATTTTTTTTTCGGTTTTTATTTTTTTTTTGGGTTTCTCGGAGTTTGTTTTCGGTTCTTTTACCGAGAATAGTCCCATTGAACCGATGTCATAGTTAGTGACCATTCCCTATGATGGATGGATGACGACCGTCTTAAGGGAAATGTAGTCGGTAGGAGTAGGATTTTTATTTGTTTTTAGTTTTTCTTTGGTGGATTGCATCAATGAACTGTAGTTGCTTATGGCTGCTAAAATTTCGTTGCGTGTTGTAATTGATGTTCAAAGTGTGAAAGTGATTCGTTTGAAAGCATGCAATTCTGTAAATATGTTGAGTTACCTAGGCTATAGAATTTGGTTCATTATGATTGAGGCTTAATCTTGAATTCATGTAATTGACTAATTAAAGAGTCTGTGAATGCATCTTGATTCGAGCATGTGCATGAAGTGTGAAGTGAGGTTTTGCTATTCCATGTCATTGTGAATTGTCTAGAACTTGCCTGGTGTGTATACAAAACGAAATGAAGGAGGTGTAGTGTTGGAAAGGATGTAGGCATTTCTTTGTTTTAACCGATAGTTTCCATTTTTTTCTTGTCAAATTCTACCTTTTTATATGTTGTATACCCTAGTCAGCCCGTTGAGAGTTTAACCGATTTCTTTCTTTTGTCCAAAATTGTATGAACTAAGCTTTATTCCTTCTTTTCATTAGCCTTAAAGTCTATAAGAAGCTCTTAAGTGCTTACAAAGAAAAGAAAATGTTTCCCAAAGTGTTAAAGAGTGAAAGAGTGAAAAGAAAAAGAAAAGCAAAGTGAAGAAAGAAAAGATGATGTTGAAGAGGCACTTGTTGTAATTAAATGATAGTGAGGGTACATAAAAACCCTCTGTTTTGTGTCAAGTGTGTTTGATGAAATGGGTTGTATGAAAGTAAACCAGCATGAATGGGAGAAAAAGAGAAAAGAGAGGAACAATGTCCATGAGTCGATGGGAATGTGTTGAAAAGGCGCTTAAGGATGCTAGCGACTATTATTGGCTAATCCAATATATACATACTAGATCCATAGCCCCGTTACAACCCATTAAAGTCCTACGTGATCCTATATTGCATTTCTTTATATTAGTGGAGTAATACACTAAGGGCAAGCCTATGGGTCATGACATGATGCATGTGAATTCTTTTGGGAGAGAGAGTGAAATTAATTTTTATATGCCCCTACTTGCATGTTTGTGTGTCGCATGAACATAAAAGGGAAATTTCTCTCGAGTTGTGAGGGCACATGCTTGATGAAAGATTGATTTTCGTGTCGGATTTCTTGATTAGCTGATTTGCATGAGTTTGCCGATATCAAGAATCAATTCTTAAAAGTCTAGGAAGCCCTGATGTATTAAAGGTCATTGTATTGTATGACCAAGCATGTTTTCTTGATGATTTGCAAAAATTGAATAATCGGTATGACCGTAGCGTAAATTGTTGCACCATAGTGACGAAGGTTGGGATGTAATTTGCATGATTTGTGTATATGTTGTTCGAGGACGAACAAGGATTTAAGTGTGGGGTAAGTGATCTTGGGCAGATTTATATGCCCAAGTGATACTCAAACGTATCATTTTTACCTTGTTTGTTGTGCAATGTGTATATAATATCATGTAATTGGTAATAAAATGCGAATTTATACTAACCAACATGATTAGCATTTGTTTTGCAGGTAAATGTGATTTTTAGGAGCTAAAATGCGTGTTGGAACTATGTCGGAGTTGGACTTGGATGCGAGCATGGAAAAGACCTTGGAATGCATATTTTATAGGGGCTCCGCGATGGAGCCGTGCCACGCTACCATCGCGGTAGCACACTGCCTGGACATGAATATGAATGGCAAATTCCAGTGTGCCTTCGCGTCAGCTCCGTGGCACGGAGAGAAGGCTCCGCGATGGCCTCCGTGCCACGTTGAGGCTAAATTACCGGACTCTGGAAATTCTAGTAAAGGTCCGCGTCCACGCCGTGTCACGGAGGCAGTGCTCCGTGTTGGCCTCCGTGACACGTTGCTTGTTATTCCGGGAAAAATTTCCCACTAGTATAAATAGCACACTTAGGTTTATTTTAAGTAGTTTTTTAGTTTTTAGACTGAGTTCAGAAGTGGAGAGCAGGAACGTGGGTTAGTAGCAGTTGAAGAACAAAAAAGCTAAGGGAATTCTTCTCTTCCTTTCTTCTTTCTATCAATTGTACGTGTGATTTACACTCATTTTAGGATGATCAATCCAAGAATGAGTGGCTAATTATCTTCCTTGCTGAGGTTTTGAACATGTGTAATGAATTTTGATTGTAATTGATATGGTTTTATTCTTCTTCTTTAATGTTGTTCTATTAATTCTTATTTTTACTGCATTAGTGATTGGCCAATGTTAATGTATATCTAAAAAGTCCAATTTCACTCGAAAGAGCAAGAAATTGGAAAGTTGTGAATTAATAGGGTATTGTTCTTAACTTGATTTGGGAAAATTGGGTTTTGATGTGCTTTCCTGATAGAAATATACTTGAAAGCTGTATTAGTCAATTTAGGAACCGGAATTGTAGTGCTAGGTCATAAATTGCATTTGATCACAGAAATGTAGACGGATGGTTTATGATTCTAAAGTGAAATTAAATACGAGAGTTTTAATTTCTAGGCGAATGTTCTTGGCTAGCAACATGAAGAAGAGATTAACCAAATTATCATGATTATCAAGTTCATTACTTGTTCTTAACCTTGGCATGTTCATATCCATTGTCTAAATTCACAAGTAAATAGTTATTGTTAGTTGTAGTATATATAGTTTAGAAACCAAAAACTCAAGTAACTCTTGGTTACGTTGTTGTTAGCATAATTAGAAGTGAAATAGGAATATAGTAAACTAGGCAATTTTACGTATCTTGAGCCTCCTTGGATCGATACTTGGCTACTTAGCCACTTTATTACTTGTTTGACCACGTGCACTTGCATGTCGGTTTTTAATATAAATTACCACGAGCAGAGCAAGCCGAGCAGTTAGCACCTACTTGGTTGGTGAGTGCTCATCCTTTGAGGGCTAGACTTTCAGTTTCCTTATGTATTTTCAGCTTCAGTATTGTTGAGTTAGTTGGGATCTTGTCCCATCAACTCGTCCAGATTAGAGGCTTTTCAAACTTATATATGTGTTTAGTTTCAGATGCTTATTCTGATGTTATGTTGATTTAGACTTCCGTTGAGTTTATATCGTTGATTCTTTAGTATATATATTGAGTTAGATGTATGCTTATGCCTTGGGTCGACTTGGGGTCTCTTGGGATCCCTTGCCCCGTGTCTACGATCCAGGCCTTCGTTCGGGTTGTGAAAGGGTGTCACGACCCGAACGGAAGCTCGGATTGAAATATGGGACAACGAGCCCCAAGAGACCCCAAGTCGACCCATGGCATAAGCATACATCTAACTCAATCAATGACACTGAATAATCAAGAATATAATCTTAACGGAAGTCTAACTTAAACATAAAATTAGGATACGAAATCTAAAGATAAATGCAGACATATGTTTTAAAAGCCTTTAAACATGACGAGTTGATGGGACAAGACACCAACTAACTCAACAAAACTAAAATTGAAATACATATAGGAAATTTGAATAGTCTAGTCCTAGGGAGATGAGGACTCACCAACAACATACGATGCTATCTTAGAAGACGGACTATGAGCAGGGCTGAACTTGAGAGTCGGGTCCTGTATCATGAAATGATACAGCATAGAGTATGCGGTCAGTATATGAAATTTACCGAGTATGTAAGGTAAGTAAAACCACTAAAGTAAGTAAAATCATTTAAAGACAATGCATTAAGTAAAACATGAACATTAAGAATACAACAAGTGGTTTCAACTATCACACTCAAGTGGGTAGAGTCTTCCAAAGCCTTGCCGGGGCTAGGGACGATACCATGATATCAATATCAAGCTCGTGGGCTATTAGGACTGGGGATAGCTCATAAGGGAGGTCCCAAAGTAATATATATTATAGTATCAACCTACGTTGGCGCATAGTTTTGAGGCATAGGGTGATCGACCCTTAGCGTGCTCCGCGCTAGACACTACTCTTAAGCTCCGCAGATAATTGCAATGTTATGTAAGTCAATCCAGCATCGCCCAAATTACGGCTATATATCTTTATTTTCCTATAAGGCATCACTTAGAGAGTTACTCACGAGTTCCTAACTTACAGAGTTCCAAGTCTCAGATCCTTAAGTTATGTCTTTATGTCCCTAATTTATGTTGAAGCGTGCTATCTGATCTAAGAAGTTTTTGAGAGATTATATTTCGAGAATTATGCTAATTTCTCAGTCAAGTATCTAATGTTAGGTCTTCCACTTTTGTGGATGAATTAGATACTTGCTCATGCTATGGATCGACTTGGGGTCTCTCAAGGCTCCTTGTCCCATGTTTACGATCCAAGTATACATTCGGGTTATGACAAAATTGGTATTAGAGCCATAGGTTTGAGGTGTCCTAGGGTGTCTGAAAGCCCAGTTAAGTAGAGTCTTTTTCATGGGTGTTAAGCTCGTCACACTTATGACGAAGAGGCTACGAGACGTTTAGGAAATATTTCCTTCTTTCATGATCTATATCGTGCGATGAAAGCCCTCTATCCTTCTAATTTGTGCTATTTGCATTTGTAGAATCATGCCTCCACACAGAGTGAATGCCAGAAAAAATGGTCACGGCAATGATCATGAGGGTGACAATGGTGATAACCATCAGCTAGCCCCACCGTTCACGAGGAGCATGCACCAAAGCCAGCTGCCCACGCTGAGTTAAGGGCAGCGATTCAGATTCTGGCACAAGCTATGGATTCCCAGGTTCATAATCGGATGGTGGCGCATTACCCTCAGAATAGGAATGCAGCGGTAGCTAGGGTGAGGGATTTCTTAAGGATGAGCCCTCCTGAGTTCACGGGTTCGAAGGTGGGCGAGGATCCACACAATTTCATTGAAAAGATTCTGAAGATCACCCAGGTTATGGGGGTGAACAATGGGGAGTGTGTTGACTTAACCTCTTATCAGCTTAAGGGGGTGGCTCACATATAGTTCAAGCAATGGATAGATGTTAGGGTAGTAGGTGTAGGCCCGATAGGTTGGGAAGAGTTCCACGTGGCATTTTTGGATTAGTTCTTCCCTCGGGAGATGAGGGATCTCAAGGAGGCCGAGTTTGTTAATTTGAGATAGGGTAACATGTCTGTTCAAGAGTACACATTGGATTTCACCCGACTATCCAAGTATGCTCTAGAGTTGGTGGTGGACCAGAGGGCTCAGGTGAGTCATTTTGTGCATGGGGTGGCGTATTATTTAGACAAGGATTGCAGGATCATCATGCTACATCGGGATATCGACTATCCCCGCATTGTGTTGCATGCTCAGCAGATGGAGTCGGTCTACCAGAGGTAGAGGGATTCCAAAAGGGCCAGGACCGATAGCTACAGGGCTTCTCTAGGCAGGACAAGGGGTGGACAGCATCAGCAGTCCCAGCACAGGTCTATCGCTCTAGCTCCATCATCTGCCAGCATGCCATCTAGATTCAAGGGAGATCGAAGGAGCAGAGCTTCTAAGTCAAAAGGCTAGGGTAGCATGCAGATGGAGTGCTCTTTCCCAGTTTGTGCGGGGTGCGGCAAGAATCACCCTGGGAGGTGCTTAGTTGGCTCGGATGCTTGCTTCGGGTATGGCAAACTCAGACACAAACTTAAGAATTGCCCCTCACCTAGATTAGGGGTCAGTGGAGCCTGTGGAACAGCAGCCAGTTCTGCTGCTCCAGCAGCACGTCCTCCTTAATATGGTGCCTCGACTAGTGCAGTAGGCGCTCAGTGCCAAAATAGGTTTTATGCTTTGGTATCCCGCCAGGAGGAGGCTTCACCAGATGTGGTCACTGGTATGTTACAAGTTTTCATTATTGATGCTTATGCCTTGTTAGATCTAGGAGCTACATAGTTGTTTGTGACCCCTTATATTGCTAGTAGTTTTGGAGTTAGCTCTGAAATCCTGTCAGAACCATTCTCAGTCTCTACTCTAGTCGGTGATTCAGTTGTAGCTAGACGGGTGTATAGAGGTTGTCCTATTATAGTATTGCATAAGGTCACCTCCGCAGACTTAGTAGAGTTGTCTATGACCAACTTTGACATCATTTTGGGCAAGGATTGGTTGTTTGCATGCTATGCTTCGATTAATTGTAGGACCTGTGTGGTGGAATTCCGATTTCCGGGTGAGTCACTTTTGGAGTGGAAGGGTAATTTAGTTGCACCAGCGGGTCGGTTTATTTCATATCTTAAAGCCAGGAAAATGATTTCTAAGGGTTGCATGTATCACCTAGTTAGGTTTAAGGATGTTGATTCCGAGACCCCTACTATCCAGTCAGTTACAGTGGTGTGTAAGTATCCGGAGGTTTTCCCGATGATTTGCCAGGTGTTCCTCCTGAGAGGGCAATTGATTTTGGCATTGATCTCTTACCTGATACGCAGCCTATATCTATTCCTCCCTATAGGATGGCTCTATCCGAGCTAAAAGAGTTGACGGATCAGTTAAAGGACTTGTTAGATAAGGGCTTTATCAGACCGAGCAAGTCTCCATGGGGTGCACCAATGTTATTCGTTCAAAAGAAGGATGGTTCACTTTGGATCTACATCGACTATCGGCAGTTGAACAAGGTCACCATTAAGAACATATTCCTTTACCCAGGATCGATGATTTGTTTGACCAGCTTCAGGGTGCCAAGTGTTTCTCCAAGATTGATCTCAAGTCCACGTATCACTAGCTCAGAGTTTGGGAAAGTGACATCCCGAAAATTGCTTTCAAGACTCTGTATGGTCACTACAAATTTGTTGTTATGTCTTTTGGACTAACCAATGCCCCTGCAACTTTCATGGACTTGATGAACAGGGTATTCAAGCAATATCTAGACATGTTCGTGATCGTGTTCATCGATAATATCCTTATATACTCTTGGAGCGAGGAGGAGCATGTCGCTCACTTGATAGTAGTGCTTCAGACCCTCAAGGATCGTCAATTGTATGCAAAGTTCAGCAAGTGTAAATTTTGGTTGGACTCCGTGGCATTTTTAGGCCATGTGGTATCGAGTGAGGGCATAAGGGTGGATTCTCATAAAATCGAGGTAGTAAAGAATTGGCCCATACTGGTGAACCCATCATATATCAAGAGCTTTTGGGGCTTAGCGGGTTACTATCGAGATTTGTTGAGGGCTTTTCATCTATTGCAGCACCTTTGACCAAGTTGAATCAGAAGAAGGTAAAGTTCCAATGGTCGGAGGCTTGTGAGAAAAGCTTCCAGGAGTTGATGACTCGACTCACTTCAGCGCCAGTGTTAACCCTACCCAAGGGTACCGATGGTTTTGTGGTGTATTGTGATGCTTCGAGGATTGAACTTGGGTGTTTGTTGATACAACATGGGAAAGTGATAGCATATGCCTCAAGACTGTTTAAAATCCATGAGAAGAATTACCCGACCCATGATCTTGAGTTGGCTGCGGTGATGTTCGCATTGAAGATATGGCGGCATTACTTGTATGGGATCCACGTGGATGTATTCATGGATCACAAGAGCTTGCAGTATGTGTTCATGCTGAAGGATCTCAATCTGCAACAAATGAGGTGGTTGGAGCTACTAAATGACAACGCATGAGTGTCCTTTACCACCCCGGTAAGGCCAATGTGGTAGTGGACGCACTTAGTAGGCTCTCTATGGAGAGTGTGTCCCACGTGGATGGGGAAAAGAAGGAGTTGGTGAAAGATGTCCATCGGCTTGCGAGGTTGGGAGTTAGAATGGTCGACCCGACCGATGGCGGTGTTATTATGCAAAATGGATCAGAATCGTTCTTGATGACGGATGTGAAAGTCAGACAAGGATCCGATTTTGGTAAAGCTGAAGGAAGACGTTGGAAGTCAGAAGGTGGAGGTCTTCTCCCAAAGGGGAGATGGGGTGTTGCGGTACTAGAGCCCTCTGTGTTCCAGATATTGATAATTTGAGGGACCGGATATTGAATAAGGCACATGGATCCAGGTATTCTTTCCATCTTGGATCCACCAAGATGTATCATGATTTGCAGGGAATATATTGGTGGAACGGCATGAAGAAGGATATTGCAGAATTTGTAGCCAAGTGCCCGAACTGTCAGCAAGTGAAAGTCGAGCATCAAAGGCCGGGAGACGTACTTCAGGATATTACCATTCCCACTTGGAAGTGGGAAGATATTAATATGGATTTCATTACAGGACCACCTCGTACTCACCGACACTCCGATTCCATTTCGGTGGTAGTAGACAGGTTGACCAAGGTTGCACACTTTCTACCTGTCAAAACCATAGATTCAGCGAATGATTATGCCAAACTGTATATCCGGGAGTTGGTACGATTACATGGAGTGCCCTTGTCTATTATCTCAGACCAAGGTACTCAGTTTGCCTCTCAGTTTTAGCGGTCTTTTCAAAAAAGGCTTTGGACTCAGGTTAAACTCAGCACAGCATTTCATCCGCAAATTGATGGACAGGCGGAGTGGACAATCCAGACTCTCGAGGACATGTTGGGAGCTTGTGTGATGGAATTTAAAGGTAGTTTGGATAAAAACCCCTTGATCAAGTTTTCTTACAATAACAGGTATCACTCCAGTATCCAAATGGCACAGATCGAGGCTCTCTATGGGCGAAGTTGTAGATCACCCATCGGATGGTTTTAGGTTGGTGAGGCAGCTATGATAGGGCCAGATTTGGTTCATGAGGCTATGGTGAAGATTCAGTTGATAAGGGATTAGTAAATTATCCTGACCTTAAGAAAGATTCGGGAGCCTTAGAATGATGACTTTAATCTAAGGGGAAGATAGTGAGTATGTGAAGTAAGTCGGACCTTGAGAATGCTAATAAGGGAGTTCCAGCCTTAGCAGTTATCGATCTCTTCAAGTTGAGATAACCTCCCATGTATATTAGTTGAAGTTAAGTTATGTCTACCCCTACGTGTAGATCCCCGAGATTTAGAGGTGATCGCTTCAGACAGTGATGCCAGTCTTGCTCGATGAATCCTTTAGGCTCATCTTCATGTTATGAATCAGTTATGTGTGTTAATTCATGTTTTTAAGTGTGGTCAGATCGAACTCAGTCCTTAGAAGTTGCTTAGTAACTCAGTTGAATCAGATTATCTTAAGTATGTGCTCAGTTTTAGATGTCGGGAATGACTCGTGCTCATGAATTCCTTACCCTCAGTTAGATTAGATATTTGAATCCTAGATTAGTATGAAGAAGTGATTTGAGAACGAAGGTTCAGTCCGTATCAGTTCAATGCCAGATAAAGGGGAAGAATACTTTTCAATGTTCTATCTAGTTCCATGTTAGTATCATGTCCTTCAGTTTCTCTTGTGCCATGGTATGCATGTTCAATGTGGATATTCAGTTCTGTGGCCTCTCTCTGCCTCCGATACATTGACTCCATCTGCTTGGCATGCAACACTATGTGGGGGAAATCTATATCTCGATGCAGCATGGTGATCCTACAGTCCTTATCCAGGTAGTCCGCCACTCCATGCACAAATCGGCTCACCCGTGCGCTCTGGTATGCCACAAACTCTGGTGCATACTTGGATAAGCGGGTGAACTATAGAGCGTTCTCCTGAACTGACACATCACCCTGCCTCATGTTTACAAACTTGGATGCCTTTAGTTCCCTCATCTCACGAGGGAAGAACTAATCCAAAAAGGCTGCATCAAACTCTTCCTAACCTTTAGGGACTGCTCCCACTACCCTACTATCCCACCATTGTTTAAACCAAATATGTGCCACCCCTTTCAACTGATAAGAGGCCAAATCAACACACTCTCAATTTGTCACCCCCATAACCTAGGTGATCTTTAGAATCTCATCGATGAATTCATGCAGGTCCTCATCTACATTTGACCCAAGGAACTTCAGCGGGTTCATTCTCAAGAAATCCCTAACTCAGGCCGCCGCTGCATTGCCATTTTTTGAAACATGCGCAACTGCCTACTGATTTACCTGAGCGGTCAAGGCCTACGCGAGCATCTGAATAGCTGCCCGAAACTCAGCATGGGCAACTGGCTTTGGTGTCTGGTGCTCCTTAACTGGTGAGGTGTCACGATCTGAGCGTAGACCCGGATCGTAGACACGAGACAAGAGACCCCAAGTCGACCCATGGCATAAGCGTACAACTAACTCATTCGATAAACATGAAGAAAGAAAAATTATAAACTCGGCGGAAGTTCATACGATGGCACACTAGAATAATATTCGAAGCTATACATACAAAAGTATGAAAGCCTCTAGTCTAGATGAGTTGATGGGACAAGATCCCAACTAACTCCACAAAACCTAAAACTGAAACATGACATGAAGCTGAAAGTCTAGTCCTCGAAAGATGAGAATTCACCAATCACACAGGTGCTAACTCTGATAAGCGACTACGAGTGGGGCTTGACCTGAAAATCGAATCCTGCATCATGAAATGATGCAGCATCAAAAGTGTGTGGTCCGTACATGGAATGTACCGAGTATGCAAGGTAAGTAAAACCTCTTAAGCAAATTAAACCTTTTAAAACATTGATATCATATCATAATCTTTCAAGTATAACTAGAAGAGCTACATGCATTCATTCTGAAATCGAAATCTTATCATGACATGACCATTATTAGCTTTACAACATCATGACTGAGTTGAATGACTCAAAGTTGAACATAACATTTATATCAAAAGCTGAACATTGAGTCAAACCTTACTTTTAGAACATGCATGCATAAGGTAATCATCATGAGTAATGAATATACAAATCTGAACGATATAGACAGTGGGAGACTCGTCACTTAACCGACATACCACGATAGAGCTTACGTGGTCCCAACTATCATACTCAAGTGGGTAGAGAAATCCATAACCTTGTCAAGGCGATGGATGATACCATGATATCGATATCAAGATTAAGGGCCAATCGTGTTGGGGATAGCTCACAAGGGAGGTCCTAATAATATAATAGTATCAACCTACATTGGCATGTAGTTCTGGGGCATAGGGTGATCGACCCTTAACACGCTCGGTGCTAGACTCTTCTTCCAAAAACATGCAATGCTCTACATCGTATATAACTAAGCTCAACATCATCTATTGACGAAGTTCAACATCGTCTAATGACGAAGCTCAATATGAAATCATGCATAACTCAACATTGTATGAAATGAAGCTCAACATTGTCTATTGACAAAGCTCATTAATGACACACATCTCAATTATGAATTCTTGCATATGAGAAGCTTTATTTCGAAACATACCACATGCTCAATCATAGGTGGGAGCATCTACCCCATATCATGTGGTAAGCTACATGTTGAAACATTTAACTCAACATACCACAAGCTAGAATTTACAAAAAATTGGGAAACTTCACTTCAAATAATATGGTAAGCTTATGTCGGAAAAATCATTACTTTAAATCAACATGTAGCCATTGCCCAAAGCTTTATCATACTAGGATCTACTTATTTCATTTTGAAAACAACGTCATAATCATGGGTAGCTTTATAAACATGCTTTTTCATTATCAAATCTCAACATCATCATGCATTCATCATCATTCACTACTTTTATGAACTTCTCATCCATGGGCATTTTAGATTCAAGATTTAGAAAACAATTTGTGTATTGAAAGAAATTTAGAATCTACCCAAGCTTTACGATTCATCAATATAAATGCAATCCAATCATACCCATGTGTAGAAATTGAAGAATTATGCAATTGGGTAGAAACTCCATACTTGATCATAGGCAATTCATCATGTTTTGATAGAAATTGGGCATGGGTATGGAAGGAAGCACCCACTCATAGCCTTACATACCCATGGTTAGCGGGTTCTAACACTCTCCAATTGCCCAAGATAACATCCCAATGGAAACCTTGAAATTTGGCGTTGAATCACCTCTTCAATCCTTCAAACTTGGATGCATGGGAAGAATAACTTAGAATAGGATTTCCCCCTCTCAAAACCCCTCAAAACAATCCTTAAATGACATAGTATAGGGCCTCAGGACTAGAAAATGATGGAATTGCCCTTATTGAATTTGCTGAAAATTGATCACTGGACCAAACAACAGGTGAACCAACGGGCCGTTGGAAGGTACCATGACCGGTGGTATCTGCCTGTGCTAAGAACTGCCCCAACCATATCTTGGATTCAAACCATGGACGTATAGGATGAGTCGTTCTAGGTTCCAACGGGTCGTTGAACCAGTCGTTGTTTCCCTCATCTGAAAATCTAGACTCCTTCACAACGAGCCTCACCACGACTCGTTGTATCCTAAAACGGGTCGTGGTTTCCATCTGTCGTCTCCACTACAAAGGTTCACTTCCTTACCACGAATTCAAACAATGGATTGTTCTTACAAGAAACAAGTTGTTATAATGCTCGTTGTTTACATTGCCACCAGGCCTAACCCCTTCCCACGACTGCTCACAACAGCTCGTGGTTACTTACCACGAGTAGTTGTTCCTCTTGTTTTGCAACTTTTTCCCGACTTTCAGCAATTTTGCATTTTGAATTCCCAGGTCTACTCTTAGGCACTCCCGGGGTATTACATGGGCTTGCTGGTGCGCATTCCCGTTGCCATCCTCATGGCCATCTCCGTTTCCATTCCTCCTACCATTGACTCTTCGGGGAGCCATGATTCTGCTATCGCGAATAACACGAATTATAAGGATAGAGAGACATTTCATCGCACGATATAGATCATGAAAGAAGGGAAAATTTCCTATGCGTCTCATAGCCTCTTCATCATAAGTGTGGCGCGCTTCACACCCATGAAAAAGACTAGTTAACACAACTTTCAGACACCCTAGGACACTTCAAGCCTATTGCATTGATACAAAGTTTGTCACGACCCGAACATAGACCCAGATCGTAACACGAGACAAGGAGCCCCGAGAGACTCCAAGTCGAACCATGTCATAAACATTCATCTAACTCCATATCATTAAGCGGAAACATAAACATAACATAACATAGCATGATAAGTGGAACATACTAAATACATAACAGTTGAGTACTACAATTAGTCTGAAAGCCTCTATCGTATCAGATGGGTTGATGGGACAACATCCCCAACTAACCTGGAAAAACTTAAAACACAAAGGAACATCAATATCTGAAACCTATGGTCCTAGGAGAATGAGGACTCACCAAAAGGCTGGATGCTAAACTCTGAAATGGACTACTGACGGGGCTGAGCCTGAGAGCCGGGTCCTGTATCATGAAATGATACAGCCTAGAGTCTGCGGTCAGTACGTGGAATGTATCGAGTATATAAGGTAAGTAAAACAAATATTGAAGAATACATAAAATCTCATAAATGATGATAAGAGTGGGACAACATGCTCGAAGCATAAATATCATAAGATAACATATGGCTCAAGGTTTTCAAATCGTTCGTAAACCATTTATTATCATATTCATGAGAGAAACTTTATTAAGTCATCACTTGAACCAAATATACATAAACATATCAATGCATAAAACATGCGGAACAATGGGAGATTCTTATAATCAACATACCTCGTATGAGCACACATAGAGCCTGACCTGTAAACCCCTAGTCAGGAGGGTGTTCATTCCTTGCCAAGGGTAGAATCATGAAGGGCGTGATATCACACATGAAAGGGCCCATTGGGGCAAAGGGGACAGCCACAAGGGAGGTATCATGTCCTACGATGGCAAGTAGTTCTGAGATTCGGGGCAAACCTTGGGCCCCGACCTACTCGGTGTTAAATACTACTCCCAAAACATATATAGTGCTCATAGTATAATATTCATGAGATTCATGGGCTAGTTAAATCATGATAATCATAAACATGTTTGTAAACACATGAACTAGCCATGAGGGTAAGGCCCGTGAGTCGGCCAAAAACATAATTAATAAAATCATGAGATTCATGCATACTCGTAAATCATGTATAGGCTTTGTAAATTATAAATTCATAATGGGAATTTGAATAAATCCATATTATGAATCATAAATCATAACGGGATTATGAATATCAACGATAGAAGTAGAGATCATAACTCAATTCATCATAGAACATGCATAATTAGGCATAATTTGGTAGAATTTGAAATTGATAAATTTATAATTGAATTAGTTGTAAATATGATCATGATTCATAAAATATGATGTAATTCATGAAAAATTATAACCCATAGATAGATTATTAGAATTCCACAAAATGTAATATAAAACCCCATAAGATTTTTGAACAAACTTCTTGAATAGGAGAGATTGGGCATGGATGTGATTGAAAACACCCAATCATAACCCTACATGCCTGATTATGGTTGATTCTAACACTTCCTTGAATTCCCAAGAAGGAATTGAAAAAAGACTTTGAAAGATCGCCTTGATCACCTCTCTAGACTATCACTCTTGCATGCATGAATATGAAAATGGCCTAAAATGAACTTAACCCCTTTTAAAAGTCACTATTTATAACTCAAAACGATGTAGTTTAGGCTTTAGGATCTTAGGAATTACAAAAAAATCCCTTACTAAATTCACAGAAAATAACTTCCAAATGGTCCCAACGAGAGACCTAATGATTCGTCCCCTCTGACAACGACTCACAATTTGATCTGTGAAGTACACTGCTCAACAGGTCTCCTGGGATCATAACAGAGATGTGACGACTTTTGACCTGGTGACCACGACTCGTGGTCACCATCCGTGGAGTGCATTGCCTTAGCTTCAATGAAATCATTCCTTATTTTGCCAAAATTGTTCCTACAAATCGTAGGGACTGACAACGAGCCGCGGGGTCCTCCCGTCAAGTACACTGCCTGCTTTCCTTCTCTCTTCTTGCTCACCCACCCCATGACTGACCTAACAACTCGTAGGGCCTGACCATTAGTCGTGGTCATGCCCGTGGGGATCTCACTTCTAAAGTTTCAATTTCATTCCTTGGGCCTCCCCATGAGTCGCATCATGACTCGTGGGCTCCTGTCACGGGCCACCTCACGACCCTCCTGATACTTGGTGCCAGATTTTAAATTTTCTGTGTTTCAACTCCCGGGTTTGATCTTTGGTTTTCCAGGGTATAACAAGAATCTTTTATAAATCTATGTTTTCAAGTTTATGTTGATTTTTCCCAATTATGCATGATTTTATGAATTTCAAACTTATGGACATATGATTTCAAGATATGAAGTTTTATTCAGATATGATTATGATTTCATGATTTAGACCATCCTATGTAATATCAAGCATGTTTCACGATGATATTTATGAGCCATGTGCATGTTTTTGGGAGTAGTGTCTAGCATCAAGTAGGCTGGGGGTTTTGAGAACCCAGGTCTCATAAGTACATGCCACTGTAGGTATATATTCATGTTCAAACCCTACGAGGATTCACAAGTGATATCACGCCTTAATTGTTCCTTGGCTTGGCAAGCTTGGAACGGCTCTGCCAACTTGAGCAAGACAGTTGGGTATCATGTAAGCTCTCTCATGATGGTGTCAGTTATGATGAGTCTCTCATTCTTCTTTATATTTTAAGTTATTCATATATATATACCTTATGATATTATGTTTTATAGTGTATTTGACCCATTGATCGTTTATGTGATTTTACTTCTTAATTTAAGTGTGTCAAATTAGATGATTTTCTTTCGAAAACCTTGGGTCATTATGTTTCAACTTATGATGAATAACCCATGTTCATGATTACTTCAAGAATATGGTTTTTAGCATGTCGTCCTTACTCTCATATTCTATCTTGTCTTATACTCATGATTTCAGACTATTGTTTTACTAGCGTGTTTTACTTACTCTACATCCTCAGTACATTCAAAGTACTAACCACATACTCTATGCTATATCATGTTATGATATAGGTTTAGGTGATCAGTCTCAACCCAAACATTAGCTCTGCTCCCGTCCCAGGCCACCTTAGTCCTTGTTGGGTGAGTCCTCATCTTCAGAGGACACTTGATAGTTTGCTATGTTTTGTTATGTCATTCAGTTTCAGACTTAGCGAGCTAGTTGGAGGTGTTGTCCCATCAACTCATCTTACGGCTAGAGGTTTTTTAGACAGTTATGTATTACATGGTTCTGCATTGTGACATGTTGTCCTTGTTCATACTTTATAACATTTAGACTTTCGTGTATCTTATGCTATGATTTATTTCCGCTTTAGATATGCTCTCTTTCATGCTATGTATGTGTCATGGGTTAGCTTGGAGCCCTTCGTGGTTCTAGGTACCATGTCTCAATCCAAGGTCTATGTTGGGGTCATGACAAACTTGGTATCAGAGCATTAGGTTTAGGTGTGTCCTAGGGTGCCTGAAAGCCATGTTAAGTAGAGTCTTTTGCACGGGTGTGAAATGTACCACACTTATGGGGAAGAGGCTACGAGATAGTTTAGGAAATTTCCCTTCTTTTATGATTCTATATTATGTTATCAAGTCCAACTATCTTACTCTTCTAACTCGTGCTATACTCGTTCGTAGAGAATGCCTACCAGAAGAGCCAGTGAAAGAGGAACCGGTGAGGGGAATCAGCCATCCCCACCAACTCCAGTAGGCCCCCTTAGCGGGCAAGTTATCGATGCGGAGCTCGAGGCTGCCTTTAGAATGGTGATGCACGCCATGGCTACCCAGCTTAACCAACAGGCAATCGCACCTGCTAACATTACTGGAGGGACAACAACTACTAGGGTTCGAGACTTCACTAAGAAGGGCCCGTCTTAGTTCCACCATCAAAAGGCTGATAGAGAGTTTTGGGAAAGAGGAAAAGGGAACAAGAGAGCCAGGATAGACAACCCTAAGGTTGCCTAATAGAAGGCAAGTGGTGGACACCAATGACAGCCCTGGCACCATCGATAGGCAGTGTTCCATCCAGATCCAAGGTGAGGGAGATTACGTATCCAGTTTGCAAGGAATATGGAAGGAACTACACCAAAAATTACTTGACCGGTAGGGATGTCTTCTTTGGGTGTGGGAAGCTCGACCATAGAATTTGAGACTGTCCATCAGTCTGGCAAAGCGACGCTAGTGGTCGTACTTATCTAGCTTGCAAGAGCTGCGGAAAAAACTACTTAGGAAAGTGCTTGGTGGGTTTCGATGCTTGCTTCAGGTGTGGTAAGCTAGATTATAAGTGCAGAGATTGTCCAACAGCCAAATGGGGAAATGTAACACCCCAAAAGTCCCTAGAATTGGACCTGAGGATTCAAATAGAGAAATTAGACCAAATTGTACTAGAACATAGAATGAGTCGTCAAGTGACTCGTTAGTTCACTTAACAACTCATTAAGTGAGTCATTGGGTGTAGGGCAGCCAAGGAATGCTGAAGCCCAGAAGTCTTAAAGAATTGAGGTAACGAGTCATCCAGTCGCCTAACGAGTCTTAGGTGATTCGTCCAGTGCGAAGCAGAGGGGAAACTTGAGATTCAGAAGGGTCAGGACGAGTCGTTAAGTGACCCATTGGGTGTGATGATGAGTCATCAAGTGGAGGCGTGAAGCAAAGATCAGAAAGTGGGAATTTGTTCTAGTGGTGACGGGAGGTCAAGACGTCTCGTCAAGTCCCACAACGAGTCGTCCAGTCACTCATGGTGACCGACAGTGCCCTATTTTCTGTCGAATTATTAAGGATGTTTTTGTAATTTCTAAGCTCCTAACTCCTAAACTATGTTATTTTAAGCTTGGAAAAGGGTGAGTTAAGGGGGATATTCACCCTAGAACTCCCATTATACTCCTAACACTCTAACTTGAAGATCAAAATCCCTTAAGGCTCTCAAGAACAAGCTAGGGTTCTTCACTCTCATCCTCTCTAATTCTCTTTGGGTTTAAAGATAAGTCAAGAAATCGATGAATCAAGGTATGTGGAGTTCATCAATGAGGGGTTCTTCCACCCTCATGCCCCTTCTCCAATTGAAATCATTGTTACACCCCGTAAGTTTCTAACATTTAGTCGGCCTATTCGTATATCGGTTGAGAGTTTTAGAGTGCCATATGTACGAGAAAAGGGCCCGGGGAAAGGACCATCGGGTGCCAAGTCGGGATTTCATGGGAGGAGGCCGAACCAAGTTGCCTAGAAGGGAAAAGTGGCACGGGAAGCCCCCTCCGCGTTACCCAAAGTGGCATGGATCAGAATTGGCACAGCCGGCAGCGTGCCACGTTGCCTTGTCTGCCGCCTCAAGTATATAAAGGCCTCACACTTAGAAGTTAGATCATTATTCACATATTCACGGCCAGAACAGAGGGAAACCAAGGAAAACATTTGGAAAATCATCTGATTACGCTGCTAAACGCCATCCAAATCCAAATTAACTCCGGGTATTGAAGTATAAAGCTGCAAGGAGCATCGCTACGGAGTTAGTTTCGTAAAATATGCCCGAAAAATCATCGTCACGCCAAGCTAAGTTGATGGAATTGTCCCAACTAGTGTCAATATGATCACGTTCCTAAAGTAAGTATTTCTCCCTTCTACATTCCCGAGAATTACGAGTTTTTGTTGGTCTTTCGATAAGTTGAAGTATAGTCAGTATATATATATATATATATGTAAGTTATTGTTTTATTTGAATATAGTAATAAAGTAGCCCTATTCTCCCGTTAATATGATTATAGTTGAGAAGGGTAGTTGAACACGAGCCGAAACTCACCAGTTAATCGGTAAACAGCGAATGAGGTATGTTAAGGCATTTTCTTTCGAAAAGTTAGTTTCTTCAGCATAGTAGTCTAGTATGAATCCCAAAGCATGTTAGGAGTATTTTATCATGTCTAATTGTTGTTGTCAGTTGAGGCTCGTAATTTGTATTGTTTTGGGCTAGATTATACCTATATAGCTTCCGTGACCATCCCAGGGTTAATAGTTGTGTTGCCGCTCGCAAAAAGCGAGATACATCGCTCTACGGAGTGGCATACCATCTGCAAGGGACGAAGATGGGGATCCATATCCTCATATGTCGTGGTTGGCCTTATACACACCCCCGCTGAGCATTTACGCCCGGGGTGTAGATATCAGGAGTCCTCCGAACTCAGACACAGCTAAAGTCAGGGGCCGAGCGGGCCCAGTTGCAAATACAGGGGATCGACAGGATGCTTGTAGATGGTAGTTGACTCAGTATGACCTGGATAGGGGTATATATATTGAGATGTACTCACTAGGGCTAATGGGGGCCCAGGTGGGTTATTCTGTGCTGATTGTACCTTTTGGTGTATGGGTGCTAGGTAAGGCTTATGTTTGCTTTAGTTACTGATAGTTAGACAGTAAGACACCTCACTTGTCGGGTATGACCCCTACCCTCCTTATTATAGTTATGTTTAGCCGTTCTCTCATTACTTCAGTCATCTTCAGACTGTTTTCTTTACTTTAGTCATTGTCAGTTCTATTTCCTTACTTTCAGTTATTTAAAGTTACTGCCTTACATATTCAGTACCTGTGGTACTGATGCCCTCTTCTCGGGCGCTGCATTACTTTCCTGCAGGTGCAGATAGACGAGGAGCAGGTCCCTCGTAGTTCCAGTCAGCAATACAGAGCCGTCAGCTCCTTTCTTCCAGAGCTTGTGTGATAGAGGTTTATTTGTTTTGTTTGTACAGTATGGGTAGGTCAGGGCCCTGTCCCAACCATCTTATTACTCCTAGAGGCTTGCGGATTGTGTTACTTCATTGTGGTTAGATGATATCGATCGTGTGGGGCCCATATGTGTTTTAGATTATGTGTATTGGTCGTGTGGGGCCCTGTTTAGCCATTGATTGGTTGCCTTTTCAATCATAGTTCGGTTTAGCATCTGATTTTACTTTCCAGTTATAACTAGATATCATGGTGGCGTTGTCGGCCCGCATAGGACTCCCTATGATTGTTTGTCTCTGGTTAGCTGTTTATTTTCACAGGTGGCTATAGGCCTTGTCGTCCGGGGGTTGTATTTACAGCCGCTATATAGCCCGTTGTTTTCTTGATTCTAGAGTTAGAGTCAGCCTGCACCAGAGGTGCTTCGGCTCCGTCAGCTCAACAGTCCAGGTCCTAGTAGGGCACCAGGTGTCAGTCATGCCTCCCAAGGTGGGGCATGACAATCATGGTCTCCCATTCCCCATGCCCTAATTTTTGAATTTCTAGGGATTTATTGGGTGTCATAGAATTCCTCCATGATTCTCCTATGAGTTTAGTTAACTTGATCAAATTGGTGATTCTATGATTAGGGTTTTGCATATCTATCAAGTCTTCCATGAAATTACTATCACACATTATTATGAACTTCTAGGGTTAAGTTCCCTTCTAATGAAATACCATGATTTTCTAATGATATCAACTCTTAAGTTTTAAGTTATGTATTATGATCATGATATATGATTTTTACAAAAACCTTTAATGAATTTATGTATTTCAAGTATGATGCCTATCTCAAGTATCCATAGCTTTTACAAGTATCATGTTTATGTTTATGGCCAATACACAGGCCTCTTTCATGGATTAGTTCAAGTATTTCAAGCATGTTTATGTGTCTTATGATTTTAATTAGCCAATGTATTTCAAGTATGTTTCATGATTACTCTATGAGCCATGTGCATATTTTTGGGAGTAGTATCTAGCACTGAGTATTGAGGATTCTGGTAACCTAGGCCTCAGAACTATATGCCAGCATAGGACTACACTCATGTTAACCCTATGGGGTCTCTTTAGTGAGCATGCCATGTCATCGTCCCTTTCTTGGAAAGCTTGGAGCGCTCTGCCCACTTGAGTGAGATAGTTGGGGCATCATGTAAGCTATGTCATGATGGTGTCGGTTATGATGAATCTTCCCACTATTCCTTATGATTTTTATGCGTGTTCATGATTATGATAATTTGGTTCAAGTTATGTTTTACAAGGTTTCCCTTACGAATATGATTATGACTAGTTTCTGAACTATTTTGAAAACCTTGAGCCATCATGCCTATATTATGATTATTACTTCATGTTTGAAATGTCCTACTCTCACGAACTCTTTTTGTATTTTAACAGCATGTTTTTACTCACCTCGTACATTAAAAGTATTGACTGCATACTCTATGCTATATCGTTTAATGATATAGGTTCGAGTGATCAGACTCAGTCGCGCCATTATCCCTGCTCCCATATTAGTCCAGTTCAGTCCCTGCTTGGTGAGTCCTCATGTACCGAGGACATTCTTCTAGTTATGTGTTTTGTCTTTTTAGTTTCAGATTTAGAGGACAAGTTGGGGAGGTTGTCCTATCAGTCCATCTATGATTAGAGGCTTTTCAGACATGCATGCGTTGGTTGACTCAGTTGTTAGATTTGTCACTCTTGTTTTTGCTTTATGCTATATAGACTTTTGCAAATTCATGTTTATGTTTTAAGTTTCCTCTTTAATATATGCTCTTGAGTTTCTATGCATATTCCATGGGTAATCTTGGAGCCATTCGTGGTTCTAGATCTCGTGTCTCGATCCAGAGTCCCATCTCCGGTCATGATAAAATTGGTATTAAAGCAAAGGTTTAGGTGTGTCCTAAGGTATCTGAAATCCGCATTAAGTAGATCCTTTTCCATGGGTATGAAGTGCGCCATACTTACTGGGAAGAGGCTACAAGACGTTATCGAAAATTTTCCTTCTTTTATGATCCATGTCGTGTGATGAAATACCTCTTTATTCCTCTAAATCACGCTATATGTGATAATGCTCAAACCACACCTCCTACTAAAGTATAAAGCGGACATTTTCAATAAAGAACCCAACAAAGAGGTTGGGGTCGAACCCATAGGGAATATGGAAGATCTAGACTAATGCTGGTAAGTGAACTTGTTGGTTAGTTACTCCAATTGGGGGTTGTAAGAAAAATAATAATTAAAAACAATGATTAAAATTATGATCTAGAGCAAGTCTTCAAGGTTTTCATTCAAATCATTCTTGGGCAATCAGAGAAGTGGTAGAATCAATCCCTTCCAGGTATGTAAGGTTTTGAATGGGTGATTTCTTTCCTACCCATGCCCAATCTCTCTCTAAAATGTGAAATTCCTATGTCTAATCTATGGGGTTTTAACACAATGCATGATTTTTCCTAAATTCTCTACATGGGTATGATTTAAATACGTTTCTTCTATTGAATTGTGAAGCATGGGCTAGTTTCATATTGTTTCAATCAAAAATCATGTTTCTAGGTTTATAAATTAAAAAGCCCATTGATGAAAAGTTCTTGAAAGATGAGATTTGTGAGGAATGTATAATGATGATGAGATATTGCGATGAAAAGCATGATTCGAGTTACCCATGTTCATAATGATATTTTCGACATAAAATGAGTATTATCGAGCATGATAAAGCTTTGGGCAATGTTCACATGTTAAGTGTGAATGATGTCTTTCCCAAATTAAGCTTACCACATTGTTATGGAGCAAAGACACTCCCAATTATATTTTCAGCTTGTGGTATGTTTTTGAACTAAAGCTTCTCATATGAATGATTTCATATTTGAGATGTATTTGATTATTAAGCTTCGAGAGTAGACGATGTTGAGCTTCATTACGGAATGATGTAGTGCATATGCATGTTTTTGGGAGTAGTCTCTAGCATCGAGTAGGCTAAGGTCGACCACCCTATGCCTCAGAACTATGAGCCAAAGTAGGTTTATACTATTATATGTATATTACTTTGGGACCTCTCTTGTGAGCTATCCCCTACCCCGATTGGGCCCCAATCTCGATCTTGATATCGATATCATGGTATCGTCCTTAGCCCTGACAATATTTTGGATGGCTCTACCCGCTTGAGTGTGATAGTCGGGACCACTTAAGCTCTATCATGGTATGTCGGTTTGAAGATGAGTCTCCAATTGTTCCTCATGATTTTGATTATGCATGTTCACCATTCTTGATTTATATATATCTATTTACATATGTTCTAAAGCAGGTTTGACCTAATGTTCGATCTTCTTATGATTATCAAATTTTATCTTTGGATCATTTGATTGAGATGTAAAGTTTGGACATGTTTGGGTCATGATTTTGGAAAATGCATGCAAAGCCCTACTTTCAGATTCTTATTTGATCATATTTTTATAATACGCTTGTTTTAAATAATTTACTTGCTTAAGCGGTTTACTTACCTTGCATACTCGGTACATTCCACGTACTAACCACATACTCTATGCTGTATCGTTTAATGATATAGGACCCGGCTCTCAACTTCAACCCCGCTCTTAGTCAGCCATCAAAGCTAGCGTTTTCATTGTTGGTGAGTCCTCATCTCCCGCAGACTAAGATATCTAGTTTTTCCTTTATGTATTTTAGTTTCAATTTCAGTTTTGTTGAGTTAGTTGGGGTCTTGTCCCATCAACTCGTCATGTTTAGAGGCTTTTCAGACATATGTATGTGCTTATCTTCGGATTTCATATTCTGATGTCATATTCAGGTTAGACTTCCACTATAACTGTATTGTCGATTATTCAGTTTCTTGATTGATTTAGATGTATGCTTATACCATGGGTCGACTTGGGGCCTCTCGGGGTTCCTTGTCCCGTGTTACGATTCGAGCCCCGTTCGGTCGTGACAAACTTGAGCATTAGATTTTGAAGTGTCCTAGGGTATTTGAAAGTCGCAGTAAGTAGAGTCTTTTTCATGGGTGTGAAGCGTCGCGCACTTATGACGAAGAGGCTACGAGACGTTTAGAAAATTTTTCCTTCTTTTATGACTCTATTTCATGCCATGATGTTCGACTCTCTCCCTTCCTCTAACTCAAGCTATACGTGTGTGCAGAAACATGTCGCCTCAGAAAAACAACGGGAGTCAGCCAGCCCCACCAACCCCAATGAGTCCTATGTTTGGGCAGGTTATGAATGAAGAACTCGTGGTCGCAGTCTGAGTGTTGATACGCTCCATGATCACCCAGCCTACTCGATAAGCTATTGCACCTGTGAACCCTACCAGAGAGGCGGCGACTACTAAGGTTCAAGAACTCACGAAGAGGAGCCCGCCTAAGTGTGGTGATTCGGATATGGGTAGAGAGCGTAAGGGGGAGAAGAGAAGGAGCAAAAGGCCCAGGACCGAGGACTTGGAGGGCTCCCAACAAGGGTCGAGTATTGGGAGACGCCCTCAAGCCCATCAAAAGTCACCAACTCAAGTTTGAGGGTACAAGTCCCGAGTAAGGGATATCACTTATCCACTTTGCAGGCGTTGCAAGAAGCACCACCTAGGAAGGTGCCCGGTGGGTTCAGATATATGCTTCTATTGTGGTCATTCTGGACATGAGCATAGGGATTGTCCCGCAGCCAAGTAGGAAGGCCAAAAAGGTTGTTCCCCGATCCCTCTCCAATAGTTCTATCTAGTCAGCCAGCATGCCCAAAATGTGGTAGAACACACATAGGACGGTGTTTGGCAGGTTTTGGCGCTTGCTATAGGTGTAGGGAGGCCAAGCACATGTGCAGGAATTACCCTTTGGTCAGGCAGGGCAAGGGTAGAGCCAGTGTTCCAATCACCGGACCAGCAGCTCCAGCAAGTCGCCCACCCCAGCAGTACAAGTTACCAAGAGCCAGTGGAAGTCAGTCTCAGATGTAGTCCCAGGTATGTTATAAGTTTTCCCCTTGAGCCTACCATGATTTGTTAGTTTTGTGAACTACTGTAAGAGGTACAAATCCCTTTGTGTATTTTAAGATGAGATTTATTTCGTGGAAGGTAAGGAAATGGTAAGTGAAGGGCCCAGTCAGGTCTCGAGTTTTCTAGTAAGGAGGTCCTATAGATAGTATCTGGGGGTATTCCATCCTTTCTCCTTTAGATGTTCCCTTACATATTGCTCGATGCTACACTCAACTTATGCTTATATTTAGAACCCCAAATTATAGGCAACCCCGTTCGTCAGCGATCCTAGTATTACCCGTTTAGCTTTTATATCGTGACCCTCGTATTGTATGCGATCAACTCATAAGATCGTGCTATATCAAGTATATACCCAGCTTAGATTTCCTAAAGTATTCATGCTCATGATCCCCTTGCTCTAAACCCTATGGATGTTTTCCATGATGGTAATGATGGTGAAGATGTGTACATTCAGGATGACTCCTTATCCTCACCATAGATGTTGGGTATGTAAAAGTTCAAAAAGCACGGTTATTAGCCAAGCCTGGAAGTGTACCAACCCACGTGGTCATTTTGTGATTGTCAATACATTTTCCTATATTGAACCCTTTAGAGTCTTTATTCTACTATTCATGATTTGCGGAGGTGGATGACATCATTCCCGAGATGACATAATGAAGATTGAGTGAAATTTTTGATTTTTGAAGGGTTTGAAGTGTGAGGGTTTGACCAAAGTCAACAATCCGGGTTGTCAAGCTTGAATTTAGATTTTGAAAGCTTTGTTGGTTACATATGGTGATTTATGATTTAGTTGGGCAGTTGCATGGATTACGAGGTGATTCAAGGGTGATTTGAACCTTTGGTTTAATTTATGAGTTTTGGAGAAACTGGGTGTGACCCCGGTCAACTTGGAGTCAAACTACCTTATATGGTTAACTTGAGGGTTCCAATCGGTCCAGAGTGGGTTTCAAGATCGAATTGCGTGTTTGGGGTTGTGACCGGAGGATTTCAGATAAATTTTGGGTGGATTCAAGCGTATTGCGTAGATGGAATGATTTTGAGCATAAAGGAGGAAACTCAGAGGTATGGGACTTCAGAGGTTTTAACAGGCCTTGTAGGAGTTCATTTGGTTGCCTCTACCGATAGTGGTGTTATAGTTTAGAACGGATCCGAATCGTTCTCAGTGACTGATGTAAGAGCTAGACAAGGCGAGGATTCTAGATAGGTGAAGTTGGAGGGAGTGGTTCTGGAGCAGAAGGTAGGGGTCGTCTCCAAAGGGGGAGATGGTATACTTCGATATGAGGGTACTTGGTATGTTCTGGGTGTTGATAGCTCGAGCCAGCTCAAAGTCGTCAAAAGTCATACGCTGATGTGAGAAAGAGAGAACTTGAGTTCAAGGTGGATGACTAGTGTTTGTTGAGGTATCTCCCATGAAGGGAGTAATGCGGTTCGGAAAGAAAGAAAAATTTAGTCCCCACTATGTTGGCCCCTATCGGATCGTGAGAAGAGTTGGCAAAGTGGTGTATGAGTTGGAATTACCCTTTGAGCTATCTTCCGTGCATCTTGTGTTTTATGTATCACTTTTGAAGAAATGCTTGGGAGATTCAGCTCTAGTAGTCCAGTGGATAGCATTGGTGTAAAAGGTAGCCTTAGCTATGGAGAGGTTCCGGTGGAAATATTAGATCGTTAGGTTCGGAGGCTAAGGAACAAGGAAGTAGCTTCAGTTAAAGAATTATGGAGGAATCAGCATATTGAAGGAGCTATGTGGGAAGCCGAAGCGGATATGATGGCTAAATACCCACAGTTATATCTACCGGCTCAGTTCTGACTTGAGGTATCATTTTTGCTCTATGACACTATTTAGTTTCATGTTCAGTTCATGCACGCAAGTTTTTTTATGTATATGGGTGTGTATGTGATTTGCAAATTCAGTTCAGCTGTATATTTTGAATCAGAGGTAGTCATACTGTCTTTTCGGGTTAAATGATCAGTATTTGAATATGACAATTGCATGTTTATATTTTATGCTTGTTTTCAACATTCGAGGATGAATGTTCCCAAGGGGGAGATATTGTGATACCCCAAAAGCCCGAAGATCGGACCCAGGAGTTGAAATGGGGAAAATGTAAAAGTTGATTTTGCAGTCATAGGACGAGTCGTCTCACGACTAGTGAGGACAGCCCACAAGTCGTCAGGTGACTCGTGGGGAAGTCCTGAATGTTGAGAATAAGTTCTGGAAGAGTTGAGACCTCAGGGGCGAGGCCACAACTCGTGATCAGGACCCACGAGTCATTGGGTCAGCTGTGGGGAAGGATAAATAGTTGGGAGAAGGAAAAGTGGGCAGTGTACCTGACAGGAGTCCCCACGAGTCGTTGTCAGCCTTAACAATTCGTGGGGTGAGTCGTTGGCAAGCTTGGAGTCTGAAGTTTGGAAATGAGACAGTTTACTTAATGACTCGTGGTCACCCCTGATGAGTCGTGAAGTGACCCGTTCGAGCCCAGGAGAGTAGACAAGGCAGTGTACTTGACGAGCAGTATGATGAGTCATTTCCCTGGACCACTATTTGTCAGGTCATTCGTTAGGACCACCTGGCAGTAATTTCCTGTGAATTTAGTAAGGGCCTTTTCGCAAATTCCTAAGTTCCTAAAGCATATCCTACGTCGTTTAAGGCTCGTTTTAGTGGGTTTAAGGAGGGAAAAAACCTATTCTAAGTTATTTCATTCCATGCATGCAACTTGAGAGGTTGAGGAGGTGATCTTGAGCATGTCTTCAAGGTTTTCATTCAAATCATTCTTGGGCAATCATAGAAGTGGTAGAATCAATCCCTTCTAGGTATGTAGGGTTTTGAATGGGTGATTTCTTTCCTACCCATGCCCAATCTCTCTCTAAAATGTGAAATTCCTATGTCTAATCTATGGGGTTTTAACACAATGCATGATTTTTCCTAAATTCTCTACATGGGTATGATTTAAATACGTTTCTTCTATTGAATTGTGAAGCATGGGCAAGTTTCATATTGTTTCAATCAAATATCATGTTTCTAGTTTTATAAATTAAAAAGTCCATTGATGAAAAGTTCTTGAAAGATGAGATTTGTGAGGAATGTATAATGATGATGAGATATTGTGATGAAAAGCATGATGTTGAGTTACCTATGTTCATAATGATATTTTCGACATGAAATGAGTATTATCTAGCATGATAAAGCTTTGGGAAATGTTCACATATTAAGTGTGAATGATGTCTTTCTCGAATTAAGCTTACCACATTGTTTTGGAGCAAAGACACTCCAAATTATATTCTCAGCTTGTGGTATGTTTTTGAACTAAAGCTTCTCATATGAATGATTTCATATTTGAGATGTATTTGATTATTTAGCTTCATCAATAGACGATGTTGAGCTTCATTACAGAAGATGTAGAGCATATGCATGTTTTTGGGAGTAGTCTCTAGCATCGAGTAGGCTAAGGTCGACTACCCTATGCCTCAGAACTATGAGCCAACGTAGGTTTATACTATTATATGTATATTACTTTGGGACCTCCCTTGTGAGCTATCCCCTACCCCGATTGGGCCCCAATCTCGATCTTGATATCGATATCATGGTATCGTCCTTAGCCCTGACAATGTTTTGGACGGCTCTACCCGCTTGAGTGTGATAGTCGGGACCACTTAAGCTCTATCGTGGTATGTCAGTTTGAAGACGAGTCTCCTATTGTTCCTCATGATTTTGATTATGCATGTTAACCATTCTTGATTTATATATATCTATTTACATATGTTCTAAAGAAGTTTTGACCCAATGTTCAGTCTTCGTATGATTATCAAATTTCAGCTTTGGGTCATTTGAGAAAATGCATGCAAATACCTACTCTCAGATTCTTGTTTGATCATATTTTATTAATACGCATGTTTTAAATAATTTACTTGCTTAAGTGGTTTTACTTACCTTGCATATTTGGTACATTCCACGTACTGACCGCATACTCTTTGTTGTATCGTTTCATGATACAGGACCCGGCTCTCAGCTTCAGCCCCGCTCTTAGTCAGCCATCAGAGTTAGCATTTGCATTGTTGGTGAGTCCTCATCTCTCGAGGACTAGGATATCCAGTTTTTCCTTTATGTATTTCAGTTTCAGTTTTGTTGAGCTAGTTGGGGTCTTGTCCCATCAACTCATCACGTTTAGAGGCTTTTCAGACATATGTATGTGTTTAGCTTCGGATTTCATATTCTGATGTCATATTCAAGTTAGACTTCAACTATAACTGTATTGTCAATTATTTAGTTTCTTGATTGATTTAGATGTATGCTTATGCCATGGGCCGACTTGGGGCCTCTTGGGTTCCTTGTCCTGTGTTATGATTCGAGCCCCATTTGGGTCGTGGCACTAATGGTGTTATACCCCGGGAGCTCAAAGATCGGACCCGGGAGTTTAATCAGGGAACAAGTGGAAATTTTTATTGCATTCACTGTAGGAGTCATCTCGCGACTCGTGAGGACAACCCACGATTCATCAGGTGACTCATGGGGAAGGCCTTAGTGTTGGGAAGAAGTCCTGGAAGAGTTGTGACCCCCCGGGCGAGGCCACGACTCGTGGTCAGGACCCACAAGTCATTGGGTCATCCGTGGGGAAGGATAAATAGTTGGGAGAAGGAAAAGTGGGCAGTGTACCTGACGGGAGTCCCCACGAGTCGTTGTCAGCCTTAACGATTCGTGGGGTGAGTTGTTGGCAGGCTTGGAGTCCAAAGTTTTGAAATGAGACAATGTACTTAACGACTGGTGACCATGAGTCATGGTCACCCCTAACGAGTCGTGAAGTGACCCGTTACGAGTCCAGGAGAGTAGGCAAGACAGTGTACTTGACGAGCAGTGTGACGAGTCCTTGCCCTTGACCACGAGTCATTAGGTCATCCGTTAGGACCACCTGGTAGTAATTTCCTACAAATTTAGTAAGGACCTTTTCATAATTCCTAAGTTCCTAAAGCCTATACTACGTCTTTTAAGGCTCGTTTTAGTAGGTTTAAGGAGGAGAAAACCTATCTTAAGTTATTTCCATCCATGCATGCAAACTTGAGAGGTTGAGGAGGTGATCTAGAGCAAGTCTTCAAGGTTTTCATTCAAATCCTTCTTGTGCAATCAGAGAAGTGGTAGAATCAACCCTTTGTAGGTATGTAGGGTTATGAGAGGGTGTTTTCTTCCACACCCATGCCCACTTTCTATCTAAATATGAGAATTTCCTATGATCAAGTTACGGGATGCATGAATCTTCAATTTCTTTACATGGGTATGAATTGATTATTATTTTATTATTGAATTGTGAAGCATGGGCTAATTTTATAATGATTTTAGATTAAGATTATCTTTCTAGCCGTATGAATATTGAAGCCCATTGATGAGATGATCATGAAAAGTGAGATTTATGAGGTATATGTGATAATGATGAGATCTAATGACAAACAACATGATTTGAAGCTACCCATGTTTATAATTATGTTTTCTATAAGAATTGAGTATTTCTAAGTATGATAAAGCTTTGGGCAATGCCCATATGTTAAGGTTAAATGATGATTTTCCCAAACTAAGCTTACCACATTGTTATGGATGAAGGCTCCCAATTTTCATATTCTAGATTGTGGAATGTTTTGAGTTAAGTCTTCCTATGCATAGCTTACCACATGGTTTTGGAGCAAAGGCTCCCAAGTATGTTATCAGCTTATGGTATGTTTTGAACTAAAGCTTCTCATATGCATGATTTCGTATTTGAGATGTATTTGATCATTGAGCTTCATCAATAGATGATGTTGAGCTTCATTATATATGATGTAGAGAATTTGCATGTTTTTGATAGAAGAGTCTAGCACCGAGCGGGCTAAGGGTTGATCACCCTATGCCCCAGAACTATGCGTCAATGTAGGATGATACTATTATATTATTGGGACCTCCCTTGTGAGCTATCCCCGGCCCTAATGGCCCATGAGCTTGATATCGATATCATGGTAGCGTCCTTAGCCATGCAAGGTTTTGGACAGCTCTGCTCACTTGAGTGTAATAGTCGGGACCATGTAAGCTCCATCGTGATATGTCGGTTATGTGACGAGTTTCCCAGTGTTCCACATGATTCGGTTATGCATATTCATTACTGATGGTTATTATATACACATGCATCTTCTAAAAGAAAGGTTTGACTCAATGTTCAGCTTTTCTATAAATGTCATATTGCAGCTTTGAGTCATTCGAGTTGGTGTGATGTATAAAGCTGTGTATTGTCATGTTTTTAAAAGATCATGATTTCAGAAAGAATGCATGCAAGCCCTACCCTCAATTTGCTGATGTTTATGTTTAATTACTGCATTGTGTTTAAAAGATTTTACTTACTTTAGCGGTTTTACTTACCTTGCATACTTGGTATATTCCACGTACTGACTGCATACTTTCTATGTTGTATCATTTCATGATACAGGACATGGTTCTCAGGTTCAGCCCCGCTCTCAGACAGCTTATCGGAGTTAGCATCTGCTTATTGGTGAGTCCTCATCTTCCGAGGACCAGACTATCTATCTTTTTTTTATGTAATTTAGTTTTCAGCTTGTTAAGTTAGTTGGGGTCTTGTCTCATCAACTCGTCATGTTTAGAGGCTATTTAGACATATATATGTATTCAGCTTTAGATTTTATATTCAGATGTTATATTTAAGTTAGACTTCGGCTATAATTGTATTGATGGTTATACAGTTCTTGATTGAGTTAGATGTATGCTTATAGCATAGGTCGACTTGGGGTCTCTCGGCGCTCCTTGTCCCGTTGATCTTGGGAAAATTTATATGCCCAAGTGATACTCAAATGTGTCATTTTAGCCTTGTTAATCTATCAATGTTTATACATTCTCAGGTGATTGGTAATAAAATGTGAATTTATACTAACCAACATGATTAGCATTGTTTTGCAGGTAATATGTAATTTTGGGAAGCTAAAATGCGTGTTGGAAGAAATCGGGGTTGGACTCAGATGTGAGCAAAGGACAAGGCATTGAAAGGCACAAAATAAAGAGGCTCCGCGATGGAGCCGTGTCACGCTGCCATCGCGGAGGCCTTCTGCCTGGATAGGGAATTTTCGGCGTATTTCCAGTGAAGGTTCGCGTTGGGTCCGTGGCACGGTGGCCTGGCTCCGCGTTGCACGTCGTGCCACGTTGGGCCTTATTACTTGGACCCCCAACTTCCAGTGAGGGTCCGCGTCAGTGGCGTGTCACGGAGGCAGTGCTCCGCGATGCACTCCATGACACGTTGCTTGTTATTCCGGGAAAAATTCCCACCAGTATAAATAGAACACTTAGGTTCATTTTTCAATATTCTGACTTGGTGGAGTAAGAACGTGGGTTACAGGCAGTTGAGGGGACGAAATTATCAGGGTTTTTCTCTCTTTCCTTCTCCTTGAATTCAATTGCTTGTATGTTTAACACTCATTTAATGATGTTTAATCCACAAATGAGTGGCTAATTCCTCTTCTTGCTGAGGTTAAGAACAATTGTATTGAAATGTGATTATTGATTCGATGGTTTTTCATCTTTTCTTCCATGGTTGTTCTATTGATTCTTGTTCTTACTGCATTAACGTGTGGCCTACGTTAATGTATATCTAAAAAGTCCAGTTTCAGTCGAGAGAGCAAGAAATTGGAAAGTTGTGAATTAATAGGATATGATCCTTTCTTAGTTTGGGAAAATTGTGAATTGATTTACCTTCAGGATAGAAATATACCTGAAAGTCGTATTAGTCAATTTAGGAACCGGGTTTGTATGGCTAGAACATGAATTTTCGTTTAATCACAGAAATGTAGGTGGACGGTTCATGATTCTTAAGTTGGGTTAAATACGAGAGTTTTAATCCATTGGCATTAGTTCTTGACTAGCAACCGGAGGAAAGGTTAACCAAATTATATCGATAATTAATTTCTTTACATGTTCAATTAACCTCAGTATGCTCACATTCATAGTTCAGACTCACATTAGATACTTGTTTTAGACTTAGCATAAAAATTAGAATCCAAAAATATCAAACTCTTGGTTACACTGTTGTCTTCATTGTTAAACTGAAAATATAGTGACACTTGATTAATTGTTACCTTATCCCAGTCCCTGTGGGATCGATACTTGGCTTACTTGAGCCACTTTACTACTTGTTCGACCACGTGCACTTGCGTGTAGTTATATACCCATATAACAAACGAGCGAACAAGTTTTTGGCGCCGTTGCCGGGGACTGGCAATTGGTGAAATTTTCTTAAGTGTTAATTTACTATATTTTTATTTTCTTAGTGTTGACAACTTGGTCTTAGCCTGTATTTTGCAGATTTAATCTCTGTTGAACACTGGCAAGAGACAAGGAGCTGGTGGACTCGTATTTAGAGCCAGAAAGATTATTTCATTGTCAGCGGAGAGAAGCTCTAGAAAGAAAGTTGCAGTTGCTCAGACAAACATTCATGGAGCAACAACAGAATCCACCAGTAGTACGGGCAATGTTAGTGCCCGAAGAAGTAGCAGCTCAGCCGGTTCGCGAGGTGGCAATCCCACATGCTAATAATGTCACATCTAGCATCCGCAAACCTGAGCCAGTAGGGAGGTTCGAGCTTAAACAAAATATGGTGCAATTGCTGCACACTAGCGGGCAGTTTACAGGTCTCCCTCATGAAGATCCACAGCAGCATCTCCAAAATTTCTTGGAGATAAGTGACACTTACATCCCCGCTGGAGTGTCATCAGATTATGTCAGGCATACATTGTTTCCATTTTCACTATTGGGAGAAGCCAAGAGGTGGTTGAAAGCTGAGCCACCTAATTCTATTTCTACGTGGGATGATCTTGCAAGGAAATTCTTGATACGATTTTTTCCCTCCGGTAAAACAGCAAGACTTAGAAGTCAAATTCTAAGTTTCAAACAGAGAGAGGGAGAGAATCTATATCAGGCTTGGGAGAGATTCAAGTCCATGTTGCGGGATTGTCCTCATCATCATCAATCAAATGATGTGCTGGTGCACACTTTTATAGAGGGTTTGGAACCCCATACAAAAATATTGCTAGACTCAGCAGCTGGGGGACAAGCACTGGAGAAAACTTATGAGGAACTGTATACTTTGTTGAACCTTATTTCGCAGGGCAATCCGGAGTGGAATGCTGATTCATCAAGAGGAGGGACAAGGAAAGCAGCAGGAGTTCTAGAAGTGGATGGTTTTACAGCTATTGCTACACAGATAGCTGCCTTACAGAATCAACTCAACACCCACTTCAGTAACATGACAATGAACCAGCCTCAAGCCCCGATGAATGCAGTGCAGTAGATTTGGTGTGAAGTGTGCGGGAGCAGTGAGCACTCAGCTGAGTGTTGTGGACCAAATCCGGACTCGGTGAACTTTGTGGGAAATATACAAAGGAACAACCACCAACAGTATGGCAACAGCTACAATTCCAATTGGAGGAATCATCCAAATTTCTCCTGGGGTAGCAACAACCATCAGGGGCAAAGTTCGAGTCAGGGTGTGCAAAGGAACCAAGGAGGGCAGCAGAATTATCAAGCACAATTTAGAAACAACAATGCACCTCCTCCACCACCATCACCCAGCATTGAGGAGATGTTCAAGACGATGATAGCTAACCAAGCTCAATTGCAGGCTGACTATATGAAATTGGCAGCCGAGGTGAAAAACAACCAGTTAGATACTAAGGCACTTGAATATCAATTTGGAAAATTTGCTAGAGCCCAAAACACCAGGCCTAGAGGAGGACTTCCGAGTGACACAGATCCCAACCCCAAGCAGGTGAATGCGGTGACCATAAGGAGTGGTTTGCAGCTGAAAGAGTTGGAACCAAAAAGACCACCTCAACAATCGGGAGCAGCAGAAGTCAAGAGGGAGCAAAGTGATGAGAGGGGGAAGTCAAAAGAAGCTGAATCAGAAAGACCACCACCCTTGTTCCCTCAACGATTAAAGAAACACAAGGAGGAGGCGTGTTTCAAGAAATTCATGGAGGTGCTGAAACAGGTACATATTAACTTACCTCTTGTTGATGTTTTGCAGGGAGTGCCGAAGTATGCCAAGTATATAAAGGACATCATGGCAAACAAAAGTCGGTTGACTGAGTATGCTACGGTGGCTCTTACGGAGGAGTGCACTTCCCGGATACAAAACCGACTGCCCACAAAGCTCAAAGATCCTGGGAGCTTTACTATACAAATTACTATTGGGTAGAGTATCTGAGCTCGTGGATTATGTGATTTGGGAGCGAGCATTAATTTGATGTCGTCATCGGTATTCAAAAAGCTAGGTCTAGGGAGTCCTAGACCCACAACAGTGATCTTGCAATTGGCGGATCGGTCCTTAGCCAGACCTGATGGCATTGTGGAGGACGTTCTGGTGCAAGTTGGCTCCCTGATCTTCCCGGTATATTTTGTCGTGCTGGATTTTGAACCAGACGCGGAAGTCCCATTTATTTTGGGATGCCTTTCTTGGCGACCAGGAAAGCGCTGATTGATGTAGCTGTGGGGCAGCTAACCATGCGAGCACACGACAAGATTGAGGTATTTGATGTGTTTAAAGCCATGAAGATGCCAGCAATACATGAGGAGCTTTCAGCAATCAGTGTGGTTGAACATGAAGAAATTCGTCAGATTGTTGAATCTCAAGACCCACTGGAAAGAGTGTTGATGCATTCCGATCATTTTGGAGATAGAGATGCTTATGAGATGGTCCAAATGTTGAATGAATCACAAAGGCATCCGAGGAGACAGGAATTTCAATCCTTGATGAGGTCCCTAGAACCGTTGCCGAAACCATCCGTTGAGGAGGCACCAAAGCTGGAACTGAAAGAATTGCCTCCCCACCTAAAATATGTCTTTTTGGGGGAAGATGAGACGTTACCAGTCATCATCTCCGCATAATTGACGGAGGCATAGGAGAAGGAAGCATTGGGTGTCCTCAGAAAAAGGAAGAAAGTAATGGGTTGGCAAATGTCATATATTTAGGGTATCAATCCAGCTTTTTGCACACACAGGATTTTCATGGAGATAGGAGCCAAACCAACCGTTCAGCCGCAACGAAGGCTAAATCCATCAATGAAGGATGTCGTGAGGAAAGAAATAATCAAGTGGCTTGATGCAGGCGTGGTCTACCCGATTTCAGACAGTGAATGGATCAGCCCCGTTCAGTGCGTTCCAAAGAAAGGAGGGATGACCGTGGTCACCAATGAGAAAAATGAGTTGATTCCTACACGAACCGTCACAGGCTGGCAGATTTGCATGGATTACAGGAAGCTTAATGAAGCCACAAGGAAAGATCATTACCCTATCCTGTTCATTGATAAAATATTGGATAGGTTGGCTGGACAGGAATATTATTGTTTCCTTGATGGGTACTCTGGTTATAACCAAATAGCCATAGCCCCGGAGGACCAAGAGAAGACTACTTTTACCTGTCCTTATGGGACATATGCTTTCAGGCGAATGCCGTTTGGGTTATGCAATGCACCCGCCACATTCTAGAGATGCATGATGGCTATTTTCCATGACATGGTGGAGGATTTTGTTGAGGTATTTATGGATGATTTTTCTGTTTTCGGTAATTCGTTTGCTACTTGTTTGCAGAATCTTGACAGGGTGCTGGCTCGCTGCGAGGAATCCAACCTCGTACTAAACTGGGAGAAATGCCACTTCTTAGTGAAGGAGGGTATTTTCCTTGGCCACAAAGTGTCTCGAAAGGGGTTGGAAGTCGATCGTGCTAAGATCGAGGTTATTGAAAAGTTTCCACCACCTGTGTCAGTGAAAGGTGTTCGCAGTTTTCTTGGGCATGCAGGATTCTATAGACGGTTCATCAGAAACTTTTCCAAAATTTCTAGACCACTATGCAGATTGCTAGAAAAAGAGGTAAAGTTTGAGTTGAATGATGAGTGTGTTAAAGCATTCGAAGAGTTGAAGCAGAAATTGATAGAAGCACCTATCCTTACTTCTCTGGATTGGGGACAACCATTCGAGCTGATGTGTGATGCCAGTGATGTGGCTGTGGGAGCTGTACTGGGGCAAAGAAAAAATAGAATCTTTCATTCTATTCATTATGCAAGCAAAACACTAAATACGTCCCAAAGCAATTACACAGTCACAGAGAAGGAAATGCTAGCATTGGTGTTTGCATTTGACAAATTCCGGTCATATTTGGTGGGTTCAAAAGTAGTGGTGTACACCGACCATGCAGCGATTCGGTATCTATTCAACAAGAAGGATGAAGCCCGAGATGATCAGATGGATCCTGTTGTTGCAGGAGTTCGACCTTGAGATCAAAGACAGAAAGGGGAGCGAGAATCAGGTGGCAGATCACTTATCACGGTTGGAGAGCCGGTCGCAGGTGATGGAAAGTGATAACATCAATGAAGAGTTCCCAGATGAGCAACTCTTGGCAGTAGGGGAAGCTGAAGTTCCCTGGTACGCAGACATAGTCAACTTGCTAGTGAGCGGAGTCTACCCACCTGAGGCAACAGACCAGCAGAGAAGGAAATTGAGGCATGATTGCCGGCACTTTGTTTGGGATGAACCATACTTATTTAAACAGGGACCGGATCAGGTAATGAGAAGATGCATCCCAGAGAGTCAGATTGCAGAGGTGTTGAGGAGCTGCCATTCTTTGTTGTATGGGGGTCATCATGGAGGAGAGCGAACAGCACACAAGGTTCTACAGTCAGGGTTCTTTTGGCCTACACTGTTCAGAGACTCGATGGCATACGTCAAAATATGTGATAGATGTCAACGTACAGGAACAATTGGTAGAAGACAAGAGATGCCGCTGCAGAATATACTGGAAGTGGAGACCTTTGATATATGGGGCATTGATTTCATGGGCCCATTCCCACCGTCATTTGGTAATCGTTACATCTTGGTGGCCGTAGATTATGTATCAAAATGGGTGGAGGCAATAGCTTGTCCCAGGAATGACAACAAGGTAGTAACAAAGTTTGTGAAAAAACACATTCTCACCAGATTCAAGATACCCCGAGCCATTATCAGTGATGGAGGGGCTCATTTTGTCAATGCAAGTTTCAAGAAACTACTAGTTAAGTATGGGGTGCGCCATAAAGTGGCAACAGCATACCACCCCCAAACTAGTGGGCAAGTAGAGGTGTCGAATAGAGAAGTGAAGCAGATTCTCCAGAAAATGGTAAATACACAACGGAATGATTGGTTAAGCAAACTTGATGATGCGTTGTGGGCGTACAGAACTGCTTACAAGACACCGATTGGAACCTCACCATACCGATTAGTCTATGGTAAAGCGTGTCATCTTCCGGTGGAGCTAGAGCACCGAGCATTCTGGGCTGTGAGGAAGCTAAATATGGACTTAGAGCTGGCGGGTAAGAAGAGACTAATGCAGCTCAGTGAACTTGAAGAGTTCCACTGGCATGCCTACGAGAGTGCCAAGTACTACAAGGAAAGAACGAAAAGGTGGCATGACAAGCATGCGGTGCATCGCATTTTCGAGCCAGGGCAGAAAGTATTGCTCTTCAATTCAAGATTGAAGTTGTTTCCAGGAAAGCTGAGGTCTAAATGGTCGGGACCATTTGAAGTGGTGAGAATGACCTCGCACGGTGTAGTAGAGTTGTGGCAAGAAGATCGGAGTGCCACGTTCTTAGTAAATGGGCAGAGATGTAAGCACTACTGGGGGGAGGACGGTGGTCGAGAGAAAACGTCTATCACCCTAGAGGACAACTGAGCTGAATGGCGTCGAGCCACGATGGTAAACCAGGCGCTGCACGGGAGGCAACCCGTGAAATTTTTCTTTGTAAATAGTGAATAGATTTTTTTTATTTATTTTTATTCATTTTCTTTTATTTTCTTGATTAACAACAAAATTTTTAGTTTCTATTTTTGTTTTTATTTTTATTTTGAGTGAAACCTATAATTCTAACCAAATTTTTGTAGTAGAATGAATTTCAGGTCGAACGGAGGGAAAATATGCAAGGAATCGCAAAGGAAAATTCGAGGTATGAAAATCAATAAAAAGTGGCAAAACAGTGAGCTAGGGCGATAGCTCCGTGTCACGGAGGAGGGCCTCCGTGTTACCCTCCGTGACACGTTGAGGTGTAAATCCGAAATTTTAAAAGAATTCCAGAACACCCTCGCGACAGCTCCGTATCACGGAGGCAGTGCTCCGCGATGCACTCTGTGACACGTTGCTGTGTATATCACGACGGGTCACACCGGGTCGCCGGGTGACCCGCGCGATTTTTCCACTTTTAAACCCCGAATCCCCCTCAATTTTCCTTATTTCTCATACACTCCACGACCAATCCCCCCCCCCAAAACCCCTCCCCCTTCAACGTGACACGGAATAGGCCAAGGATTTCATTGAGTTTTCTTCAATTCTTCGAATTGAAGGTATGTTCTTCAATTCCATCTCATTTCTTGTCGATTTTCTTCGATATTGAACATGTGATATGAGCTACACTTGCCCTAAGTAGAAATTAAGCGTGAATTCAATTGAATTATTGTTGATGGATGTTCGGAGTATCATTGTGATTGCTTGAACTCGTTAATGGCATAATTTAATCGAATTTTTGATACAATCGTAGTTAGGGCTTGCTTTTGAATTTGAAGTGGAAAAATGTAGTGAACTCGTGAAATTCAGGCTGGGTTGTACATGTGGAGTGAAATGAGTCGATGTGCTAATTGTTATTATGCTAAAAGACCGACGAATTCTCGGGTTAGGGGAACATAGAAATTTGCAAGAATTGGGTGAGTTGTATAGGTTTATGTAGATAAATTCTTGTTGTTTTCGTTTCTTTGTTTCTCCTTGCTAAGTGCGATAAGATAAAATGTTATCGATGGTAATGATTGTGGTTAGTTGTACGAAGTCTGAGTAGTACATAGAATACATACTGTCGAATTCTTCGAATGCACTAAGCATGGTTGTATATTTGGTTGTTTGTTTGTGTAAATAGGTATGATCTTGCCGTAACGCTATAATTTTAGCTAAGGACTAAGTGTGGGGTGGCCTAGCTTAACCCGACCTTAGTCGAAGCTAATACTCATTGGCTAAACATTGATCTTGTCTATTTGGGTTGACAGGAAAAATGGCAAGCAGGCAAGAAAAGGGGAAAGGCGCATCGACATCTGGCGCCGGAAGAAAGAGAATCAGACTGGGCACAGCAGTCCCAGCAGCACCAGCGGTTCCACGCGGCCAACGCTGCCAATACGGAACCAGGTGGGTGACGGAAGAGGGGAAGAAGTGGTACGCAAAGCACAAGGAGAGCAAGTACTTCCCCGAGGAACACATAGCTCGGGAACCGTTGGCATAGGAGTTCCCAAGGATTGTCCACAGGATCGAGGCAGCTGGGCTCAATTTCATCTTTGAAGAGCCCAAGGAATGCAACTTGCACCTGATTCGGGAATTCTATGCCAATTGGAACCCGACTCTCAGAAGTCACACCATCAAAATCAGAGGGAAAATAGTCACCTTTGAGCCCCACCACCTCAATGCTACTAGGGGCACGGGACACAGATGCCCACGTGCTTCGACAACTGAACATCACTCCACCATATGCGTACATCAGACGCACTTTGTGTGGAACCCGATCAACAGCTAGATGGAGCAGACACAAGGAGAGGGGCTACCATCAAACTTTGCCCTATTCACAGATGAACAGGGAAGCCAGGATATGGCTTAAGATCGTCTGTTCCTACCTAATCCCGGGGGTACATATGACAGATGTAACCCGGGATCGTGTATGCCTGGTGTACGCCCTGATGAAAGGGCTGGAGATCAATGTGGGGCGGTGATTATTTCCGCCATGAAGAGAGCCCGGTTGCATCAGGGGCATAGATACGGATTTGGTGGACTACTCACCACATTCCTGAGGGGCCTAGATGTCGAGGAAGAGGCCCTTGACTACATTCCGCAGATGGAGCGGCAGGCCTTAGATGTCACCAAAACTAAGGCTCCCGACACCACCCACGGGCCAGTGCTTACACTAGGCGAGCGACATGCTCATGATGATCAGTATATGGCTCGCATGTATGGGATGCAGATGCTCCAGTTGAGGATAGGCGGGAGGCCGGCAACAAAGGAGGAGCTATGGCAGCTCGAGCTAGACTACCCTTTTAGCGAAAATGCCAGGGTTTTATGCCGAGTGGGGCCAGCTTTTGTGGAGCCCACGGATGATGATGTCCCCACAGATGAGGAGACACGTCGGGAGGACTCCGATGTGGAGTCCGATGATGACGATGGGGGTGATTCAGACATGGGAGACGAAGCCGCAGCACCTGATGAAGAAGTGGAGTATTTTGATTAATCAGGGAGTTCCACCACCCAATTTTTTGTGCTATTTTAATTTCTGTGAACACTGGGGATAGTGTTCGAGATAAGTGTGGGGTGGGAGTAGTTAGGTGTTGGTTGTGCTGTTATGTATGTCCTAATCTGTTGTTGTGCCTGTGAAAAAAAATTTTCTGACCCTGTGATTTGTGATTGTTAAGTTGTTGTTCTGTATTGTAATTATCTGTGAAGTTGTTGTGTGTTGCTGAATGTTGCTAGCTAATTTGGTACATATTTTTGTTTATCGAAATGATCGATAGTTTTTAAAAAAAAATTCAATTCTTGGGTTTCTCGGCATTTGTTTTCGGTTCTTTTACCGAGAATGGTCCCATTGAACCGAAGTCCTAGTTAGTGACCATTCCCTATGATGGATGGATGATGACCGTCTTAAGGGAAATGTAGTCGTTAGGAGTAGATTTTTCATTTATTTTTCAATTGTTTTTCTTTTGTGGGTTGCATCCCAAAACTGGTAGTTACTTTATGGTTGCGGAATTCTGGTTGCATGTTGTACATGATATTTAAAATGCAAATGTGATTCGTATGAAAGCATGCAACTTTGTAAATATGTTGAGGTACCTAGGCCATAGAGTTGATTCAGTGTGATTAAGGCTTAATGTTTGAATTCGTGCAATAAGCTGATTGAAGAGTCTGTGAATACATCTTGAATTGAGCATGTGCAATAAGTGTGAAGTGAGGTTTTGTTATTCCATGCTATCGTGAAGTGTCTAGAACTTGCCTGGTGTGTGTACAAAACGAAATGAAGGAGGTGTATTGTAGGAAAGGATGTAGGCATTTCTTTGGTTTAACCGAAAGTTTCTATTTCTCATTATCGTACCCACCTTGATTGTATACCCTAGTCAGCCCATTGAGCCTTTAGCCTATTATTTTTTTCTTTTGTCAAAAAGTGTAAACCGAGCTTAATCCCTTCTTTTCATTAGCCGTAAATTCAATCCAAAACTCTTAAGCGCTTAAGAAGAGAAAATAATTTTCCTAAAGTGTCGAAGAGTGAGAATGGTGAAAAGAAAAGAAAAGCAGAGTGATAAAGGGAAAGAAAAGGTTGAAGGTGCACTTGTTATAATTAAACTATAATGAAGGTGCATGAATAATCTTTGTTGTTGTGTCAAGTGTGCTAAATAAGATGGGCCAAACCAAAGAAATACTTCAAGAATGGGAGGATGAAGAAAGAAACAATGCCCATGAGTTTGATGGGATGTATTGAAAAGGCGCTTAAGGATACTAGTGGCTATTATTGGCTAGCCCAATATTTACTAGTTCCGTAGCTTACATTACAACCCGTTGAAGTCCTATGTGATCCTACATCACACTTCTTTATATTAGTGGAGTAATACACTAAAGGCAAGCTTATGGGTCATGACATGATGCATGTGAATTCTTTTGGGAGAGAGAGCGAAATTGTGTTTTTATGCCCCTGCGTGAAATATTGTGAGTTCATATGAAATAAAAGGGGAAAATTCTCTTGTGTTGTGAGGGCACATGCTTGATGAAAGATTAATTTTTGTGTCGGATGTCGTGATCAGCTGATTTGCATGAGTTTGCCAATATCGAGAGTCGATTCTTAAGTCTAGGAGGTCTTGATGTATTGAAGGTCATTGCATTGATTGGACCATGCGTGTTTTCTTGATGATTTGCTGTATTGAATAATCGGTATGACTGTAACCTAAATTGTCGAACCAAAGTAGCGAGATTTGGGTGTAAATTGCATGAGGTGTAAGATTGTTGTTCGAGGACGAACACGGATTTAAGTGTGGGGTAAGTGATCTTGGGCAAATTTATATGCCCAAGTGATACTCAAATGTGTCATTTTAGCCTTGTTAATCTATCAATATTTATACATTCTCAGGTGATTGGTAATAAAATGTGAATTTATACTAACCAACATGATTAGCATTGTTTTGCAGGTAAAATGTAATTTTGGGAAGCTAAAATACGTGTTGGAAGAGATCAGGGTTGGACTCGGATGTGAGCAAAGTACAAGGCATTGGAAGGCACAAAATAAAGAGGCTCCGCGATGGAGCCGTGTCACGCTGCCATCGCGGAGGCCTTCTGCCTGGATAGGGAATTTTCGGCCTATTTCCAGTGAAGGTTCGCGTTGGGTCCGTGGCACGGTGGCCTGGCTCCACGTTGCACGTCGTTCCACATTGGGCCTTATTACCTGGACCCCCAACTTCCAGTGAGGGTCCGCGTCAGTGGCGTGTCACGGAGGCAGTGCTCCGCGATGCACTCCGTGACACGTTGCTTGTTATTCCGGGAAAAATTCCCACCAGTATAAATAAAACACTTAGGTTCATTTTTCAATATTCTGACTTGGTGGAGCAAGAACGTGGGTTACAGGTGTTCGGTCTGTTTGTTATATGGGTATATAACTCACACGCAAGTGCACGTGGTCGAACAAGTAGTAAAGTGGCTCAAGTAAGCCAAGTATCGATCCCACAGGGACTGGGATGAAGTGCAATCTGCTCAAGTGTACTATATTTCGATTCTAAAAATGCAGACAACAGTGTAACCAAAAGTTTGATATTTTGTTTTATAATTTTTATGCTAAATCTAAAATAACTATCTAAATTGAGTCTGAACTATGAATGAGAGCATGTTGAGGTTAAACGAACATGTAATGAAATTAATTATCGACATAATTTGGTTAGTCTTTTTCTCCGGTTGCTAGCCAAGAACTATTGCCAAGAGATTAAAACTCTCGTATTTAACCTCACTTAAGAATCATGAACCATCCACCTACATTTCTGTGATTAAATGCAATTCATGTTCTAGCCATAAAAACCCGGTTCCTAAATTGACTAATACGACTTTCAGGTATATTTCTATCCTGACAGTAAATCAATTCCCAATTTTCCCAAATCAAGTAAAGATCATATCCTATTAATTCACAACTTTCCAATTTCTTGCTCTCTCGAGTGAAACCAGACTTTTTAGATATACACTAACGTAGGCCACACATTAATGCAGTAAGAACAAGAATTAATAGAACAACCATGGAAGAAAAGATGAAAAACCAAAGAATCATGATCACATTTCATTACAATTGTTCATAACCTCAGCAAGAAGATGAATTAGCCACTCATTTGTGGATTAAACATCATTAAATCAGTGTAAAACATACAAGCAATTAAATACAAGGAGAAGGAAAGAGAGAAAAACCCTAATAATTTCATCCCCTCAACTGCCTGTAACCCACGTTCTTGCTCAACCAAGTCAGAATATTGAAAAATGAACCTAAGTGTTCTATTTATACTGGTGGGAATTTTTCTCGGAATAACAAGCAACGTGTCACGGACTGCATCGTGGAGCACTGCCTCCGTGACATGCTACGGACGCGGACCTTCACTGGAACTGGGGGTCCAGGAAATAAAGCCCAACGTGGCACGGCGTGCAACGCGGAGCCAAGCCACCGTGCCATGGACCTATCGCGAACCCACACTGGAATTGGGCTGAAAATTCCCATCCAGGCAGAAGGCCTCCGCGATGGCAGCGTGACACGGCTCCATCGCGGAGCCCCTTTATTTTATGCTGTCCAATCCTCTTGTCCCTTGCTCGCATCCAAGTCCAACTCCGATATCCTCCAACATGCATTTTAGCTTCCCGAAATTACATTTTACCTACAAAACAATGCTAATCATGTTGGTTAGTATAAATTCACATTTTATTACCATTTACATGAGAATGTATACACATTGATAGATAAACACGGCTAAAATGGTACTTTTGAATATCACTTGGGCATATAAATTTGCCCAAGATCACTTACCCCACACTTAAATCCTTGTTCGTCCTCGAACAACAATCCTACACTTCATGCAATTTACATCCCAACCTCGCTACTTTGGTTCGAAAATTTAGGCTACGGTCATACCGATTATTCAATACAGCAAATCATCAAGAAACATGCATGGTCCTATCAATGCAATGACCTTCAATACATCAAGACCTCCTAGACTTTAAGAATCGACTCTCGATATTGGCAAACTCATGCAAATCAGCTGATCAAGATATCCGACATGAAAATTAATCTCTCATCAAGCATGTTCCCTCACAACTCAAGAGAATCTTCCCCTTTTTGCTCATATGACTCACAAAATTTTAAGCAGGGGCATGTAAACACAATTTCGCTCTCTCTCCCAAAAGAATTCACATGCATCATGTCATGACCCATAAGCTTGCCCTTAGTGTATTACTCCACTAATATAAAGAAGTGCGATGTAAGATCACGTAGGACTTCAACTGGTTGTAATGGAAGCTACGGAACTAGTAAATATTGGGTTAGCCAATAATAGCCACTAGCATCCTTAAGCGCCTTTTCAACACATCCCATCACTCATGGACATTGTTTCCTTTTTTTTTCATCATCCCATTTTTGATGTTTTTCTTTAGTTTGGCCCCTCTTATTAAGCACACTTGACACAACAACAAAGATTATTCATGCACCTTCATTATAGTTTATTTATAGCAAGTGCACCTTCAACCTTTTCTTTTCTTCTATCGCTCTGCTTTTCTTTTTCTTTTCACCATTCTCACTCTTTGACACTTCGGGAGAATGATTTTCTCTTCTTAAGCGCTTAAGAGTTTTGTATAGACTTTACGGCTAATGAAAAGAAGGGATTAAGCTCGGTTTACACTTTTTTGACAAAAAAGAAAAAAATAATAGGCTAAAGGCTCAACGGGCTGACTAGGGTATACAATCAAGGTGGGTACGACAAGGAAAAATAGAAACTCTCGGTTAAAACAAAGAAATGCCTACATCCTTTCCTATAATACACCTCTTTCATTTCGTTTTGCACACACACCAGGCAAGTTCTAGACACGTCACAATAGCATGGAATAACAACACCTCACTTCACACTTTTTGCACATGCTCAATTCAAGATGTATTCACAGACTCTTCAATCAGCTAATTACAGGAATTCAAACATTAAGCCTCAATCACACTGAATCGACTCTATGGCCTAGGTATCTCAACATATTTACAAAGTTGCATGCTTTCATACGAATCACCTTTGCATTTTAAATATCATGTACAACACGCAACCAGAATTTCGCAACCATACAGTAACTACAGGTTTTGGGATGCAACCCACCAAAGATTAAAACTGATAAATAATTGAAAAAACTACTCCTAACGACTACATTTCCCTTAAGACGGTCGTCATCCATCCATCATAGGGAACAGTCACTACTATGACTTCGGTTCAATGGGACCATTCTCGGTAAAAGAACCGAAAACAAATGCCGAGAAACCCAAGAAGTAAAAAATGTCAAAAATATCGATCATTTCGATAGAAAAATATGTACAAAATATTTTAAAAATATCGATCATTTCGATAACAAAAATATATACAAAATCAGCTAGCAACATTCAGCAACACACATCAATTTCACATAAATTTACAAATACAGAACAACAACTTAACAATTCATAAATCACAGGGAACAACAAAACTTCACATGCACAACAACAGATTAGAGCATACATACATAACAGCACAGCCCAGCACCTAACTACTCCCACCCCACACTTAGCTCGAACACTGTCCCCAGTGTTCACAAAAATTAAAATAGCACAAAATCGGGTGGTGGAACTCCCTGATCAGTCAAAGTACTCCACTTCTTCGTCGGGTGCTGCTGCTTCATCTCCCATGTCTGAATCGCCCCCGTCGTCTTCATCGGACTCCACATCAGAGTCCTCCCAATGTTTCTCCTCGTCTGTGGGGACGTCATCATCCGTGGGCTCTACAAATGCTGGCCCCACTCGGCATAGAGCCCTGGCGTTCTCGTCGAAGGGGTAGTCTAGCTCGAGCTGCCATAGCTCCTCCTCTGTCGCCGGCCTCCCTGCTATCCTCAGCTGGAGCATTTGCATCCCATACATGCAAGCCATATACTGATCATCACGAGCGTGTCGCTCGCCAAGTGTAAGCACTGGCCCGTGGGTGGTGTCGGGTGCCTTAGTTTTAGTAACATCTAAGGCCCGCCGCTCCATCTGCGGGATATAGTCAAGGGCCTCCTCCTCGACATCTAGGCCCCTGAGGAAGGTGGTGAGTAGTCCACCAAAGCCATACCTGTGCCCCTGATGCAACCGGTCTCTCTTCATGGCGGAGATAATCACCGCCCCCACGTTGATCTCCAGCCCTTTCATCAGGGCGTACACCAGGCATACACGATCTCGGGTTACATCTGTCATATGTACCCCCGGGATTAGGCAGGAACAGACAATCTTCAGCCATATTCTGGCATCCCTGTTCATCTGTGAATAGGGCAAAGTCTGGTGGTAGCCCCTCTCTTTGTGTTTGATCCATCTAGCTGTCGATCGAGTCCCACACAAGGTGCGTCTGATGTCCGCATATGGTGGGGTAATGTTCAGTTGTCGGAGCACGTGGGCGTCTGTGTCCCGCGCTCCTATGATAGCATTGAGGTGGTGGGGCTCCAAGGTGACTATTTGCCCTCTGATTTTTATGGTGTGACTTCTGATCGTCGGGTTCCAGTTGGCATAGAATTCCCGAACCAAGTGCAGATTGCATTCCTTGGGCTCTTCAAAGATGAAGTTGAGCCCACCTGCCTCGATTCGGTGGACTATCCTAGGGAACTCCTGTGCCAACGGTTCCCGTGCTATATGCTCCTCAGGGAAATATTTGTTTTCTTTGTGCTTTGCGTACCACTTCTTCCCCTCATCCGTCACCCATCTTGTTCCGTATTGGCGGCGTTGGCCGCGTGGAACTGCTGGTGCTGCTGGGACTGCTGTGCCCAGTCTGATTCGCTTCCTTCCGGCGCCAGATGTTGATGCGCCTTTCCCTTTTTCTTGCCTGCTTGCCATTTTACCTGTCAACCCAAGTAGACAAGATCAATGTTAAGCCAATGGATATTAACTTCGACTAAGGTCGGGTTAAGCTAGGTTACCCCACACTTAGTCGTTAGCTACAGTTACAACATACTGGCAAGATTATCTTTATTTACACAAATAAACAACCAACTTCTACAGACATGCTTAGTGCATACGAAAACTTCGACGGTATATGTTCTATGTACTACTCAGACTTCGTACAGCTAACAACAATCATTACCATCGATAACCTTTTAACCCATCGCACTTAGCAAGGAAAAACAAAGAAACAAAAACAACAACAAAAATTTATCTACACGAACCTATACAACCAACCAAATTCTTGCAAATTTCAATATTCCTCTAACCCGAGAATCCGTCGTTCTATTAACACCCTAACAATTAGTACATCGACTCATCTCATTCAACATGTACATCCCGGCATGAATTTCACAAGTTCACTACATTTTTCACTTCAAATTCAAAAACAAACCCTAGAAATGATATTATCAAGAAAATTTGATTCAATTATACAATTGACGAGTTCAAGCAATCATAACGACATTCCGAACATTCATCAACAACAATTAAATTGAATTCATGATTAATTTGTACTTAGAGCAATTTAGCTCACCTCACATGCTCAATATCGTAGAAAATCGACAAGAAATGAGATGGAATCAAAGAACATACCTTGAAGTTGAAGAAATTACGCAAACTTGATGATTTTCTTAGCCTACTCCATGTCACGTTGAAGGGGGATGGGTTTTGGGGGGTTTTGGTCGTGGGGTGATTGAAAAATAATGGAAAGGAAGGGGTTTTTCGGGGTTAAAACGTAGTAAAATCGCGCGGGTCACCCGGCGACCCGGTGTGACCCGTCGCGATATACACGGCAACGTGTCACGGAGTGCATCGCGGTGCACTGCCTCCGTGACACGGAGCTGTCGCGAACCCATTCTGGAAATTTTTTAAAAAATCCGGATTATACCTCAACGTGTCACGGAGGGTAACGCGGAGGTCCACCTCCGTGACACGGAGCTATCGCCTCAGCTCACTGTTTTGCCACTTTTTGTTAATTTTCATACCTCGAATTTTCCTTTGCGATTCCGTGCATATTTTCCTCCGTTTGACCTGAAATTCATCTCACTATACAAAATTGGTTAGAATTATAGGTTTCCTCTAACTAAAAAAATAAAAACAAAAACTAAAACGAAAAATTTTGTTGTTAATTAAAAAAAAGAAAAAGAAAAAAATCTATTCACAATTTACAAAGAGAAAATTTTTTCCACGGGTTGCCTCCCGTGCAGCGCCTGGTTTACCGTCTCGGCTCAACGTCGTTAAGCTCAGTTGTCCTCTAGGGTGATAGACGATTTCTCTCGATCACCGTCCTCCCCCCAGTAGTCCTTACACCTCTGGCCATTTACTAAGAACGTGGCACTCCGATCTTCTTGCCACAACTCTACTGCCCCGTGCAGGGTCATTCTTACCACTTCAAATGGTCCCGACCATTTAGACCTCAGCTTTCCTGGAAACAACTTCAATCTTGAATTGAAGAGCAAGACTTTCTGTCCTGGCTCGAAAATGTGATGCAATACAGCAAATTAACACTTAAAACAAATTCACCAATTGCCAAGTCCCCGGCAACGGCACCAAAAACTTGTTCGGTCTGTTTGTTATATGGGTATATAACTCACATGCAAGTGCACGTGGTCGAACAAGTAGTAAAGTGGCTCAAGTAAGCCAAGTATCGATCCCACAGGGACTGGGATGAAGTGCAATCTGCTCAAGTGTACTATATTTCGATTCTAAAAATGCAGACAACAGTGTAACCAAAAGTTTGATATTTTGTTTTATAAGTTTTATGCTAAATCTAAAATAACTATCTAAATTGAGTCTGAACTATGAATGAGAGCATGCTGAGGTTAAACGAACATGTAATGAAATTAATTATCAACATAATTTGGTTAGTCTTTTCCTCCGGTTGCTAGCCAAGAACTATTTCCAAGAGATTAAAACTCTCGTATTTAATCTCACTTAAGAATCATAAACCATCCACCTACATTTCTGTGATTAAATGCAATTCATGTTCTAGCCATACAAACCCGGTTCCAAAATTGACTAATACGACTTTCAGGTATATTTCTATCCTGACAGTAAATCAATTCCCAATTTTCCCAAATCAAGTAAAGATCATATCCTATTAATTCACAACTTTCCAATTTCTTGCTCTCTCGAGTGAAACCGGACTTTTTAGATATACACTAACGTAGGCCACACATTAATGTAGTAAGAACAAGAATTAATAGAACAACCATGGAAGAAAAGATGAAAAACCAAAGAATCAATGATCACATTTCATTACAATTGTTCATAACCTCAGCAAGAAGATGAATTAGCCACTCATTTGTGGATTAAACATCATTAAATCAGTGTAAAATACAAGCAATTGAATACAAGGAGAAGGAAAGAGAGAAAAACCCTAATAATTTCGTCCCCTCAACTGCCTGTAACCCACGTTCTTGCTCCACCAAGTCGGAATATTGAAAAATGAACCTAAGTGTTCTATTTATACTGGTGGGAATTTTTCCCGGAATAACAAGCAACGTGTCACGGAGTGCATCGCGGAGCACTGCCTCCGTGACACGCTACGGACGCGGACCTTCACTAGAACTGGGGGTCCAGGAAATAAAGCCCAACGTGGCACGGCGTGCAACGCGGAGCCAAGCCACCGTGCCACGGACCTATCGCGAACCCACACTGGAATTAGGTTGAAAATTCCCATCCAGGCAGAAGGCCTTCGTGATGGCAGCGTGACACGGCTCCATCGCGGAGCCCCTTTATTTTATGCTGTCCAATGTCTTGTCCCTTGCTCGCATCCAAGTCCAACCCCGATATCCTCCAACATGCATTTTAGCTTCCCGAAATTACATTTTACCTGCAAAACAATGCTAATCATGTTGGTTAGTATAAATTCACATTTTATTACCATTTACATGAGAATGTATACACATTGATAGATAAACAAGGCTAAAATGGTACTTTTGAGTATCACTTGGGCATATAAATTTGCCCAAGATCAACAGGCAGTTGAGGGGACGAAATTATTAGGGTTTTTCTCTCTTTCCTTCTCCTTGAATTCAATTGCTTGTATGTTTAACACTCATTTAACGATGTTTAATCCATAAATGAGTGGCTAATTCCTCTTCTTGCTGAGGTTAAGAACAATTGTATTGAAATGTGATTATTGATTCGTTGGTTTTTCATCTTTTCTTCCATGGTTGTTCTATTGATTCTTGTTCTTACTGCATTAATGTGTGGCCTACGTTAATGTATATCTAAAAAGTCCGGTTTCACTCGAGAGAGCAAGAAATTGGAAAGTTGTGAATTAATAGGATATGATCCTTTCTTAGTTTGGGAAAATTGAGAATTGATTTACCTTCAGGATAGAAATATACCTGAAAGTCATATTAGTCAATTTAGGAACCGGGTTTGTATGGCTAGAACATGAATTTTCGTTTAATCACAGAAATGTAGGTGGACGGTTCATGATTCTTAAGTTGGGTTAAATACAAGAGTTTTAATCCATTGGCATTAGTTCTTGACTAGCAACCGGAGGAAAGGTTAACCAAATTATATCGATAATTAATTTCTTTACATGTTCAATTAACCTCAGTATGCTCACATTCATAGTTCAGACTAACATTAGATACTTTTTAGACTTAGCATAAAAATTAGAATCCAAAAATATCAAACTCTTGGTTACACTATTGTCTTCATTGTTAAACTGAAAATATAGTAACACTTGATTAATTGTTACCTTATCCCAGTCCCTATGGGATCGATACTTGGCTTACTTGAGCCACTTTACTACTTGTTCGACCACGTGCACTTGCTTGCAATTATATACCCATATAACAAACGAGCGAACACCCGTGTTACAATCCGAGCCTCTGTTCGTGTCGTGACAAACTTGGTATCAGAGCAATAGGTTTGAAGTATCCTAGGGCGTCTGAAATCCACATTAAGTAGAGTCTTTTTCATGGGTATGAAGCATGCCATACCTATGAAGAAGAGGCTACGAGACGTTTAGGAAATGTTCCTTTCATGATCTATGCCGTTTGATGAAAAGTCTTTCTATCCGTCTAATTCGTGCTATTCGTGATTGCAGAATCATGGCTCCTCGAAGAATGAAAGGAAGGAGAAATGGAGGTGGTGAAGACCACAAGGATGGCAATGGTTATGGGCATCAGCCAGCCACACCAGTTCAGGAGCCTAAGGCACCGGAGCCAGCCGCCCATGTTGAGTTCTGGGCCGCTATTCAGACTGCGCAGGCCCTGATCGCTTAGGTCAATCAGCAGGTTGTTGCGCATGTTCCACAAAATGGCAACGCAGCAGCGACTCAAGTCAGATACTTCTTGAGGATGAACCCATTGGAGTTCCTTTAGTCCAAGGTTGATGAGTACCCACATGAGTTTGTAGATGAGATTGTCAAAATCACCCAAGTAATGGGGGTGAATGGGGTTGAGTGCACCGAGTTGGCTTCTTATCAGCTAAAAGGGGTCGCACAGATCTGGTTTCATCAATGGAAGGATAGTAGGATCACAGGAGTAGGTCCGGTCACTTGGGAAGAGTTATATGTTGCATTTCTAGATCAGTTCTTCCCTTGGGAGATGAGGGAGTTGAAAACAGCTGAATTTGTGAATTTGAAGCAAGGGAGAATGACTGTACAAGATTATGCCCTTGAGTTCACTTGCCTATCGAAATATACCCCAGAATTTATAGCTGATCAAAGGATGTGAGTGAGTGGATTCGTCCATGGAGTAGCGGGCTATTTGGACAAGGATTGTCGGACCGCTATTCTCCATCAGGATATGGATTTCCCATGGATAGTGTTGTACGCCCAGCAAATGGAGGTGGCACATTCAAGGGAGAGGGAGACCAAGAGGTCCATGACCGAGGACCACAGATTCTCTCAATAGAAGTCCGATGGTAGGAATCAACAGCAGACTCACCAGAGATCATCCGCCCTGGCTTCATCAGCATTGAGCATGCCATCCTGACCTAGGCATGATCAGAGAGGGCGAGCATCAGGTTTGAGGGGTCAGAGTAGCAAAACCATAGATTTTAGCATGCCAGTTTGTCGCAGATGTGATTGGGGGCACACAGGCCAGTGTTTGGTAGGTCCATGTGCTTGTTTCGGGTGTGGGCAGCCCTGACACATGCTTAGAGATTGTCCAGCTATGAGGCAGGATCAGCTTGGGGGCCGAGGCCTAGCTTCTAGTTCAACAGCCCCTCCCTCACGCTGAGCACATCAGGGGGCATTTACTAGCACAGCTGGTTGTCAGCGCCAGAACAGATTCTATGCTTTAGCATCCCATCAGGAGCAGGAGGTCTCCTCAGATGTGGTCACTAGTATGTTAAGATTTTTCCATATTGATGTATAGTCTTTGCTAGATCTGGGGGATACCTTGTCTTTTGTGACACCTTATATGGCCAGTAGCTTCGGAGTCAGTCCCGAAGTTTTGTCAGAACCCTTCTCAGTTTCTACTCCAGTAGGTGACTCAGTTATAGCTACACGGGTGTATAGAGGTTGCCAGTCTCAGTCCATCATAAGGTCACCTCAGCAGATTTGGTAGAGTTAGTCATGACCAATTTTGATATTATTCTCGGCATGGATTGTCTATTTGCATTCTATGCTTTAGTTAATTGTAGAACCTAGGAAGTAGAGTTCAGATTTCTGGGTGAGCCAGTCTTAGAATGGAAGGGTAGTTCAGTTATGCCTGTAGGTCGATTCATTTCCTACCTTAAGGCTAGGAAGATAATTTATAAGGGTTGCATGTACCATCTAGTTAGGGTTAAGGATGTTGAGTCTGATACCCTGAATATCCAGTCAGTTCCAGTAGTACATGAGTATCCAGAGGTCTTTCCTGCTGATTTTCCAGGTGTTCCTCCTGACCGGGAGATTGATTTCGGCATTGACCTTCTTGCCGACACGCAGCCTATATCTATTCCTCCCTACAGAATGGCTCCAGCCGAGCTAAAAGAGTTGAAAGAGCAGTTGAAGGACATGTTAGATAAGGGCTTTATCAGGCCGAGTAAGTCTCCAGGGGGTGCACCAGTGTTATTTGCCCGGAAGAAGAATGGTTCGCTTCGGATCTACATTGACTATCAGCAATTGAACAAGGTCACCGTTAAGAATAGGTATCCGTTACCCAGGATCGATGATTTCTTTGACCAGCTTCAAGGTGCCAAGTGTTTCTCCAAGATTGATCTCAGGTCCAGGTATCATCAGCTCAGAGTTCGAGAGAGTGATATCCCGAAGGCAGCCTTCAGGACACGGTATGGTCATTATGAGTTTGTAGTCATATCTTTTGGACTAACGAATGCTCCTGCAGCTTTCATGGACTTGATGAACAGGGTGTTCAAGCAATATAAGGTTAGCCCGGAGTCAGATACTCAGTTGGTGCTAGCTGTGATTGATTGATTTTGAATTTAGTTCCATCCCTATCCTTTTAATATGTTCATCCAACATTCGAGGACGAATGTTCCCGGGGGGAGATATTGTAACACCCCAAAAGTTCTCAAGATTTAAAAAAAAAATAGAGTTTGAAAATGTCCTCAGCAAAAAAATTTCAGCTGTGCCTCAGAATGACTCGTATAATGAGTCATTAGAGCCAGTCGTTGGGATTCAGGAATTGGTGTCAGGTGTCTTGATGCCACAGGAGAAGGTACGAGTCGTTGTGCGAAACAATGACCCGTCGAATGCAGTCGTGGAAAGATTTCAGGTTGAGGTTTTCGGAGGGGACGAGTCATATAACAACTCGTTAGTGGCTTTGACGGGTCATTCAGAGGAGTCATGGATTGGAGTCTAGGGTCTCCAGCAAGTGGCAACGGATGGTTTTGATGAGTCGTTAGAGGAACAAATGACTCATCCTGTCGATCATTGTTTGGAGAAGCTGAAACCATGAAGGAAATTCTAGTTTACCTAACGGACATGGACGACGAGTCGTTAGAGGGAACAACAACTCGTCCTGTGGGTCGTGGTCCAGTTCGGGTAATTTTTCAAGATTTTCTCAGGGGTATTTCGGTAAAGCCTGATGTGTTAGACCCCGTAAGATTTTCGACACCTAGATGGCCTATTCGCACGGTGATTAAGCATATTTGAAATCCATACGTGCTAGAGAAAGGCCCGAAAAAGGATCGGACGGATAGCCTGTCGAACCATCGCGGAAGGAGCCAAGGCAGAGCCCCTCCGCGATGGCAACGCGTCACGGAGGTGGAGCCTCCGCGTTGGCTCCGTGACACGTTGGGCCTGTCCAGGCCCAAGTACATAAAGCCCCCACTTCGGTTTGTGAGGTCATATCTCTTATTTAATTTCCAGAAGATGCAGAGAAACAGAGTGAGGCGAAGAGAGGTAATATATTATCGTTCGATTACGCTGTCAAACGTAGTCTAAACTCAAATTAACCTCAAATACCGAGGTATTTACTAGCAGAGAGCATTCCTACGGATTTAGTTTCGCGAAATACGGCCGACGAATCGTCGAGCTACCGGACTAAGGTAAGTGGAATTGCTCCAAACTAGTGTCTATGTGTTCCTAGCTGTAAAGTGAGTACTTCTCTCTTCTGGACTTCTAAAAAATAGCAAGTTTTCGACCGTCTTTCGATAAGCCTAAGTTTAGGCTATAATTATATCGAAAGTGATGTCGTCCTATAGAATAAAGGTGTATTTAGTACTGATTGACATATATATGAATGCAGTTGGGAGAAATAGCTGAAAAACTGACCGAGCTACGCCAGTTAGTCGGGAAATCAGAAGTGAAGATATGTAAAGCTAGTTTCCTCGGCAAGTTAGTAGTCTCGGTATAGTTAAATAGTTTAAAGACCAATAGAATGTTCAGAAGTCGTGTGTTATGTTTATTGTGAATGTTGGTACGATGTTGGAAGTATCATATTATGTATAGCACGAAACTTGCTAGCACGATATAAATTCTAATACAAAGTGTTAGAAATTGTACAGCATCCCAGTATGTGATTTGGTAAAGAATGTTAGGATATTATCGTATTCAGTTGAAACTTAGTAAAGCAATATAAGTATCTGTAAGGTATCTCAGAAGTAGAATGATAGATTAAAATGAAGTTTAGAAAGCATGTTAGAAATAGTAAATCATGTTACTATAGAAACTCAGTTATACAACATGATTTCCAGTAGAAAAACTATATCTTGTTCAACATTAGACTCAGTACAGTATGGTAGAAGATTGTATATATATATACCATTATCAGTCTTAGCATGTATTAAATACCTACGTATCACTATCACTAGTTCAGCATACAGTATGTACAAATAATTTATCGTCACTAGCTTCAGTATGTGGTATATACAGATAGTATTACTAGTTGAGACCACTGTATTGTCTTGGGGTTGGATTACCTAGCATCCATGACCGCCCCAGGGTTAATAGCTGTATCGACTCATCCGCCAGAGGACGAGGATACGTCGCTCTACGGAGTGGCATGCCGTCCCACAGGGGACGAATATGGGATGCCAGTTTTCCCCATATTGTGCCTTGGTCGGCCCTTATACACCCCCGTCGAGTGGATACGCCTGGGGTGTTGATTCAGGAGTCCTCCGGACTCAGGTACAGTTATAGTCAGGGGCTCAGCGAGACCAAGTGCATACCCAGGGGATCGGCAGGATGCTTATAGTTATTATAGGAGATGGGACGACCTGGGTAGGGGTATAGATTGCGTGTTGATTGTACCTCCCGGCTTATGGGGGCCGGGTAAGGTTTGTGTGTGCTATGCTATGTTATGTTGTGTTATGCCATGTTACACGAGATACGAGTAGAACGATACATCTCCAGGTATGACTCCTACTCCTTCCAGTATAGTTAAGAGTAGGCATAGCTTCACATTTTCAGTCAGTTAGTCTATTCCTTCCTATTTCAGTTCCATCAGTTGTATTGTTACTTTCAGATATTCTTCAGTTGTTGTTTTACATACTCAGTACCAGTGGTACTGACGCCCAGTGGGGCGCTACATTACTTGCCTGCAGGTACTCATAGATGAGGGGCCGATACCTCGTGATTCCAGCCAGCTCACAGGGTCATCAGCTCCAGTCATCCGGAGCTAGATAGCTAGAGGTTTATCCCTTTCTTTTGTTGTACATCATGGGTAGGTAGGGGCCCTGTCCCGACCATCTTATCAGTATTTTTAAAGTCTTGCAGTCTGTATGTATTTCCCTGTGGTCAGTTGAGCCGGTCGTGTGAGGCCGTGCAGTCTGTTATAGCTGTTTAGCATTTCAGTTTATGTTGGCCGTGTGGGGCCTCTGTTGACAGTAGTGGTGACCTCGCCGGTCACGTAGCTCTCCAGTATTTCATTGATGAGTTACAGATGACTAAACAGCATGGTGGCCTTGTCGGCCCGCATAGGCTCCCCTATATTGATGTGTTTCTGGTTAGCTGTTAGTACAGGTACAGGTGGCTATGGGCCCAGCTGGCCGGAGGCTGTGTTTACAGCCGTTATATAGCCCTTTGTTTCCAGGAGTCTGAGTTAGAGCCAGCCAGGCACCAGATGTGCTTAGGCTCAGCAATCTAATGGTCCAGGTCCTAGTAGGGCACCAGGTGCCAGTCATACCCCCCAAGGCGGGGCGTGACAAACTTGGTATCAGAGCAGGTCGTGTCCCAGGGAGTCTGCAAGCCGTGCTAAGTAGAGTCTTGTCTATGGATGTGTTGTGCACCACATACTATAGGCAGGAGGCTGCGAGGCATAATAGGATGGTTACCCTTCTTTCATACTCAGTTGTGCCATAGCCCAGTATAGTATAGGGTTGGTCCTTTTAAAACTTATCATATTCTTTGAATACAGATACAAGTCAGACCAGCGAAATCCTATCCCAGGCAGGAGATCAGATATAGCAACAGGAGAGAACATCAGCCAGTTACAAGGTAACAACAGCAGCAGGGGGAGGTAACAGGGACCTCCCAATGTTATCTTTTTATTGGTACCATCCCCAGTATATGTCGATAACTTCAGAATAGGAAGTTATAAGCGTAACGTATAAATGAGTCGATTTATTTGTTAGATATATATATATAAGACCTGATTAAGATAGTAGACAATATTAGATTATTAGATAAGTGTGAGAAAGAGAGGGAAATGTAGGATTCCCACCTCCATTCCTTCAGGTGTGGTACAGTTCCATGTCTTTGTTTCGTTGCGGTAAGAAAAAGTCATTCCTACCCCTTAGTTTTGATCCCGGTGTAGCAAAGGGCATAAGGATTGAGACGATGTTGCCCAAAGCAGGCATTAAGTGAAAGGTGGATTGGTTGATTCCAGAAAGTGTTAGAAAGAGTAAGGAGCCCTTATGATTATGTAAGTTGTGCAGACCCTCACGGTAATAAGTCAGAAGAGCAAGTAAGACTACTAGCTTACTCGAAGTGGGTGTAGGAGATCCGTCAATGATGGACTCTCAGTAAGAGTCAAGTTCAAGTCAGGAAAGGGTTGAATCCGCCGTGGCATGCTAACGACGGCAGGGTATGTCTGCAAGATAATAGTTATAATCTTAGTTGTGATGTCAAAAGACAGGGAGATTATATGAATAAGATGGGTCCGACTGCAAGTCGGAAGAAGTATAGGTTGAAACTTGACTGGAAACCTTATTGACAGTGTAAGGCAGGTACCTTGAACCCCATAGCCTAGTTTAAGGAAGATGAAGGTGAAGAGCATGAATACTAGATTTTGAGGGGAAATCAAAATTACCTCTAGATTGATAGAACATCATGTATTAAGGACTAAACGTTAGACGAACAGCTAAGAGATAGTAAGGTTGTAGTTTAGAATGTTGCGGTATGTCCGCCCAAGGAGAAGGTAAAAGGGTACAGAACCAAAGACTCCAATCTAGTGTGTCCCAGAGACAAGGTCCAACAGACAGTCACGGGCCTTAATATAATGCCAAGTAAGGCCACAAGGTTCGGATGTTGACCCCACATTGTAAGAGTGGCGAAATTTCAAATCGCAGATCATAGCTAAAGTGCATGTGTGTGTTGCTTCCATAATGGGATGAAAAAAAATCTAATGAAAAGATACGAGAGGATATGAGATATCATTAGATCGTAGAAACGGTATATCATGTGCAGTATGAAATTCAGTAAAGCATGTCAGAGATTACGTGTCATCACAAAATTCAGTATGTATTGTACATAGTTGTTGATATATATATGTGCAGATAATAGACATGATGTGAGTAGTTGGCTATAGGGGTTAAAGTCACACAGATTTTGGCTAGCTGCTAGGAAATATATACAGACCGTACTGCAGGATCCCTCACCAAAAGAGGAGGGGCATGTTAAGTGTGATTCACGTATGAAGCCATAGGAACTTTCTTGGTTCTCAGTTTATTGAGTTAACGGACTTATATGCTTGTCGCCAGATCTAGACTTAAGAAGCTCGCAGGAGTTAGTAGCCCGAGTCACGTGGTTGATGATACGGGCACGGTTAGACGGTCTAACGACCAGCTGGTGCCTGTATTAGCAGGGAAGCATCCCTAAAGATCAGTAACATTATCACATGTGCCAGAACCAGGAATAGAGGCCGAATAGGTATACTTTAGGGGTTAGCAATACCAGAATTTTTCTAGTATGTTAAGTGGTCGTACATCATTTTCCCAGCCTTGTAGGTGAGATTTGGCCTTAGTCTTCCTAGCAGCTATTATGCGGAACACCCTGCAAGTTAGCCGACCGTCTCAGTCAGACAAACTTGTGGGTACCCCAAGAAAGAGTCCATATCAGTAGTCAGTGATGGACTAGTACTTCAGCTGGTTTCGTAAGGAATTCAGATACAGAGCCCTAACAGGAGGCCAGTCTTTACAGCATGGCTCATAAGACCGAGAATTTCCAAGAACAGTAATATAAATCCAAGGGGGTACGAATAAGGCGAGAGAAATTGGTAGTGCTCTGCTAGCACAGTATTTACTAAGACAAGGAGATCGGTAGGTTCCCTATGAAGATCCAGGGACGAATCGCCTGGGAGTAGGTTGAACTAAGCACAACATCACAATTGTTCAATTAGGAGGACGAAACAGATAGCTGTCCACAACCCCGCAGTTATGCATGAGCTACAGATGTCCGAGTAGGAAATGTAGAGCATCGTTAGACTACTGCAGCATTCGGATCATTTAACTCAGCTATTTAGTTAGTCAAGATAGCCAGACTATTAGAGATCATGATCATTGTCAGGATCCTCTGATCAGATACGGGCACATGGTGTGCAGATAGTTGTTCAGGTTACCTTAGCAACAAGTAGCCTTAGCATGCGGCCAGAAGGCCAGATAAGCTCTAGCTATACCGGTAGATTACTTGTCAGATTCTCCGGTATAATAAACCAGTATGACCGTCAGTTATATGTCAATTTTTCTAAATGTGAGTTTTGGCTGAGTTCAGTAGCCTTTTTGGTCACATTGTGTCGGAGGCTGGTGTACAGGCAGATACACAGAAAATCAAAGCAGTGAAGACATAGCCCACCTACCACTCCGATCGAAGTACGCAATCCCTGCGATTAGCCGGGTACTACAGAGGGTTTGTGGAAGGATTTTCCACCTTAGCAGCACCTCTGACTAAATTGACACCGAAGGTAGCAAAGTTCCAGCAGACTGAGGCGTGTGAGCAGAACTTCGTGGAGTTAAAAGACAGGTTAACATCAGCTCCAGTGTTAGTATCGCCAGAAGGTACAGAGGGTTGATGCAGCATGGTAAAGTAATAGCTTATGCTTTCAGGCAGTTGAAGAAACATGAAAAGAATTATCTTACCCATGACCTGAAGTTAGCTGCAGTAGTTTATGCCTTAAAGAGTGAATATTTTGTATCACCCAGGAAGGGCTAATGTGGTAGCAGATGCCCTTAGCCATAAATCTATGGGGAGTTGGCATACTTGCAGCCTGAACAACGAGAATTGGCCCGAGAATTACACCAGTTAGCCGGTTTAGCCGTTCACATAGCAGAAATAAAGGACAATAGAGCGGTAATACAGAATGTCGCAGTGTTGTCTTTAGTGGTGGAAGTAAAGGAACGACAGTATGAAGACCCTAGCCGGGTTCAACTTGAACACAAGGTTCAGCAAGGAGAGGTGACATATTTTCAGATAACCGGGGATGAAGTGTTCCGATGTAAAGGCCGCATTTGTGTTCCAGATATTTTGGGGCTTCGCCAGCAGATTATGAGCGAGGCACATTACGCCCGCTATTCTCTCCACCCAGGCGCGACGAAAATGTATCATGATATCAAAAAAAAGCTACTTCTCTGCCGAAGGTTACCCCGAATTGTATATCAGAGAAGTAGTTAGATTACACGGTGTTCCAGTATCTATTATCTCTGATAGAGGAGCACAGTTTACGGCTAGATTTTGGCAGTCATTTTAGAGAGGTCTGGGGATGCAGATTAATTTGAGCACAGCATTCCATCCTCAGACAGATGGACAGGCTGAACGCACAATTCAGACGCTCGAAGATATGTTGCGAGCGTGTGTGCTAGATTTCAGTGGTAGCTGGGATGAGCATTTGCCGTTAATTGAATTTGCCTACAATAACAGCTATCACTCAGCCATCCAAATGGCGCCTTTTGAGGCTTTATACTGGCAAAAATGCAGATCGCCGGTTGGCTGGTTTGAAATAGGAGAATCAGCGTTAGTTGGGCCAGAAATTGTTCAGCAGTCAGAGGAGAAGGTAAAGCTTATCCGAGAACATTTACTGACTGCACAAAGCCGCCAGAAATCATATGCAGATGTGCGACGCAGAGATTTGGAGTTTCATGTGAATGACTGGGTATTTTTGAAAGTATCCCCAATGAAAGGGGTGATGAGATTCGGCAAGAAAGGTAAGCTCAGCCCAAGGTTTGTTGGGCCTTATCAGATCCGTCAAAGGATAGGCCGAGTAGCATATGAGTTGAACTTGCCGCCAGAATTAGAATCCGTTCATCCGGTCTTCCATGTGTCTATGCTGAGGAAATGCATAGGAGACCCATCCAGAGCAGTTCCAATCCAGGATATCCAGGTTACAGAAAAGCTGGCCTATGAGGAGGTTCCAGTAGCTATCCTAGAAAGACAGATTCGCAGATTGAGGACTAAAGATATTGCGTCTGTCAAAGTGTTGTGGCGTGACAGGAACCGAGAGGAGATGACGTGGGAAGCTGAGAAAGATATGAAAGCTAAATATCCTCATTTATTCCAGGCCTAGTCAGGCGACAGGTATGTCTGTATTATTACTTATGCAATATCTTATAGTTGTGTATGAATAAATGAGAAAGATTGATGCTTAGCTATCTAGTGAATCCTAAAGTATTAGGTGCAGTACCTGTATTGGACTTTTCTGCGTTTCAGGTTTTTGGTATAGTCCATATTACAGGGGAGACTCTGCCAAAATTTTTCTAAACAAGTAAGTTAAGAAGTCCTCTAGATAGCAGTTTCCATTCGAGGACGAATGTTCTTAAGGGGGGGAAACAATGTTATACCCCGTAAGATTTTCGACACCTAGATGGCCTATTCGCACGGTGATTAAGCATATTTGAAAGCCATACGTGCTAGATAAAGGCCCGGAAAAGGATCGGACGGATAGCCTATCGAACCATCGCAGAAGGAGTCGAGGCAGAGCCCCTCCGTGATGGCAACGCGTCACGGAGGTGGAGCCTCCGTGTTGGCTCCGTGACACGTTGGGCCTGTCAAGGCCCAAGTACATAAAGCACCCACTTCGGTTTGTGAGGTCATATCTCTTATTTAATTTCCAGAAAACGCAGAGAAATAGAGTGAGGCGAAGAGACGTAATATATTATCGTTCGATTATGCTGTCAAACGTAGTCTAAACTCAAATTAACCTCAGATACCGAGGTATTTACTAGCAGAGAGCATTCCTACGGATTTAGTTTCGCGAAATACGACCGACGAATCGTCGAGCTACCGGACTAAGGTAAGTGGAATTGCTCCAAACTAGTGTCTATGTGTTCCTAGCTGTAAAGTGAGTACTTCTCTCTTCTGGACTTCTGAAAAATAGCAAGTTTTCGACCGTCTTTCGATAAGCCTAAGTTTAGGCTATAATTATATCGAAAGTGATGTCGTCCTTCAGAATAAAGGTGTATTTAGTACTGATTGACATATATATGAATGCAGTTGGGAGAAATAGCTGAAAAACTGACCGAGCTACGCCAGTAGTCGGGAAATCAGAAGTGAAGATATGTAAAGCTAGTTTCCTCGGCAAGTTAGTAGTCTCGGTATAGTTAAATAGTTTAAAGACCAATAGAATGTTCAGAAGTCGTGTGTTATGTTTATTGTGAATGTTGGTACGATGTTGGAAGTATCATATTATGTATAGCGTGAAACTTGCTAGCACGATATAAATTCTAATACAAAGTGTTAGGAATTGTACAGCATGCCCAGTATGTGATTTGGTAAAGAATGTTAGGATATTATCGTATTCAGTTTAAACTTAGTAAAGCAATATAAGTATCTGTAAGGTATCTCAGAAGTAGAATGATAAATTAAAATGAAGTTTAGAAAGCATGTTAGAAATAGTAAATCATGTTACTATAGAAACTCAGTTATACAACATGATTTCCAGCAGAAAAACTATATCTTGTTCAACATTAGACTCAGTACAGTATGGTAGAAGATTGTATATATATATACCATTATCAGTCTTAGTATGTATTAAATACCTACGTATCACTATCACTAGTTCAGCATACAGTATGTACAAATGCTTTATCATCACTAGCTTCAGTATGTGGTATATACAGATAGTATTACTAGTTGAGACCACTGTATTGTCTTGGGGTTGGATTACCTAGCATCCATGACCGCCCCAGGGTTAATAGCTGTATCGACTCGTCCGCCAGAGGACGAGGATACGTCGCTCTACGGAGTGGCATGCCGTCCCACAGGGGACGAAGATGGGATGCCAGTTTTCCCCATATTGTGCCTTGGTCGGCCCTTATACACCCCCGTCGAGTGGATACGCCCGGGGTGCTGATTCAGGAGTCCTCCGGACTCAGGTACAGTTATATTCAGGGGCTCAGCGAGCCCAAGTGCATACCCAAGGGACCGGCAGGATGCTTATAGTTATTATAGGAGATGGGACGACCAGGGTAGGGGTATAGATTGCGTGTTGATTGTACCTCCCGGCTTATGAGGGCCGGGTAAGGTTTGTGTGTGCTATGCTATGTTATGTTGTGTTATGCCATGTTACACGAGATACGAGTAGAACGATACATCTCCAGGTATGACTCCTACTCCTTCCAGTATAGTTAAGAGTAGGCATAGCTTCACATTTTCAGTCAGGTAGTCTATTCCTTCCTATTTCAGTTCCATCAGTTGTACTGTTACTTTCAGATATTCTTCAGTTGTTGTTTTACATACTCAGTACCAGTGGTACTGACGCTCAGTGGGGTGCTGCATTACTTGCCTACAGGTACTCATAGATGAGGGGCCGATACCTCATGATTCCAGCTAGCTCACAGGGTCATCAGCTCCAGTCATCCGGAGCTAGATAGCTAGAGGTTTATCCCTTTCTTTTGTTGTACATCATGGGTAGGTCGGGGCCCTGTCCCGACCATCTTATCAGTATTTTTAAAGGCTTGCAGTCTGTATGTATTTCTCTGTGGTCAGTTGAGCCGGTCGTGTGAGGCCATGCAGTCTGTTATAGCTGTTTATCATTTCAGTTTATGTTGGCCGTGTGGGGCCTCTGTTGACAGTAGTGGTGACCTCGCCGGTCACGTAGCTCTCCAGTATTTCATTGATGAGTTACAGATGACTAGACAGCATGGTGGCCTTGTCGGCCCGTATAGGCTCCCCTATATTGATGTGTTTCTGGTTAGCTGTTAGTACAGGTACAGGTGGCTATAGGCCCAGCTGGCCGGAGGCTGTGTTTACAGCCGTTATATAGCCCTTTGTTTCCAGGAGTCTGTGTTAGAGCCAGCCAGGCACTAAATGTGCTTAGGCTCAGCAGTCTACTGGTCCAGGTCCTAGTAGGGCACTAGGTGCCAGTCATACCCCCCAAGGCGGGGCGTGACATGATGCATCCAGAATTAAAGTGACGTTGTTTTGGGCTTCTAAGGGATGTTTTTAGGGCATTTTCAAGCCTAAACCCTCATTCTCTCAACTCTCCTTCCTCCCCTCTCAAGATCAAGGCTTTACCAAGGTATTTTCCTCCAAGCTTCAAGGTGCAATTTCGAGTGGGGTTTCTTCTACAGGTAAGTGGGTTCTTCAACAAGGATATTCTTCCATCCTTGTGCCCCCAAATGTTTTATTAAAAACCCGATTTTAACTAATCTAGAAATGCATGATCTAGGGTTTGTGTGATGGGTAATTTCTTCTACGTTTTCTTTAAATGCTAAAATCTACTCTGATTATGAATTAATTAGGAATATAAATTAATGGGTTGTCTTGAATTGTAGGTTAGATGATGGAAATGCATGAGTATAAAATGTTCTTCATAAATTGGCTTGAACTTTGAATAGGACGTCATTATTGTTCACTTGACTATCGTAGTAACTCGTGTCCATGTTTAAAGTATGTGACTGTCGTATGATTATCCTTAATAACCCGATTATGCCATTGATGAATATGTTGAGATGAGTTTAGAGTTTATGGGCTTGATCAATTGAAAGCAGAATATGTATTTTCATTATGTTTTTGATGGAATTGATTGGGTATGAGGTGAATTTGTGATAATGGACTAATTATTGCATCTTTCTTATGAATCGGAGTAAATTATGAAATCGGTCTTATGAAATGAAAATGTATGCCCTTCCCATGAATTTGTTGTGAATGTGGAGGTATGAGTTTAACGTATGGGTTCTCCGTAAATCTAAATAAATGAAGTAATGTATCTATGATAAAGCATGAATTGGATCTATGGACTGCGCCTGACCTTATATTACTTGTTGAATGAGATGAATTCAAAATTGGAAGGTTGTGAGAGTATAATGCATAATGTGAATCTATGGAATGTTCATTAGTGTAAGATGCTTGACATAAATATTAATTTGACTCCATGACGATGTGAATTATGATGATATAGCATGAGATGATATTTTAGACTATTTGGCTTGTTGTTTTTAGAAGGTAGCTCTAATCCTTTCGAATGAATGTTGTATGACGAAAGTAGTAAATGTGCTTGTCTCTGTTGAGCTGTTGCAATTTAGATTGTCCTTAGCCAGTCGAATCTCTTATTAGCGGAGAATGTCTTTTTAGACAGTCAGATCTCTCATTAGCGGAGAATATTTGTCCTTAGCCAATCGGATCTCTCATTAACGGAGAATGTCTTTTTAGCCAGTCAGATCTCTCATTAGCGGAGAATGTCTTTTTAGCCAGTTAGGTCTTCCATTAGAGGAGAATGTTTCCTTAGCTGAGAATGTTTCTCTTGGTCAGCCAGTGACTCTCTATATATATCAGAGCATACTCTCCCTTCGACAGTCAGGGACTCTCTCTAGCCGAGAACGATTCCCTTCGACAGTCAGGGACTCTCCCTTCGACAGTCAGGGATCTCCCCTTAGACAGTAAGGGACTTTGTATAATATCAGTCATGGCTTTGGTCCTCGATAATGATTAAATTTATAACCTTGCGCATCAGTTGAGCATATGTGTGTGAATGCCCGTATAAGTTATTTTACTAATATATACATGTAAATATCATATAAGGTTGTTGTATCTCCGTTCAGTTATGTTATCATAAGTGTGTTTGATTTATTTCTTTCTTGTATATTTTCATGATTTAGTTTATTTACACTTCCGACATACTCAGTACATTCCAAGTACTGACCGCACGCCTTTATGTGTTATATCGTTTCATGATATAGATTCAGGTCTCCAGACTCAGCCTCGTGGTTAGATACGCTTTGTCTCCTCTCAGCTGCTAGTGGTGAGTCCTCATCTCCCGAGGACGTGACTTATGTTTGCGTTTTCCTTATGTTTCAGTTTTCAGAAGTTAGGAGTTAGCTGGGGGCTTGCCCCAGCAACTCATCAGTTTAGTAGAAGGCTTTCAAACTTGTCTAGACAAATTCAGCGTTGTATCTAAGTGTTGTTATAATTGTTCTTGTGGTTTCTGTTAGATTATTGCTATTAGCTTCCACATGTTCAAGATGATGGTCGTTTCTATTGTTAAGTGATATGCTATGATCTGCCATAGGTCGACTTGGAGCCTTTCGGGGTTCCTTGTCCCGTGTTATGGCTAGGGTGTTAACTCGAATTGTGACAGATACTGCATAAAAATATGCATCGTTTGATACAAATTGGACTCTCATAGATACTGTCATGACCCAAACGTACACCCGGATTGTAGACTAGGAACAAGGAGCCCCGAGAGACCCCATGTCGACCCATGGCATGAGCATACATCTAATTCAATCACATGAGCGGAAGACTTAGCATAGAGAACATAATTATAACATAACATGAGGGAATACAGTACAATACTTATACAATATGGTGGAATACAACTTTTAGTCTGATAAGCCTCTAAACATGAAAGACAGATTGATGGGACAACTCCCCAACTAATCCAATATCCAGAAACTGAAGGAATAACATAGAGTGTTCACATGTAGCCCTTAGAACATGAGGAATCACCAAGTACACAGAGAGCAAGTCCAAAACTAGATACGGGTGAGGATGCGCCTGAGAACTGGGACCTGTATCATGAGATGATACAGCATAGAAAGTATGAGGTCAGTTCGTGAAATATACCGAGTATGCAAGGTAAGTAAAACAGACATTTGAAACATGTATAAAACTCATAAATGATCCTAAGAGTAGGACGGCATGCTCATGACATAATTATCGTAATATAACATAAGGCTCAAGGTTTTTGAAACATTCATAACGTAAACATAGTCATAATCATAATAGAAGAGCCTTAGTTAACATAACTTGAGCCAACATACATAATAACAAACATGCATAAATCATGAGGAGCAGTGAGAGATTCTCTTAACCAACATACCCCATATGAGCACACATGAAGCCCAACTTGTAGCCCTAGTCGGAAGGGTGTTCGTACCTTGCCAAGGGTAGGAACCATGAAGGGTGTGATCACACATGAAAAAGGGTATTTGGGCCTAGGAAAAACATGAAAGGGTCCCAACATACCTACGGTGGCACGTAGTTCATGAGATCCGGGACTTAGCATGAGCCCTGAACCTACTCGATGTTCGATACTACTCCCAAAACGTATATAGTGCTCATAATAATATATACATGAGTTCATGGGATAGTTAAATCATGATAATCGTAAACATGCTTGAATATATAAGAACTATCCATGACTTGAGGCCTGTAGGTCGGCCAAAAACATAATTCATGATTGATAAAATTCATACATACTTGTAGATCATGCACATAGCTTGAAATTGGTAAGTTCATAATAGATAACATAATAAATTCATAAATAAATTCATAATTCATGTTGGGCTTATCAAAAGCATCAATGAATTAATGGATCATAAATCAATTTATCATGGGGCATGCATAATCAAGCTTAATTGTTTAGAAATTAAAAAACAACAATATAATACTCAATTTTAAATCTCAAAGATGATCAAAATTAGATAGATTATAATAAGATTTTAAAATCACAAGACCCATAACTAAATCATTTAATTTTGTACAAATTAAATACAAAATCCCATGAGTTTTTAAATAAATTTTGAGTAATTAATAGAGAAGGAGCATGGATGTGGAAGAATCCAACTATTGAAGACCCTACATACCTGGGATTATCAACCCCTAACCCTCCTTAAAAGCCCAAGAATGAAATTGAAGGAATTGAGGTGAAAAGCTTGAAATCTCCCCTTAGACCACTTGTCAAAAACCTTGCATGCATGAATGGGAGTTTAGAATAGGTCATTCTCTTAAAAATGCAGCTTTCCCAAGCCAAAACGACGTAGTTTAGGGCCTTATATCTTGAAAAAGTCAAAACTACCCTTAATGAACTTGGCTTGAAATCTGGCCGGATGGAACCCATGAGTGGTACCAACGGGTCGTGGGAACCACCCACAGCCCCTCCTGTCTACTCGTTGAATGCACTACTGAAAACCCATTCTGGGAATCATACCACGAATACACATGACGGTTCGTCCTAAGCTTCAACGGTCGTTCCTTCGGTCGATGTTTCCTTCTTCTGAAACTCTGCACACCTATTCCATGATCCTCACCATGACTCGTTGTAAGATACAATGGGACGTGGTTTCCACCCGTCATCTCCACTGCGAAAGTCCACAACCCTACCACGCCTCCTAACAACGGACCGTTGTTCCTCACAATGGGCCGTTGTAATACCCGTTGTTACCACTGCCATCTGGACTAACTCGTTACCACGACCACAAACAATGGCCCGTGGTTACTTACAATGGGTCGTGGTACCTGTCGTTCTGCAACCCTTTTTCCGACTTTCAGCAGTTTTTCATTTTAGCTTCCTGGGTCTACTCCTAAGCACTTCCACGGTATTACAATATCTCCCCCTTAGGAACATTCGTCCTCGAATGTAGGAAACAAGCAACAAAAAGAAACATTTAATTTATCATAGTCATATACTGATCATTTTTAACCGAATTTTTCACGGAAGGACTACCTCCAAAAAAAACCATATAGCTAAACTGATCTCATACTTCACATACACATTCATACACATAAAAGAAACTTGCACACATGAACTAAAGATGAAAACTAGATAGAGTCATAGGGCAAAACTGATACCTCAAGCGGAACCAAGCCAGTAGAGAACAAATGTGGATATCTAGCCATCATGTCCGCTTCAGCTTCCCACGTGGCCCCCTCAACATGCTGATTTCTCCACAAAACCTTAACTGAAGCTACTTCTTTGTTCCTCAACTTCAGAACCTGACGATCCAAGATTTCAACAAGGATTTCCTCATAACTGAGGTTGTCTTTCACCCCAATGCTGTCTATCGGGACTAGCAAGGCTGGATCACCCAAACACTTTTTCAAAAGTGACACATGAAAGACGGGATGAACTGAAGAAAACTCCGATGGAAAGTCCAACTCATACGCCACCTTACCAACTCTTCTCGTAACCCGGTAGGGACCAACATAGCAGGGACTGAGTTTCCCTTTCTTTTCGAACCGCATGACTCCCTTCATGGGGGACACCTTTAGAAATACCCATTCGTCGATATCAAACTCCAAATCTCTTCTCCTCACATCAGCATATGATTTCTGACAACTCTGAGTGGTTTTTAACCGGTCCCTTATCAACTGAACCTTTACCATCACCTTTTGAACCGAGTCTGGCCCTATCATAGCGGCATCACCAACCTCAAACCATCCGACGGGAGATCTACACCTCCGCCCGTAAAGAGCCTCGAACGATGCCATCTGGATACTAGAGTGATAGTTGTTATTATAAGCAAACTCGATTAAGGGCAATTGATCATCCCAACTACCTTTGAAATCCATGACACATGCCCTCAACATGTCATCAAGAGTCTGGATTGTTCGTTTTGCCTGGAAATTCGTTTGGGGATGCAAGGTCGTGCTGAGATTGAATTGAGTCCCAAGTCCCTTCTGAAAAGACCTCCAAAACAGAGAGGTAAACTGAGTACCTCGATCTGAAATAATAGACAAGAGCACTCCATGAAGTCAAACCAATTCTCGAATATACAATTTGGCATAATCATCCGTTGAATCCGTGGTCTTGACCGATAGGAAGTGTGCAGCCTTTGTTAACTTGTCTGCCACCACCCAAATAAAATCATAGTGTCGGCGAGTACGAGGTAGGCCTATAAAGAAATCCATATTTATTTCCTCCCACTTCCAAGTGGGAATGCTAATATCCCGAAGTACACCTCCTCGCCTTTGATGCTCGACTTTCACTTGCTGATAGTTGGGACATTTAGCTACAAACTCCGCCAATATCCTTCTTCATACCATCCCACTAATAGGTTTCTCGCAAGTCCCGATACATCTTCCTGGATCCTGGATGGATGGAATATCGAGCACCATGTGCTTTAGGCAATATCCGAACCCTCAAATTATCGACGTCCGGAACACATAATCGAACCTGGTATCGTAGCACACGATCTCCCCCTTGGGAGAAAACCTCCACCTTATGACTCCGCACCACCTCCTTCAGCTTCCTCAATATTGGATCCTCATCTTTCCTGGATTTAACATCAACCACCAAAGACGATTCTGACCCGTTATGTACAACAACATCGTCATTGGTCGAGTCGATCAATCTAACTCCCAGTCTTGCAAGTCGGTGAACATCTTTCACCAACTCATTCTTCCCCTCATCCACATGGGACACACTCTCCATTGAGAGCCTACTAAGCACATCCGCAACCACATTTGCCTTGCCTAGGTGGTAGAGGACACTCATGTTGTAGTCCTTTAGCAACTCCAACCACCTCCTTTGCCGAAGATTTAGATCCTTCTGTGTGAAAACATATTGCAAGCTCTTGTGATCCGTAATTACATCCACGTGGACCCCATACAAGTAATGCTGCCATATCTTCAATGCAAACACCACCACTGCCAACTCGAGATCATTGGTCGGGTAATTCTTTTCATGAAATTTCAGTTGTCTGGAGGCATATGCTATTTCCTTCCTACGTTGCATCAACACACACCCAGTCCGACTCTCGAAGAATCACAATACACAACAAAGCCATCAGTACCCTCGGGTAAAGTCAATACTGGTGCTGAAGTGAGTCGGGTCTTCAATTCCTGAAAGTTTCTCACAATCCTTTGACCATTGAAACTTTATCTTTTTCTGAGTCAACTTGGTCAAAGGAGACGCAATAGATGAGAAACCCTCCAAAAACCTCCGATAGTAGCCAGCTAGAACCAAGAATCTCCAAATTTCTAAAGGATTTACCGGTCTAGGCGAATTCTTCACCGCCTCAATTTTCTGGGAGTCTACCCTTATGGCCTTAGCTTGATACCACATGACCTAGAAATGCCACCGAGTTTAGCCAAAATTCACACTTGCTAAACTTTGCATACAGCTGACGATCCTTGAGGGTCTGCAGCACTATTCTCAAATGAGTGGCATGCTCCTCCTCACTCCGGGAGTATATAAGAATGTCATCGATGAACACGATCACAAACATATTCAGATATGCCTTGAACACCCTGTTCATTAAATCCATAAAAGCAACAGGGGCATTGGTTAGTCCAAAAGACATAACAACAAATTCGTAGTGACCATATCGAGTCCTGAAAGCGGTCTTCGGGATGTCACTCTCCCGAACTCTAAGCTGGTGATACCCGGACCTGAGATCAATCTTGGAGAAGCACTTGGCACCCTGAAGCTGGTCAAACAAATCATCGATCCTGGGAAAGGGGTTCCTATTCTTGACGGTGACCTTATTAAGTTTTCCATAATCAATACACATTCGAAGGGATCCATCCTTCTTCCGAACAAATAGAACCGGTGCGCCCCATGGAGACTTGCTCGGTCTGATGAAACCCTTATCCAACAAGTCCTTCAACTGCTCCTTTAACTCTTTTAGCTCGGTTGGGGTCATCCTATAAGGAGGAATAGAGATAGCTGCGTTTCAGGCAGCAGATCAATTCCAAAATCAATTTCTCTTTTCAGAGGAACACCTGGTAAATCATCAAGAAAAACCTCCGAAAACTCGCACACCACTAGAACTGACTGAATGGTTGGAGGCTCGGACTCTACATCCTTAATGCTAACTAGGTGGTACATGTAACCCTTAGAGATCATTTTCCTAGCCTTCAGATATGAAATAAATCGACTGGATGGTACAGCTGAATTATCCTTCCATTCCAAAACTGACTCGCTTGAAAATCGGAATTCCACTGCACGGGTCCTACAATTAATCAAAGCATAACATGTAAACAACTAATCCATACCTTAAATGATGTCAAAATCAATCATGGCCAATTCGACTAAGTCCGCGGAGGTAACCTCATGCAACACCGTAATGGGGCAACCCCTATATACCCGCCTAGCTACCACTGATTCACTGACTGGAGTAGATACGGAGAATGGTTCTGACAGAATTTCAGGACTAACTCCAAAACTACTAGCAATGTAAGGGGTCACAAAAGACAAGGTAGCTCCTGGATCTAACAAAGCATAAGCATCAATATGGAAGACTTGAAACATACCCGTGACCACATCTGGCGAAGCCTCCTGCTCTTGGCGAGGCACTAGAGCATAAAACCCGTTCCGGCGCTGACCACCTGCCGAACTAGTGGAGGCACCCTGCTGAGGGGGTCGTGCTGCTAGAGCGGTAGAACTGGCTGCAGGGCAATCTCTAATCCTGTGCCTAGGTTTGCCACACCCGAAACAAGCATCCTTACCGACCAGGCACCTCCCAGGATGATTTTTTCCACATCTCACACACGCTGGGAAAGTGAGCTCCACCTACATGCTACCATGATCCCTTGAGCCTAGAGCCCTGCTCCTCTGGTCTCCCCTGAACTTGGACGGCGTGCTAGCTGATGATGGAGCTGGAGCAGTGGTCTTGTGCTGAGACTACTGACTTGATCCACCTCCTGACCTGGCCTTAGAAATCCCATAGTTGTTGGTCCTGGCCCTCTTTTCCTCTCTCTATCTCCTATAGACCGACTCCATCTGTTGGGCATGCAATAGAATACGGGGAAAGTCGATGTCCTAGTTTAGCATGGCAATCTAGCAATCCTTATCCAAATAATCTGCTGCTCCATGCATAAAGCGGCTGACCCAAGCCCGCTGATACGCCACCAATTTCGGAGCATATTTAGATAGCCGAGTGAACTCTAAGGCATACTCCTAGATTGACAAGTTGCCCTGCTTCAAATTTACAAACTCAGCCGCCTTGAGCTCCCTCATCTCCTGAGGGAAGAACTGATCCATGAACGCAATGTGGAACTCATCCCAACCTATTGGGCCTACACCCGCTATCCTAGCACCTTTCCATTGCTTGAACCATATGTGCTACCCCCTTGAGCTGATAGGAGGTCAAATCAACACATTCCCCATTATTCACCCCCATAACCTGGGTGATCTTTAGAATTTCCTCAATAAATTCATGTGGGTCCTCGTCAACCTTCGATCCTATGAACTCCAGAGGGCTCATCCTCAAAAAGTCCCTCACCCTAGCAGCTGCCGCATTCCCATTTTGCGGATAATGTGCCACAGTTTGATTCTGGACCTGAGCTGTCATGGCCTGTGCCAACATCTAAATCGCCACCCTAAACTCAACATGGGTGGTTGGCTCTTGTACGTGCTCCTCATGAACGGGTGGAGCTGGTTGATTCTCTGCATCATGGCCACCCTTATGATCATCACCATTACCATTCCTCCTGGCATATACTTGACGTGGAGGCATGATTCTACCAATGGAATAGCATGAGTTAGAGGAGTAAAGGACGTTCATCGCACGACATAGATCATGAAAGAAGAGAACATTCCTAAACGTCTAGTAGCCTCTTCATCATAAGTGTGGAGCGCTTCATACCCATGAAGAAGACTCTACTTAACATGGATTTTAGACTCCTTAGGACACTTCAAACCTATGGATCTTATACCAAGTTTGTCATGACCCAAACATACACTCGGATCATAGACACAGAATAACGAGCCCCGAGAGACCCCATGTCGACCCATGGAATGAGCATACATCTAATTCAATCACATGAGCGAAAGACTTAGCATAGAGAATGTAATCATAACATAACATGAGGTAAAATAGTACAATACTTATACAATATGGCGGATTACAACTTTTAGTCTGATAAGCCTCTAAACATGAAAGACGGATTGATGGGACAACTCTCAAACTAATCCAATATCCAGAAACTGAAGGAATAACATAGAGTGTGCACGTGTAGCCCTCGGAACATGAGGACTGACCAAGTACATAGAGAGCAAGTCCAAAACTAGCTACGAGTGAGGATGTGCCTGAGAACTGGGACCTGTATCATGAGATGATACAGCATAGAAAGTATGAGGTCAGTTCGTGAAATATACCGAGTATGCAAGGTAAGTAAAACAGACATTTGAAACATGTATAAAACTCATAAATGATCCTAAGAGTAGGACGGCATGCTCATGACATAATTATCGTAATATAACATAAGGCTCAAGGTTTTCGAAACATTCATAACGTAAACATAGTCATAATCATAATAGAAGAGCCTTATTTAACATAACTTGAGCCAACATACATAATTATAAACATGCATAAATCATGAGGAACAGTGGGAGATTCTCTTAACCGACATACCCCATATGAGCACACATGAAGCCCGACTTGTAGCCCTAGTCGGGAGGGTGTTCGTACCTTGCCAAGGGTAGGAACCATGAAGGGCATGATCACACATAAAAAAGGGACATTTGGGCCTGGGACAAACATGAAAGGGTCCCAACATACCTACGGTGGCACGTAGTTCATGAGATCCGGGGCTTAACATGAGCCCCGAACCTACTCGGTTTTCGATACTACTCCCAAAATGTATATAGTGCTCATAATAATATATACATGAGTTCATGGGCTAGTTAAATCGTGATAATCGTAAACATGCTTAAACATATAAGAACTAGCCATGACTTAAGGCCCGTGGGTCGTCCAAAAACATAATTCATGATTGATAAAATCCATACATACTTATAGATCATGCATATAGCTTGAAATTCGTAAGTTCATAATAGATAACATAATAAATTCATAAATAAATTCATAATTCATGTTGGGCTTATCAAAATCATCAATGGATCAATGGATCATAAATCGATTTACCATGGGGCATGCATAATCAAGCTTAATTATTTAGAAATTTAAAATCAACAATATTATACTCAATTTTAAATCTCAAAGATGATCAAAATCAGTAGATTATTATAAGATTTCAAAATCACAAGACTCATAACTAAATCATTTAATTTTATACAAATTAAATACAAAACCCCATGAGTTTTTAAATAAATTTTGAGCAATTAATAGAGAAGGAGAATAGGTGTGGAAGAATCCACCCTTTGAAGACCCTACATACCTGGGATTATCAACCCCTAACCCTCCTTAAAAGACCAAGAATGAAATTGAAGGAATTGAAGTGAAAAGCTTGAAATCTTCCCTTAGATCACTTGTCAAAAACCTTGCATGCATGAATGGGAGTTTAGAATAGGCCATTCTCTTAAATACCCAGCTTTCCCAAGCCAAAACGACGTAGTTTAGGGCCTTATATCGTGAAAAAGTCAAAATTACGCCTTAATGAACCTGCCCTGAAATCTGGATGGATGGAACTCCCGAGTGGTACCAATGGGTCCTGGGAACCACCCACAGCCCGTCCTGTCTACTCGTTGAATGCACTGGTGAAAACCCATTCTCGAAATCGTACCACGGATACACAGGACGGTTTATCCTACGCTTCAACGGGTCATTCCTTCGGCATTGTTTCCTTCTTCTGAAACTCTGCACACCTATTCCACGATCCTCACCACGACTCGTTGTAAGATACAACAGGACGTGGTTTCCACCCATCGTCTCTACTGCAAAATTCCACCACCCTACCACGCCTCCTAACAACGGACTGTTGTTCCTCACAACGGGCCGTTGTAATACCCGTTGTTACCACTTCCATCTGGACTGACTTCTTACCACGACCACAAACGACAGCCCATGGTTACTTACAACGGGTCGTGGTACCTATCGTTCTGCAACCTTTTTCCCAACTTTCAACAGTTTTTCATTTTAGCTTCCCGGGCCTACTCCTAAGCACTTTTGGAGTATTACAGATACCAATTGGACCGTCGAGATACCAATTGAATTTCTCCAGATACCAATTGGACTCAACCCAGGCGGATAACATACTCGGACCGCTCGATAGGAAATAAAGAGAAACTTCTCATTGACCTTATTATGTATAAAGAGTCTCTTATTCTTAGCATCTCACTAGTAGTGGGACTTGTTCTTTTAAAAATCCTAGATTCATATTCAATATTAGGAATTGTTTTAGAGAGATATACCCCTTTTAGTTTTTCTCTATGTCTTCAAGAGTTACTTCTTTTTCTTCTTGGATTTTTTAAAATGAAGATCTTGAAAAAGACATTCTTTTACTTGAAGAAGCATGACTAAAAGATTGGAATTTTAAAAATTTTAAATCTATAGATCCATCCGAAAATTATATTATCTGCTCAATATTTGAATTTTCTTCTTCAATTTCTGGTCCAATTATGAAATCAAAATGCTAATTGTCCTTTAACAAAACATCATCCTATTTTATCATTTTTGGAACAAAAATATTGTTTTGATTATTATTGGCATCCATAAGCATCATAACCCCTTTGTTACTTACTATTTTTGCTTTGTGAGCTAGGGTAGTTTTCATTAGCCTATAATATACTCTATATTTCTTTTATATTTGCTTTGCTGTTCATTTTTTTTGTTTTAACTTTAATTTGAGGGTATCCATAACATTTAGGTCATTGATATCTATCGAAAAATTGAGATAACAATTGAAATATACCGGGCCATTAGCTAGATTACTTAGTAATACTGCTAACAATAAATCATCAAAATTTAATAGCCTATTGTCTCTTAATAGAAGACATATAAGTACATCTAAACCTAATCGATACAACGCTTTAACCACAATTTGGAAAAGTCCTATGTGAAGAAACTTATATTTTTTTTCTATATTTGTTAATGTATTAAGCTGCTAATAATTTAATAATCTCAATAGACTTGTAATAGCGATTTTTGATTCAGAGGTTTTAATATTATAATTTTTTATAAAATTATACACTTTAATTTTATAGAAAATTATAATATTAAAACCTCCGAATCTATGATCGCTATTAATAAGTCTATTGAGATTATTAAATTATTAGCATCTAAAGACGTTAACAGATATAGAAATAATTACAAGTTTCTTCACATAGAATTTGTCCAAGTTGCGGTTAAACCATTGTATCGATTAGGCTTATACGTACATATATGTCTTCTATTAAGAGACAAATAGGCTACTATACTTTGATGATTCATTGTTAGCAGTATTACTAAGTAATCTAGATAATAGTCTGGTATATTTCAATTGTTATCTCAATTTTTCTATAGATATCAATGACCTAAATTTTAGGGATACCCTCACATTAAAGTTAAAACAAAAAAAATGAACAACAAAGCAAATATAAGAGAAATAGTTGTAATATATAGAGTATATTATAGGCTAATGAAAACTATCTTAATTCCCAAAGTAAAAATAGTAAGTAACAAAGGGGTTACCATGCTTATGGAAGTCAATCATAATCACAACAATAATTTTGTCCCAAAATGATAAAATGGGATGAAGTGTTGTTAAAGAACAATTGGCATTTTGACTCCATAAAGGAACCTAAAATTGAAGAAGAAAATTCAAATGTTGAGCAAGTAATACAATTTCCGGATGGATCTATAGATTTAAAATTTCTAAGATTTCAATCTTTTAGTCATGCTTCTTCACGTAAAAGAATGTCTTTTTCAAGACCTTCATTTTCAAAAACCCAAGAAGAAATAGAAGTAACTCTTGAATACATAGAGAAAAAACTAAAGGGGGTAGATTTCTCTTAAACAATTCCTAAGGTTGAATATGAACCTAGAATGTCAAACGAATAAGTTTCGCTGCTAGGGAGATACTAGGACTAAGAGAATCTTTATGAATGATCAGATCAGATGAGGAGTTTGAAATCAAACCATTTAAAAATGAATAAGAGACATTTTCTCTTAAAAGAAAATAGAGATAGCGATAAGTTAGAATTAATCCATTTTGATTTTTGTGGTAAAATGAATATCTAGGCAAGAGCTGATTTTAAGAATTAACAAAAGATTACTCATGGTATGAATATACTTATTTAATACTTCGTAGGTTTGAATGCTTTGATAAACTCACGGAACTCGAGACAGAAATGAAAAAGTGTCATGAAAAATATACTAAGAAATTATGATCTGATCATAGTCAGGATTACCTCTTTGTAGAACTCATTAGTCACTTATCTGATAGAGGGATCATATTTCAATTGTCTACACCAGGTACTCTACTATAAATTGGTGTAACAGAGAAAAGAAATAAACTATTATGGAGATGGTAAGATTAATGATTGAGTTATTTGTAGTTATTTCTTTTTCCTCTTGGAATATGTCCTAAAAATTGATCGGGGAGTGTATTTGATGTTGTGAGTTGCTAGTGGCTGAAGTGTTCATATTAACCAAAGTGGTGGTATTCCTAGGCTTGATTTAGAGAGAGGAGTCTTAATGCTTTCTCGAGGACGAGTGAGAGTATAAGTGTAGGATGGAGGGTTGTGGGAGGATAAGAAATATAATCAGGTTCAACCGAAGGAGAGAGCGAGGAGCCGTCGTGGAACAAGGCGAAAGATTCGACCACGAGTTTTTTTCTTTTTTTTCCTATTTTTAATTATTGGTTATGAATTTATTTTCACTCTTATGAGCAGTTAATTTTCTGTTCGGGGTTTTGATCAAACCTTTTGTAGGTTAAATTTTTGTTACATTTTTATATAATTGAGCCATTGAATTTTTCTACTTGTTCAACTATACATGTTTGTAGTTAATTGGAAGGCCCTCGATTAATGGTGTCATTATATCTTGTTGTTCTCAAGAGAGACCGTGAGTAGATTTTGGTTGAGCAACATCACTTTGAAGCATTAAGAGATTAATTAACTGAAATCTAAAAGTAGAGGTTAGAGGTAACAATGCTTTGACGCGATCTAAATGAATAGATTAATTGTTAGCTAGGGTTCATTCGAGAGAATAACTCGAGAAAATTACTACACTTGATCAAGAGATATTTGTAGTAAAAAAAGATTCATTATCAATAGAGATAAGTTCAGCGAAATAGCTAATGTAGCAAAAAAAATCCGATATAGAAAAATCATAACTCTAGATCTACTTAATCTTGAAGTCAACTCATTCTCTTTAATTGATGATTTTATTATTTTATTATTTATTTGTTTTAGTGTACGCGACTCGCGCGTGTCCCTTATATTAATAAGAATAAATTTTTTAATATAGCATAAATAATATTTAAAAGATGTGTTTGTATAACAATATAAGAATTTCGAAAGAAAATTACGAATTTTAAATTGATAAATGATTATGTTTAAAAGTTTGATTCAATCTAGTAGTTCATTTTTCAGTTTGTTCTAATACTAACCAACGAATGGCAAGTGTTTTTCCTTGTGTGGATCCTATTTCAATGGGAATTTGATGAATCGATCCACTTACACGTCTTGTTTTTGTTGTTATATCGGGAGTTACTCCACGTGTTGCTTGACATAAAACAGATAGGGGATTTGTTTTTTGGATGAACAAATACGTTATAGAAACAGTGTTTGATTGAAAGGTAAAAAAAATGTTCATTTTTATATGAGCACTTAACTGCATGCATTATACATACATATATACATACATACATATATGGACACACACACACACACACACACACACACATATATATATATATATTTGCATAGGATAGACTGTCTATATCATACTTCTTGGGTTTGATCTTTCTCTGGACCCCGTTAACACGGATTGTTTTGTGCACCCAACTGTCCTTTTTTCAAATTGTGTTTTCAAAAATCCTAATATAATATTGATTTGCATTATAAGTACAATTTTGTTCAACATGTAATTATTTCATAAAAAATAAAATCTTAAACCTTTTTAAATTTTTAAATATTAATGTTTTTTTATATATTTCAAATAAGAAAGGGTTTAATATATAAAATTTATTTAATTTAAAATCTTAAATATTAAATAAATTACTAAATAACTATTTTTTCAAGTGTGAACTCTATTTTTAAAAGGGTAAATAGGTGAATGATATTTAGCTATGAGGTTTCATACTTCAAATATTTAATAATAACTTAATTTAGACCTTTCATTTTACCCTTTATGAGACGATGATGACTACTGCAACGACCGAGCTGGTGTTTATGTTCCTCCCAGGACCCGAGAGGGTGATGCTTGACCCTCAAAGTTAGAGAGTATGATGGTTGAGCTGCTAAATACGGCCAAATCAACTGACGAGCAGCTGAAGGATATTAAGGGTGACATATCAACCATGGGCCAAAAGGTTGAATCCCATGCTACAGCAATAAAGCAGATTGAGCAGTAGCTTGGTTAGATGTCTGCATCCCTAAACCAGAGGAAAAGGGGATACTTTTTCTTACTCTATGTGTCTAGTCAAACATCTTTACATAAATTGAAATGAAAGAAATAATGTAGATTTAACTAAAGAAAGTGAATAACAAGAGCACTTGATTAATTAAAACAACTTAAATTATGTTATTTTTCCTCCTTCTTCTTTTTTCGATTATACAATTTTTCTAAAAAGAAGAAGAAGAAGAAGAAGAAGAAGAAAGAATAATAAACGTACACTCTTTTAATTTATTTTCTAGCACCGTGAGTTCAAAAATTGTGATGGATAATTAGTTAGTTTAATAAATAAAAGATTAATATAAGTTAACAGAATTATAATTGATCTTAACAAAAGCGCGTAGAAATAATTAAACAATAATTATTTTTAGAAAAATAGTAGTTTTACTGTACGTATTGTAATTGATTTTAAAGTCTTAAATGTTAGGATTTTAATATAGTTCAAATACGGAAAGATTTAAGAAGCAAAATTTTAGTCAATCTTAAAATACTAAATATTATGAGTTTTTACCTTTTACAAATAAATAAATATTTAATAGCTATAAATTTAATTTATTTCAAAGTCCTAAAAATTGAGATAATAATTAAATGATAATTATTTTTAAAATATAATGACAGTTTTGTCTATTACAAAGTCTTTTAATGAAAGACAAAAAAATCATCAATATTTTTAAGGGTCTGCATAAATAGATAGATAGATATGATGATTAACTTTTTTTTACTATTATATATGTTTTAATCTAATATAGATAGATATGATGATTACTTTACTTTAGTACTGTATATAATATAAGGGATAATAGAGAAATTATCAAAGATTGTTCATTATAATTTTTAAAAAGTATAGATTAAACTTTTGTGTCTTTAAAAAGTTAAACTTTAATGGTTGAAAAAACATATATGTAAAAATATAAAATAAAATAAAAATATAAAAGAACTCAAGCATATATGTAAAAATATAAAATATAAATATAGAATATAATATAAAAAAGAATTATTATCTCTTCGTCAATTAATGTTATAGTCATTGAAGTGTCTTCCTTTGCTCGCTTTTATGCTCTTTTACCAATTCAAAACGACTTTTATCATCTAATGAGAATCGTATCGCCTTAAGTTGTTAATAGGCATAATTTTATTCACAAAATCCTTTTCAGATATGAAAAATGTCAGTTATAAATAACATAAATTTTAAATCACATAATATCAATATAATACTCAATTAAAGGAGATAACATAGTATCAATATTAGACTCAATTAAAGGAAACAATAAGTTAAATTATTTTGAATATAAACAACTTGAACTGGCATAGCAATACTATTATCTTTTTCAAATTCACAACATGAAAAAGAAAGCTAAATTAACACGAAAACATACAAAGTTGGATATTGAATCAAAAGTATTAATGTGCAAGAGTTGATGAATTAAATTGTGCAATTATAAATTTTTTATAAAAGTGAAAGAATTTATAAACCAGAAAAAATTTAAAATATATAAAAATATTAAGACACTACTTATAAAAGTTTGTAACTGTCAAAAAAAGGAAAAAAAAAGTTTGACAATCAAAAAGGAGAAAAGAATTCGTAACTATAAGAAAAGAAAAGGAAATTATCAAAAAGGAAAAAAAACAAGAAGTAATTACCTTCAAAAAGGAAAAAATAAACTTTGAAGAAGGAAAGAAGGAAGGAAAGAAAACGTTTATTACTGTCAAAAAAGGGAAAAAAACTTTTGATAGAAGGTTTTTTTTATTAAAAAAAAAGATTTACACCATAAATAGAGGTATGCAACAAATAGAAAATATAATATAATAATTAAATAATGATAATATTAAATAATAATTATGCAAAAATTGTAAATAACAATTTTATCTATTGCAATATCTTTTGATGAAGGGCAAAAAGTTGAATATTTCTAAAGATCTTCACACTTTTAATATAATATAGAATAGCTAGATAGTTTAAAATGAAAATGTTAATTTTTAGAACTCATAAAATCATTCAAACTTATTTTCTTAAAAATATTGAATAATTATAGTTTAATCTCAGTTCTTTGTGGAATTCAAATCCAAATTTAAAAACCAAATTATATTTACAACCACCACTTATTTTTTTAGGAAGAGTTTTGAGTGTGATCATATAAACAACCTTACCTTTATCTTGTGAAGGTAGAAAAGTTGTTTCCAATAGATCCTTTACTCAAATAAAGCACATCAAATTAGTAAAAAATGTAAATACAAGTAAAGAAATCATATAGTAAATAATGACAAAAAGAACAATAGCAGCAACAATTGTACAATAATCAAAGCAACAAAAACAACAAATAATAATAAAATCAAAGAACAAAATAGTATGAGAATACTAATAATAATACTGACAAAGGAAAACTCGACAATGCTCGATATCCTCCTATCTTGGATCATATCTTCAATAAGCTATAGGTGTGTCATGCCTTATCTAATCACCTCTTCCTAATATTTTTTCGGCTTACCACTATCTCTCCTAAGACCCACCATAACCAACTTCTCGCCTCCTCACTAACACATTTATGTATCTCTTCATATGTTCAAATCATCTCAATCTCACTTTTCATCTTGTCCACCACAGAAGTCACTCATCTTGTTCCAAATACTTCATTACTAATCTCTCTCCTAAGAATGCTCACACATTCATCAACATTTTCATTTCTACTACTTTCATTGTCTGAACATTCGAGTTTTTGACCAGCTAACAGTGTGCCCCAATAGAAGGATGATAAAAATAGATGAAGAGCAATGGAAGATGGGCTTCCTAACTCTGTACAAATGATGGAGAGAAACCTCTACAAAAACTTAAGCACTACCAACATGCTCAATGCAGAAAGAAAAAAATATGTACGATTTCACTAGTAGAGGCAAAAAGGGTACACATACATGGCAGCAGAAACTAAAAACACAAACCAGTGATACATCATTGTCATTATTGTGTATACAATGGCCTTGACTTCTTAATGATCCTGTCACAAAAGGCTTCTCAAATGCTCTGTAACTGAGAAAATGAAATCCTGATGGTTGAGATACCAAGAGATGTAGCATTTTTGCATACAAGTGCCTCAGTTGCCTGCTCTTCCTTCTCAAAAAGAACAAGAGCCTGCTGTTTGCCATTCATCTCAAAAAGCTTACTATTGATGATGGGACCATGTTCCTCGAAGTGTGCCACAATCTCTGCCTCTGTTACATCCTGGGGCAAGGAGGATAGGTGAATCATCTTGGTAGGGGAGCAGCAGTACCTGTAGTTTTTAGCAGCATTACGGTTAAAGCGGTTGAGATTTGAATTTGAGTAGTCATGTGTGTCCGGTCCTGTAGTAATATTTGGGTGCTTTGAGAAGTTGACTTCCAGATGCTTTTCAAATAACACGGCACCCTATATCCAAATCCAGAGGGGGGAATTGATAGAAGCTTTAGTATAATGCATAATTGTAAGCAAAAGATGAGGGCTAATCTAAAGAGTGGCAATTAAGAATAGTTAACAATGGACATAATTCAGATGTTCATGTGAAAGAAAAGTAGTAGCAGAGAAGTTATTGGATGCTTTGAAAGGTATCTAGGTAGCTGATACCAAGTTGAACAAATCAATAATCTCCATGTCCAAACAAAACAGATCCAGAAAAATAAAGAATATCAACCAGACCTTCAAAAAGTGAACAGCCAACTCCGCCTGGAACCCATCACCCATCTGAACCAGAGCATGATCTGGTTTATTGCGCAGAATCTTAATTCTGACAATGTTTCCATAAAGGGAGCAAAGATTAAAAAGTTTGTCCTCATTTGTTCTCTGTGATTAGAAAAAGAAAATCAGAAGAAAATGTCAAGATAGTAGAATGACTTTTAGAAGTAATAATATTATGAAGAGATACAATCTTATGGTAACTAGGATAAAGAAAGCTTACATCTGAATTTAAATTAGAAACAAGAATAGTACATCTATCATTTGTCCCGCTAATTCCAGGTGGCAAACCACCAGCAAACGCAGCTGCAATTGCTTCAGCATTTCCCATCTACTTAAACATTGTGAAAACAAATTTAGAAGTACTTCTTACAGCTACTATTTCAATTCATGTGTAGACAAGAGTTGTTATTTTGGGGGAGGGAGGAGTGTAGCAACACGGGTTATAAACTCTATATTATGTGATAGATAAAGATATGAATAGGATAGAAATCATTACAGAAGCACGACTTAAGGATAGAGCAGAAGACGTAAAAATAGTTTGGTATGATTATCTCATTAAGGCTTGTATTATGAAATGAAACAATTAATATCATTAGTGCCTAAGCTGCAAAAAATGAAAATTAAATTTTGAGAAGATATAGACACTTTGGTGCAAGAGATTCCAAAAGACGAACATATCTTTATTGCAGGAGATCAAAATGGTCATGTCGTTAGATATAGTGATGGTTTCAACCAAATATATGAGGATATTGCTATCGTACTAGGAATGACGAAGGAAAGGATATCTTAAGAGTTTGCTTTAAAAGTAGATGTTAAGACGCTATCATAGCTAATAACATTTTGAGAGTAAATATAACCACAGTCAAATAAATTTTTGAAAAGGCCAAAAGGCGTGATAGGACCACATGTGAAGACTGCAAGGTTATACCAGGAGAACCCGTGACCACTCATCATAATTAGTGTTTTGGATATAAAATGGAGTAGAGTGAAAAACAAGACGAGTTGAAAGCAATTGAAATTCAGTAGTTGCCACTTAAGGGTACAAATCAATTAGTGTTTTAGAAAAACGTAGGAGAAGAGGGAGCATGAGACGTAGATGGGATGCATACATCTTGAGGAAAGGAATTTAGGTTGATTAAGTGTCTAAAACACTTAGGACCTCAAACCATAAGAATCCTTGTAGTGGAATGTGGAGGAGGTCCAAAGAGCTGTTAAGCAAAAATTTGTGTTATAGGAAGTTACCAAATATAAGAGAATTAAGAGGGAAGTTAAGAAGGCTAGCAGCGCGCGAGCGAGGAGAAGCCCTAATGGCTTGTACCAAAAGCTTAGCACGCTGAAAGGGGAGAAAGAAACGTACAAATTAGCACATCTAAGAAAGAAGAGGAACAAGAACATAAACAAGATGAAGTGTCTTAAAGAGATAATGAGATCAAGGAGATAACGAGAGGCTGTTTTGATCAATTCTTCAACTTGAGTCACAAGGATAACTCCAAATATCTACGACATCTATGCTTCATAGAAACTTTAGGTATACCTAGAATTAGGAAGTAAAGTATGCCAAGAAAAGTAGAAGGGTTAGAAAAGCTTGCAGACAAGATGGTATCTTGATAGAGGTTTAAAAGTATCTTGGAGATGTTGTAGTAGTATGATATACCAAAATATAAAATACTATACTAAGAAATGGACAATAAGTGAAGAAAGAACGCCTTGATTCCAATACATAAGAGCAAATGAGATATTCAAAATGTAGGCAACTATTGTTGCATTAAGCTTATCAGCAATATAATGAAGTTGGAAAAGAGACAGGGTAGACTCTGAGACAATATGAGAGTGACAAAGAAACAGTTTGGATTTATCATAGTAGATTTGCAATGGAGACTATATACTTGCTAAAAAAATTGATGAAAATATATAGCAAGAGGAAGGTCTTCAATGGATTCATTGACCTAGAGAAAGCATATGATAGTGTCATAAAGGTCCTTTGGTGGGTATTGTAGAAGAAAAGGATTCTCATATTAAATATATAATATTCCATAAATGTATGAATAAGTTGTCAACAATGGTAGGAGATACAAAGGAGTTTCTTATAACTGTGTATTTACACCAGGGATAGGCATTTCGCTTACCCTAGTTATGGACAAGTCACACAATGGTAATACAGGACGAGGTCCAATAGTATATGCTATTTATTGCGTTATAATTGACTAAACTGGCGAGGGTATCAACCAAAAGCTTGAACTATTGAAAGATACTCTAAAGAGTAAGGATTTAAGATTAGCAAAAGAAATACCAACTATATACACTGGAAATTTAGATAACATAAGAAGAATGAGTAGGGGAAATTAAATAGGATTGCGGCACACAAGCAAAAAACAATTCAAATATCTAGGTTCAATGTTCCGGCAGAATGGTAAGATAAACGAAGATATTACACATGAAATCAAAATATTGAAATGGAGAAGTGTTATATGATAAGGGAATACCTACCACAGTGAAATGTAAATTCTATAGAACGGTTGTAAAAATCAACAATGCGATATGAGATAATGTTGGGCTCCAAGATCCAACATATCCACAAGATAAGTGTCACAAAAATACAAATGTAAAGAATAGATATGTAGTCATACAAGATTAAACAAGACTAAAAATGATCACATTTGAAAGAAGGGCAAGTAGCACATATGAAAAAAAAGGCAAGAGAAGGTTTCTTGAGATGATTGGACATGTTCTCTGTTGATCTCTATATGCACCAATATTGAACTATGAAACCCCGGTGATTGAAGATGTTAAACTAGAATAAGTAGACCAAGGAAGTTGTCTCAGAAGACCTATGATCTCTTCGAATCCATGTAGACTTCGCAAAAAATAAAGCACAATAGAAGAAACAAATTCATATAGGCAAGACCAACTAGTGGGGATTGAATTTTAATAATGTGAGTACGTTTACTAATGTTAATGTAGGAGTATTCTAGTCTTGTTAGAGATGTATATGCCAGAAGAAAATGTAGAAAATCGTTAGTGCAGGAGAACCTAAATATTAGATTGAGATGGATTTAAATGGAGCAACATGATAGTGAGGATCCATCAAGCCAAACCTAACTAGTTTTCAACGTATAATTGTTGAATATGTTTGATTCGATAGAAGCAGAAAAAAAAATACAGCTCCGTCATCATTAATCATTTTTCACATACTACCTAGAGTGCATAATGATGAAAATGATATCCATAAATACTTCATAACAATTACTGGTAACAAAAAATTAACAGTATAGAGGAAAGAACAATTAGTGTAAGGAGCAAAAATGTCACACTCAGCTACCCAGACCTGCCAGCTCACAGGTAAAAAAGTGCCAGATGATTAAATACTTTAAAAATGATGAGATAGATACACACCTGAGGGAATCCACCTGGAAAACCAAAAAGAAAAAATACAGTAAGCAAACTAGAATAATATTTGGCATTGACTACAATAGGATAAGCATCAAGCACCTGCATGAGCTCCAGCACCTTGGAAGGAGTACATGTCTCCATATCCTTGCTGTCACATAATGAAAAATATTGAAGTCAAACTCATGTTAAAATACACACAGTTTCCTAGTAATAATAGGACAAGATAAACTACTTGAGGAGATTTTCCCTTCTGTTCTGATGGTAGATTTGGGTTAGTGAAGTCCCTACTCACAGAGGAAAAGCACAAAATTAATATTGTCCCAACAACAAGCTGAAGATAAAAGCTTCTTTAAAAAGGCATGTGGGTTTTTTTTTTTTTTTTTTTGGGGGGGGGGGGGGGTTATGAAACTGAACAAAAGTACCTTGAACGTTCATTATTGTAGTTCACTTGCAATTCATCTAGGCTGAATCACAAATAAATTTATGGTTAAGACATCCATCATAGTAAATGAGAGAAAATATGGAAACATTTGCATGCAGAGATGAGAGTACTATAAATTTTAGATCAAGCTGAAACCTACTTAGAGAACTGTATGTCAAGCTGACAGCAGCCGTCATATATATTACGCCCCTACAAGAAAATTGTATGCACTAAAGCTTATTTTATATCAAATGATAAAACAACCTGAAAAGGTCCATATAAATCAAGTGATCTTTATATATCACAAACACACCTGAAGTGAGTTCCTTGCAGAAACAGCACTCTGTTGTACTTGATACTGGATTAAAGCTTGAAAACCTACGTTCATAGAAATATCATACGAAACAAGTTACGCAAGATATGGCCAAGAATGCAAGCATAATTATTAAAAGCTTAAATATCCTCCATGAAATAATAGAATAATATGAATGAGAAACAAATATTTACATCCCTAAATTGGAGTCCTATGATACAATAAAGAAATCCTCATTCCTCTCTTAATCCTTCCATAAATTCCAGATAGTCTTAAATCAAAAAAAAAAAAAAAGAAACAAATCATGAACAAGTGAGAACATAGAGAGAGAGAGAGAAAAACTTGAAGGTGCTGACCAGCCGACTTCTGAAATGTGACAATCTTCTCTACAAATCCATGTGGAGAAAACACTTGATGAAGCACATCCACGGTTATAGGGTATAGCATGTGATGTATTGTGACTAAGAGAATTCGATTAGGCTGAGAGTCCAGGGAGAGCCAAACAGCAAAGCAGCATAGAGAGAAGAGAAGAAATGAATAGAGAGAAATAGATGACAGAAAGGAGAAAAGAAGAACACAAAAGAAATGCTTCATCGTGGTTCAGCACTAAAAGAAAGGCATAAAGACAGATCAAGAAGCAAGAGATAATGACAAAAGAGCATGACAGTAAAGCGAGAAAATACAGAAAGCTATAACTATTGACTTTAGATCGTTAGCCCAGTGCCTGATCCTTATCCTCTGTGTCATGTCTCCTAATTACTCCATACAAAGTGTCATTTGCACCTTACTGGGAAGTGTGGCATCAGGTAAAACTGAAAGAAGCAAACAGATGATTTTTAGAGCAGCAATGCTGGTTCTTCCTGCTTTTGGATAGTCAGTCAGATCAATATGATGATTGGAGAGGATACTGGGAAGTATGAAAACTGGCAGCTGCGGTGGGCTCTCACATGCTTTAATTTTTGCACAGTCACCTGATCCTTCCCTTATCCCTCTTCTGATTACAGTTTGTCTTATGGGTTCAGTAGCCTGCTTTCTCTTTCAAGTCATCAAGAGGTATAAATATTGCCTGTATAAGGAGGCCAACAGATTTAAGGATCTATACTGAAGTTCTGCATTGAAAGGATCAGTTTTTGGCAGCAACATAGTGCAGCCCCCCCCACCACCACCACCACCACCACCACCACCACACACACACAACTATTCTGCTAGCCTGGCTAGTTGGCAAGACTTAAGCACCTCCAACCGCATTGCATGATTTCTATTAATACACATTTGCAAGAGAAGAATCACTCAAGCAGCTTATTGCTGCAAGTCAAAGCTAATTAGCCTATCACATTAGTGTAATCATTAAATCTCAAATTTCCTCCATTGATTTCCATAACTTGACGCTAGACATCACATTATTCTAGTGTTCTTTTTTAAAAGTTGTTGAGCATGCTACTTCAGATTTTGGCATGTTTTCATTATAGCCAACACACGCAGAAAGATAGTCATTTTGCATCCCGATGAACTTCATTAATTATTTGTCAAGTTACAAAAAATGGCCTCAAGACACTCTTCAATAGCACGGACATAGAGTGAAAACTTCTGACAAGATCTTCTGTAGAATGAATAAATCATAGAAGAAACTCTGTTCTTGTCAAGAACAATAAACAAACTCAATTGACCATGAAGCTGATAAATGCACATCGGGATTAAAAAGAATAACAATGCAAATGCAGTTAGTTAGAACTCAAGTCTTTGGGAGGATAGAAGAAATTGACAGTAAATCACCCAGTCCTGTATAGGACCGAGTTCAAACCAACATACAAAAAGGAACATCCCTGACCTCATCTCCACGGCCTTGTGCATTTTGATCCATAGTTGTCAGTTCTTGGTGAGATGAAAACTGAATGTAAACATTCCTCCCCCTATAGGACAAGAAAATGAGTCACAAATTCAAGGTCCTACAGAACATTATGATAAGAATTGTGCAGCTTAAAGCTTAGAAAACACAGATGATTTAACAAGTTTCACATAGAGTTCTCCAACCGGAATACTAGTTTATGTCTTACAAGGTACCTTATGCTGGGTTGAACATTTGAGTAGAATTGCAATGCCTTAACAGCTGAAGGGACATCTTGCATTTGCAAGAGGGCCTAAAGACACAAGTTATTATTAAAAAATAAATAAATTAGAACCAGTTAATTAATAAATTGACGAGGGTCATTCAGAGTGCAAGTATGAAAAAAGCACCTGATTTTTGGCCCTAAGCATTACAAGTTTGGTAATGACGCCAAATGGTTGGAACAGTTGAAGCAAGTCATTCTGGAAAGGAACAAAAAATCAAACTAGTGCACATCAATCAGTTTCCATCTTATCTTATCCGTAGTTTTCAGGTATCTGGACCCCAAATCAATGAACACAAAGGAAGTAATTCTCTCCATTTTCAGATCCAATGTTTACTATTGCTGAAGCAAAAAGAGTAACACTATTTCAGAAGAGATGAATAAACACTATCACCACAGAAGCTGGATCACTACAAACGGATTCTCTTTCAAAACTCAGTCTAGGCCATAAAACTAAGAGCTCAAAGGTAAAAAAAACAGCAGTAACTTGATCTTCAATAGATCTATAGACACTTTAACTCCTCATCCCCACCCCCGCAGGACACGCCCCACAAAAAATATTTTGATTGACTCAACTTTTCAAGAAGTTCAAGGAGGGGTATGGAACATACAGACGGAATTGCAAGAATGCACAAAGCGATTTTCTTTCTGCATCTGTTTCACTATATCTTTTTCTTTTTCCCAAACCACCATTTCATTACATCAGATACCTTGCCCTCTAATTAGAGAATGTACATTACTTGTCAAAAAAAAAACCTAGAGAGAAGGTACTGGCTGTTTGATATATAGTTTTTTCTTCCCTATGTATCAGGAGCAAAGCATTTTCATTTATATTAATCATAACATGAACTCAGGTTTACAATGATGTAAAGAAAAAGATGCCAAACACTACAAATATTCATTCTTAATAACAAAGGCATTAACCAATAACAAAAACAACTTGCTTATGAAAATTTGGAGCTCACAGATCACGCATAAAAATAGATACTTATCAAACAAAAATAAGGGACACAACTAATCATTATGAAAGATCCTACAACTGTACCTCCGAGATCTCATGCCCCACATTGCGAACATGAATGACCTTTGAAGGATCAGACATTTTTTACCTGAATCACAACAAAACAATGAAATGAATTGAAATATATAAACAACTAAAAGCATATCGCAGAGAGTGCTGAGGAATGATTAAGCACATAGAAGACACAAATTCCCAACTGTGGAAAAAACGCTGAAGGAAAAGAAAGAAACCAGAACTTGCAGCAAAGTGAAAACAACCGAACTTTTGTATACTATTTTGTTAGTAATGGCATGTTAAAGAGGCAGATATAAGAAATTCAACTATACCAACAACGAAAAAGACATTCTGTATCTACAATATGAAATTAAGTTTAGACATGACATGGTAGCTCTAGTCTTCTACTCTACTCTAACTCAACTCCTTGGCAAAAGGGCTACAAAAAATTAAGGAATGCTTGTCGAGCTTTTAAAATTCTCCAATCTCCAATAGAAGGGTGGAAAGAACTGAAATCATCCTAATTCCTTGGATAAAAGGCTAATTTGTTTATAGTAACAGAATATAGTAGTTCTCTCAATCTTTTTCACATCTAAATAGTCAAATGCAGTTGCAAAAGAACTCGCACTAAAAAAAAGTAAAATATAAACAAGATAAAACTTTTCTAGAAAAAAAAGATCCGGTAAAATAAGAAAAAATAAGTTTATCCTAGTTAGAAAAATAAAAACAAGATTCAGCTTTTCAGGTCTTACTGGATACACGTTATCCCTTTCAGGGAAAGGCAACAATTGGCCAAACTATTTTGATCAGACTTCCTACCCAGGAAAAAAATAGTGATTCAAACACACATCAAGAATTCAAGATTGCATTGACTACAACATAATACACAGCTTGAAAAGCCGGTGTAACTGAATTAACAGTACATAAAAGTGGATAAACACATTAGATAGGAAACTAAGCTTAGATCTAACCTTCAGAAAGGGAGGAAGAGGGGAGGGGTTGAGAGAGAGGGGGAGGTGGGAGGGGAAGGGGACTAGGGTTTGGTGTACGACATGAGGACTTTTCCTTTTTATTTTTTTTCGAAGCCCTCTTGGAGTCTCATCACATTGGATACAAACGTCCCCTGAGATAGAACCGACAGATAATGATATTATATGGTGACATAAAAAATAGGCTGAACACATATGCGCCCTTTAAAGTTGGTCGGAAATTTTCATTTAGACACTTTAAATAAGGACATAACCTATTGGACATCTTATGTCAGTAAAAGCTGTGCTTATTAAATATTTTTTAAAAAATAATAGAAAAATTAAAATGTGCATCGTCTACACGCGATATGACATGGCAAATACACCAATAAGATAAAGACAACTGGCTTTTGCTCCCAAAAAATTCAAAAAAAAAAAGGAGTAAAAAGCTTTTGGGAGAAAAAATGTAAAACCCATACAGCCCTCTTCCCGAAGAAAGACTCGTAAATCCACCCAAATACACCTCAAATCTGCTCCAAAATTCTTCAAAGTTGAGATTTGATCTCCTCTCAATATTTCGATTCTTTTGATATATTATCCAATCAAAACGGTGCTCATTTGCGGCAACCCGAAAATTCAAGCTTGAGCTTCGAGGCTCATCAACAGCTATCCATGGTGTTTGCACCTTTCTTCTTCACGTTTCTAAGCTTTCATTCAATGGACAATGACATTTTCATCTATCACAATACACAATAATTGGCTTTGACGAAAAATCTTTAAATTCGAAGCTCCAAACAGATTTAAATCTGAAAAAGTGAAGCTCAAATAATGGGAAAATAATTTGAATAAAAGTAAAGTTGAACAAACAGGTCACACATAGAACACCAAGAACACACAGTGACACTATTTTTTTAGAATTTCATAACGATTAAAATAAGCTTGAACCAAGTCCTGCAATGGCTTATTTGGGAAGAAAATGGAATTGAAGGAGGGGGGTGGGGATTGTAAAAATAAAAATTTTGTTTTAAATAAAAGCTTTTAGGTTTAAAAATTACTGATATAATCCACATCAGCCACACTCACGCGCTCAAATATTGTGTAGAACGCGCCTGATGCCAAGACAGCTTATTGTGTCTGATAGGAACAAAATTATACATAGTATTGTGTTCAATTGGGATAAGATCGGGCTCAAGTAGCTAAATGAAATTTTCTGACAAGTTTAAGGGGTCGTATATGTGTTTGGCCTAAAAAATAGGGTTGCTCTTATGAAATGGATGTCCATGCATATTCTTTGTGTCCAAGAAATGAAAATTTTTGTTGCCAAGTTATGCTACTTGCACAAATGAGTTGAGGGTGACAAAAAAGTGTTGTAATTAAAAAATGTGATAAGTTTGACCAACTTTGGTCAAAACTTCTTTTAAATTATGATTAAGTTAAATGAGATGTAAAGTATAATATTTAAAACTTGTTAATCTTTTAAAAAATACAAAATAACCCAATCCATTAATTCAAAACCCCAACTCCCAACACACGATATTCAGCCTTCTTCCTCTCTTCTTCAATTGTTGTTCTCTTCCTCTCTTCTTCACTGTGTTTTCTCTTCTTCCAAAGTAATTTTTCTTCAGAAATCATCACACTAGTGAGCCCAATCGATGTCGGTGAGCCATCAATGCACACTACTCTGCTTAAAGGTAATTTTTTTTCACTTCCATCAAATATCTCTGTGTTGAACAGTTAGGGTTTTGGATTTTTCGAACTAAAAGTGGTTTCAGTTGTTGAAGAAGAAGAAGAAGAAGAAGAAGAAGAAGATGGATTTTGCATTTTATGTTGTTGGATGACTTTATTTGTTATTCTTGTTGGATTTTTTAAAAATATTGTCACTGGTAGACCAGACTTGTTTTTCTTGTGGGTTTTTTGTTGTTGTAGTCGTTGTTGTAGAAAAAATATTGTGATGTTGTTTGATTTATTTTTCAACAGCTGAAGAAGTTGTTACAGCAACTTCCGCACTTGTTTGAATAAATCAGAAGTTGTTGAGGTTGTTGCAACAAAATATTGTTGCAACCTCAACAGTTGTTTGGTTTTTTGAAACAAGAGGTTAAGTTGTTGCAACAACTTCCTCAATTGCTGGAAATAAATCAAACAGTTGCTGGAATTGTTACAATAAGTCATTGGAGTTGTTGCAACAAGTTTACAATTTGTTGCAACAACCTCAGTATCTGTTTGATTTTGTCAAACAACTGTTGAAGTTGTTGCAACGACCCACACATCTGTTGAAAAAAAATTATTATTTTCCAACAAGAGTTGAAGTTGTTGCAACAACTTCCACAGTTGTTGGTAAAAATCAAACAGTTGTTGTACTTATTACAACAACATCAGCAACTATTGGATAAACTCAAACAACTGTTGATGTTGTTGCAACAACTCTCACACTTATTGAAAAAAAATCAATATTTGCCAAACAAGAGCTGAAGTTGTTGCAACAACTTGTTGGTGCTGCCTTTGTACCCATTGTTATTTCATAATTTAAGGAGTAAATAGGGGTCAGCAACTGATTGATTTTTACTACAGCTGTTGGTAAATATCAAACATTTGTTGTACTTGTTGCAACAACTTCAGCAACTGTTGGATAAAATCAAAAAACTGTTGAAGTTGTTGCAACAACTCTCACACTTGTTGAAAACAATTAATATTTGTCAAACAAGAGCTGAAGTTGTTACAACAACTTGTTGGTGCTGCCTTTGTACCCATTGTTATTTCATAATTTAGAGAGTAAATAGGGGTCAACAACTGTTTGATTTTTACACAGCTATTGGTAAATATCAAACAATATTGTACTTGTTGTAATAATTTCAGCAACTATTGGATAAAATCAAACAATTGTTGATGTTGTTGCAACAACATAGACACCTGTTGAAAAACAAATCAATAGTTGTTTTACTTGTTTGATTTTGCAGCAATTGTTTTCACTGTTTATTTTTACTAAATGATTATATTAATTATTGATTTATATTTTGTCTCATATTTTTACAGATAAAATGACTTCAAAAAGAGCAAGAAGTACCAGTAGAAGTGTTGCTGCTTCTAGAAGATCAAAAAGAACTAAGACTCAAGCAGAAGAAACAAATGATAAACCTGAGAGTCCAGGCTATCTGGATGTGCTTGCTGACCAAGCAGGAGCCATAGCGGAAAATGAGGTCGCATCAAGCCAGAAGCAACAGGATGACGCTTTAGAGGCCAAAGAAGCCTCTGAAGTAGATGAAGATGATTCTTCCCAAGAACAAACTAAAAGTGGACATGCTTCTAAAGGTAATAAAGACTAAGAGGATGATGAAGATGGGGAAGGTGGTAATTGTTCGCGGCTTGTACTGCTCGGGTTGGTATTAAATATTATCAACCGACACGCAAGTGCACGTGGTCAAACAAGTAATAAAGTGGCTAAGTAGCCAAGTATCGATCCAAGGAGGTTGCTCTAGATATGTAAAACTGCCTAGTTTACTATATTTCTATTCTATCCCTAACTATGTTAACAACAATCCAACCAAGAGTTGAGTGAGTTTTTGTTTCTAAACTATTTATATACTACAATTAATAACAACTATTTACTTTAGAATTTAGACAATGGATACGCACATGCCAAGGTTAAGAACGAGTAATGAACTTGATAATCATGATAATTTAGTCATCCTCTTCTTCATGTTGCTAGCCAAGAACGTTGCCTAGAAATTAAAACTTTCGTATTTAATTTCACTTTAGAATCATAAACCATCCGTCTACATTTCTGTGATCAAATGCAATTTATGACCTAGCACTATAATTCCGGTTCCTAAATTGACTAATACGGCTTTCAAGTATATTTCTATCAAGAAAGCACATCAAAACACAATTTTCCCAAATCAAGTTAAGAACAATACCCTATTAATTCACAACTTTCCAATTTCGTGCTCTCTCGAGTGAAATTGGACTTTTTAGATATACATTAATGGTGGCCAATCAATAATGTAGTAAGCACAAGAATTAATAGAACAACATGCAAGAAGAAGAAGAAACCATATCAATTATCACCAAAATTCATTACACAAGTTCAAAACCTCAGCAAAGAAGGGAATTAGCCACTCATTCTTGGATTAATCATCCTAAAATGAGTGTAAATCATGCATACAATTGAAGGAAAGAAGAAAGGAAGAGAAGAAAACTCTTAGCTTTTCTATTCTTCAACTGCCACAAAACCACGTTCCTGCTCTCCACTTCTGAACTTAGTCTAAAAACTAAAAACTGATTAAAAATAAACCTAAGTGTGCTATTTATACTAGTGGGAAATTTTTCCCGGAATAACAAGCAACGTGTCACGGAGGCCAACGCGGAGCACTGCCTCCGTGACACGGCGTGGACGCGGACCCTCCCTGGAAATTGCAGGGTCCGGATAATTGGCCTCAACGTGGCACGGAGGCCATCGCGGAGTCCTGTCTCCGTGCCACGGAGCTGTCGCGAGGCCTCACTAGAATCTGCCAATTAATTTCCTCTCCAGGCAGTGTGCTACCGCGATGGCAGCGTGGCACGGCTCCATCGCGGAGCCAGTGTAAAATGTGCCATCCAAGGTCTTTTCCACGCTCGCATCCTAGTCCAACTCCGACATAGTTCCAACACGCATTTTAGCTCTTAAAAATCACATTATCCTGCAAAACAAATGCTAATCATGTTGGTTAGTATAAATTCGCATTTTATTAATAAATACATGATATTATATACACATTGCACAACAAACAAGGTAAAAATGATACGTTTGAGTATCACTTGGGCATATAAATCTGCCCAAGATCACTTACCCCACACTTAAATCCTTGTTCGTCCTCGAACAACACATACACAAATCATGCACATCACATCTCAACCTTTGTCACTATGGTGCAACCATTTTACGCTACGGTCATACCGATTATTCAATTCTTGCAAATCATCAAGAAAACATGCTTGGTTGTACAAGACAATGACCTTAATACATCGAGGCTTCCTAAACTTTTAAGAATTGATTCTTGATATCGGCAAACTCATGCAAATCAACTAATCAAGAAATCTGACACGAACATCGATCTTTCATCAAGCATGTACCCTCACAACTCGAGAGAAACTTCCCCTTTTTTGTTCGTGCTGCACGCAAACATGCAAGTAGGGGCATATAAAAATTACTTTCACTCTCTCTCCCAAAAGAATTCACATGCATCATGTCATGACCCATAGGCTTGCCCTTAGTGTATTACTCCACTAATATAAAGAAATGCAATGTAGGATCAAATAGGACTTTTAATGGGTTGTAACTGGGCTATGGATCTAGTATATATATATTGGATTAGCCAATAATAGTCGCTAGCATCCTTAAGCGCCTTTTCAACTCATTCCCATCGACTCATGGACATTGTTCCTCTCTTTTCTCTTTTTCTCCCATTCATGCTGGTTTACTTTCATACAGCCCATTTCATCAGGCACACTTGACACAAAACAGAGGGTTTTCATGTACCCTCACTATCATTTAATTACAACTAGTGCCTCTTCAACATCATCTTTTCTTTCCTCACCTTGCTTTTCTTTTCTTTTCACTCTTTTCACTCTTTAACACTTTGGGAAACATTTTTTGTTCTTTGTAAGCGCTTAAGAGCTTCTTATAGACTTTAAGGCTAATGAAAAGAAGGAATAAAGCTTAGTTCATATAAATCTGGACAAAAGAAAGAAATCGGCTAAAGGCTCAACGGGCTGACTAGGGTATACAACATATAAAAAGGTAGAATTTGACAAGAAAAAAAAATGGAAACTAAAGGTTAAAACAAAGAAATGCCTACATCCTTTCCGACACTGCACCTCCTTCATTTCGTTTTGTATACACACCAGGCAAGTTCTAGACAATTCACAATGACATGGAATAGCAAAACCTCACTCACACTTCATGCACATGCTCGAATCAAGATTCATTCACAGACTCTTTAATTAGTCAATCACATGAATTCAAGATTAAGCCTCAATCATAATGAACCAAATTCTATAGCCTAGGTAACTCAACATATTTACAAAATTGCATGCTTTCAAATGAATCATTTTCACATTTTGAACATCAATTACAACACGCAACGAAATTTTAGCAACCATAAGCAACTACAGTTTATTGATGCAATCCACCAAAGAAACTAAAAACAAAACATCTACTCCTATCGACTACATTTCCCTTAAGACGGTCGTCATCCATCCATCATAGGGAACGGTCACTAACTATGACCTCGGTTCAATGGGACTATTCTCGGTAAAAGAACCGAAAACAAACTCCGAGAAACCCAAAAATAAAACTTCAAAATTTTTGCAACACATCGATCATTTCGATAGAAAATATTTATAAAATATTTTGATAAGTGCAAAATCTTTTCGCAAAAATTTTGAAAAATATCGATCATATCGATAAAGAAAAAAAATATTTACAAAATTTACAAAATATTTACAAAGGCAACCATAACTTTCAAAAACACACATCATTAGCCACAAATGAATATATACACATAAATCACAAATCAGTTCACAACAACAGGGAAAGCACAAACATACATAAACGTCAAGGAAAAATTATACAGCAAATTTAGAGCCTATGTCCCAGCACCTAACTACTCCCCACCCCACACTTAAATCGAACACTATCCCCAGTGTTCACAACAATACAAAGCACAAAATTTTGGGTGGTGAAACTCCCTGCTCAGTCGAAATATTCGACTTCCTCATCCGGTGCTGCGGCCTCGTCGCCCATATCTGAATCAGCTCCATCGCCGTCATCGGACTCCACATCAGAGTCCTCACGACGTGTCTCCTCATCAGTAGGGACGTCGTCATCAGTCGGCTCCACAAAGGCTGGCCCCACCTTGCATAAAGCTCTGGCGTTCTCGCCAAAGGGGTAGTCCAGCTCCAGCTGCCATAATTCATCCTCGGTGGCTGGTCTCCCACCTATCCGTAGCTGCAGCATCTGCATGCCGAACATACGGGCCATATACTGGTCGTCACGAGCATGTCGTTCGCCCAGAGTCAGCACCGGTCCGTGTGTAGTGTCGGGGGCCTTGGTCTTTGTCACATCAAGGGCCCTCTGCTCCAACTGCGGAATGTAATCCAAGGCTTCTTCCTCAACGTCGAGGCCTCGGAGGAAGGTGGTGATGAGTCCGCCAAACCTGTATCTGTGGCCCTGGTGTAGTCTGGCTCTCTTCATGGCGGATATTATGACCGTCCCCACATTAATCTCAAGCCCTTTCATAAGGGCATACACCAGGCAGACACGGTCCCGGGTCACGTCTGTCATATGCACTCCCGGGATCAGACACGAACATACAATTTTTAGCCAGATTCTGGCCTCCCTGTTCATCTGCGCATAAGGCAGAGTCTGGTGATAACCCCTCTCTTTGTGTCTACTCCATCGGGCTGTGGATCGAGCCCCACACAATGTACGTCTGATGTCGGCGTACAGTGGGGTGATGTTTAACTGGCGGAGGACGTGGGCGTTTGTGTCCCGCGCTCCCACGATGGCATTAAACTGCTGGGGTTCCAGAGTGACAATCTTCCCTCTGATTTTAATAGTATGGCTCCCGATGGCTGGGTTCCAGTTGGCGTAGAATTCCCGGACCAAGTGAAGGTTGCACTCCTTGGGCTCCTGAAAGATAAAGCTGAGCCCAGCTGCCTCAATCCTCTGTACGATGCGAGGGAACTCCTATGCAAGTGGCTCCCTTGCAATATATTCCTCCAGGAAGTATTTGTTCTCCTTATGCTTTGCGTACCACTTCTTTCCTTCCTCGGTAACCCATCGTGTTCCGTATCGGCGGTGTTGACCGCGTGGAATAGCAGGTGCAGCTGGGACAGCAGTGCCCAGTCTCATTCTCTTTCTGCCGGTGCCTGAGGTTGAAGCACCCTTGCCTTTATCTTGTCGGTTGGCCATTGTACCTGTCAATTTACACAAACAAGCACAACGTTAAGCTAAAAACTTGTTAGCTTCGGCTAAGGTCGGGTTAAACAAAATTTACCCCACACTTAGTCTTTAACAATATTTACAACATTTTAGCAAGGATATCTCTATTTACACCTCAAACACAATCAACTATAACATATTGCTTAGTGCGTTCACAAAAATTCGACAGCATAACGGCTAGCGAACTACTCAGACTTCATACAGCTAACCCAATCCTACTATCAACAGCTATTCCCCCATAGCACTTAGCAACAATAACAACAACAAAATAGAAACAACAATACAAACATTTTATATACAACTAATCTAATCAATTCAACCAATTCACATATTACGCAATTTCCCAAAAAATTTCGAGAATTAGTCGTCTTTCAACAATTATACAATATTTACCACGACTTATCTCAAATAATAAACACAACCCGGCATTAATTTCGTCAAACTATCAAGTTACCCAAGTTAAAATTCAACAACCCCAAGCCCTAGAATGCAATTCGACAATCAAAATTGAACTATTCAATCAATCGATAAGTTCAAACGTCAACTACAACAATCCGAACATAATCAATCACAAAATAATTCACGTCATGTGTAATTTCTACCTAGGGTGATATATCTCACCTCACATGCTCAAAATCGACAAAAATCGCCAAAAATTTGAGATAGATGATGAAAACATACCTTGGAATTGAAGAATCGACGAAAACTTGATGTTTTCCTTGCCTATTAACGTGGCACGGAGCTTGGGGGTAGGGGAATGGGTGTTTGGTCGCGGAGGATAGAGGGAATGGGGAAAAATGGGCGAAAATCGGGGGTTTATTTAAAGGAAACACGCGGGTCACCCGGAAACCCGGTGTGACCCGGCACTGGGATAAGGGCAACGTGTCACGGAGGGTAACGCGGAGACCCTCCTCCGTGACACGGAGCCAACGCGTTGGCTTACTGGAATTTTTTAAAAAATTCTAGATTTGCCTTCAACGTGTCACGGAGGGTAACGCGGAGCATTGCCTCCGTGACACGGCGCCAACGCGCCAGTGCTCTGTTTCACCATCAAATTTTATTTTTCATACCTCGCCTTGTGTCCTCGATTCCAAGTATTTTTCCTCCGGTATTACCTGAAAATCACCTCACTAAACAAAAATTGGTTAAATGAATAGATTCCCTACTAAAAAATAAAAATTTACTAAATTACTAAATAAAAAAAAATTACTAAATAAAATGCAAATCTAAGCCTAATCAAGAAAAAGAAAAGAAAATAAAATAAAAGAAAAACTTTACACTAAAGAAAGAAAAAGAAAAAAAAATATTTTTCACGGGTTGCCTCCCGTGCAGCGCCTGGTTTAACATCGCGGCTCGACAACCTTTATGCTCAAGTGTCTACTAGGGAGATGGATGATTTGACCCGATCATGGTCATCTCCCCAGTAGTTCTCAACCTTGTTTGGTGGCCTACCTAGTAACTCTCGGGGATCACTCAATCCATTCACATTGCCATGATCAATCACGTTGATCACCGAGAGTTCCTTATAGACAGTCGGGAGCTTAGGTGCCTTGTACACGTCGAACACCTCAACCTTGTCGTGTGCTCGCATTGTGAGTTGACCCGCAGCTACATCGATCAATGCCTTTCCGGTTGCCAAAAAGGGTCGTCCCAAAATAAATGGGACTTCCGCATCTGGTTCAAAATCCAGAACAATGAAATCTACCGGAAAAATGAGGGAGCCTACCTGCACTAGCACATCCTCGACAATGCCATCCGGCTTAGTTAAAGACCTGTCTGCTAGCTGCAAGATCACTGTTGTAGGTCTAGGGCTCCCTAGTCCTAACTTTCTGAATACCGAAGATGGCATCAGATTTATACTTGCCCCCAAGTCGCATAACCCACGAGCTATGATACTTTGCCCAATCGTCAGCTGGATAGTAAAACTTCCAGGATCCTTCAGTTTAGTGGGCAACCTGTTCTGAATACGGGATGTGCATTCCTCCGTTAAAGCCACCGTGGCATACTTAGTCAAGCGACTTTTGTTGGCCACGATGTCTTTGATATACTTCGCATATTTTGGCACACCCTGCAAGACATCAACAAGAGGTAAGTTAACATGTACCTGTTTAAGTACCTCCATGAATTTCTGGAAACACGCCTCCTCCTTGTGTTTCTTAAGTCGTTGAGGGAACGGGGGTGGAGGCCTTGCTGGTTCAGCTTCTTTGGTCTTCCCCGTATCTGAGGTTTGTTCTCCCTCAACATCTGCTGCTCCTAACTTCTGAGGCGGTCTTTCCGGTTCCACCTCCTTTAATTGTAAACCACTCCTCGTGGTCACTGCATTCACCTGCTTAGGATTGGGATCCGTGTCGCTAGGTAGTCCTCCCCTTGGTCTAGTATTTTGGGCACTAGCAAATTGCCCAAACTGATATTCAAGAGCCTTGGTTGCCAATTGATTGTTCTTTACTTCGGCTGCCAATTTGACATAGTCAGCCTGCAATTGTGCCTGGTTGGCAATCATGGTCTTGAACATTTCCTCAATAGTCGGTGATGGTGGTGGAGGAGGGGCATTGTGATTTCTGAACTGATTCTGATAGCCTTGTTGCCCTCCTTGGTTTCTGTGCATACCCTGCCCTGAACCTTGACCTTGTTGATTGTTGCTACCCCACGAAAAATTTGGATGATTCCTCCAATTCGAGTTGTAGCCACCGCCAAACTGCTGTTGATTCCTCTGTGCATTGCCCACAAAGTTGACAGAATCAGGATTTGCACCACAGCATTCAGCTGAATGCTCACTACTACCATACACTTCACACCACATCTGTTGGACTGCATTGACTGAGGCTGACGGCTGGTTCAAATTCATATTGCTGAAGTGAGTGTTTAACTGATTTTGCAAAGCAGCTATCTGTGCAGCGATAGCTGTGAATCCATCCACTTCAAGCACTCCCGCTGCTTTCCTTGCTCCACCTCTTGAAGAATCTGCATTCCATTCCGGATTGCCTTGTGAAATTCGGTTGAGCAAAGTGTACAGCTCCTCATAAGTCTTCTCCAGCGCTTGCCCTCCAGCTGCTGAGTCTAACAAAATTTTAGTGTGGGGTTCCAAACCCTCAATAAAAGTGTGGACCAACACCTCATTTGACTGATGATGATGAGGACAATCCCGCAACATGGACTTGAATCTTTCCCAGGCTTGATAAAGATTTTCTCCTTCCCTATGTTTAAAACTTAGAATCTGACTTCTAAGTTTAGCTGTTTTACCTGAAGGGAAAATTTGATCAAAAACTTCCTTGCAAGATCATCCCACGTTGATATAGAGTTGGGTGGTTCATTTTTTAACCACCTCTTGGCTTCACCCAGTAAGGAAAATGGAAATAAGGTGAGCCGAACATAATCAGGTGACACTCCAGCGGGTATGTAAGTGTCACTTATCTCCAAAAAGTTCTGGAGATGTTGTTGCGGATCTTCGTGAGGGAGACCGGTAAACTGCCCGCTAGTGTGCAAAAGTTGCACCATATTTTGCTTTAACTCAAATCTCCCTCCAGGCTCTGGTTTGCGGATGCTGGAATGTACATTATTAGCGTGTGGGATTGCCACCTCGCGAACCGGCCTGGCTGCTACTTCCTCGGGCACTAACACAACCCGCACAACTGGTGGATTTGGTTGCTCCATCATAGACTGTTTAAGCAACTGCAGCTTCTTCCGAAGAGCTTCTCTACGTTGACTGTGCAATTCACGTTCTGGCTCTCAGTAAGATTCAACCAGCTCCTTGTCCCTTGCCAGTGTTCACAGAAATAAAAATCTGCAAAATACAGGCTAAGACCAAGTTGTTAACACTTAAGAAAATAAAAATACAAATACAGCAAATTTACACTAAACACAATTTTACAAATCGCCTAGCCTCCCCGGCAACGGCGCCAAGAACTTGTTCGCGGCTTGTACTGCTCGGGTTGGTATTAAATATTATCAACCGACACGCAAGTGCATGTGGTCAAACAAGTAATAAAGTGGCTAAGTAGCCAAGTATCGATCCAAGGAGGCTGCTCTAGATATGTAAAACTGCCTAGTTTACTATATTTCTATTATATCCCTAACTATGTTAACAACAATCCAACCAAGAGTTGAGTGAGTTTTTGTTTCTAAACTATTTATATACTACAATTAATAACAACTATTTACTTTAGAATTTAGACAATGGATACGCACATGCCAAGGTTAAGAACGAGTAATGAACTTGATAATCATGATAATTTAGTCATCCTCTTCTTCATGTTGCTAGCCAAGAACGTTGCCTAGAAATTAAAACTTTCGTATTTAATTTCACTTTAGAATCATAAACCATCCGTCTACATTTCTGTGATCAAATGCAATTTATGACCTAGCACTACAATTCCGGTTCCTAAATTGACTAATACGGCTTTCAAGTATATTTCTATCAAGAAAGCACATCAAAACCCAATTTTCCCAAATCAAGTTAAGAACAATACCCTATTAATTCACAACTTTCCAATTTCGTGCTCTCTCGAGTGAAATTGGACTTTTTAGATATACATTAATGGTGGCCAATCAATAATGTAGTAAGCACAAGAATTAATAGAACAACATGCAAGAAGAAGAAGAAACCATATCAATTATCACCAAAATTCATTACACAAGTTCAAAACCTCAGCAAAGAAGGGAATTAGCCACTCATTCTTGGATTAATCATCCTAAAATGAGTGTAAATCATGCATACAATTGAAGGAAAGAAGAAAGGAAGAGAAGAAAACTCTTAGCTTTTCTATTCTTCAACTGCCACAAAACCACGTTCCTGCTCTCCACTTCTGAACTTAGTCTAAAAACTAAAAACTGATTAAAAATAAACCTAAGTGTGCTATTTATACTAGTGGGAAATTTTTCCCGGAATAATAAGCAACGTGTCACGGAGGCCAATGCGGAGCACTGCCTCCGTGACACGGCGTGGACGCGGACCCTCTCTGGAAATTGCAGGGTCCGGATAATTGGCCTCAACGTGGCACGGAGGCCATCGCGGAGTCCTGTCTCCGTGCCACGGAGCTGTCGCGAGGCCTCACTGGAATCTGCCAATTAATTTCCTCTCCAGGCAGTGTTCTACCGCGATGGCAGCGTGGCACGGCTCCATCGCGGAGCCAGTGTAAAATGTGCCATCCAAGGTCTTTTCCACGCTCGCATCCCAGTCCAACTCCGACATAGTTCCAACACGCATTTTAGCTCTTAAAAATCACATTATCCTGCAAAACAAATGCTAATCATGTTGGTTAGTATAAATTCTCATTTTATTAACAAATACATGATATTATATACACATTGCACAACAAACAAGGTAAAAATGATACGTTTGAGTGTCACTTGGGCATATAAATCTGCCCAAGATCAATAATGAAGATGAAGAGGATGATGAAGATAGGGAAGGTGATAATGAAGATGAGAAAGGTGATAATGAAGATGGGGAAGATGAAAATAATGATGATGATGATGATACTGATGAGAAAATCATAACAGCCGATGACAAAACAGAAGAAGAGAATGATGAGAATGTCTGCTCTACTCCTGCCGAGGCATCTAGCAGTGGAAGAGATCCAAGCACAACTTCCACTGAGATAGTTATAAAAAATATATGGTTTGAAAATTACAATTTAAAGATGCTGATGGATGTGCATGGAGATTTAGAGGGTGATATTGTGGTTAGATCAAGTATGTGTAGTGGATTTACAGAATTTAGAAAGATCTTAAGGGAAAATGATTTAGTGAAATTCTTTAAGAGCAGTTGTTTTGGAAAGTTTTTAGACTTATCCGATGACACCACTCCAAGATTTCGAATGACTATGGTGTATAGTCTCCTACGTTGCAGGATTGTTTGTGAAAAAAAAGATGAGATTTGAATTAATTACTGCAACATGCCTATCTGTTTTGGCATGAAGGAGTTTGTTGTTATGACAGGATTAAACTGTCATTCTCCTCCTCGTGTTGGAGTAGCCAAATCGGCAACCAAGGGTTAGAGATTTGTTCAAGTTAGTTGGAAAAAGCTACAAGGGAAAGAATTTATTTGAACATTTGAAATCCAAAATAATTCTGAGGAATGTGAAGAAGTCACTGTGCTTAGCTTGGTTTGTGCGCAGTGTTCTTTGTGCAAGAGATGTTGGGAAGAACATCTCTTCTGATTGGATTAAACTCTCTGCAGACTATGAATCATTCAATGCCTATCCGTGGGGTCGAGAAAGCTTCAAGCTCACAGTTGAATATTTGTTAAGGGAGTTAAAGCCAAACGTGAAGACCATCAACCTATATGGCTTTCCCTAGGCTTTCATGGTAAATTTTATTAGCTTGACTATTTAATTATTTTTGACTACATCCTTTATACTGATCCTCTATGACTTTTTTTTATTTAGGCTTGGGATTTTGAAGTTATTCCTCCCTCTGGCATCAAGTTAAGGACTTTTCAGAAGAAGTATCTTCTCCGCGGATCCTCAGATGATTGGCTGCGATGAATAACAAAGCAGTTGGTGTTGATCTATTTACCCCTCCCCCCAGAGATTTGGTAAGCCTCATTACATAATTATATACCCTTGGGATCTATTGTTGCAACCTTAGTAGTTTTTTATTTAGTCAACCAAGAGCTGAAGTTGCTGCAACAGCCTCCTCAGTTGTTGGAAAAAATCAAGTAGCTGCTGGACTTGTTGAAACAACTCCAACAACTATTTTATTTTGTCAAACAACTATTGAAGTTGCTGCAACAACTCACTCAGTTATTTGATTTTGTCAGACAAGAGCTAAAGTTGCTGCAACAACTTTTTCAGTTGTTGAAATAAAATCAAGTAGTTGCTAGACTTGTTGCAACAACTCCAACAACTATTTAATTTTGTCAAAGAACTGTTGCAGTTGCTGCAACAACTCACTCAGTTGTTTGATTTATTCAGACAAAGAGGTGAAGTTTCTGAACTTGTCTTTAATCAATTTTAGAAGTCATTTGGATTCTTTTTTAGCATTCAGGAGTCTCCCAAGGACAAATTTAGTGTTTGACTGATTGGCCAACTCGAAAACGAGTTGACTTTCAATTGGGAGATGCTGATTCATTAGTTTCTTTATTGAACATTGATGAGCCAACAGGTTCCTATTGAAAGTCGGTTTAATTCTGAGCAACCTGCTCGGATATGAACCGACTTTCAATAGGTAGCTGTTGGTTCATCAATGTTCAATAAGATACTAATGAATCACCAGCTCCCAATCAAAAGTCAGTTTGTTTTTGAGTTGGCGGATCAGTCGAACGCGCAAATTTATCCTTGGACAGTCTTGAACAAAAAAAAGCTCCAAGTGGCTACTATTTTGGGTTATCACAAGTTCTTTCTGGATTTAGTTTCTATGAAGAAGATCTGATTTTGTTGCAAGAATTTCTACATGTGGATTTATTGCAACAACAACTCTTAATCCGCTGCCACAACAACTATTAATCTGTTGCAACAACTATTGTACTTGTTGGACCTTGTCCATCAAATTGGTTGGCTGTTACAACGGGTTCATAGTTGTTGGGTGGTGACTTGTGTTTAATCAATTTTAGAAGTCACTTGGATTCGTCTTTAGCATCAAGCACTCCCCTAAGGACAAATTACGCATTCGATGATCGGTCAACCTAGAGATAAATTGACTCTCTATCGGAAGTTGATGATTCATTAGTTTACTATTGAAGATTGATGAACCAGCAGATTCCTATTGAAAGTCAGTTTATTTCTGAGCAACTTTCTTGGAAATAAACTGACTTTCAATGGGAAGTTGCTAGTTCATCAATGTTCAATACAAACCTAATGAATTAGCAGCTTCCGATCGAGAGCCAATTTATATAGAAGTTGACCGATTGCCGAACGCGTAATTTATTCTTAGGGGAGCACTTGATAAAAAAGAAGCTCCAAGGGGCTACTATTTTGGATTATCACAAGTTCTTCCTAGATTTAGTTTCCAGGAACAAAATTTGATGTTGTAGCAATAAATTCTTCATGTAGAAATTGTTTGAGCAACTAAGTAGTTGTTGCATTTTATTAGTTGTTTTTCTTTATTTTGCATTATTTTAATATTTCTATTTTGACACATAGATTGTGCACCCATGGATTGTTCCAACAAAAGAAGAGTTGGAGATGGAATTTCATAGTAAGTTTGAGCCCTTGGAATCTTGCCCTGACAAAAAAATTGATAAGTTAAAGGGAGATTTGGCCGGAGTGATAGCCATCAGAAGGGATTTGGCTGAGGTGGAAAAGGATGATGCTGCTTCCAAAGCAATTAATGAAGCTGTGGCAAGTTATGCAGCCGGTGATGCAACAAGAACAGATGATGATCATCATAACTGTGGTGGTGGATATACTCCAGTTGATATTGGTGGTGCTGGTGATGCTGGTGGTGTTGGTGATGCTAGTGGTGCTGATGGCAGATATACTCCGGCTGCTGAGGAAGTTCGATGTCAAGAAGATACTCCATATATGTTGGGTAGATCTTTAGTTGTTGGTACCTCAAAGGTGCCTTCTTGTGCTTGTGAGTGCCTCAAATGCAATGAAAACATGAATATATTGCTTTCAAAGATTGAGGCTTTGACAAAAGCACAAGGAGTGACGGAGGCTGCCAAAAATAAGTTGATATCTAAGAGGGGTATTTACCCGTCATCAAGGATATCAGAGCCTTTTACTCCTATTGATGTGAAGAGGAGGAGAAATCAAATTTCTAGGGCACTAGCAAGTGCAAAGAAAAAGGCTGCTGGTACATCGAAGATGATGGCTGAACAACTAACAGAGCGACTATCATTAAATCTTTACAAGTATGCAGATGATAAAAAGAAAAAGAAAAATCAGCATATGATCAAGCTCAAGAGATCAACCAAGATCCTGTACATAATGCATAAATTTAATTGTCAAAACTTTGAGTGCATGACTAACACATACATAAGTGGTGGGAGGACTGGGTAAGTTTCTACAACTTCTATTTATATTCAATTAAGTAATTGTTTCATTTTATTAAGCTTCTACAGCAGATGCAACAACTGTTGCATCTGTTGCAGCAATTTCATTGAGCAGATACAACAACTGTTGCAGCATCTCAATAAATTTGCTGCAATAGATGCAGCAGTTATTGCATATGCTGTAATATATTTATTGAGCTGCTGCAACAGATGCAGCAACTGGTGCACCTGTTACAGTAATTTTATTGAGTTGCTGCAACAAGTAACTATCTTTTTTTTGTTTGTAGTATATAGATGAAATATTATGTCTAATGCATAATAGACATATAGACTACCCCGACCACTATAATCCAACAAACATAATCCTGGATCTTAACTTCTATAACTTTATGAAAGATGTGTACAACAAGTTGAGTGAGGAGAGTCTAAAGCTGGGTGTTATCCAGTTAAAATAAAGTCTTGATGAATATGATTTCACTGACTATTTTCTTGATTACTGCAAAGGTGTCAAACACTACCCAGGAGGTGTCTCATGGCTTAGGGCAAAAAGAATATTCACTGTGATGACCCTCAAAAAGAAACATTTTGTCGCTCTTGAATTCATGATCAATGATGGAGTGATAAATGTTTATGATTGCAACCTGCCTTGCTGCCCAGAAGATGAGTTCTTCCAACACATTCAGCCACTGATGGAATTATGGCCTAGGTTCTTGAAATAGAGTGGAATATTCGATCACTTGCCGCCCAAGTTGCTCAACGAAGAGTAGATCTATGACCGAAAGACGGATCTCCCCAAGAATGAAATTGGAGCAGCATGCGGTGCTTATTCACTTGCCCATCGAGCATCTGATTGCCAACACTTCGATGCATTTCCTATATGACAATATTGTTGGGCGGATACAGTGGAGATGGGTTGTGGGGATGGTTGATAAGGACTTAGTGTCGTAAAGTGATTGAGCAGCTGATTGTTTTTAGTTGAAAAGTTTGTTGAACAATTTGTCAGATATTTTAAAGTTATTGTTTATGTTTAAGTTTTGTTGTCGAACAACTTGCTCTAAGGTGGGCTGAACATCATTTATTTAGAGTTACATAAATGTATGTGTTTTAATGTTCAGTATATTTTGTGTTTTTTATATTTTAATATTCCGCAACAAGTTATATTACTTACTGGAAGGTTGTTTGAAAATTCACAACAAGTACATAACTTGTTGTAACAACTTAGTTTACTTGCTGAGATATCCCAACAACGAAATAACTTGTTCAAACAAGTCTTGTTACTTGTTGGAAAATTTCAACAGTTAAATCATTTGGTAAAACAGTTGTTGCAGCAAGTTGGTTAAGTTGTTTGAAAATTCTCAACAAGTACATAAACTTGTTGCAAAAACTTAGTTTACTTGCTGAGATTTTTCAACAACTAAATAATTTGTTCAAACAAGTCGTGTTACTTGTTGAAAAATTCCAGCAACTAAGTCATGTGGTAAAACAGTTGTTGCAGCAAGTTAATTAAGTTGTTTGAAAATTCTAAACAAGTACATAACTTGTTGCAGCAATTTAGTTTACTTGCTGAGATATCCCAACAACTAAATAACTTGTTCAAACAAGTCGTGTTACTTGTTGGAAAATTCCAATAATTAAGTCATGTGTAAAATAGTTGTTGCAGCAAGTTGGTTAAGTTGTTTGAAAATTCTCAACAAGTACATAACTTGTTGCAACAACTTAGTTTACTTGCTGAGATATCCCAACTAAATAACTTGTTCAAACAAGTCGTGTTACTTGTTGGAAAATTTCAGCAATTAAGTCAAGTGGTAAAACAATTGTTGCAGCAAGTTGGTTAAGTTGTTTGAAAATTCTCAACAAGTACATAACTTGTTGCAACAACTTAGTTTACTTGCTGAGATTTTCCAACAACTAAATAACTTGTTCAAAGAAGTCGTGTTACTTGTTCAAAAATTCCAGCAATTAAGTCATGTGGTAAAACAGTTGCTGCAGCAAGTTTCTTAATGTAACACCCCAAATGTTTCTAAGATCAGATTCTAGGTTTAAAGGAAGAATTCAGGCAGGAGATGAAAAATTTTCTCTTAGAACGAGTAGGGGGACGACTCGTTAGGAGACCCCACGAGTCCTAGTTAGACTCGTGGGGAGCAGTCAAGAAGGAAGTCTGGAGCAATGGCCACGAACGACCCAACGAGTCGTTAGGTAACCCCACGAATCGTTAGGTCAGTCATTAGATGAATATTGGAACTTCTGGTGTGGGTCTGAGACCACGAGACCACGGAAGGAGGGACGAGTCGTCGTGGACTTGACGACTCGTCAAGTTACCCATGGGGAGGGAAGAACAGAAAAAGGAATTTGAACCAGTGCACTCCATGACTCGGTCCCCACGAGTCGTTGCCTGACCCCACGACTCGTGGAGTGCCTCGTGGGGTCTGGCAGGGTGATTTTGCCTGCGTTTTTTCAGGGGCATTTTCGTAAAATCCTATGCTTTTAACGTCTAAACTACGTCATTTTGAGTGCTACGTGGGACGTTTTTAAGGGTTTTTCTAAGCCTAATTTCTCATTCTCTAAAAAATACTCTCTCAAACCTTTCTTCCCCCTCTCAAGTTTAAGAATCCTTCAAGGAAACTTTCAAGGACTTCAAGATCGAGTTTAAGTGGGAGATTCTTCTACCAGATATGCGGGTCTTTAAACAAGGATAATCTTCCATCCTTGTGCTCAAAATTATTTTTATCAAAATGCCTAATTTCAACTATTCTAGAAAATGCATGACCTAGGGTTTTTGTGATGGGTGATTTCGTCTATATTTCTCTAAATTCCCAGATCCATTATGATTATGAGATTAATTATGAGGTAGGATAATTGGTTTACCTTGAATTATGTGTGGATGATGAGAAACGTGAGATTTTAGAATGTCTTCATAAAAATAACTTGAACTTTAAATGAGAATTTATTATTGTTCACTCAATTATTGTAATTACTTGCATCCATGTTTAGTTATGTGAAAATCATATGGTTATCCCTATGAACTTGAATGTGCCCTTGATAGACATTTTGAGAAGAAATTAGATCTTATGTGCTTGAATAATTGAAAGTAAAGATATGCATGTCCCTTATATTTTTGATGGAATTGATTAGATATGAGGTAATTTATGGTAAAGGCCAAATTAATGCATCCTTCTCATGAATTGGAATAAATCTCGAAATGGATTTTATGAAATAAAAATGTATTCTTATTCCATAATCTTGTTGTAAATGTATAAGTATGAGATAAGAAGTTTGTCACACCCCGCCTTTGGGGGTATGACTGGCACCTGGTGCCCTACTAAGACCTGAACTGCTAGACTGCTGAACCTAAGCACTTGTGGTGCCTGGCTGGCTCTAACTCTAATTCATGGAATCAACGGGCTATATAACGGCTGTAAATACAGCCCCCGACCGGCTAGGCCTATAGCCACCTGTAGGACCACAATAGCTAACCAGAACAACAGTAGTATAAAGGAACCTATGCGGGCCGACAAGGCCACCATGCTGTCTAGTTACTTCTGAATCAGGAAAATAGGTGCTAAACTGCTACGTGACCGACAAGGTCACCACTACCAACTGAGTAAGGCCCCACAAGACCATTATAAATAAGCTAAAACATACACACGGCCACACACGCCCGGTACAGCTAACCACAGGGAATATACAATCTGCAAGCCTCTAAGAATACTGATAAGATGGTCGGGACAGGGCTCCGGCCTACCCATACTGTGCAACAAAAGAAAAGAAATAAACCTCTAGTTGTCTAGCTCCGGATGACAGGAGCTAATGACTCTATGAGCTGGCTGGAATCACGAGGTATCGGCTCCTCGTCTGTGAGTACCTGCAGGCAAGTAATGGAGCGCCCCAAACGGGCGTCAGTACCACGGGTACCGAGTATGCAAAGCAAAAACTGAACATAACTGAAGATAAGCAATAGTACTGATAGTTCTGAATAGCAGAAGATAGCTAAGACTGTCGGGGATGGCGAAGTCTGAAATGAGCTTATCTGTACTGAAAAGCAGGGGAAAGTCATACTTGTTACTGCGGCATCTTGCTATTTATTAATCTAATAAATAACATACATATATATATATATATATATATATATATATATATATACACATATAACATACAAGGACCTATACCAGCCCCCATAAGCCGGAAGGTGCCATCCAACACGCAATCTATATACCCCTACCCGGGTCAAACCATCCAAAAATAAAGTCACTCCACTCGCCTACTAACTACGAGCACCTCTACCGGCCCCCTGGGTATGCAGCTTGGGCTCTCTGGGCCCCTGACTATAACTGTATCTGAGTCCGGAGGACTCCTGTAACTATATATGAGATATATATCTATATCTGTAATATGTGCCTTGGGCGCAAGCGCTCGGCAGGGTATACTGTAATGCTGATTAGCCTGATATGGGAAATGTTGCATCCCATCTTCGTCCCACTGCGGACGGCATGCCACTCCTTGGAGTGACGTATCCTCACCCTCTGGCGGGCGAGTCGACACAGCTATTAACCCTGGGGCGGCAAGGAAGCTCTAAGGGTGCCCACATATCACAAACAAGTCTCAACAAGCAACAACATTCATATATAACGTGTATAGTAAATCTGATCATACTGTTCATGCTTTGATATTCTATTCTGAATCTCTTGCTGCACTAAACTGAATCTGGTACTGAGTCTGAAATAATATCTCGCTGTTTAATACCAATCTACTGACTTTTATTCTGAACATGACATAACAATAAAAACATACTTAATACTCAGCTTCTGGAACTTCCTTCTGGAATTTATTCTATTTTACTATGCTAGAATTGCTAACTTGCCGAAGAAACTAGCTTTACATACCTCAGTTGTCGGCTTCCCGGCTAATTGGAGTAACTCGCCCAATATTTCGCTATTTCTTCCAACTGTATTCACATACATAACAATTAGAACTAAATTTATCAATATTCTGGAAGAAAATACTACTTTGAATATATATATATCCCAAACTTTGACTTATCTAAAAACGGCCGAAAACTTGCTATTCCTCGGAAGTCCAGAAGGGAGAAATACTCATTTTAGGGCTAGGGGTATATTGACACTAATTTGGAGCAATTCCACTTATCTTAGCTCGGTAGCACGATGGTTCGCCGGCCGAATTTCATGAAACTAAACTCGTAGGGATGCTCCTCGTTGCTTAATACCTCACTACCCAAGGTTATACCGAGTTTGGACCGTGTAAAATGGCGTAATCGGAAGGAAATTCCTTCAAAATCCTCGTGCCCTCTGTTTCCTTCATTCTCTCTGTTATTCTCTGGAAATTTATGAGAATTTTCTAAAAAAAATGATGTGGAGGGGTTTATATACTTGGGCTTGGACAGGACCTCCATGACACGCCGCCTTCGCGGAGGCCCTCCCTCCATGGCACGCTGCCATCGCGGAGGGGTTCTGCCTCGGCTTCTCCCACAGTGGTTCAATGCAATGTTCTACGGTCTTCCCTCAAGCCTTTTCCTAGAATGTCTGGCATTCTAAAATTCTTAACCAATATGCGAATATGCCATCTACATGTCAAGAATTTACGGGGTGTAACATTCTCCCCCCTTAAGAACATTCGTCCTTGAATGTAAACTTCTACTTGCAAGAATTTCAACTTATTTGACTTAGTTTAGAAAAATCTCGGCAGAGTCTCTCCTGTAATATGGACTATTTCAAAAATCCTGAAACGCAGAAAAGTCCAATACAGGTACTCCACACAACACTAGTATTCATTACATAAGCCAGCTATTTCATTTATTTACATAATATAAGGCAATTCATAAGACAACAATACTAACGTACCTTTAGCTGATTAAGTCTGGAACAGTTGAGGATATTTGACTTTCATATCTTCCTCTGCTTCCCAAGTCATCTCCTCTCGGTTCCTATTACACCATAATACTTTGACAGAAGCAATGTCTTTAGTTCTCAACCTGCGAATCTGCCTGTCTAGTATGGCTACTGAAACCCTTTCATAAGTCAGATCTTCCGTAACCTGGACATCCTGAACTGGAACAACTCTGGAGGGGTCTCCTATATACTTCCTCAGCATAGACACGTGGAAAACTGGATGAACAGACTCTAATTCTGGAGGTAAGTTCAACTCGTATGCTACTTGGCCTATTCTTCGACGAATCTGATAAGGCCCAACAAATCTCGACTGAGCTTACCTTTCTTGCCGAATCTCATCACCCCTTTCATTGGAGAAACTTTCAAAACACCCAGTCATTCACATTAAATTCCAGGTTTCTACGCCGCACGTCAGCATACGATTTCTGGCAGCTCTGAGCAGTCAGTAGGCGTTCTCTGATAAGCTTTACCTTTTCCTCTGACTGATGAATAATATCCGGCCCAATCAGCGCTGACTCTCCTACTTCAAACCAATCAACTGGCGATCTACATTTTCGCCCATACAAATCCTCATAGGGCGCCATCCGGATAATTGAGTGGTAACTATTGTTATGAGCAAACTCAATAAGTGGTGGGTGCTCATCCCAGCTACCTCCAAAGTCCAATACACACGCTCGTAACATATCCTCGAGCGTTTGAATAGTGCGTTCTGCCTGTCCATCTGTCAGAGGGTGGAAAGCTGTGCTCAGGTTAATCTGTGTTCCCAGGCCTCTCTAAAATGATTGCCAAAATGTAGCTGTAAATTGCGCCCCTCTGTCAGAGATAATGGACACGGGAACACCGTGCAGTCTGACTATTTCTCTGATATACAACTCAGCATAATCTTCGGCAGAGAAAGTAGCCCTTACTGGCAGAAAATGGGCTGATTTTGTCAGTCTGTCAACAATTACCCAAATCGAGTCATTTCTATGCCTGGTATGGGGTAATCCTGCTACAAAATCCATAATTACTACTTCTCACTTCAAAAGAGGCACAACTATATCTTGAGTCAATCCGCCTGGTTTCTGGTGTTCCGCTTTTACTTGTTGGCAATTGGGACACTGAACTACAAATTTTTCTATCCCTTTTTTCATTCCTGGCCACCAGTAGATTTCTTTTACATCATGACACATGTCTGTCAAACCTGAGTGGAGAGAATAACGGACATAATGTATCTCGCCCATAATTTGATGGCGAAGCCTTGCAACGTTTGGAACACAAAGGAGATCTTTATATCTCCACACTCCATCCTCGGTTATCTGAAAATTTGTCATCTCTCCCCGCTGAACTCTATTCTGAGCTGATTCAGGATAGGATCTTCATACTGCCATTCCTTTACTTCCACAACTAAAGACGACACCGCGGTATTTTGGATTACTGCTCTTTTGTCCCCTGTTTCTGCTACATGAACGACTAGACTGGCTAGCTGATGCAACTCTCGGGCCAATTCCCGCTGCTCGAGCTGCAAGTATGCTAAACACCCCACAGATTCACGGTTGAGGGCATCTGCTACTACGTTGGCCCTTCCTGGGTGATATAAAATATTCACGTCATAGTCTTTCAACAGCTCTAACCAGCGACACTGCCGCAAATTCAACTCCTGGAAGCTCTGCTCTCATGCCTCAGTCCACGAAAAGTTTTGCTACTTTCTACGTCGGTTTAGTCAGAAGTGCTGCAGAAGTGGAAAATCCTTCCACACACCTTCTGTAGTACCCGGCTAACCCCATGAAACTGCGTACCTCAGTCGGAGTGGTAGGTCTAGGCCATTTTCACTGCTTCTATTTTCTGTGTGTCTATGTATACCAGCCTCCGACACGATGTGACCTAAAAAGACTCCTGAATTCATCCAGATTCACATTTAGAGAAATTGGCATGTAATTGATGGTCATACTGATTTATCATACCAGAGAAACTGATAAGTAATCTCTCTGTATAGCTAGAGCTCATCTGGCCTTATGGCCCACATGTTAATGCTACTCACTTCTGGGATAATCTGTATGACTGTCTGCACACCATGTGCATGTATCTGATCAGAGGATCTCGATAGTGATCATAATCTTTAATAATCTAGTTAAATAACCGTGAATAATTGAATAGCTGGGCCGAATGACCCGAATGCTAAAGTAGTCTAACAATGCTCTAAATGTCCTACTCAGGCATCTGTAGCTCATGCATAACTGCGGAGTTGTGGACAGCTAACTGCTTTGTTATTCTACTTGAACAATTGTAGAGCTGGGCTTAGTCGGACTTACTCTCAGGCGATTTGTCCCTGGATCTTCATAGGGAACCTACCGACTTCCTTGTCTTAGTAAACACTGTGCTAGCAGAGTACTACCAATTCCTTATGCCTGGTTCGTATCCACTCGGATCTATACTGTTGTTCTAGGAAATTCTTGGTCTTATGAGCAATTCTGTAAAAACCGGCCTTCTCCTAGGACTCTTTATTTGAATATCTTACGAGAACCAGCTGAGGTACTAGTCCGTCACTGACTGCTGATGTGGACCCCTCCTTGGGGTACCCACGGTTTTGTCTGACTGGGACGGCTGGCTGACTTGAGGGGTGTTCTACATGATGATTGCTAGGTTAACTGAAAAACGATGTACGACCACTTAACATACTAGAGAGTTCTGGTGTTGCTAGCCTCTGGAATATGCTTATTTGGTCTTTATTTCTGGTTCTGGCACATGCGCTGACGTTATTGATCTTTAGGGATGCTTCCCTGCTAATACAAGCGCCAGCTGGTTGTTAGACCATCTAACTGCACTCGTATCATCAAACACCTGACTTAGGCTACTAACTCCTGTGAGCTTCGGAAGTCTAGATCTGGCAACAAGCGTATAAGTCCATTAACTCAATAAACTGAGAACCGAGAAAGTTTCTATGGCTTCATACGTGAATCACACTTAACCTGCCCCATTTTTGGCGAGGGGTCCTGCAGTACGATCTGTATATATTTCCTAGCAGCTAATCAGAATCTGTGTGACTGTAACCCCTATGTCCAGCTACTCACAACATATCTAATATCTGTATATATATATATCAACAAATACGTACAATACATACTAATTTTTTTTTGTAGTAATACGTAATCTCTGACATACTTTACTGAATTTCATACCGCACGTGATATATTGCTTCTACAGTCTAATGATATCTCCTGTCCTCTCGTACCATTTCATTGGATTTCCGTCCCATTCCGGAAGCAACAAACTCATGCACTTTAGCTATGATTTGCTATTTGAAATTTCGCCACTCTTACAATGTGGGGTCAACATCCGCACCTTGTGGCCTTACTTGGCACTACATTAAGGGCCCGTGACTGTCTGTTGAACCTTGCCTCTAGGCCATACTAGATTAGAGTCTTCGGGTCGACACCCTCTTACCTTCTCCGTAGGCGGACGTACCGCAACATTCTAAACTACAGTCTTACTATCTCTTAACTGTCAGTCCGAGGCTTAGTCCTTAATACACGATATTCTCTCAATCTGGAGGTGATTCTAATTTCCTCTCAAATCTGGTATTCCTGCTTCTTCCCCTTATCTTGCTTAAGCTGAGCTCTGGGGTTCAAGGTACCTGCCTTACATTGTTAATAAGGTTACTGGTCAAGTCTCAGCTTATACTTCTTCCAGCTTGCAGTCAGACCCATCTGATTCATATGACCTCCCTACCTTTCGATATCACAACTGAAATCATAACTATTATCTTACAGGTATATCCTACCGTTGTTAGCGTGTTATGGCAGACTCAGCCTTTTTCTAACTCAAACTTAACTATTACTAGGAGTTCATCACTGACAGGTCTTTTACACCCACTTCTAGTAAGCTAATAGTCTTACTCGCTCTTCTGACTTATTACCGTGAGGGTCCGCACAACTTACGTAATCATAGGGCTTCTTACTCTTTCTAACACTTTCTGGAATCAACCAATCCATCTTCACTTACTGCTTACCTTAGGCAACATCTGTCATACCCCACCTTGGGGGGGATGACGGACACCTGGTGCCTGCTAGACTCTGGGCTACTAAATGGTCCAGCCTGAGCACATCTGGTGCTTTGGCTGACCCTGGCTCTATCTCAAGAAATGAACCGACTATATAGCGGCTGTAAATACAGCCTCCGGCCGACTGGGTCTATAGCCACCTGTACAAAACTTCAGCTAACCAGAAACATACTTACAAAAGGGAAACCTATGCGGGCCGACAAGGCCACCATGCTGTCTAGTTATCTCTAACTCAATATAACAAATGCAGAACAACTATGTGACCTGCAAGGTCACTACTACTAACTGGATAAGGCCTCACACGGCCAACATCAACAACTAACACATATATACATGCACGGCCCCACACGACCGACTCCACTACCACAGGGAAACATCAGACTGCAAGCCTCTAGGAAGTAATAATAGAATGGTCGGGACAGGGCCCCGACCTACCCAAACTGTAATCAAAAAGGAAATAGGAGCAACCTTCGACTATCTAGATCTAGAGGATAGGAGCTGATAATTCTGCTGACTGGATCATGAGGGATCGACTCCTCATCTATGTGTACCTGCAGGCAAGCAATGCAGTGCCCCCAAGGGCGTCAGTACCACAGGTACTGAGCATGTAAAGCAAACTGAAATATACAACTGAAATGGGTAACAACAATAACATGACATATAAGCAGAAGTAGCTGAATCTATCTAGCTGAGGATAACTGGGGAGAGTTTACATATTCTGTAACTAAACTGGGCGTACCTGATGACGTGTCGTCCTACTATTTATTAGTATCTAATGGCACATATAGATATACATATAAATACACACAATACCTGACCGACCCCCATAAGCCGGAAGGTGCCAACCAACACAATCTATTTACCCCTACCCGGGTCTAAACCAACCAAAAATAAGTCACTCCACTCATCTGATAACTGTGAGCTCCTCCTACCGCCCCCCTTGGGTACGTAACTCAGGCCTTGGCCTCTGACAGTAAACTGTGTCTGAGTCCGAAGACTCCTGCCTCTGGACGCAAGTGCACACGGGGTAATCTACTGCTGTATCTGTAACTGAAACTGCCCCTGGGTGCAAGCACGCAATAGGGTAATTTTATAAAAATCTATATGTGAAACTTCCTCCGGCCACAAGCGCACATAGAGTAATCTGCCCCTGTAAACAGGGTAATCTGGCTCTGCGCAGAGCAAACTGAACTGCCCCTGCAAGCAGGGTAATCTGAACCGTATTATCATGGTGGTCAGCCATCATCGTCCTCTAGGCGGACGGCATCGCCCAGCTGGTGGTGGTATCTGAATCTGGTATCGACACAGCTATAACCCAGGGGCGGTGGGGATGCTGAAGGGTGCCCACATGCCATAACAAGTCTCAACATACAAAACACACACACAGCAAGAATGCTCAAATGGAAAATACTAATCATATTCTCTTCTTTTATTTCAAGGCCAGCCTATATTAAACAACTGACGCTATGTTCTGTTTTACACTGTTTCTGATTTCTGGGCTAACTACTACCTGGCCTCTATTTGCTTGTCTGATTATATCTGGATATAACTCAATAACATAGAACATGCCATCTATAACTGGATATAGCTTAGTAATATTAAATGTGCCATCTACTACTGGATACAACCTCAACAAATGTAATACATATTATCTGTAACCCTGCTAATTCATTATACTACTTTTACAACTTGTATTTTGGGTATTATGTAAGAACATACTGAGCTACTAGCGGATATCACATTACTATCTGAAATTATCTGACTACCCGTTATTCTGATTATCGCCTGATACGTAATGATATATTAGCATGCTTGCTGGAAATTGTACTAAAATCATTCCTGTGCTGGGTATCTGTCAATAGCCTTTATTCTATTTATTTCTAGACTGTACTTCCTGGCTTGCCAAAAGAATAGCTTTATATACCTAGTTTCTGAGTACCCGACTGACCGATGTGATTTCCGTCGGTACTTCTGCTGTTTCTCCCAACTACATTCATATACATGTCAATTAGAACTAAATACACCAATATTCTGAAAGAAAATGTTACTTTCGATATATTTATAGCTTAAACTTTGGCTTATCGAAAGACGACCAAAAACTTGCTATTTCTCGAAAGTCCAGAAGGGAGAACTATTCACTTTAAGGCTAGAAGTATATTGACACTAGTTTGGAGCAATTCCACTTACCTTAGTTCAGTAGCACGACGATCCGCCAGCCAAATTTCGGGAAACTAAATTCGTAGGAATGTTCCTTGCTGCTAAATACCTCGGTATCTGGAGTTAATTTGAGTTTAGACTGCATTTGACGGTGTAATCGGACGATAATTTAGTAGTACTCTCGCACCCTCTCTGTTTCTCTTCTCAAGTTCTGGAAATTATATGAAATATATCATTTAAAAACCGAAGTGGAGGGCTTATCTAGTTGGGCCTGGACAGGGCCAACGTGTCACAGAGCCAACGCGGAGGCTCCACCTCCGTGACACGTTGCCATCGTGGAGGGGCTCTGCCCCGGCTCCTTCCGCGATGGTTCGACAGGTTTCTTGTCCGGTCTTGTCCCGGGCCTTTTCCTAGCGTGTATGACTTTCAAATACTCTTAACCAACACGCGAATAGGCCATCTATGCGTTGGAAATTTTACGGGGTATAACAACATCGCCTCAATCCTTATTCCCTTTGCTATACTGGAATCAAAACTATAAGGTAGGAATAGCCTTTTCTTACTGCAACGAAACGAAAACATGGAACTGTACCACATCTAAAAAGATGAAGGTGGGAATCCTGCATTTCCCTCTCTTTCTCACATCTATGAGATAATCTAATATTATCTGTCATCTTAGTCAGATCTTATATACCTAACAAATAAAACAACTCGTATACACGCTATGCTTCTGACTTCCTACTCTGAAGTTATAGAAATATACTAGGGATGGTATCGATAGAGGTATCACATTCGGAGGTCCCTGATACCTCCTCCTGCTGCTGTAGTTGCCCTTCAATTGGCTGGTGCCCTCTTCTGCTGCTATATCCAATCTTCTGCCTGTGATAGGATGTCGCTGATCTGACTTTATGTCTATAACGAAAGAGTATGATAAGTTTTAGGGACTCAACCCTATATTGTACCGCTCTATAGCACGACTGAATAAGAAGAAAGAGTAACCATCCTATCATGCCTTGCAGCCTCCTGTCTATAGTATGTGGTGCACAACACATCCATAGACAAGACTCTACTTAGCACGGCTTGCAGACTCCCTGAGATACGACCGGCTCTAATACCAAGTTTGTTACGCCCCACCTTGGGGGGTATGACTGGCACCTGGTGCCCTACTAGGACCTGAACTGCTAGACTGCTAAGCCTAAGCACTTGTGGTGCCTGGCTGGCTCTCACTCTGACTCATGGAATTAACGGGCTATATAATGGCTGTAAATACAGCCCCCGGCCAGCTAGGCCTATAGCCACCTGTACGACCACAACAGCTAACCAGAACAACGGTAGTATAAAGGAACCTATGCGGGCCAATAAGGCCACCATGCCCGTCTAGTTACTTCTGAATCAGGAAAACAGGTGCTAAACTGCTACGTGACCGAAAAGGTCACCACTACCAACTGAGTAAGGCCCCACACGGCCATTATAAACAAGCTAAAACATACACACGGCCTCACACGACCAGTACAGCTAACCACAAGGAAAATACAATCTGCAAGCCTCTAAGAATACTGATAAGATGGTCGGGACAGGGCCCCGACCTACCTATACTGTACAACAAAAGAAAAGAAATAAACCTCTAGCTATCTAGCTCCGGATGACAGGAGATGATGACTCTATGAGCTGGCTGTAATCACAAGGTATCGGCTCCTAGTCTATGAGTACCTGCAGGCAAGTAATGCAGCGCCCCAAACGGGCATCAGTACCACGGGGACCGAGTATGCAAAGCAAAAACTGAACATAACTGAAGATAAGCAATAGTACTGATAGTTCTGAATAGCAGAAGATAGCTAAGACTGTCGGGGATGGCGAAGTCTGAAATGAGCTTATCTATACTGAAAAGCAGGGGAAAGTCATACCTGTTACTGCGGCGTCCTGCTATTTATTAATCTAATAAATAACATACATATATATATATATATATATATATATACATATAACATACAAGGACCTATACCAGCCCCCATAAGCCGAAATGTGCCAACCAACACGCAATCTATATACCCCTACCCGGGTCAAACCATCCAAAAATAAAGTCACTCCACTCGCCTACTAACTACGAACACCTTTACCGGCCCCTTGGGTATGAAGCTTGGGCTCTCTGGGCCCCTGACTATAACTGTATCTGAGTCCGGAGGACTCCTGTAACTATATATGAGATATATATCTGTATCTGTAATCTGTGCCCTGGGCGCAAGCGCTCGGCAGGGTATACTGTAATGCTGATCAGCCTGATATGGGGAATGTTGCATCCCATCTTCGTCCTACTACGAATGGCATGCCACTCCTTGGAGTGACGTATCCTCACCCTCTGGCGGGCGAGTCGACACAGCTATTAACCCTGGGGCGGCAAAGAAGCTCTAAGGGTGCCCACATATCACAAACAAGTCTCAACAAGCAACAACAATCATATATAACATGTATAATAAATCTGATCATGTTGTTCATGCTTTGATATTCTATTCTGAATCTCTTGCTGAACTAAACTGAATCTGGTACTGAGTCTGAAATAATATCTCGCTGTTTAATACCAATCTACTAACTTTTATTCTGAACATGGTGATCTTGGGCAGAATTATATGCCCAAGTGATACTCAAATGCTTCATTTCGTCTTTGTTATCTATCGTTATTTGTGCATTCTCATGTGATTTGTAGTTAAAATATGAATTTATACTAACCAATATAATTAGTGTTGTTTTGCAGGTAAAATGGAATTTTGGGAAGCTAAGATACATGTTGGTAAAAATCGGGAATGGACTTGGAAGCAAGGAGTGGAAAAGGTCAAGGAAGAGCAGCAAAAATAAGGGCTCCATGATTGAGTCGTGTCATGCTGCCATCGCGGAGGCATTCTGCCTCGGATGATTTAATTTTGGCCATTTCTAGTGAAGCCTCGCGTTACCTCCGTGACACGGAGGTAATGCCATGCGATGCAAGCCGTGGCACGTTGAGTACAATTACCTGGGACATCAATTTCCAGTGTAGGTGCGCGATAGCACCGTGGCACGTTGGCCAGGCTCCGCGATGCAGGCCGTGGCATGCCAAGGTGAAAATTCTGAGGAGCCTAATTCCAGAGAGGGTCCTTGATACCCCCGTGGCACGGAGGGAGTGCTCGGAATACATTCCGTGCCATGTTGCTTGTTATTCCGGGAAAAATTCTCAATAGTATAAATAGCACACTTAGGTTTATTTTTTAAACATTCTGACTTGGTTGAGCAAGAACGTGGGTTACAGGCAGTTGAGGGGATGAAAATTCTAGGGTTCTTCTCTATCTCTTTCTCTTTTATCTCAATCGTTTGTATGATTTATACTCATTTGATGATGTTTAATCCACAAATGAGTGGCTAAATTCATTTCTTACTGAGGTTAAGAACAATTGTAGTGGAATGTAATTGTTGATCATTTTAGTTTTCATCTTTTCTTCAATGGTTGTTCTATCAATTCTTGTTCTTACTGCATTAATGTTTTGCCAATCTTATTGTATATCTAAAAAATCCAATTTTGATTTTGAAAAGGAAAGAAATTGGAAAGATGTGAATTGGTAGGATATGATCTCTTCTTAGTTTGGGAAAATTGAGAATTGATTTACATTCAGAATAGAAATATATCTGAAAGTCTTATTAGTCAATTAAGGAATCATTTTGTATGGCTAGAACATGAAATTCTTTTATCACAGAAATGTAGATTGAAGGTTCATGATTCTTAAGTTGGATAGGAGACGAAAGTTCCAATCCATAGGCAATAATTCTTGACGAGCAACCGAAGGAAAGATTAACTGAATTGTATCGATAAATTAATTCCCTACATGTTCGTTTTAACCTCAGCTTGCTCATTACTATTGTTCAGACTCACTTTATAATTTTGCTTTAGATTCTTATTAATAAGTAACTCAAACTCTAAAAATCTTTTTCATTTGGTTGTCTGCATTCTTAAAGATATAGTTCATTAACACTTAAGTTAATTAGTACCGTAGTTCAGTCCCTGTGGGATCGATACTTGGCTTTACTTAAGCCACTTTACTACTTGTTCAACCACGTGCACTTGCGTGTAGTCACCAAAGTACCGAACAAGTTTTTGGCGCCGTTGCCGGGGACTGGCAATTGGTAAAATTGTTTTCTTAGTGTTAGTTTACAATTTCAATATAAGTGCTGACAACTTGATCTTAGCCTGTCTTTTGCAGATATTGAATTCTGTTGAACACTGGCAAGAGACAAGGAGTTGGTGGATTCATACATGGAGCCGGAAAGACAATTTCATCGTCAAATAAGGGAAGCTATAGAGAAAAAGCTACAGTTGCTCAGACAGACAATCCTGGAGCAACAACAGCATCCACCACTTGTGAGGGCAGTGTTAGTGCCTGAGAAAATGGCATCTAGGCCGGTTCGCGAAGTGGCAATCCCACATGCTAACAATGTTACATCAAGTATTAGCAAACCAGACCCAGGAGAAAGGTTTGAGCTTAAACAGAACATGGTGCAATTGCTGCACACCAGCGGGCAATTCACAGGTCTCCCTCACGAAGATCCACAACATCTCCAAAACGTTTTGGAGATAAGTGACACTTACATCCCCGCTGGAGTATCATCCGATTACGTAAGGCTTACATTATTACCATTTTCATTATTGGGGGAAGAAAAGAGGTGGTTAAAAGCTGAACCACCTAACTCTATCACCACGTGGGATGATCTTGCAAGAAAGTTTTTGATAAGATTCTTTCCATCCGGGAAAACAACAAGACTTAGAAGTCAGATTCTAAGTTTTAAACAAAGAGAGGGGGAGAATTTGTATCAAGCTTGGGAAAGGTTCAAATCATTGCTAAAGGATTGTCCTCACCATTACCAGTCCAATGATGTGCTGGTGCATACTTTCATAGAGGGTTTGGAACCCCACACAAAAATTTTGCTAGACTCAGCAGCTGGGGGACAAGCATTAGAAAAGACTTATGAGGAGCTGTATACTTTGTTAAATCGTATTTCGTAGGGAAATCTAGAGTGGATGCAGACTCTTCTAGAGGAGGAACAAGGAAAGCGACAAGAGTCTTTGAAGTGGATGGTTTTACAGCTATTGCTGCACAGATAGCTGCATTGCAAAATCAACTCAACACCCATTTCAGCAATATGAGCTTGAATCAACCTCAAGCCCCAGTTAATGTAGTGCAGCAGATTTGGTGTGAAGTATGCGGTAGTAATGAACACTTAGCTGAGTGTTGTGGTGCAAATCCAGATTCAGTGAACTTTGTTGGGAATGTACAGAGAAATAATCACCAGCAGTATGGCAACAACTACAACTCGAATTGGAGGAATCATCCGAATTTCTCTTGGGGTAGTAACAACCATCAAGGGCAGAGTTCGAATATGGGTGCGCATAGAAATCAAGGGGGGCAGCAGAACTATCAGTCTCAAACAGAGGCAACAACGCACCTCCTCCTCCACCCACCAGCATTGAGGAAATGTTTAAAACAATGTTAGCTAACCAAGCTCAAATGCAGGCTGATTATGTGAAATTGGCAGCAGACATAAAAAACAACCAATTAGCTACAAAGGCGTTGGAGTACTAGTTTGGACAACTAGCTGGAGCTCAAAACACCAGGCTAAGAGGAGGACTACCGAGTGACACTGACCCGAATCCCAAGCAGGTTAATGCAGTGACCACAAGGAGTATTTTACAACTCAAGGAGGTGGAACCAGAAAGACCACCTCAGTAGTCAGGAGCAGTGGAGAAAGATAGGGAACATGATGAGAGGGGGAAGGAGAAGGCAACTGGAGCAGAAAGACCACCACCCCCGTTCCCTCAAAGATTAAAGAAACACAAAGAGGAAGCTTGTTTCAAAAAGTTCATGGAGGTGCTTAAACAGTTACACATTAATTTACCTTTGGTTGATGTTTTGCAGGGAGTGCCTAAATATGCAAAGTATATCAAGGACATCGTAGCTAACAAAAGCAGATTGACGGAGTATGCTACGGTGGCACTTATTGAGGAGTGCACTTCCCGAATACAGAACAGGTTGCCAACAAAGCTCAAGGACCCTGGGAGCTTTACAATCCAGATAACAATTGGGCAAAGTATCCTAGCTCACGGATTATGCGATTTGGGAGCGAACATTAACTTGATGCCGACATCAGTGTTCAAGAAGTTGGGGCTGGGAAGTCGTAGACCAACTATAGTGATCTTACAGTTAGCGGACCACTCTTTGGCCAAACCAAATGGCCTTTTGGAGGACGTGCTGGTGCAAGTGGGCTCCCTTATCTTCCCGGTAGATTTCATTGTTTTAGATTTTGAGCCGGATGCGGAAGTCCCATTTATTTTGGGACGTCCTTTCTTGGCAGCCGGGAGAGCTTTGATTGATGTAGCTGCAGGGTAGCTAACCATGCGAGCACATGAAAAAGTGGAGGTATTTGATGTATATAAGGCCATGAAGCTTCCGACCATATATGAGGAGCTTTCAGCAATCAATGTGCTAGACCAAGTAGAAATTCTTCAGATTGTTGATTCTCGAGATCCATTGGAAAGAGAGTTGATGAGCTCCGATCATTTAGGAGATAGAGATACTTATGAGATGGTGCAAATGTTGAATGAACCAAAGCGGTATCTCAGGAAGCATGACTTTTAGCCTTTAATGAGGTCCCTGGAACCATTGCCGAAACCATCTGTCACACCCCGCCTTGGGGGGTATGACTGGCACCTGGTGCCCTATTAGGACCTGACCTGCTGGACTGTAAAGCCTGGCATATCTGGCGCCTGGCTGAATCTCACTCACATTTCTGGAAACAAAGGGCTATATAACGGCTGTAAACACAGCCCCCGGCCCATTGGCCTATAGCCTTCCGTACCTGTACTAACAACTGACCAGAAACATCTCAATTCAGGGGAACCTATGCGGCCGACAAGGCCACCATGCTGTCTAGTTATTTATAACTCAAACATAACATACGGAAAAGCTACGTGACCGGCAAGGTCACCACTACTGATAAACTATGGCCCCACACGGCCAACGTAAAAGAAAGCAAGAATACTGGCAACTAAACAACTGCACGGCCTCACACGACCGGCTCAACTGACCACAGGGAATATTTACAGACTGCAAGCCTCTAGGAATAGCAATAGAATTGATCGGGATAGGGCCCTGACCTACCCACAATATACAACAAAAGGAACTGAACTACACCTCTGAAATTCAGCCTCCGGATGACTGGAGCTGAAAACTCGACCGCTGACAGGAAGTCATGTAAAATCGCCTGTGCATCTATGGGTACCTGCAGGCAAGTAATGCAGCGCCCCACCGGGCGTCAGTACCGTTGGTACTGAGTATGTAAAGCAATGACTGAAAAAAGATATCTGAAACCTGTCACACCCCGCCTTGGGGGGTATGACTGGCACCTGGTGCCCTACTAGGACCTGACCTGCTGGACTGTTAAGCTTGGGCACATCTGGTGCCTGGCTGGCTCTAACTCATATTTCTGGAAACAAAGGGCTATATAACGGCTGTAAATACAGCCCCCGACCCGTTGGCCTATAGCCTTCTGTACCTGTACTAGCAGCTGACCAGAAACATACTAATTCAGAGGAACCTATGCGGGCCGACAAGGCCACCATGCTGTCTAGTTATCTGCAACTCTATCATAACGCATGAAAAGAACTACGTGACCGGCAAGGTCACCACTACTGGCAAACTATGGCCCCACACGGCCATCATAAAAGGAAGAAAGAGTAAAGGCAACTATACAACTGCACGACCCCACACGACTGGCTCATCTGACCACAGGGAATATATATACAGACTGCAAGCCTCTAGGAATGGTAATAGAACTGATCGGGACAGGGCCCCGACCTACCCGTACTATATAACAAAAGAACTGAAATACACCTCTAGAATTCAGTCTCCGGATGACAAGAGCTGAATACTCGATCGCTGACAGGAATCACGTAGTGTCACCTGCTCGTCTATAAGTACCTGCAGGCAAGTAATGCAGTGCCCCACCGGGCGTCAGTACCGCTGGTACTGAGTATGTAAAGCAATAACTGAAGCAAACTCTGAATACAATAATATAACTGAAGAAACTGAAGTAGAGAGAATAGACTAACTGTCTGATAATGTAAATCATACCTTCTCTCAATCTTTACTGGGAAGTATAAGAGTCATACCTGGAAACGTATCGTGCTACTGCTGATCTACTTGTATCTAACATAACATGGCATAATATGAAATAACATAACATAGCACACACAAACCTTACCCGGCCCCCATAAGCAGGGAGGTACAATCAACACAGAATCTATGCCCCTACCCCGATCATCCCATCTCCTATAGTGGCTGTAAGCATCCTGCCGGTCCCTGGGCATGCACTTGGGCTCGCTGAGCCCCTGACTATAACTGTATCTGAGTCCGAAGGACTCTAAATTAACACCCCGGGCGTACCCGCTCGACGGGGGTGTATAAGGGCCGACCAAGGCATAATATGAGGAAACTGGCATCCCATCTTCGTCCCCTTGCGGGACGGCATAACACTCCGTAGAGCGACGTATCCTCGTCCTCTGGCGGACGAGTCGATACAGCTATTAACCCTGGGCGGTCAGGGATGCTAGGTAATCCAACCCCAATCAATACAATGGTCTCAACTAATCATGCTGTCTGTGTATCTCATAAGCTAAGACTATCAGGTGTAGGGTATCGTATAAATCACATACTGAGCTAATAATAGCAATCTGTACGTATCTGATACATGCTGAGACAGGTAAGTATAAATATGAATATAGTTCCCTGTCAAACTGTACTGGAGCAAAGGCTGTACAAGCGGGTGTTTCTGCTGAAAGCTATGCTATTTACTAAGTTTCTGTGTTAACATAATTTCCTATTTCTAACATGCTTTCTAAACCATATACAGTTACTATTCTATATCTGGAATGCTTTACTAATACTGTACTACCTTGTGAGGTTTCAGCTAAACACAACAATATCTTAACATGGTATATTATATCACATACTGAATATACTGGCAATCTTAATCACTTACATTCGAATCTATATCATACGGATAGGTATCGTACACGTTACAGCCCAAAACTGCTCATATAGCACCAATATTCATAATAACACAATAATCAGCTTTTGAACATTCTACTGGTCGGTAAATTACCATACTGTCTCAATATTTCTTATCTTGCCGAAGAAACTAACTTTACATACCTTATCTCTGAGCTATTTGTCTGTCGGGCGGAACTCGGCCGGTACTTCAACTGTTTTCTCCCAACTGCATTCATAAACATATCAATTAACACAAAATACAACTTTATTTCAAAAGGCAACGTCACTTTCGATATAGTTTATAGCCTAAACTTAGGCTTATCGAAAGACGGCCAGAAACTCGCTATTTTTCAGCGGCCCAGAAGGGAGAAATATTCACTTCTCAGCTAGGAACACATAGACATTAATTTAGAGCAATTCCACTTACCTTAGCTCAGTGGCTCGACGATTCGTCGGCCGTATTTTACGAAACTGAATCCGTAGGAATGCCCTCTGCTGCTAAATACTTCGGTATCTGGGATTAATTTGAGTTTGGGCAGCGTTTGGCAGTGTAATCAGACGAAAATTATTTAATTTTCTTCGTTCCTTTTCTCCCTCTGCCGGTTGCCCTCTGTTCTCTGGAAATTTAAAGGATTTTTATCAATTAAAACTGAAGTGGGGTTTTATATACTTGGGCCTGGACAAGGCCAACGTGTCACGGAGCCAACGCAGAGGCTCCTCCTCCGTGACACGCTGCCATCGCGGAGGGGCTCTGCCTCGGCTCCTTCCGGGATGGTTCGACAGGCTTCTCGTCCGATCTTTCCCCGGGCCTTTCTCCCACACGTATGGCCTTCAAATATGCTTAACCAACGTGGGAATAGGTCATCTAAGTGCCGGGGATTCTACGGGGTATAACATTCTCCCCCCCTTAAGAACATTCGTCCTCGAATGTACACTGTTATCTAGAGGACTTTCCGGATCCTCTGGAATATGGAAAAATTTACTTTCTGGAAAACCTTCGGCAGAGTTTCCCCTGTAACATGGACTATAGCAAAAACCTGAAATGCAGAAAAGTTCAATACAGGCACTGCACACAATATTCTAAGATTCACTGAACAACTAAATATCACTTCTTCTTTATCATTTACCGACATACAACCACAAGATACTGCATAGGTAATAATTCGGACATACCTATCACCTGACTAGGCCTGTAATAAGCGGGGATGTCTGATCCTCATATCTTGATAGACGTAATATCCTTAGTGCGGATTCTGCGAATCTATCTGTCTAGGATAGCTACTGGGACCTCTTCATATGCCAGCTTCTTCGTAACTTGGATACTCTGGACTGGGACTACTCTGGACGGGTTCCCTATGCATTTCCTCAGCATAGCTACATAACAGACCGGATACATGGATTCTAATTCCGGAGGCAAATTCAACTAATGGTAACTGCTCATTTTGACTATTACTAAAATCTAGCACACACGCTCGCAACATGTCTTCGAGCGTCTGAATTGTGCGCTCAGCCTACTCATCTGTCTGAGGGTAGAATGCTGTGCTTAAATTAATCTGCGTGCCCAAACCTTTCTAAAATAATTGCCAGAATCTAACTATAAATTGTGCTCCTCTGTCTGAAATAACGGATACTGGTATTCCATGTAATCTGACTACCTTTCTGATATACAACTCAGCATAATCTTCAGCCGAGAAAGTAGTTCTTACTGGAAAGAAATGAGTTGATTTTGTCAATCTGTCATTTGTTACTCAAATAGAATCCTTTCCGTGTCTGGTACAGGGTAATCCTGCCACAAAATCCATATTCACTGCTTCTCATTCCCAAAGAGGCACAACTATGTTCTAAATTAACCTGCCTGGTTTCTGATATTCTGCCTTCAACTGTTGGCAGTTAGGACACTGGGCTACCAGTAGTTCTCTTTAATGTCATGGTACCTCTTTGTCGTATCGGGATGAAGAGAATAGCGGGCGTAATGCGCCTCGCTCATAAACTGCTGACGATGCCCCAAAATATCTGGAGCGCAATGCGGCCTTTATATCGCCACACTTCATCCCCGATTATCTGAAAATATGTCATCTCTCCTTACTGAATCTTATGTTTAAATTGAACCTGGCTAGAGTTCCTATACTGCCGTTCCTTTACTTCCACCACTAACGACAATGCTGCGACATTCCGTATTATCGTTCTGTTATCCGTTATTTCTGCTATGTGAACGGCTAAACCGGCTAACTAGTAAAATTCTCGGGTCTATTCCCGCTGTTCAGACGGCAAGTATGCCAACTCCTCATAGATCTACGGCTAAGGGCATCTACTACCGTATTAGCCCTTCCTGGGTGATACCAAATTCTCGCTTTTTAAGGCATAAACTACTGCAACTACCTCCAGGTCATGGGTAAGATAATTCTTTTCACGTCCCTTCAATTGCCTGAAAGCATAAACTGTTACTTTACCATGCTGCACCAACCCTCTGTACCTTCTGGCGATACTAACACTGGAGTTGATGTTAACCTGGCTTTTAACTCTTGGAGGTTCTGCTCACACACTTCAGTCTACTGAAACTTTGCTGCCTTCTGTGTCAATTTAGTCAAAGGTGCTGCTAAGGTGGAAAAATCCTTCCACAGACCCTCTGCAGTGCCCGGCTAACCGCAGGGACTGCGTACTTTGATCAGGGTGGTAGGTTTAGGCTATGTCTTCACTGTTTTGATTTTTCTGGGTATCTATCTGTACACCAGCCTCCGACACAATGTGACCAAAAAGGCTACTAAACTCAACTAAGATTCACATTTTCAAAAGTTAACATATAACTGACAATCATACTGGTTTATTATACTGGAGAATCTGACAAGTAATCTACCGGTATAACTAAAGCTTTATCTGGCCTCCTGACCGCATGCTAAGGCTACTGGTTGCTAAGGTAATCTTGAACAACTATCTGCACACCATGTGCCCGCATCTGATCAGGGGGGTCCTGATATTGATCATGAACTCTAACGATTTGACTGCATAACCTTAAGTAACTGAATAGTCGAATGACCCGAATGTGGCAGTAGTCTAGCAATGCTCTAACTGTCCTACTTGAGTATTTATAGTTCATGCATAACCGCAAACTCGTGGGCATCTAACTGCTCTGTTATTTTGCTGAAACCACTGTAAGGCTGGACTTATTCAACTTACTCCCAGGCGATCAATCTCTGGACCTTCACGGGGAGTCTACTGATCCCCTGATCTTAATAAACACTGTGCTAGCAGGGTACTATCAATTTCTTATGCCTTGTGTGTATCCACTTGGATTTATACTGCTATTCTGGGGAATTCTCAGTCTTATGAGTTATTCTATAAATACTGGCCTTCTGCTAGGGCTCTGTATCTAAATATCTTACAAAAACCAGCTGAAATACTAGTCTGTCGCTGACTACTGATGTGGACCCTTCCCTGGGGTACCCACGGGTATTCTGACTGGGGCGGCCGGCTGACTTATGGGGTGTTTCGCATAATAACTGCTAGGTTGGCTACGCCGACTGTTGCCTATAAGGCTGGGAAAACGACGTATGACCACTTAACATGCTAGAATAATTCTGATATTGCTAACCTCTGAAATTTGCCCATTCGGCCTCTAATCCTGGTTCTAGCACATGCGCTACTGTTACCGATCTTCAGGGATGCCTCCCTGCTAATACAGGCGCCAGCTGGTCGATAGACCGTCTAACTACGCCCTTATTATCTAGCCATTTATTTTAGGCCATTAATTCTGGTAAGCTCCTAGAGCCTAGATCCGACAACAACACATGAATCTATCAACTTAATAACTGAGAACTGAGATAGTTTTTATGACTTCATACGTAACTCACACTTAATCCGCTCTCTCTCTTCTTCTTTTCTTTCTTTCTTTCTTCTCCCTCTTTCTTCTCCTTTTTTTTGGTCCCCCAATGCAATTTGTATAGGCTTTCTATTACTAATCAGCATCTGTGATTGAAGCCCTTATAGGCAGCCACTCACAACATATCTATGATCTGTATACATATATATCGCTAGCTACGTACAATATGTACTGATTTCTGTGGTAGTTCATAATCTCTGACAGGTTCTGCTGAGTCTCACATCGTACATGATACATTGCTTCTACGGCCTAATACCATCTCTTGCCCTGACTTATCATTTCATTGCATTGTCACCCCATTCTGAAAGTAACAAACATAAACATTCTTGTTATTGCCTGCTGTTTAAAATTCCGCCACTCTTGCGATGTGGGGGTCGACATTTGAATCCTGTAGCCTTACAAAGCATATGCTGAGAGCCCATGTCTATCTGCTGGGCCTTATCTCTAGGCCACACTAGATTAGAATTGCTGTATCGGTAACTTCTTAACTTTTCTATAGCGGACATACTGTGGTATTCTGAACCGCGATCTTACTGTCAGCGCGAAGCTTAATCCTTAATACAATACTTTATCAATCCGGGGTAGTTCTAATTTCCCCACAAGATCTGACATTCCTGCTTCTTCCTCTCATCTTGCTTAAACTGAACTCTAGAGTTCAAGGTACCTGCCTTTCGTTACTAATGAGATTACTGATCAAGCCTCGGCCTATACTTCTTCTGACGTATATTCAAGCCCATCTGATTCACATGACCTCTATATCTTTCGATGTTACAACTAGATCATAACTATAATCTTACAAGTATGTCTTGCTATCTGTTAGCGTATATGGCGGACTTGGCCTTTTTCTGACTCAAACTTGACTATTATTAGGCATTCATCACTAGCAGTTCTGTTACCCCTACTTCGGGTAAGCTAACAGTCTTACTTTCTCTACTGGCTTATTGTCATAAGGGTCTGCACAACTTATGTAATCTTAGGGGCTCTTTATACTTTCTAACACTTACTAGGATCAATCAACCCATCTCTATGCCCTTCTACTATACTGGTATCAAAACCAAAAGTTGGGAATAGCCCTTTTCTCATTGCAACAAGTAAAAGCATTTAACTGTATCAAACCCAAAAAGATGTATTTGGGATTCCTGCATTTCCCTCTATTTCTTATACTTACCTGGTGGTCTGACCTTATCTGTAATCATAATCAGATCTCATATAACTAATAAATAATTCAACTCACTTATACATTATACTTCTAACTTCCTATTCTGACGTTATCAACGTATACTGGGAGTAACGCCAATAAAGGTATCACGCTGGGAGGTCTTTGATTCCTCCTCCTGCTGCTGTAGTTATCATGTAACTGATTGATGCTCTCTTCCGTTGCTATTTCTGATCTTCTGCCTGTGATAGGGTAATGCTGATCTGCCTTTGTATCTGTAATCAGAGAATACGGTAAGTTCTCAGGGACTCAACCCTATACTGTACCGCTCTAAAGCACTACTGACTGAGAAAGAAGGGTAACCATCATATCATGCCTCGCAGCCTCCTGCCTATAGTATGTGGTGCACAACACATCCATAGACAAGACTCTACTTAGCACGGCTTGCAGACTCCCTGGGATACGACCTGCTCTGATACCAAGTTTGTCACACCCCGCCTTGGGGGGTATGACTGACACCTGGTGCCCTACTAGGACCTGACCTGCTGGACTGTTAAGCCTGGGCACATCTGGTGCCTGGCTGGCCCTAACTCATATTTCTGGAAACAAAGGGCTATATAACGGCTGTAAATACAGCCCCCGGCCCGTTGGCCTATAGCCTTCTGTACCTGTACTAGCAGCTGACCAGAAACATACTAATTCAGAGGAACCTATGCGGGCCGACAAGGCCACCATGCTGTCTAGTTATCTGCAACTCAATCATAATGCATGAAAAGAACTACGTGACCGGCAAGGTCACCACTACTGGCAAACTATGGCCCAACACGGCCATCATAAAAGGAAGAAAGAGTAAAGGCAACTATACAACTGCACGGCCCCACACGACCGGCTCATCTGACCACAGGGAATATATATACAGACTGCAAGCCTCTAGGAATGGTAATAGAACTGATCGGGACAGGGCCCCGACCTACCCGTACTAGATAACAAAAGAACTGAAATACACCTCTAGAATTCAGTCTCCGGATAACAGGAGCTGAATACTCCATCGCTGACAGGAATCACATAGTGTCACCTGCTCGTCTATAAGTACCTGCAGGCAAGTAATGCAGCGCCCCACCGGGCGTCAGTACCACTGGTACTGAGTATGTAAAGCAATAACTGAAGCAAACTCTGAATACAATAATATAACTGAAGAAACTGAAGTAGAGAGAATAGACTAACTGTCTGATAATGTAAATCATACCTTCTCTCAATCTTTACTGGGAAGGATAAGAGTCATACCTGGAAACGTATCGTGCTACTGCTGATCTACTTGTATCTAACATAACATGGCATAACATGAAATAACATAACATAGCACACACAAACCTTACCCGGCCCCATAAGCCGGGAGGTACAATCAAATAGAATCTATGCCCCTACCCCGGTCATCCCATCTCCTATAGTGGCTGTAAGCATCCTGCCGGTCCCTGGGTATGCACTTGGGCTCGCTGAGCCCCTGACTATAACTGTATCTGAGTCCGAAGGACTCTAAATCAACACCCCGGGCGTACCCGCTCGACGGGGGTGTATAAGGGCCGACCAAGGCACAATATGGGGAAACTGGCATCCCATCTTCGTCCCCTTGCAGGACGGCATATCACTCCGTAGAGCGACGTATCCTCATCCTCTGGCGGACTAGTCGATACAGCTATTAACCCTGGGCGGTCAGGGATGCTAGGTAATCCAACCCCAATCAATACAATGGTCTCAACTAATCATGCTGTCTGTGTATCTCATAAGCTAAGACTATCAGGTGTAGGGTATCGTATAAATCACATACTGAGCTAATAATAGCAATCTGTACGTATCTGATACATGCTGAGATAGGTAAGTATAAATATGAATATAGTTCCCTGTCAAACTGTACTGGAGCAAAGGCTGTACAAGCGAGTGTTTCTGCTGAAAGCTATGCTATTTACTAAGTTTCTGTGTTAACATAATTTCCTATTTCTAACATGCTTTATAAACCATATACAGTTACTATTCTATATCTGGAATGCTTTACTGATACTGTACTACCTTGCGAGGTTTCAGCTAAACACAACAATATCTTAACATGGCATATTACATCACATACTGAATATACTGGCAATCTTAATCACTTACATTCGAATCTATATCATACGGATAGGTATCGTACACGTTACAACCCAAAACTGCTCATATAGCACCAATATTCATAATAACACAATAATCAGCTTCTGAACATTCTACTGGTCTGTAAATTACCATACTGTCTCAATATTTCTTATCTTGCCGAAGAAACTAACTTTACATACCTTATCTCTGAGCTATTTGTCTGTCGGGCGGAACTCGGCCGGTACTTCAACTGTTTTCTCCCAACTGCATTCATAAACATATCAATTAACACAAAATACAACTTTATTTCAAAAGGCAACGTCACTTTCGATATAGTTTATAGCCTAAACTTAGGCTTATCGAAAGACGGCCAGAAACTCGCTATTTTTCAGCGGCCCAGAAGGGAGAAATATTCACTTCTCAGCTAGGAACACATAGACATTAATTTAGAGCAATTCCACTTACCTTAGCTCGGTGGCTCGACGATTCGTCGGCCGTATTTTACGAAACTGAATCCGTAGGAATGCCCTCTGCTGCTAAATACTTCGGTATCTGGGATTAATTTGAGTTTGGGCAGTGTTTGGCAGTGTAATCGGACGAAAATTATTTAATTTTCTTCGTTCCTTTTCTCCCTCTGCCGGTTGCCCTCTGTTCTCTGGAAATTTAAAGGATTTTTATCAATTAAAACTGAAGTGGGGTTTTATATACTTGGGCCTGGACAAGGCCAATGTGTCACGGAGCCAACGCGGAGGCTCCTCCTCCGTGACACGCTGCCATCGCGGAGGGGCTCTGCCTCTGCTCCTTCCGCGATGGTTCGACAGGCTTCTCGTCCGATCTTTCCCCGGGCCTTTCTCCCACACGTATGGCCTTCAAATATGCTTAACCAACGTGGGAATAGGTCATCTAAGTGCTCGGGATTCTACGGGGTATAACAAAACCAATAACATAACTGACGAAACTGAAATAGAAAGAACTAGATTATCTGTCTGAAGATGTAAGTCGTACCTGTTCTCAATTATACTGGGAGGAGTAGGTGTCATATCTGGAGACGTATCATTCTACTACTAATCTACTCATGTCCAATGTAACATAGCATAACATACATAACATAACATGGCACACACAAACCTTACCCGGCCCCATATGCCGGGAGGTACAATCAACACAGAATCTATGCCCCTACCCCGATCATCCCATCTCCTATAGTGGCTGTAAGCATCCTGCCGGTCCCTGGGTATGCACTTGGGCTCGCTGAGCCCCTGACTATAACTGTACCTGAGTCTGAAGGACTCTAAAATCAACACCCCGGGCGTACCCGCTCGACGGGGGTGTATAAGGGCCGACCAAGGCACAATATGGGGGAACTGGCATCCCATCTTCATCCCCTTGCGGGACGGCATGCCACTCCGTAGAGCGACATATCCTCATCCTCTGGCGGACGAGTCGATACAGCTATTAACCCTGGGCGGTCAGGGATGCTAGGTAATCCAACCCCAATCAGTACAACAGTCTCAACTAGTCATGCCGTCGGTATATCTCATAAGCTAAGGCTAACAGGAGTAAGATATCATATAAATTACATGCTGAGCTAATAATAGTAATCTGTAAGTGTCTGATACATGCTGAGACAGGTAAGTATAAATATGAATATAGTCTCCTGTCAAACTGTACTGGAGCAAAGGCTATACAAGATGGTGTTTCTGCTAAAAGCTGTACTGTTTACTGAGTTTCCGTATTAATATGATTTCCTATTTCTAACATGCTTTCTAAACTTTATTTAGTTGCTATTCTATGTCTGAAATGCTTTACAGATACTGTACTACTTCGTGGGGTTTCAGCTGAACACAACAATATCTTAACATGGCATATTACATCACATACTGAATATACTGGGCAATCTTAATCACTTACGTCCGAATCTATATCATACTGATAAGTCTCGTACACGTTACAACCCAAAGCTTCTTACATTGTACCAATATTCATACTGATGCAATACTCGACTTCTGAACTTTCTACTGGTCTGTAAATTACTATATTGTCTCAATGTTACTCAACTTGCCGAGGAAACTAACTTTACATACCTTATCTTTGACTATTCGTCCGTCGGACGAGGCTCGGCCGGTACTTCAACTATTTTCTTCCAACTGCATTCATAAATACGTCAATCAATACTAAATACAGCTTTATTGTAAAGAGCAACGTTACTTTTGATATAGTTTATAGCCTAAACTTAGGCTTATCGAAAGACGGTCGAAAACTCGCTATTTTTCAGCGGCCCAAAAGGGAGAAGTATTCACTTCTCAGCTAGGAACACATAGACATTAATTTAGAGCAATTCTACTTACCTTAGTTCGGTGGCTTGCCGATTTGTTGGCCGTATTTCACGAAACTAAATCCGTAGAAATGCTCTCTGCTGCTAAATACTTTGGTATCTGGGATTAATTTGAGTTTGGGCAGCGTTTGGCAGCGTAATCGGACGAAAATATATAATTTTCCTTTGTTTTCCTCTGCTCACTGCGTATTCTGGAAATTTATTAAGTGTAGAATGATTTTAAACCGAAGTGGGGGCTTTATATACTTGGGCCTGAACTTGGGCAACGTGTCACGGAGCCATCGCGGAGGCCTCACCTCTGTGACACGCTGCCATTGCGGAGGGGCTCTGCCTCGGCTCCTCCCGCGATGGTTCGATGGGTTTCTCATCCGATCTTTTCCCGGGCCTTTCCCTAACACGTATGGCCTTTCAAATATGCTTAACCAATGTGCGAATAGGTCATCTAAGTGCCGGGAACTCTACGGGGTATAACATTCTCCCCCCCTTAAGAACATTCGTCCGCGAATGTACACTGTTATCTAGAGGACTGCTTACTTTACTTTCTGGAGAAATTTTGGCAGAGTTTCCCCTGTAATATGGACTATCGCAAAAACCTGAATGCAGAAAAGTCCGACACAGGCACTGCACACAATATTCTAAGATTCACTAGATAACTAAATATCACTTCTTCTTTATCATTTACAAACATACAATCATAATGTACTGTATAAGTAATGATACGGACATACCTGTCGTCTGACTAGGCCTGAAATAGGTGAGGGTATCTGATTTTCATATCTTTTTCAGCCTCCCACGTCATTTCCTCCCGATTTCTGTTACGCCACAATACTTTGACAGATGCAATATCTTTAGTCCTCAACCTGCGAATCTGTCTGTCTAAGATAGCTACGGGAACCTCTTCATATGCTAACTCTTCTGTGACCTGAACATCCTGGACTGGAACAACCGTGGAAGGATCTCCTACGAACTTCCTCAACATGGATACATGGAATACTAGGTGAGTAGATGCTAACTCTGGAGGCAAGTTCAATTCGTATGCAACTCGGCCTATTCTTCGCCGAGTCTGATATGGCCCAATGATTCTTGGGCTAAGCTTGCCTTTCTTGCCAAATCTCATTACCCCTTTTATCGGAGACACTTTCAGATATACCCAGTCATTTACCGCAAATTCTAGATTTCTACGCCGTACATCTGCATAAGACTTCTGGCGGCTCTGAGCAGTCAGTAAACGTTCTCGGATAAGCTTTACTTTTTCCTCTGACTGCCGAACAACGTCTAAGCTAACCGACGCTGACTCTCCTATTTCAAACCAACCATTTGGTGATCTGCATTTTCACCCGTATAATGCCTCAGAAGCCGCCATCTAGATGGATGAATGATAACTGTTATTATGAGCAAATTCAACTAACGAAAGATGCTCATCCCAGCTACCCTCAAAATCTAGCACACGCGCTCGTAGCATATCTTCGAGCGTTTGGATAGTCCGCTCAGCCTGCCCATCTGTCTGAGGGTGGAATGCTGTGCTCAAGTTGATCTGCGTTCCCAAACCCTTCTGGAACGACTGCCAGAATCTAACTGTCAACTGTGCTCCTCTATCAGAGATAATAGATACTGAAACACCATGTAATCTAACTATTTCTCTGATATACAATTTGGCGTAATCTTAGGCAGAGAAAGTAGCTTTTACTGACAGGAAATGGGCTGATTTCGTCAGTCTGTCAAAAATTACTCAGATTGAATCGTGTCTATGCCTGGTACGGGGTAATCCTGCTACAAAGTCCATGTTTACTGCTTCCCATTTCCAGAGAGGCACAACTATGTCATGGGTCAAACCGCCTGGTTCCTGATGTTCTACTTTCAGCTGTTGGCAGTTAGGACACTGAGCTACAAATTCAGCAATTTCTCTTTTCATACCTGGCCACCAGTGGTTTTTTTTTTGATATCATGGTACATCTTCGTCGCGCCTGGGCGGAGAGAATAGCGGGCGTAATGCGCCTCGCTCATAATCTGCTGGCGGAGCCCCAAAATTAGTTCAACATGTAATATATATCTGGAACACGAATGCGGCCTTTACATCGCCACACTTCATCCCCGGTTATCTGAAAATATGTCACCTCTCCATAAATTACGGCTAAGGGCATCTGCTACCACATTAGCCCTTCCTGGATGATACAAAATATTCACTCTTTAAGGCATAAACTACTACGGCTAACTCTAGGTCATGGGTAAGATAATTCTTTTCATGTTTCTCCAACTGCCTGAAGGCATCAACTATTACTTTATCATGCCGCATTAACCCTCTGTACCTTCTGACGATACTAACACTGGGGATGATGTTAACCTGTCTTTTAACTCCTGGAAGTTCTACTCACATGCCTCGGTCTGCTGGAACTTTACTGCCTTCTGTATTAATTTAGTCAGAGGTGCTGCTAAGGTGGAAGATCCTTCCACAAACCCTCTGTAGTACCCGGCTAACCGCAGGGATTGCGTATTTCGATCGGAGTGGTAGGTCTAGACTATGTCTTCACTATTTCGATTTTCTGTATATCTATCTGTACTCCAGCCTCTGACACAATGTGACCAAAAAGGCTACTAACTCAACCAAAATTCACATTTACAAGGAATTGGCATATAGCTAATGGTCATATACTGGTTTATTATGCCGGAGGATCTAACAAGTAATCTACCGGTATAACTAGAGCTTATCTGGCCTTCTGGCCGTATTCTAAGGCTACCTGTTGCTAAGGTAACCTGAACGACCATCTGCGCACCTTGTGCCTTTATCTGATCAGAGGATCCTGATATTGATCATGACCTCTAACGATCTGGCTGCATAACCTTAAATAACTGAATAGTCGGGTTGAATGACCCGAATGTGGCAGTAGTCTAACAATGCTCTAACTGTTCTACTTGAGTACTTATAGTTCATGCATACTGTAGACTTGTGGGCATCTAATTGCTTTGTTATTTTGCTTGAACCACTATAAGGCTGAGCTTAATCAAACTTACTCCCAGGCGATCAATCTCTGGATCTTCACGGGGAGTCTGCTGATCTCTTGGTTTTAATAAACACTGTGCTAGCAGGGTACTATCAATTTCTTACGCCTTGTGTGTATCCACTTGGATTTATACTGCTATTCTGGGAAATTCTCGGTCTTATGAGCTATTCTGTAAATACTGGCCTTTTGTTAGGGCTCTGTATCTAAATATCTTACAAGAACCAGCTGAAGTACTAGTCTGTCGCTGACTACTGATGTGGACCCTTTTTTGGGGTACCCACGGGTATTCTGACTGGGACGGCTGGCTGACTTACCGGGTGTTTCACATAATAACTGCTAGGTTGACAAAGGCCGAATCTCACCTACAAGGCTGGGAAAATGACGTACGACCACTTAACATACTAGAACAATTCTGGTATTGCTAATCTCTGAAATTTGCCTATTCGGCCTCTAATCCTGATTCTAGCATATGCACTAATGTTACCGATCTTCAGGAATGCTTCCCTGCTAATGCAGGCGCCAGCTGGTCAGTAGACCGTCTAACTGCGCCCTTATCATCTAGTCATCTGGTTTAGGCCATTAACTCTGATAAGCTTCCAGAGCCTAGATCTGGCAACAACACATAAGTCTATTAACTTATTAACTGAGAACTGAGACAGTTCCTATGACTTCATACGTAATTCACACTTAATCTGCCCTTTCTCTTCTCCTTTCCCTTTCTCCTTTCTTCTCTCCTTTCTTTCTTTCTTCTCTCTTCTCTCTCTTTTTCTCTTTTTTTTTTGGCAAGGGGATCCTGCAATGTAATTTATACATGCTTTCTATTACTAATCAGCATCTGTGATTATACCCCTTAGGCAGCTACTCACAGCATACCTATTATCTGTATATATATATATATCGCTAGCTACGTACAATATGTACTGAATTCTGCGGTAATACATAATCTCTGACATGCTCTGCTGAGTCTCATACCGTACATGATACACCGCTTCTACGGCCTAATACTATCTCTTGCCCTGACTTATCATTTTGTTGTATTGTCACCCCATTCTGAGAGTAACAAACATAAACACCTTAGTTATTGTCTGCTATTTGAAATTCCGCCACTCCTGCAATGTGGGGTCAACGTTCGAATCTTGGGCTTATATTAAGAGCCCATGACTGTCTGCTGAGCCTTATCTCTAGGCCACACTAGATTAGAATTGTTGTATCAGTAATTTCTTAACTTCTCCATGAACAGGCATACTGCGGTATTCTAAACCGCAATCTTACTGTCAGCCCGAGGCTTAATCCTTAAAACGATACTCTATCAATCTGGTGTGGGGGGGGGGGGGGTAACCCTGATTTCCCCACAAAATCTGGCATTCCTGCTTCTTCCTCTCATCTTGCTTAAGCTGAACTCTGGGGTTCAAGGTACCTACCTTTCGTTGCTAATGAGATTACTGATCAAGCCTCGGCCTATACTTCTTCTGGCTTATATTCAGGCCCATCTGATTCACATGAACTCTATATCTTTCGATGTCACAACTGGATCATAATTATAATCTTACAGGTATGTCTTGCTGTCTGTTAGCATATATGGTAGACTTGGCCTTTTTCTGACTCAAACTTGACTATTATTAAGCATTCATCACTAGCAAGTCTTTTACCCCTAGTTCGGGTAAGCTAACAGTCTTACTCCCTCTTTATGCTCACTAGCACTTACTGGAATTAATCAATCTATCTTCACTTACTACTTGTTTTGGGCAGCCTCGCCTCAATTCTTATGCCCCTTTACTGTACTGGGATCAAGGTCAAGAGGTAGGAATAGCCCTTTTCTTGTTGCAACAAATAGAAACATATAACTGTACCACATCTGAAAAAAAAACGTGGTTGGGATTCCTGCATTTCCCCCTCTTCCTTATGCTTTCCTGGTGGTCTGACCTTATCTGTAATCTTAATCAGGTCTTATATAGCTAATAAATAAATCAACTCATATGTACATTACATTCCTGACTTCCTATTTTGACGTTATCAACATATACTGGGGATAGTACCGATAAAGGTATCATGCTGGGAGGTTTCGAGTACCTCCTCCTGCTACTGTAGTTATCATGTAACTGGCTGATGCCCTCTTCTGTTGCTATATCTGATCTTCTGCCTGTGATATGATAATGCTGATCTGCCTTTGTATCTGTAATCAAAGAATACGGTAAGTTTATAGGGACTCAACCCTATGCTGTACCGCTCTAAAGCACGACTGACTGAGAAGGAAGGGTAACCATCCTATCATGCCTCGCAGCCTCCTGCCTATAGTATATGGTGCACAACACATCCATAGACAAGACTCTACTTAGCACGGCTTGCAGACTCCCTGGGACACAACCTGGCTCTGATACCAAGTTTGGCACACCCCGCCTTGGGGGGTATGACTGGCACCTGGTGCCCTACTAGGACCTGACCTGCTGGACTGTAAAGCCTGGCATATCTGGCGCCTGGCTGGCTCTGACTCACATTTCTGGAAACAAAGGGCTATATAACGGCTGTAAACACAGCCCCCGGCCCATTGGCCTATAGCCTTCCGTACCTGTACTAACAGCTGACCAGAAACATCTCAATTCAGGGGAACCTATGCAGCCGACAAGGCCACCATGCTGTCTAGTTATCTATAACTCAAACATAACATACGGAAAAGCTACGTGACCGGCAAGGTCACCACTATTGATAAACTATGGCCCCACACGGCCAACGTAAAAGAAAGCAAGAATACTGGCAACTAAACAACTGCACGGCCTCACACGACCGGCTCAACTGACCACAGGGAATATTTACAGACTGCAAGCCTCTAGGAATAGCAATAGAATTGATCGGGACAGGGCCCCGACCTACCCACAATATACAACAAAAGGAACTGAACTACACCTCTAAAATTCAGCCTCCGGATGACTGGAGCTGAATACTCGACCGCTGACAGGAAGTCACGTAGAATCGCCTGCGCGTCTATGGGTACCTGCAGGCAAGTATTGCAATGCCCCACCGGGCGTTAGTACCGCTGGTACTGAGTATGTAAAGCAATGACTGAAAAAAGATATCTGAAACCAATAACATAACTGACGAAACTGAAATAGAAAGAACTAGATTATCTGTCTGAAGATGTAAGTCGTACCTGTTCTCAATTATACTGGGAGGAGTAGGTGTCATATCTGGAGACGTATCATTCTACTACTAATCTACTCATGTCCAATGTAACATAGCATAACATACATAACATAACATGGCACACACAAACCTTACCCGGCCCCCATAAGTCGGGAGGTACAATCAACACAAAATCTATGCCCCTACCCCGGTCATCCCATCTCCTATAGTGGCTGTAAGCATCCTGCCGGTCCCTGGGTATGCACTTGGGCTCGCTGAGCCCCTGACTATAACTGTACCTGAGTCCAAAGGACTCTAAAATCAACACCCCGGGCGTACCCGCTCGACGGGGGTGTATAAGGGCCGACCAAGGCACAATATGGGGGAACTGGCATCCCATCTTCGTCCCCTTGCGGGACGGTATGCCACTCCGTAGAGCGACGTATCCTCGTCCTCTAGCGGACGAGTCGATACAACTATTAACCCTGGGCGGTCAGGGATGCTAGGTAATCCAACCCCAATCAATACAACGGTCTCAACCAGTCATGCTGTCTGTGTATCTCATAAGCTAAGGCTAACAGGGGTAAGATATCATATAAATTACATGCTGAGCTAATAATAGTAATCTGTAAGTGTCTGATACATGCTGAGACAGGTAAGTATAAATATGAATATAGTCTCCTGTCAAACTGTACTGGAGCGAAGGCTATACAAGATGGTGTTTCTGCTAAAAGCTGTACTGTTTACTGAGTTTCTGTATTAACATGATTTCCTATTTCTAACATGCTTTCTAAACTTTATTTAGTTGCTATTCTATGTCTGAAATGCTTTACAGATACTGTACTACTTCGCGGGGTTTCAGCTGAACACAACAATATCTTAACATGGCATATTACATCACATACTGAATATACTGGGCAATCTTAATCACTTACGTCCGAATCTATATCATACTGATAAGTCTCGTACACGTTACAACCCAAAGCTTCTTACATTGTACCAATATTCATACTGATGCAATACTCGACTTCTGAACTTTCAACTGGTCTGTAAATTACTATACTGTGTCAATGTTACTCAACTTGCCGAGGAAACTAACTTTACATACCTTATCTTTGACTATTCGTCCGTCGGACGAGGCTCGACCGGTACTTCAACTATTTTCTTCCAACTGCATTCATAAATACGTCAATCAATACTAAATACAACTTTGTTGTAAAGAGCAACGTTACTTTCGATATAGTTTATAGCCTAAACTTAGGCTTATCGAAAGACGGTCGAAAACTCGCTATTTTTCAGCGGCCCAGAAGGGAGAAGTATTCACTTCTCAGCTAGGAACACATAGACATTAATTTAGAGCAATTCTACTTACCTTAGTTCGGTGGCTCGCCAATTTGTCGGCCGTATTTCACGAAACTAAATCCGTAGAAATGCTCTCTGCTGCTAAATACTTTGGTATCTGGGATTAATTTGTGTTTGGGCAGCGTTTGGCAGCGTAATCGGACGAAAATATATAATTTTCCTTCGTTTTCCTCTGCTCACTGTGTATTCTGGAAATTTATTAAGTGTAGAATGATTTTAAACCGAAGTGGGGGCTTTATATACTTGGGCCTGAACTTGGGCAACGTGTCACGGAGCCATCGCGGAGGCCTCACCTCCGTGACACGCTGCCATCGCGGAGGGGCTCTGCCTCGGCTCCTCCCGCGATGGTTCGACGGGTTTCTCGTCCGATCTTTTCCCGGGCCTTTCCCTAGCACGTATGGCCTTCAAATATGCTTAACCAACGTGCGAATAGGTCATCTAAGTGCCGGGAACTCTACGGGGTATAACACCATCTATTGAGGAAGCACCAAAATTGGAGTTGAAAACATTGCCTCCCCATTTAAAATATATCTTTTTGGGGAAGATGACACTTTGCCAGTCATCATCTCCGCAGAATTAACGGAGGCACAGGTAAAGGAAGCATGGTGGTTCTCAAAAGAAGGAAGAAATCGATGGGCTGGCAAATGTCAGATATTCGGGGTATCAATCCAGCATTTTGCACACACAGAATTTTCATGGAGGAAGGAGCAAAGCCAACTGTACAGCCTCAGTGGAGGTTGAATCCGATGATGAAGGATGTGGTTAGAAAAGAAGTAATTAAGTGGCTTGATGCAGGTGTGGTCTATCCTATTTCGGACAGTGAATGGGTCAGCCCCGTTCAGTGTGTCCCAAAGAAGGGAGGGATGATCGTGGTCACCAATGAGAAAAATGAGATGATCCCTACACGCACCGTCATAGGCTGGCAGATTTGCATGGACTATAGAAAGCTCAATGAAGCCACAAGGAAAGATCACTATCCTATCCCGTTCAGTGATCAGATATTGGACAGATTGTCTGGACAAGAATATTATTGTTTCCTTGATGGGTACTCTGGCTATAACCAAATAGCCATAGCACCGAAGGACCAGGAGAAGACTACTTTCACTTGTCCTTATGGGACATATGCTTTTAGGCCATTTGGTTTATGCAATGCACCCGCCACATTCCAGAGATGCATGATAGCGATCTTTCACGACATGGTGGAAGATTTCGTCAAGGTATTTATGGAATTTTTCTATTTTCGGTAATTCATTTGCTACTTGTTTGCAGAATCTTGATAGGGTGCTAGCTCGCTGTGAAGAATTCAACCTTGTAGTCAACTGGGAGAAATGACATTTCTTAGTCAAGGAGGGTATTGTCCTTGGCCATAAAGTGTATTGAAAGGGGTTGGAGGTCGATCGTGCTAAGATCAAAGTTATTGAAAAGCTACCACCACCTGTGTCAGTGAAGGGTGTTCGCAGTTTTCTCGGGCATGCAGGGTTCTACAGACGGTTCATTAAGAACTTCTCTCAAATTTCTAGACCAATATGCAGTTGCTTGAAAAAGAGGTGAAGTTCGAGTTTGATGAAGATTGTGTCAAAGCATTCGAGGAGTTGAAGCAGAAATTTATAGAAGCACCTATCCTTATTTCTCCGGATTGGAACAACCGTTTGAACTGATGTGTGATGCAAGCGATGTGGCTGAGGGAGATGTATTGGGGCAGCGGATGAATAGAATTTTTCATTCTATTCATTATGCAAGCAAAACACTGGACGCTGCCCAAGTTAATTAAATAGTCACAGAAAAGGAGATGCTAGCATTGGTATTTGCGTTTGATAAATTAAGGTCCTATTTGGTGGGTTCTTGAGTAGTGGTGTGATCTTGGGCAGATTTATATGCCCAACTGATACTCAAACTTGTCATTTTCGTCTTGTTTATTGTGCAATGTGTATACATTTTCATGTAATTGGTAATAAAATGTGAATTTATACTAACCAACATGATTAGCATTGTTTTGTAGGTAAAACATGATTTTGAGGAGCTAAAATGCATGTTGGAACAATATCGGAGTTGGACTTGGATGCGAGCATGAAAAAGACATTGGACTGCACAATGTAAAGGGGCTCCGCGATGGAGCCGTGCCACGCTACCATCGCGGAGGCACACTGCCTGGAGGGTGATTTAATTGTCAATTTCCAGTGGAGCCTCGCGACAGCTCCGTGGCACGGAGGCAAGCCACCGCGTTGCATGCCGTGCCACGTTGAGGCTATATTCCCGGACCCCAGATTTCCAGTGAGGGTCGGCGTCCACGCCGTGTCACGGAGGCAGTGCTCCGCGTTGGCCTCCGTGACACGTTGCTTGTTATTCCGGGAAAAATTCTCACTAGTATAAATAGAACACTTAGGCTTATTTTTAATTAATTCAGACTTGGTGGAGCAAGGACGTGGGTTACAGGCAGTTGAGGGACGAAAAAGCTAAGGGTTTTTCTTTCTTTCTTCTTCTTTCAATCAATTGTTTGTATGATTAACACTTGTTTTAGGATGATTAATCCACAAATGAGTGGCTAATTCTCTTCCTTGCTAAGGTTATGAACAATGATGATGAATTTTGATTATTGAATTGTATGGTTTTTCATCTTCTTCTTCTATGTTGTTCTATTAATTCTTGTTTCTACTGCATTAGTGTGTGGCCGACATTAATGTACATCTAAAAAGTCCAATTTCACTCGAGAGAGCACGAAATTGGAAAGTTGTGAATTAATTGGGTATTGTTCTTAACTTGATTTGGGAAAATTTGGTTTTGATGTGCTTTCCTGATAGAAATATACTTGAAAGCCGTATTAGTCAATTTAGGAACCGGAATTGTATTGCTAGGTCATAAATTGCATTTGATCACAGAAATGTAGACGGATGGTTTATGATTCTTAAGTGAGATTAAATACGAGAGTTTTAATCTCTAGGCTAATGTTCTTGGCTAGCAACTAGAAGAGAAGAATAACCAAATTATGATGATAATCAAGTTCATTACTTGTTCTTAACCTTGGCATGCTCATATCCATAGTTTCAATTCAAAGTAAATATTTGTTAATAGTTTTAGTATATAATTTATAAACAAAAATTATTTAACTTTTGGTTACGTTGTTGTCAGCATATTTAGAAGTAAGACAGAATATAGTATACTTGAGCAATTTTACTTATCCAGAGTCTCCTTGGTTCGATACTTGGCTTACTTAGCCACTTTATTACTTGTTTGACCACGTGCACTTGCGTGTCGGTTTTTAACCCTATAGCAAACCACGGAACAAGTTTTTGGCACCGTTGCCGGGGAGACTAGGCAATTGGTGAAATTGTGTTAAGTGTAAATTTACTGTATTTTTGTTTTATTTTCTTAAGTGTTGACAACTTGGTCTTAGCCTGTATTTTGCAGACTTGATTTCTGTTAACACTGGCAAAGGACAAGGAGCTGGTGGAATCTTATATAGAGCCTGAACGTGAATTTCATAGTAAACGCAGAGAAGCTCTACAAAAGAAGCTGTAGTTGCTCAGACAGACTATTATGGAGCAACAAAATCCACCAGTTGTGAGGGCAGTGTTAGTGCCCGACGAAGCAGCAGCAAGGCCGGTTCGCGAGGTGGCAATCCCACATGCCAACAATGTACATTCAAGTATCCGCAAACCAGAGCCTGGAGGGAGATTTGAATTAAAGCAGAATATGGTGCAACTTTTGCACACAAGCGGGCAATTTACCGGTCTCCCTCATGAAGACCCACAACAACATCTCCAGAACTTTTTGGAGATAAGTGACACTTATATACCCGCTGGAGTGTCACCTGATTATGTTCGGCTCACACTATTTCCGTTTTCCTTACTTGGTGAAGCCAAGAGGTGGTTAAAAGCTGAACCACCAAATTCTATAGCAATGTGGGATGATCTAGCACGAAAGTTCTTGATAAGATTTTTTCCCTCTGGTAAAACAGCCAGACTTAGAAGTCAAATTCTAAGTTTCAAATAGAGGGAGGGAGAAAATTTATATCAAGCCTGGGAAAGATTGAAATCCATGTTGCAGGACTATCCTCATCATCATCAGTCCAATGAGGTGTTGGTACACACATTTATTGAGGGTTTGGAACCCCATACTAAAATTTTGTTAGACTCAGCAGCTGGAGGGCAAGCGCTGGAAAAGACTTATGAGGAGCTGTACACTTTGCTCAGCCGGATTTCACAGGGCAATCCAGAATGGAATGCTGATTCATCTCGAGGTGGAGCAAGGAAAGCAGCAGGAGTGCTTGAAGTGGATGGATTTACAGCTATCGCTGCACAGATAGCTGCCTTGCAGAATCAGTTGAACAACCACTTCAGCAACATGAACTTGAACCAGCCTTCAGCTTCAGTCAATGCGGTCCAGCAAATGTGGTGTGAAGTGTGTGGAAGCAGTGAGCACTCAGCTGAGTGCTGTGGAGCAAACCCAGATTCGGTTAACTTTGTGGGCAATGCACAGAGAAATCAGCAGCAGTTTGGTAGCGGCTACAACTCAAATTGGAGGAACCATCCAAATTTTTCGTGGGGTAGCAACAACCAACAAGGCCAAAGTTCGGGTCAGGGTATGCACATGAATCAAGGAGGGCAACAGAACTACCAATCTCAATTCAGAAATCACAATGCCCCTCCTCCATCACCATCACCTACCATTGAAGAAATTTTCAAGACCATGATCGCTAATCAGGCGTAATTGCAGGCTGACTATGTTAAATTGGCAGCCGAAGTGAAGAACAATCAATTAGCGACCAAGGCTCTTGAGTATCAATTTGGGCAATTTGCTAGTGCCCAAAACACAAGGCCCAGAGGAGGACTGCCTAGCGACATGGATCCTAATCCGAAGCAGGTAAATGCAGTGACCACAAGGAGTGGTTTGCAGCTAAAGGAGGTGGAGCCGGAGAGACCACCTCAAAAGTCAGGAGCAGCAGATGTTGAGGAAGAACAAAGTTCGGATAGGGGGAAGACCAAAGAAGCAGAATCAGAAAGGCCTCCACCCCCGTTCCCTCAACGACTCAAGAAACACAAGGAGGAGGCGTGTTTCAAGAAATTTATGGAGGTGCTTAAATAGGTACATGTTAATTTACCTCTTGTTGATGTCTTGCAGGGAGTGCCAACATATGCCAAATATATTAAAGACATCGTGGCCAACAAAAGTCGTCTGACTGAGTATGCCATGGTAGCTTTGACGGAGGAATGCACTTCCCGGATCCAAAATAGACTGCCTACGAAGTTAAAAGACCCTGGAAGTTTTACTATCCAGCTTACTATTGGGCAGAGTATCCGAGCTCGTGGATTGTGTGACTTGGGGGCGAGCATAAATCTGATGCCATCTTCGGTATTCAGAAAGTTAGGTCTAGGGAGTCCTAGACCTACAACCGTAATCTTGCAGTTAGCAGACAGATCCTTAGCTAGGCCGGATGGCATTGTTGAGGATGTGCTTGTGCAAGTGGGATCCCTCATTTTTCCGGTTGATTTTATTGTTCTGGATTTTGAACCAGATGATGAAGTCCCATTTATTTTGGGACGACCCTTCTTGGCAACCGGAAAAGCATTAATTGACGTGGCTGCGGGTCAACTTACAATGCGAGCACATGACAAGGTAGAGGTGTTCGATGTGTACAAAGCTGTCACACCCCGCCTTGGGCGGTATGACTAGCACCTGGTGCCCTACTAGGACCTGACCTACTGGACTGTTAAGCCTGGGCGCATCTGGCGCCTGGCTGGCGCTAACTCACATTTCTGGAAACAAAGGGCTATATGACGGCTGTAAATACAGCCCCCGGCCCATTGGCCTATAGCCTCCTGTACCTGCACTAGCAGCTGACCAGAAACATAGTAATTCAGGGAAACCTATGCGGGCCGACAAGGCCACCATGCTGTCTAGTTATCTATAACTCAAACATAGCATACTAAGAAGCTACGTGACCGGCAAGGTCACCACTACTGGCGAACTATGGCCCCACACGGCCATTACAAAAGAAAGAAAGAGTAAAGGCAACTATACAACTGCACGGCCCCACACGACCGGCTCATCTGACCACAGGGAATACATACAGACTGCAAGCCTCTAGGAATAGTAATAGAACTGGCCGGGACAGGGCCCCGACCTACCCGTACTGTATACAACAAAAGAAACTGAACTACACCTCTGAAATTCAGCCTTGGGGCTGAATACTCAACCGCTGACAGGGAGTCACGTAGAATCGCCTGCTCGTCTATGAGTACCTGCAGGCAAGTAATGCAGCGCCCCACCGGGCGTCAGTACCGCTGGTGCTGAGTATGTAAAGCAATGACTGAAAAAGATATCTGAAATCAATAATATAACTGTCAAAACTGAAATAGGAAGAACTAGATTATCTGTCTGATGATGTAAGTCGTACCTGTTCTCAATTATACTGAGAGGAGTAGATGTCATATCTGGAGGCGTATCATTCTACTACTAATCTACTCACGTCTAATATAACATAGCATAACATACATATCATAATATAGCACACACAAACCTTACCCGGCCCCCATAAACCGGGAGGTACAATCAACACAGAATCTATGCCCCTACCCCGGTCATCCCATCTCCTATAGTGGCTGTAAGCATCCTGCCGGTCCCTGGGTATGCACTTGGGCTCGCTGAGCCCCTGACTATAACTGTACCTGAGTCCAAAGGACTCTAAATCAACACCCCGGGCGTACCCGCTCGACGGGGGTGTATAAGGGCCGACCAAGGCACAATATGGGGAAACTGGCATCCCATCTTCGTCCCCTTGCGGGACGGCATATCACTCCATAGAGTGACGTATCCTCGTCCTCTGGCGGATGAGTCGGTATAGCTATTAACCCTGGGCAGTCAGGGATGCTAGGTAATCCAACCCCAATCAATACAACGGTCTCAACTAGTCATGCTGTCTGTGTATCTCATAAGCTAAGGCTAACAGGTGTAAGGTATCATATAAATCACATACTGAGCTAATAATAGCAATCTATAAGTGTCTGATACATGCTGAGACAGGTAAGTATAAATATGAATATAGCCTCCTGTCAAACTGTACTGGGGCAAAGGTTATACAAGAAGGTGTTTCTGCTGGAAGCTACACTGTTTACTGAGTTTCTGTATTAACATTATTTCCTATTTCTAACATGCTTTCTAAACTTTATTTAGTTACTATTCTATGTCTGGAATGCTTTACGGATACTGTACTACTTCACGAGGCTTCAGCTAAACACAACAATATCTTAACATGGCATATTACATCATATACTGAATATACTGGGCAATCTTAATCACTTACGTCCGAATCTATATCATACGGATAGATATCGTACACATTACAACCCCAAAACTTCTCGTATTGCACCAATATTCATAATAACACAATAATCGACTTCTGAACATTCTACTGGTCTGTAAATTACCATACTGTCTCAATATTTCTTAACTTGCCGAGGAAACTAACTTTACATACCTTATCTTTGAATTATTCGTCCGTCGGACGAGGCTCGGCCGGTACTTCAACTATTTTCTCCCAACTGCATTCATAAATACGTCAATCAATACTAAATACAACTTTATTTCAAAAGGCAACGTCACTTTCGATATAGTTTATAGCCTAAACTTAGGCTTATCGAAAGACGGTCGAAAACTCGCTATTTTTCAGCGGCCTAGAAGGGAGAAGTATTCACTTCTCAGCTAGGAACACATAGACATTAATTTAGAGCAATTCTACTTACTTTAGTTCGATGGCTCGCCGATTTGTCGGCCGTATTTCGCGAAACTAATTCCATAGAAATGCTCTCTGCTGTTAAATACTCGGGTATCTGGGATTAATTTGAGTTTGGGCAGCATTTGGCAGTGTAATCGGACGATAATTTATAATTTTCCTTCGTTTTCCCTCTGCTCACTGCGTTTTCTGGAAATTATTAAGTGATGAAATGATTTTAAACCGAAGTGGGGGCTTATATACTTGGGCCTGAACCTGGGCAACGTGTCACGGAGCCATCGCGGAGGCCTCACCTCCGTGACACACTGCCATCGCGGAGGGGTTCTGCCTCGGCTCCTCCCGCGGGTGTTCGACGGGTTTCTCGTCCGATCTTTTCCCGGGCCTTTCCCTAGCACGTATGGCCTTCAAATATGCTTAACCAACATGCGAATAGGTCATCTAAGTGCCGGGAATTCTACTGGGTATAACAAAAGCACCCAAGCTCCCGATGGTAAATGTAGAACTCTCGGTGATCAATGTAATTGATCATGGGAATGCTAAGCACATGAGTGATTCCCGAGAGTTGATGGGAAGACCACCAGATAAAGGTGAGCACTACTGGGGGGAGGACAATGATCGTAAAAAATTGTCCATCACCCTAGTGGATAATTGAGCATAAAGGACGTCGAGCCGCGACGGTAAACCAGGCGCTGCATGGGAGGCAACCCGTGAAAAATATTTTTTTTTCTTTTGTTTAGTAAAGTGTAAATAGTTTTTATTTTAATTTTTCTTTTTCTTGATTTAGTACAAATTTTTTGTTTTAGTTAGTATTTTTCATTTTAGTTAGGTAAATCTATTAATCTAACCAATTTTGTTTAGTAAGGTGATTTTCAGGTCAAACGGAGAAAAATATGCGTGGAATCGTGAAGGAAAAGGCAAGGTATGAAAAAATGAATAAAATGAAGAGACAGTGCACTGGGGCGATGGCTCCGTGTCATGGAGGTGGACCACCGCGTTACCCTCCGTGACATGTTGAGGTTAAATCTGGATTTTTTTTTTAAAAAAATTCCAGAGGACCATCGCGATAGCTCCGTGTCACGGAGGAGGGGCTCTGCGTTACCCTCCGTGATACGTTGCCCTATATTTTGTGACGGGTCACACTGGGTTGCCGGGTGACCCGCGTATTCCCTTCATTTTAAACCCCGATTTTAGGCCCCTTTTCCTCATTGTCTCTCTTCTCTGCGACCAAACACCCATATTTCCCTCTCCCAACCAACGTGCCACGGTAGTGAGCAAAGAAATTGTCGAGTTTCTTCGATTATTCAACTTAAAGGTATGTTTTCCTCTTCTCTCTCAAGTGTTTGTCGATTTTAGTCGAATTTGAGCATGGGAGGTGAGATATATCACCCTAAGTCGTAATTTAGTATGAAATTGATTTATTCTTTGATTGATAAATGTTCGAGATGTTGTAATACGCGTTTGAACTTGTAGATTGCGTGAATGATTCAAATTCGATTGTGAAATTCAATTCTAGGGCTTGGGTTATTGAAATCGAATTGGGTAACTTGGTAAATGTGTGAATTATATGCCGGGGTGTGCTTGTACATTGAGAATAAGTCGTTGTAAATATTGTGTGAATGTAATAGACGACGAATTCTCGGGTTTTTGGGAAAAATATGAAAAGTGTTCGAATTGGTTGGTTACATAGATTCATGTGTATATAGAATTTTGGTTGTTGTTTTTTTTTGTTTTGTTGTTTTCGTTGCTAAGTGCGAAGGTTGAATTGATAGCGATGGTAGGATTGGGATTAGCTGTATGAAGTCTGAGTAGTACGCTAAAGTTATACTGTCGAAATTTTTTTGTGAACGCACTAAGCATAAATTGTATAGTTGTTTGTTTTTGGTGTAAATAAAGTGATCCTTGCCGTAGTATCGTAACCGTAGCTAAGGACTAAGTGTGGGGTAAACTTAGTTTAACCCGACCTTAGCCGAAGCTAATATGCATTTAGCTTGACATGGTGCTTGTTTATTTGTATTGACAGGTACAATGGCAAGTAGGCAGGATAAGGGTAAAGGTGCTTCTACTTCAGGCACCGGGAGAAAACGACTTAGACTGGGCATAGCAGTCCCAGCTGCACAGGCTGTTCCGCGCGGCCAACGCCGCCAGTACGGAACGAGGTGGGTAACCGATGAAGAGAAGAAGTGGTACGCTAAACACAAGGAAAATAAATACTTCCCTGAGGAGCATATTGCACGGGAACCACTAGCACAGGAGTTCCCCCGTATTGTGCCGAGGATCGAGGCAGCTGGGCTCAACTTCATATTTCAGGAGCCCAAGGAGTGCAACTTACATCTAGTCCGGGAGTTCTATGCAAATTGGAACCCGGCAATCAGAAGCCACACAATAAAGATCAGAGGGCAGATTGTCACTCTGGAACCCCAGCAATTAAATGCCATCATTGGAGCACGGGACACAGACGCCCACGTTCTTCGCCAGCTGAATATCACCCCACCATATGCCGATATTAGACGCACTTTGTGTGGGGCTCGATCCACAGCCAGATGGAGCTGACATAAGGAGAGGGGTTACCACCAGACTCTGCCGTATTCTCAAATGAACAGGGAGGCAAGAATTTGGATGAAAATAGTTTGTTCGTGCCTGATCCCGGGGGTGCACATGACGGATGTGACCCGGGATCGTGTGTGCCTGGTGTATGCCCTGATGAAAGGGCTAGAGATTAATGTTGGGGCGGTCATCATATCCGCCATGAAGAGAGCCCGACTACACCAGGGCCACAGGTATGGGTTCGGAGGACTTATCACCACCTTCCTCCGGGGCCTCGATGTCGAGGAAGAGGCTTTGGACTACATCCCGCAGTTGGAGCGGAGGGCCCTTGATGTCACCAAAACTAAGGCCCCTGACACCACACACGGGCCAGTGCTGACACTTGGCGAGCGACATGCTCGTGACGATCAGTACATGGCACGAATGTTTGGTATGCAAATGCTTCAGCTTCGGATTGGTGGGAGACCAGCCACGGAGGATGAATTATGGTAGCTAGAGCTGGATTACCCATTTGGCGAAAACGCCAGAGCTTTGTGCCAGGTGGGGCCAGCATTTGTAGAGCCCACTGACGATGATGTCCCCACGGACGAGGAGACACGTCATGAGGACTCCGATGTGGAGTCCGATGATGACGACGGAGGTGACTCGGACATGGGCGATGAGGCAGCAGCACCGGATGAAGAAGTCGAATATTTCGACTGATCAAGGAGTTCCACCACCCAAAATTTTGTGATTTGAATTTTTGTGAACACTGGGGATAGTGTTCGATTTAAGTGTGGGGTGGGGAGTAATTAGGTGCTGGGGCTAGGCTGGTTTGCTTGTATGTTCTTTCCTCTGTTTGTTTTGTATGTTTAAGTTTCCCTGTGTTTGTGAGGTGCAAACTGGTTTGTATCTGTATATATTTGTGGTAATTGATGATATGTGTTGTGAAATGTTGTGGTTTGCCATCTAAGTCTGTAAAAATTTTTGTAAATATTCCCTTATGTTTTTTTCTCTATCGAAATGATCGATATTTTTAAAATTGTGTGAAAATATTTTGTACATATTAAAATATTTTGTAAATATTTTTCCATCGAAATGATTGATGTTTTGCAAAAATTTTTCAATTTTTATTTTTGGGTTTCTCGGAGTTTGTTTTCGGTTCTTTTACCGAGAATAGTCCCATTGAACCGATGTCATAGTTAGTGACCGTTCCCTATGATGGATGGATGACGACCGTCTTAAGGGAAATGTAGTCGGTAGGAGTAGTGATTTTAATTTATTCTTAGTTTTTCTTTGGTGGATTGCATCACGGAACCTGTAGTTACTATATGGTTGTGAAATTATGGTTGTTTGTTGTAACTGATATTCGAAATGTAAAAGTGATTCGTTTGAAAGCATGCAATTTTGTAAATATGTTGAGTTACCTTGGCTGTAGAATTCGATTCGGTGTGATTGAGGCTTAATTTTTGAATTCATGTAATTGGCTAATTAAAGAGTCTGTGAATGCATCTTGAATCGAGCATGTGCATGAAGTGTGAAGTGAGGTGTTGTTATTCCATGCTATTGTGAAATGTCTAGAACTTGCCTGGTGTGTGTACAAAACGAAATGAAGGAGGTGTAGTGTTGGAAAGGATGTAGGCATTTCTTTGTTTTAACCGAGAGTTTCTATTTTTTTTTCTTGTCATACTCTACCTTTTTATGTGATTGTATACCCTAGTCAGCCCGTTGAGCCTTTAGCCGATTATTTCTTTCTTTTGTCCAAAAATTGTATAAACTGAGCTTAATTCTTTCTTTTCATTAGCCGTAAAGTCTATACAAAACTCTTAAGCGCTTAAGAAGAACAGAAAAATTTTCCCAAAGTGTCAAAGAGTGAGAATAGTGGAAAGAAAAAGAAAAGCAGAGTAAGGAAAGAAAAGAAAAGGTTGAAGAGGCACTTGTTATAATGAAATGATAATGAAGGTGCATGAAAAACCTTTGTGTCATGTCAAGTGTGTTTGATGAAATGGGCCATACGAAAGTAAACCAGCATGAATGGGATGATGAAAAAAGAAAAGAGAGAAACAATGTTCATGAGTTGATGGGAATGTGTTGAAAAGGCGCTTAAGGATGCTAGTGACTATTATTGGCTAATCCAATACATACTAGTTCCATAGCCCATTACAACCCATTAAAGTCCTACGTGATCTTACATTGCATTTCCTTATATTAGTGGAGTAATACACTAAGGGCAAGCCTATGGGTCATGACATGATGCATGTGAATTCTTTTGGGAGAGAGAGTGAAATTAATTTCTACATGCCCCTACTTGAATGTTTGTGTGTCGCATGAACATAAAGGGGAAGATTCTCTTGAGTTGTGAGGGCACATGCTTGATGAAAGATTGATTTTCGTGTCGGATATCTTGATTAGCTGATTTGCATGAGTTTGCCGATATCGAGGGTTGGTTCTTAAAGTCTAGGAAGTCTTGATGTATTAAAGGTCATTGCATTGTTAAGACCATGCATGTTTTCTTGATGATTTAAAATATTGAATGATCGGTATGACCGTAGCTCAAATTGTCGCACCATAGTGGCGAAGGTTGGGATGTAATTTGCATGAATTGTGTATATGTTGTTCGAGGACGAACAAGGATTTAAGTGTGGGGTAAGTGATCTTGGGCAGATTTATATGCCCAAGTGATACTCAAACTTGTCATTTTCGTCTTGTTTATTGTGCAATGTGTATACATTTTCATGTAATTGGTAATAAAATGTGAATTTATACTAACCAACATGATTAGCATTGTTTTGTAGGTAAAACATGATTTTGAGGAGCTAAAATGCATGTTGGAACAATATCGGAGTTGGACTTGGATGCGAGCACGAAAAAGACATTGGACTGCACAATGTAAAGGGGCTCCGCGATGGAGCCGTGCCACGCTACCATCGCGGAGGCACACTGCCTGGAGGGTGATTTAATTGTCAATTTCCAGTGGAGCCTCGCGACAGCTCCATGGCACGGAGGCAAGCCACCGCGTTGCATGCCATGCCACGTTGAGGCTATATTCTCGGACCCTAGATTTCCAGTGAGGGTCCGCGTCCACGCCGTGTCACGGAGGCAGTGCTCCGCGTTGGCTTCCGTGACACGTTGTTTGTTATTCCGGGAAAAATTCCCACTAGTATAAATAGAACACTTAGGCTTATTTTTAATTAATTCAGACTTGGTGGAGCAAGGACGTGGGTTACAGGCAGTTGAGGGACGAAAAAGCTAAGGGTTTTTCTTTCTTTCTTCTTCTTTCAATCAATTGTTTGTATGATTAACACTTGTTTTAGGATGATTAATCCACAAATGAGTGGCTAATTCTCTTCCTTGCTGAGGTTATGAACAATGGTGATGAATTTTGATTATTGAATTGTATGGTTTTTCATCTTCTTCTTCTATGTTGTTCTATTAATTCTTGTTTCTACTGCATTAGTGTGTGGCCGACATTAATGTACATCTAAAAAGTCCAATTTCACTCGAGAGAGCACGAAATTGGAAAGTTGTGAATTAATAGGGTATTGTTCTTAACTTGATTTGGGAAAATTGGGTTTTGATGTGCTTTCCTGATAGAAATATACTTGAAAGCCGTATTAGTCAATTTAGGAACCGGAATTGTATTGCTAGGTCATAAATTGCATTTGATCACAGAAATGTAGACGGATGGTTTATGATTCTTAAGTGAGATTAAATACGAGAGTTTTAATCTCTAGGCTAATGTTCTTGGCTAGCAACTAGAAGATAAGAATAACCAAATTATGATGATAATCAAGTTCATTACTTGTTCTTAACCTTGGCATGCTCATATCCATAGTTTCAATTCAAAGTAAATATTTGTTAATAGTTTTAGTATATAATTTATAAACAAAAATTATTTAACTTTTGGTTATGTTGTTGTCAGCATATTTAGAAGTAAGATAGAATATAGTATACTTGAGCAATTTTACTTATCCAGAGTCTCCTTGGTTCGATACTTGGCTTACTTAGCCACTTTATTACTTGTTTGACCACGTGCACTTGCGTGTCGGTTTTTAACCCTATAGCAAACCACCGGACATGGTGTATACCGATCATGCAGCGATTCGGTATCTGTTTAACAAGAAGGATACAAAGCCCAGACTGATCAGATGGATCTTGTTGTTGCAAGAGTTTGACCTAGAGATTAAGGACAGAAAGGGGAGCGAGAATCAAGTGGCAGATCACCTATCGCGATTGGAAAGCCGGTCGCATGTGAAGGAAGGTGACAACATCAAAGAGGAGTTCCCAGATGAGCAGCTCTTGGCAATAAGGGAAGCTGAGATCCCTTGGTATGCAGACATAGTGAATTTTCTAGTGAGTGGAGTCTATCCATCGGAGGCTATGACTCAGCAGAGAAAAAAATTGAGGCATGATTGCCGATATTTTATTTGGGATGAACCGTACTTGTTTAAGGAGGGACCGGATCAAGTTATGATAAGATGCCTCCTGGAGAGCCAGATTGCAGAAGTTTTGAGGAGTTGTCGCTCTTCATTGTATGGAGGGCACCACGGAGGCGAGCGGACCGCGCACAAGGTGCTACAGTCAGGTTTCTTTTGGCCTACACTGTTTAGAGACCTTATGGCATACGTAAAAATGTGTGATAGATGTCAAAGGACAGGCACAATTTGTAGGAGGCAAGAGATGTTGTTGCAGCGTATATTAGAAGTGGAGATCTTTGATGTATGGGGTATTGATTTCATGGGCCCGTTCCCACCGTCATTTGGTAATCGTTACATCTTGGTGGCCATTGATTATGTATCAAAGTGGGTTGAAGCAACAGCTTTCCCCAGGAATGACAACAAGGTGGTAACAAAATTTGTGAAAAAGCATATTTTTACCAGGTTTGGGACACACCGAGCCATTATCAGTGATGGAGGGCTCATTTTGTAAATGCAAGTTTCAAGAACTTGCTAGCTAAGTATGGGGTGCGTCACAAGGTGGCAACAACATATCGTCCCCAAACTAGTGGGCAAGTGGAGGTGTTGAACAGAGAAGTGAAGCAGATTCTCCAGAAAACAGTGAATGCACAACGTAGTGATTGGTCAAGCAAACTCGACGATGCGTTGTGGGCTTATAGAACTGCTTACAAGACACCAATTGGGACTTCTCCGTACAGATTAGTCTATGGAAAGGCGTGTCATCTTCCGGGTGGAGCTAGAACACCGAGCTTTCTGGGCTGTGAGGAAATTGAACATGGATCTAGAGCTAGCGGGTAAGAAGAGGCTGATGCAACTCAGCGAACTTGATGATTTTCGTTGGCATGCTTATAAAAGTGCCAAGTGCTACAAAGAGAAAACAAAGAGGTGGCACGATAAGCATATGGTGCATCGGATATTCGAGCTAGGGCAGAAAGTGTTGCTTTTCAATTCAAGATTGAGGCTGTTTCCAGGAAAGTTGCGGTCCAAATGGTCAGGGCCGATTGAGGTAGTGAGAATGACCCCGCACGGGGCAGTGGAGTTGTGGCAAGAAGATCGAAGTGCCACGTTCTTGGTTAATAGGCAGCATTGTAAGCATTACTGGGGTGAGGACGTTATTCAAGAGAAGACGTCCATCGCTCTAGAGGATGATTGAGCGTAAATGACGTCGAGCCACGACGGTAAACCAGGCGCTGCACGGGAGGCAACCCGTGAAATTGTTGTAATAGATGAGTAGAATTAGTTGAAAAAAAAAGAGAAAAAGAAAAAAATAAATAGAAAAAAATTATTGTTGCGTTGAAACCTATGAATTCTAACCAACTTCTTGTTGTGAAATGATTTTCAGGTCGAACGAAGGGAAAAAATGCAAAGAAGCGCAAAGAAAAAAAATCGAGGTGAGAAAAATAAAAAGTGGCATGACAGTGAGCCTACGCGTTGGCTCCGTGTCACGGAGGAGGTGCTCCGCGTTACTCTCCGTGACACGTTGAAGCCTCTTTCAGAATTTTTTAAAAAATTCCAGAACAGGGGCGTGATGGCTCCGTGTCACCGAGGGGGTGCTCTGCGTTACCTTCCGTGACACGTTGAGTGTTATTTCGCGTCGGGTCCCACCGGGTCGCCGGGTAACCCGCGCGAAAAACACTTTTAAAACCCCAAATCCCCTCAATTTTTTCCTCATTTTCCATTCCCTCCGCGACCAAAACCCCAAATTCCCTCCTCCCCCAACGTGACACGGACCTAGGCATCGATTTTCTTCAAGTGTTCTTCAATTTCATTGGAGAAAAGGTATGTTCTTGAACTTAACCTCATCTTTGCTTGAATTTTCGATTCTTGAGCATGGGTAGTGATTGAAACTTGCCCTAAGTGCAAATTAAGCTTCAATTCATTTAAGTTATGATTGATTGATGTTCATAGTATCATTGTGAGTATATGAACTCGATGAATGCAGGTTTTAGTGAATTTTTGCTAAATTGGTAGCTAGGGTTGGAATTTGAATAGGAGGACGACTAAATTTGTTTGAAATGTGAAAAAATTGGGTTGTGCATGTTGGGGGATGTGAATTATGTTGTGATTAATTTTGAATATGCTAAGTAGACAAGGGAATTTCGGAAAAATGAAATTGGTTAATTGCATAGGTTGTTGAGAACAAAAATTTGGTTAAGTGCTATGATGATATAATGGAATCAATGGCGATTTTGTTATTCGTTGTACGAAGTCTGAGTAGTGCATAGTAATTATTCCATCGAATTATATGAAGGCACTAAGAATGTTGAATGTAAAGTTTGTGAAATCATGAATGTCTTGCCGAATTGTTTTAATTGCGGCTAAAGACTAAGTGTGGGGTGATTCAATTAAACCCAACCTTAGTCGTAGCTAGTTATGATTTGAATAACATTGGGATTGTATGGTTATATGTGCAGGAACAATGTCGGGCAGACAAGACAAGGGAAAGGGCGCATCCACATCGGGCGCCGACAGAAAAAGAATAAGATTGGGAACAGCAGTTCCAGCAGCACCAGCGGTTCCGAGAGGCCAACACCGACAATACGGAACCCGATGGGTGACTGACGAAGGGAAGAAATGGTATGCAAAACACAAAGAAACCAAATACTTCCCGAAAGAGAATATATCAAGGGAGCCGCTGGCACAGGAATTCCCGAGGATCGTACACCGGATTGACACCGCTGGGCTGAACTTCATCTTCGAAGAGCCCAAGGAGTGCAATCTCCATCTGATTCGGGAGTTTTATGCCAACTGGAACCCGACCCTCCGCAGTCACACCGTTAAGATAAGAGGGCAGGTTGTCACGTTTGAGCTCCATCACTTGAATGCTATATTGGGGGCGCGGGACACAGACGCCCATGTACTCCGGCAGCTGAACATAACTCCACCTTATGCGGACATCAGACGCACTCTATGTGGAGCCCGTTCGACAACACGGTGGAGCAGGCACAAAGAGAGGGGCTACCATCAGACACTACCCTACTCTCAAATGAACAGGGAAGCCAGGATCTGGCTAAAAATTGTGTGTTCCTGCCTGATCCCGGGGGTGCACATGACAGATGTCACCTGGGATCGAGTGTTCTTGGTGTATGCCCTGATGAAAGGGCTTGAGATAAATGTTGGGGCGGTGATCATCTCCGCCATGAAGAGAGCCCGCTTGCATCAAGGGAACAGGTACTGGTTCGGTGGTTTGCTTACCACGTTCCTGAGGGGCCATGATATCGAGGAGAAGGCCCTAGATTACATCCCACAAATTGACAGGCATGCCTTGGATGTTACCAAAACCAAGGCACCTGACACTACTCATGGGCCTGTTCTCACACTAGCCGAGCCACATGCTCGGGATGATCAGTATATGGCCCGTATGTACGGGATGCAGATGTTGTAGTTGCGCATTGGCGGGAGGCCAGCAACAGAAGATGAGCTTTGGCAGCTTGACTTGGATTACCCCTTCGGCGAAAATGCTCGGGCTCTATGCAGAGTTGGGCCAGCATTTGTGGAGCCGGTAGATGATGATGTCCCCACCGATGAGGAGACCCGCCGTGAGGACTCAGATGTTGAGTCAGATGAGGACAGCGGGGGCGATTCGGATATGGGAGACGAGGCAACGACACCGGATGAAGAAGTTGAATACTTTGATTGATTAGGGAGTTTCACCACCCACCTTTGTGATATGTTGAATTTTGTGAACACTAGGGACAGTGTTCGGTTTAAGTGTGGGGTGGGAGTAGTTAGGTGCCAGCTGTTTCGTTGTTGTTTTTGTTTGTGTGGATGTGTTGTGTTGTTGTGCCTGTGAAATATGTGACCTTGTGACTCTGTGTGATGTGTTCTGTAATTAAGTGGTGTTGTTATGAATGTTAAGCTGTTGTGTGTTGTGTGAGTTGTTGTTGAATGGTTGTTGTGTAAATATTTTTGTTTTATATCGAAATTATCAAAATTTTTAAATTTTTTTGTTAAATTTCTTTTATTTTTGGTTTCTCGGCCTTTGTTTTCGGTGCTTTTACCGAGAATAGTCCCATTGAACCGAAGTCGTAATTAGTGACCGTTCCCTATGATGGATGGATGACGACCATCTTAAGGGAAATGTAGTTGATAGGAGTAGTTTTTCTTTATTTTCTTTCTTTTGTTTGTTTCCCAAACTTGTCGCTACTTCATGGTTCGGAATTCTCGTTACGTGTTGTACATGATAGTAAGTTGCAAAGGTGATTCATATGAAAGCATGCAAATGCATAAACACGTTGAGATACCTAGCCATAGAGTTCGATTTGGTGTGATCGAGGCTTAATATTGAATTCTTGTAATTAGCTGATTGAAGAGTCTGTGAATATGTCTTGAGTTGAGCATGTGCAATGAGTGTGAGGTGAGTTTTCGATTATTCCATGCTATTGTGAAGTGTCTAGAACTTGCCTGGTGTGTGTACGAAACGAAATGAAGGATGTGTATTGTAGGAAAGGATGTAGGCATTTCTTTGATTAAACTGAAAGTTTTTCCATTATCATACCTACCTTGAATGTACATCCTAGTTAGCCCCATTGAGCCTTTAGCCTATTTTTTTCTTTCTTTGAAGAGGTACAAACTGAGCTTAATCCCTTCTTTTCATTAGCCTTGAATTTGATCCAAAACTATTAAGCGCTCAAGAAGAACAATTTTCCCACAGTGTAAAGGAGTGAGAATTGTGAAAAGGAAGGAAAAGCGGAAGTGGTGAAAGTTAAAGAAAAGGTCAAAGGTGCACTTGCTGAAATTAAATAAAATAAAGATGTATAACTAATCTTGGTTATTAAGTCGAGTGTGCTTAAAGAAATGGGAACAAAAACAAAGAAAAATTTCAAGAATGAGAGGATGAAAGAAGAAACAATGCCCATAATGATGGTGAGATGTATTGAAAAGCGCTTAAGGAAGCTAGTTGCTATTATTGGTTAGCCCAGTATTTACTAGTTCCCTAGCTTACATTACAACCCGTTAAGTCCTACGTGATCTTACATCACGCGTCCTTATATTAGTGGAGTAGTACACTAGAGGCAAGCCTATGGTTCATGACATGATGCATGTGAATTCTTTGGGAGAGAGAGCAAAATCGTGTTCATATACCCCTATATGTAATGCTTTGGAAATCGTATGATTGCAAATGGGGAGATTCTCTTGTATTGTGAGGGCACATGCTTGACGAGAGATTAAATATCGTGTCAGATGTCTTGATCAGTTGATTTGCATGAGTTTGCCAAGATCAAGAGTCGATTCTTGAGTCTAGGAGGTCTTAATGTGGGGTATGTCAATTTATTGATGAGACCATGCATGTTTTCTTGATGATTTACTAAATTAAATAATCGGTATAGCCGTAGCTTGAATTGTCAAGCCAAAGTAGCTATGCATGGGTGTCAATTGCATGAGATGTGAGAGTATTGTTCGAGGAAGAACAAGGTTTTAAGTGTGGGGTAAGTGATCTTGGGCATAACTATATGCCCAAGTGATACTCAAATGCTTCATTTCGTCTTTGTTATCTATCGTTATTTGTGCATTCTCATGTGATTTGTAGTTAAAATGTGAATTTATACTAAGCAACATGATTATTGTTGTTTTGCAGGTAAAATGGAATTTTGGGAAGCTAAGATACATGTTGGTAAAAATCGGGAATGGACTTGGAAGCAAGGAGTGGAAAAGGTCAAGGAAGAGCAGCAAATATAAGGGCTTCGCGACGGAAACGTGTCATGCTACCATCGCGGAGGCATTCTGCCTCGGGTGATTTAATTTTGGCCATTTCCAGTGAAGCCTCGCGTTACCTTCGTGACACGGAGGCAATGCCACACGATGCAAGCCGTGGCACGTTGAGTACAATTACCTGGGACATCAATTTCCAGTGTAGGTGCGCGATAGCACCGTGGCACGTTGGCCAGGCTCCGCGGTGCAGGTCGTGGCATGCCAAGGTGAAAATTCTGAGGAGCCTAATTCCAGAGAGGGTCCGCGTACCCCCGTGGCACGGAGGGAGTGCTCCGCGATACACTCTATGCCACGTTGCTTGTTATTCCGGGAAAAATTTTCAATAGTATAAATAACACACTTAGGTTTATTTTTAAACATTCTGACTGGGTTGAGCAAGAACGTGGGTTACAGACAGTTGAGGGGACAAAAATTCTAGGGTTCTTCTCTATCTCTTTCTCTTTTATCTCAATTGTTTGTATGATTTATACTCATTTGATGATGTTTAATCCACAAATGAGTGGCTAAATTCACTTCTTGCTGAGGTTAAGAACAATTGTAGTGGAATGTAATTGTTGATCATTTTAGTTTTCATCTTTTCTTCAATGGATGTTCTATCAATTCTTGTTCTTACTGCATTAATGTTTGGCCAATGTTAATGTATATCTAAAAAATCCAATTTTGATTTTGAAAAGGAAAGAAATTGGAAAGATGTGAATTGGTAGGATATGATCTCTTCTTAGTTTGGGAAAATTGAGAATTGATTTACATTCAGAATAGAAATATATCTGAAAGTCTTATTAGTCAATTAAGGAATCATTTTGTATGGCTAGAACATGAAATTCTTTTATCACAGAAATGTAGATTGAAGGTTCATGATTCTTAAGTTGGATAGGAGACGAAAGTTCCAATCCATAGGCAATAATTCTTGACTAGCAACCGAAGGAAAGATTAACTGAATTGTATCGATAAATTAATTCCCTACATGTTCGTTTTAACCTCAGCTTGCTCATTACTATTGTTCAGACTCACTTTATAATTTTGCTTTAGATTCTTATTAATTAGTAACTCAAACTCTAAAAATCTTATTCATTTGGTTGTCTGCATTCTTAAAGATATAGTTCATTAGCACTTAAGTTAATTAGTACCGTAGCTCAGTCCCTGTGGGATCGATACTTGGCTTTACTTAAGCCACTTTACTACTTGTTCGACCACGTGCACTTGCGTGTAGTCACCAAAGTACCGAACAGACATTATGATACCACAATATTACCACCAGTTGTGGAGGTAAAGGAGTGACGACACAGAGACTCTTACCTAGTACATCCCATAGACAAGGCCCAGTAGGGAGTCATCGGCCTTTGAGGTAATAAGGTGCGAAGTCATGAGACCCGAGAGTCGACTCTACGTTCCAAATGTGGCAGGACTTCGTTAGTAGATTGTAGTAAGGTATATTATGTTTTCTACCCCCTCTATTCAGGTGTGATGAAAATGCATCAAGTTATAAAGGAGATCCATAGATGGCATGGGAGGAAGGAAGGTATTGTCAACATGTAGCACAGAGCTCCAATGACCAACGGGGAAAGGCAAAACCCCGGAAACTAGGCAAGCTAATTCAGGAAATAGCCATGCCTATGTGAAAGTGGAAAGTAGACAATATGGATGTAGCTACAGGGTTACCATGTGCCAGGCATAAACCTGACCCCATTTGGACCATTGTTCAAAGGCTAAAGGAGATCGACACATCTCATGCTGGTCAAGATTAGGTTTCAGCTAAAGATTACGCTAAATTAAATACTGAAGAAATATTCCAGCTATGTGGGGTCTTAGTGTCTCTTAACTTCTAGAAAAGGGGCACAACCCACAGCTAGGTTTTGGAAAGGATTTCAGAATAGATTGGGATGCATGTTAATTTGAGTACGACTGTTTTTCCCCAAATAAATAGCCAAGCAGAGCACACAATTTGGAGGTCTGTTACGGGCAGAAATGCAGGTCCCCCATCAAATGGTTTGAAGTAGGGGAGTCAGGGTTAATCGGACCTGATATGATCCACCACCCAGAAGAGAAAGTAAAACTCATTAGAGAGCGCTTGCTAATAGCCCAGAGTCGTCAGAAGTCCAATTTCGATGTGCAGCATAGAGACTTGAAATTTGAGGTTGATGATTGGGTATTCCTCAAAGTTTCATCAATGGAGGGCATAATGAGATTTGGTTAAAAGGATAAATTTATCCCTAGGTTCTTTGGCCCATATTGGATCCTCCGAAGGATAGGCTGAGTAGTGTATGAGCTAGAATTGCCTCGAGAGTTGAAATTTGTTCATCCAGTGTTTCACGTGTCCATGTTGCGAAAGTGCATAGGGGACCCAGCCCGAGTTATTCCAGTTGAGGATGTTCAAGTACTGAGGAGTTAGCCTATAAAGAGGTTCCAGTTACTATACTAGACCAGCAGGTTCATAGGTTAAGAATGAAAGATGTGGCGTCCGTTAAAGTACTGTGGAGGAACAGAAATAAAGAAGAGATAACTTGGGAAGCTGAGGACGACATGAGGTCAAGATATCCTCACTTGTTCCATGATTAACTCGGATTATGCAGTTAAGGTGAGGTTGTTGTTCAGTTGCTATTTACTTGCTTATATTATTAGTACTGTTTAGTTGGTTACCTATTTTTTGTGAAATATCCATTTATAGAGTCCTACGAGATGCTTATGTTGGGTTCTTCTGCGTTTCAGGTTTCCAGATAGTCCATAATATCGAGGAGACTCTGCTAAAATTTTTCTAAGTATTAGTTCAAAGAGTTAACTCCTTTAATCCTGAAGATGACATTCGAGGACGAATGTTCCTAAGGGGGGAGGATGTTACACCCCGTAAGATGTTAGCGGTTAGTATGCGTGTGCGTGGGCTTGTGACGAGTAGAGAAAGCTTGACGCGTGCGAGAAAAGCTTCGGAAGCAGGGTCGGGCGAGGCCAGGCCGCGAGGGGCCTGTGCAACGTGCCAGCCTGCCTATGCGCTGGGCAGCGCGGAGCGCCAGGCATACCAGCACCTTGGGAGTCGCGACACGGCACGGCACGCCTTTGGCGCGTTGTTCGGCGTGAGGCGCCCCTAGTCCACCGCCTATGCTAATATATAAGTCATCCGTAAGTGAATTTAATTCATTTTCAAAGACTCCCTCGGCCAAAAAAGGAGGAAGATGCAACTTTCGCTATATTTTCTTCAAATTACGTTATCAACCGCTGTCCAAACGCAAATTAACTTCGAGTAACAAGTTCTGGGCCTACGGGAAGCATCTCTGCGGAGTTATTTCTTGAAAATTTTCTCGAAGTATCGGAACCCCGCCGAGTAAAGGTTGTTGAGATTACTTCAAATTGATTCCTAAACGGCCACAGGAAATAGACGAGCATTTCTCCCTTCTAAACTCTCAAGAAATTGTGAGTTTTCAGATGAATTGAATAGAGTTGAGTTTATAGTTAATGTTAATATCAACAGATATTGTTATCCACCGACTCCTACTATTGAAATATCCTTGTTTCCTCAACATAGAGACTGCGATCAAATGGAATTATTGGCTTCAGGTTGGAAACAGTTTGAGTGACAACAAGTCGGCATTCGAGGTATGCTAAGGCTTATTCCTTCGGCAAGTTATTCTCGCCGTATAATGATATGACCTATACGGTGGTGGTGGTCTTTGTGCTGGCTGCAATGAAGATTGTGGATTTTGTTGCTCAGCACTCTAATTTTCTCCCTTGTCAGTGGATGGTTCTGGTCTAACCAACTCCAGCTGCACCTCCTTTCTTTTCTCTTTTGGCACTGCATCAGCTAATTTCTTGCCGCTTCTCAGACTGATGGCATTGACCTGATGGGGGTTAGGATCTGTGTCACTTGGTAGTCCTCCCTATGGTCTCATGTTTTGAGTAGCTGCTATCTGACCCATTTGTTTTTCTAGATTGCGGGTGGACACTTGCTGATTCTTCAAGTCTGCTGCCATCCTCACCTAATTCTCTGCTAATTGAGTCTGGGTCTCCATGATTTTCTGCAATGTTTCCTCAATGTTGCTGCTCAACTACCCATCATTCTGCCTATTCTGCTGATACTGCTGCTGTTGAGGTTGCTTATAACTTTGCTTTTGGTTTCCACCCCAAGAAAAATTGGGTGGCCCTGCCAATTTCCGTTGTAGTTGTTTCCAAAATTTTGATTGTTCCTCTGCACATTCCCAACAAAATTAACTGATTCCAGATTGGCTCCACAAGATTCTGCATTGTGCCCATTATTACCACAAATTTCACACCAACTCAGAGCTTGCTGAACTGCATTAACCTATCCCTGTTGTTGGTTCATACTCAGTTTATTGAACTGAGTCATCATCTGATGCTGGAACGAAGCTAACTGTGCCGCCAAGGCATTCATACCATCTATCTCTATCAACCCTGATCTCTTTCCTGCCCCTCTTGATGACTCGCTGTGCCACTCTGGATTTCCTTGAGCATTTCTATTCAACAAAGTGTACAGCTCATCATAAGTCTTCTCTAAGGCTTGGCCACCCGATACAGAGTCTAGTAATATTTTCGTGTGTGGGTCTAGACTTTCTACAAAGGTATGAGCCATCACTTCATTCGATTGCTGGTGATGGGGACAGTCTCTCAACAATGACTTGAACCTTTCCTAAGCCAAATATAAATTCTCATCAGGCTTTTGCTTGAAACTCAGTATTTCACTTCTCAACTTTGCAGTCTTGCCTGAAGGAAAAAATTTTATAAGGAACTTCTTTGCCAAATCACAACATGAAGTTACGGAGTTCGGTGGCTCAGCTTTCAACCACTTCTTTGCCTCTCCCAACAATGAAAATGGGAAAAGGGTAAGTCGGACATAATCTGTGGACATGCCGGTGGGGACAAACGTGTCACTAATCTTAAGAAAGTTCTGTAAGTGCTGCTGTGGGTCCTCGTGTGCCATTCCAGTGAATTGACCACTATAATGTAACAACTGCACCATGTTCTGCTTCAATTCAAAGTTCCCTCCAGGCTCTGGTTTACGGATACTAGAGTTCACATTAGTCGCTTGTGGGATTGCCACTTCACGAACTGGTCTGACTGGCATTGCTTCCGGTGACAATTGTGCTTGTCCTGCCGGTGGTTGTTGTTGTACCTTTTCTTGAAGTCTTTTCAGCTTTTTCTCAAGAGCTACTCTCCTTCGCAAATGGATTTGACGTTCAGATTCAAGCAATGATTCCACAAGCTCTCTATTCTTAGCTAGCTTGGCAAGACAACCTGTCACCTGCAATAAGTCAGACTAAGAACAAGTTTCTCAACACTTAAGGAACTTTAAAATCACACAAAAACAGATAAATTATTTGAACTTTGCTGAGTCCCCGGCAACGGCGCCAAAAACTTGATCGATCCCGCAAGTGTACGGGTCGTACAAGTAATATAGTGGCCCTTTTTAAGAGCCGGATGTAGAACCCACAGGGACTGGACCAATTCAGCTAACTATCAAGTTCAAGTGTGATATTAACTACCGCAAGTTTTGATTATAGAAGTTTTTCGAGAACTTTAATTAAATCTAGATGTGGTCAACGAAATACTCTGAATTCATTCAAGGATCAACATAGAGTTAAAGCCGGGTAATCAAGCGATACTACGATTTGCAATGGTTTAAGTATGAAACTATCAATTGTCGTCTCACATAATTAGAATTGCATGTTCATGGTCTTCCGGACCTCTAAACACGACAAACTAGCCTCACTACTACATTGTGAGCGAGGATGCTAATTCTAGTTCGTGGGCAATTAACTATGTGGATGTGGTTTATGGGGTTATGCCATTGATTAGGGTACTTACGTACCTCCAACCATTAAACCAAACTTAGCTTCACAACTACTTATGCGAGTGGGGGAGTGACAAATCTAAGCCGGGGTCGTTCTCTCTTCCCATTTTATCAACCAAGCAAGGTATTATGTATATTTCTATCCTAACCACAAAATCTTATCAAAAGACAAGAACATGCTTCTTACATTCTTATGTTCTTCCCTAGGTTTGCTTTCTCAAGCTGTTGCCTAAGTTTAACGTGTGTGTTTTCATGGTGATCAATCAGAAAAACAACCATAATTAAGGATGCAAGACAAAACAACAATCAATAACTTAATTCTAAAGCAAATTCGTAAAACACACTCATAACTCATAGCTTCAATCCTAGAGGAAGGGTTCTAGCCATTCAAGTTCATAAAATTACAAGAAAACATTGTTAGAGTAACATACTTACAAGAATTGGTAGAGGAGAAGATGAAATTGATGAACCCTAGGTGAGTTCTCCCACTTCTCCATTCACTCCTAGGTGGTTTTTCAGAATAAAATCATGACTTTTTATTTTCATGAGCTAAGGGACCTATTTATAGTAAATGAGAATTGTGCAAAATTATGCCTGTCGTGGAATGGCTCCGTGACACGGAGTGTATCGCGGAGCACTGCCTCCGTGACACGGAGTGTATCGCGGAGCACTGCCTCCATGACACGGTGTGTATCGCGGAGCACTGCCTCCATGACACGGTGTGTATCGCGGAGCACTGCCTCCGTGACACGGAGGTATCGCGGAAACACTCTAGAAATCGCCCAATTTATTCCAACTTTGGTGTTTCTCTCCCGATATCATTCTTCCACTTCACCAAATCATAGATTGGGTCCTCCAATGCGTTATTTACCTTCAAAAACAAGGACTAATCATGTGGGTTAATACATATTCACATTTACATAAAAACACATGAGAATGTATATAAATAAATAGATAAACAAGGCAAAACTAAGTTATAAAGTATCACTTGGGCATGCTATTTTGCCCACCAATCAATGGGTGTGAAGCGCGCCACACTTATGACGAGGAGGCTATGAGACATTTTAGGAATGTTCCCTTTATTTCATGATTCTTATCGTGCGTAGAGTATTAAGCTCTAAATAGTTCCTTCCTTGACTTGTTCTTTTCACGCTTGCAGATAATACCTCCTAGACGAGCAAATGGAAGGAGAAATGGTAATGACAGCCAGCAGGTACCACCAGCCACGAAGAACCTAATGGACGACCATGTTACCCATGCTGAGTTCCGGGCAACTCTTAACATGTTGGCACAGGCCATGACCACCCAGATTAGTCAGCAAGCAATAACTCGTATTCCCCAGAATGGGAATGTAGCGGCGACAAGGGTGTGAGATTTTCTCTGAATGAACCTACCCGAGTTCTTGGGGTCAATGGTAAACAAGGACCCGTATGAGTTCTTGGAAGAGATTCAGCAGATTACCCACATCATGGGAGTGACGGGGATTGAGAGCGTGGGTTTAACCTCCTACCAGCTAAAAGGAGTTGCTTATATATGGTTTTGTTAGTAGAGGGACAACCGAGGGATTAGAGCAGGTCCTGTAGGTTGGGATGAATTTGAGATAGCATTCCTGGACAGGTTTTTCCCTAGAAAGTTAAGAGAAGCTAAGGCGGCGGAGTTCATCAACTTGAAACAGAATAACATGATAGTTCAGGAGTACGCATTGGAATTTACCTGGTTATCCAAGTATGCCCCGGAGATGGTAGCTGATTAGAGGGCCCGGGTGAGCAGGTTCGTGAATGGAGTGTTAGACTCCTTGGTTAAGGAGTGCAGAACTTTCATGTTGCACCAGGATATAGACTTTCCCTATTTGGTGATATTCACTCAACAAATTAAGGTGGAGCAAGTGAAGGGAAGGAAGAGAGAGGCCAAGAGGGCCAAGGTAGGAGATTCAGAGTTTTCTTTGTAAAGGATGAGTGGTGGACACCACTCACATTCCCAGAAGAAATCGTCAGCCCCTGCATCTTCGACAATCAGGGCTCTACACAGACCTAGAGTAAGGGAGATTACATATCCGATGTGTACCAGCTGTGGGAAGCACCACTTGGGAGAATGTATAGCTGGATTGGATGTTTGTTTCTGGTGTGGCCAGTCGGGCCATAAGCACCGAGATTGCGCAGCAGCAAAGCGAGGCAAGAGTAGATCCTCGGCCATTTCCTCAGTAGCACCGATAGCCCGTTCATTTCAACAGGGTGCATCATCTAGCTTAGGTGGCAGACGTTGTCAAAATCGCTCCTATGCCGTGATAGCACACCAGGATAAGGGCAAGTCGCCAGTAGTGGCCACAGGTATGTTGCTAGCCCCAGAACCCCAATAATAAATAAGAAGCTTGTGGTGGTAGTTTAGAAGAGGTTGTTGATATGTGATGTGAAAAGCTGTTAATGTAAGACTAGCTGTGATGGTTAGAGGTGAAAGGGGAGCTACGAGTTAGTGAATTAGTCCCAACCTTGAGAACTATTTAGGAGCCTTAGAATGATGGCTTTAAGCTAAAGGGGAGATGGTAAACATGTGAGATTAGTTGGATCTTGATTAGGATAGTAGGGGAGTCCTAACCCTAGCAGTCATGATATGTCAATCCCATTAGGTTCAGATAATTTCTCTAATAGTTCGGTTGAAGCTAAGTTATGTCCATCCCTATGTGTGGACTCCCAGAAGTTCTAGATAACCACTTCAAATTGTGATGCCGATCTTACCTTACGAATCCTTTAGGCTCATTTTCGTGTTGCAAATCAGTTATATGTGTTAATTCATGTTTCCCCAGTATGATCAGCTCGAACTCAGTCTTTAGAATATGCCTAGCAGCTCAGCAAACCCAGGTTATCTCATGTACGTGCTCAGTTTTAGATATTGTGAATGATTCATTCTCATGAGACCTTTAGTTGAAGTCAGACAAGATATTATGAATTCTAACCCTGTATCAGAAAGTGACTTGAGAGCGAAGGTTCAGTCTGTAGTAGTTTAGTGCCATCTTGAGCGGAAGAATCCTTCTCAATGTTCTATCTAGTTCCATGTTCTTTGGCCTCTCTTGTGCTATAGCACGCATGATCAATTTAAGTTCTGATGTGTAAGGTTAGCCCGAAGTCAGATGCTTCATTGGTTCTAGTGGTGATTGATTGATTGTGGAATTTCAGTTTCGTCCCTATCCCTTTAGTATGTTTTAGCCAACATTCAAGGACAAATATTCCCAAGGGGGAGATATTGTAACACCCCGAATGTTTCTAAGATTAGATTCTGGGTTTAAAGGAAGAATTCAGGTAGGAGATGGAAAATTTTGTCTTAGAACGAGTAGGGGGACGATTTGTTAGGAGACCCCATGATTTGTGGTCAGACTCATGTGGAGCAGTCAAGAAGGAAGTATGGAGCAGTGGCCACGGATGACCCAACGAGTCGTTAGGTAACCCCACGACTTATTAGATCGGTCATTAGGTGTAGCTTAGAATTTCTGGTGTGGGTTTGAGACATTGGAAACCACGGAAGGAGGGACGAGTCGTCATGGACCTGACGACTCGTCAAGTTACCCATGGGGAGGGAAGAACAGAAAAAGGAATTTGAACTGGTGCACTCCACGACTCAGTCCCCATGAGTCGTTGCCTGACCCCACGACTCGTGGAGTTCCTCGTGGGGTCTGGCATGGTGATTTTTCTTGCGTTTTTCCAGGGCATTTTCGTAAAATTCTATGCTTTTAACCTCTAAACTACGTCATTTTGAGTGCTATGTGGGATGTTTTTAAGGGTTTTTCTAAGCCTAATCTCTCATTCTCTCAAAAATACTCTCTCAAACCTTTCTTCCTTCCCTTTCTCAAGTTCAAGGATCCTTCAAGGAAGCTTTCAAGGACTTCAAGATCAATTTTAAGTGGGAGATTCTTCTACCAGGTATGCGGGTCTTTCAACAAGGATAATCTTCCATCCTTGTTCCCCAAAATGTTTTATCAAAATGCCCAATTTCAACTATTCTAGAAAATGCATGACCTAGGTTTTTGTGATGGGTGATTTCGTTTATATTTCTCTAAATTCCAAGATCCATTATGATTATAAGATTAATTATGAGGTAGGATAATTGGGTTACCTTGAATTATGTGGGGATGATGAGAAACGTGAGATTTTAGAATGTCTTCATAAAAATGACTTGAACTTTGAATAAGCGTTTATTATTGTTCACTCAATTATTGTAATTACTTGCATCCATGTTTAATTATGTGAAAATTATATGATTATCCCTATGAATTTGAATGTGCCTTTGATAGACATGTTGAGAAGAAATTAGATCTTATGGGCTTGAATAATTGAAAGAAAAGATATGCATGTCCCTTATGTTTTTGATGGAATTGATTAGATATGAGGTAATTTATGGTAAAGGCCAAATTAATGCATCCTTCTCATGAATTAGAGTAAATCTCAAAATGGGTTTTATGAAATGAAAATGTATGCTTCTTCCATAATCTTGTTGTAAATGTATAAGTATGAGATAAGAATATGTCTTTCCGTAAATCTAGAATATATGAATCAATGTATGCATGTTAAGGTACGAATTGGATCAATGGATCATGAATGACTCTATGATACATGTCGAATGATATGAAACCGGAACTTAATGTAGTGGAAGTATAAAGCATGATGGGAATCTATAGATACTCACTAATATAAGATGTTTGAAGAAATATTGATGTGGCTCTATGATGATATGAATTATGATGAAGAAGCATGAGATTGATATTTTCAGAATGTTGGGCTTGTTGTTAGTAGAAAGTAGCCCCGACCCTTTCGAAATGAATGATGTATGATGAAAGCAGTGTATGTTTATGTTTCTGACTAGCTGTAGTAGCATAGACCAGATAGATGATGTCAGATCAGTACTCCTCATATCCTAGTTAGCCAGGGATCCTCCATAGCCGAGAATGTTTCCCTTGGTCAGCTCGGGATCCTCCATAGTAGAGAGTGACTCCCTAGTTCAGTCGAGATCCTCCACAGAGAGTGATTCCCTAGTTCATTCGGGATCCTCCATAGAAGAGAGTGATTCCCTAGTTCACTGGGGATCCTCCATAGCAGAGAGTGACTCCCTAGTTAAGTAGGGATCCTTAATAACATAGAATGACTTCCTTAGTTATGTTATCAACATGATCCAGTTCCGTATGAATCAGATTTCAGATTATAACAGATTTAATATAATGAGAATCGGACTCAGTTATCAGTAGTGATCCAGTATATTGTGTGATGCTAGTTTCAGAATCAGGTTTTATTAAACGTTCAGAACTTGACCCTTATGCATGAGTTCGATAATGTTTCATAAAATGAGGTCCAAAGCAAAGTTTCATGTATATATATGCGTATGTGAATCATAAGAGGATAGTGATATGTAAATCAGTTATGTTGATGTACCTGGTTATTTCCTTATTGTATATTTGTATATTTAATTGCTTATGTTATCCCGTATGCTCAGTACATTCCAAGTACTAATCACACGTCTTTTTGTGCTATATCATTTCATGATATAGATTCAGGTCTCTAGACTCAGCCTCGTGGTTAGATACGCTTCTTTCCCTCTCAGCTGCCAGTAGTGAGTCCTCATCTTCCGGGGACGTGATTTATGTTTAGGCTTTCTTTATATTTCAGTTTTAGTTTTTTAGGAGTTAGCTGGGGGCTTGTCCCGGCAACTCATCAGTTTAGCAGAAGGCTTTCAGACTTGTCTAGATAGACTCAACATTGTATTAGAGAGCTGTTATAATTATTCACTTTTGGTTCTTATTTTGATGCTTGCAGTTAGCTTCCGCTTACTTATGTTATTGGTTGTTTATATTTCTAAATGATGTGCTATGATTATGCCATGGGTCAACTTGGGGTCTCTTTGGACTCCTTGTCCCGTGTTACAGCTAGGGTGTGAACTCGGGTCATGACAGGTAAGTTGTTTTAAAATTCTCAATAAGTACATAACTTGTTGCAACAACTTAGTTTACTTGCTGAGATTTCCCAACAAATAAATAACTTGTTCAATCAAGTCATGTTACTTGTTGGAGAATACCAACAATTAAGTCATGTGGTAAATTAGTTTTTACAGCAAGTTGGTTAAGTTGTTTGAAAATTCTCAACAAGTACATAACTTGTTGCAGCAAGTCATGATACTTGCTGAAACAAGTCCAATTAGTCTATTAGTTGTTGCAACAGATTTTTAGCTATTAGAATAATATTTTTACTCAATTCACTATTAAATCTAGCTTTAAATCCTTAATATACCTTTAATTTACTATATTCAATAATAAATATGATTGATCCACGCAATTCATGATCAAATTACTTGATTAAAGTTGATTATGAATACAATTGCTCGATCGATCGTCTGTTATGATCAAATTATACTATGTTGTTGTTAAAAAATATTATTAAATCTATCTTTGGATCCTTAAAATGCATTTAATTTAGTATATTTAACAAAAAATATGATTGATCCATGTAATTTATGATCAAATTACTTGATTAAAATTGATTACGCATACAATTGCTCGATCGATCGTCTATTATGATCAAATTACTATGTCATTGTTAAAGAATACTATTAAATTTAGCTTTGGATCCTTAAAATATATTTAATGCACTATATTTAACAACAACTATGATTGATCCACACAATTTATGATCAAATTACAATAGTTGTTTGAAAATTCACAGCAAGTTTATGAGTTGTTGGAACATATTAGGTTACTTGTTTGAAAAAGTCCAGTAAGTGCAACGGTTGTTGGCACCTGTCAAACAACTTGTTTGAAAATTAATAGCAAGTTTATGTGTTGTTGCAAAAATTAGGTTACTTGTTTGAAAAAGTCCAGCAAGTGCAACAGTTGTTGGCACCTGTCAAATAACTTGTTTGAAAATTCAGAGCAAGTTTATGAGTTGCTGCAATAGATTAGGTTACTTGTTTAAAAAGGTCCAGCAAGTTCAACAATTGTTGGCACCTATCAAACAACTTGTTTGAAAATTCACAGCAAATTTATGAGTTGCTGCAACAGATTAGGTTACTTGTTTGAAAAAGTTCAGCAAGTGCAACAGTTGTTGGCACCTGAGAAACAACTTGTTTGAAAATTCACAGCAAGTTTATGAGTTGCTGGAACAGATTAGGTTACTTGTTTGAAAAAGTCCAGCAAGTTCAACAGTTGTTGTCACCTGTCAAACAACTTATTTGAAAGTTCGCAACAAGTTTATGAGTTACTGCAATAGATTAGATTGCTTGTTTAAAATTGTCTAGCAAGTGCAACAGTTGTTGGCACTTGTCAAACAACTTGTTTGAAAATTCACAGCAAGTTTATGAGTTGTTGCAAAAAATTAGGTTACTTGTTTGAAAAAGTCCAACAAGTGCAACAATTGTTGGCACCTGTCAAACAACTTGTTTGAAAATTCACAGAAAGTTTATGAGTTGTTGCAACAGATTAGTTACTTGTTTGAAAAAGTCCAACAAGTTCAATAGTTGTTGGCACCTGTCAAACAACATGTTTGAAAATTCACAGCAAGTTTATGAGTTGTTGCAACAGATTAGGTTACTTGTTTGAAGAAGTCCAACAAGTTCAATAGTTGTTGGCACCTGTCAAACAACTTGTTTGAAATTCGCAGCCAGTTTATAAGTCACTGCAATAGATTAGGTTACTTGTTTGAAATTGTCCAACAAGTGCAACAGTTATTGCAACAGATCATGCCACTTGTTTGAAAATTCACAGCAAGTTTATGAGTTGTTGCAACAGATTAGGTTACTTGTTTGAAATTGTCCAGCAAGTGCAACAGTTGTTGCAACAGATCAGACCAGTGTAACTTGTTAAAAATTCACATCAATTTTATGAGAATATGAACCAAGTACCCAAATAACAATAAGAATAAGTTTTGTTATTATAAGTAAGATCATATCCGTTCCTATGTAGTAGTTCGCTCTGTGCATGTGGTTCTTTTGTGCCTAACTCTTTTGCATATGGAGCATTTATTTTTATTTTTCGGAAATGATTCCCCGATTGATGCCCTCCTCTTCATCTGCCTTCTTCTCAGTTTTTCCGGCTCAACAAACGGAGGAGGTATTTCTCTCTCTAAAATCTCCACAGGAACTTCCCAAGATTCTTCAGATGGCACGAGATTAATTTCCTCCAAGTATGCAATAAGGTACGTGTCTACCTTATAATATGAAGAGGAGTAGTCATAAATTCTCCTCCCATAGTCTTCACCATATTGGATGCAGAGCGCTTTACTAGCATGTGGACAAGGTATTTTATCCAGGTCAAATACTCTACAAGTACAAGATTTGTAAAGCAAGTCGACCGTTGCAACTCCAACAGGACAGGTACAACATACTTGTAGTTGGCAATTTGATGGATCAATAACTTGTTCCCCAAATTGACATTCTTTTCTATGGTTTCTTCTATCGATGGGACAAAGATGGTTGGTGCATCGAGGAACTCCTTACGCCTTTGATGAAATTTTGCTGCAAATCTCTTATTTATTTCATCAAAAAGGGCAGTAATTGGAAATTCTCTCTCATCCAAAAACATTGCGTTAACCGACTTAGCAATATTTGTTGTCATAATATTATACTTGTAAAAAATAAATAACTAAAATTTTTAATAATAAGAAATTTAATTTAATTAATATGTAACAACAACAACTAATACAATAAGGTGTACCTATTCCTCGGAAAGAATGCCCTGCTCCATCTGTGAAATCCAACACGTTAGATATTTCGGTGACCCCAGGGACCATATCCCTTATTTGATTGAAGTGATCATTGAAAACATCTACCTGATACGCTTTTTCTACTTCATAAAAATGGTAGACGACTTTTCCATTGTGAAATCTAGTTCGGATATTTTCCCCAAAGTGCCTCATGCAACAACCATAATGCGATGAAGGAAAGACAATTGAAACTGCCTTTCTAATACTTGGATGTCTGTCAGAAATTATGCATAACTCTGGTGTATCATGTACAAAATTGCTCATTTGTTCAACAAAATATTTGTAAGAGGCATCACACTCAGAGTCTACTACATAGAATTGTCATGCCCCGAGCCTATACCCTGGACGTAACACGGTACTTGAAGTCACGAGTGACCCCAAGTCAACCCTTGATCTATCCTACACTAGTATTCTGAGTAAACATGCACAACGAAAATTTAAAATAATACATAATAGCATTTATGAGAAATTAAAGACTGAACATAGAGATTTAAAATATCTAAAAATCTGAAATCAAGTTTGGTCTGAAAGACATCTAACTGAGAAGTTGCTGGGACAAGCCCCAGGTAACTCTAAGTCTAGCTGAAAACAATAAAGAAACTGAAATGAATAAGATATGCCCTCGGAATATGAGGACTCACACTGCTGTTGCTGATAGAGAGACTCGAACGTAATCGGCTAACAGTGCTGGGTCTGAGAACTTGCAGCTGTATCATGAAACGATACAACATAAAAGTATGCATCAGTACTTTGAATGTACTGATTAAGTGATAGAAACATGAATAATATGATAGAACTAATAACTGAACTGATACGACATGAAATTACCAACTGAAATACTGAAAACTAATACAACTGGTGTAAAACTGATATGGTCGAAGTGACCCTGGCTGATGGTCTTAAACATGTCCTAAGTCTGAGATACTGCATTGAACTGATCTGAACTGAGAAACCTGAGAATAAACTGAACTGACTAGTGGGAGAGGCTGTAATCGACATATAACCACGTGAGCTAAACGTGGAGTCTGATGTATACACCCCATTGGTAAGACCCAATATACCTTGCCAGGGTATAAAGGCATGGACTGTGAGAATCGTTGTCAAAGGGTGCCATGAGGCCAAGTAAATAAAACCTACGGTGGCAACGTAGTTCTGGAACCTGGGTGCGCTGGAACCCCGTCCCTTTCGGTGCTAAGTCCTACTCTCACTGGATAATACTATTACTACTACTACTGACAAGCAAATAGCTCGATACTGGGGCCCAAGACTATACTGACCCAGGTATACTGTCAGAGAGTTCCCTGAGCATCTTATAGGACCAGATTTGGAAACTGAGTTCTAAGACTGGTCAAAGCTGCTTATCCGAAAGCGTCGTAACCGTCTAGAGAACAAACAGATAACTGAACTGGGGTCCTGGGGCTGGTCAGAGTTATATCTGAAATGTCATGAACAACTAATAGACCAAATAACTATAATCAGAGTCTGAGTATGATAACTGAGAGGCACCACTGAAACCTCAGAAAAAGTCTATAGTCAAACTGATCAGCTGGTATTATTCTAGTCAACCCGGAGGTTGCTAAAAATCTGTCTGAGGCTAGACTAACATTCCTAAGCGATATTAAGTAATTAAATTTTTGAATGAGACTAACTAATTAAACCTTTAACTGAGTTTTATGATACAGACAAAATACTATAGTATTTTCCTAACTTTGAAGGATTAAAATATGATTCAATAATTAAGTAAATATACAGGATTCTAATTTCTGCTCCAAAGTTAGGCTAATATTCTACTTCACTGAAATGGGCATCATTTTAGTCACAAACTGGTGGAAAATAGCTAACATTAACAAAGGATAGGATCCCACATGAATTAATCAAAGAACAATGACAATATTTTTAAATTCGTAAACTCAGGGCTAGAACTGATAGTGAACAGAGAGAGAGTTTTAGGGGACGTAGGGGGAGAACAATCTCCTTTCTGAATTCCCACATACCTGTAGAAGAAACCTTGGGGAGAATCCTTGAAAAAAACTGAGAAGAATATCAAACCCTTGCTCCTGCTCTGTGCTTTCAGAGAAGTTCTTATGCACTGTTCTTAAGGAAAATTGAGAGGAATGAATAAAAAGGTCGCTCTAACCCTTTAACTTCCCCCTATGCAAACCAAAAATGACATGGTTTAGGGATTAAAAAGGTGGGAAATTACAAAAGTAACCCTGGGAACTAAAACTGAAATCTGGCCGACGGGAACCAACGAGCCTCAGAACGGGTCATTGGTAGGAATGATGGCCCGTTGAATCTGACCGTGGTTTCTGGTTTCAGAAACTAGTTTCACTGGAACTATTCCAAAGTATGGTACAATGATCCATTGGAAGGAACAACGGGTAATTGATACCTTCTGTTGGTACTGGTGGGAAACCAGGGCCTTGAAACAATGATCAACACAACGACTCATTGGTAGGACCAATGAGTCATTATATAGACTTGTGGTCTACACCGTTGGGGCCTGGAAGCAAACAATGGGTGGTAACAACGGCTGGTTGGAGGCTACCACGGGCCATTGTCCCTTCTCGTCGTCAAGGGGAAGGGTCCGGTAGACCTCTGAACTCGAGATTCAATGGACGGCTCATTGTTAGGATCAGCGGGTCATCCTATGACTCATTGTTTCCCTTCGAAGAAAGGCTGCTTCTAACCACGACCACTTACAACAGTCTGTTGGTTCCACCAACGGTCCTTTGTGGGGGTCGTTTGAGACAGAAATTTTTTTGGTTTCCTATGGTTTTTCATGCAAAGTCTGAATTTGGTCTAGGAAAGTTTCGAGGTGTTACAATATCTCCCCCTTGGGATCATTCATCCTCGAATCTCGAATGAAGACCATAACCAGGAAAAGAGTTGAGATTTATATAATTGGGGTTGTGACTGATTTCCGAAGGAGTAACTGACTCCGAACTTAGTTAACCGTACTACCTGAGCTGATGCAACTAGAATGCACACAGAAAATCTAAATAAGGTTGATGAGTACGGAACTGAGTAGAGTACTGAGAAGGAATTTAGTACCTGATTCTGGGTCTGAACTGGAAGGGAACAAGTGAGGGTATTTGCCCATCATGTCTGCTTCTGCTTCCCATGTGGCTCCCTCAACTTGCTGATTTCTCCATAGTACCTTGACTGAAGCTATCTCCTTATTCCTCAGCTTACGAACCTGACGGTCAAGGATCTGGACTAGTACCTCCTCATATAAGAGACTATCTTTTATCTCCACACTGTCCAATGGCACTACTGAAGTTGGATCACCAATGCACTTCTTCAGAAGTGACACATGGAAAACTGGGTGTACTGCATCTAGCTCTGAAGGTAACTCTAGCTCATAGGCCACCTTACCAATCCGCCTCAGAATCTTATAGGGTCCCACATATCATGGACTGAGCTTTTCCTTTTTCCCAAACCTTATCACCCCTTTCATGGGAGAAATTTTCAGGCATACCCAGTCATCAACTGCAAAGTCCAATTCTCTTATCCGCATATCGACATAAGATTTCTGACGACTCTGAGCTGCTTTCAACCTTCTCGGATGAGCTAAACTTTCTGCATTGCTTCATGAACCGAGTCTGACCCTATCAAGGTAACTTCACCAACCTCAAACCACCATATAGGGGATCTACACTGCCTACCATATAATGCCTCAAATGGGGCCATCTGAATGCTAGAGTGATAGTTGTTATTGTATGCAAACTCGATAAGAGGCAAATGGTCATCCCAATTACCCTTAAAATCTATTTCACACGCTGTTAGAATATCTTCTAAGGTCTGAATAGTCCGTTCAGCTTTTCCATCTGTCTGCGGGTGAAAAGCTATACTGAGCTTGACCTGGGTACCAAGTCCTTTCTGAAAAGACTTCCAGAAGTGAGAGGTGAATTGGGTACCTCTGTCTAAAATAATGGACAAGGGCACCCCATGAAGTCTTACTAGTTCCCGAATATAAAGTCTAGCATCGTCCTCAGCTGAATCTGTGGTTTTAATTGGGAGGAAATATGCTGACTTAGTCATCTGGTCCACTACTACCCAAATAGAGTCATGTTTCCGACGAGTCCGAGGTAGACCCGTAATGAAGTCCATGTTTATTTCTTCCCACTTCCATGTGGGTACTGATATCCTGAGTCATACCTCCCGGTCTCTGGTGTTCCACCTTTACTTGCTGGCAGTTCGGGCACTTAGCTACAAATTCAGCAATATCTCTTTTCATGCCGTTCCACTAGTAAATATCCCGTAAATCACGGTACATCTTATTGGCACCAGGGTGAATGAAATATTTAGAACTATGCGCTTCAGCATATCTATTGTCTTAACTCACCGACATCCGGTACATATAATCTACCCTGGTAACGGAGCACACCATCTCCCTCTTTGGAGAAAGCTTCTATTTCTTTCTTGAGAACTGCTTCCTTAATCTTAAGTAAGATGGGATCTTCATCCTGTCTGGACTTAACCTCCACAACTAAAGAGGAATCTAACCCGCTCTACATTACTACACCACCCTCAGTCGAATCCACCAACTATACTCCTAATCGGGCTAGCCTCTGAATATCTTTAGCCAGCTCTTTTTTGCCTTCTTCTACATGAGCCACGCTGCCCATAGACACTCTACTTAGGGCATAAACCACCATATTAGCCTTGCCCGGGTGATATAACACGCTCATGTCAGTCTTTCAGTAGTTCTAACCACCTTCTCTGACGAAGATTTAGGTCCTTCTGACTGAACACATACTACAGACTCTTATGATCTGTAAATACATCTACGTGAGCTCCATATAAGTAGTGCCTCCATATTTTTAACGCAAATACCACCGATGCCAACTCCAAGTCATGAGTTGGATAATTTTTCTCATGAACTTTGAGCTTTCTAGAAGCGTAGGCTATCACCTTGCCTCGCTACATCAAAACGCAATCGAGTCCAACTCTGGAAGCATCATAATAAACAACTAACCCATCTGATCCTTCCGGTAAGGTTAAGATTGGAGCCGTAGTGAGTCTAGCCTTCAACTCCTACAAACTCTTCTCATACTCGTCTGACCACTGGAACTTCACTTTTTTCTGAGTTAACTTGGTTAGAGGAGATGCTATGGAGGAGAAAACTTCCACAAACCATCGGTAATAACCCGCCAAGCCTAGGAAACTCCTGATTTCTGTAGGAGAGGTAGGTCAGGGCCAATCCTTTATTGCTGCTATCTTATGAGGATCTACTTGTATCCCTTCACATGATACCATATGACCTAAGAATGTCACAGACTTTAGCCATAATTCACACTTGCTGAACTTGGCGAATGACTGGCGATCTCTGAGAGTCTGTAATGCTAACCTTAGGTGATTGGCATGATCTTCCTCATTTCTGGAGTACACCACGATATGATGAACATATCTAGGTACTACTTGAAGACCCTATTCATCAAATCCATGAAAGTTGCTGGGGCATTTGTGAGTCCAAAGAACATCACCACAAACTCATAGTGACCATACCGAGTTCTGAATGCTGGTTTCGGTATGTCACACTCTCTGACCCTTAACTGATGGTACCGTGACCTGAGATCGATCTTGGAGAATTAAATGGCTCCCTAAAGTTGGTCGAACAGGTCATCAATTCTAGGTAGGGGATATCTGTTCTTGACTGTGACTTTGTTCAGCTGACGGTAATTTATGCACATTCCAAGGGTACCGTCTTTCTTATGCACGAATAACACTGGAGCACCCTAGGGAGAGATGCTGGGTTTGATAAAACCCTTGTCAAGAAGATCTTTTAACTGCTCCTTCAACTCCTTAAGCTCAACGAAAACCATTCTATAAGGAGGGATGGAGATGGGCTGAGTATCTGGGAGGAGATCTATTCCGAAGTCTATTTCCCGTTCAGGAGGAACTCCACGAACATCAACATACGAGCCCTTGGCTCGGCTACCATCTCTAGAGCATACTTTGATAGTCTGGTAAACTCCAGAGCATACTCCTCCACTATCCGGTTGCCCTGCCGTAGGTTTATAAACTTTGCCATCTTAGCCTCCCTCAGCTCTCGAGGGAAAAACCTATCTAGGAAAGTTATGTGGAACTCCTCCCATTCCATCGGTCCTGCTTCCGCTGGCCGCCCCTCCTTCCACTACTCATACCAAACCTGGGCTACCCTTTTAAGCTGATAGGCAGCAGGTCAACACTCTCGGAGGAGTTGACACCCATAATATGGGTAATCTTCCCGACCTCATCTACAAACTATTGGGGGTCCTTCCCTACTTTAGATCCCTGGAATGATGGAGGGTTCATACGGGTGAAGTCCCGCACCCTTGCCGTTGCTGTAGACCCATTCGTGTTCACCGGTACCACCAACTGATTCACCTGATTGGTCACGGTTTGACCCAGTAACTGAATGGCCGCTCTAAATTCTATGGTAGAAATCAAATCATCTTGAGGAGCTACCGGGGCTGGTGGAACAGGTCTGTAGGCATTACTGGCCCTTCTTCCATTACCGCGTTTGGGAGGCATGGTTCACTGAAATGAAACAGAGCATGAATTAGAAGGGTATTTATGGAATTGAACTTTGATGCACGATAAAGAATATGAATAAAGGGAATTTTCCTAATAACATCTCGTAGCCTCCTCGTCATAAGTGTGGCACGCTTCACACCCATGAAAAGGACTCTACTCGATGCGGCTTTCAGACTTTCTAAGGATACTGTAAACCTAGTGCTCTGATACCAAGTTTGTCACGCCCCGAGCCTACACCCTGTACGTAACACGGTACTTGAAGTCACGAGTGACCCCAAGTCAACCCCTGGTCTATCCTACATTGGTATTCTGAAAACATGCACAATGGAAATTTAAAATAATATATAACAACATTTGTGAGAAATTAAAGACTGAACATAGAGATTTAAAATATCCGAAAATCTGAAATTAAGTCTAGTCTGTAAGCCATCTAACTGAGGAGTTACTGAGACAAGCCCCCAACTAACTCTAAGTCTAGCTGAAAACAATAAAGAAACTAAAATGAATAAAATGTGCCCTCGAAATATGAGGACTCATACTGCTGCTGCTGATAGAGAGACTTGAACGTAATCGGCTAACGGTGCTGGGTCTGAGAACTTGCATCTGTATCATGAAATGATACAACATAAAAGTATGCGTCAGTACTTTGAATGTACTGAGTAAGTGAAAGAAACATGAATAATATGATAGAACTAATAATTGAACTGATACGACATGAAATGACCAACTGAAAACTGATACAACTGGTATAAAACTGATATGGTCAAAAGTGACCCTAACTGATGGTCATAAATATGTCCTAAGTCTAAGATACTGCATTGAACTGATCTGAACTGAGAAATCTAAGATTAAATTGGACTAACTAGTGGGAGAGGATGTAACCGACATATAACCACGTGAGCTAAACATGGAGTTCGATGTATACACCCCACCGGTATGACTCAATATACCTTGCTAGGGTATAAAGGCATGGACTATGAGAATCACTGTCAAAGGGGGACATAAGGCCAAGTAAATAAAACCTACGGTGGTAATGTAGTTATGGAACCCCAACCCTTCATCAACCTTCAATGCTGTCTTACTTTCCGGGTTTATGGTCCTAAGCATATAGTGGTATGCATCAAACACTGCATACCCGTGCTCGTGTGTCCCTCTTATCAAATACTTTGCAATCTCACTGTCCTTCCAAACCTTCCAATAACTGACCTTGCAGCCCAATTCTACACAGAGTGAATTCCTCATATCTTTTGTGGACGGGCCTCTACTCTCAAAAAACCTATTTTTGAAGTATTCACCAATGACTTTCATGTGGCATGTGGATTATGACTCGTAACATGCTGTGAATCACATGTGTGCGACTTTTCGTATTTTTTGATGTGAAACCTATCAAAGTTTTTTAAGCTTCACAACTCTTAGCCACCACTTGCACTCAGGATATGCACATCTCACACAATACATAGAACGTGAGTTGATCACTTTTTTCAATCTAAAATCTTTCTTTACGCAAGAAAGTTTCAGTGCAACATTTAGTTCTTGCTTATTCTTGAATGACATTCCGTTGTAAAAACCTGTTTCATCATCTTGAACATGGCCGGACTGTGTAGTTCCCTATGTATTGCTGGCAATTTCAGGAGTAGGAATCTGTTCATCCCCACCACTTTCTTTGTCTGGAATATCCATATCCACCCTATCACATTCATCATTTAACATATCATGCTGATTTTGAGAAAAATTCTAGCTCTCTACTGACCCTGTAATCGTGTACACCCTCAAAATAGGTCTAGCTTCATCTTCCAAGAAAATATGCAAACTAACTTCATCCTTCATCCTAAAAGGAGCCGCCCTCTGCTTTTCCTCACAGCTATGCATGTAAGTGACGATAAGATCTTTCAACTCACAATTTAATTCACAATTGGTGATGATTTTATTTATCAGATCTTCATACGTGATATCTCTATTCACAATTCTCGCAACCGTCTCTACCATGCCTCTACCCTTCCAATGCCAAATATAACAGTTGTTGGATTTGATCCATTCACCAGACAATCAACTCCTATTGTTATTTTATCCCCATTAATGGTCTTCAAGATACCTGAAGATATTTTATGTTAAAGTAAAACAATTAGTCATTGCAGGAGAAAAAAATTATGATAAAATAAAACAATTGTTATAATGGTTGTTGCAACTGTTGAACTATTGCAACAACTGTTGTAATTATTGCATTGCAGCAACTGAGTAAGTTATTGCAAAAATATTAGAAGCTTTTTTTACAACAGATTACTCAGTTGTTGCAACAACTAACAACAAAAATTATAGCAGTTGTTGCACTTATTGCAGCAAGTACAATAATTATTGCAGTAAATACAATAGCTATTGCAACTTCTTTTTAAGATGTTGAAAAAATTTAGAACTTTTTTTACTGCACATTACTCAGTTGTTGCAACAACTACCAACAAAACATACAACTATTATTGCAGTTGTTGCAGCAAGCACAAAATCTGTTGCAATTGTTGCAACAAGCACAACAACTGTTGCAACTTCTTTACAAGTTGTTGCAGAAAAATTAGAAGTTTTTTACAACAAATTACTTAATTATTTCAACAACTAACAGTAAAAGGTGCAGCAGCTGTTGCAATTGTTGCAGCAAGTAGAACAACTATTGTAGTTGTTGTAGCAAGTGAAACAACTGTTGCAACTTCATTATAAGTTGTTGCAGAAAAATTAGAAGCTTTTTTACAACAGATTACTCAATTGTTTCAACAACTAACAACAAAAAGGTACAACAACTATTGCAATTGTTGCAGCAAGTGCAAGAACTGTTGCAACTTCTTTACAAGTTGTTGTGAAAAAATTAGAAGCTTTTTTGCAACAGATTACTCAGTTGTTACAACAACTACCAACAAAAGATGCAGCAACTGTTGCAGCAAGTACAACAACTGTTGCAGTTGTTGCAGCAAGTGCAATAACTATTGCAACTTTACAAGTTGTTGTGGAAAAGTTAGAAACTTTTTTACAACAGATTACACAGTTGTTGCAACAACTAACAAAAAAAGGTGCAACAACTGCTGCAAATGTTACAGAAAATTCAACAACTGTTGTAGTTGTTGCAGCAAACACAACAACTATTGCAACTTCTTTAAGAGTTGTTGCGGAAAAATTAAAAGTTTTTCACAACAGATTACTTAATTGTTTCAACAACTAACAACAAAAGGTGTAACAGCTGCTGCAATTATTGCAGGAAGTACAACAACTATTGCAGTTGCTGCAGCAAGTGAAACAACTGTTACAACTTCTTTATAAGTTGTTGCAGAAAAATTAGAAGCTTTTTTACAACAGATTACTCAATTGTTGCAACAACTAACAGCAAAAAGGCACAGCAGCTGCTGCAATTATTACAACAAGTACAATAACTATTGCAATTATTGCAGCAATTGCAACAACTGTTGCAACTTCTTAACAAGTTGTTGCAGAAAAATTAGAAGCTTTTTTACAACAGATTACTTATTTTTTGCAACAACTAACAGTAAAAGGTGCACCAGCTGCTGCAATTGCTGCAGCAAGTACAACAACTATTGCAGTTGTTGCAGCAAGTGCAATGATCTTGGGCATAATTGCATGCCCAGGTGCTATTTTATAACTTAGTTTAGTCGTGTTTGTCTATTTATGCATTTAATTTCTCATGTGATTTTATATAAATTTGGATATATACTAACCAACATGACTATTTCTTGTTTTTGTAGGTTAAAAATGCATTTGAGGAACCAATTTATGATGGGTGAAATGAAGGAATGGAATCGGGAGCAAATTGCAAAAGTCGGCAAGAAGAAGGCAGCAACAGGCCACCTGTGCGACAGCACTGTGCCATGCCTGGCACAGAGGTGCGACAGTGGCCGTGTCACACCAGCCATCGTGTTGCACAAGCAGCGTGCCACGCTTCCATCACGGCAAGCTTCTGTCGCGGCTCAATTTTTAGGTGATTTCCAGTGTGTTGTCACGATATCTCCGTGTCACGGAGGTAAATTGGCGCGACCACCTCCATGCCACGGAGCCATTCCATGACGGGCAAAAATTATACATTCCCTATTTACTATAAATAGGACCCTTAGCTTCTAAAAATGGGGGGGGGGGTCACGAAATATTTTCTGAAAACCATAAAGGAGCGAAGGGAGAAGTGAAGAACTCACCTAGGGTTCACCAAATTTACCTTCTCTTTTATCTACTCTTGTAAGTACATCACTTTAATTATGTTTTTAAGTATTTGTACAAACATTAGTGGCTAAAACCCTTCCTCTAGGGTTGAGGCTACGTGATATGATTGTAATTGCATGAATTTATTTTGGTTTGCGTTGTTAATTGTTGTTTTGTCTTACATTCTACATTATGGTTGTTTTTATGCTTGATCACCATGGAAACAAATGCGTTAAGCTTAGGAAAAAGCTTGAAAGATCAACCCTAGGCAAGAACTAGAGAATGTAGGGAGCAAGTTCTTATCTTTCGATATGATTCGCAGTTAGGATAGAAATTATACCTAATTTGCCTGGCTTGGTTGATAAAATGGGATGATAGTGAGACACCGGCTTAGGATTGTCACTCCACCACTCATAGAAGTAGTTGTAAAGCTAAGCTGAGTTAAATGATTAGAGGTACGAAAGTCCATAATCAAGAGCGTAAATCCCGTAAACCACATCCATGTAGTTGAATTGACCACGAACTAGAATGTCACATCCCCGCTCAACGATGTAGTTGTGAGGCTAGTTTGTCATGTTTAGAGGCTCGAGAGACCATGAACATCGCATTTTCAACTATGTGAGACAACAATTGATAATTTCATACTTGAACCATTACAAAGGATAACATTGCATGATTATCCGGCCTTGGCTCTAGTTGCTTCTTATATTGTTTCAGAGTATTTCTATGACCACCCCTAGATTTAACTAGAATTTATCGAAAACTTTTATAATCAACACTTGTGAAAGTTAATATCACACTTGAACTTAATAATTAGCTGAATTGGTTCAGTCCCTGTGGGTTCGACATCCGGCTCTTAAAAAGGGCCACTGTACTACTTGTAAGACCACGTATGCTTGTGTATGCGCTTGGGCGCAGTCACAACATGCAACAACTATTGCAACTTCTTTACAAGTTGTTGTGAAAAAGTTATAAACTTTTTTTACAACATATTACTCAGTTGTTGCAACAACTAACAACAAAAGGTGCAACAGCTGCTGCAAATGTTATAGAAACTTCAACAACTGCTATAGTTGTTATAGCAAGTGCAAAAACTGTTGCAACTTCTTTAAGAGTTGTTGCGAAAAAATTAAAAGATTTTTTATAATAGATTATTCAGTTATTGCAACAACTAACAGCAAAAGGTGCAACAGCTGCTGCAAATATTGCATCAAGTACAACAACTATTGCAGTTGTTGCAGTAAGTGCAATAACTTTTGCAACTTCTTTAAGAATTATTGCAGAAAAATTAGAAGCTTTTTTTACAATAGATTACTCAATTTTTGCAACAACTAACAGCAAAAGGTGCAGTAGCTGCTGCAATTGTTGCTGCAAGTACAACAACTATTGCAGTTGTTGCAGCAAGTTCAACAACTGTTGCAACTTCTTTACAAGTTGTTGTGGAAAAATTAGAAGCTTTTTACAACAGATTACTCAGTTGTTGCAACAACTAACAACAAAAGGTGCAACAGCTGCTCCAATTGTTGCAGCAAGTACAACAATTGTTGCAACTTCTTTATTAGTTGTTGTGAAAAAAATAAAAGTTTTTTTACAACAAATTACGCAGTTGTTGCAACAATTGTAACTAATGTTTAATCTGTTGGAAAAATAAAATTTTACCTAGATGAATAATACATACAAAATGATATTGTGCACTTACCAAATGTAATTTTCTGTGCTATTACAATAAAATCCAGTTCAAAAGACCGATTTCATCTACTTGAAAATTCATGTAAAAACTGCTAATTCGACTTTCTAATAGACTTGTTAGTTCCGCAAAAATATGTGAATCGGTGAATTTTTGTCCCACCAAATCTTCAACAACAACAAAAAGAAGAAGAAGAAGATGATGATAAAAAGGAGGAGGAGGAACAACAATAGCAGCAACAGTCGAAAAAGAAGAAACGCAGGTCATTGATTTGACAACTTTTTTTCTCCCTTTATAGGTAATTAGGGTTTTATATAAGTTGGGCCAAAGTGTAAAAACAAAAGATGGGGGCTTATTCACAAAGTGGTCAAATATCTTTAAACACTAATTATAAACTTGTTATCTCTACTAAATGATTAAAACTTGTGTCACTTTTTTTACATTTCAAAACTTTTTTGTCACCCTTAATTCAATGCCCCATGCTACTTAGTATCCAAGTTACGTTATTTGATGCCCAATTTTATTGACTTTATATATGTCCCTCTTCTTGTAATATGATTGACAATGAGAGAAAATAAGAAGAAATAATTCTCCCTCCCTCTCTCTTCTTCTTTATTTATTTTTATGTTAACTTTTATTTTATAACACATTATCAACACGAATCTCTAACCATCTTCACCGCAATAGATCATATTCTTAAGTTTTATCCCTAATTTAAGTTTATCAGGTAACAATTGATTTTATAATATTTCATTGTCTTATATTTTAGTGTTCTAGGGTTTCTGAAAGCCGCGTTAAGTAGAGCCTTCTTCATGGGTGTGAAGCACGCCACACTCATGACGAAGAGGCTACGGGAAGTTTTAGGAATGTCCCCTTTCTTCATGATTCTTATCGTGCGTAGAGTATGAAACTCTAATAGTTCCTCCCCTGACTCTTGCTTTACGCGCTCGCAGAAAATGCCTCCTAAACGAGCGAATGGAAGAAAAAATGGTAATGGCCACTAGCAGGCACCACCAGCCCCGGCAAACCCGATGGATGACCATGTTACTCATGCCGAGTTTTGGGAAACCCTTAATATGTTGGTGCAGACCATGACTGCCTAGATTAATCAGCAAGTGATGGCTCGTGTCCCTCAGAATGGAAATGTACTGGCGGCAAGGGTAACGAATTTCCTCAGGATGAAACCACTCGAATTATTGATGTCAAAGGTGGACGAGAACCCATATGAGTTCTTGGAAGAGATCCAGAAATCACCCAAATCCTAGGAGTGATAGGAATGGAGAGAGCAGATTTAGCCTCCTACCAGCTGAAAGGAGTCGCGTATATATAGTTTTGTCAGTGGAGAGACAATCGGGTCATTAGGGCAGGCCCCGTAGGTTGGGATAAATTTATGACTACGTTCCTAGACAAGTTTTTCCCTAGGGAGCTGAGAGAGGCAAAGGCGGAAGAATTCATCAACTTGAAATAGAATGACACCAGGAGTACGCATTGAAATTTATCCGGTTATCCAAGTATGCACCGGAGATGGTAGCTGACCAAATGGCCTGGGTGAGTAGGTTCGTGAATAGAGTGTCAGACTCCTTGGTTAAAGAGTGCAGGACTGCCATGTTGCATAGGGATATAGATTTTACACGGTTGGTTATATTCGCTCAACAAATGGAAGCGAAAATGGTAAAGGCAAAAGATAGAGAGGCCAAGAGGGCCAGGATAGGGGATTCTGAGTTTTTCCTGCAGATGACGAGTGGTGGGCACCGCTCACAGTCCCAGAAGAAGTCATCAGCCGCAACACTTTCGACAGTCAATGCTCCGTATAAACCTAGAGTAAGGGAGATTATGTATCCGTTGTGTACCAGTTGTGGGAAGCACCATTTGGGAGAATGCATGGCCAGCTCAGATGTTTGTTTTTGGTGCGGCAAGTTGGGTCATAAGCACCGTTATTATGCAGCGGCTAAGCAAGGCAAGAGTAGATCCTCAGCCACCACTTCAGTAGCTCCGATAACTCATCCATTTTTGCGAGGTGCATCATCTAGCTTGGGTGGCGGACGTCATCAAAATTGCTCCTATGTCATAGCAGCACACCAGGATAAGGGAAAGTCGCCAGTAGTGGCCACATGTATGTTGTGAATCTTGCGCTACTCCTTGTATGTTGCTGGCCCTAGAACCCCAGTATTGAATAAGAAACTCTGTGATGGTTGTTGAGAAGAGGTTGTCGAGGTGTGATGTGAATAGTTATGAGTGTAAGACTTGTAGTGAAGATTAGAGGTGAAGGAGAATCTAGGAGTTAGTAATTTTTGCCTCGACCTTAAGAAATATTTAGGAGCCTTAGAATGGTGGCTTTAAGATAAGGGGGAGATAGTAAGTATGTGAAACTAGTCGGATCTTAAATATGCTTGTGGGGAAGTTTCAACCCTAATAATCGTGATATATCGATCTCTTCAGGTTCGGATAACCTCTATTGTATTTCAATTGAAGTTAAGTTATGCTCATCCTTAGGTGCAGGCTCCCAGAGTTTCTAGATAACCGCTTCAGACAGCAACGCCAGTCTTACTTTACAAATCTTTTAGGCTCATCTTCATGTTATGAATCAGTTATGTGTGTTAACTCATGTTTTCCAATATGATCAGCTCAAACTCAATCTTTAGTAGTTGCTTAGTAGTTCAGTAGAATAAGGTTATCTCATGTATCTGTTCAGTTATGGATGAAATGAATGGTTCATGCTCATGAGACCTTTACTTGCAGTATTACCAGATATCAATGAATTCTAGCCCCGTAACAAATATTGATTTGAGAATGAAAGCTCAGTCCATATCAGTTCAGTGCCAGATAAAGGGGAAGAATCCTTCTCAGTGTTCTCTCTAGTTCCATGTCCTTCGGTCTCTTTTGTGCCATAGCATGCATGTTCAATTTGGATATTCAGTTCTGATGTGTCAGATTAACCGGAGTCAGATGCTCCATTGGTTTCAGCTGTAAGTGATCGATTTTGGGATTTCAGTTTTGCCCCTATCTTTTAAGTATGTTTAGACAAGATTCAAGGATGAATGAACCCAAGGGGGAGATATTGTAATAACCTGAAAGTTTCTAAGATCAGACCCCCGAGTTAGGTGGAGTAGAGTAGAAAAACTAGCAAAATTTATCTCAGAATGACTCATCCAACGAGTTATGGGTTGTATTAACGAGCCATTGGATGCATCCATTGGAAGGAATTCAAGAATAAAACTAAGTGTGTTTGATACCATGGGAGGAGGGAACGAGTCATTGTGGGGAATAACGACCCATTGGATGGAGTCGTGGTAAGAAGGTAGTCTGGGCTTCCCAGAAAGACCGAGCCAAAGGATGACCCGTTGTTAGCTACGACGGGTCGTACTAAGTAGTCGTTGGTTGGTGTTCAAGGTTTTGGGTCAGCCACAATGGACGGAGACAACGAGCCATTAGAAGGAGTAACGATTCCTTGTATCGATAGTTGGAAGTAAATTGAAGGATGGACTAGTGGTGGCAGCAAATGGTCCCACAAGCCATTATAAGGACCAACTACTCGTGGTAAGGGTCGTGGTCTCAGATCGGGCAGATGTTAAGGCTTAATCTCAAGGGTATTTTGGTAAATTCATATGCTTCCAGATTTAAAATGACGTCATTTTGGCTCTTAAGGGACGTTTTTATGGGATTTTCAAGCCTAACCTATGATTCTCCCAACTCTCCTTCCTTCCTCTCAAGATCAAGGATTCAACCAAGGGTTTCCTCAAGGCCTCAAGGTGTAATTTTGAGTGGAATTTTTCCTACCAGGTATATGGGTTCTTCAACAAGGATATTCTTCCATTCCCGTGCCCCAAAATGTTTTATCAAAAACCCGATTTCGAATATTCTATAAAAGTATGACCTAGAGTTTTGGATTGATGGGTGATTGCTCCTATGTCGTATACGAATTCTAAAACCCATTAGGATTATAAGTTAATTATGATTATAGAATTATTTGGTTATTTTGAATTATGTGCTAGATGGTGAAAAATGCATTATTATGGAATGTTCTTCTTGAGATAGCTTGAACTTTGATTGGGACTTTATTATTGTTCACTCAGTTATAGTAATAACTCGTATCCATATTTAAAATATGTGAAGATTGTATGAATTCCCCTAGGAGTTTTAATATGCCATTTGATAAATATGTTGAGATGCGATTAGGGTTTATGGGCTTGATCAATTGAAGTAAATATGTATTTTCATTATGTTTGCAATGAAGCTATTTTGGGTATAAGGTAATCCTATGATAATAGCATAATTGTTATACCTTTCTTACGAATTGGAGTAAATTTTGAAATGGGTTCTATGAAATGAAAATGTATGCTCCTCCCATGATCTCGTTGTAAATATTTAAGTATAAGTTAAGTGTATGGGCTTTCTGTAAATCTAAAGAATGAAGCAATGTATCTATGTTATAGTGTAAGTTGGACCTATGGATCCTACATGGCCCTATGTGATATATTATACATTATGAACTCGAAACTTGAATGTTGTTGAAGTGTGTAAAGTATGATATGAATTTGTGGATATTCGTAAAAGTAAAATGGGGGGACTAAATGATGATTTGGTACTATGACGATAAAGCACGAGAATGATATTTCGGATTGTTGGGCTTGTTGTTAGTAGAAAGTAGCTCTAATCCTTTCTACATAAATGTCGTATGATGAAACCAGTAAATGTTCATGTTTCCAATTGGCTGTAGTAGCATAGACCAGATGTATAATATCAGAGCAGTACTCCTTATGTTCTAGTAAGCCAGGGACTCTCCATAGCCGAGAATGTTTCCCTTGGTCAGCCAGCGACTATCCATAGCCGAGAATGTTTCCCTTGGTCAGCTCGAGACTCTCTATAGAAGAGAATGACTCCCTAGTTCAGTCGAGACTCTCCACAATAGAGAATGACTCCCTTGTTCAATCGAGACTCTCCATAATAGAGAATGACTTCCTTAGTTATGTTATCAGCATAGCTCAGTTCCGTATGATTCGGACTTCAATTTAGAATAGATAATATAGTGAAATACAGACTCAGTTACCTGCAATTATCCAGTTCAGTGAGTGGTACTAGCCTCAACTTCGGCTCCCACTAAATGTTCAGTACTTGACCCTTGTGCATGAGTGTGATGATGTATCAGAATATGAGTTCCAAATGAAAGTTTCATGTATTTATGTGTATGTTAGAAGAGAATTGTTGCATTTTAAATTAGTTATATGTCGATGTATTCAGTTATTTCCTTCTTGTATACTTGTATGTTTAGTTATTTATGTTTGCCCGCGTGCTCAGTGCATTGCAAGTACTGACTGCATACTTTATGTGCTATATCATTTCATGATATAGATTCAGGTATCCAGACTCATCCCCGCGGGTAGACTTGCTCCTCCCTCCATTTCAATGGATTATGGTGAGTCCTCATCTCTCGAGGATGAGGTCTATGTTCATATTCAGTTGTGGTTCAGTTTTTAGACTTTAGGAGTTAGCTGGGGACTTGTCATAGCAACTGATCAGTTTAGTAGAGGCTTTCAGACATGTGTAATCAGATTCAGTCTATGTATTATGTTTTGCTAGATTATGTCCTTAAATGTTGACTTCGCTCTTAAAGTTAAGCTTCCACTCAGTTATGCTTTTGTTAGTTGTTTATATTTTTAAGTGTTATGCTATGATTATGCCATGGGTCGACTTGGAGCCTTTCAGGGTTCCTTGTCCCGTGTTATGTATAGGGTGTGAACTCGAGTCGTGACAGAAACTAATATTGAAGTCTATCATATCTAACTCTACTAAGTTGATTTAGGTGATTTTCTGAACAACTATGATAGGGCAATTTCTGTACACCCATCGAGCCATAACTAACTCACTGATAGGAGTAGAGACTGAGAAGGGTTCTAAAAGGATTTCAGGACTGACACCAAAACTAATAGCAAAATAAGGAGTCATGAAGGATAATGTAGCCCTTGGATCTACTAATGTATAAACATTAAGATGAAAGACTTATAACATACCAGTGACCATGTCTGGTGAGCTCTTCTGCTCCTTGCAGGATGATAGCGCATAGAACTGGTTCTGGCGTTTCCCTCCACTGGCATTAGAAGATACACCCTGCTGAGGTGGGCGAGCTGCTGAAGTAGTAGCTAGGGTACGACCTCTACCGTCACCCTGTCTAGCTGAAGGATAATTCCTAAGTCTGTGTCCGGGCTTCCCACACTCGTAGCATGCATCTGAGCCAACCAAGCACTCTCCTGGGTGGTTCTTACCACACTTCTTGCAAGCTAGGAAAGTGTGTTCTCTTAACATGCTCCTTTGACTCCTAGAGCCTGATGCTCTACCTCTGTGATCACCTTTGGGCCTTGTGGGTACACTGGATTATGATGGAGCTAGGGATGATGACCTCTGGTGGTACTGTGGGAAATGTCCACCATTGAACCTCTGCTGAGAATACCCAAAACTCCCTATCTTAGCCCTCTTAGCCTCTCTCTCCTCTCCTTCATCTGCTCCTACTCTATCAATTGAGTCCAAAGATTTCAATATTATTGATAAGCATAGCAGTCCTGCACTCCTTGACCAGCGACTTTGCAACCCTCGATACAAACTTGCTCATAAAAGATCTTGGCTCGACAACCATATCTAGAGCATACTTGGACAGCTGGGTGAACCTCAAGGCATACTCCTAAACAGTCATGTTATTCTGCTTCAAATTTACGAACTCCGCCGCCGTTGCTTCCCTCAACTCTCTAGGAAAGAACCTATCCAAGAATGTTCTAACAAACTAATCCCAACCAATAGGAGCTGCACCTACTCCAAGACCCTCCTTCCACTGTTGGAACCAAATGTGAGCTACTCCCTTCAGCTAATAGGAGGCAAAGTCTGCACTCTCCTCTCCCAAAACTCCCATAATCTGGATAATTTTCTAAATCTGCACTCTCCTATCCCAAAACTCCCATAATCTGTATAATCTTCTGAATCTCCTTAATGAACTCCCGCGGATCCTCGTCCACCCTAGAACCATGAATATCTGGGGGGTTCATATTGGTGAAGTCTCACACTCTAGCCGCCGCAGCATTCCCATTAGTGTTTATATGGGCAAATGCCTGCTGGTTGACCTAGGCTATCATAGCATATGCCAAAATCTAAAAAGCAGCCCTGAACTCAGCATGAGTCACCACACATTCAAAGGGTCTGTTGGAGCTGGTGAGGCTGGCTAACGCCCATCTCTATTGCCATTCCCATTGTCATTGCAATTTTTATTCCTTCTTCCATTTACTCAATGGGTAGGCATATTCCTGCAAATGCGTATAGCACGAATTAGAGAAATAGAGAGAGTTAAACTTCATCACATGACATAGATCATGAAAGAAGGGAAGTTTCCTAAAACATTTCCTAACCTTTTCCTCTGTAGTGTGGTGCTTTACACCCATGAAAAAGACTCTACTCAATGCGGCTTTTAGACACCCCAGGATACACCTAAACCTATTGCTCTGATACCAAGTTTTTCGCATTCCGAGCATGGACCCCAGATCGTAACATAGGACCTAGAACTATGAATGGCTCCAAGCTAACCCATGACACATGCATAACTTAATTTAGAAAATAAACAAAGTGAAACATTTGCAAAGCATAATATAAGGCATGATCATAAATCTAGGATATCATAAAAAAATACAAAAGTATAAGCTAACACCATTGAAAACATATAAACATAACCGTTTGAAAAGCCTCTAGTCATAGGATGAGCTGAGGGGACTACACCTCCAATGAGCTCTACTAAAGTATGAATACTGAAATACATAAAAATAAAAGACGTGTAAAAACTGATATCTCATATCATGAGGACTCACCAAGAGATGGACTAGATTGGATCATGCATACACCTATCGGTGGTGCTGAGACTAATCAACCTGAACCTATACCATAAGATGATATAACATAAATAATACAGTCAATACTTTGAATGTACTGAGTATGTAGGTTAAGTAAAATATCAGAGTAAGGTAAACATACTAAAATCATAATCATGAGATTGTCATAAACATAAATTAATCATCATGAGCTGAAGCATAATGACCTAAGATTTTGAAAATAAAATCATATGGTCTATCATGTTTGAAATCATAGGTAAAAGCTCATAAACTGATCAATAGGTCAATTACAAAATAAAACATGATATCATAAGAACAAAACATGAACAACTTAAAATATGAGGAACAATAGGAGATTTTCATAACCGACACCATCATGAATGGGCACAGATGCCAACTATCTCGCTCAAGTTAGCAGGGCCATCCTAACCTTTACAAGGAAAAGAATGATAAAGGTGTGATGTGACTCATGATCCCTTTTGGGCGGCAGAACACTCTCTAGTGAGGCCTCAATCATGAATATACCTACGGTGACACGTAGTTCTGAGACTTGGATACACTGAACCCCAGCCTACTCGATGCAAAATTCTACATATTGCTCATAGTCCTAAACATGAAACATACTTAGTTTTACATGGTCTAGTTATAAAACATGAAAATCATAGACATACTTGATATACGTGAACTAGCCTTGAAAATAACGTTGTTGATTCGACCATAATACATAAGCTTGAGATTCATGAAATTCATGCATAATTGAGTAAATCATCATAACTTGAGAAACATTGGTTCATAAGAGATTCTTGTAGAAAACATGTAATCTTAGTCATAAAACATGACTTGAATCATAAGAGAATTGAATTTATAGAATATCATGAGAGATTTCATCAAATTTGCGTCTAACCCTAGAATTTCCATAAAGCATAATTGGAGACTTGAATTCATGAAATTGATTTAAAAGTGGGCATGAGGGTGGAAGAGATACCCCATTCATGACACTACATACCTAGGCTTGATGTAATTCTTGCTTGATTTGAAAACCTAAGAGAAATTGAGAAGGGGAAGGTGATGAACCCTAGCTCTTCCTTGAGAGATAATTTCTAACTTACGGTGTTTGAAGAGAATGAGGGCTTAGGCTAAGTATAACCCCTTAATCATCCCTTTAGAAAGATTAAAACAATATCACTTAAAAGTTAAATGCATAGGTTTTCCAAAATTCCCCAGGACTACCGAAGAAAAATTCCAGCTGGCAAAACTAATGACGCAACTAACGAATCATGGGTTCAACCAATGGATCGTTGGTTTCTTCGTTGGTTCTTGCTTCTGCTATGAATAACCTCTGAACCCGCTCCAATGACTAAAGATAATGTCCAATAAAATGTAACAATGGGTCATACAATCCACTCACCGGTTCTTGGTAGATTTTGATAAATTTCTGAAGCTCATCACCACAGAACAACCAACAAGTCGTTGGTCTATAAAATGGCTCATTTTGTGTGTCGTTCAATGTCTTGGTGCCAGTTTCCTACTGGTTTCTAATTTATGTATTAGATATGATCTTAGGGACATTTGAGGTATTACACCAACGTGAAGACTAGGGTTTGGAAACCCCAATCTTGGTCGTGCTTCTATACTGACCAGACACACAAACACTTGCTAACATATAAGTATTGTTCTTGTATTGAGCTTTAAATTTCATGCCTAATGTGATGTTGTACCATGTATTGAATTGGGGTTATGGAATACCTATGCTTGAAGTATGTCATTGGGGGGAGGGGGGAGAACTTGGGTAAAAATTATTAGTAATTTGGATGAGGGATAGCGTCCAAAATACACTCTTATTTACGAAAGCATGTACATGGTCATTGTCAAAACAAATAAACCCGACATATATCGGGGTCAAATCCCACAAGGAATGTCAGTTGATAACACAATAGTCATCTATTAAATTGAACTAATTCGCATAAATGTTGCAAAGAAAATAAGGGTAAATTGGGGATATCACGATTTATAAAATAAAATGTGAATTTTCAATCTAAAAACAAGGGCAAAGTATAGAAAAGACCAAAGGAGAAACTAACAAGGGTGTGATATTGATAAGGGTGTCATTGGATTGGGTTTGCTAATATCCCCTATCTTTACTCAATGGTATAATTAGCTGAGGATTAGGTGGCATCTTATGTTTCTTAACCAATTAGATGCCTTATACCTCGGGTTTTCTCAAACCCCAAGGTTTCATTTCACAACAACCACATCAACATGGGTACAAATCTATTAATTCTAGCTTCAATTCTAAATGGGTGTGTAATAATTGTTTTTTTCTATGTCTAGCTAAACCCCACATAATTACCACCCAATTACCCATTAGTATTTCCTCACTCATACTTTAATTCCTTTTTCAAGCAAAATTAAAGTAATAAAATGCAACCCATATTTTCAACTATGAGTATTCAACTTAAAACTCAGAGGAAACTCTAAAATTATACCAATTGGGTAATCTAAGATCAAATACACAATACCCAATCCAAATCAACCCCAATCATTCACACAACCTTAGCAAATAATTTAGCTACACATGTAAGTAAAGTAAGACATTGCATTCAACAACAATTCAACATCTATTCACAGACTGAGTATGAAAAATTCAAGCAAGGTCTAAGCTCCAATGGAATTTTCTACCTTCTCAATGAACAAGATGAGTCTTTCTCACTCTACTTCTCTCTACTTCAATACAAACCAATTCAATAGAATAATCAATAATCTTTGAATGGAACATTCCATTCCTTTTTGAGATGTACAAAAATAGGGTACAAATCTGCTGCTCTTTTCCGTGCTTGACATTTTTACCCATTCTTGATGGGCGTCACTTGCGATTCACCGATGGTTAGCCGGTGCTTATCTGTAGGCCGTCGGTCAGTCACAACTGAAGGATAGTGAGTTTTTAAGTACTTCGGCACTGGCACCAGTGGTTGCTGGTGTTCATCCATGGACCACCGGTTGGTCACAGCTGATGTCCAGAAAGTTCTTGATCACTTCACCGTTGGTGTCATGACCCGAACGTAGACCCGAATCGTAACACAGGATAAGGAGCCCTGAGAGACTCTAAGTCGACCCATGGAATGAACTAACATCTAACTCAATATCAATAAAGTGGAACACTCAACATAACAACATAACGGAAACATAAACATGACATAATATTGAAAGCGAAACGTACTACATATGTAACAGCTGAATACTACACATAGTTTGAAAGCCTTTAACATATCTGATGGGTTGCTGGGACAACACCCCCAATTAACCCAACAAGTCTAGAAAATTGAACATGAAAAAATAACTATTATCAAACCGGTCCTTGGAGAATGAGGACTCACCAAAAAGCTGGATGCTAATCTTTGAGACGAGCTAATGACGGTGCTGGGTCTAAAGATCAGAGCCTGTATCATGAAATGATACAACATCGAGTATGCGGTCAGTACGTGGAATGTACTGAGCATGTAAGGTAAGTAAAAATGGACATTTAAAAATACATAAAAGCTCATAAGAGATCATAAGAGTAGGACAACATGCTCATAACATAAATATCATAATATATCATAAGGATCAAGGTTTTCAAATCATTCATAATCCATAAACATAATAATGCATAAAAACATGCGGAACAATGGGAGGACTTGTAATAACCGACACCATCATGGTAGAGCCTTACATGATGCCCCAACTATCTCACTTAAGTGGGCAGAGTCGTCCCTAGCTTGCCATGCAAGGGACATGCATTATGTGATATCACGAAAGAGGGGATCCATTAACATTATAATGTATCATTATGAACCTACGGTGGCATGCAGTTGTGAGACACCGGTGTAGTCCTTTGAACGCCGGGATACTTGGTGTTAGGACACTTCTTCCAAAAACATGCACATTAGGCTCATACGTAAATTATACACATCATTCTTCTCCCAAAAACATGCATATTAGGCTCATACGTAAATCATAAACATCATTCATGAGATTCATGGATAAATAAACATTTAACATTGTTGATCCCCTTTCCATACATGATTCGCCATGAATGAAGGTCCCTTTAGCCGGCCAATATCATAAATCGATCAATAATGAAATCCAGTTCGTAAATCATAAATCATACTTGAACATGTGGGCATTGCCCAATACTTTAACATGCTTGAAAATACTTAATTCACTTGAAAACATTATTATAAATATGGGTAACTTGAAAAAATGTTTTTTATCATCAATACTTCATCATACATGAACATTCATCATAAATCTTAACTTTCATGAACTTTTCATAAATGGACATTTTAATTTTAAAAGCTTGAAACATGATTTTAATGGAAAACAACGTAAAACTTGCCCATAATTCATAATTCCATAATAATAACTCATTTAGATCATACCCATATAGAGAATTCAAAATTGCATGCGTTGGGTTAAAACCCCATAGAATCAACATAGAAATTTCATTATTTAGAGAGAGTTTGGGCACGGGTGTGAATTAATTCACCCATTCATAACCCTATATACCTGATTAAAGCCGACTCCTACACTTCCTTGATTGCCCAAGAGGAATTTGAGAAGAATTGGAAGGGCTTAAGCTTGATCTCCTCTCTAACTTCCTAACTTTGCATTCATGGGTTTAGAATAGGCTAGAATGGCTTATCCCACCTTAATATACTCTAAAAAAGGCTTAAAACGACATGGTATAGAACCTTAGAGAATAGGAATGACGAGAATACCCTTAATAACTTCGCAGAAAATAACTGCTGGGGTCAGTCCCCACGAGGGATCTAACGAGTCTTTGCCACCCTCCACGAGTCGTCGCATCAGTCATTGGGTACACTGTCAAAATTTCATTTGGAACACATGATGGGCCATCATACGAGTTGTTACTGGTGACCAAGAATCGTGGTCACCATTCGTTGACTCGTGGTGTCTGACCACGATTCGTGGGGTCTATCCGTTAGGTGCACTACCTCTCACCTTTCCCCCATTTTAATTTCCTTGGCCACGGCTGACCTGACGAGTCATGGGGCCTGACTACTACTCATGGTCACGCCCGTGATGACCCCCCTCAACAATTTCTTTTAATTCAAGCCCAATACTTCACCACGAGTCACCTCATGACTCGTGGTCGTCCCCACGAGTCACAGAATGACTCATTCCATGACTTGGTGCAGATTTGACAATTTTCTCCATTTCAACTTTCGGGTCTGATCTTTGGCCTTCCAGTGTATAATCTTGGTGGAACTTGGATGGTTAGGATACCTGGATCCATAAGCCTCGTGTAACATCCGACTCCTCAAATAATCAACATCCGAAACACATAAGTGACCCTGGTATCGAAGCACACCATCTCCCCTTTTGGAGAAGACCTCTACCTTCGGATATTGAACGGTTTCCTTTAACTTTACCAAAATAGGGTCTTCGTCTTGTCTAACTTTTACATCAGTCACCAAGGATGATTCTGATCCATTCAGAACAATAACACCGCCATCGATCGAATCAACCAACCGAACTCCCAACCTTCCAAGTCAATGCACGTCTTTCGCCAGCTCCTTCTTTCCCTCATCTACATGGGACACTCTTTCTATAGAGAGCCTACTAAGTGCGTCGGCTACTAGATTAGACTTTCCTGGATGGTAAAGCACACTAATGTCATAATCCTTAAGTAGCTCTAACCACCTCCTTTGCCGAAGATTGAGATCCTTCTGAGTAAACACATATTGTAGACTCTTATGGTCCGTAAACACATCCACATGGACCTCGTAAATATAAATTCATCATATCTTCAAGGTGAATACCACCGCGGCCAATTCCAGATCATGGGTCGGGTAATTCATCTCATGAACTTTCAGCTGTCTGGAGGCTTAGGCTATAACTTTTTCATTATGCATCAATACACTCCCAAGTCTGATCCTTGAAGCATCAAAATACGCCAAAAACCCATCGGTACCCTCGGGTAGAGTTAATACCGGTGCTGAAGTAAGTCGAGCCTTCAATTCCTGAAAGCTCCTCTCAAAAGCCTCCGACCATTAGAATTTTACCTTCTTCTAGGTCAATTTGGTCAAGGGTGCTGCAATTGATGAGAAACCTTTAACAAATCTCCGATAGTAGCCAGCCAAACCCAAAAAGCTCTAGATATCTGAAGGATTCACTTGTCTAGGCCAATTTTTCACCACTTCGATTTTCTGAGAGTCCACCTTTATGCCTTCACTTGATACCACGTGGCCCAAAAATGCCACGGAATTCAATCAAAACTCGCACTTGCTGAATTTGGTATATAACTGGCGATCCTTGAGAGTCTGTAGCACAACTCTCAAATGAGCGGCATGCTCCTCCTCGCTTTGAGATTATATCAAGATGTCATCGATAAACACAATAACGAACATATCTAGGTATGGCTTGAACACCCTGTTAATCAAGTCTATAATAGCTACAGGAGCATTTGTTAGTCTAAAAGACATAACTACAAACTCATAATGACCATACTGCATCCTGAAGGCTATATTTGGGATGTCACTTCCCGAACTCTGAGCTGGTGGTATCTGGATCTGAGATCTATCTTCGAAAAACACTTGGCACCCTGAAGCTGGTCAAATAAATCATCAATCCTGGGTAGAGGATACCTGTTCTTGACGGTGACCTTGTTCAATTGCCAATAATCAACACATATACAAAGAGAACCATCTTTCTTTCGGACAAAGAGAACTGGTGCACCCTACGGGGACTTGCTTGGTCTAGTGAAACCCTTATCCAAAAGATCTTTCAACTGTTCTTTCAACTCCTTTAGCTTGGATGGAGCCATTCTGTAGGGAGGAATAGATATAGGCTGCATGTTGGGAAGAAGGTCAATAACAAAATAAATTTTCCTCTCGAGAGGAACACCTGGTAAATCATCAGGGAATACTTCTGGTTACTCACAAACTATTGGAACTGATTGGATAGTCGAGGTCTCGGACTCAACATCCTTAACCCTAACAAAATGGTACACAAAACCCTTGCAAATCATCTTCCTGGCCTTAAGGGAGGAAATAAAATGACCTACAGGCACGACCGAACTACCCTTCCACTCTAAGATGACTCACCCAAAAAGAGAAACTCTACCGCACGGGTTCTACAATTAATAGAAGCATAACATGCATACAACCAATCCATGCCGGGAATAATATCAAAGTTAGTCATGGCTAACTCTACTAGGTCTGCGAAGGTGACTTTCTACAGTATTGTGATCGGGCAACACCTATACACCCGCCTAGCTATTACTGTATCACCAAAGGGATTAGAGACTGAAAATGGTTTTGAAAATGGTTCTGACATAATAAACAAGTTCATTCTTAAGAAATTTCTGACTCGAGCTGCCACCGCATTTACATTTTTTGGAATATGTGCAACTGCCTGCTGATTGACCTGAGCGGTCAAGGCCTGTGCGAGCATCTGAATAGCTTCCCGGAATTCCTCATGGGCAATCGGCTCTAGTGCATGGTGCTCTTAGACCGGTGGGGCTTGTTAGTGCCCGTCTTGTTGCCATCCTCATGGTTGTTTCCATTTCCATTCCTCCTACCATTTACTCTACGGGTAGCCATTATTTTGCAATCGCGAATAGAACGAGTTAGAAAGATAGAGGGATATTTCATCGCATGATATAGATCATAAAAGAAGGGAACATTTCCTGAATGTCTAGTAGCCTCTTCATCATAAGTGTGGAGCGCTTCACACCCGTGAAAAAGACTCTATTTAATGCGGCTTTCAGACACCCTAGGACACTTCAAACCTATGGCTCTGATACCAATTTTATCATGACCCGAACATAGACCTGGATCGTAACACAGGGAAGGAGCCCCAACAGACTCCAAGTCGACCCATGGCATGATCATACATCTAACTCAATCAATAAAATAAAAGAATCAACAAGATAATCATAGCGGAAGTCTAGATTTAACTTAACATCTAAATACACAATCAGAAGCTGAATACATCTGTATATATGAAAAGCCTCTAAACATGACGAGTTGATGGGACAAGATCCCAACTAACTCAACCTAATTGAACTGAAAATACATAGAGAAAGTCTGAATAAATCTAGTCCTCGAGGGATGATGACTCACCAACAACATATGATGCTATCTCAATCACATCTTTACATCAATGCAAGCATGTCCCCAACGGGAGTAATGCCACTCTCTACAAGATAGAATCCCTTTATTTATCATTAAACAATGCACACACAAGGGATTATAGAATAAAATGATCACACTCACTCTCACAAACGAATTTTCCGTGCACACAACTTGATCGATAGGCTTGCCCTTCATGTAACTCACCATTAATGTGGAGAAACTACGTTTAAAATCAATTAGGACTTACAGGTGATGATGAAGGCTAGGGGTAAAGGTAGGAAACATGTTTAGCTCTAGTGACTAAAACCTCCCTAATGCCTTTTTGTGAACACTTTTAACCTCCCATCAAACTCTTTATATCACTTCGCCTTATTTCTCCTTTTTCATCATCTTCATCTTTATTTTGCAATAACGCTCCTTGTAACTCCTTTAGATCTCAAATTAAGCCTCATCTAAGAAAGAGGTAACACCAGTTCACTATTCTGTTTCTCTTTTGATGATTCAAGGTTTCTCAACCCATCATTTCATTCATTTTGATCACAATTTGGTGCTACCTCTCATTTAAGCTCATCACATTTCTCCCCTTTTGTAAACCCCTAAACTTAGAATTTTTTGCCTCTTTTCCATTGATTTTCTTATCTCTCCCTATGTCTTGGGCTTCACGACCCCATTATTATCATTCATTCATCACTAGAAATTACTGAGGATGGATGCCAAAGAAGATGATTACAAAGGGACATTGGGCTTGTAATGTGGTTTCCAAGAATAAACAGTCCAAAGGCTCAATGTTGGCTAGCAGAGGAAGATATTTCCAGAGGTCACTTTGGGTGAAGTGACTAACAATAGAAAGCTTGAAATCATGTTTTAAGTGTAGATACATCTAGGATATCGCCTTTAGTCACACTTAGAGCAAGTTTAGACAAGCAGAGATGCATGAAACTCATTCAAAAGAGCCTTACCACACAAGGCATCACACCTAAAGAGTTCACGTAATTCATTATCATCACAAGATTTTGATTTAAGACAATAAAGCATGCGATTCCACAAGCCAAATAGGGAATATGGAATGTTTGACAAGAGAGTTCTACATTTCCCATTTCAAATTCCAATTTCTTTCAGATTCATTTTTCATGCCACATAAAAAAAATTTGGTGGTACCTCTCAAAAGTAGTTTCACAAAATACTAAAAAAACATGGAATTTTCCCTTAAGAAAGTCGCCTCACAATCTATCACTGGGAAATGTCACCTGGTTCAATAAGAAGAAAAGAAAAAGAAATTACTTGATGAGAAAGAACCGTGGTATAAAGAAAACCCTTGGAGTTTATTCATTGTCTACTATTCACAAAGGCGAGAATCAAACTTGGGTCATGATCTTTTGGCAATAAAAACAAAGACTCACTCATTAGCACTAACAATCAAATGCATTTTTTTATCATTTAATCCATTTTGATCCCGACAAAGGCTCAACAACCATTCACAAATATCAAAAAGAAAAAAACAGCCCGGCAACGGAAGCATCAAACAATTGTTAAAATAAGCCTGAAAAAGGCTCACAAATCATCACAACTCAAAAACAAAATCCCGACAAGTGCCACATCAATTAGCAACCAAAAAATGACCATAACAAATAAAAGAGACACTCATCCCACCCCCAATTATAATAATACATTGTCCCTAATGTATGCATGCAAAGAAAATGAGGGTGAGAACTCCCTGAAGTGATCACTCTTAATCATCCTCATCATTTTCAACTCTAGCCTCCCTATCCTGACCTTCGTCTCCTTGGTCCTCCTCCTCATTCCCCAGGCCCTCGAACAGGTCATCAATAGGGCCTCGGACCGTAGAAGGGGTAGCCATTGCTGCATCAAGAGTGCCCATGTTGGGCACCTCCATTGATATACGATCTTTCCATTCTCTTACTTTAATCTGAAGAGAGGTGACAACCCCTCCACCACATCCACACATGAGCATAGCTTGGGAAAGATCTCATACATTAACTTTATCTCTTTTTCACCATTTGTGCAATAAGGGCAGGAAGACTTTTAGTCAATTTCTGTAGCAGGATCTGATGGAAGTGTGTTCTCTACCAGTTTGTGGAGGCTACTTGGCTGGGAAGATGTGGGAGGGAGTGAGGATCCTATAGTATGTGCTTCTCCTGAAGCTTGGCTCGATGCCTCATGATATGGCATGTTGAGATCGAGGGCCATTGGGGCTTGCTCTGACCCATGGAAAAGGACTCCTCGGGGGCTTCAAAGTCCTGCATCTGCTTTCTCTTGCTAGAGGGTGCATCTGCATCTCTTTTCCTGTCCACAGTAATGACACTAGTAGTGGAGCTCGGGGCTTCATCAGGGAAGAGTGTAACTCTGACTTGAAGGTAGAGCTATGATATAAGCATAACGCAAGGTATTGAGGTGCTTGTTTGCCTTGTCGTTCTCTTCATCTGAACAACCATAATTTCCCCAAAATTTATGTGGACCCCAGTCATGATACAGGTGATAAGGATAGCTTCTTCCAAACTTATCCTCTGATTATTCTTTGAAGGCATAGTACAGCCACAAATAAATTCCAGCAATAACTTGGCTTCAAACTTTAGATGATGGTGAGAAATCTCACCTCCCATGGTGGCCCAGATGGGTGTATCTACGGCAATAACTGGAGCTATCCACCTGAACTAGTTTTCCTTGTCAGCAATTCTGGCTACATATTTAGATTCGGTGTCAAGATCATCCCCAGAATAGATAATTAGTAGCCACTGTAGTGATTTCAACCTCCACACCTCGAACCATAACTGAGGGCAGGCACAAAAAGTTGTTACCTTTGCCCTTATGATACAAGTTGTCCTTCCTGGCCTAGTAAAATTCGTAGAATTAAAGGACGAGGCTGGGGTAGAAATCTGGAAGTGGATTGGCAAAGGCATGCCATTAGCGGTCATTTAATATAGCTATGATGTTGGGAAGGTCACCCTGAAACCCCACCAAATCAAACCGCTTGTCCACACTGATCGAGCGCCCTTTGCAAATGGCATAATGCCCCTTCATGTCGGGCCTACAGAATATAATTGCATATCGGGATTCTGTTGGTGCTGCGGTTGCCTTCACTTTTCCTTTCCTTTTGGTGAATGATGAAGAAGGAGCCTTGCCCTTGCTTTTTTGCCTAGATGAAGTCTTACTCTGCAAAACCATGCCAGTGCCATACAAAAAAATTTTCTCTTTGTGTTTTTTTGTTCAAGAAAAATAAAACCTAATATCCACCCTGAACTAAGGCAATTATAACAATTGGATGGAAAACAAGTAGAAGAGTTCAATGGCTTAACACTGGTAGCACTGGCGGGACACCAGTGAAACATAGCGGAGACCTATGAACCGTCGGTTAGCCACCGGATATTAACAGAATAGTGGGGACAAAGGGATCGACCGGCGGCACACCGACATTTTGCAGGACTTGACTCATGAACAACTGGTGTGACGCAGGTATAGGGAAGTGGCCTAAAGCCCTGAACCTCGACCTGCATTTCATCCGGCGTGTCGCCGGGTGTCACGCCCCGCCTTGGGGGGGGGGGGTGTAACTGGCACCTGGTGCCCTAGTAGGACCTAGACTACTATCTGGTGAGCCTAAGTGCATCTGGTGCCTGGCTGGCTCTAACTCAGATTTCTGGAAACAAAGGGCTATATAACTGCTGTAAACTCAGCCTCAGGCCAACTGGCCTATACCTACCTGTACCTGTAATAACAGCTAACCGAAAACATACTCGTAACAAGGAAGCTATGTGGGCCAACAAGGCCACCATTACTATCAAACTAAGGCCTCACACGGCCAACATAAACTGGAATGCTAAACAGCTATAACAACTACACGGCCTCACTCGACCGGCTCAACTGACCACAGGGAAATATATACAGACTGCAAGCCTCTAGGAATACTGATAAGATGGTCGGGACAGGGCCCCGACCTACCCGTACTGTACAACAAAAGGGAAAATGATATAGACCTCTGAAATGTCAAGCTCTGAATGACAGGAGCTGATAACTCTGCGCTGGCTAGGATCACGAGGGATCGCCTCCTCGTCTATGAGTACCTGCAGGCAAGTAATGCAGCGCCCCATTGGGCGTTAGTACCACTGGTACCGAGTATGCAAAGCAACTGAAATAATACAACTGAATACAAATAACATAACTAAGAAGTCTATGAGCAGAAGATAACTGAATCTGAAGAGCTGATAGGAACTAGATCAAACCTTTCTGCACTGATAGGCAGGAGCATGTCTGTAGTCACGGCGGCCTGCCGTCTATTAACTAATATAGATAAGCACATAAGTACATATACATTTAGCAAGCAATAGCCAATACCAACCCCCATAAGCCGGAGGGTGCCAAACAAGCAAATAATCTATATACCCCTACCTGGGTCAAAACCGGCCAAAAATAAGTCACTCCACTCATCTGCTCACTTCGGAGCTCCTCTACCGGCCCCTGGGTCTCCGGCTCGGGCCATAGCCTCCGATATAAGCAACCATGTCTGGGTCCGGAGGACTCCTGTGTAGACAGTAACAGATAGGGTCTGAATCCCCGGAAACAACTCAACGGTGCTACCTGAAACCGGAGCTACACCTATAATAACTGAATATACAGACAGTAACAGATAGGGTCTGGTTCCCGGGATACAAAACTCAACAGGGCTATCTCAAACCGGAGCTGCACGTGTAATGCTGATCAGACTGCTATGGGGAAAGCTTCATCCCATCTTCGTCTAAATTGGGGACGGCATGCCACTCCTCGGAGTGACGTAAAACCCACCCGCTCAGTGGGCGACACGATTACCAACCCAGGGGTGGCGAGGACGCTCAATAGGGTGCCCTCACGCCACATCAAGTCTCAACAAACAAATAGCACATATAAATAGCAAGCATGTATAACTGAAAAAGACTATCTAAAATCTGATTTCTTATTCTGATATGTTTCTATACTGAGCTGATTCTTTACTGATTCTGAAATCTTTATTTAACTGCTTGGCTAATCTATAGCCGAGATACCGTCTATCTGAATGGCTAATCTGTAGCCATAAAACTGGCTGTCTATCTGATTTTACTTTACTAACTTTTATTCTAAAAATCTGTCTCTTTTTATTCTACAACATGCTTGCTAATCACACAATAAGCTATACTAAATCTGGAATGCTAACTCGCCCTTTGGCGCATGCTTTACTAACTTTAGGACTGGATACGATACGACAACACAACTCAGAATCTATTAGACTTACCTAATTCTCAACATTCAACTCCGAGAGCTTCAAATACGGAGTTTACTATGATTTACCAAGCTAAGACTAACTAACTTGCCGAAGAACAACTTTACATACCTTAACCTCGAGTTATCCGATTGTCGGACGAGGCTCGGTCAGTATTCCAGCTAAATCTCCCCATCTGCATTCATAAACACGTCAATTAGTACTAAATACAACACTATTCTGAAGGACGGCGTCACTTTCGATATAATTATAGCCTAAACTTAGGCTTATCGAAAAACGGTCGAAAACTTGCTATTTTTCAGAAGTCCAGAAGGGAGAAGTATTCACTTCACAGCTAGGAACACATAGACACTAGTTTGGAGCGATTCCACTTACCTTAGCCCGGTAGCGCGACGATTTGTCGGCCGAATTTTGCGAAACTAAATCCGTAGGAATGCTCCCTGCTGCTAAATACTTCGGTATCTGGAGTTAATTTAAGTTTGGACAACGTTTGGCAGCGTAATCGGAAGGAAATAATCAAGGAACCTTCGTCCCTTTCTCCTCTCTGGTTTTTCTCTCTGTTTTCATTCGAAAATATAAGAATTAGTTCATTTAAAACCAAAGTGGGGCTTTATATACTTGGGCCTGGACAGGCCCAATGTGTTACGGAGCCAACGCAGTGGCCCCGCCTCCGTGACACGCTGCCATCGCTGCGGGGCTCTACCCCGGCTCCTTCCGCGATGGTTCGACAGGCTACTCATCCGATCCTTCCCCGGGCCTTTCCCTAGCACGTATGGCTTTCAGATATGCTTAACCAACGCGCGAATAGGTCATCTAGGTGCCGGGAATCTTATGGGGTATAACATTCTCCCCCCCCCTTAAGAACATTCGTCCTCGAATGTAGACTTCTATCTAGAGGACTTCTCAACTTACTACTTAGGAAAATTTCGGCAGAGTTTCCCCTGTAATATGGACTATACCAAAAACCTAAAATGCAGAAAAGTCCAATGCAGGTACTGCACATAATACTTTAAGATTCACTGGATAGCTAAACATCAATCTTTCTCATTTATTCATACACAACTATAACGTACTGCATAAGTAATAATACGGACATACCTGTCGCCTGACTAGGCCTGGAATAAGTGAGGATATATAGCTTTCATATCTTCCTCAGCCTCCCACGTCATCTCTTCTCGGTTCCTGTTATGCCACAATACCTTGACAGACGCAATATCTTTAGTTCTCAATCTACGAATTTGTCTGTCTAAGATGGCTACTGGGACCTCTTCATAGGCCAGCTCCTCCGTAACCTGGATATCCTGGACTGGGACTGCTCTAGATGGGTCTCCTATGCATTTCCTCAGCATAGACACATGAGGGATGAACGAATTCCAATTCTGGAGGCAAGTTCAACTCATATGCTACTCGGCCTATCCTTCGACGAATTTGATAAGGCCCGACAAACCTTGGGCTGAGCTTACCTTTCTTGCCGAATCTCATCACTCCTTTCATTGGGGATACTTTCAAAAATACACAGTCATTCACATCAAACTCCAGGTCTCTACACCGCACATCTGCATACGATTTCTGGCGGCTCTGTGCAGTCAGTAGGCGTTCTTTGATAAGCTTTACCTTCTCCTCTGACTGTTAAATGATGTCTGGCCCAATCAATGGTGATTCTCCTATTTCAAACCAGCCAATCGGCGATCTGCATTTTCGCCCATATAATGCCTCAAAAGGCGCCATCTGGATGGCTGAGTGATAGCTATTATTATAAGCAAATTCAATTAACGGCAAATGCTCGTCCCAGCTACCTCCAAAATCTAGCACACACGCTCGCAACATGTCTTCGAGCGTCTGAATAGTGCGCTCAGCCTGTCCATCTATCTGAGAGTGGAATGTTGTTCTCAAATTAATCTGCGTTCCCAGACCTCTCTGAAGCGACTGCCAAAATCTAGACGTAAACTGTGCTCCTCTATCTGAAATAATGGATACTTGCACTCCATGCAATCTGACTATTTCTCGGATATACAATTCAACATAATCTTCAGCCAAGAAAGTAGTTCTCACTGGCAGGAAATGAGCTGATTTTTTCAGTCTATCAACTATCACCCATATAGAATCATGTCTATGTCTAGTACGGGGTAATCTTGCTACAAAATCCATATTTACTGCTTCCCATTTCCAGAGAGGCAGAACTATGTCTGAGTCAAACCGCCTGGTTTCTGATGTTCTGCTTTCACCTGTTGACAGTTAGGGCACTGGGATACAAATTCAGCAATTTCTCTTTTCATACCTGGCCACCAGTAGTTTTCCTTGATATCGTGGTACATTTTCATCGTACCGGGGTGAAGGGAATAACGGGCGTTATGTACCTCATTCATAATCTACTGGCGGAGCCCTGAAACATCTGGAACACACAGACGGTCTTTACAGCATAGCACTCCATCCTCAGTTATCTAAAAATCTAGCGCTTTACCCTGCTGGATTCTGTCTTTGAGCTGGATCAGGTCAGGATCCTCATATTGCCGTTCTTTCACTTCCACAACTAATGATGAGATGGTGGTGTTCTGAATTACCGCTCTACCGCCCTCTGTTTCTGCTACATGAACGGCTAGGCTAGCTAACTGATGTATCTCCCTAACCAATTCCCACTGCCCGGGCTATAAATACGCCAAACTCCCCATGGACTTACTATTGAGAGCATCTGCTACAACATTGGCTTTTCCTGGGTGGTACAGAATATTCACGTCATAATCCTTTAACAGCTCCAACCAGCGACATTGCCGCAGATTCAACTCCCTCTGATTGAAGATATACTGTAGGCTCTTGTGATCTGTAAAAATATCAACATGGACGCCATATAGGTAATGTCTCCACATTTTCAAGGCGTGGATTACTGCGGCTAACTCCAGGTCGTGGGTAGGGTAATTCATTTCGTGTTTCTTCAGCTGCCTGGAAGCATATGCAATCACCTTACCATGCTGCATCAACACACAACCCAACCCAATGCCTGATGCGTCGCAATACACTGAATAACCCTCTGTACCTTCCGGTAATGCTAACACTGGGGCGGATGTTAATCTGTCTTTTAACTCCTGGAAGCTCTGCTCGCATGCCTCTGTCCACTGAAACTTCGCTGCTTTCTGTGTTAGTTTGGTCAGAGGTGCCGCTATAGTAGAGAATCCCTCGACAAATCTCCTGTAATATCCCGCTAATCCCAGAAAGCTACGGACTTCAGTCGGAGTGGTAGGCCTAGGCCATGATTTGACAGCTTCTATTTTCTGCTTGTCAACCTGTATACCAGCATCCGACACAATATGCCCTAGGAAGGCTACTGAGTTAAGCTAGAATTCGCACTTGGAGAACTTAGCATATAACTGGCGGTCCCTGAGAATCTATAGAATTGTCCGTAGATGAGTCCGGTGATCTGCTTCAGAGCGAGAATACACCAGAATATCATCAATAAACACGATCACGAACAGGTCCAGGTATGGTATGAAAATACTATTCATCAGGTCTATAAATATTTCTGGGGCATTCGTCAACCCAAAGGACATAACTAGAAATTCAAAGTGTCCATATCGGGTCTTGAACGCCGTTTTAGGAATATCTCTTTCACGTACCCGAACCTGATGATATCCGGACCGCAAGTCAATCTTGGAGAAGTACCTGGCTCCCTGTAACTGATCAAATAAATCATCTATTCTGGGGAGCGGGTACTTGTTCTTTACTGTAACTTTGTTCAACTGCCGATAATCTATGCACATACGGAGCGAGCCATCTTTCTTCCTCACAAATAGAACCGGCGCACCCCATGGCGAAGTACTTGGCCTGATGAAACCTTTATCTAGCAAATCTTTCAACTGCTCCTTCAACTCTCTGAGTTCTGTAGGAGCCATACAATAAGGAGGAATTGATATAGGCTGAGTGCCTGGTAATAAATCAATAGCGAAATCTATTTCCCTCTCTGGGGGAATACCAGGTAACTCATCTGGAAACACATTAGGGAACTCGTTCACCACCGGAACAGACTGGAGTGTCGAAGATTCTGCCCGAACATCCTGAACTCTGACTAGGTGGTAGATACATCCCTTAGTTATCAATTTCCTCGCCTGAAGGTAGGAAATAAACCTACCTTTTGGAATAGAGGTGCTGCCCTTCCACTCCCGCACTACTTCTCTTGGAAAGTGGAATCGGATCGTCTTGGTCCAACATTCAACATTGGTAAAGCACGACACTAGCCAATCCATACCCATTATGGCATCGAAGTTTATCGTTTCTAGCTCTACCAGATCTACTGTAGTCTGGCAGTCAGCGACTTCCACTGTACACCCTCAGTAAATTCTGCTAGCTATAATAGAGTCACCGACGGGCGTGGATACTGAAAAGGACTGCTGCAATAATTCTGGTGCAATACTGAACTTTCGTGCCATAAATGGGGTAATATATGACAGAGTGGATCCTGGATCAATCAATACGTAAGCAGGGCATGAACAGATAGTCATCGTACCTGTCACTATGTCTGGCAACGCCTCTGAGTTGTGTCTCCCTGGTAGTGCATAAGTACGGCTTGAGCCCGTATCTAAACTGGAAGCTCCTGATCAACCTCAGCCTTTGCCTACTGAACCTGAAGGCCCACGCCCCGCTGAGGCTGCTGGGGCTCGTGGCCCTGCGGATCCCCTGTCTTGGCTGTCTCTACTCCCCTGACCTCTGGTCGGACAATCTCTCATCCGATGCCCCTCCTGTGCGCAAATATAACACCCAGTGGAGCCATATATACAAGCTCCGGTGTGAGGTTGGCCGCAATTAGGGCAGGGTGGGGGTGCAAATCTGCTCTGCTCTCCCCTTCTCTGCTGCGGGAACTCTACTGTTCTGGAACTGCCACTGGGCTCTGACTGCCCTCTACGAATATATCTACCTCGTTGCTGCTGCTGTGGTGGAGGTGGGGGTCTAGGGGGTCTATCTGATAGTCGAGGCTTGGGTCCCCTCTGAACTTCCCTTTGCATGTCATCTGGTCTGTCTTTGCGGCGCTGTTCCTGACTGGTCTATCTACTACTCTGTTGCCGCTATCTAAGACCCTCTATGGTCTGAGCAAAAGTCTGTACTCGGGCAATGTCCATATCCTCTCGCAATGTCGTCGTCATACATGCTTCAGTATACTCTGGATTCAGACCCATGATAAATCTGTGAACTCTTGCTGGCATGGTATCAACAAATGCTGGAGCATAACAGGCTAAGGAGTCAAACTATAAAGCATACTTGCGCACACTCCTCGCCCCCTGCTCTAGATGCAGAAACTGGTCCATCCAAGCCTGTCGGATCTCTCGTGGCAAGTAACGGTCCAGGAAGGCCTCCGAGAAGCTGGTCCAGGTCGGAGGGGTAACATCTCTCCCTCGGGACCTTTCCCAACTCTCGTACCACAATATAGCTATATCCCGTAACCGGAACACTGCTAACTCAACAGACTCTGAAGGGGTCACATGCATAACTTGGAATATCCTCTGCATCTGATCTAGAAAATCTTGGGGGTCCTCTGCCTGATCTGACCCTGTAAACTACGGGGGACCCAGTGCCAAAAATTCCCGAACTCTGGAACTGCCTGACCCACCTGAAGACTCTACTGCTACAGGTGGCACTGGCTGGCGCTGTGTGGCCATCATCTGTGCCAACATAACCACAGCGCTACGAACCTCCTGATCTGATGGCGAAGGCACAGGAGCTATCGGGGGCGGTGTAGTGCCCAACAGCTCCTGATGTGAGGGGGACTGCTGAGAGAGCTGTGATGAAGCCTCTATATCGCCCTCAGATCGGGCTGACTCTGACTGAAGCCGAGGCATCCTGCTGGTGCCTTCTCCTACTGCTGTGTCTAGTCTTTTGCCTTTGGCAGGGTGTCGTTGATCTGCCATTCTTATCTGTAGACAAAGGATATGATAAGTTTTAAGAACTCGACCCTATACTATACTGTGCTATGGCACGACTGAGTATGAAAGAAGAGTAACCATCCTATCATGCCTCGCAGCCTCCTGCCTATAGTATGTGGTGCACAACACATCCATAGACAAGACTTTACTTAGCACGGCTTGCAGACTCCCTGGGACACGACCTGCTCTGATACCAAGTTTGTCACGCCCCGCCTTAGGGGGGGGTGTGTGACTGGCACCTGGTGCCCTAGTAGGACCTAGACTATTATCTGGTGAGCCTAAGTGCATCTGGTGCCTGGCTGGCTCTAACTTAGATTTTTGGAAGCAAAGGGCTATATAATGGCTGTAAACTCAGCCTCCGACCAACTGGCCTATAGCCACCTGTACCTGTAATAACAGCTAACTAGAAACATACTCGTAACAAGGAACCTATGCGGGCCGACAAGGCCACCATTACTATCAAACTAAGGCCTCACACGGACAACATAAACTGGAATGCTAAACAGCTATAACAACTACACGGCCTCACTCGACCGGCTCAACTGACCACAGGGAAATATATACAGACTGCAAGCCTCTAGGAATACTAATAAGATGGTCGGGACAGGGCCCCGACCTACCCATACTGTACAACAAAAGGGGAAATGATATAGACCTCTGAAATGTCAAGCTCCGGATGACAGGAGCTGATAACTCTGCACTGGCTAGGATCACGAGGGATCGCCTCCTCGTCTATGAGTACCTGCAGGCAAGTAATGCAGCGCCCCATTGGGTATCAGTACCACTGGTACCGAGTATGCAAAGCAACTGAAACAATACAACTGAATACAAATAACATAACTAAGAAGTCTATGAGCAGAAGATAACTGAATTTGAAGAGCTGATAGGAACTAGATCAAACCTTTCTGCACTGATAGGCAGGAGCGCGTCTGTAGTCATGACGGCCTGCCATCTATTAACTAATATAGATAAGCACATAAGTACATATACATTTAGCAAGCAATAGCCAATACCAACCCCCATAAGCCGGATGGCGCCAAACAAACAAACAATCTATATACCCCTACCCGGGTCAAAACCGGCCAAAAATAAGTCACTCCACTCATCTGCTCACTTCGGAGCTCCTCTACCGGCCCCCTGGGTCTCCGACTCGGGCCATAGCCTCCGATATAAGTAACCATGTCTGGGTCCGGAGGACTCCTGTGTAGACAATAACAAATAGGGTCTGAATCCCTGGACACAACTCAACGGGGCTACCTGAAACCGGAGCTACACCTATAATAACTTAATGAACAGACAGTAACAGATAGGGTCTGGTTCCCAGGACACAAAACTCAACAGGGCTATCTGAAACCGGAGCTGCACCTGTAATGCTGATTAGACTGCTATGGGGAAAGCTTCATCCCATCTTCATCCAAACTGGGGATGGCATGCCACTCTTCGGAGTGACGTAAATCCCACCCGCTCAGTGGGTGACACGATTACCAACCCAGGGGCGGCGAGGACGCTCAATAGGGTGCTCTCACGCCACATCAAGTCTCAACAAACAAATAGCACATATAGATAGCAAGCATGTATAACTGAAAAAGACTATCTGAAATCTGATTTCTTATTCTGATCTGTTTCTGTACTGAGCTAATTCTTTACTGATTATACTGATTCTGAAATCTTTATTTAACTGCTTGGCTAATCTGTAGCCGGGATACTATCTGTCTAAATGGCTAATCTGTAGCCATAAAACTGGCTGACTATCTGATTTTACTTTACTAACTTTTATCTGAAAATCTATCTCTTTTTATTCTACAACATGCTTGCTAATCACACAATAAGCTATACTGAATCTGGAATGCTAACTCGCCCTTTGGCGCATGCTTTACTAACTTTAGGACTGGATACGATACGGCAACACAACTCAGAATCTATTAGACTTACCTAATTCTCAACGTTTAACTCCGAGAGCTTCAAATACGGAGTTTACTATGATTTACCAAGCTAAGACTTACTAACTTGCCGAAGAACAACTTTACATACCTTAACCTCGAGTTATCCGACTGTCGGACGAGGCTCGGTCAGTATTCCAGCTAAATCTCCCCAACTGCATTCATAAGCACGTCACTTAGTACTAAATACAACACTATTCTGAAGGACGGCGTCACTTTCGATATAATTATAGCCTAAACTTAGGCTTATCGAAAGACGGTCAAAAACTTGCTATTTTTCAGAAGTCCAGAAGGGAGAAGTATTCACTTCACAGCTAGGAACACATAGACACTACTTTGGAGCAATTCCACTTACCTTAGCCCGGTAGCGCGACGATTTGTTGGCCGAATTTCCCGAAACTAAATCTGTAGGAATGCTCCCTGCTGCTAAATACTTCGGTATCTGGAGTTAATTTAAGTTTGGACAACGTTTGGCAGCGTAATTGGAAGGAAATAATCAAGGAACCTGACGTGCCCGATTCGCGCGTCCGCAAGTGTACGGGTCGTGCAAGTAATATAGTGGCTCTTTTTAAGAACCGGATTGTCGAACCCATAGGGACTGGACCCATTCCTCTAACTATTCATTTCTATTGTGATCTTAAATACCTCAAGTGTTGGTTATAGACATTTTCGATTGAGATTAATAAAGTCTAAGTTTGGGTCAACGAAATATTCTGAAATCACTCTAGGAGCAACATAGAGTTAAAACCAAATAATCATGCGATCCTACGATTTGCAATGGGTTAAGCGTGGAACTATCAATTGTTATTTCACATAATTAGAATTGCATGTTTATGGTCTTTCGAGCCTCTAAACACGGCAATCTAGCCTCACTGCATCATTGTGAGTGAGGAGTTTAATTTTCTAGTCGCGGGCAATCAATTATGTTGTGGTTTACGGGGAAACGATTAGGGACTTTCGTGTGTCTAACCATTTAACTCAACTTAGCCTCACAACTACTTCTTCGAGTGGTGATGTGACATCCCAAGTTGGTCTTTCATAACCCCCGTGTGTCAACCAAGAACGGTGTTAGGTATATTTCTATCCTGACACAAAAATATCTCCCGAGATACAAACATGCTCCTTACATTCTCATGTCCTGACCTAGGTAATGCTTTCTCAAGCTATTACTCAAGCTAACAAATATGCTTTCATGGTGATCAATCATAAAAACAACCAACAATCCAGAATGCAAGACAAAAACAACAATCAATAACTTAATTCCAAAACAAATTCATAAAAGCACAATCATAATTCATGGCTTCAACCCTAGAGGAAGGGTTCTTGCCATTCATGTTCGTAAAACTACAATTAACTAATACTAAAATAACATACTTACATGAATTTGGGAGATGAGAAGGGAATTTGATAAACCCTAGATGAGTTCTCCCACTTCTCCCTTCACTCCTAGGTGGTTTTTTAGAATAAAATCGTGACCAAATGATTTTAGGAGCTAAGGGTTCAATTTATACTATGCTGAAAAATTGCAAAAATTGGCCTATGGTGGAACAGCAACGTGTCACGGAGCTGAACGCCCTACTTGACCTCCGTGACACGTTGGTAACGCGTACCCTCACTGGAATGTGCCAAAAAATGCAATTTTTGGCCAAGTGTTGCCGCGTTAGCAGCGTGCCACGGCCCCTATCGCGCAGGGTGCCAATTATTGCATGTTTTCTTGTTGACTTTCACGTTTTGCTCTTGATTCCATTCCTCCACTTCACCAAATCATGAATTAGTTACTCAAATCCATTATTAACCTTCAAAAACAAGGACTAATCATGTTGGTTAGTATATATTCACATTTACATAAAATCACATGAAAATGTATAAAATAACTTAGATAAACAAGACTAAATTAAGGTATAAAGCATCACTCGGGCATGCTATTTTTGCCCACGATCACTTACCCCACACTTAAAGTCTTGTTCTTCCTCGAACAACCTATTACATCTCATGCATATGGAGACTCATCCATAACTCATTTAGCAAGAATATTCAAGCTACGACTACAATGATTATGTAAGATAACAAGCTAAAGATAGAGCATGCACGATTTGATCATTGAAATGAAGTACAACTATGTTAAGACTTCTTAACCTCAAGAATCGACTCTCAATCTTAGCAAACTCATGCAAATCAACTGATTAAGAAACCCCACATGAATTATATCCTTCATTCAACATGTGCCCCTCACGGAAAGAGAGTTACCCAATCACATGCAAAAATAATTTTTTAAATCACAATATGTGTGGGTACATGAATAGAATTACGCTCACTCTCACAAAGAATTCACATGCATCATGTAATGACCCATAAGCTTGCCCTTAGTGTTTTATTCCACTAATTTAAGGATGTGTGAATGTAAGATCAAGTAGGACTTAATGGGTTGTAATGTAAGCTAAGGGACAGGTAGGTACTATTTTGGCCAATAATAGTGACTATCTTTCCTAAGCACTTTTAATACATTACGCCCTCCTTACGAACTTCCCTTCCCTTACTTCACCTTTTTCTCCTTTCAGCTTTCTTTTTCCTCTTATGTTCCCCTTTTCTTTAGGCACTTTTAACTTATTAGTAAGGAGTTCTATGAATAATTTTTCATTAATTTGTTTTCTTGCTCCTTACTAATAATCAACCATTTTCACACAAGTGCACCTTTGTCCTTTCCTCACTTCTACAACTTGCTACTTTTCCTTTCTTTTTATTCTTCTCATTCCCTTACTCCTTCGGGTTTTTTTTTCTCAAGCACTTAGGAGTTTTGGATCAAACACAAGGCTAATGAAAGAAAAAGGATTAAGCTTATGTTGCAGCTGTCAAAGAATAGGCTCAAGGCTCAATGGGGCTAACTAGGATTAATCTTTCCAAGGTAGGTAAAATGAGGGATAAGAATTGGTTCATTCAAAGAAATGCCTACATCATCTCCTACAATTCACATCCTTCATTTCGTTTTATAAACACACCAGGCAAGTTCTAGACAATTCACAATAGCACAGAATACTCAAAAACCTTACACTCATGGCACATGCTCAATTCGAGACACATTCATCAGACTCGTACTCAGCTAATCACAAGATTTCAGAATTAAGCTTCAATCATATTGAGTCAAATTCAAGAGCCTAAGCGTCTCACACAAAGTTATACACCTGCATGCTTCACACCGAACATACTTGCATCTTACAATCACGTATAGCACATAAAAAGAACATCAAGCACCAATTAGTTATGGTTTCAACAAAACCAAACACCTACCGACTAATTTTTCCTCAAGACGGTCGTCATCCATCCATCGTCAGAAACAGTCCCTAACTATGACTAGAAACACTATATACAGACAAAGGAAAGAAAGAAAAAGAAAATTTTTATTCTTCGGTTCAAATACCCCCTGTCGGAAAAGAACCGAAAAGAAAAACCAACGGGTGATGAAGTCATGCTTACTTCACAAAAATTTTCAAATTTTTCAAATTTCTCAAATTTCTCAAGAATTAGCATTACATTCACCAAAAACTTGTTAAGCACAAAATTTTTTGAAATTTCCCTTGAAATTTCCCGCACCCCACACTTAAATAAGGCTATGTCCTCATAGCATCAAATTAAAATTTAAAAAGGGTGAGAAATACTCCCTGAGGCCTTTAACCTAGCAAATAACATGCTTTTCTTCAGTTTTGCACAAGTGTGTGTCGACCCCACACTTTTTATCGTCCATGCTTTTTAGCTTCCTCCTCCACGGGTACTCAGACTTCCTCTCCATCTGTGCTTAGCTTTCCACCAAAAACAACACAAGATGAGAAATAAATAAAATCAACACAAATGCAAGAAATTAAAATGGTACCTGTGGTACCCTTGGGTTGCCTCCCAAGTAGCGCCTTATTTTACGTCGTGCCCCGACGTGGACTATCCTTTTCAGGACATCCTCATACCTGGGTCCTCTTTCGAGAACCATCTCCTTTGCTTTTGCTGTTTAGAGGAAACAGCCTCCACTCTGTTCCTCTCTTTCTCCAACTTCTTCTCAATTTGAAGTCCTCTATCAGACTCGGGCTGAAGACTTGACATTGCCTTTAACCGTGCAAAGGAACTTCTTAGCCAAGTCATTCCACGAAGTTATGGAGTTCGGTGGCTCAGCCTTCAACCACTTTTTTTTTGCCTCTCCCAACAATGAAAATGGGAAGAGGGTAAGTCGGACATAATCTGTGGACACGCCGGTGGGGACAAACGTGTCACTAATCTCTAAAAAGCTCTGTAGGTGCTGCTGCGGGTCCTCATGTGCCATCCCAGTGAATTGAACACTAGAATGTAACAGCTGCACCATGTTCTGTTTATGCTCAAAGTGCCCTCCAGGCTCCGGTTTACGGATGCTAGAGGTCACATTCGTCGCTAGTGGGATTGCCACTTCGCGAACTGGTCTTGCTGCCATTGCTTCTGATGACAATTGTACTTGTCCCGCGGGTGGTTGTTGTTGTACCTTTTCTTGAAGTCTCTTAAGATTTTTCTCTAGAGATACTCTCCTTCGCAAATGGATTTGACATTCAGGTTCACACAACTGTTCCACAAGCTCTCTATTTCTAGCCAGCTCGGCAGGACAACCTGTCACCTGCAAATAAACAGACTAAGACCAAGTTTTTCAACACTTTAGGAAATTCAAAAATCACACAAAAATAGATAAATTATCAAAATCTCGCCTAGTCCCCAGCAACGGCGCCAAAAACTTGACGTGCCCGATTCGCGCGTCCGCAAGTGTACGGGTCGTGCAAGTAATATAGTGGCTCTTTTCAAGAACCGGATTGTCGAACCCACAGGGACTGGACCCATTCCTCTAACTATCCATTTCTATTGTGATCTTAAATACCTCAAGTGTTGGTTATAGACATTTTCAATTGAGATTAATTAAATCTAAGTTTGGGTCAACGAAATATTCTGAAATCACTCTAGGAGCAACATAGAGTTAAAACCAATTAATCATGCGATCCTACGATTTGCAATGGGTTAAGCATGGAACTATCAATTATTATTTCACATAATTAGAATTGCATGTTTATGGTCTTTCGAGCCTCTAAACACGGCAATCTAGCCTCACTGCATCATTGTGAGCGAGGAGTTTAATTTTCTAGTCACGGGCAATCAATTATGTTGTGGTTTACGGGGAAACGATTAGGGACTTTCGTGCATCTAACCATTTAAATCAACTTAGTCTCACAACTACTTCTTCGAGTGGTGATGTGACATCCCAAGTTGGTCTTTCATAACCCCCATGTGTCAACCAAGCACGGTGTTAGGTATATTTCTATCCTGACACAAAAATATCTCTCGAGATACAAACATGCTCCTTACATTCTCATGTCCTGACCTAGGTAATGCTTTCTCAAGCTATTACTCAAGCTAACAAATATGCTTTCATGGTGATCAATCATAAAAACAACCAACAATCCAGAATGCAAGACAAAAACAACAATCAATAACTTAATTCCAAAACAAATTCATAAAAGCACAATCATAATTCATGGCTTCAACCCTAGAGGAAGGGTTCTTTCCATTCATGTTCGTAAAACTACAATTAACTAATACTAAACTAACATACTTACATGAATTTGGTAGATGAGAAGGGAATTTGATAAACCCTAGATGAGTTCTCCCACTTCTCCCTTCACTCCTAGGTGGGTTTTTAGAATAAAATCGTGACCAAATGATTTTAGGAGCTAAGGGTTCAATTTATACTATGCTGAAAAATTGCAAAATTTGGCCTGTGGTGGAACAGCAACGTGTCACGGAGCTGAACGCCCTACTTGACCTCCGTGACACATTGGTAACGCGTACCCTCACTGGAATGTGCCAAAAAATGCAATTTTTGGCCAAGTGTTGCCGCGTTAGCAGCGTGCCACGGCCCCTATCGCGCAGGGTGCCAGTTATTGCATGTTTTCTTGTTGACTTTCACGTTTTGCTCTTGATTCCATTCCTCCACTTCACCAATTCTTGAATTAGTTCCTCAAATGCATTATTAACCTTCAAAAACAAGGACTAATCATGTTGGTTAGTATATATTCACATTTACATAAAATCACATGAAAATGTATAAAATAACTTAGATAAACAAGACTAAATTAAGGTATAAAGCATCACTCGGGCATGCTATTTTTGCCCACGATCAGAACCTTTGTCCCTTTCTCATCTCTGGTTTTTCTCTCTGTTTTCACTGGAAAATATAAGAATTATTTCATTTAAAATCGAAGTGGGGCTTTATATACTTGGGCCTGGACAGGCCCAACGTGTCACGGAGCCAACGCGGTGGCCCCGCCTCTGTGACACGCTGCCATCGCAGAGGGGGGGCTCTGCCCCGGCTCCTTCTGCGATGGCAGCGTGTCACGGAGGCGGGGCCACCGCGTTGGCTCCGTGACACGCAGGCTACTCCTCTGATCCTTTCCCGGGCCTTTCCCTAGCACGTATGGCTTTCAAATATGCTTAACCAACGTGCGAATAGGTCATCTAGGTGCCGGGAATCTTACGGGGTATTACACCGGGCCTGACCGATAGTTCGTCGGTGGATGCCTGTCAGTGAAATTCATCCCAAACTCAGTGAAATCACAAAACATTCAAATTCAAGACTCACTCACTCAACATAACAATAGCCAAACAAGAAAAAGTGACAATTTACCTTTAAGAAAGATGTTACTCTATCTTTCATCGGGCAAATTGTGCATTTCAAGCACACATGGGGCTACTCAGAATTCACCCCCAATTAAAATCAAACACACTTATGAAGAAAGAATTTTTCCACAACACGACCCACATTGTCATTTAACAAGATATCACATCCCCACATACCCACAATATGAATAATATAAAAGCATTAACAAGCATAATCATGGGGTTAATGGGGACACATGAGTAAGGAAACATCGATTTTCACATGCTCAATATAATCCACATCGTTGAACAATAATCAAAAGAAAAATAAGAGTCACATACCAAATGGATTTGAGAACAAATAGAGGAGAAAGATGAAAGGTTGAAAAATGGAGTTCCACAAAAAAATTTTCTTTCCTTAGTGTGTGGAGAAGATGAGTGAGTAGTGATGAAATGAAGGGAATAAAGTGTGAGATTTATAGGATAGAAGAAAGGGAATGTATTGGTATGTTAAAAAGGTGGATTTAATGGTGGGAAGGTGGAAGGTAGTGTATGGGGAAGTTAAAAAGGTTTAATGAGAAAATGGAAAGGTGGAAGAAAGGGTTTATGGGGATTTGGAGGGGTTTTGTTATACCTCGAGAACCCAAGGATTAGACCTGGGTGTCAAATTGTTGGGATGTTTTCACTTATTTTACTCAATATTTGATGATTTAAATCCTTAAAAGCACATGTGCCCAAATCATGGGGTTTTAGTGAAATTCATGGTTATGGTGAATTCTCAAGCATGATATGAACTTTTGAATTTTAAGCATGTTTTCAATTACTCATGTTATTATGATAATGTTTCCCATAAATTTGAGAATTTACAAGTATGATTGAAATTAGGGGAAATGCCCACACGTCACTTATGATTCATGAACTATGATTTTGGCCAATCCACGGGCCTAATTCCATGGCTAGTACTACGAATTTTCAAGCATGTTATGATTATCACGATTTAACTAGCCATGCATGTCATGTATGAATTTCTATGATCACGTTGCATGTTTTGGGAGTAGTACTTATCACCGAGTAGGTTCGGGGCCTAGGCTATGCCCTGAACCTCAGAACTACATGCAACCGTAGGTTATTTTGGGACCTTCTCAGTGACTGTCCTTTTTTGCCCTACGGGGCCTTCATGAGTGATATCACTCTTTCATGGTTCATACCCTTGGCAAGGTATGAACGACCTCCCTACTAGGCTTACAGGTCGGGCTCCATGTATGCTCATATGGGGTATGTCGGTTATAGAAATCTCCCACTGTTCCTCATTGTTTTAATGCATGTATGATTATGTTCTTTGGCTCAAGTTATGCCCTATGAAATGTTTTTCTCTCATGTTATGACTATAACAGGTTTATGAATATTTTGGAAATCTTGAGCCTTACGATATACTTATGATTTCAGTCTTTATGATCATGATATCCCCAGTCCTATAACTTTTATGTTTTAAGTATTGTCTTGCATACCTTGCATACTCAGTACATTCCAATTACTGATCTGCATATTTTCTATACTATATTGTTTTATGATATAGGATCCGATTTGCAGGTTCAACATCACTCTTAGCTTGCTCTCAGTTCTCAGTGGTGAGTCCTCATGATTCGAGGGCTTCATGTTCGGATTTTTTTCTGTCTTTTAATTTTCAGAATGTTGGGGTTAGTTGGGGTCTTGTCCCTTCAACCCGTTTATTATGATTAGAGGCTTTCATAGCTAATTGTAGCATTCATCTATTTATGCTTGGATCATGTACTGATGTTTCTTATATTTCATGAGCTAATTCTTCTGCCTTATGTGAATGGTTTAGTTATATGCTCATGCCATGGGTTGACTTGGGGTCCCTTGGGGCTCCTCGTCTCGTGTCTATGATTCGGGTGTACTCTCGGGTCATGAAAACTTGGTATCAGAGTGATAGGTTCAGATGTCACCTGGGGAGTATGAAAGCTGCATTAGGTAGAGTCCTTTTCATGGGTGTGAAGCGCGCCACACTTATGACAAAGAGGCTACTAAACATTTTAGGAAATGTTCCCTTCTTTGATGATCCATTTCGTGTGATGAAAAGTCTCTCCATCCTTCAAATTCGTGCAATTATTGATTGCAGAAAATTAAGGGCCCCAGAAGAATAAACGGAAGGAGGAACAAGAATGATGAAGGCCATAAAGGTGGCAATGATCATGAACGTCAGCAAGCCCCACTTGTTTAGGAGCCCTAGGCACCAGAGCCAACCTCCCATCCCTAGTTTCGGGTAGCTATTCAGATGTTGGCGTAGGCCTTGACCACTCAGGTCAACCAGTAGGCTGTTGCCCATGTCCCACATAATGGTAACACAGCAACGACTCAGATTAGAGACTTTTTAAGGATGAACCCTCCGGAGTTCACGGGATCAAAGGTGGACGAGGATCCACACGAGTTCATTAAGGGGATCTTGAAGGTCACCCAAGTTATGGGGGTGGCAAATGAGGAGTGTGTTGATTTGGCCTCTTATCAGCTAAAGGAGGTCTCTTATATTTGGTATAAGCAATGGAAGGACAGCAGGGCAGCGGAAGTAGGCCCTATCAGCTGGGAAGAGTTCCACATGGCCTTTCTCGACAGGTTCTTCCCTTGGGAGATGAGGGTATTGAAAGCAGCTGAGTTTGTTAATCTTAAACAGGGAAAGATGATGGTGCTAGAATATTCACTTGAGTTCACTCGCCTATCAAAGTATGCCTTAGATATGGATTACCCACGAATAGTCCTTTATGCCCAGCAGATGGAGGCAACTCATATGAGGCAGAGAGAGGCCAAGAGGGCCAAAACTGATAGCTACAGGTTTTCCCAGTTGAGGCCAGGAGGTGGGCCTCACTAGCAATCCCAACACAATTTTATTACACCAGCCCCATCTTCATCTAGTACCCCATCCAGGCCTCGAGACGATCAGAGGATTAAGGCCTTAGGTTCGAGGGGTCATAATAGCATGCACACAGAGAGCACATTCCCGTCTTGTGCTACTTGTAGTAAAAACCACCCAAGGAGGCATTTGGTGGGCTCAGATGCTTATTTTGGGTGTGGCAAACTCGGACATAGGCTCAGGAATTACCCTGCAGCCAGGTTAGGGGGTAGTGGAGCTCGCACCACAGCAGCTAATTCAGCAGCTCCAGTGGAACATCCTACTCAGTAGTGTACTTAGACTGGTCCAGCTGGCAGCCAGCGCCAAAATCGGTTTTTTGCACTTGCTCTCGACAAGAGCAGGTGACTTCTCCCGATGTGGTTATGGGTATGTTGCGAGTCTTTCATATTGATGCTTATGCTTTGTTAGATCCGGGAGCTACACTGTCTTTTGTGATACCTTACATTGCTTGTAACTTTGGAGTCAGTCTTGAAATTTTGTTAGAACCGTTTTCTGTGTCTACTCTGGTTGGGGATTCAGTCATAGCGAGGCGGGTATATAGAGGTTTCCCCATTTCAGTATTGTATAAGGTTACCTCCCAGACTTAGTAGAATAGGCTATGACTAATTTTGACATTATTTTGGGCATGGAATGGTTGTTTTCATGTTATGCTTCTGTTAACTGTAAAACCCGAGTTATGGAGTTCCAGTTTCTAGGTGAACCAGTTTTAGAATGGAGGGGTAGTTCAGCAGTACCTGTAGGCCTCTTTATCTCCTATCTCAAGGCTCGAAAAATGATTGTTAAGGGTTGTATTTACCATTTGGTTAGGGTTAAGGATGCCACGTCTGAGACCCTAACTATTCAGTCAGTCTCCATGGTATGTGAGTATCCCGAGGTGTTCCCAGATTACCACCAGGTGCTCCTCTCGAGAGGGAGATTGATTTTGAGATTGACCTTTTACCCGACACGCAACCCATATCGATTTCTCCTTATCAAATGGCCCTAGTGGAGCTAAAAGAGTAAAGGGAGAAGTTGAAGGATTTTCTAGATAAGGGTTTCATTAGGCCGAGTAAGTCTCCATGGGGTGCCCTAGTGTTGTTCGTCCGGAGAAAGATGGTTCCCTTCAGATGTGTATTGACTATAGGTAGTTAAACAAGGTCACCGTCAAGAATAGATACCCTTTACTCAGAATTGATGACCTATTTGATCAGCTTTAGGGTGCCAAATATTTCTCCGTGATAGACCTCAGGTCCGGGTATCACCAGCTCAGGGTTCGGGAGAGCGACATCCTGAAGATTGCTTTCAAGACCCGGTATGGGCATTATGAACTTGTTGTTATGTCTTTTGGACTAACCAATGCCCCTACAGCTTTTATGGATTTGATGAACAGGGTATTCAGGGCATATCTGGACGTGTTCATGATAACTTTCATTGACGACATATTAATATACTCCAAGAGCGAGGAGGAGCATGTCGCACACCTTAGGGTAGCACTCTAGACCCTCAAGGATAACCAACTATATGCCAAGTTTAGCAAACGGGAGTTCTGGCTAAATTTAGTTGCATTCTTGGGACATGTAGTGTCAAGCCAAGGTATAAGGGTGGACCTCCTAGAAAATAGAGGCAGTGAAGAACTGGCCCAGACTGGTAAATCCTTCGAAAATTAGGAGCTTTTTGGGCTTAGGGGGTTACTATCGAAGGTTCATAGAAGTTTTATCATCCATTGTAGCCCCATTGACTAGATTGACTCAGAAAAAGGTGAAGTTCTAATGGTCGGAGGCTTGTGAAAAGAGCTTCCAAGAATTGAAGGCCTGACTCACTTCGGCACCAGTATTGACATTACCGGAGGGCACCGATGGCTTTAATTGTGTATTGTGATGCTTCGAGAGTCTGACTGGGATGTATATTAATGCAACACAAAAAAGTCATAGCATATGCTTCCAGACAGTTGAAAATTCGTGAGAAGAATTACCCGACCCATGATCTTGAGTTGGCTGCGGTGGTATTTTCCTTGAATATATGGCTATAATACTTGTATGGGGTTCATGTAGATGTATTCACTGACCACAAGAGCTTACAATATGTGTTCACGCAGAAGGATCTCAATCTTCGGCAACAAAGGTAGTTGGAGCTACTTAAGGACTATGACATGAATGTCCTTTACCACCCGGGTAAGGACAATGTGGTAGCGATTCCCTTAATAGACTCTATATGGAGAGTGTGTCGCACGTGAGTAAAGACAAGGAGGAACTGGTGAAGGAGGTGCATCGACTTGCACGCTTGGGGGTTAGGTTAGTTGGCTCGACTGATGGTGGTATAGTTTTCCAGAATGGATCAGAGTCATCCTTTGTAACGGAGATGAAGGCTAAGTAAGATGAAGATCCAAAATTGGTAAAGTTGAAAGAAGCTGTTCAAAATCAGAAGGAAGAAGTCTTCTCCAAAGGGGGAGATGTGGTACTTCGGTACTAGGGTCGCTTATGTGTTCCAAACGTGGGTGATCTGAGGAGCCGGATGTTGCATGAGGCTCATGGATCCAGACATTCAATCCATCCAGGTGCTACCAAGATGTATCATTCCTTGCGGGAAAACTACCGGTGGAATGGCATGAAGAGGGACATTGCAGAATTTGTAGCCAAGTGTCCGAATTGCCAACAAGTGAAAGTGGAGCATCAGAGGTCGGGAGGTGTACTTCAGGATATCAACATTCCTACTTGGAAGTGGAAAGAAATCAACATGGACTTCATAATAGGTTTTCCCCGCACTGGTAGACAGTATGACACCATTTGAGTTGTGGTGGACCGGTTGACCAAGACTGCTTATTTTCTACCAGTCAAAACCACCGATTCAGCTGAAGATTATGCCAAATTATACATCCGAGAGATGGTTAGGTTGCATGGAGTGCCCTTGTCCATCATATCGGATAGAAGTACTCAGTTCACCTCTCAGTTTTGGAGATCTTTAAAGGGACTTGGTACCCAAGTCAAGCTTAACACGACATTTCATCCGTAAACAGATGGCCAGGCGGTGCGGACTATCCTAACTCTCGAGGATATGTTGAGAGCTTGCGTTATTGATTTCAAGTGCAGTTGGGATGAGCATTTACCTCTTATTGAGTTTGCCTACAACAACAGCTATCACTCTCGCATCTAAATGGCACTGTTCGAGGCTCTTTATGGGCGAAGGTGTAGATCGCCCATTGGGTGATTTGAAGTCAGTGAGGCTCATTAGTGGGTCCAGATTCAGTCCATGTGGCTATGGAGAAAGTTCAGTTGATAAGAGTAAGGATGAAAACAACTCAAAGTCGCCTAAAGTCTTATGCGGATGTGAGGAGAAGAGAGCTTGAGTTTGAGATCGATGATTGGGTTCTTTTGAAGGTCTCCCCATGAAGGGAGTAATGAGATTCAGAAAGAAAGGGAAACTCAACCCCCGCTATATTGGCCCCTACCGAATTGTGAGACGAGTGAGTAAAGTAGCCTATGAGTTAGACTTACCTTAAGAGCTAGCTTCAGTTCATTCCGTATTTCATGTATCTCTCTTGAAAAAGTGCTTGGGAGATCCAGGATTAGTGGTTCCGATGGAAAGTGTTGGTGTGAAGGATAGCCTCAGTTATGAGGAAATTCCTGTTGCAATCTTGGATCGTTTAGGTTCGGAGGCTGAGGAACAAGGAAGTAGCTTCAGTAAAGGTGTTATGGAGAAATCAACATGTTAAGGGAGCTACGAGGAAGCCAAAGCAGATATGATGGCTAAATACCCCCATTTGTTCCATACCGACTCAGTTTCAGTTTGAGGTATCAGTTTTTGCCCTAAACCTCTATTCAGTTTTTCATGTTCCGTTCATGCGTGCAAGTTTGTTTTGTGATATGATATATGTGTGTGATGTATGAATTCGGTCCAGCTATGTAGTTCTTTTTGAGGGTAATTGTTCCATCAGTTTTTGGCTTAAATGATCAGTATTTGCATATGGTGATTGTTTGTTCCTGAGTTTTCTGCATGTTTCTAATGTTCAAGGATGAATGTTCCTAAGAGGGAGATATTGTTATACCACGGGAACCCAAGGATTAGACCCGGGAGTCAAACGGGGAAATATCTAAAAAATGTTGCAGCAGTGCAGGACGAGTCATTAGACGACTTGCGAGGAGACCCCACGAGTCGTCAGGTGGCTCATGAGAAGACTAGAATGGGCTGAGGAGCTGAGGTCCCCACGCGTATGGGAACGACTCTTGGTCAGCTACCACGAGTCATCAGGTCTCCCGTGGGGTGATATTGAGGGTTTCCTAGGAGGTCTGACCAGTACACCTAACGGATGGGACCCCATGAGTCGTGGTCTATCCCGATGACTCATGAGGTGGGTCGTGAGCAAACCAGGGAATTTTTACTGAGGATATAACAGTGTACTTGACGGAATGTGACCACGACTTATGGTCACTTGTGATGAGTCGTTGAGTCAACCATTACGAGCCGAGTAGACCTTCCAGCATACTTGACGGGCGACCCGACGAGTCGTTGCCTGTCCTGATGAGTCGTCAGGTCACTCGTTGGGGTCACCTGGTAGTTATTTCCTGCATGTTAGTAACGGCCTTCGCGTAATTTCCTATGCTCCTAAGACCTAAACTACGTCTTTTTGAGGTCGGGACAGGGTCTTTTAAGGGGAAATCATTCATGATAAGCCTCATTTGATGCATGTAAGAGTAGAGAGGTAAGAGGAAAGGGATTCAAGTGTTCTTCTTCAAGTTCTTCAAGCTTCCATCTAGGTCTTCTCAAGGGAGTTAAGAATCAAGAAGTTCCAGGTATGTGGGGTTTTTAATGGGTAGTTTAGTCCCTACCTATGCCCAATTTCGCCCTAATTCTATGTTTAACTTCCCACTTCTATGGGTCATAACCCTAATGTATGTTCCCTCAAAAATCGATATAAGCATGTTGTAGTATGTCTAAAATCATGGGTGTCAGATTGTTGGGCTGTTTTCACTTGTTTTACTCAATATTTGATGATTTAAATCCTTAAAAGCACATGTGCCCAAATCATGGGGTTTTTAGTGAAATTCATGGTTATGGTGATTTCTCAAGCATGATATGAACTATTGAATTTTAAGCATGTTTTCAATTACTCATGTTATTATGATCATGTTTCCCATAAATTTAAGCATTTCAAGTATAATTGAAATTATGGGCAATGCCCACATGTCGCTTATGATTCATGAACTATGATTTTGGCCGATCCACGAGCCCAATTCCATGGCTAGTACTATGAATTTTCAAGCATGTTATGACTATCATGATTTAACTAGCCATGCATGTGATGTATGAATTCTATGAGCATGTTGCATGTTTTAGGAGTAGTACTTAACACCTGGTAGGTTCGGGGCCCAGGTTACGCCCCGAACCTCAGAACTACGTGCCACCGTAGGTTATGTTGGGACCTCCTCAGTGATTGTCCCTTTTTTCCCTACGGGGACTTCATGAGTGATATCACGCCTTTCATGGTTCATACCCTTGGCAAGGTATGAACGGCCTCCCGACTAGGCTTACAGGCCGGGCTCCATGTGTGCTCATGTGGGATATGTTGGTCATAGAAATCTCCCACTGTTCCTCATTGTTTTAATGCATGTATGATTATGTTCTTTGGCTCAAGTTATGCCTTATGAAATGTGAGGTCATAACATGGTTTACGAATATTTTGGAAATCTTTAGCCTTATGATATACTTATGATTTCAGTCTTTATGATAATGATGTCCCCACTCCTATAACTTTTATGTTTTAAGTATTGTCTTGCATACCTCGCATACTCAGTACATTCCAAGTACTAACCCTCATATTTTCTATGTTGTATCATTTTATGATACAGGATCCGGTTCGCAGGTTCAACATCGTTCTTAGCTTACTCTAAGTTCTGCTCTCAGTACTTAGTGATGAGTCCTCATAATTCGGGGGCTTCATGTTCGTATTTTTGTTTGTCTTTTAGTTTTCAGAATGTTGGGGATAGTTGGGGTCGTGTCCCTTCAACCCGTCTATTATGATTAGAGGATTCCAGACCTAATTGTAGTATTCATCTATTTACGCTTGGATCATGTATTGTTGTTTCTTATATTTCATGTCACAATTTTATTTAATTCATGACTATTAAGCTAATTCTTTTGCCTTATGTGAATGGTTTAGTTATATGCTCATGCCACACTTGGGGTTCCTCGGGGCTCCTCGTCCCGTGTCTACGGTTCGGGTGTACTCTCGGGTCGTGACAGGTTTTGACTGGTATTTTGAAATACTTGGGTTGGTGTTTGGTCCATGGAGTAGTAAACATTTTAAAAGATGTACTTACCTGTACCCGCTCTTGACTAGCAATCGCTGGTAAGTACAGGCGGTTCTCTACCTTACTGCAGGTAACCAACATTTTTCTCAGTTCACTATTCCACGGTCAGCAATTTTTCAGCAGTTCGCATGTTGTCACCGGTGTTCCGCCATTTTGGTAACTGAAGTTACCATAACTCCCAGATATACTGTTTTAAATTGGCGCTGCACTGGCGATTCATGGGTTGTCACCGGTGTTTCGCCGGTCGGTCGCCGGTTCCTCTCTCATTCCCCACTTTTCTACTTTGCACATGCGATAGGGCAACACCCCACATTTTTGCACCGGTGTTTTTCTGGTCTAGTATCATGCCTGCCCTATTCTTTTTCTCCTTTTTTGTGCATCCAATCTACCTGCAAATTCAAAAATAACAAAACATCAAAATGCTCAGGGTAAAAATGCTTGGGTTGCCTCCCAAGAAGCGCCTTAGTTAACGTCGTGGTATGACGAATACCTTTCCAATTTCTAGAATTCGAGAGGGTCATCCTTTGATTCACTCTCAACATCAACAGATTCATAATTCTCTTCTTCACCATTGAGAACTGCTATAACCTTACACTCATCCAGGGGCTTGATAGGATAACATACATTGAAGGTGACCTCGTCACCACTTGCTCGACACTTAAGCTCCCTAAGCTCTATATCCATTAAAGCCCTTCCTGTTGGTAGTAGAGGTCGCCCCAAGATAATTGGCACCTCGATGTCCATCTCACAATCCAGCACAAGAAAATCAACTAAGAGTATGAATTTGTCCACCTTCACAAGGACATCAAGTAGCACTCCAATGGGTCGTTTAATCGACCTATCACCATCAACAACCTTATAGAGGTAGGTTTAGGACTCCCTAACCCAAGTTCCTTGAAGATCATTAGAGGCATTAGATTGATACTAGCACCGAGGTCGCAAAGAGCCTTATTAAACATGCACAATCCAATTGTTCAAATGCTCCAGGATCTTCACGTTTTGAAGCACGGTTGATGGTCATCACAACACTACAATGATTGATCACTTCATCGGTGCCCGTATCTAGCACTTTCTTTTTCTTCAAGAGTTCCTTCATAAATTTTGCGTATCCTGGAATTTACACCAAAGCATCCACAAGCAGTGTATTAATGGATAATCTACTGAATATTTCTATAAACTTTTGAAATTGATTATCCTCCTTCTTTTTGGCCAACCACTATGGATATGGAGGGGGGAACTCTTTCTTCATGATCCTAGATATTAGGGGCCTTCTTTCCTGCATTCAACTAGATATTATCCGGGGGAGTCAACTCAACATCTCCCTTATCCTTCCCTTCTTCATCATCACACACACTTGGTGCTTTTGGCACCTCTTCCAACACATCGTCATCCTTTGTTTTTGGGACATCAACATCCTTGGGCTTCGCGCCTGCATCTTTCAATATCTTACCACTCCAAGTCATGATATCCATGCAATGGCCATCTTTCTTTGGGTTCAAAATAGTATCACTAGGAAGTGCACCCTTCATGCGGGGGTTCATTTGTGACAACAAAAGGTTCAATCGCGCTTCGAGGTGTTTGATTGTAGCCGAGTGGGAGCTTATAGTTTGGGCGAGGTTAGACACCTCCCCTTTAAACTCTCTAACCCTACTGTTAGTGGACTCAACTTTCTTTGACACCCGCGACATGTCCTCAATTTTTGAGTTGTTTACATCACTCACTTCGAGCTATCCTAGAGATACTTCTGCTTTTGGAGGAGGTATATATTGGTTTGAACTTTGGTGATATTGCTCTCCTTCGCAATTTTGCTCTCTATTCCCCTATTGATCAGGCCTTGATTAGCACCTTGATACCGATAGCGAGAACCCCCCAATTGGCATGACATGTATTGACACTCCTCCTCATATCTCGGGGGTGAAGTGTCATCATCAAACTGATCTTGGCTTTGATCACCTACAACATCCACACTCTTTGTACCAGCTCCCATCACAAGCTTCATTGTCAACTCTAGCTAGGTCATCACTATTGCAAGAGTTTCATCTCTAGCCTCATCTTTCTTCCTCAACTCTGCACTCATAAGATTTGGGGCAACACCACTTGAAGATACCTCTGCTTCTCTAGTATGCTATACTCGGTTGGTCTTCGTTATTCTATCAAGTAATGCCTTGGCTACTCTATAGGGCTGATCCATGATGGACCCCCCCCCCCCCCAAATTATTTTCCATAGACTTAATGATAGAATCTAATGAACAGTAGAAGATTTGAAGTAGAACCCCATCGGGTAAGCCATGGTTTGGACAAATAGCTACCTTTTTCTTAAACCTCAACCATGCTTCATGGAGTTGTTCCTCCACAAGTTTTCGCAAGTTAGTAATGCCATCCCTCAGCTACAACATCCTCGAGGGAGGAAAGAACCTATCCAAAAATGCTTCCGTGAGTTCATTGCAAGAGGTACTAATCCAGGAGGCAACTCCTCCAACCAAGCGGTTGCTTCCCCTGTAAGTAAAAATGGAAAAAGTTTAATCTGATTTACTCTTGAGTGATATTTGTAATGTTGAAGGGTTGGAAAATCTCCAAGAAGTTGCAGAGATACCTGTTTGCATCCTCACTAGGCATTCCTCCGAAGAGCCCTTTCATTTGAAGTAAGTGCAGCATTGTACTCGTCCCATGGAAAATCGCATTTCCTACAGTAGGAGGTAGGCGAATTGCACCCGCTACATTAGGCATCATGGGCTTATCATTCTTATGATCCATATGCTCGTCCACTGATCCTTCTCCTTCTCGTGAGTGTTGGCTAATATCAAGTTCAACCTAGAAGGCACCAACCACAATTGTAAAGTCCAACAAATCAAGATGTAAGATCAATTCAAAATAACAACAACTAGAGGCTATCAATCTACATTCCCAGGCAATGGTGCCATTTTTGATAACGTCCAAAATACACTATTATTTACAAAAGAATGTACACAGTCATTATAAAAAAATTAAACCCGATGGGTGTCGGGGTGGAATCCCACAAGGAATGTTAACTGATCACACAATAGTCATCTATTAAATTGAACTAACTCGCATCAAATGTTGCAAGACAAATAAGGGAAAATTGGGGGTATAACAATTTATAAAATAAAATATGGATTTGCACACTAAAAACAGGGGCAATGTATAGAAAATACCAAAGGAAAGACTACCAGGGGTGTGATATTGATAGGGGCATCATTGAATTTGGTTTGCTAATATCTCCTAACTTTACTCAATAGTATGATTAGCTTCGGATTAGGTGGCATCTTATGTGTCTCAGCCAATTAGATGCCTTAAACCTCAGGTTTTATCAAAACCCAAGGTTCCTTTTTAGAACAACCACATTAACTTTGGTACGAATCTACTATTTCTAGCTTAGTTCCTTAATGGGTGTGTAATAATGGGTTTTGGCTAGTCTAGCAAAAACGAACATAATTACTACCCAATTACCTAGTAGTATTTCCACACCCATTCTTTAAATTCTTTTTTAAAGAAAAATTAAAGTAAGAAAATGTAACCCACATTTGCAACTATGAGTATTCAACTTAAAACTCGGAGGAAACACTAAAATTATATCAATTTAGTAAATCTAAGATCAAATACCCAATACCCAATGCACATCAATCCCAATCATTCACACACCCCTAGCAAAGAATTTAGCTACTCATGTGAGTAAAGTAAGACATTGCGGTCAACAACAATTCAATATCCATTCACAGACTGAGTGAGAAAAATTCAAGCAAGGTCGAAGCTCCAATAGCGTTTTCTACCTTCTCAATATAGAAGACGAGTCTTTCTCACACTACTTCTCTCTACTTTAATACCAGCCAATTCAATAGATTAATCAATAATCTCTGAATGGAATGTTTAGTTCCTTTTTGAGATGCACACAAATAGGGCACAAATCTACTCCTCTTTTTCAGTGCTTGATGTTTTTACCCCTTACTAAGGGGCGTCATTTACGATTTACCGGCAATTCGCCAGTGCTTGTCGCGGGCTGCCGGTCAGTCACAGATAAAGGACAATGAGTTTTTGAGTACTTCAGCATTGGCACTGGCAGTTCGCTAGTGTTGATCCATGGACCAAAAGTCGGTCACATTTGATGACCAGAAAGTTCTTGATCACTTTTGTGTTCACCAGTGCAATTCTTGGGTCCACCGGTCTCCATCCTTAGCACGGTAGACAACTATAGTTGACTAGCATTTCACCGGTGTCATTCGGTGGAGCGCCGGTCCTCAACTCTATTTTCATGCTTTTTGGTCAGTTTCATGCTTTTCTCTATTTAAGTTAAGTATGGACTCAGGTGGCTAGTTCAGGGCGCCAGGGAGGGCTACTTATAGGAATGTGGTACAGTCAATGGCAGGGTTCATCGAAGAATCATTGAGGAGAGGATGATTAGCTCCAATGGCTTGGAGCTGTACCCTAACATTGTGGAGCAGTTGAGGTTTCAACACCAGGAGTTCTTGTTCCGACTTGTAGGTTAGTATATTTAGCCACTGGTCCAGGAGTCCGATGTTGTTTATAGGTCGATCCTCTTGAGGTCGAACCCAATGCTGACGATGTAAATCAAGTCATTAACTTTAGTGGTGATTTCATATTTGAGATGTATTTGATGATTGAGCAATAGACGATGTTGAGCTTCGTTGAATAACGGTGTAAAGCATATGCATGTTTTTGGGAGTAATGTCTAGCACCGAGTAGGCTAAGGGTCGAGCACCCTATGCTTCAGAACTACGCGCCAACGTGGATTTATACTTATACTTATTACTTTGGGACCTCCCTTGTGAGCTATCCCCAGCCCTATTGGCCATTGAGCTTGATATCGATATCATGGTATCGTCCATAGCCCTGAAAATGTTATATACGGCTCTACCCACTTGAGTGTGATAGTTGCAACCACGTAAGCTCTATCGTGGTATGTCGGTTATGTGACAAGCCTCCCACTGTCTATACTATTCGGATTTGCATATTCATTACTCAGGGTGATTACTTTACACACGCATATTCTAAAAGCAAGGTTGACTCATTGTTCAACTTTTATTATAAATGTCATGTTTCACCTTTGAGTCATTCGAGTCAGTTATGATGTTATAAAGCTATGCATCGTCATGTCATGATACGATTACGATTTCATAATAAATGCATGTAGCCCTTCTTCTTAGACTTGAAAGCTTATGATGTATTATGAAATGTTTTAAATGACATACTTTACTTAAGTAGTTTTGCTTATCTTGCATACTCGGTACACTCCACGTATTGACCGCATACTTTCTATGTTGTATCATTCCATGATATCGGACCCGGCTCGCAGCTTCAGCCCCGCTCTTAAACAGTTTTCTGGAGTTAGTATCTGCTTGGATTGATTAGTCCTCATCCTTCGAGGACTAGGCTATCATTTTCCTTTATGTATTTTCAGATTCAGTATTATCGATTTAGGTAGGGTATTTTCCCATCAACTCGTCCATATTAGAGGCTTTTCAAACTTATGTATGTGTTAGCTTCGGATGTTATTTTGACGTGATGTTGAATTAGACTTTCGCTGAGATTATATTGATGATTTCTTCAGTTTATTGAATGATTTAGTTGTATGCTTATGCCACGGGTCTACTTAGGGTCTCTCGGGGTCCCTTGTCCCGTATCTATGATTCGGGCCTCCATTCAGGTCGTGACAACTAGCGACGCTTAAAACTCTGTGAATGTACATGAATTTAGGTACACTTATATAGATATGATGCATTTTAGTAGTTTTGCAGGTAAAATGGGCCATAGCAATAAAAGTTGAGAAGAAAAACTGAATATATAAAAAGTTGCCTTAGACGAGCTGCACTACGGACCGTTGATCCTTACAACGGGCTGTTCTGATTGATCATGGGAAGATACAGAAAAGTTGGCAAACTGAAGTCTCATAGAACGGTTGGCTCCTATGGGTTGTACGAACCTACTACGGATCGTCCTGTGTGGTCGTGGAAAATATCTGAGAAATTGACCAAGATCGGGCTGTGTACAACGGACAAATAGGACGGGCTGTACTTTCTAAGGACGGGTCATTCTGAGGGCTCACACCTTTATGTTTAGAAACAATGATCAAACGACTAGGAAACAACGAATAGGATCAATGACTCCTGGGATCTTAGAACGAGTCATTGTTTGGGGCCGTATGTTGAAAGGTGTCAAGTCTGAGGGAAGCAACGACTGGAACAACGAGACACTCTAACGATTTGCTGAATCTACCAATGGACCGTGGTACCTGCCGACACCAGAATCCAAATAGATTTTGGAAATGATTTGTTTCATGTCTATAAATAATTTGTTTAGGTTTATTTTAGAGGTTACAAAATTTTACAGCTTTAAATAGTAATTTCAGGTGTTACTGACTGCCATCAAGTTTCAAGAAACGAAGTTTATAATTTTGTTTTTGAATTTGGAGGATTAAAACAACCTTGGATTTTTGTTCTTTGATTTTGGAGTTATATTCAATTCACTTGGTTTTCTTCTACGAATTCTTGTAAGTAACAATTATGATTTATTCTTTATTTTGTGATTGTGATTTTCAAGCATGAGTAGCTAAACCCATAACTAGGGTTGTGGGAACCATGGTGAATTAACACACATAGGTTTAACACTTAGTGATTGTTGAACGAGGTTTAATGCATGTATTGTTTTTCCCTCCATTTTAATTATTTCATAACGGTTGCAAATGTTAGAACTCGCCTTATTCTTACTTACCAGATTAAGGAGGTAGTGAATGGAAAAAGGGATTAATAACGGAGATTTGAGGCTATCAACCCTCATGTAATAGTGTGAACTTGTCCGAGGATAGCTAATTCAATATTAAGGGTAAGGGTCAATTAAGCATACATCCGTATACAGACCAAGTAGCATGGTGATAATTATCTAGATAGGGGACCAACCATTTAGGTGAACCTAACTTACTGATATTGCATGCTAAACACCGGAATACATCACTAGTGCAAAAGCCTTGTGGTTATGAAGTCTTGGGCAACACAATCCTAGTCAATTTGTGGATTGAATACAAACCTAATTTGACTTAAGCATTTAGTAGTTTTTATTACTCTTGTTTAGTAGTTTATTCTTTTCCCCTTAGAAAATAAGTAAACCCGACAGTAATGGCTATTCGCATTAACTCAAGTTCTTTCCATATTCCTTGTGAGATTGGCCTCAACCTTCGTTGGGTTCTACATTTGACATTGACTGCTTTATATCTCAATTGCTAGGTGTAATTTTGGCGACATCAAATTTTGGCACCGTTGGCGGGGATCATGGCTAAGGCTTTTGTTAATTGTGTTTGCTTTACTGTTGGTTCTTATTTCCTTTTTATTTTTCTTTTGTTGTCTTTGTTTTTAATAGGTCATAGGTTCGTGCATGCCAAGTACTGGGAGCCCAGGAAAATCCCTAGTTCAAATTGATCACGAACTTGAGCAGAAACTGAGAAACTTGAGAAGAATGGCCAACATCCAAGAGCAAGAAACAGTGGAACAAGCTACAGAGAGAATGTTGGCTGAGGAACAAGCTCAGGCTAGAGGTCGTGAGTTTGCTAGGGTTGCCGAAGAGCAACGTCTAGCTGCCAAAGCAGAGCAAGCTAGAAGGTATAGGGGTCCAAAATAGCAGAGATACCTGTATTTCGATGAGGATGATGATGCTGATATAGACGAAGCTGGTGCCACTGGAGCTATTATCCCTCCCCCTTTGCCTGCTGGGGCAAAGTTTGATATTACCAGTGCTATGATCCAACTGCTCCACATGAAGGGAATATTTGTGGGTCATGCAACTGATGATTCCCATACTCACTTGACAAATTTCGTTGGTATCTGCAAGGCATACAAACAACTGAGAGAGAGAGCCAGGATTCAATCAGACTGAGGTTATTTTCGTTTTCATTAGGGAATGAGGCAACGATGTGGTTGGCTAAGCTGCCAAATGATTCTATCACTACTTGGGGGAGCTTAAGAGAGCTTTTCTTGAAAGATTTTTCCCACCTTCCAAAGCATTCCAGCTGAAAGATGAGATATATAACTTGAGGTAATTGAATTCAGGGGCACTTCATGAGACATGGCTACGTTTCAACTAGAAGCTCAAAAGGGTGTCAAATCATAGGATTCCAAATAATACATTGTTAGAGATCTTCTATAGGTCTCTGAATGCTAACAACAAGGCACTGGCTGATACCATCTCTGGCGGAACCTTTATGAGTCACACTTATGGGGAAATTGCTGAGTTACTTGACAGAATCACCAAAACCAACCGTGATAGGCACATAAGAGAGTCGGAGATTCCAGCTAGTTCTTATGTGGTAGGTATGTCTGCAAAACAGAGAAGAAAGGATGAAGAAAGAGATCAAGATATTGTTGAGATAAAGACCACTATGGGGTTTCTTGATAAGCATCTGATGGGAGCCAGAGCTGAGAAAGTTAATGTTGTGGGTTCTCAGGGAAAGGCCCCCAGAAATGATGGAGGTGAATCTGAATCTGAGGAAGAAGCTAACTATCTGAATGATCAAAGGGCGGGTTTCCGGACCAACACACAAGGGTCTAACCAAGACTCTTGGCGTCAAGGTCAAGGGAACCAAGGTCGAAACTATTACTAGGATAACAATTATACCCAAGGCCAATACAGAGACAATGGAGACTGGAAAAAGCGTGAGGAGTACAAGAATGATACAAACGGTCTTTATGTTCCTCCAAGGAACCGTGAGCCAGAGTCTAGTGGTTCAAGGGTTGAAGGCATGTTTTCTAAGGTACTTAAGAAGATGGAGACAACAGATAGCCATTTTAAGGAGCTCTGCTTTGATATTTCTGGTATGAATCAAAAGGTGGAATCACATGCTGTGGCTATTAAGCAGATTGAGCAGTAGCTGAGTCAGATGTCTGTTGCAATTAATCAGAGGTAGAAAGGCACACTTCCCAGCAACACAGTGCAAAATCCAAAAAATGATAGTCACTGCATGGCGGTCAATATTAGGAGTGGGAAGGCGACAGTTGATCCTCTGAGGCCGATTGTGATTGATGAAATAGAAGAGCCCGTATCGGTTAATGATGATAGGATAGCAGATTCTGAGGATCCAAATTTGGTTGAAGATTTAGTGGTAAAGACTACTCCTAATGATGCAAAGGAGCATGGTTCTGGAAATGAGAAAGAGAAGGAGACACAACAAAAGTTCACACCGATCCCTAAACCTCCTCCTCCTTTTCCACAGTAGTTGAAGAAAAAGGTCAAAGATGGGAATTATCACAAGTTCATTTCCATGTTGAAGCAATTGTCCGTGAACACCCCATTAGTTGAGGCACTTGAGCAGATGCCTGGCTATGCCAAATTCATGAAGGACCGTGTCACTAGAAAGAGGACTGTGAGTTTTGAACCTGTAGACAATTTGCACCATTGTAGTGCAATAGCATCCTGTTCTCTTGTTCTGTAAAAGGAGGACCCTGGGGCATTCACCATACCATGCACTATTGGAGCCTTTAATTTGCTAAGGCATTATGTGATCTTGGCGCTAGTATTAATTGATGCCATTAGCAGTTTTCAAATAGTTGGGCTTGGGTGCCCCCAAACCGACTACAATGCGGCTTTTGATGGCAGATTGTATGGTGAAGAATCTGGTGGGAATTCTCTATGATGTTCTAGTGAAGGTAGAGTCCTTAATATTTCTGGTTGATTTTGTCATCCTGTATGAAGTTGATTTTGAGGTCCCCATTATCTTGGGGAGACCATTCCTCGCCACCGGACATGCTCTTGTAGATATGGAGACTAGAAAGCTTAAATTCCGGTTGAACAATGAGAAGTGACATTCAATGTATGCAGATCCATGAAGCAACCAAATGATATGAGGGTGGTCTCATAATTGATGTAGTTGAACCTGAGTTCACAATTCTGACTATGGAGGAGTTGTTGATTCTTGATGACTTAGCAACAGTTTTGATGGATATTGGTGCTGAGGAGATCTATGGGGGTGAGGAGATTATTAATGCACTTGGTGGCGTGGGGTGATACACTTATGCTCCAAAGAAGATTGATATAGACTTGAAGAATCGGGTGACCCCACCAGCCAAGCCATCTATTGAGGAGCCTCTGGTATTGGAGCTCAAAGCACTCCCATCTCATTTACAGTATGTATTTTTGGGAGCCGATAACACTTTACCGGTCATTGTTGCAGCTGACTTGGATGAATGGAAAGTGGAGGCTTTGGTCTCCATTTTGAATAGATATAAAAAAGCTATCGGGTGGACCATTGCAGATATTATCGAAATCCCATTCGGTATTTGCACTCACAGGATCCAGCTAGCGCTAGAGTGTATTCCGATTACTGAGCATCAACATAGGTTGAATCCACTTATGCAAGATATGGTCAAGAAGGAAATCATGAAGTGGTTGGATGTAGGTTTGGTTTATCCTATTGCAGACAACAAATGGGTGAGCCTAGTCCAATGTGTACTGAAAAAGGGAGGAATCACGGTGGCCCCAAACGCTAACAATGAGCTCATTCCTCTATGACCAGTCATCGGTTGGAGAGTATGAATGGATTACAGGAAGCTGAACCATTGGACACAAATAGATCACTTTCTGATGCCATTCATGGACCAGATGTTAGGCAGACTTGTAGGCAGAGGATTGTACTGTTTCCTTATGGTTATTTGGGTAATTATTCTCATGAACTTTTAGCTTTTTGGAGGCATATGCTATAACCTTCTTGTGCTGCATCAATACACACCCAAGTCTAATCCTTGAAGCATCACAATACACTATAAACCCATCGGTACCCTCCGGTAGGTTAACACCGGTGCTTAAGTAAGTCGAGTCTTCAACTCCTGAAAGCTCTTCTCACAAGCCTTCGACCATTAGAATTTTACCTTCTTTTGGGTTAATTTGGTAAGGGGTGCTGCAATCAATGAGAAACCTTCAAAAAATATCTAATAATAACCAGCTAAGACCAAAAAGCTTCGGATATCCCAAGGATTCACTGGTCTAGGCCAATTCTTCACCGCTTCTATTTTCTGAGAGTCCATCTTTATGCCTTCACTTGATACCACATGGCCTAAAAATGCCACTGAGTTCAACCAAAACTCGCACTTGTTGAATTTAGCATATAGCTGACAATCCTTGAGGGTCTATAGCACCACCATCAAATGAGCAGCATACTCCTTCTCGCTTCGAGAGTATATCAAGATGTCATCAATAAACACAGTCACGAACATATCCAGGTTTGGCTTGAACACCTTGTTTATCAAGTCCATAAAATCTAAAGGAGCATTCATTAGTCCAAAAGACATAACTACAAACTCATAATAATCATATCGCGTCCTGAAGGCTATCTTCGAGATGTCACTCTCCCAAACTCTGAGCTGATGGTACCCGGATCTGAGATCTATCATCAAAAAACACTTCTCACCCTGAAGCTGGTCAAATAAATCATCAATCCTGGTTAGAGGGTACCTATTCTTGATGGTGACCTTATTCAATTGCCAATAATCATTGCACATACAGAGAGAACCATCTTTCTTTCGAACAAAAAGAACTGGTGCACCCCATGGGGACTTGCTCGGTCTAATGAAACTCTTATCTAATATGTCCTTCAACTGCTCCTTCAACTCCTTTAGCGCAACTGGAGCCATTTAGTAGGGAGGAATAGATATAGGTTGCGTGTCGGGAAGAAGGTCAATACTAAAATCAATCTCCCGCTCAGGAGAAATTCCCGGTAGATCATCTAGGAAGACCTCTGGATATTCACATACCACTAGAACTGACTGGATATGTAGGATATGAAACACAACATCCTTAACCCTAACTAAATGGTACACACAACCTTTGGAGATAATGGTACACACAACCTTTTAAGATCATCTTTCTGGCCTTAAGGTAGGAAATGAAATGACCTACAGGCACAACTGAACTACCCTTCCACTCTAAGACTGGCTCACCCTGAAATCTAGACTCTATTGCCCGAGTTCTACAATTAACTAAGGCATAACATGCAAATAGACAATCCATGACGAGGATAACATCAAAATAGGTCATGGATAACTCTACTAGATCTACCGAGGTGACTTTCTAAAAGACTGCGATCGGGCAACCTCTATACACCCGCCTAGCTACAACTGAATCACCCACTGAGTGGATACTGAGAAGGGTTCTAACAAGACTTCGGGACTGACTCCAAAATTACTAGTCACATAAAGTGTCACAAAAGACAAGGTAGCCCCTGGATCTAACAAAGCATATAAATCAAGATGGAAAACTCATAACATACCAGTGATTACGTTCGGGGAGACCTCCTGCTCCTAACAGGATGCTAATGCATAGAACCTGTTCTGGTGCTGACCGCCACATGTGCTAGTCGATGCCCCTTGCTGTGCTGAGCGTGTGGGAGGGGATACTAAACTAGAAGCTTGGCCTCTGCCCCCGTCATGGTCCTGTCTCGCTGCTGGGCAATCTCTGAGTATGTGTCCTGGCTTCCCACACCTAAAACAAGCGCCTGTACCTACTTAGCACTAGCCCGTGTACCCCCGACCACATTTGTGGCAAGCTGGGATGCTAGAATCGGTGGGTCTGCTGCTCTGACCCCTAGAGCCTAATCCTCGCACCCTCTGATCGTGCTTAAGCCCAGATGGAACACTTAACACTGAAGATGCTGGGGCTGAAGATCTCTGGTGGGTCTACTGTCGGTGCCCACCACCTGACCTCGGCTGAGAGAATCTGTAGCTATCAGTTTTGGCCCTCTTGGCCTCTCTTTCCCTCATATGCGCCGCCTCCATCTTCTGGGTGTACAAGACTATCCGAGGGAAATACGTATCTTGGTGGAGCATAGCAGTCCTGCAATGTTACACCCCATCAGTTTCTAACATTTAGTCGGCATATTTGTACGTTGGTTGAGAGCTTTAAAGTTCCATACGTACGAGGAAAGGGCCCGGGGAAAGGCCGAACGAGTGCAAAGTCGAGATTACACTAGAGGAGGCTGAACCAAGTTGCCCATATGGGCAACGTTGCATGGAGAAGCCCCTTTCCGTGTTACGTAATGTGGCATGCCCGTAAATTGGCGCGTTGAGGTCCGTGCCACATTTCCTTGTCCACCGCCTCAAGTATATATAAGTCTTATTGTTTGATTTTAAGTTATTTTCAGATATTACTCGACCAGCAGAGAAAAGGTATGAAGGAACCAAGTAAATCTTCCTCGTTTATGCTACGAAACGCCGTCCAAATCTGAATTAACTTTGGGTATCGAAGTATAAGGCTGCAAGGAGCATTTCTATGAAGTTAGTTTCGTGAAATTCGCTCGGCGAATCGTCGTCCCGCCGAGCCAAAGTTGTTGAAATTGCTCCAAACTAGTGTCAATATGATCATAGGCTTAAAGTAAGCATTTCTCCCTTCTAGATTCCTAAGAAATTATGAGTTTTCGATCGTGTTCCGTAAAGTTTAAATATAGTTGATATTTAGATATAAAGTTTTCCTTTTTGCTGGATTTAGTGTTAAAACTAGTCCTATCTTTCAGTAATATGATTTCAGTTGGGAAGAGCTGTTGAATACGAATTGGAACTTATCAATTAATCAGAAACCAACAATCGAGGTATGTTAAGGCAGTTCCTTCAGCAAGTTAGTTCCTATAGAATTATAACTCGGTCTAAATTCCAGTAAGAGAATCAGAAGTACGTAATCATGAATAGTTATTGTTATTAGCTGAGACTAGTATTCTACGCTGTGTTGGGATTTTATTTGAATATCTATCCCTCCATGAGCAACCTCAGGGTTACTAGCTGTTGCGACGCCCGCCAGGGGCGAGATGACGTCGCTCCAGAAAGAGCGGCATGCGTCCGTAAGGGACGAAGATGGGGTCCCAGGTTTTCATAGAGTCCATTCCATGGCTGGACTATTATACATATGCTGTATTGGCACAACACCCTCGACGAGCCTGGTGCCCGGGGTGCAGATATCAGGAGTCTACTGGACTAAGACACAGCTACAGTTAGGGGCCGAGCGGGCTCAGATGCAGACCCAGGGGACTGGCAGGACTGATATAGCTACAAGTATGACCCGTTATGATCTTGATAGGGTATATAAATTGACGTGTACTCACCAGGGCTTATGGGGTCCCCAAGTGGGTTATTCTGTTCTGGTTGTACCTTCCAGCTTATGGGGGCCAGGTATAGTTCTTGTTTGCTTTAGTTATTGGTAGACTAGATCATAGAAACCCAGCTATTCAGGTATGACTTCTGTCCTCTTTCTTTTAGTCATTTCATCATTATCTTTACTACTCAGTTATTTACAATTATCGCCTCACATATTCAGTACCTATTGTACTGACGCCCTTCCTGGGGCGCTGCATTACTTTCCTGTAGGTACAGATAGACGAGGAGCAGGTCCCTCGTAGCTTTCAGCCAGCATCATTAGAACAATTAGCTCCTTTCTTTCAGAGCCTATAGATAGAAGGTTTACCCCTTTTGACTGTACAATTTCTGGGTAGGTCGGGGCCCTGTCCCGACCATCGTATTAGTCCTAGAGGCTTGTAGATTATGTCTATTTTCCTATGGTTAGCTGATATTGGCCGTGTGGGGCCTATATGTTCTTTAGTTCATGTGCTGGCCATGTGGGCCTTGTTCAGAGATAAATTAGCGGCCTTGTCGTCCATAGTTTGGTGTAGCTCTGGATTTACTTTACAGTCATAACTAGACATCATGGTGGTCTTGTCGGCCCGCATAGAATTCCCTGTTACTGCTTGTTCTGGTTAGCTGTTTTCTTTTGCAGGTGGCTATAAGGCCTTGTCGGCCGGAGGTTGTATTTACAGTTGAGATATAGCCCGTTGTTTTCTTGAAGTAAGAGTCAGTACCAGCCCTGCACCAAAAGTGCTTAGGCCTAGTCAGCTCAGTCAGTTCAGATCCTAGTAGGCATCAGGTGCCAGTCATGCCTCCCAAGGAGGGGTGTGACAAACTTTGTATCAGAGCAGGTCGTATCCCAGGGAGTCTGCAAGCCGTGCTAAATAGAGTATTATCTATGGATGTGTTATGCACCACATACTATAGGCAGGAGGCTGCGAGGCATGATAGTATGGTAACTCTTTCTTCTTATCCAGTCATGCTATAGAGCTGTACGGTATAGGGTTGAATCCCTAAGCTTACCATATTCTTCTATCTACAGAGAAATGGCAGACCCACGACACCCTACGACTGGCAGGAGATGGGATGTAGCGTAGGAGAGGGAACTAGCAGGGTGCCTCAGCCAGAGTCAGCCCGGTCTGAGGGCGACAGTGAGGCTTCATCTCAGTCTCCCCAACACTCTTCACCACGTTAGGAGCCGCTCGGGGCGGGAAATGTGACGGCACCACCTCCAGCGGTTTCTATACCCGTACCATCTGATCAGGAGGTTAGGAGTGCTGTTGTTATGTTAACTCAGATGATGGCCGCACAACATCAACCTGTAGTACTGGTAGTTGTAGAATCTTCAGGAGGGTATGGTAGCTCGAGGGTCCAAGAGTTCCTTGCACTGAGTCCAGAATTCACAGGGACAGATCGGGACAAGGACCCTCAAGATTTTCTAGACCAGTTGCAGTGAATTTTTAGGGTAATGCATGCCACCCCCGCAGAATCAGTGGAATTAGCAGTACTTCAGTTGCGAGACATTGTGGTACTATGGTACGAGAGTTGGGAGAGGTCCCGAGGCAGAGATGTTTCTCCTATGACTTGGCCCAGTTTCTCCGAGGCCTTCTTAGACCATTATCTGCCACGGGAGATCTACCAGGCCAGGGTAGATCAATTTTTGCATTTGTAGCGGGGTTCGATGAGTGTTCGAGAATATGCTATGAGGTTTGATTCCTTGGCCCGATATGCACCGACCTTTGTAGATACCATGCCAGCCAAGGTGCACCGGTTTATCATGGGGTTGAATCCAGAATATGTAGAGACTTGTATCACAGCTACCTTGTGAGAGGACATGGATATTGCTCGTGTATAGGAATTTTACCAGAACATTGAGGGGATCCGGCAGCGGTAGTAAGGGATAGAGAGGGCACGTCAGGAGCAGCGTCACAGGAGTAGACCTAGTGATATACAGACCGAGTCCCAGGGTGGACCCAGACCACGATTATCAGACAGACCACCTAGACCCCCACCTCCACAACAATAGTAGGGGAGCGAGTTTGGTCATCAGGGGTAGCCAGGGCTCGGCGAGAATTCACTGTCAGCAGGATCACAACAACAGAGGGGTTCAGAGCAGAGTAGATTTACTGTACCACTTTGCCCTATTTGCAGTCGACATCATTCTGGGGCGTGCAGGTATGGTTCTATGACCTGTTATGCATGTGGACAAGAAGGTCCTCAGATGAGGGACTGTCCGGATCGAGGTCAGAGTGATCGGGACCGACAGGGCAAATCTTCAGTGGTGTCACATGCCCTAGCATCTCCAGAAGTGCGCAGACCCTCAGCTCTAGCCGGAAGAGGCCGATGTAGGTCAGGGGCTTCTAATTTAGGTACCGATCCAGATCATACATATGCTTTACCGGGGCGACAGGAGTCAGATTCATCGCCGGATGTTGTGACAGGTATGCTGGACATTTGCTCTCATTCTGTATATGCTTTGATAGACCCAGGTTCCACTTTATCTTATGTTACCCCTTAGTGGCTCAAAAGTTTGGTATTACGCCATAATTGCTTCGGCGACCTTTTTCAGTGTCTACTCCGTCGGTGATTCCATTATAGCTATAAGGGTTTACCGAGGGTGTACAGTAGGGGTTGTTCGTCGCCAGACTTTAGCAGATTTGGTAGAATTAGAGATGGTTGATTTTGATGCAATTATGGGTATGGATTGACTAGCTCCATGTTATGCCAATGTAGAATGTTGGACCATGATTGTTTGGGAGGCAGTACGGGAGTGGAAAGGTAGTGCGCCTACGCCAAAAGGTAGGTTTATTTCCTATCTTCAGGCGAGAAAATTGATAGCAAAGGGATGCATTTATCATATTGTCAGGGAGAAGCTTCCTTAACATAACTGAAGACGGAGTTTTGAGATATAGGGATCGCCTCTGTGTTCCAGATACGGCAGGACTTAGCTAGAAAATTATGGGCGAGGTGCATTATTCCCGTTACTCGCTTCATCTGAGTTCAAAAAAGATGTATCATGATATAAAAGAGATTTACTGGTGGCCGAGAATGAAAAAGGAGACAGTAGAATTTATAGCTCAATGTCCTAATTGCCAACAGGTGAAAGCCGAACATCAGAAAGTTTGTGGACTGACACAAGAAATAACAGTGCCTATGTGGAAATGGGAGGCGATTAATATGGACTTTATGACAGGGTTACCTCGTACCAGGCATAAATTTGATTCTATCTTGGTCATCATTGATAGGTTGACAAAGTCAGCTCACTTTCTGCCAGTTAGGGATACTTTCTCAGCCGAGGACTATGATAAATTATATATCAGATAAATAGTCAGATTACATGGTGTCCCAGTATCTATCATTTATGACAGGGGAGCACAATTCACAGTTAAATTCTGGTAGTCTTTCTAGAGAGGTTTAGGAACCCCGGTTAATCTAAGTACAACATTCCACCCTCAGACAGATGGGCAGACCGAACATACGATTCAAACACTCAAGGATATGTTACGAGTGTGTATGCTGGATTTTGAAGGTAGCTGGGATGAACACTTACCGCTCATTGAGTTTGCCTACAATAACAGTTACCATTCAGTAATTCAAATGGCATTTTATGATGCTTTACACGGGCAAAAATGTAGGTCCCCAGTTGGTTGGTTCAAAGTGGAGAATCAGGGTTAATTGGGCCAGGTATAATTCATCAATTAGAAGAGAAAGTGAAGCTTATCAAAGAACGTCTGCTGACAGCTCAGAGCCGCCAAAAGTCTTACGCGGATATGCAGCGTAGAAACTTGGAGTTCATGTCACACCCCGCCTTGGGGGGTATGACTGGCACCTGGTGCCCTGCTAGGATCTGAACTGCTAGACTGCTGAGCCTGAGCACATCTGGTACTTGGCTGGCTCTAACTCAGATTCAGGGAAACAACGGGCTATATGACGGCTGTAAATACAGCCTCCGGCCGACTAGGCCTATAGTCACCTGTACCTGTGCTGACAGCTAACCAGAAACATATCAATATAGGGAAACCTATGCGGGCCGACAAGGCCACCATGCTGTCTAGTTATCTGTAACTCAACAATGAAATACTGGAAAGCTATGTGACCGGCAAGGTCACCACTACTGTCAAACTATGGCCCCACAAGGCCAACATAAAGGAAACAGAAGTACTAACAGCTAAACAACTGCACGGCCTCACACGACCGGCTCATCTGACCACAGGGAAATATATACAGACTGCAAGCCTCTAGGAATAACAATAGAAATGATCGGGATAGGGCCCCGACCTACCCATACTGTACAACAAAAGAAAACAAAATACACCTCTGGAATTCAGTCTCCGGATGACAGGAGCTGAATATTCGATCGCTGACAGGAATCACGAGGGATCGCCTCCTCATCTATGAGTACCTGCAGGCAAGTAATGCAGCGCCCCGCCGGGCATCAGTACCACTGGTACTGAGTATGTAAAGCAATAACTGAATGAAATATCTGAAAACAACAATACAACTGATGAAACTGCAGTAGGAAGGAATAGATTAACTGTCTGATAATGTAAGTCATACCTTCTCTTAATTATACTGGAAGGAGTAGGAGTCATACCTGGAGACATATTGTTCTACTGCCGAACTACTCGTGTCTAATGTAACATGGCATAACATAACATAACATAATATAGCACACACAAACCTTACCCGGCCCCCATAAGCCGGGAGGTACAACCAGCACAGAATCTATACCCCTACCCCGGACATCCCATCTCCTATAATCGCTATAAGCATCCTGCCGGTCCCCTAGGTATGCACTTGGGCTCGCTGAGCCCCTGACTATAACTGCATCTGAGTCCGGAGGACTCCTGAATCAACACCCGGGCGTATCCGCTCGACAGGGGTGTGTAAGGGCCGATCAAGGCACAATATGGGGAAAACTGGCATCCCATCTTTGTCCCCTGTGGGACGGCATGCCACTCCGTAGAGCGACGTATCCTCGTCCTCTGGCGGACGAGTCGATACAGCTATTAACCCTGGGGCGGTCATGGATGCTAGGTAATCCAACCCCAAAACAATACAACGGTCTCAACTGGTAATACTATCTGCATATCCTATATACTGAAGCTAATAGTAGTAAAGTATTTGTACATACTATATGCTGAGCTAGTAATAGTAATACTTACATACTTAACACATGCTGAGACTGACAATAGTATGCATATATAATATATAATCTTCTGCCATACCGTACTGAGTCTAATACTGGACAAGATATAGTCTTTCTGTTGAAAACCATGCTGTATGCTGAGTTTCTATAGTAACATGATTTGCTATTTATAATATGCTTTCTAAACTTCATTTTAACCTATCATTCTACTTCTGAGATGTCTTACAGATATTACATTGCTTTACTGGGTTTCAACTGAATACGATAATATCTTGACATTTTGTACTACATCATATACTGAGCATGCTGTGCAGTTCCTAACACTTGTATTAGAATCTATATCGTGCTAACAAGTTTCGTGCTAATTATAACCTGATGCTTCTAATATTGTACCAACATTCGTAATAAACACAACACATGATTTCTGAACATTCTACTGGCCTTTATAATACTTTACTATATCGAGATTACTAACTTGCCGAGGAAACTAGCTTTACATACCTTCGTTTCTGATTTCCCGACTAACTGGCGTAGCTTGGTCGGTATTTCAGCTATTCCTCCCAACTGCATTCATATATGTATCAATTAATACCAAATATAACTTTATTTTAAATGAACAACGTCACTTCGATGTAATTATAGCCTAAACTTAGGCTTATCGAAAGACGGTCGAAAACTCACTATTTTTCAAAGGTCCAGAAGAGAGAAATATTCACTTCACCGCTAGAAACACATAGACACTAGTTTGGAGCAATTCTACTTACCTTAGCTCGGTAGCTCGACGATTCGTCGGCCGTATTTCATGAAACTAAATCCGTAGGAATGCTCTCTGCTGCTAAATACCTCAGTATCTGGGGTTAATTTGAGTTTGGACAACGTTTAGCAGCGTAATCGGATGAAAATTATATTACCCCCTTCGTCCTTTTCTCTTCTCTGCTGTTTCCTCTCTATTTCACTGGAAATTATAAGTTGTAATGAATTTAAAACCGAAGTGGGGCTTTATATACTTGGGCCTGGACAAGGCCAACGTGTCACGGAGCCAACGCGGAGGCTTCACCTCCGTGACACGCTGCCATCGCGGAGGGGCTCTGCCTCGGCTCCTTCCACGATGGTTCGATAGGTTTCTCGTCCGATCTTTTTCCCGAGCCTTTCTCTAGCATGTATGGCCTTCAAATATGCTTAACCAACGTGCGAATAGGTCATCTAGGTGCCGGGAATCCTACGGGGTATAACATTCTCCCCCCCGTAAGAACATTCGTCCTCGAATGTATACTGCTATCTAGAGGACTACTTAACTTACTTGTTTAGAAAAATTTCGCCAGAGTCTCCCCTGTAATATGGACTATACCCAAAACCTGAAATACAGAAAAGTCCAATATAGGTACTGTATGCAATACTTTAGGATTCACTGGATGGCTAAGTATCAATCTTTCTCACTTATACATATACAACTATAAGATACTACATAAGCAATAATACGGACATACCTGTCGCCTGACTAGGCCTGGAATAGGTGAGGGTACCTAGCTTTCATATCTTCTTCAGCTTCCCACGTCATTTCCTCACGGTTCCTGTTACGCCACAATACTTTGACAGACGCAACATCTTTAGTCCTCAACCTGCGAATCTGTCTGTCTAAAATAGCTACTGGAACCTCTTCATATGCTAACTCTTCTGTGACCTGGACATCCTGAACGAGAACTATTGTAGAAGGGTCTCCTACGAACTTCCTCAACATAGAGACATGGAATACTGGGTGAACAGATTCTAACTCCGGAGGCAAGTTCAATTCGTATGCAACTCAACTATTCTTCGCCGAATCTAATATGGCCCAATGAATCTCGGGCTAAGCTTGCCTTTCTTGCCAAATCTCATCACCCCTTTCATCGGAGACACTTTCAGATATACCCAGTCATTTACCGCAAATTCTAGATTTCTGCGCCGCATATCTGCATAAGAATTCTGGTGGCTCTGAGTAGTCAGTAAACGTTCTCGGATAAGCTTCATCTTTTCCTCTGACTGCCGAACAATGTCTGGGCCAACCAATGCTGATTCCCCCACTTCAAACCAGCCCACCGACGATCTACATTTTCGCCCATATAATGCTTCAAAGGGCGCCATCTGGATAGATGAATGATAACTGTTATTATAAGCAAATTCAATCAACGAAAGATGCTCATTCCAGCTACCCCCAAAATCTAGCACACACGCTCGTAGCATATCTTCGAGTGTTTGGATAGTCCGCTCAGCTTGCCCATCTGTCTGGGGGTGGAATGCTGTACTCAAATTGATTTGCGTTCCCAAACGCCTCTGGAACGACTGCCAAAATCTAGCTGTAAATTGTGCTCCCCTATCTGAAATGATGGATACCGGCACTCCATGCAATCTAACTATTTCTCTGATATATAATTCGGCATAATCCTCAGTCGAGAAGGCAACCTTCACTGGCAGGAAATGAGCTGATTTTGTCAGCCTGTCAACTATTACCCAAATGGAATCATTTCTGCGTCTGGTACGGGGTAACCCTATTACAAAATCCATGTTTATCGTTTCCCATTTCCAGGTAGGCACCGTTATATCTTGCGTCAGACCGCCCGGCTTCTGGTGCTCCGCTTTCACCTGCTGACAGTTAGAGCATCTAGATACAAATTCAGCTATCTCAGCTTTCATACCTGGCCACCAGTAGATGTCTCTGATGTCGTGGTACATTTTCATCGCTCCTGGATGGAGGGAATAGCGAGCGTAATGTACCTCATGCATGATCCGCCCCCGAAGCCCTGAAACATTCGGGACACAGAGGCGACCCTTACAGCGTAGCACATCATCCTCAGTCATTTGGAAATCTGACTCCTTACCTTTCTGAACTCTATCTCTGAGCTGGACCAAGTCAAGGTCCTCGTACTGTCGTTCTTTTACCTCTGTAACTAATGATGACACAGCAAAATTCTGAATTACTACTCTATTATTTTCTGTTTCCATTACTCGAACGGCTAAACCTGCTAACTGATGAATTTCTTTAGCTAACTCCCACTTCTCGGGTCGCAAATACGCCAAACTCCCCATTGACTTACGGCTCAGGGCATCTGCCACTACATTAGCTTTTCCGGGGTGGTATAGAATATTCACATCATAATCTTTTAACAGCTCCAACCAGCGGCGTTGCCATAGATTCAACTCCCTCTGAGTGAAGATGTACTGTAGGCTCTTGTGATCTGTGTAAATATCAACATGGACGCCGTACAGGTAATGCCTCCACATCTTCAAGGCGTGGATCACTGCGGCTAGTTCCAAGTCGTGGGTAGGGTAGTTCTTTTCGTGTTTCCTCAGCTGTATGGAAGCATATGCAATCACTTTACCATGCTGCATCAACACACAACCTAACCCGATGCCTGATGCATCGCAGTACACCGAATAACCTTCTGTCCCCTCCGGCAACGCTAACACTGGGGCGGAGGTTAATCTGTCTTTCATTTCTTGGAAGCTCTGCTCGCATACCTCTGTCCACTGAAACTTTGCTGCTTTCTGTGTCGATTTGGTTAGAGGTGCCGCAATTGTCGAGAACCCTTCAACAAACCTCCTGTAATATCCTGCCAACCCCAAAAAACTACGAACTTCAGTCGGAGTGGTAGGCCTAGGCCATGACTTAACTGCTTCTATTTTCTGCTTGTCAACTTGTATACCAGCATCCGACACAATATGCCCTAAAAAGGCCACTGAGTTAAGCCAGAATTCACACTTAGAAAATTTAGCATACAATTGGCGGTCCCTGAGGATCTAGAGCACTATCCGCAAATGAGTCTGGTGATCTGCTTCAGAGCGAGAATACACCAGAATGTCATCAATGAATACTATCACGAACAAGTCCAGGAAAGGTCTGAAAATACTGTTCATCAGGTCCATGAAGACTGCCGGGGCATTCGTTAACCCGAAGGACATGACTAGAAATTCAAAATGTCCATATCGAGTCCTGAACGCTGTCTTAGGAATATTCCTCTCACGTACTCGAACCTGGTGATATCCGGACCGCAGGTCAATCTTAGAAAAGTATCTGGCTCCCTGCAACTGATCAAATAAGTCATCAATTCTGGGAAGCGGGTACTTGTTCTTTACTGTAACTTTGTTTAATTGCCGATAATCTATGCACATTCGGAGCGAGCCATCTTTCTTCCTCACAAATAAAACTGGCGCATCCCACGGTGAAGTACTCGGCCTGATAAAACCTTTATCCAATAAATCTTTCAACTGCTCCTTTAATTCTCTGAGTTCCGCAGAAGCCATGCGATAAGGAGGAATTGATATCAGTTGGGTGCCTGGTAACAAGTCAATAGCAAAATCTATCTCCCTTTCTAGGGAATACCAGGTAACTCATCAGGAAACACATCAGGGAATTCATTCACTACCGGAAGGGACTGGAGTGTCGGAGATCCTGCTAGGACATCCTGAACTCTGACCAGATGGTAAATACATCCCTTAGATATCAACTTTCTCACCTGAAGGTAGGAAATAAACCTACCTTTTGGCATAGCGGTGCTGCCCTTCCACTCTCGCACTGCTTCTCCTGGGAAGTGGAATCGGACCGTCTTGGTCGAACATTCAACGTTGGCAAAGCACGGTACTAGCCAATCCATACCCATAATGGCATCGAAGTCTATCATTTCTAACTCGACCAGATCTACTGTGGTCTGACGGTCAGCAACCTCTACTGTAAACCCTCGGTAAATTTTGCTAGCCACAATAGAGTCACCGACGGGCGTGGATACTAAAAAGGGCTGCTGCAATAATTCTGGTGCAATACTAAACTTTTGTTCCACAAATGGAGTAATGTAGGACAAAGTAGACCCTGGATCAATCAATACATAAGCAGGGTGTGAGCAGATAGTTAGCATACTTGTCACAACATCAGGTGACGCTTCTGAATCTTGCCTCCCTGGTAAGGGATATGTGCGGCTTGGACCCGCACCCGTACTGGAGGCCTCTGATCTGCCCCGACCCCTGCCTGCTGAAACTGAGGGCCTGCGCCCTATCGAGGATGCTGTGGCTCGTGACCCTACAGATGCCCTATCCTGTCTATCTCGGTCCTCTCAACCTCTAGCTGGGCAATCTTTCATCAAATGGCCTTCTTGGCCACAATTATAAGATGCGGTGGAGCCATATCTCCATGCTCCAGGATGGCGTCGACTGCATATAGGGCAGAGCGGTAGCGTATACCTACTCTGCTCCGCCCTCCTCTGTAATGGTGAATCTTCCATCTGCTAGCCTCTACCAGTCTTTGACTGCCCCCTGCGGCTGAATCTACTCCCCTGCGGCTGTGGTGGAGGCGGGGGCCTGGGCGGCCTATCCAACAATCGTGGCCTGGGTCCTCCCCGAGCCTCCCTCTGTAACTTAACTGGCCTGTCCCGGCGGCGCTGTTCCTGATTGGCCCTTCTGATCTCCCGATGCCGCTGTCTGATGCCCTCAATATTCTGGGCGAATGCCTAAACTCGAGCAATGTCCATGTCCTCTCGCAGTGTAGCCGTAATACAAGTCTCAACATATTCTAGATTCAACCCCATGATGAAGCGGTGTACTCTGGATGCCATGGTATCAACAAAGGCCGATGCATACCGAGCCAAAGAATCAAACCGCAAGGAGTATTCCCGAACACTCATGGCCCCCTGCTCCAGATGAAGGAACTGGTCTACCCGGGCCTGTCGAATCTCCCACGGCAAATAGTGATCCAGAAAAGCTCCTGAGAATCTGGACCAGGTCGGAGGGGAAACATCTCTCCCTCGGGACCTTTCCCAGCTTTCATACCATAATACGGCGATGTCCCGTAACCGGATTGCTGCCAACTCAACTGATTCTGTAGGCATGGCATGCATAACCCTGAAAATTCTCTGCATTTTATCCAGAAAATCTTGAGGGTCCTCTGTCCGGTCCATACCTATGAACTGTGGGGGATTCAAAGCCAAGAACTCTCGGACCCTCGAACTACCGGGCCATCCTGACGACTCCACAACTGTAGACGACATCGACTGACGCTGAGCAGCTATCATCTGTGCTAACATAACTACCGAACTTCTAACCTCCTGATCGGAAGGTGTCGGTATAAGGACTGCTGGAGGTAGTGTCGCCCCAAGTGGCTCCTGATGTGGTGGAGACTGCTGAGAAGGCTGGGACGATGCCTCTGTAGTGCCCTCTGATCGGGCTGTTTCTAAATGAGGGTGAGGCATCCTGCTAGTGCCTTCCCCTGCTGCAATATCTAAGCTCTGGCCTGTGATAGGATGTCGCTGGTCTGACATTATCTGTAACCAAAGAATACAGTAAGCTTTTAGGGACTCAACCCTATATTGTACCGCTCTACAGCATGACTGAATAAGAATAAAAGACAACCATCCTATCATGCCTTGCAGCCCCCTACCCATAGTATGTGGTGCACAACTCATCCATGGGCAGGACCCTACTTAGCACGGCTTGCAGACTCCTTGGGATACGACCTGCTCTGATACCAAGTTTGTCATATCCCGCCTTGGGGGGTATGACTGGCACCTGGTGCCCTGCTAGGATCTGAACTGCTAGACTGCTGAGCCTGAGCACATCTGGTGCTTGGCTGGCTCTAACTCAGATTCAGGAAAACAACGGGCTATATGACGGCTGTAAATACAGCCTCCGGCTGACTAGGCCTATAGCCACCTGTACCTGTGCTGACAGCTAACCAGAAACATATCAATATAGGGAAACCTATGCAGGCCGACAAGGCCACCATGCTGTCTAGTTATCTGTAACTCAACAATGAAATACTGGAAAGCTACGTGACCGGCAAGGTCACCACTACTGTCAAACTATGGCCCCACATGGCCAACATAAAGGAAACAGAAGTACTAACAGCTAAACAACTGCACGGCCTCACATGACCGGCTCATCTGACCACAGTCAAATATATATAGACTACAAGCCTCTAGGAATAACAATAGAAATGATCGGGACAGGGCCCCGACCTACCCATATTGTACAACAAAAGAAAACAAAATACACCTCTGGAATTCAGTCTCCGGATGACAGGAGCTGAATATTCGATCGCTGATAGGAATCACGAGGGATCGCCTCCTCGTCTATGAGTACCTGCAGGCAAGTAATGCAGCGCCCCGCTGGGCGTCAGTACCACTGGTACTGAGTATGTAAAGCAATAACTGAAGGAAATAGCTGAAAACAACAATACAACTGATGAAACTACAGTAGGAAGGAATAGATTAACTGTCTGATAATGTAAGTCATACCTTCTCTTAATTATATTGGAAGGAGTAGGAGTCATACCTGGAGACATATCGTTCTACTGCCGAACTACTCGTGTCTAATGTAACATGGCATAACGTAACATAACATAATATAGCACACACAAACCTTACCCGGCCCCCATAAGTCGGGAGGTACAACCAGCACAGAATCTATACCCCTACCCCGGTCATCCCATCTCCTATAATCGCTATAAGCATCCTGCCGGTCCCCTAGGTATGTACTTGGGCTCGCTGAGCCCCTGATTATAACTGCATCTGAGTCAGGAGGACTCCTGAATCAACACCCGGGCGTATCCGCTCGACAGGGGTGTGTAAGGGCCGATCAAGGCACAATATGGGGAAAACTGGCATCCCATCTTCATCCCCTGTGGGACGGCATGCCACTCCATAGAGCGACGTATCCTCGTCCTCTGGCGGACGAGTCGATACAGCTATTAACCCTGGGGCGGTCATGGATGCTAGGTAATCCAACCCTAAAATAATACAACGGTCTCAACTTGTAATACTATCTGCATATCCCATATACTGAAGCTAATAGTAGTAAAGTATTTGTACATACTATATGCTGAGCTAGTAATAGTAATACGTACATACTTAACACATGCTGAGACTGACAATAGTATGCATATATAATATATAATCTTCTGCCATACCGTACTAAGTCTAATACTGGACAAGATATAGTCTTTCTGCTGAAAACCATGCTGTATGCTGAGTTTCTATAGTAACATGATTTGCTATTTCTAATATGCTTTCTAAACTTTATTTTAACCTATCATTCTACTTCTGAGACGTCTTACAGATATTACATTGCTTTACTGGGTTTCAACTGAATACGATAATATCCTGACATTTGGTACTACATCATATACTGAGCATGCTGTGCAGTTCCTAACACTTGTATTAGAATCTATATCGTGCTAACAAGTTTCATGCTAATTATAACCTGATGCTTCTAATATCGTACCAACATTCGTAATAAACACAACACATGATTTCTGAACATTTTACTGGCCTTTATAATACTTTACTATACCGAGATTACTAACTTGCCGAGGAAACTAGCTTTACATACCTTCGTTTCTGATTTCCCGACTAACTGGCGTAGCTTGGTCGGTATTTCAGCTATTCCTCCCAACTGCATTCATATATGTATCAATTAATACCAAATATAACTTTATTTTAAATGAACAACGTCACTTCAATGTAATTTATAGCCTAAACTTAGGCTTATCGAAAGACGGTCGAAAAATCGCTTTTTTTCAGAGGTCCAGAAGAGAGAAATATTCACTTCACCGCTAGAAACACATAGACACTAGTTTGGAGCAATTCTACTTACCTTAGCTCGGTAGCTCGATGATTCGTCAGCCGTATTTCACGAAACTAAATCCGTAGGAATGCTCTCTGCTGCTAAATACCTTAGTATCTGGGGTTAATTTGAGTTTGGACAACGTTAGCAGCATAATCGGATGAAAATTATATTACCCCCTTCGTCCTTTTCTCTTCTCTGCTGTTTCCTCTCTATTTCAATGGAAATTATAAGTTTTAATGAATTTAAAACCGAAGTGGGGCTTTATATACTTGGGCCTGGACAAGGCCAACGTGTCACGGAGCCAACGCAGAGGCTTCACCTCCGTGACACGCTGCCATCGCGGAGGGGCTCTGCCTCAGCTCCTTCCGCGATGGTTCGGCAGGTTTCTCGTCTGATCCTTTTCCCGGGCCTTTCTCTAGCACGTATGGCCTTCAAATATGCTTAACCAACGTGCGAATAGGTCATCTAGGTGCCGGGAATCCTACGGGGTATAACAGTTTAGTGTAGGTGACTGGGTATTTTTGAATGTCTCACCGATGAAAGGCGTGATGAGGTTTGGCAAAAAGGGTAAACTCAACCCGAGATTTATTGGGCCGTATGAATACTTCCAAAGGATAGGTCAGGTGGCATATGAGCTAGATTTTCCTTCAGAGTTAGAATCCGTTCATCCGGTTTTCCATGTGTAGATGCTACGAAAGTGCATAGGGGATCCATCCCGAGTCGTGCCAATTGAGGGCGTCCAGGTTACTGAGGAATTAGCCTATGAAGAGGTTACAATAGCTATACTAGATCGGCAGGTTCGCAAGTTAAGGACTAAAGATGTTGCCTCTGTTAAAGTATTGTGGAGGAACAAGAACAGAGAAGAAATGACTTGGGAAGCTGAGGATGACATGAAATCCATATATCTCCATTTGTTCCAGGCGTAGCTCAGGCCGTGCAGTTAAGGTACCTTTACTATTTTAGTTATGGCTTTATGATTAGTGTGTTGTGTACATCTCAATTGACTCCGATCTTATTGTGAAAAAGTTGTGATAGTATTGTATAAAGTTCCTGTATTGGACTTTTCTGCGTTTCAGGATTTTTGGATAGTCCATATTACAGGGGATACTCTGCCGAAATTTTTCTAGAATAAGTAATTGCAAGTTTAAGGTTCTTGCAAGTAGAAGTTAACATTCGAGGACGAATGTTCTTAAGGGGGGGGGGAGGATGTTACACCACGTAAGTTTCTAACATTTAGTCGGCCTATTCGTACGTTGGTTGAGAGCTTTCGAGTGCCATACATATGAGGAAAGGGCCCGGGGAAAGGTCGAACGAGTGCAAAGTCAGGATTTCATAGAAGGAGGCCGAACCAAGTTGCTCAGAGGGGCAACGTGGCACGGAGCAGCCCCCTTCCGCGTTACCCAACGTGGCACGCCCGTAAATTGGCGCGTTGAGGTCCGTGCCACATTGCGTTGTCCACCGCCTCAAGTATATATAAGTCTCGTTGTTTGATTTTAAGTTATTTTCAGATATTACTAGACTAACAGAGAAAAGGTACGAAGGAACCAAGTAAATCTTCTCCGTTTACGCTACGAAACGCTGTCCAAATACGAATTAACTTCGGGTATCGAAGTATAAGGTTGCAGGGAGCATTGCTGCGGAGTTAGTTTCATGAAATTCTCCTAAAGAATAGTCGTCCTGCCGAGCCAAAGTTGTTGAAATTGCTCCAAACTAGTGTCAATATGATCACAGGCTTAAAGTAAGCATTTCTCCCTTCTAGATTCTCGAGAAATTATGAGTTTTCGACCGTGTTCCATAAATTTGAAATATAGTTGACATTTACATATAAAGTTTTCCTTTTTGCCTGATTTAGTGTTAAAACTAGTCTTATCTTTCAAGTAACACGATTTCAGTTGGGAAGTACTGTTGAATACGAATTAGAACTTATCAGTTAATCAGAAATTGACAATCGAGGTATGTTAAGGCAGTTCCTTCAACAAGTTAGTTCCTATGGCATTATAACTCAGTCTAAATTCTAGTAAGAGAATCAGTAGTATGTAATCATGAATAGTTATTGTTATTAGCTGAGACTAGTATTCTATGCTGTGTTGGGATTTGATTTGCCTATATAGCGCTCTATGACAAACCCCAGGGTTGCTGTGTCGACGCCCGCCAGGGGCGAGATGACGTAACTCCAGAAATAGTGGCATGCCGTCTGCAAGGGACGAAGATGGAGTCCCAGGTCCTCATAGAGTCCATTCCATGGATGGACTATTATACATACGTCGTATCGCCACCACACCCCCGATGAGCCTGGTGCCCAGGGTGCAGATATCAGGAGTCCGCTGAACTCAGACACAGCTACAGTCAGGGGCCGAGCGGGCTCAGATGCAGACCCAGGGGACTGGCAGGACAACTATAGCTACCATTATGACCAATTATGATCTTGATAGGGGTATATAGATTGACGTGTACGCACCATATGGCCCCAGGCGAGTTGTTTTGTGTTGGTTGTACCTTCTGGCTTATGGGGGCTAGGTAAAGTTCTTGTTTGCTTTAGTTATTGGTAGACTAGATCATAGAAACCCAGCTATTCAGATATGACTTCTGTCCTCTTTCTTTCAGTTATTTCGGCATTATCTTCACTACTTAGTTATTTACAATTATCGCCTTACATATTCAGTACCTATTGCACTGACGCCCTTCCTGGGGCGCTACATTACTTGCCTGCAGGTATGGATAGATGAGTAGCAAGTTCCTCGTAGCTTTCAGCCAGCATCATCAGAACAATTAGCTCCTTCCTTTCGAAGCCTATAGCTAGAAGGTTTATCCGTTTTGATTGTACAGTTTATGGGTAGGTCAGGGCCGTGTCCCGACGATCGTATTACTCCTAGAGGCTTTCAGATTGTATCTATTTCCCCGCGGTTAGCTATTATTGGTTGTGTGGGGCCTATATGTGCTTTAGTTTATGTGCTGGCTGTGTGGGGCCTTGTTCAGCTGATAGATTAGCGGCCTTGTCGACCATAGTTTGGTGTAGCTCTGGATTTACTTTACAGTTATAAATAGACATCATGGTGGTATTGTTGGCCTGCATAGGATTCCCTGTTACTGCTTGTTCTGGTTAGCTGTTTTCTTTCACAGGTGGCTATAAGGCCTTGTCGGCCGGAGGCTGTATTTACAGCTGAGATATAGCCCGTTGTTTTCTTGAATTAAGAGTCAGTGCCAACCCTGCACCAAAAGTGCTTAGGCCTAGTCAGCTTAGTCAGTTAAGATCTTAGTAGCCACCAGGTGCCAGTCATGCCTCCCAAGGAGGGGCGTGACATGCAATCCTTGTCCAAATAGCCCACCACACCATGAACAAACCTGCTCACCCATGCCCTTACTTTGATAGGCTAGAGAACTCAAGGGCATACTCCTACACCGTCATCTTCCCTTGCTTAAGATTCACGAACTCGGCCTCCTTCAACTCCCTCATCTCACGAGGGAAGAACTGATCGAGGAACGCAATATAGAGCTCTTCCCAAGTGGCAGGGCCTGCTCCAGTGGCCCTACTATCTTTCCATTGTAAAAACCAGATGTGTGCGACCCCTTTCAACTGGTATGTGGCCAACTCTGCACAGTAAACTCCATTCACCCTTATAACTTGGGTGATCTTCACAATATCATCAATGAACTCATTCGGGTCCTCATCTACTTTTGACCCAAGGAACTCTGGCGGGTTCATTCTCATGAAAGCCTTGACTCGAGCCGCTACCACATTGCCATTTTGCGGGACATGCACAACTTCCTGCTGATAGACCTGAGTGGTCAAGGCTTGCGCGAGCATCTGCATAGCTGCACTAAATTCAGCACGGGCAACCGGCTCTGGTGCATGGTGCTCCTAGACTGGTGGGGTTTTCTAGTGCCCATTTCCGTTTCTATCCTCATGGCCGCATCTATTCCTATTCCTCCCACCATTTACTCTGCGGGGAGCCATGTTTCTGCAATCGAAATAGCATGACTTAGAAGGGTAGGGAGACATTTCATCGCACGACATAGATCAAGAAAAAAGGGAACATTTCCTAATTGTCTCATAGCCTCTTCATCAAAAGTGTGGCGCGCTTCATACCCATGAAAAAGACTCTACTCAATGCGGCTTTCTAACACCCTAGGACACTCCAAACCTATTGCTACGATACCAAGTTTGTCATGACTCGAACAGAGCCCCGGATCACGACACAGGACAAGGAGCCTTGAGAGACCTTAAGTCGACCCATGGCATGAACATTCATCTAACTCAATCAATACTACAGAAGAATTAACATGATGATATTAGCGGAAGTCTGAAATAAGCATTGACATGCCCGATTCTCGCATCCGCAAGTGTACGGGTCGTGCAAGTAATATAGTGGCTCTTTTTAATAACGGGATTGTCGAACCCACAGGAAATGACCCATTCCTCTAACTATCCATTTCTAGTGTGATCTTAAATACCTCAAGTGTTGGTTATAGACATTTTTGATCGAGAATAATTAAGTCTAAGTTTAGGTCAACGAAGTATTCTGAAATTACTCTAGGAGAAACATAGAGTTAAAACCAATTAATCATGCGATACTACGATTTGCAATGGGTTAAGCATGGAACTATCAATTGTTATTTCACATAATTAGAATTGCATGTTTATGGTCTTTCGAGCCTCTAAACACGGAAATCTAGCCTCACTGCATCATTGTGAGCGAGGAGTTTAATTTCTAGTCGCGGGCAATCAATTATGTTGTGGTTTACGGGGAAACGATTAGGGACTTTTGTGTGTCTAACCATTTAACTCAACTTAGCCTCACAACTACTTCTTCGAGTGGTGATGTGACATCCCAAGTTGGTCTTTCATAACCCCCGTGTCTCAACCAAGCACAGTGTTAGGTATATTTCTATCCTGACACAAAAATCTCTCCCGAGATACAAACTTGCTCCTCACATTCTCATGTCCTGACCTAGGTAATGCTTTCTCAAGCTATTACTCAAGCTAACAAATATGCTTTCATGGTGATCAATCATAAAAACAACCAACAATCCAGAATGCAAGACGAAAACAACAATCAATAACTTAATTCCGAAACAATTTCATAAAATCACAATCATAATTCATGGCTTCAACCCTAGAGGAAGGGTTCTTGCCATTCATGTTCGTAAAACTACACTAACTAGTACTAAACTAACATACTTACATGAATTTTGTAGATGAGAAGGGAATTTGACAAACCCTAGATGAGTTCTCCCACTTCTCGCTTCACTCCTAGGTAGTTTTCCAGAATAAAATCGTGACAAAATGATTTTAGGAGCTAAGGGTTCAATTTATACTATGCTGAAAAATTGCAAAATTTGGCCTGTGGTGGAACAACAACGTGTCACGGAGCTGAACGCCCTACTTGACCTCCGTGACACGTTGGTAACGCGTACCCTCATTGGAATGTGCCAAAAAATGCAATTTTTGGCCAAGTGTTGCCGCGTTGGCAGCATGCCACGGCCCCTATTGCGCAGGGTGCCAGTTATTGCATGTTTTCTTGTTGACTTTCACGGTTTGCTCTTGATTCAATTCCTCCACTTCACCAAATCATGAATTAGTTCCTCAAATGCATTATTAACCTTCAAAAACAAGGACTAATCATGTTGGTTAGTATATATTCACATTTACATAAAATCACATGAAAATGTATAAAATAACTTAGATAAACAAGACTAAATTAAGATATAAAGCATCACTCGGGCATGCTATTTTTGCCCACGATCAAGCATAACATCATAAATACATGAATCTAAAGTTGAATACATTCTATTGTCTGAAAAGCCTCTAGTATGATGAGTTGATGGGAAAAAACTCCAAGTAACTCTCTAATACTGAAACTAAAAGTACATCAATATTTGGAAGCAAATGGTACTCGGGAGATGAGGATCACCACTATGCTGGGTGCTAACTCTGATACTGGCTACTGATGGGGCTGAGTTTGAGAGTCGGGGCTAGTATCATGAAACGATATAACATAGAGTATGTGGTCAGTATGTCGAAAGTACCGGGTATGCAAGGTAAGTAAAACCGCTTAAATAAGTAAAATCATTTAAAATATGCATAATAATAAACATAAACAAATAAGAATCTGAGAGTAGGGCTTGCATACTATTTTTCTAAAAACATGATCTCAACATAACATAACATCATAACGGATTCGAAATTGACCCAAACCTGAAATATGATAATCATAAATAGAATTAAACATTGGGCCAAACCTGCTTTAGAACACACACACACACACACACACACACATATATATATATATATATATATATATATATATAATTCATGAATGATGAATATGCATATCTGAAATCATGAGGAACAATGGGAGACTCGTCTTTTAACCGACATACCATGATAGAGCTTACATGGTCCCAACTATCATACTCAAGTGGGTAGAGCCGTCTAAAGCTTCGCCAGGGCTAAGGACGATACCATGATATCGATATCAAGCTCGGGGCCCAATCGGGGCAGGGGATAGCTCACAAGGGAGGTCCCAAAGTATAGAAGATATATATATATATATATATATATATAAGTATAAACCTACATTGATGCATAGTTTTGAGGCATAGGGTGATTGACCCTTAGCCTGCTCGGTGCTAGAAACTACTCCCAAAAAATATGCATATGCTCTCCATCATTTTTTTCAATGAAGCTCAGCATTGTCTATTGACGAAGCTCAATAATAAAATACAACTCCAATTTCAAATTATGAATATGAGAAGATTTAGCTCAAACCATTCCACAAGCTGAAAAATAATTGGGAGTTTTTGCTCTAAAACCATACGGTAAGCTTAATTCCGAAAATCATAAATCATACTTGGTCATGTGGGCATTTCCCAATACTTTAACAAGCTTGAAAATCAAATTGAAAACATGATTATAAACATGGGTAACTTGATAACATACCTTTCATCATCAATACTCCATCATACATGAACATTCACCATAAATATCAACTTTCATGATTTTCTCATACATGGGCATTTTAAATTTATAAAGATTGAAAAATGATTTTTAATTGAAAGCAATGTAAAACTAGCCCATGAATCATAATTCAATAGTAGAAACATATTTAAATCATACACACGTAGAGAATTAGGAATTTCATGCATTGGGTTAAAACCCCATAGAATTGACATAGGAAATTCATGATTTAGAGAGGGATTAGGAATGGGTGTGAAAGGATTTACCCACTCATAACCCTACATACTTGATTGTAGCTGATTCTTACTGTTTTCTGATTGCCCAAGAGGAATTGAAGAGAACTTGAAGGAGAATAAGCTTGATTACCTCTCTAACTCTCTAACTTTGCATGCATGAGTAAGAATGACCTAAAATGAACTTAACCCTCTTAAAACTCATAATTCATAATTTAAAATGATGTAGTTTAGGCCTTAGGATCATAGGAATTACGGAAATGCCCTTACTAAATTCGTAGAAAATAACTGACTGCCAGTCCCCACGAGGGACTGGACGACTTCTCACTCCAGGCCACGACTCGTGGCATACTCTGTCAACTACACTACCTAAGGGGTTGTCTGGGGCTCAGCTTGCGGGATGTCACGATTCGTTACCAGTTACCAGGAGTTGTGGTCACCACCCGTCACATGCACTGCCCTAAGTTTCGAATAATTTCAATTTGCTAACCACAACCCATCCCACAAATCATGGTGACTGGCCATGACTCGTGGGGTCTTTCCGTGGGGTACACTGCCATCTTCCTTCTCCTTCTCAGTCATCATTTCTCACGACTGACTCGACGAGTCATGGGGTCTAACCGCGACTCGTGGTCATGTTCGTGGGGACTTTGAATCCCAAATTTTAAACTCACATCCTAAGACTCACCATGAGTCACATCACAACTCGTGGTCTTCCCCCATGGGTCATAGAACGACTCTTTCTATGACCTAATTCTAGATTTTGAATTTTCTCCGCTTCAACTCTCGGTTCTAATCTTTCAACTTTCGGGGGAATAACAATATCTCCCCCTTGGGAACATTCATCCTCAAATGATGGAAAACATACAGAAAAGCAAAGAAATGCAATCATCATTTCAAATAATGATCTTTTAAGCTGAAAACTGATGGAATGGCTAACTCCAATTTTAACCACTTAGCCGAACTGAATTTACAATTCATACATAAATCCATATATATAAAAGAAACTTGAGCACATAAACTGAACAGGAAATCCAATTGGTGTTTTGGGGAAAAAACTGATACCTCAAGCTGGAACTAAGCCGGTAGAGAATAAATGTGGGTATCTTGCCATTATGTCTGCTTCGGCTTCCCATGTGGCTCCTTCGACATGCTGATTCCTCCACAAAACTTTGACTGAAGCTACTTCCTTGTTTCCTAGCCTTCAAACCTAATGATTCAGTATTTCCACCGGAACCTCCTCATAACTAAGGATGTCTTTCACACCAACACTGTCCATCGAAACAACTAGGGCTGGATCATCCAAACACTTCTTTAAGAGAGATAAATGGAAAACAGGATGCACAGAAGATAATTCTGAAGGCAACTCCAATTCATATGCCACCTTTCCAAGGGCCAACATAACGAGCGCTGAGTTTTCCTTTCTTTCCAAACCGCATCACTCCCTTCATGGGAGACACCTTTAGGAAACACCCAATCATCTACTTTGATCTCAAGTTTTCTCGTTCTCACATCAATGTAGGACTTTTGGAGACTTGAACTGTTTTCAACCTATCTCGTATGAGCTGAGCCTTCTCCATAGACTCAAGGATTGAATCTGGTCCGATCATTGCAGCTTCACCGACTTCAAACCAACCAATAGGAGATCTATATTTCTGCCCATAGAGATCTTCAAACGGAGCCATCTGAATTCTGGACCGGTAGCAGTTATTGTATGCGCACTCGATAAGAGGCAAATGATTATCCCAACTACCTTTGAAGTCAATCACGTATGCTCTCAACATGTCCTCGAGAGTTTGAATTGTCCCCTCTGCTTGACCATCCAGTTGCGGGTGAAATGTTGTGCTGAGCTTAACCTGAGTACCTAGTTTCTTTTGAAATGACCTCTAAAACTAAGAGGTGAATTGGGTACCTCTGTCTGATATGATGGAAAAGGGCACTCCATGTAACCGAACTAGCTCTCAAATGTATAGCACAACATAATCATCCGCCAAATTCATTGTTTTGATCGGTCAAAAGTGAGCATTTTTGGTCAACCTATCTACAACAACCCAAATGGAGTCATATTACCGTCGAATGTGAGGCAACCCTGTGATGAACTCCATACTGATTTCTTCCTACTTCCAAGTGGGAATACTGATATCCTGAAGCACACCTCCCGGTCTCTGATGCTCGACCTTAACTTGCTGACAGTTTGGACACTTCGCCACAATTTCTGTGATGTCCTTCTTTATGCCATTCCACCAATAGACTTCCCCGTAAGTCACAATACATCTTGGTGGCACCTAGATGGATTGAATATATGGAACTGTGAGCCTCATGCAACATCCGATTTCACAAATCATCAACATCCGGAACACATAAGTGACCCTGGTATCGAAGCACACCATCTCCCCCTTTTAAGAAGACCTCTTCGTTCTGAATCTGAACAGCTTCCTTTAATTTACCAAAATTGGGTCCTCATCTTGTCTAGCTTTTACATCAGTCACCAAGAATGATTCTGATCTGTTCTGAATAATAACACCACCATCGGTTGAGTCAACCAATCAAACTCCCAACCTTGCGAATCGATGCACATCCCTCACCAGCTCCTTTTTGCCCTCATCCACATGGGACTCTCTACGTCCTTGAGTAGCTCCAACCACCTCCTTTGCTGAAGATTGAGATCCTTCAGGGTAAACACATATTATAAACTCTTATGGTCCTTAAACACATCCACGTGGACCCCGTACTAATAATGTCGTTATATCTTCAAGGCAAAGACCACTACGGCCAATTCAAGATCAGGGGTCGGGTAATTCTTCTCATGAACTTTTAGCTATTTGGAGGCATATGCTATAACCTTCCTGTGCTGCATCAATACACACCCAAGTCTAACCCATGAAGCATCACAATACACCATGAACCCATTGGTACCATTTGGTAGGGTTAACTCCGGTGTTGAAGTAAGTCGAGTCTTCAACTCCTGAAAGCTCCTCTCACAAGCCTCCGACCATTGGAATTTCACCTTCTTTTGGGTCAATTTGGGAAAGGAAGCTGCAATCAATGAGAAACCTTCAACAAATCTCTGATAATAACCAACTAAGCCCAATAAGCTCTACATATTCGAAGGATTCACCAGTCTAGGCCAATTCTTCACCGCTTCTATTTTCTGGGAGTCCACCTTTATGCCCTCACTTGATACCACATGGCCTAAAAACGCCACTGATTTAAACCAAAACTCGCACTTGCAGAATTTAGAATATAGCTGAAGATCCTTGAGGGTCTGTAGCACCACCCTCAAATGAGCGGCATGCTCCTCCTCACTCCGAGAGTATATCAAGATGTCATCAATAAACACAATCATGAACATATCCAGGTATGGCTTGAACACCCTGTTCATCAAGTCCATAAAAGCTGCAGGAGCATTCGTTAGTCCAAAAGACATAACTACAAACTCATAATGACCATACCGCATCCTGAAGTCTGTCTTTGGGATGTAAGTCTCTCGAACTCTAAGCTGATGATACCCAGATCTGAGATCTATCATCGAATAATACTAGACACCCTAATAATGGTCAAATAAATCATCAATCCTGGGTAGAGGGTACCTGTTCTTGATGGTGACCTTGTTCAATTGCCAATAATCAATACATATACGGAGAGAACCATCTTTCTTTCGAACAAAGTGAACTGGTGCACCCCATTGGGACTTTCTCAATCTAATGAAACCCTTATCTAATTGGTCCTTCAACTGCTCCTTCAACTTCTTTAGCTCGGTTGGAGCCATTCTGTAGGGAGGAAAAGATATAGGTTGCGTGTCAGGAAGAAGGTCAATACCAAAATCAATCTCCTGCTCGGAAGGGATTTCCAGTGGATCATCTAGGAAGACCTCTGGATACTCACATATCATTGGAACTGACTAGATAGTCGGGGTCTCAAACTCAACATCCTTAACCCTAACTAAGTGGTACAAACAACCTTTGAAGATCATCTTTCTGTCCTTAAGGTTGGAAATGAAACAACCTACAGGCACAGCTAAACTACACTTTCACTCTAAGACTGGCTCACCCAAAAATCTGAACTCTACTGCACAGGTTCTACAATTAACTGAGGCATAACATGAAAATAGCCAATCCATGTCAAGGATAACATCAAAATTGGTCATGGATAACTCTACTAGATCTGCTGAGGTGACTTTCTGAAGGACTGTGACTGGGCAACCTCTACACACCCGTCTAGCTACAACTGCATCACCCATTAGAGTAGAGACTAAGAAGGATTCTGGCAAGACTTCAAGACTGACTCTGAAATTACTAGCCACATAAGGTGTCACAAAAAAAATGTGGCCTCTGGATATGACAAATCATATACATCAATATGGAAAGCTTGTAACATACCAATGACTACATCTGGGGAGACCTCCTTCTCTTGGTGGGATGCTAATGCCTAGAACCTATTCTTGCGCTGACCGCCACCTGTGCTAGTAGATGCCCCATGTTGTGCTGAGCGTGTAGGAGGGTCTACTGAACTGGAAGCTAGGCCTCTGCCCCCATCATGGTCCTGTCTCGCTACTGGGAAATCTCTGAGCATGTGTCCGAGCTTCCCACACTCGAAAGAAGCCCCTGTACCTACTAAGGACTGGCCCCTGTGCCCCCCACCACATCTGCGGCTAGCTGGGATGCTAGAATCTGCGGGTATGCTTCTCTAACCCCTAGAGCCTGATGCTCACCCCCTCTGATCGTGCCTAGGCTGGGATGGCACACTCAACATTGAAGATGTTGGGGATGAAGATCTCTGGTGGGTCTATTGCTGGTGCCCACCACCCGATCTCGGCTGATTGAATCTATAGCTATCGGTTCTAGCCCACTTGGCCTTTCTTTCCCTCATATGCGCCGCCTCCATCTTATGGACGTACAAGACTATCCAAAGGAATTCCATATCCTGGTGGAGTGTAGTGGTCCTGCAATCCTTGTCCAAATAGCCCGCCACTACATGAACAAACCTGCTCACACGCGCCCTCTGATCAGCCACTAACTCTGGGGTGTACTTTGATAGGTGAGTGAACTCCAGGGCATACTCCTACACCGTCATCTTCCCTTGCTTAAGATTCACGAACTTGGCTGCCTTCAACTTCCTCATCTCACGAGGGAAGAACTGATCTAGGAATGCAACTTGTAACTGTTCCCAAGTGATAGGGCCTGCTCCGGTAGCCCTACTATCTTTCCATTGTCAAAACCAGATGTGTGCGACCCCTTTCAAGTGGTATGAGGCCAACTCTGCACACTAAACTCCATTCACCCTTATAACTTGGGTGATCTTCATAATCTCATCAATGAACTCAGTGGTTCCTTATCTACTTTTGACTAGAGGAACTTTGGCGGGTTCATTCTCATGAAATCCCTGACTCGAGCCACCGCCGCATTGCCATTTTGCGGGATATGTGCAACTGCCTTCTGATTGACCTGAGCAGTCAAGGCCTGCAAGAGAATCTGAAAGCTGCCCTAAATTCAACATGGGCAACCGGCTTTGGTGCATGGTGCTCCTAGACTGGTGGGGCTTGCTAGTGCACGTTTCCGTTGCCATCCTCGTGGCTATCTCTATTCCCGTTCCTCCCACCATTTATTCTGTGGGGAGCCATGATTCTACAATCACGAATAGCATGAATTAGAAGGATAGGGAGACATTTCATCACACGACATAGAAATCATGAAAGTAGGGAACATATCCTAAACGTCTTGTAGCCTCTTCATCATAAGTGTGGAGCTCTACACACCCATGAAAAAGACCCTACTCAACGTGGCTTTAAGACACCCTAGGACACTCCAAACCTTTTGCTCTGATGCCAAGTTTTTCATGACTCGAACGGAGGTCCGGATAGTGACACGAGACAAGGAGCCTCGAGAGATCCCAAGTCAACCCATGGCATGAACATTCCCCTAACTCAATTAGTACAATAGAAGAATTAACATGGTGATCTTAGCGGAAATTTGAAATAAGCATCACATCAGAAATACACGAAACTGAAGCTGAGTACATTGTATTATCTGAAAAGCCTCTAGTTTGATGAGTTGATGGGACAAAACACCAACCAACTCTCTAATACTAAAACTGAAAGTACATCAATATCTGGAAGCAAATGGTCCTCAGGAGATGAGGACTCACCACTAAGCTGGGTGCTAACTCTGATACTGGCTACTGACGAGGCTGAGTCTAAGAGTCGGAGCCTGTATCATGAAATGATACAGCATAGAGTATGCGGTTATTACGTGGAATGTATCGAGTATGCAAGGTAAGTAAAATCGCTTAAATAAGTAAAATCATTTAAAACATGCATAATAATAAACATAAACGAATAAGAATTTGAGAGTAGGCCTTGCATGCAATTTTTCTAAAAACATGATCTCAACTAACATAAATCATAATGGATTCAATTGACCCAAAGCTAAAATATGACAATCATAAATAGAATTGATCATTGGGCCAAACCTGCTTTAGAACATTTATAGATATATATATCATGAATGATGAATATACATAACTGAAATCATGAGAACAATGGAAGACTCATCTTTTAACCGACATACCACGATAGGGCTTACGTGGTCCTAACAATCACAGTCAAGTAGGTAGAGCCGTCTGAAGCCTTGACAGGGCTAAGGACGATACCATGATATCGATATCAAGCTTGGGTCCCGATCGGGGCAGGGGATAGCATAGAAAGGAGGTCCCGAAGTGTGTGTATATATATATATATATATATATATATAAGTAATTACCTACATTGGTTCATAGTTCTGAGGCATAGGGTGATCAACCCTTAGCCTACTCGGTTCTAGACACTACTCCCAAAAACATGCATATGCTCTCCATCATTATTTTTCAATGAAGCTCACCATCATCTATTGATGAAGCTCAATAGTAAAATATATCTCAAATCTGAAATTATGCATATGAGAAGCTTTAGCTCAAACCATTCCACAAGCTAAAAAATAATTGGGAGTCTTCGCTCCAAAACCATGTGGTAAGCTTAATTCGGGAAATCATAAATATACTTGAACATGTGGTCAGTTCCCAATACTTTAACATGCTTGAAAATACTCAATTCAAATTGAAAACATGATTATAAATATGGGTAATTTGATAACATGCCTTTCATCATCAATACTCCGTCATACATGAACATTCACCATAAATATCAACTTTCATGATTTTCTCATAAATGGGCATTTTAAATTTATAAATCTTGCAACAAGATTTTTAATTTAAATCAATGTAAAACTTTCCCATGAATCATAATTCAATAGTAGAAACATATTTAAATCATAACCATGTAGAGAGTTAGGAATTTCATGCATTAGGTTAAAACCCCATAGAATTACATAGGAAATTCATGATTTAGAGAGGGATTAGGCATGAGGGTCAAAGGATTCACCCACTCATGACCCTATACACCTGATTATAGCTGATTCTTACAATTTTTTGATTGCCCAAGAGGAATTGAAGAGAACTTGAAGGAGAATAAGCTTGATCACCTCTCTAACTCTCTAACTTTGCATGCATGAGTAAGAATGACCTAAAATTAACTTAACCCTCTTAAAACTCATCATTCATAATTTAAAATGATGTTGTTTAGGCCTTAGGATCATAGGAATTACGAAAACGTCCTTACTAAATTCGTAGGAAATAACTGACTACCAGTCCCCACGAGGGACTGGACGACTCATCACTCCAGGCCACGAATCGTGGCATACTCCGTCAAGTACACTGCCTAAGGGGTTGTCTGGGGCTTAGCACGCGGGATGTCACGATTCGTTACCGGTGACCACGAGTCATGGTCACCACCTATCACATGCACTGCCCTAAGTTTCGAATAATTTCCATCTGCTGACCGCGACCCATCCCACGAATCGTGGTGACTGGACACGACTCATGAGGTCCTTCCGTAGGGTACACTGCCATCTTCCTTCTCCTTCTCAGTCACCATTTCCCACAACTGACTTAACAAGTTGTGGGGTCTGACGTCATGTCCATGGGGACCTTTAATCCCAAATTTCAAACTGACATCCTAAGCCTCAGCACGAGGCACATCATGACTCGTGGTCTGCCCCTATGGGTCACAGAATGACTGGTTTTGTGACCTGATGCCATATTTTAAATTTTCTCCATTTCAACTCCCAGATCTGATCTTTGGGCTTTCAAGGTATAACAATATCTCCCCCTTAGGAACATTCACCCTCGAATGTTGGAAAACATACAGAAAAGCAGAGAAATGCAATCATCATATTCAAATACTGATCATTTAAGCTGAAAACTGACAGAATGGCTAACTCCAATTTTAACCACATAGCTGAAGTGAATTTACAATTCATATATACATCCATATACATAAAAGAAACTTTAGCACATAAATCGAACATGAAATCTAATTGGAGTTTTATGGCAAAAACCGATACCTCAAGCTGAAACTGAACCGGTAGAGAATAAATGTGGGTATCTAGCCATCATGTCTGCTTCAGCTTCCCACATATCTCCTTTGACATGCTGATTCCTCCTCAAAACTTTGACTGAAGCTACTTCCTTGTTTCTTAGCCTTCAAACTTGACGATTTAGTATTTCTACTAGAACCTCCTCATAACTAAGGTTGTCTTTCACACCAACACTGTCCACCAGAACAACTAGGGCAAGATCACCCAAACACTTCTTTAAGAGCGATACATGGAAAACAGGATGAACAGAAGCTAATTCTGAAGCAACTCCAATTCATATGCCACCTTGCCAATCTGTTTTATAATTCGGTAAGGGCCAACATAACGAGGGCTGAGTTTTTCTTTCTTTACAAACCGCGTCACTCCCTTAATAGGACAAACCTTCAAAAACACCCAATCATCCACTTCGAAGTCAAGTTCTCTCCTTCTCACATTGGCATAGGAATTTTGGCGACTTTGAGCTATTTTCAACCTATCCCGTATGAGCTGAGCCTTCTCCATAGTCTCATGGACTGAATCTGGTCCTATCATGGCAGCTTCACCGATGTCAAACCAACCAACAGGCCATCTATATCGTCACCCATAGAGAGCCTCAAATGGAGCCATTTGAATGCTGGAATGGTAGCTGTTTTTGTATGCGAACTCGATAAGAGGAAAATGATCATCTCAACTACCTTTGAAGTCAATCACGCATGCTTTCAACATGTCCTCGAGAGTATGAATTATCCGCTTCGCTTGACCATACATTTGTGGGTGAAATGCTATGCTGAGCTTAACCTTAGGATGGTCATTGTCATTGCTAGTGCAAAAGTTCCAGCAAAATCATTAAAGGCATTTTCATCATTCCTAAGTCCTAGGGTCCTAAACTACGTCGTTTAAGGCTCAAAATGCAATGTTTTATGAGGGCAAAACCTATCTTGGGCTCATTCATATCCATGAATTCATATTGAAGGGGTTTAGGAGGTGATCAAGTAGGAGTTCTTCAAGTTTTCTTTCAATCCTTCATTGGGTTCTCAAGGAAGTGTAAGAATCAGCTTTAATCAGGTATGTAGGGTTATGAATAGGTGAATCCATTCTCACCTATGCCCAAACTCCCTCTAAATCATGAATTTCCTATATAGATTCTATGGGGTTTTATCCGAATGCATGAAATTTCGAATTCTCTATAGGGGTATGATCTAAACGAGTTATTATTATTGAATTATCAATTATGGAAAAGTTTTACATTGTTTTCCATTAAAATCATGTTTTAAGCTTTTAAAATCAAATTTCCCATTTATGAAAAGTTTGAAAGTTAAGATTTATGATGAATGTTCATGTATGATGATGTATTGATGATGAAAAGCATGTTTTCAAATTACCCATGTTTATAATCATGTTTTCAAGTGAGTTGAATAATTTCAAGCATGTTAAGGTATCGGCCAATGCCAACATGTTCAAGTATGATTTATGATTTATCAGATGGATTTTTTGATTGATCGATTTATGATATTGGTCGACTAAAGGGCCCTTGATTCATGGTTAATCATGCATGGAAAGAGGATCAATGGTGTTAAATGTTTATATAGCCATGATCTCATGAATGATGTTTATGATTTACGTATGAGCCTAATGTGTATGATTTTGGGAGCGGTGTCTAGCACCGAGTAGCCCAACGTTCAAAGGACTACGCCAGTGTCTCATAACTATGTGCCATCGTAGGTTCATAATGATACATTACAATGTTAATGGATCCCCTATTTCGTGATATCACACAATGCACGTGCCTTGCCTGGCAAGCCAGGGACGACTCTAACCACTTAAGCGAGAAACTTGGGGCATCATGTAAGGTTCTACCCGGTTATGACGAGTCCTCCCATTGTTCTGCATGTTTTTATGCATTATTATATTTATGTTATTTTGGCTCAAGTGATGATTTATAAAGTTTCTCTTACTATTATGATAATGAATGGATGAAGAATGATTTTAAAACCTTGAGCCTTATGTTATCTTTTGATATTTATGTTATGAGCATGTTGTCCTACTCTTATAATCTCTTATGATCTTTTATGTATTTTTAAATGTCCGTTTTACTTTCCTTGCATACTCGGTACATTCCACGTACTGACCCCATACTCTATGTTGTATCGTTTCATGATACAGGCTCCGATCTTCAGCCTCAGCACCATCATTAGCCTGTCTCAAAGATTAGCATCAAGCTCTTTGGTGTGTCTTCATTCTCCCAGGACCGGTTTGATATCAGTTATCTTTTCATTCTTAGTTTTCTAGACTTGTTGGGTTAGTTGGGGGTGTTTTCCCATCAACCCATCATATATGTTAGAGGCTTTTAGACTATGTGTAGTATTCAACTGTTATGTATGAAGTACGTTTCGTTTTCAATTTTATGTCATGTTTATGTTTCTGTTATGTTGTTATGTTGAGTAATCCACTTTATTGATATAGATTTAGATGTATGTTCATGACATTGGTCGACATGGGGTCTCTCGGGGCTCCTTGTGCCGTGTAGCGATTCGGGCATCCATTCAGGTCATGAAAAACTTAGTATCAGAGCCATAGGTTTGAAGTGTCCTAGGGCATTTGAAAGCCGTGTTAAGTAGAGTCTTTTTCATATGTGTTAAGCGCGCCACACTTATGATGAAGGGGCTATGAGACATTTAGGAAATGTTCCCTTCTTTCATGATCTATGTCGTGCGATGAACTATCTCCCTATCCTTCTAACTTGTGCTATTCGCAATTGTAGAATCATGGCTCCCCGCAGAGTAAATGGTAGGTGGAATGGGAATGGAAACAACCATGAGGATGGCAGTGGAGACAGGCACCAGTAAGCCCCACCAGTCCAAGAGCACCATGTACTGGAGCCGGTTATCCATGCTGAGTTTCGGGAAGCTATTTAGATGTTAGCGCAGGCCTTGACCGCTCAGGTTAATCAACAGACAGTTGCTCATGTCCTGAAAAATGGAAATGTGGCGGCATCTCAAGTCAGAGATTTCTTGAGGATGAACCCGCTAGAATTCCTCGGGTCAAAAGTAGATGAGGACCCGCATAAGTACATTGATGAGATCATGAAGATCACCCAAGTCATGGGGGTGAAAGGGGTTGAGTGTGCTGAGTTGGCCTCATATCAACTGAAAGGAGTCATACACATCTGGTTTCATCAATGGAAAGATAGTAGGGCCGCCGGAGCAGGCCCTGTCACTTGGGAGAAGTTTCATGTTGCGTTTCTAGATCGGTTCTTCCCTTGTGAGATGAGGGAGTTGAAGGTAGCTGAGTTCATGATTCTTAAGCAGGGGAGGATGATAGTACAGGAGTATGCCCTCAAGTTAACTCACTTACCAAAGTATGCCCCAGAGTTAGTGGTTGATCAGAGGGCGTCATGGGGTGGCGAGCTACTTGGACAAGGATTGCAGGACCGCTATTCTCTACCAGGATATGGATTTTCCTTGGATATTCTTGTACACCCAGCAAATGGAAGCGGCACATGTGAGGGAGAGGGAGGCCAAAAGGGCCCGGACAGATAGCTATGAGTTTACTCAACAGAGATTTGGCGGTGGTCACCGCCCTCAGATTCAACAGAGGTCACTAGCTCCAGCACCATCATCAGCTAGTGTCCCATCCAGACGCTAGGGTGATTAGAGGAGCAGGGCCTCAGGTTCGAGGGATCAGAGGGGCATGTAGGTAGAGCGCACCTTTCTAGTTTGCGGGAAGTGCGGCAAGAGTCACGTTGGGGAGTGCTTGCTTAGCTCAAATATTTTTTATGGGTACCACATGAGCCGAGCGTACCCATTTGCTATACAGGATGATGATAGAGGTCATGCACAAACTACTAGGTTAGCAGTAGCTCTAGCACGTTCAGCTCTGCAGGGGGCATCCACTAGTGGGGTTGGCGGATAGGTCCAAAACAGATTATATGCACTCGCCTCAAGCCAAAAGCAAGAGACTTTACCAGATGTGGTTACGGGTATGTTTCGAGTGTTTCACATTGATGCTTATGCTTTGTTAGATCCAGGGGCTACCTTGTATTTTGTGACACCTTATATTGCTAGTAGTTTTTGAGTCAGTCTCGAAATTCTTTCAAAACCATTCTCAGTCTCTACTCCTATTGGTGATTTAGTTATAGCTAGGAGGGTGTGTAGAAGTTTCCTGGTCACAGTATTGCATAAAGTCACCCCCGCAGACCTTGTTGAGTTATCCATGAATGACATTGATATTATTCTTGGCATGGAATGGTCGTATGCATGTTATGCTTCTGTTAATTCTAAAACCCGTGCGGTGGAGTTCCGTTTTTCAGGTGAGTCAGTCTTGGAGTGGAAGGGTAATTTGGCCATGCCTGTAGATCGTTTTATTTCCTATCTTAAGACTAGAAAGATGATTTCCAAGGGTTGTGTGTACCATCTAGTTAGTGTTAAGGATTTTGAGTTCGAGACCCCAACTATCCAGTTAGTCCAAGTAGTATGTAAGTATCCAGAAGTCTTCCCTGATGATTTACCAGATGTTCCTCTCGAGAGGGAAATTGATTTCAGTATTGACCTTCATCCCGACACACAACCTATATCTATTCCTCCCTACAGTTCATCTCCGGATGAGCTAATAGAGTTGAAGGAGCAGTTGAAGGATCTCTTGGAAAAGGGTTTCATCAGACCAATATAGTCTCCATAGGGTGCACCACTTCTATTTTTCCGGAAGAAGGATGGTTCCCTTTGGATGTGCATTGACTATCGGTAATTGAACAAGTTTACCATCAAGAACAACTATCCTCTACCTAGGATTGATGATTTATTTGACCAGTTTCAGGGTGCCAACTATTTTTCGAAGATAGATCTCAGATCCGAGTATCATCATCTCAGTGTTCGGGAGGGCGACATCCCAAAGACAGCCTTCAGGACGCGGTATGGTCATTATGAGTTTGTAATTATGTCTTTTGGACTAAGGAATGCTCCTGCAGCTTTTATGGACTTGATGAATAGGGTGTTCAAGCCATACCTGTTCGTTATTGTGTTTATTGATGACATATTGATATACTCTCGAAGCGAGGAGGAGCATGCCACTCATTTGAGGGTGGTGCTACAGACTCTCAAGGATTGCCAGCTATATGCTAAATTCAGCAAATGCGAGTTTTGGTTGAACTCAGTGGCGTTTTTGGGCTATGTGGTATCAAGTTAGGGCATACAAGTGGACTCTCAAAAAATTGAAGCGGTGAAGAATTGGCCTAGACCAGTGAATCCTTTAGATATCCGGAGCTTTTTGGGCTTAGCTGGCTACTATAAGAGATTTGTTGAAGGTTTCTCATCTATTGCAGCACCCTTGACCGAATTGAGTCAAAAAAAGGTGAAATTCCAATGGACGGAGGCTTGTGAGAAGAGCTTCCAAGAGTTGAAGGCTCGACATACCTCAGCACCAGTGTTGACCCTACTCGAGGGCATCGATGGGTTCGTGGTGCATTGTGATGCTTCAAGGATCGGACTTGGGTGTGTATTGATATAGCACGAAAACGTTATAGCATATGCCTCCAGACAGCTAAAAGTTCATGAGAAGAATTACCCAACCCATGATCTTGAATTGGACGCAGTGGTATTCGCCTTGAAGATACGGCGACATTATTTGTACGAGGTCCACGTGGACGTGTTTACAGACCATAACAGTTTACAATATGCGTTTACCTAGAAGGATCTCAATCTTCAGTAAAGGAGGTGGTTGGAGCTACTCAAGGACTATGACAGAGTGTCCTCTACCATTCGGGTAAGGACAATATATTAGTAGACGCGCTTAGTAGACTCTCTATGGAGAGTGTGCCCCATGTGGGTGGGGGGAAGAAGGAGCTGGTGAAGGATGTCCATTGGCTCACAAGGTTGGGAGTTCGCTGGTTGACTCGACCAATGGAGGTGTTATTGTTCAGAATGGATCAGAATAATCTTTGGTGACTGATGTAAAATATAGACAAGATGAGGACCAAATTTTGGTAAAGTTAAAGGAAGCCGTTCAAAATCAGAAGGTAGAGGTCTTCTCCAGAGGGGGAGATGGTGTGCTTCGGTACCAGGGTCATTTATATGTTCTGAATATTGATGATTTGAGGAGACAGATGTTGCACGAGGCTCACAGATCCAGGTATTCTATCCATCCAAGTGCCACCAAGATGTACCATAACTTACGAGAAGTCTATTGGTGGAATGGCATGAAGAAGGCCATAGCGGGGTGTTCGGTGTTTTTCACAACTACACGCAAGTGCACGTGGTCGAACAAGTGGTAAAATGGCTTAAGTAAGCCAAGTATCGATCCCACAAGGACTAGACCAAGGTAATAATCGAATCAAGTGTTAATAAACTCTAACTCTAATAATGCAGACAACAGTTTCAAGAAGATTTTGGGAGTTTATTTCCTAATTTATACTAATCTAAAACAAATGTACAAATTGAGTCTGAACTATAGTAATGAGCATGCTGAGGCTAAAACGAACATGCAGGGAAGCAATTTATTGATACAAATTGGTTAATCTTTCCTTCGGTTGCTAGTCAAGAATTATTTCCTATGGATTAAAACTCTCGTATTTAACCCAACTTAAGAATCATGAACCTTCCACCTACATTTCTGTGATAAGAAGAAATTCATGTTCTAGCCATACGAAACCGATTCCTTAATTGACTAATACGACTTTCAGATATATTTCCATTCTGAAGGTAAATCAATTCTCAATTTTCCCAAACCAAGAAGAGATCATATACTATTAATTCACAATTTTCCAATTTCTTTCTCTTTCGAGCGCAAATCGGATTTTTTACATATACATTAATATTGGCCAAACATTAATGCAGTAAGAACAAGAATTAATAGAACAACCATAGAAGAAAAGATGAAAAACCAAAATGATCAATAATTACATTCCACTACAAATGTTCTTAACCTCAGCAAGAAGTGAATTTAGCCACTCATTTGTGGATTAAACATCGTTAAATGAGTGTAAATCAAACAAATAATTGAAATAAGGAAGAAAGAGATAGAAAAGAACCCTAAGAATTTGGTCCCCTCAACTGCCTGTAACCCACGTTCTTGCTCAACCAAGTCAGTATTATTAAAAATAAACCTAAGTGTGCTATTTATACTAGTGGGAATTTTTCTCGGAATAACAAGCAACGTGTCACGGAGTGCATCGCGGAGCACTGCCTCCGTGACACGCCACAAACGCGGACCCTCACTGGAATCCGGTCCTCCAGGTAATTATGCCCAAAGTGCCACGGCATGCAACGCGGGGCTTGGACAACGTACCACGGCCCCAACGTGGACCTTCATTGGAACTTGACCTATTTTAATCATCCGGGGCAGAATGCATCCGCGATGGCAGCGTGACACGGCTCCATCGCGGAGCCCCTTAATTTGATGCATGACCTTGGCCTTTTCCACTGCTCCCTTTCGAGTCCATTCCCGATTTCTCCCAACATTCATCTTAGCTTCCTAAAATTACATTTTTCCTGCAAAACAACACTAATCATGTTGGTTAGTATAAATTCACATTTTAACTACAAATCACATGAAAATGTACAAATATCAATGGATAAACAAGACGAAATGAAGCATTTGAGTATCACTTGGGCATATAATTCTGCCCAAGATCACTTACCCCACACTTAAAAATTTGTTCGTCCTCGAACAATAATCTCACATCTCATGCAATTGACACCCTATCATAGCTACTTTGGCTCGACAATTCAAGCTACGGTTATACCGATTATTTACATAGAAAATCATCAAGAAAACATGCATAGTCTCATCAATACAATGACGTTCAACACATTAAGACCTCCTAGAATCAAGAGTCGACTCTCGATCTCGGCAAACTCATGCAAATTAGCTGATCAAGACATCCGACACGAAATTAAATCTCTCGTCAAGCATGTTCCCTCACAACACAAGAGAATTTCCCCCTTTTCAATCATATGATCTCAAAAACATTATATGAAGGGGCATATGAACACGATTTTGCTCTCTCTCCCAAAGAATTCACATGCATCATGTCATGACCCATAAGCTTGCCTCTAGTGTATTACTCCACTAATATAAGGACGAGTGATGTAAGATCACGTAGGACTTAATGGGTTGTAAAGTAAGCTAAGGAACTAGTACATACTGGGCTAACCAATAATAGCAACTAGCACCCGTAAGCGCTTTTCAATACATCCCACCACATTATGGGCATTGTTTCTTCCTTCATCCTCCCCTTTCTTGAAGCCTTTCTTTATTTTTATTCCCATATCTTTACGCACACTCGACTTAATAACAAAGATTAGTTATACATCTTCATTTCATTAAATTCGGCACGTGCACCCTTGACCTTTTCTTTACTTTCACCATTTCCACTTTTCCTTTCCTTTCACAATTACTACTCCTTGATACTGTGGGAAAATTACTTTTCTTGAGCGCTTAAGAGTTTTGGATCAAATTCACGGATAATGAAAAGAAGGGGTTAAGCTCGGTTTGTACCTTTTCGACAAAAGAAAAAATAGGCTAAAGGCTCAATGGGCTAACTAGGATGTACATTCAAGGTATGTATGAGAATGGAAAAAACTTTCGGTTAAATCAAAGAAATGCCTACATCCTTTCCTACAATACTCATCCTTCACTTCATTTCATACACACATCAAGCAAGTTCTAGACACTTCACAATAGCATGGAAGAATCGAAACCTCACCACACACTCATTGCACATGCCCAACTCAAGACATATTCACAGACTCTTCAATCAGCTAATTACAAGAATTCAAACTTTAAGCCTCAATCACACCGAACCGAACTCTATGGTCTAGGTATCTCAACATGTTTACAAAGTTGCATGCTTTCATACGAATCACCTTCGCATTCTAAATATCATGTACAACACGCAACAAGAATTTCGAACCATAAAGTAACGACATGTTTGGGATACAAACAAACAAAAGAAAAGAATTTAAAAAGAACAAAAGAAATCTACTCCTATCGACTACATTTCCCTTAAGACGGTCGTCATGCATCCATCATAGGGAGCGGTCACTATTTACGACTTCGGTTCAATGGGACTATTCTCGATAAAAGCACCGAAAACAAACGCCGAGAAACCCAATCATAAAAATATTTCAATGAAAAATTTTAAAAATATCGATAATTTTGATAAAATAAAAATATTTACACAACCAGCTAACAACAACTCCATACAGCATACAACAAATTCACATTAATTACAACACCGAATTACAACACAAAAAAAAACACCAAAATCACACGGTCACAATTTTTCACAGGCACAACAATAAAACATAAACATAAGCAACAACAAAACAACCAGCAACTAACTACTCCCACCCTACACTTAAATCGAACACTCCAGTGTTCATAAAATTCAGCATAGCACAAGAGTAGGTGGTGAAACTCCCTGATCAATCGAAGTATTCCACTTCTTCGTCAGGTGCGGTTGCCTCGTCCCCCATATCTAAATCGCACCCGCTATCCTCATCTGACTCAACATCTGAGTCATTGCGGCGTGTCTCCTCATCTGTGGGGACATCATCATCAGTGGGCTCTACAAAAGTTGGCCCCACTCGGCATAAAGCCTTGGCATTTTCGCCAAAGGGGTAGTATAGCTCGAACTGCCATAGCTCATCTTCTGTTGCTGGCCTCCCGCCTATGCGCAACTGCAGCATCTGCATCCCGAACATGCGGGCCATATACTGATCATCCCGAGCATGTCGCTCGGCTAATGTGAGAACTGGCCCGTGAGTGGTGTCGGGTGCCTTAGTTTTGGTGACGTCCAAAGCACGCCTCTCCATCTGCGGGATGTAGTCCAGGGCCTCTTCCTCAACATCTAAGCCCCTTAGGAACGTGGTCATCAAGCTACCAAACCCGTAACTGTGCCCTTGATGCAAACGGGCTCTCTTCATGGCGGAGATGATCACCGTCCCAACATTAATCTCTAGCCCTTTCATCAGGGCGTATACCAAGCACACACGATCCCGAGTGACATCTGTCATGTGCACCCCCGGGATCAGGCAGGAACACACGATCTTAAGCCAAATTCTGGCTTCCTTGTTCATTTGAGAGTAGGGCAGCGTCTGATGGTAGCCCTTCTCCTTATGCCTGTTCCACCGTGCTGTAGAAAGGGCTCCACACAGAGTGCGTCTGATATCCGCGTATGGTGGAGTGATGTTCAGCTGCCCGAGTACATGGGAGTCTCTGTCCCTCGCCCCCAAAATGGCATTAAGGTGATGGGGCTCAAAAGTGACTACCTGCCCCCTTATTTTGACGGTGTGACTGCAGAGTGTCGGGTTCCAGTTGGCGTAGAACTCCCTAATCAGGTGGATATTGCACTCCTTGGGCTCTTCAAAGATCAAGTTCATCCCGACAGCATCAATCCGGTGTACAATTCTGGGGAATTCCTATGCCAACGGCTCCCTTGCAATGTGCTCCTTGGGGAAGTATTTGTTCTCCTTATGCTTTGTGTACCATTTCTTCCCTTCGTCTATAACCCATCAGGTTCCGTATTCACAGCGTTGGCCGTGCGGAACCGCTGGTGCTACTGGGACTGCTGTTCCTAGTCTAATTCTTTTCCTTCCGGCGCCCGATGTAGATGCGCCCTTTCCTTTGTCTTGCCTGCTTGCCATTGTTCCTGTCAAAACAAACAGATAGTCCCAATTTTATTCAAATGAAAATTAGCTTTGACTAAGGCTGGGTTAAGCTAGGCCACCCCACACTTAGTCTTTAGCCACAATTACGACATTACGGCAAGACGATTCTCACTTTCCACTTTACAAAAAAAAAAACATGCCTCGTGCATTCAGAGAATTCGATGGAATAAATCCTACGTAATACTCAGACTTCATACAGCTAATCAAAATATCACCATCGATACCATTTCATCACATAGCACTTAGCAAAAAGTTCTCTCAACACAACCTATGCAATTCACCAATTTCTATGCAATTCAACAATTTCATTCTCCCAAAAATCCATTATTTACTTAGCATATTCACATCAAGCACAACACAATTCACCTTACCCAACATGCCCACCCCATAATTTCCACATTTTCAATCACATTTAGTTTCTTCGCAATCAAATTCTAACCCTAGCTACATATTTCACCAAAATTCGATCAAGCATGTATTTATCGAGTTCATACAATCAAAATGATACTACGAACATCAATCAACAATAACTTAATTGAATTCAAGCTCAATTTAAAATTAGGGAAAGTATTACTCACTTCACATGCTCAAAATCGAAAAATTTGACAATAATTGAGATGAAGTTAAAGAACATACCTTTAATTCGATGAAATCAAAGAAAGTCGAAGAAAACTTGTGCCTAGGTCCGTTTCACATTGGGGAAGGGGGAGTTTTTAGGTGTTTGTCACGGAGGGGGTGAGAAATGAGGGAAAATTAAGGGGATTCGGGGTTAAAAAGGGGGATTTTCGCAAGGGTCACCAGGCGACCCGGTGTGACCCGTCGCGATTAAAGCCTCAACGTGTCACGGAGCGTAACGCGGAGCACCCCCTCCATGACACGGAGCCAATGCGGAGGTATTCTGAAATTTTAAAAATTCCAGAATTGCACCTCAACGTGTCACGGAGGTCAACACGGAGGTCCTCCTCCGTGACACGGAGCCATTGCGCAGTCTCACTATTTTGCCACTTTTTATTATTTTTCTCACCTCTATTTTTCCTTTGTGATCCTTTGCATTTTTGCCCTCCTTTCAACCTGAAATTCATCTCACAACAAGAAATTGGTTAGAAGGTTTCAACATAAAACACAATTTTTGTTTTTCTATTTTTTGTTCTCTTTTTTCTTTTTCTACTAAATCTACTCAAGTATTACAATAATTTCACGGGTTGCCTCCCATGCATCGCCTGGTTTACCGTCGCGGCTGGACGTCATTGAAGCTTAGTCATCCTCTAGGGTGACGGATGTCTTCTCTCGACTATCGTCCTCACCCCAGTAATGCTTATATCACTGCCCATTGACTAAGAACATGACACTTCGATCTTCTTGCCACGATTCCAATTTTGGGGGGTCCTTCACCGGTGGTTTTCCCACTGGCTCTCGCGAATCAACACTTTGAGCTATATTCGCTCGATCAAGCACGTTGATCACTGAGAGTTCCTCATACACGGTCGGAAGCTTCGTGGCCTTGTACACATACAATACCTCCACTTTGTCGTGTGCCCGCATGGTTAGCTGCCCTACAGCTACATCAATCAGTGCTTTCCCAGTCGCCAAGAAAGGACATCCCAAAATAAATGGGACTTCCGCATCCGGCTCAAAATCCAGCATGATGAAGTCAACCGGGAAGATTAGGGAGCCCACTTGCACCAGCACGTCCTCCACAATGCCATCTGGTCTGGCCAAAGAACGATCCGCTAGTTGCAAGATCACTGTTGTCGGTCTAGGACTGCCTAGGCCCAATTTCTTGAATACCGATGTCGGCATCAAGTTAATGCTCGCTCCCAAATCACATAATCCACGAGCTCGGATACTCTGCCCAATTGTAAGTTGAATTGTAAAGCTCCTAGGGTCTTTGAGCTTTGTGGGCAACCCGTGAAGTGCACTCCTCCGTAAGCGCCACCGTAGCGTACTCTGTCAACCTGCTTTTGTTCGCCACGATGTCCTTGATATATTTTGCATACTTAGGCACTCCCTACAAAACATCAACAAGAGGTAAATTAATGTGTACCTGTTTAAGCACCTCCATGAACTTTTTGAAACACGCTTCCTCCTTGTGTTTCTTTAATCTTTGAGGGAACGGGGGTGTTGGTCTTTTTGGTTCAGCTTCCTTCTCCTTCCCCCTATCATCATTGTGTTCCCTCTCATTCTCCACTGCTCCCGACTGCTACGGTGGTCTTTCTGGTTCCACCTCCTTGAGTTATAAAACACTCCTTGTGGTCACTACATTCACTTGCTTGGGGTTGGGGTTAGTGTCACTCGGAAGTCCTCCTCTCGGCTTGGTGTTCTGAGCTCCAGCTAGTTGCCCAAACTGGTACTCCAATGCCTTTGTAGCTAACTGATTGTTCTTTACATCGGCTGCCTATTTCACATAGTCAGCCTGCAATTGAGCTTGGTTAGCTATCATCGTTTTGAACATTTCCTCGATGCTGGGTGATGGTGGTGAAGGAGGTGCATTGTTGCTTCTATATTGCGACTGATAGTGCTGCTGCCCTCCTTGATTTCTTTGTGCCCCTAACTCGAACTCTGCCCTTGATGGCTATTACTACCCTAAGAGAAATTCGGGTGACTCCTCCAATTAGAGTTGTAGTTGTTGCCATACAGTTGGTGATTATTTCTCTGTACATTACCAACAAAGTTCACTGAATCAGGATTCGCACCACAAAACTCAGCTGAGTGTTCATTACTGCCACACACTTCGCACCAAATCTTCTGCACTACATTCACTGGGGCTTGAGACTGATTCACGCTCATATTGCTGAAGTGGGTATTGAGTTGATTCTGTAATGCAGCTATCTGTGCAGCGATAGCTGTAAAACCATCCACTTCCAAGACTCCCACCGCTTTCCTTGTTCCTCCTCTAGAAGAGTACGCATTCCACTCTGGATTTCCCTGCGAAATACGGTTTAACAAAGTATATAGCTCCTCATAAGTTTTTTCTAATGCTTGTCCCCCAGCTACTGAGTCTAACAAGATTTTTGTGTGGGGTTCCAAACCCTCTATGAAAGTATGCACCAGCACATCATTGGATTGGTGATCATGAGGACAATCCCGCAACATCGATTTGAATCGTTCCCAAGCTTGATATAGATTCTCCCCCTCTCTTTGTTTAAAACTTAGAATATTGCTGTTTTACCCGATGGAAAGAACCGTATCAAAAATTTCCGTGCAAGATCATCCCAAGTAGTGATGGAATTAGGTGGTTCAGCTTTCAACCACCTCTTTGCTTCTCCCAAAAGTGAAAATGGGAACAATGTAAGCCTGACTTAATCGGGTGACACTCCAGCGGGGATGTAAGTGTCACTTATCTCCAAAAAGTTTTGGAGATGTTGTTGTGGATCCTCGTGAGGGAGACCTGTGAATTGCCCGCTGATGTGCAGTAATTGCACCATATTCTGTTTAAGCTCGAACCTCCCTCCTGGCTCAGGTTTGTGAATGCTAGATGTAACGTTATTAGCATGTGGGATTACCACTTCGCGAACCGGCCTAGCTGCCATTTCTTCGGGCACTAACGTTGCCCTTACAATTGGTGGATTCTGTTGTTGCTCCAGGATAGTTTGTCTGAGCAACTGCAGCTTTCTCTCTAGAGCTTCTCTCCTTTGACGATGGAATTGTCTTTCCAGCTCTAAGTGTGAATCCACCAGCTCCTTGTCCCTTTCCAGTGTTCAACAGAATTCAAAATCTGCAAAAGACAAGCTAAGACCAAGTTGTCAACACTAATAAGAAATCGTAAACTAACACCTACGACAAGAATTTCACCAATTGCCAGTCCCCGGCAATGGCGCCAAAAACGTTTTCGGTGTTTTTCACAACTACACGCAAGTGCACGTGGTCGAACAAGTAGTAAAATGGATTAAGTAAGCCAAGTATCAATCCCACAGGGACTGGACCAAGGTAATAATCGAATCAAGTGTTAATAAACTCTATCTCTAATAATGCAGACAATAGTTTCAAGAAGATTTTGAGAGTTTGTTTCCTAATTTATACTAATCTAAAACAAATGTACAAATTGAGTCTGAAGTATAATAATGAGCATGCTGAGGCTAAAACAAACATGCAGGGAAGAAATTTATTGATACAAATTGGTTAAGCTTTCCTTCAGTTTCTAGTCAAGAATTATTGCCTATGGATTAAAACTCTTGTATTTAACCCAACTTAAGAATCATGAACCTTCCATCTACATTTCTGTGATAAGAAGAAATTCATCTTCTAGGCATACGAAACCGATTCCTTAATTGACTAATACGACTTTCAGATATATTTCTATTCTGAAGGTAAATCAATTCTCAATTTTCCCAAACCAAGAAGAGATCATATCCTATTAATTCACAACTTTCCAATTTCTTTCTCTTTCGAGCGCAAACCGGATTTTTTACATATACATTAATATTGGCCAAACATTAATGCAGTAAGAATAAGAATTAATAGAACAACCATAGAAGAAAAGCTGAAAAACCAAAATGATCAATATTTACATTCCACTACAAATGTTCTTAACCTCAGCAAGAAGTGAATTTAGCCACTCATTTGTGGATTAAACATTGTTAAATGAGTGTAAATCATACAAATAATTGAAATAAGGAAGAAAGAGATAGAGAAGAACCCTAAGAATTTCATCCTCTCAACTGCCTGTAACCCACGTTCTTGATCAACCAAGTCAGAATTATTAAAAATAAACCTAAGTGTGCTATTTATACTAGTGGGAATTTTTCCCGGAATAACAAGCAACGTGTCACGGAGTGCATCGCGGAGCACTGCCTTCGTGACACGCCACAAACCCAGACCCTCACTGGAATTCGGTCCTCCAGGTTATTATGCCCAACGTGGGGCTTGGCCAACGTGCCACGGCCCCAACGCGGACCTTCACTGGAACTTGGCCTATTTTAATCATCAGGGGCAGAATGCATCCGTGATGGCAGCGTGACACGACTCCATCATGGAGCCCCTTAATTTTCTGCATGACCTTAGCCTTTTCCACTGCTTGCTTCCTAGTCCATTCCCGATTTCTCCCAACATGCATCTTAGCTTCCTAAAATTACATTTTTCCTTTAAAACAACACTAATCATGTTGGTTAGTATAAATTCACATTTTAACTACAAATCACATGAAAATGTACAAATATCAATGGATAAACAAGATGAAATGAAGCATTTGAGTATCACTTGGGCATATAATTCTGGGCAAGATCACGGAGTTTGTAGCTAAGTGCCCAAATTGTCAGCAAGTAAAGGTTGAGCATCAGAGACTGAGTGGCGTGCTTCAGGATATCAGTATTCCTATATAGATGTGGGAAGAAATCAATATGGACTACATCACAGGTTTGCCTTGCACTCGACGACAATATAACGCCATTTGGGTTGTTGTGGACAGGTTGACTAAAGCCGCTCATTTTCTACCACTCAAAACCATGGATTCGGCGGAGAATTATGCCAAACTGTACATTTGAGAGCCAGTTTGATTGCATGGAGTGCCCTGTCCATCATATCAGATAGAGGTTCCCAATACCTCTCAGTTTTGGAGGTCGTTTCAAAAAGGGCTAGGAACTCAGGTTAAGCTCAGTACAACATTTCACCCGCAAACGGATGGTCAAGTGGAGCAAACAATTCAGACTCTCAAAGACATGTTAAGAGCATGTGTGATTTACTTCAAAGGTAGTTGGGATGATCATTTTCCTCTTATCGAGTTTTCATACAATAACAGCTACCATTCAAGTATTCAGATGGCTCCGTTTAAGGCTCTCTATGGGAGGAGATGTAGATCACCTATTGGATGGTTCAATGATGGTGAAATGGTGATGAAAGAACTAGATTTGGTCCATGAGGCTATGGAGAAGGTTCATGTTATACCCCGAGAACCCAAGGATTAGACCCGGGAGTCAAAATGGTGAAAAACTGAAATTTTGCACCAGGTCACAAGGAGGATTGTGAGGAGTCACCATGAGTCATGAAGTGACTCGTGGTCCAGCAGGGTTGGCAGGATGTGTTGAGAGGACCACGGGCATGACCACGAGTTGTGGCCAGGCCTCACGACTCGTGAGGTCTCCCGTGGCCCAGACTGGTTGTTGGCAAAGAGGCAGTGGGCAGTAGAAATCACGGATGGTGACCACGAGTCGTGATCACCCACCATAGGTCGTGGTGTCTCCCGTGAGATCCCCTAGTTATTTTGAGCAGTGTACCAGACAACCTAAGACCACGAGTCGTGGCTTATGAGCACTAGTCGTCTAGTCTCTCGTGGGGACTGGCAGTCAGCCAAATTTTATGATTTTAGAAAGGGCTTATCCATAATTCCTAAGTCCTAGGGGCCTATACTACGCCATTTAAGGATCTTTTTACAGGTTTTAACAGGGGAAAACCTATTCTAAGCTAGTTCATTCCATGCCTGCAAACTTGAGAGTTTGAAGAGAGGATTTAGAGCAAGTTTTGAAGGTTTCCATTGGAATCTTATCTTGGAAAATTAGAGAAGTGGTAAAATCATCCCTCCCAGGTATTTAGAGTTATGAGTGGGTGTTTCCTTCCACACCCATGCCGAAATCTCTAGTCAAGTATGAGAAATTCAAAGAATCAAGTTATGGGGTTTTACCCAATTGCATGATTTTTCAATTTCTATACATGGGTACAATTAAATTATGTTTATATTGATGAATTGTGAAGCTTGGGCATATTTTAAATTATTTTCAATCAAAAATTGCATTTCCTAAATTATGAAATTGAATTCCCATGGATAAGAAGTTCATGAAAGAAGAGAATAATGATGAATGTATGATGATGATGAGATTTGATGATGAAAAGCATGTTTCTAAAGCTACCCATGATTATGATAATGTTTTCAAAATGAATTGAGTAGATCCAAGCATGATAACGTTTTAGGGAAGGCCCTTATATCATGTATGATGATGTAGTATCTCTAAAATAATCTTACCACATGGTTTTAGAGCAGATGCTCCCACTTATATTTGAGCTTTTGGTATGTTTCAAAATAAGATTCTCGTATGCATGAATCCATAATTGAGATGTATGTTATACTTGAGCTTCATTTTCAAACGATGTCGGTTCTATGCATTATTATATTATTGAGCTTTGTAAAATAATAATGTTGAGCTTTGTTTCATACAATGTTGAGTTTATGCATGATATCATTATTGAACTTCATTAATAGACGATATTGAGTTTCGTTATATACTATGTAGAGAATTGCAGGTTTTGTGAGAAGAATCTAGCACTAAGTGGGCTATGGGTCGATCACCCTATTCCCTACAATGACGCGCCAACATAGGTTGATACTACTGTGTTATTGGGACCTCCCTTGTGAGCTATCCCCGGCCCTAATGGCCCATGAGCTTGATATCAATATCATGGTAGCTTCCTTATCCCTGTAAAGGTTTTGGATGACTCTGCCCACTTGATTGTGATAGTTGGGACCACATAAGCTCTGTCGTGGTATGTAGGTTAAGTGACGAGTCTCCCGTTATCTATATGATTTAGATAAGCATATTCATTACTTATAATTATTACTTTAAGCATGCATGTTCTAAAAGAAGGGTTTGACTCATTGTTCAGCTTTTCTATACATGTCATATTTCAGCTTTGAGTCATTCGAGTCAGTTATGATGTTATGAAGATTTGCATGGTCATATTATGAAAATATCACAATTTCAAAATGAATGCATATAGTCCTTCCTCTCAGATTTGAAACCTTATTATAGGTTATGAAATGTTTTAAATGATTTACTTTACTTAAGTAGTTTTACTTACCTTGCATACTCGGTACATTCCACGTACTGACCATGATACAGGACCCAGCTCCTAGGCTTAGCCCCGTTCGTAGTTGATTGTCAGAGTTAGCTCCTACTCGGTTGTGAGTCGTCATCCTTTGAGGGCTAGGCTTTCAGTTCCTTATGTATTTTCAGTTTCAGTATTAGTGAGTTAGCTGGGCTCTCGTCCCAGTAACTCATCCCGATTAGAGGCTTTTCAGACTTATGTATGTGTTAGCTTTAGATGCTTATTCTGATGTTATGATGAGTTAGACTTCCGCTGAGTTATATTGATGATTTTCTTCAGTTTGTCGAATGAGTTAGATGTATGCTTATGCCATGGGTTGACTTGGGGTGTCTCAGGGTCTCTCGGGGTCCTGTGTCTACGATTCGAGCCTTCGCTTAGGTCGTGACAAACTTTGTATCAGAGCCTTAGGTTTGAAGTGTCCTAGGGTGTCTGAAAGCTGGGTTAAGTAGAGTCTTTTTCATGGGTGCGAAGCACGTCACACTTATGACGAAGAGGCTAAGAGATGTTTAGGAAATGTTCCCTTCTATCATGATTTATGTTGTGCGATGAAAAGTCTTTCTATCCTTCTAATTCGTGCTATTTGTGATTGTAGAATCATAGCTCCTCGAAGAATGAATGGAAGGAGGAATGGAGGTGGTGAAGGCCACGATGATGGAAATGGTTATGGGCATCAGCTAGCCCTACCAGTTTTGGAGCTTCAAGCACCGGAGCGAGCCGCTCATGGTGAGTTTCGAGCTACTATTCAAATACTTGCACAGGCCTTGACCGCTCAAGTCAATCAACAGGCCGTTGCGCATGTTCTGCAAAATAGCAATGCAGCGGAAGCTCGAGTCAGAGTCTTCTTGAGGATGAACCTGCCGGAGTTCTTGGGGTCCAAGGTAGATGAGGACCCACAATTTCATTGATGAGATTGTCAAGATCACCCAAGTCATGGGGGTGAGCAGTGTTGAGTGCGCAGAGTTGGCCTCCTACCAGTTGAAGGGGGTTGTGCATATCTGGTTTCACCAATGGAAGGATAGCAGGGTCGTAGGAGTAGCGCCGATCACGTGGGAGGAGTTTCAGGTTGCATTCCTAGATCAGTTCTTCCCTCGAGAGATGAGGGAGTTGAAGGCAGCTGAGTTTGTAAACTTGAAGCAGGGAAGGATGACACTGTAAGAGTATTCCCTTGAGTTCACTCGCCTATCGAAAAATGCCCCGGAGTTAATAGTAGACCAGAGGATGCGGGTGAGTAGATTTGTGCATGGTATAGCAGGGTATCTGGACAAGGATTGTTGGAATGCTATGCTTCACCAGGATATGGACTTCCCTCGGATATTGTTGTACGCCCAGCAGATGGAGGAGGCACATTCGAGAGAGAGAGAGGCCAAGAGGTCCAAGACCAAAGACCACAGATTCTCTCAGCAGAGGTTCGGTGGTGGGCATCGACAGCAGACTCACAAGAGATCATCAGCCCTGGCGTCTTTGGCATTGAGTGTTCCATCCATGCCTAGACATGATCAAAGAGGGCGAGCATTAGGCTCGAGGGGTCAGAGCAGCAGACCAGCAGATTCTAGCATCCCAACTTGTCGCGGATGTGGTCGGGGGCATACAAGCTAGTGCTTGGCAGGTTCAGGTGCTTGTTTCGGGTGTGGGCATCCTGGAAACATGCTTCCAAATTATCCAGCTGCGAGGTAGGATCAGGTTGGGGGCCTAGGCCCAGCTTCTAGTTTAGCCCCCCCTCCCCTACGATCAGCACATCAGGGGGCGTTTACTCGCACAGCTAGTCAGCGCCAAAATAGATTCTATGCTTTAGCTTCCCGTCAGGAGCAGGAGGTCTCCCGAGATGTGGTTACTAGTATGTTGCGAGTTTTTCATATTGATGTTTATGCTTTGCTAGATCCTGGGGCTGCCTTGCCTTTTGTGACACCATATTTTGCCAGTAGCTTCAAAGTCAATCCCGATGTCTTGTCAGAACCCTTCTCAGTTTCCACTCCAGTAAGTGACTCAGTTATAGCAGACGGATGTATAGAGGTTTCCCAATCTCAATCCTTCATAAGGTCACCTCAGCAGATTTGATAGAGTTAGTCGTGACCGATTTTGATGTTATTCTCGGCATGGATTGGCTATTTGCATGCTACGCTTCAGTCAATTGTAGAACTCGGGTAGTAGAGTTTAGATTTTCGGGTGAGTCAGTCTTAGAATGGAAGGGTAGTTCAGTTGTGCCTATAGGTCGGTTCATTTCCTACCTTAAGGCCAGGAAAATGATTTGTAAGGGTTGCATGTACCATCTAGTTAGGGTTAAGGATGTCGAGTCTGAAACCCCGACTATCTAGTCAGTTCCAATAGTACGTGAATATCCAGAGGTCTTTCCTAATGATTTGCCAGGTGTCCCTCCCGAGCGAGATATTGACTTCGATACAGATCTTCTTCCCGACACGCAGCCTATATCTACTCCGCCTTACAGAATGGGCCCAGCCAAGCTAAAAGAGTTGAAGGATCAATTGAAGGACCTGTTAGATAAGGGCTTTACAAGGCCGAGTAAGTCTCCATGGGGTGCACCGGTGTTATTTGTCCGAAAGAAAGATGGTTTGCTTCGGATGTGCATTTAGTATTGGCAGTTGAACAAGGTCACCATTAAAAATAGGTATCCTTTTCCTAGGATCAATGATTTGTTTGACTAGCTTCGGGGTGCCAAGTGTTTCTCCAAGATTGATTTCAGATCCGGGTATCATGACCTTAGGGTTCGGGAGAATGACATCCCTAAAACCGCTTTATGGATTCGGTATGGTCACTACGAATTTGTTGTTATGTCTTTTGGACTAACCAATGCCCCTGCAGCTTTTATGGATCTAATGAACAGGGTGTTCAAGGAATATTTGGACATGTTCATGATTGTATTCATCGATGACATCCTTATATACTCTTGGAGTGAGGAGGAGCATGCTGCTCACTTGAGCATAGTACTTCAGACCCTCAAGGATCGTCAGTTTTCTACAAAGTTCAACAAATGTGAGTTTAGGTTGGACTCTGTATCATTCTTGGGCCATGTGGTATCAAGTGAGGGCGTAAAGGTAGATTCTCAGAAAATCGAGGTGGTGAAGAATTGGCCCAGACCGGTGAACCCATCAGATATCAGGAGCTTTTTGGGCTTAGCGGGTTACTCTCAGAGATTTGTTGAGGGCTTTTCATCTATTGCAGCAACTTTGACCAAGTTCACTCAAAAGAAGGTAAATTTCTAATGGTCAGAGACTTGTCAGAAAAGTTTCCAAGAGTTGAAGACTCGACTCACTTCAGCACTAGTGTTGACCCTACCTGAGGGTATCGATGATTTTGTGGTGTATTGTGATGCTTTGAGAATCGAACTTGGGTGTGTGTTGATGCAGCATGGGAAAGTGATAGCATATGCCTCAAGACAGTTGAAAATCTAGGAGAAGAATTACCCGACCCATGATCTTGAGTTGGCCGTGGTGGTGTTCGCCTTGAAGATATGGCGACATTACTTGTATTGTGTCCACGTGGATGTATTCACGGATCACAAGAGCTTGCAATATGTGTTCACACAGAAAGATCTCAATCTTCGGCAAAGGAGGTGGATGAAGCTACTAAAGGACTACGACATGAGTATCCTTTACCACCTGGGTAAGGCTAATGTGGTAGCGGACGCACTTAGTAGGCTCTCTATGGAGAGTGTGTCCAACGTGGATAAGGCAAAGAAAGAGTTGGTGAGAGATGTCCATCGACTTGCGAGGTTGGGAGTTAGATTAGTCGACTTGACCAATGGCGACGTTATTGTGAAAAACGAATAAGAATCGTCCTTGGTGAAGGATGTGAAAGCTAGAAAAGATGAGGATCCGATTTTGGTAACACTAAAGGAAGTCGTTCGAAGTTAGAAGGTGGAGGTCTTCTTCCAAGGGGGAGATGGGGTGCTGAGGTACCAGGGCCGTTTATGTGTTCCTAATATTGATAATTTAATGGACCGGATATTGCATGAGGCACATGGATCCAGGTATTCTATCTATCTGGGTGCCACCAAGATGTATCATGATTTGCGGGAAATTTATTGGTGGAACAACATGAAAAAGGATATTGCAGTATTTGTAGCCAAGTGCCCAAACTATCAGCAAGTGAAAGTCGAGCATCAAAGGCTGGGAGGCATACTTCAGGATATTAGCATTCCCACTTGGAAGTGGGAAGATATTAATATGGATTTCATTACAGGCCTACCTCATACTCGCCGACACTATAATTCTATTTGGGTGGTGGTAGGCAGGTTGACCAAGGATGGAAACTTTCTACCAATCAAAACCATAGATTCAGCAGATGATTATGTCAAACTATGTATTTGGTAGTTGCTGCGATCTCATGGAGTGCCCTTTTCAATCATCTCAGACCGAGGTACTCAGTTTACCTCTCGGTTTTGGTGGTCTTTCCATAAAGGGCTTCGGACTCAGGTTAAACTCAGCACAGCATTTCATCCGCAAATGGATGGTCAATTGGAGAGGACAATCCAGACTCTCGAGGACATTTTGAGAGCTTGTGTGAGGGACTTTAAAGGTTGTTGGGATGATTACTTGCCCTTAATCAAGATTGCTTACAATAATAGCTACCACTCCAGCATTCAGATGGCACCATTTGAGGCTCTGTATGGGTGGAGATGTAGATCGCCCATCGGATGGTTTGAGGTTGGTGAGGCAGCTATGATAGGACCCGATTCGGTGCATGAGGCTATGGTGAAAGTTTAGGTTATAAGGGACAGGCTGAAAACCGCTTAGAGTCATCAAAAGTCATATGCTGATGTGAGGAGGAGAGAGTAGGAGTTCTAGGTGGACACTTGGGTATTTTTGAAGGTGTTTCCCATGAAGGGAGTCATGTGCTTCGGCAAGAAAGGAAAACTCAGTCCCCGCTATGTTGGTCCCTACCGGGTTATGAGAAGAGTGTGTAAGGTAGCATATGAGTTGGACTTTCCATTACAGTTATCTTCAGTTCATCCCATCTTTCATGTATTGTTCTTGAAATAGTGCTTGGGTGATCCATCTTCAGTTGTCCCAGTGGAAAGTGTTGGTGTGGGAGATAACCTCAGCTATGAGGAAATTTCAGTTGCAATCTTGGATTGTCAGGTTCAGAGGCTGAGGAACAATAGAGGTAGCTTTGGTGAAGGTTTTATGGAGAAACCAGCATGTTGAGGGAGCTACGTGGAAAGCCGAAGCGGCTGTGATAGCTAAATACCCTCACCTGTTCCCTACCAGCTCAATTTCAATTTGAGGTATCAGTTTTTTCCCTAATTCTCTAATCAGTTTCCATGTTCAGTTCATGTGCACAAGTTTGATTTATGTTATGATAGATGTATGTGATGTCTGAATTCGGTTCAGCTATGTAGTTCTTTTTGGAGGTAGTCATTCCACCAGATTTCAGTTTAAATGATTCGTATTTGATTATGATAATTGCACGTTTCTATTTTATGCTTCTTTCTAACATTTGAGAATGAATGTTCCCAAAAGGGAGATATTGTTATACCCCGAGAACCTAAGGATCAGATCCGAGAGTCAAAATGGTGAAAAACTGAAATTTCGCACCAGGTCATAGGACGAATCGTGAGGAGGCTCGTAAGGAGTGACCATGAGTCGTGAAGTGACTCGTGGTCCAGCAGGGTTGGCAGGATGTGTTGAGAAGACCACGGGCATGACCACGAGTCGTGGTCAGGCCTCACGACTTGTGAGGTCTCCCGTGGCCTAGACTAGTTGTTGGCAAAGAGGTAGTAGGCAGTAGAAGTCACGGATGGTGACCATGAGAAGTGGTCACCCACCATGGGTCATGGTGTCTTCCGTGAGGTTCCCTAGTTGTTTTGAGCAGTGTACCAGACGACTCATGACCACGAGTCGTGGCCTGTGAGCACGAGTTGTCTGGTCCCTCGTGGGGACTGGCAGTCAGCCAAATTCTATGATTTTAGTAAGGGCTTTTCCATAATTCCTAAGTCCTAGAGGCCTATACTGGGTCGTTTAAGGCTCGTTTTATAGGGTTTTAAGAGGGGAAAACCTATTCTAAGCTAGTTCATTCCATACATGCAAACTTGAGAGTTTGAAGAGAGTATTTAGAGCAATTTCTGAAGGCTAAAGTGGTAAAATCATCCCTCCCAGGTATGTAGGGTTATGAGTGGGTGTTCCCTTCCACACCCAAGCCTAAATCTCTTGTTAAGTATGAGAAATTCACATGATCAACTTATGGGGTTTTACCTAATTGCATGATTCGTCAATTTCTATACGTGGGTACGATTAAATTATGTTTATATTGATGAATTGTGAAGCTTGGGAAGATTTTAAATTATTTTCAATCAAAAATTGTGTTTTCTAAATTATGAAAGTGAATGCCCATGGATAAGAAGTTCATGAAAGAAGAGAATGATGATGAATATATGATAATGATGAGATTTGATGATGAAAAGCATGTTTCTAAAGCTACCCATGATTATGATAATGGTTTCAAAATGTATTGAGTAGATCCAAGCATGACAACGTTTTGGGCAAGGCCCTTATATCAAGTATGATGATGTAGTATCTCTAAAATAAGCTTACTACATGGTTTTGGAGCAGATGCTCCCACTTATATTTGAGCTTGTAGTATATTTCAAAATAAGCTTCTCATATGCATGAATCCATAATTTAGATGTATGTTATAATTGAGCTTCATTTTCATACGATGTCGGTTCTATGAATGATTCTATTATTGAGCTTCGTCAAATGACAATGTTGAGCTTCATTTTGTACGATGTTGAGTTTATGAATGATATCATTGTTGAGCTTTGTCACTAAATGATGTTGAGCTTCATTATATACGATGTAGAGAATTGCATGTTTTGGGAGAAGAGTCTAGCATCGAGCGGACTAAGGTCGATACCCTATGCCCCAGAACTACGCGCCAATGTAGGTTGATACTATTGTGTTATTTGGACCTCCCTTGTGAGCTATCCCCGGCCCTAATGGCCCATGAGCTTGATATCGATATCGTGGTAGCGTCCTTAGCCCTGGCAAGGTTTTGGATGGCTATGCCCACTTGAGTGTGATAGTCAGGACCACGTAAGCTCTATCGTGGTATGTCAGTTAAGTGACGAGTCTCCCATTGTCTATATGATTCAGATTTGCATATTCATTACTCATAATTATTAATTTAAGCATGCATGTTCTAAAAGCAAGGTTTTACTCATTGTTCAGCTTTTAGATACATGTGATATTTTAGCTTTGAGTCATTCGAGTCAGTTATGGTGTTATGAAGCTTTGCATGGTCATATTATGAAAAGATTATGATTTCAGAATGAATGCATGTAGTCCTTCCTCTCAAATTTGAAAGCTTATGATAGGTTATGAAATGTTTTGAATGATTTATTTTACTTAAGCGGTTTTACTTACCTTGCATACTCAGTACATTTCACATACTGATCACATACTCTATGTTGTATTGTTCCATGATATAGGACCCAGCTCTCAGGCTCAACCCCGTTCATAGTCGATTGTCTGATTTAGCTCCTACTCGGTTGGTGAGTCCTCATCTTTCAAGGGCTAGGCTTTCAGTTCCTTATGTATTTTCAGTTTTAGTATTGTTGAGTTAGTTGGGGTCTTTTCCTAGCAACTCGTCCATATTAGGGGCTTTTCAGACTTATGTATGTGTTAGTTTCGGATGCTTATTCTGATGTTATGATGAGTTAGACTTCCACTAAGTTATATTGATGATTTTCTTCAGTTTATCAAATGATTTAGATGTATGCTTATGCCATGGGTCGACTTGGGGTCTCTCAGGGTCCCTTGTCCCTTGTCTACTATCCTACGTCCGCTCAGGTCATGACAATTCAGCTCATATAGGAAAGGTTTAAACCAGCTCAAAGTCTCCAAAAGTCCTATGCCGATGTGAGAAGGAGAGAATTAGAATTCGAGGGGGATGATTGGGTATTTCCGAAGGTGTCTCCCATGAAGGGGGTGATGAAGTTTGGAAAGAAAGGAAAACTCAGCCCTCGTTATGTTTGCCCCTACCGGATAGTGAGACGTGTTGGCAAGGTGGCATATCAATTGGAGTTGCCCTTAGAATTAGCTTTTGTGCATCCTGTATTCCATGTATTGCTCTTAAAGAAGTATTTGGGTGATCTAGCTCTAATTGTCCTGATGGACAGTGTTGGGGTGAAAGACAGCTTTAGTTATGAGGAAGTTCCAGTGGAAATACTGGGTCACCAGGTTCGAAGGCTAAGGAACAAGGATGTAGATTCAGTCAAAGTGTTATGGAGGAATCAGCATGTTGAAGGAGCTACATGGGAAGCCGAAGCAGACATGATGGCTAGATACCCACATATATTCCCTACCGGCTCAGTTCCAGCTTGAGGTATCAATTTTTCCCTAACACTCTATTTAGTCTTCATGTTCAGTTCATGTGCCCCAGTTTCTTTCATGCATATGGATGTGCATATGATTCGTGAATTCAGTTCAACCAAGTAGTTTGAATCGGAGATAGTCATTCCGTCAGTTTTCAACTTAAATGTTCAGTATTTGAGTATGATGATTGCATTTCTCTGTTTTCTATATGTTTTTCCTACATTTGAGGATGAATGTTCCCAAAGGGAAGATATTGTAATACCTCGGAAGTTCCTAAGACTACACCTGGGATTTAAAAATGAAAGTTGATAGAATCTGGGAAATTTTCGCAGAACGGGCCACATAACGGATCGTTTCTCCAACCAATGATTCGTAGGAAGCGTCCGTGGTGAGGTCTGGCCAGGTGGTAGTTGGAAATAACGGGTCATGTAATGACCCGCGGCATGAAACCACGAGTCATCATTTGAGGTCGTGGGGTGACTTGTCCTTGCCTAAGAGAAAGCAACGGGTTGTGGGACGACTCGTTGTGAGTTGTAATGGATCGTGGTGAGCAACCTTCGAAAGGGGTATTGAAACCTCCAATCGAGGTAATGAAATGAAATCCATGACTCGTTGGAAGGACGAACAAGTCGTGGTGTGGCTTGTGGGAAGGCTTGGTGTAGGCCGGCAAGGGGGAAACAACGGAGGAAGTAACGGACCGTCGTCTGAAGTGATGACTTGTCCTATTGAGTCATGGGATTGAATATGATAAGTTACGTTGGATAGTGGATACAACGGATGGATACGACAAGTTGTGGTATCCAGGAATGACCTATTAGGACGGTCATTGTCACAGCCAGTGCAAAATTTCAAAGAAATTCATTAAGGGCATTTTAATCATTTGTAAGTCCTAGGGTCCTAAACTACATCGTTTAAGGCTCAAAATGCAGTGTTGTATGAGGGTAAAACCTATCCTAGGCTCATTCATATTCATGCATGCATGTTGAAGGGGTGTAGGAGGTGATCAAGTAGGAGTTCTTCAAGTTTTCTTTCAATCCTTCATTGGGATCTCAAGGAAGTGTAAGAATCAGCTTTAATCAGGTATGTAGGGTTATGAATGGGTGAATCCATTCACACCCATGCCTAAACTCTCTCTAAATTATGAATTTCCTATATCAATTCTATGGGGTTTTAACCCGATGCATGAAATTTCGAATTCTCTATATGGGTATGATCTAAACGAATTATTATTATTGAATTATGAATTATGGGCAAGTTTTACATTTATTTCCATTAAAATCATGTATCAAGCTTCTAAAATCAAATTGCCCATTTATGAAAAGTTTGAAAGTTAAGATTGATGATGAATGTTCATGTATGATGAAGTATTGATGATGAAAATAATGTTTTTAATTTACCCATGTTTATAATTATGTTTTCAAGTGAGTTGAATAATTTCAAGCCTTTTAAGGTATCGAGCAATGCCTACTTGTGCAAGTATGATTTATGATTTATGAAATGAATTTCATGATGATCGATGTATGATATTGGCCAACTAAAGGGACCTTGATTCATGGATAATCATGTATGAAAAGGGGATCAACTATGTTAAATGTTTATTTTTCCATGAATCTCATAAATGATGTTTATGATTTACGTATGAGCCTAATGTGCATGGCTTTGGGAGCAATGTCTAGCACTGAGTAGCCCGACGTTCAAAGGGCTACCCTAATGTCTCATAACTACGTGCCACCATAGGTTCATAATGATATATACAATGTTAATGGATCCCCTCTTTCGTGATATCACATAATGCACGTCCCTTTCTTGGCAAGCCAGGGATGGCTCTACCCACTTGAGTGAGATAGTTGGGGCATCATGTAAGGCTCTACCATGATGATGTCGGTTATGACGAGTCCTCCCATTGTTCCGCATGTTTTTATGCATTATTATGTTTATATTATTTTGGCTTAAGTGATGATTTATAAAGTTTCTCTTACTATTATGATAATGAATGGATTACGAATGATTTGAAAACCTTGAGCCTTATGTTATCTTATGATATTTATGTTATGAGCATGTTGTCCTACTCTTATGATCTCTTATGAGCTGTTATGTATTTTTAAATTTCTATTTTACTTACCTTGCATACTCGGTACATTCCATGTACTAACTGCATACTCTATATTGTATTGTTTCATGATATAGGCTTTGATCTTCAGCCTTAGCACTGTCATTAGCCCGTCTCGAAGATTAGCATCTAGCTCTTTGGTGAGTCCTCATTCTTTGAGGACCGGTTTAATATCAGTTATCTTTCATGCTCAGTTTCTAGACTTGTCGAGTTAGTTGGGGGTGTTGTCCCATCAACTCATTAGATATGTTAGAGGCATTCAGACTATGTGTAGTATTTAGCTGTTATGTATGAAGTACGTTCCATTTTCAATATTATGTCATGTTTATTCTTCCGCTATGTTGTTATGTTGAGTATTCTTCTTTATTGATATTCAGTTAGATGTATGTTCATGCCATGGGTCGACTTGGGATCTTTTGGGGCTCCTTGTCCTATGTTATGATCCAGGTCTACGTTCGGGTCGTGACAATTAGCATCCCACATCTATTGGTGAGTCCTCATAACTCGAGGACCATGCTTTATTAGTTTTCTTTATGTATTCATTATCAGACTTAGAGATTTAGTTGGGGTCTTGTCCCATCAACTCATCAGTATTAGAGGCTTTTCAGACATAGAATGTAATCAGCTTCAAAATCGTGTGTATTTCTGATGTTATGCTTATTTCAGACTTCCGCTAAGTTTATCATGTTGATCTTCTGCTTTTATGATTGAGTTAGATGTTATGTTTATGCCATGGGTCGACTTGGAGTCCCTCGGGGTTCCTTGTCCCATGTCTCGATCTGGGTCTATGTTCGGGTCATGTACCTATGTTGTCAGTAGTTTCGGAGTCAGTCCCAAAATCCTATCAGAACCCTTCTTAGTCTCTACTCCAGTCCTTGATTCATTCATAGCTCGATGGGTATATAGAAATTTCCATGTCATACTCCTTCAGAAAGTCACCTCAGTAGATTTAGTAGAGCTAGCCATGACAGATTTTAATGTTATCTTTGGCATGGATTGGCTACATGCCTGTTATGCCTCAGTAAGTTGTAGAACTCATGCGGTAGAGTTTCGATTTTCGGGTGAGCCAGTCCTAGAGTGGAAGGGTAGTTCAGCTGTGCCTGTAGGTCATTTCATTTCCTACCTTAAGGCCAAGAAGATGATCTCTAAAGGTTCCATGTACCATCTAATTAGGGTTAAGGATGCTACGTCTGAAACCCCAACTATCCAGTTAGTTCCTATAGAGTTCGAATATCCAGAAGTGTTTCCAGATGATTTACCGGGAGTTCCTCCCAAGCAGGAGATCAATTTTGGCATTAACCTTCTTCCTAATACGCATCCTATATCTATTCTTCCTTACCGAATGGCCCCATCCGAGTTAGAGTTGGAGGATCAGTTGAAGGACCTCTTAGAGAATGGTTTCATCAGACCTACCAAATCCCCGTGGGGTGCACCAGTGCTCTTCGTCCGAAAGAAGGATGGTTCCCTTCGGATGTGCATTGATTTCGACAATTGAACAAAGTTACAATCAAAAACATGCATCCTCTCCCCGGGATTGATGATTTGTTTAACCAGCTTCAAGGTGCCAAGTGTTTCTCAAAGATAGAACTCAGTTCCTGATACCATTAGCTTAGGGTTCCGGAGAGTGACATTCTGAAGATAGCCTTCAGGACTTGGTATGGTCATTACGAGTTTGTAGTTATGTCTTTTGGACTAACGAATGCTCCTGCAGCTATTATGGATTTGATGAATAGGTTGTTCAAGCCATATTTGGATATGTTCATGATTGTGTTCATAGATGATATTCTCATATACTCTTGGTGCGAGGAGGAGCATGCCGCTCATTTGAGGGTGGTACTATAGACTCTTAAGGATGGCCAATTATATTCTATGTTCAGCAAGTGCGAGTTTTGGCTAGACTCAGTAGCATTTTTGGGTCATATGGTGTCAAGTGATGGTGTACAGGTGGACTCTCAAAAGATAGAAGCAGTGAAGAATTGGCCTAGACCAGTTAGTCCTTCGGATATTAGGAGTTTCTTGGGTTTAGTTGGTTACTACTGAAGGTTTGTCGAAGGGTTTTCATCCATTGCAGCACCATGGACTAAGTTGACCCAGAAGAAAGTGAAGTTTGAATGGTCAGAGGCCTGTGAGTAGAGCTTCCAAGAGTTGAAGACTCGACTAAACTTAGCACCAGTGTTGACCCTACCTGAGGGTACTAATGGGTTTGTGGTATATTGCGATGCCTCGAGGATCGTCCTTGGTTGTGTATTAATGCAGCACGGTAAGGTAATAGCCTATGCTTCTAGGCAGCTAAAAGTCCATGAAAAGAACTATCTGACACATGACCTCGAGTTGGAAATGGCAGTATTTGCCTTGAAGATTTGGAGACACTATCTGTACGGGGTTTATGTGAATGTATTTATGGACTACAAAAGCCTACAATATGTGTTTACTCAAAAGGATCTGAATCTACGTCAGAGGAGGTGGTTGGAGCTTTTGAAAGATTATGATATGAGTGTCCTTTATCATCTGGGAAAGGCTAATGTGGTGGAAGACGATCTTAGCAGGCTTTCTAAGGAGAGTGTGACCCATATATATGAGGAAAGGAAGGAGCTAGTGAAGGATGTGCACCAGCTCGCATGACTAGGAATTTGTGTTGTTGACTCGACGGATGGTGGTTTCATTGTTCAGAATGGGTCAGAATCTTCCTTGGTGACGGACGTCAAAGCTAGACAAGATGAGGATCCTATTTTAGTAAAGTTGAAGGAAGCCGTTCAGAATCATAAGGTGGAGGTCTTCTCCTAAGAGGGAGATAGTGTGCTACGATATCAAGGTCATTTGTATGTAACGGGAGTTGATGACTTGAGGGAGCGAATGTTGCATGAGGCTCATGGTCCAGATATTCTGTTCATTCAAGCGCCACCAAGATGTATCGTGACCTACGAAAATTCTATTGGTGGAATGGCATGAAAAAGGACATAGCAGAGTTTGTGGCTAAGTGTCCAATTGTCAACAAGTGAAGGTTAAGCATCAAAGACCTGGAGGTGTGCTCCAAGATATTTGTATCCCTACATGGAAGTGGGAGGACATCAATATGGACTTCATTACAGGGTTGCCTCGTACTCACCGAGAATATGACTATATTTGGGTGGTTGTAGACAGGTTGACTAAAGCTATTCATTTCCTACCGGTCAAAACTACCAATTCAACGAAGGATTATGCCAAATTATACATTTGGGAGTTGGTTAGATTGCATGGAGTTCCTTTGTCCATCATATTAGATAGGGGTACTCAATCTACCTCCTAATTTTGGAGATCATTTCATAAGGGACTTGGCATTCAGGTCAAGCTTAGCACAACATTTCATTCGCAAAAAGATGGTTCGGAGGAGCGGACCATTTAGACTCTTGAAGTATTTTTAGGGCATGTGTGATAGATTTCAAAGGTAGTTGGGATGATCATTTACCTCTCATTGAGTTTGCATATACCAACAGTTATCATTCCAACATTCAGATGGCTCCGTTTGAGGCTCTGTATGGGCGGAGGTGTAGATCGCCTATCAGATGGTTTGAGGTCGGTGTAGCTACCTTGATTGGACCAGATTCGATTCATGAGGCTTTGGAGAAAGTTCAGCTTATAAGGGAAAGGCTGAAAAAAAGCTCAAAGTCGCCAAAAGTCCTATGCGGATGTGAGGAGTAGAGAACTTGAGTTTCAAGTTGATGATTGGGTGTTTTTGAAGGTATCTCCCATGAAGGGAGTGATGAGGTTCGAAAAGAAAGGGAAACTTAGTCCCTGTTATGTTGGCTCGTACTAGATTGTGAGGCATGTTGGCAAGGTGGCCATGAGTTGGAGTTGCCCTCAGAATTAGCTTCAGTTCATCCACTTTCCCATGTGTCGCTCTTAAAGAAGTGTTTGGGTGATCCGACTTTGGTTGTTCTGGTAGAGAGTGTAGGTGTGAAGGATAGTCTTAGATATAAGGAGGTTCTGGTGGAAATACTTGATCGTCAGGTTCGAAAGCTAAGAAATAAAGAAGTGGCCTCATTCAAGGTTTTGTCGAGGAACCAGCATATTGAGGGAGGTACTTGGGATGACGAGAAGATATGATGGCTAAATACCCGCATCTATTGCCTTCCGGCATAGTTCCAGCTTGAGGTATCAGTTTCCACCCTAATACTCTATTTAGTTTTATGTTCAGTTCATGTGCCCCAATTTCTTTCATGTCAGTGCATGTATGTATGATTTATGAATTTAGTTCAGTCACATAGTTCAGTCCGGAGTCAGTCACTCCATCAGTTAAACTTTAAATGTTCAGTATTTGATATGGCAGTTGCATTTCTCAGCTTTTCAGTATGTTTATCCATATTGAGGATGAATGTTCCTAAGGGAGATATAGAGTAATACTACCAAAGCCCTAAGATCAGACCCAAGGGTTAAAAAGGAGAAAACAGCATTTTCTGCACCAGGTCACAAGACGAGTTGTCCAGTGACCTTTGAGGTACACCACGAGTTGTTAGGTGACTCGTGGGGAGGAGGGAAGGCTTTCTGGGGTTCCTTGGTTTGGGGGCTGACCACGGGTGAGGCCACGAGTTGTGGTCAGCATCACGAGTCATCATGTTAGCCGTGGTCGGGAGTTTGACTCGAAGGTTGAAAGTTTTGGCAGTGTTCCTAATGATTCATCACTACGAGTCATCGGGTACACCACGAGTCATGGTATCTCTCATGGTGACTAATGAAGGTAAGCAGTTCTGGTGACAAGTTTAGGCCACGAGTCGTGGTCTGTGGCGACGGGTCGTCCAGTCCCTCGTTGGGACTGGCAGTGTGTATTTTCCTGTGAATTTATTAAGGGCTCCATAATTCCTAAGTTCCTAAGACCTAAACTATGTCGTTTTAAGCCCAGCTAAGTGTTTTTTAAGAGGGTTTAGTTCATTCTAAGCCTATTCCTCCCCATGCATGCAAGCCTAGAAGTTTTTAAGGGTGACCAAGCTTAGGATTCATCAAGTTCTTCCCCAAATTCTTATGGGCATTCAAGAAGGGTTGTGTAATCAGATTTTCCTAGGTATGTAGGATTATGAATGGGTGTATTCATCCACTCTCATGCCCAATCCCTCTTCAATTTCATGTGATTTTTAAGTTGATGAATCTATGGGGGTTTTAACCCAACTTATGAATTCTCTAAGTATCTATCATGGGTATTCTCTATGCATTGTTTCTAGTGTTGAATTATGATTTATGGGCATGTATGTTACACCCCGTAAATACTCAACATGTAGATGGCCTATTCGCATGTTGGTTAAGAGTTTTTGAATGCCACACATGCTAGGAAAAGGCCCGGGGAAAGACCAGATAAGAAATCCATCGAACCATCGCGTAAGGAGCGGGGCAGAGCCCCTCCGCAATGGCAACGTGTCACCGAGGGAGGGCCTCCGCGTTGGCTCTGTGTCATGGAGGCCCTGTCCACCCCCAAGTATAAAAGCCTCCAACTTCTATGTTAATGATATAATTCATAAAATTTCCAGAGAAGCCGAGAGAAAACAGAGAGAACGAAGGTTTCTTGATAATATTCGTCCGATTAAGCCATCAAACGCGGTCCAAACTCAAATTAACTCCAGATACCGAGGTATTAAGCAGTAAGGAGAATTCCTACGGATTTAGTTTTGTGAAATTCGGCCGGCGAATCGTCGTGCTACCGAACTAAGGTAAGTGGAATTGCTCCAAATTAGTGTCAATATACTCCTAGCCCTAAAGTGAGTATTTCTCCCTTCTAAACTTTCAAGAAATAGCGAGTTTTTGACCATTTTTATATAAGCCAAAGTTTGGGCTATATATATATTGAAAGTGATATTTTCTTCTAGAATATTAGCATATAATTGACATATATATGTATGTAGTTGGGAGAAATAGCAGAAGTACTGACCGAGCTACGCTAGTTAGTTGGGAAATCTGAAACAAAGGTATGTAACGCTAATTCCTTCGGCAAGTTAGTAATCTAGTATGGTAGATAGCGTGATGTATAGAAGAAAGAACTCAGAAGTCGAGAATTGAGTCCAGTTTGAATTTAGCAACTATGTTTTATGATATTATGATATATATTCAGAATAAAAGTTAGTAAAATCAGACAGTCAGATGGTATCTCAGTTACAGTATAATCAGACAGTCAGATAATATCTCATATACAGTATAGTCAGTATGAGAATCAGTATAACATAGAAAAGAGCTCAGAATGAGAAATCAGAGAACATATAGTATTTTCAGTTTAAACATGCTTGCTATATGTTATTATTGTTTGTTGAGACCTGTTTGTGTTATGAGGGCACCCTTTGAGCGTCCTCGCCGCCCCTGGGTTGGTAACTGTGTCGACCCACCGTGAGGGTAGGGATATGCCACTCCAAGGAGTGGTATGCCATCCGCAGTAGGACGAAGATGGGATGGAGCATTCCCCATATCAGGCTGATCAGCATAGCATATAGCTTACCCTGTTGTGCGATTGCGCCTAGGGGGCAGATTACAGATATAGATACAGATTACAATTTAAAGTACAAGAGTCCTTCAGGCTCAGACACAGTTATTTATATCAGAGGCCATAGCCCGAGCTGGAGACCCAGGGGGCCGGTAGAGGTGCTCATAGTTAATAGACGAGTGGAGTGATTTGTTTTCGAATGGTTTTGACCCGGGTAGGGGTATATAGATTGTATGTTGGTTGGCGCCTTCCGGCTTATGGGGGCTAGTATAGGTTCTTGTGTTATATATATATATGTATATACACGATATCTATTAGTTGATAGATAGTAGGTCGCCATGACGACAGGTATGATTCTACCTTACCTTCAGTACAGATAAGCCTATTCCAGATCCTGCTAGTTCAGACAGTTTCAGATACTTCCTGCTATTTAGAATTTACTAGCATTATTGTTTATATTCAGTTATGTTTAGTTTGCCTTACATACTCAGTACCAGTGGTACTGACGCCCATTTGGGGCACTGCATTACTTGCCTGCAGGTACCTATAGACGAGGAGTCGATCCCTCGTGATCCTAGCCAGCGTAGAGTCATCAGCTCCTATCATCCGGAGCTTGATATTCAGGGTTTATATCATTTTCTTTTGTTGTGCAGTACGGGTAGGTCGGGGCCCTGTCCCGACCATCTTTTCAGTATTCTTAGAGGCTTGCAGTCTGTATATATTTTCCCTGTGGTTAGTTATTCCAGTCGTGTGGGGCTATGCGTATGTATAGTTGTTTATGTTGGCCGTGTGAGGCCTTATCCAGTCAGTAGTGGTGACCTTGCCGGTCACGTAGCTGTTCAGCATTTGTTATATTGGTTTACAGCTAACTAGACAGCATGGCGGCCTTGTTGGCCCGCATAGGTTCCCTTATATTGATATGATTCTGGTTAACTGTTGTTGTTGTACAAGTGGGTATAGGCCTAGTCGTCCGGAGGCTTTATTTGCAGCCGCTATATAGCCCGTTGATTCCGTGAATTAGAGTTAGAGCTAGCTAGACACTAGATGTGCTTAGGCTCAGTAGTCTAGCAGTTCAAGTTCTAGTAGGGCACCAGGTGCCAGTCATACCCCTCAAGGCAGGGCGTGACAACATGGTATCAGAGCAGGTCATGTCCCAGGGAGTCTGCAAGCCATGCTAAGTAGAGTCTTGTCTATGGATGTGTTGTGCACCACATACTATAGGCAGGAGGCTGCAAGGCATGATAGGATGGTTACCCATACTTCCTATCCAGTCGTGTTGTAGAGTGGTACAGTATAGGGTCGAGTTCTTAAAACTTATCATATTCTTTGTTTACAGATAAAAATGGCAGACCAGTGACACCCTGCCACAGGTAGAAGGCTGGATACCGCAGAAGAAGAAGGCACCAGCGGGATGCCTCAGCTTCATTTAGAATTAGCCCGATCTGAGGGCGATATAGAGGCATCATCACAGCCTTCTCAGCAGTCCCCATCTCACCAGGAGCCATTCGGAATGACACCGCCTCCGATAGCTCCTGTACCTGCACCATCCGACCAGGAGGTTCGCAGTGTAGTTGTTATGTTGGCACAAATGATGGCCACTCAGTGCCAGTCAGTGCCACCTGTAACTGCGGAGCCATCAGGTGGATTTGGAAGTTCGAGGGTCAGGGAATTTTTGGCATTGGGTCCCCCACAGTTCACAGGGTCAGATCAGGAAGAGGACCCCCAGGATTTCCTAGATTAGATGTAGAGAATCTTCCGGGTCATGCATGTGACACCTACAGAACAGTAGAGTTAGCAGTATTTCGGTTGCGAGACGTAGCTGTATTATGGTACGAGAGCTAGGAAAGTTCTCGAGGGAGAGATGTTGCCCCTCCGACCTGGTCCAGCTTCTCGGAGGCCTTCCTGGACCGTTATTTGCCACGGGAGATCCGGCAGGCCTGGATGGATTAGTTTTTGCACTTGGAGCAGAGGGTGAGGAGTGTACGAGAATATGCCTTATAGTTTGACTCCTTAGCCTGCTATGCTCTAGCTTTTATAGACACTATGCCATCCAGAGTCCACTGGTTTATTATGGGTCTGAACCCAGAATACATTGAGGCATGCATGACAGCTACATTACGGGAAGATATGGACATTGCCCGGGTGCAGGCCTTTGCCCAGACTATTGAGGGCCTTAGACAGCGGCAACAGGACAATAGACAGACAAATCAGGAGCAGCTCCGCAGGGATAGATCAGCTGATGTGCAGAGGGAGATTCGGAGAGGACCCAGGCCCTAGTTGTCAGACAGGCCCCCTAGACCCCCACCTTCACCACAACAGCAGAGGGGTAGATTTATTCGTCGAGGGCAGTCAGAGTCTGGTGGCAGTTCTCGAACGACGGATTCATCTCAACAGAGGAGGGTAGAGTAGAGAAGATACACACCCCCACCCTGCCCTATTTGCAGCCGACCTCATATCAGAGCTTGTAGATATGGCTCTTCAGGATGTTATATATGCGGGCAGGAGGGGCACCTGATAAGAGATTGTCTGGCCAGGGGGCAAGGTAGCCGAGATAGCCAGGACAGGGGATCCGTAGGGCCACGAGCTCCAGCAGCCTCGGCAGGGCGTAGGCCCTCAGGTTCAGCAGGTAGAGGCTGAGGTAGATCAGGAGCCTCTAGCTCAGGTACGGGCTCAAGCCGTACCTATGCATTACTAGGGAGACAGGACTCAGAGGCATCTCCAGATGTGGTAACAGGTATGATGACTATTTGCTCATACCCAGCTTATGTATTGATTGATCCAGGGTCAACTTTATCCTATGTTACCCCATTTGTGGTTCGGAAGTTTAGTGTTGCACCAGATTTTCTACAGCAGCCCTTCTCAGTATCTACACCCATCGGTGACTCCATTATAGCTAGCAGAATTTATCGAGGGTGTACAGTAGAAGTTGTTGATCATTAGACTACAGTAGATCTGGTAGAACTGGAGATGATTGGTTTTGATGCCATTATGGGTATGGATTGGTTGGTGCCATGCTATGCCAACATAGAATGTTGGACCAAGACGGTCCGATTCCACTTTCCAAGGGAAGCAGTGCGAGAGTGGAAGCATAGCTACGCCAAAAGGTAGGTTTATTTCCTACCTTCAGGCGAGGAAATTGATAGCTAAGGGATGTATTTACCACCTAGTCAGGGTTCAGGATGTTTGGGTAGATTCTCCGACACTCCAGTCTGTTCCAGTGGTGAATGAATTCCCTGATGTTTTCCAGATGAGTTACCTGGTATTCCCCCAGAAAGGGAAATAGATTTTGCAATCGACTTGCTACCAGGCACTCAGCCTATATCAATTCCTCCGTATCGTATGGCTCCGATTGAACTCAAAGAGTTGAAGGAGCAGCTGAAGGACCTGCTAGATAAGGGTTTTATTAGGCCGAGTACTTCACCGTGGGGTACGCCAGTTCTATTTGTGAGAAAGAAGGATGGCTCGCTCCGCATGTGTATAGATTACCAGCAGCTGAATAAACTTACAGTAAAGAATAAGTATCCGCTTCCCAGAATAGATGATTTGTTTGATCAGCTACAAGGGGCCAGATATTTTTCCAAGATTGACTTACGGTCCGGATATCATCAGGTTCGAGTTCGTGAAAGAGACATTCCTAAAACAGCCTTCAGGACCCGATATGGCCACTTTGAATTCTTAGTTATGTCCTTTGGGTTGACGAATGCCCCAACAGTATTTATGGACCTGATGAACAACACCTTCAGACCATATCTGGACCTGTTCGTGATAGTATTTATCGATGATATTCTGGTGTATTCTCACTCAGAGGCAGACCCCCAGGCCCATTTACGGACAGTGCTCCAGATTCTCAGGGATCGTCAGTTGTATGCAAAGTTCTCCAAATGTGAATTCTGGCTGAACTCAGTAGCTTTCTTGGGGCATATTGTGTCGGATGCTGGTATACAAGTTGACATGCAGAAAATAGAAGCAGTCAAAACATGGCCTATACCTACCACTCCGACCGAAGTCCGCAGTTTTCTGGGATTAGCAGGATATTACAAAAGATTTGTTGAGGGATTCTCCACTATCGCGACACCTCTGACTAAGCTGACACAGAAAGCAGTAAAGTTCCAGTGGACAGATGCATGTGAGTGGAGTTTCCAAGAATTAAAGGATAGATTAACCTCCACTCCAGTGTTAGCATTACTGGAAGGTACAGAGGGTTATTCAGTGTATTATGATGCATCGGGTATTGGGTTGGGTTGTGTGTTGATGCAGCACGGTAAAGTGATTGTGTATGCTTCTAGACAGCTTAGGAAACACGAAAAGAATTACCCTACCCATGACCTGGAGTTAGCCATAGTGATCCACGCCTTAAAGATATGGAGACATTACTTGTATGGCGTCCATGGGGATATTTTCATAGATCATAAGAGCCTACAGTATATCTTCACTCAGAGGGAGTTGAATTTGCGACAGCACCCCTGGTTGGAGTTATTGAAAGATTATGACGTGGACATTTTGTATCATCCGAGAAAAGCCAATGTAGTAGTCGATGCTCTCAGCCATAAATCAATGGGAAGTTTGGCGTATTTGCAGCCCGAACAGCGAGAGTTGGTCAGAGAAATACATCAATTAGCCAGCCTAGCTGTTCGTCTAGCAGAAATAGAGGACAACAGAGCAGTAATTCAAAACACCGCTGTGTCGTCATTAGTTGTGGAGGTAAAAGAATGGCAATATGAAGATCCTAACCTGGTCCAGCTTAAGGATAGAATTCAGCAAGGGAAAGTGCCAGATTTTCAGATAACTGAGGATGAAGTGCTGTGATGTAAGGGCCGCCTCTGTGTTCCAGATATTTCAGGGCTCCGCCACCAGATTATGAATGAGGTACGTTACGCCCGCTATTCTCTCCACCCAGGCGCGATGAAAATGTACCACGATATCAAGGAGATCTACTGGTGGCCAAGTATGAGGGAAATAGCAGAATTTGTAGCCCAATGTCCTAACTGCCAACAGGTAAAAGTGGAACACCAGAAACAAGGCGGGTTAACTTAGGACATTGTTGTGCCTCTCTGGAAATGGGAAGCAGTAAACATGGATTTTGTGGCAGGATTACCCCGTACCAGGCATAGACATGATTCCATTTGGGTAATAGTTGAAAAACTGATGAAATCAGCCCATTTCCTACCAATGAAAGCTACTTTCTCGGCCGAAGATTACGCCAAATTGTATATCAGAGAAATAGTTAGATTACACGGTGTTCCGTATCTATTATCTCTGACAGAGGAGTACAATTTATAGCTAGATTTTGGCAGTCATTTCAGAGAGGTCTGGGAACGCATATTAATTTGAGTACAACATTCCACCCTCAGACAGATGGACAGGCTAAACGCACTATTCAGACGCTTGAGGATATGCTACGGGCGTGTGTGCTAGATTTTGGAGGTAGCTGGGATGAGCATTTGTAACTAATTGAGTTTGCTTATAATAATAGCTATCACTCAGCCATCCATATGGCGCCCTTTGAGGCACTGTATGGACAAAAATGTAGATCGCCAGTTGGCTGGTTTGAAGTGGGAGAGTCAGCGCTGATTGGGCCAGATATTATTCATCAGTCAGAGGAGAAGGTAAAGCTTATCAGAGAGCGCCTACTGACTGCACAAAGCCACCAGAAATCATATGCTGATGTGCGACGCAAAGACCTGGAATTTGATGTGAATGATTGGGTATTTTTGAAAGTATCGCCGATGAAAGGGGTAATGAGATTCGGTAAGAAAGGTAAGCTCAGTTTGAGGTTCATTGGGCCTTATCAGATTCGTCGAAGAATAGGCCAAGTGGCATATGAGTTGAACTTACCTCCAGAATTAGAATCCGTTCATCCAGTTTTTCATGTATCTATGCTAAGGAAATGCATAGGAGACCCATCTAGAGCAGTCCCAGTCCAGGATATCCAGGTTACGCAAGAGCTGGCCTATGAGGAGGTTCCAGTAGCCATCTTAGACAGATAGATTCGTAGATTGAGAACGAAAGATATTGCTTCTGTCCTGGTGCTGTGGCGTAATGGTAACCGAGAAGAGATGACCTGGGAAGCAGAGGAAGATATGAAAACTAGATATCCTCATTTGTTCCAAGACTAGTCAAATAACAGGCATGTTAGTATTGTTATTGTATATAGTGCCTTGTAGTATTTGTATAAATGAGATAGTCGACTCTAGTCTTTTATGAGATGGATACTATAGTATTATGTGGAGTACCTGTATTGGACTTTTCTGCATTTCAGGTTCTTGAGATAGTCCATATTACAGAGGAGACTCTGCCAAAATTTTTCTAGAAACAACTTGAGTAAGTCGAGAATTCTTATAAATAGAAGTTCACATTCGAGGACGAATGTTCTTGAGGGGGGGGGGGGAATGTTACACCCCGTAAATTCTCGACATGTAGATGGCCTATTCGCATGTTGTTTAAGAGTTTTTGAATGCCATACATGCTAGTAAAAGGCTCGGGGAAAGACCAGATAAGAAATTCATTGAACCATCGTGGAAGGAGCCGGGGCAGAGCCCCTCCGCGATGGCAACGTGCCACGGAGGGAGGGCCTCCGCGTTGGCTCCGTGTCACGAAGGCCCTGTCCAGCCCCAAGTATAAAAGCCTCCAACTTCTATTTTAATGATATAATTCATAAAAATTTCCATAGAAGCCGAGAGAAAACAGAGAGAACGAAGGTTTCTTGATAATATTCATCCGATTACGCCGTCAAACGCGGTCCAAACTCAAATTAACTCCAGATACCGAGGTATTAAGCAGTAAGGAGCATTCCTACGGATTTAGTTTGTGAAATTCGGTCGGTGAATCGTCGTGCTACCGAACTAAGGTAAGTGGAATTGCTCCAAATTAGTGTCAATATACTCCTAGCCCTAAAGTGGGTATTTCTCTATTCTGGACTTTAGAGAAATAGCGAGTTTTTAACCGTTTTTTGATAAGCCAAAGTTTGGGCTATATATATATATTGAAAGTGATGTTTTCTTCCAGAATATTAGCCTATTTAATTCTAATTTACATATATATGAATGCGGTTGGGAGAAATAGCAGAAGTACTGACCGAGCTATGCCAGTTAGTCGGGAAATCCGAAGCGAAGGTATGTAACGCTAATTCCTTCGGCAAGTTAGTAATCCAGTACGGTAGATAGCGTGATGTATAGAAGAAAGAACTCATAAGTCGAGAATTGAGTCCAGTTTGAATTTATCAAGCATGTTTTATGATATTATGATATATATTCAGAATAAAAGTTAGTAAAATCAGACAGTCAGATGGTATCTCAGTTACAGTATAATCAGACAGTCAGATAATATCTCAGATACAGTATAGTCAGTATGAGAATCAGTATCACATAGAAAAGAGCTGAGAATGAGAAATCAGAGAACATATAGTATTTTCAGTTTAAACATGCTTACTATATGTGATTATTGTTTGTTGAGACCTGTTTGTGTTATGAGGGCACCCTTTGAGCGTCCCCGCTGCCCCTAGGTTGGTAACTGTGTCGACCCATCGTGAGGGTGGGGATACGCCACTCCAAGGAGTGGTATGCCGTCCGTAATAGGACAAAGATGGGATGGAGCATTCCCCATATCAGGATGATCGGCATAGCATTATAACTTACCCTATTGTGCGATTGCGCCCAGGGGGCAGATTACAGATACAGATACAAATATAGATACAAATTACAATTTATAGTACAGGAGTCTGGAGGCCAAAGCCCGAGCTGGAGACTCAGGGGGCCGGTAGAGGTGCTCGTAGTTAATAGACGAGTGGAGTGATTTATTTTTGAATGGTTTTGAACCGGGTAGGGGTATATAGATTATGTGTTGGTTGGCACCTTCCGGCTTATGGGGGCTGGTATAGGTTCTTGTATGTTATATATATATATGTATATACATGATATCTATTAGTTGATAGACAGCAGGTCGCCATGACGACAGGTATGATTCTACCTTACCTTCAGTACAGATAAGCCTATTCCAGATCTTGCTAGTTCAGACAGTTTCAGATACTTCCTGCTATTTAGAATTTACTAGCATTATTGTTTATATTCAGTTATGTTTAGTTTGCCTTACATACTCAGTACCAGTGGTACTGACGCCCGTTTGGGGCGCTGGATTACTTGCCTGCAGGTACCTATAGATGAGGAGTCAATCCCTCGTGATCCTAGCCAGAGCAGAGTCATCAGCTCCTATCATCCAGAGCTTGATAGTTAGAGGTTTATATCATTTTCTTTTTTTGTGAAGTACGGGTAGGTCGGGGCCCTATCCCAACCATCTTATCAGTATTCTTAGAGGCTTGCAGTCTGTATATATTTTCCCTGTGGTTAGTTATGCCGGTCGTGTGGGGCCGTGCGTATGTATAGTTATTTATGTTGGCCGTGTGAGGCCTTATCCAGTCAGTAGTGGTGATTTTTCCCAGAATAACAAGCAATGTGGCAGGAGTGTATCGCGGAGCACTACCTTCGTGCCACGGGGGTATCGCGGACCCTCTCTGGAATTAGGCTCCTCAGAATTTTCACCTTGGCGTGCCACGGCCTGCATCGCGGAGCCTGGCCAACGTGCCATGGTGCTATCGCGCACCTACACTGGAAATTGATGTCCCAGGTAGTTGTACTCAACGTACCACGGCTTGCAACGCGAGGCATTGCCTCCGTTTGATGGAGGTAACATGAGGCTTCACTGGAAATGGCCAAAATTAAATCACCCGAGGCAGAATGCCTCCGCGATGGCAGCGTGACACGGCTCCATCGCGGAGCCCTTATTTTTGTTACTCTTCCTTGACCTTTTCCACTCCTTGCTTCCAAGTCCATTCCCGATTTTTACCAACATGTATCTTAGCTTCCCAAAATTCCAGTTTACCTGCAAAACAACACTAATCATGTTGGTTAGTATAAATTCACATTTTAACTACAAATCACATGAGAATGCACAAATAACGATAGATAACAAACACGAAATGAAGCATTTGAGTATCACTTGGGCATATAATTCTGCCCAAGATCACTTACCCCACACTTAAAACCTTGTTCGTCCTCGAACAATACTCTCACATCTCATGCAATTGACACCCACGCATAACTACTTTGGCTCGACAATTCAAGCTACGGCTATACCAATTATTTGGTCTAGCAAATCATCAAGAAAACATGCATGGTCTCATCAATACAATGACATAGCCCACATTAAGACCTCCTAGACTCAGTAATCGACTCTCGATCTTGGCAAACTCATGCAAATCAACTGATCAAGACATCCGACACGAAATTTAATCTCTCGTCAAGCATGTGCCCTCAAAACACAAGAGAATCTCCCCATTTGCAATCATACGATTTCCAAAGCATTACATGTAGGGGTATATGAACACGATTTCGCTCTCTCTCCCAAAGAATTCACATGCATCATGTCATGAACCATAGGCTTGCCACTAGTGTACTACTCCACTAATATAAGGACGCGTGATGTAAGATCACGTAGGACTTAACGGGTTGTAATGTAAGCTAAGGAACTAGTAAATACTGGGCTAACAATTAATAGCAACTAGCTCCCTTAAGTGCTTTTCAATACATCCCACCATCATTATGTGCATCGTTTCTTCCTTCATCCTCTCATTCTTGAAATTTTTCTTTGTTTTTGTTCCCATTTCTTTAAGCACACTCGACCTAATAACCAAGATTACTTATACATCTTTATTTTATTTAATTTCAGCAAATGCACCTTTGACCTTTTCTTTAACTTTCACCACTTCCGCTTTTCCTTCCTTTTCACAATTCTCACTCCTTTACACTGTGGGAAAATTGTTTTTCTTGAGCGCTTAAGAGTTTTGGATCAAATTCAAGGCTAATGAAAAGAAGGGATTAAGCTCGGTTTGTACCTCTTCAAAGAAAGAAAAAAAATAGGCTAAAGGCTCAATGGGGCAATCTAGGATGTAAATTCAAGGTAGGTATGATAATGGAAAAACTTTCAGTTTAATCACAGAAATGCCTACATCCTTTCATACAATACACATTCTTCATTTCATTTCATACACACACCAGGCAAGTTCTAGACACTTCACAATAGCATGGAATAATCGAAACCTCACCTCACACTCATTGCACATGCTCAACTCAAGACATATTCACAGACTCTTCAATCATCTAATTACAAGAATTCAATATTAAGCCTCAATCACATCGAATCGAACTTTATGGCCTAGGTATCTCAACGTGTTTATGAATTTGCATGCTTTCATACGAATCACCTTTGCAACTTAATATAATGTACAACACGTGACGAGAATTCCAAACCATGAAGTAGCGACACGTTTGGGAAACAAACAAAAGAAAGAAAATAAAGAAAAACTACTCCTATAGACTACATTTCGCTTAAGACAGTCATCATCCATCCATCATAAGGAACGGTCACTAATTATGACTTCGGTTCAATGGGACTATTCTCGGTAAAAACACCAAAAACAAAGACCGAGAAACCCAAAATAAAAGAAATGTAACCAAAAAACTTTTAAAAATTTCGATAATTTTGATAGAAAACAAAAATATTTACACAACAACCATTCAACCATAGCTCACACAACACACAACAGCTTAACATTCATCACAATACCACTTAATTACAGAACACATAACACAAAGTCACAGGGTCACATTTTTCACAGGCACAACAACACAACACATACACAAACAAAAACAACAACGAAACAGCTGGCACCTAACTACGCCCACCCTACACTTAAACCGAACACTGTCCCCAGTGTTCACAAAATTCAACATATCACAAAGGTGGGTGGTGAAACTCCCTGATCAATCAAAGTATTCAACTTCTTCATCAGGTGTCGTTGCCTTGTCTCCCATATCAGAATCGCCCCCGCCGTCTTCATCTGACTCAACATCTGAGTCCTCACGGCGTGTCTCCTCATCGGTGGGGACATCATCATCTATCGGCTCCACAAATACCGGCCCCACTCTGCATAGAGCCCGAGCATTTTCGCTGAAGGGGTAATCCAAGTCAAGCTGCCAAAGCTCATCTTCTGTTGCTGGCCTCTCGCCAATGCGCAACTGCAGCATCTGCAGCATCTGCATCCCGTACATGCGGGCCATATACTGATCATCCCGAGCATGTCGCTCGGCTACTGTGAGAACAAGCTCGTGAGTAGTGTCAGGTGCCTTGGTTTTTGCGACATCTAAGGAACGCCTTTCAATTTCTGGGATGTAATCCAGGGCCTCCTCCTCGATATCATGGCCCCTTAGGAACTTGGTAAGCAAACCACCGAACACGTACCTGTGCCCTTGATGTAAGCGGGCTCTCTTCATGGCGGAGATGACCACCGCCCCAACATTTATCTCAAGCCCTTTCATCAGGGCATACACCAATCACACTCGATCCTGGGTGACATCTGTCATGTGCACCCCCGGGATCAGGCAGGAACACACAATTTTTAGCCAGATCCTGGCTTCCCTGTTCATCTAAGAGTAAGGTAGTGTCTGATGGTAGCCCCTCTCTTTGTGCCTGCTCCACCGTGCTATTGAACGGGCTCCACATAGAGTGCGTCTGATGTCCGCATAAGGTGGAGTTATGTTCAGCTGTCAGAGTACATGGGCGTCTGTGTCCCGCGCCCCCAATATAGCATTCAAGTGATGGGGCTCAAACGTGACAACCTGCCCTCTTATCTTGACGGTGTGACTGCGGAGGGTCGGGTTCCAGTTGGCATAGAACTCCCGAATCAAATGGAGATTGCACTCCTTAGGCTCTTCGAAGATGAAGCTCAGCCCAGCGGTGTCAATCCGGTGTACGATCCTTGGGAATTCCTGTGCCAGCGGCTACCTTGCAATTTGCTCCTCTAGGAAGTATTTGGTTTCTTTGTGTTTTGGATACCATTTCTTCCCTTCATCAGTCACCCATCGAGTTCCGTATTGTTGGCATTGGCCTCGCGGAACCGCTGGTGCCGCTGGAACTGTTGGTCCTAACCTAACTCGTTTCCTGCTGCCGCCTGATGTGGACGCTCCCTTTCCTTTATCTTGTTTGCCCGACATTGTTCCTACACATATAACCATACAATCCCAACATTATTCAAGTCACAATTAGCTTCAACTAAGGTTGGGTTGAGTTAGGCCACCTCACACTTAGTCTTTAGCCGCAATTAAAACAATTCGGCAAGACATTCATGAATTACCAAGTTTTACATTCAACATGCTTAGTGCCTTCATATAATTCGATGGAATAGTTACTGTGTACTACTCAGACTTCGTACAACGAATAGCAATATCACCATCGATTCCATTATATCATCATAGCACTTAGCCAAACTTTTGTTCTCAACAACCTATGCAATTCACCAATTTCATTTTTCTAAAATTCCCTTGTCTACTTAGCATATTCAACATTAAAAACACCATAATTCACATCACCCAACATGCACAACCCAATTTTTTTCACATTTCAAACAAATTTACTCTTCTTCCTATTCAAATTCCAACCCTAGCTACCAATTTCACAAAAAATCACTAAAACATGCATTCATCGAGTTCATATACTCACAACGATATTATGAACATCAATCAATCATAACTTAAATGAATTGAAGCTTAATTTTCACTTAAGGCAAGTTTCAATCACTACCCATTCTCAAGAATCAAAAATTCAAACAAAAATGAGGTTAAGTTCAAGAACATACCTTTTCTCCGATGAAATTGAAGAAAACTTGAAGAAAATCGATGCCTAGGTCCGTGTCACATTGGGGGAGAAGGGGATTTGGGGTTTTGGTTGCGGAGGGAATGGAAAATAAGGAAGAAATGGGGGAAAATCGGGGTTTTAAAAGTGTTTTTCGTGCGGGCTACCCGGCGACCCGGTGTGACCCGACGCAAAAAGACCCTCAACGTGCCACGGAGGGTAACACAGAGCACCCCCTCCATGACACGGAGCCATCACGCCAGTGTTCTAGAATTTTTAAAAATTCTGAAATAGGCTTCAACGTGTCACGGAGGGTAATGCGGAGCACCTCCTCCGTGACGGAGCCAACGCGTAGGCTCACTGTAATGCCACTTTTTATTTTCCTCACCTCAATTTTTTTCCTTTCCGCTTCTTTGCATTTTTGCCCTCCCTTCCACCTGAAAATTCTTTCACAACAAGAAATTGGTTAGACTTCATAGGTTTCAACGCAACAATAATTTTTTTTTCTATTATTTTTTTTCTTTTTCTCTTTTTTTTGTTTTTATTTTTTTTCAAATATTTCTACTCATCTATTACAACAATTTCATGGGTTGCCTCCCATGCAGCACCTGGTTTACCGTCTCGGCTCGACATCATTCACGTTCAATCAACCTCTAGAGTGATGGACGTCTTCTCTCGATTAACGTCCTCACCCCAGTAATGCTTACAACGCTGCCCATTAACCAAGAACGTGGTACTTCGATCTTCTTTCCACAACTCCACTGCCCCGCGCGGGGTCATTCTTACTACCTCAAACGACCCTAACCATTTGGACCGCAATTTTCCTGTAAACAGCTTCAATCTTGAATTGAAAAGCAACACTTTCTGCCCCAGCTCGAATATTCGATGCACCATATGCTTATCGTGCCACCTCTTTGTTTTCTCTTTGTAGCACTTGGCACTTTCATAAGCACGCCAACGAAACTCATCAAGTTCGCTGAGTTGCATCAGCCTCTTCTTACCCGCTAGCTCTAAATCCATGTTCAATTTCCTCATGGCCTAGAAAGCTCGGTGTTCTGGCTCTACAGGCAGATGACACGCCTTTCCATAGACCAATCTTTACAGAGAAGTCCCAATTGGTGTCTTGTAAGCCGTTCTATAAGCCCACAATCGAGTTTGCTTGACCAATCACTACGTTGCATTCATTGTCTTCTGTAGAATCTGCTTTACTTCTCTGTTCGACACCTTCACTTGCCCACTAGTTTGGGGATGATATGTTGTTGCTACCTTATGGCGCACCCCATACTTAGCTGGCAAATTCTTGAAACTTGCATTTATGAAATGAGCCCCTCCATCAATGATAATGGCTCAGGGTGTCCCGAACCTGGTGAAAATGGGCTTTTTCACAAATTTTTTTACAACCTTGTTGTCATTCCTGGGGCAAGCTGTTGCTTCAACCCACTTTGATACATAATCAACGACCACCAAGATGTAACGATTACCAAATGAGGGTGGGAATGGGCCCATGAAATCTATACCCCATACATCAAAGATCTCCACTTCTAATATACGCTGCAGCGGCATCTCTTGCCTCCTACCAATTGTGCCTGTCCTTTGAAATCTATCACACATTTTGACGTATGCCATAGAGTCTCTAAACAGTGTAGGCCAAAAGAAACCTAACTGTAGCACCTTGTGCGCTGTCGGCTCGCCTCTGTGGTGCTCTCCATACAATGAAGAGTGACAATCCTCAAAACTTCTGCAATCTGGCTCTACGGGATGCATCTCCTCATCACCTGATCCGGTCCCTATTTAAACAAGTACGTCTCATCCCAAATAAAATACCGACAATCATGCCTCAACTTTTTTCTCTGCTGAGCCGTAGCCTCCGGTGGACAGACTCCACTCACTAGCAAATTCACTATGTCTGCATACCAAGGGATCTCAGCTTCCCTTATTGCCAAGAGCTGCTCATCCCTTTGATGCTGTCACCTTCCTTCACATGCGACCGGCTTTCCAATCGCGATAGGTGAGATGCCACTTGATTCTCACTCCCCTTTCTGTCCTTAATCTCTAGGTCAAACTCTTGCAACAACAAGATCCATCTGATCAACCTAGGCTTTGCATCCTTCTTGTTAAACAGATACTGAATCGCTGCATGATCGGTATACACCACTACTTTAGAACCCACCAAATAGGACCTGAATTTATCAAACGCGAACACCAATTCTAGCATCTCCTTTTCTATGACTGTATAATTAACCTGGGCAGTGTCCAGTGTTTTGCTTGCATAATGAATAGAATGAAAAATTCTATTCCTCCGCTGCCCCAATACAGCTCCCATAGCTACATCGCTTGCATCACACATCAGTTCAAACAGTTGTTCCCAGTCTGGAGAAATAAGGATAGGTGCTTCTATAAATTTATGCTTCAACTTCTCGAATGCTTTGACACAATCTTCATCAAACTCGAACTTCACCTCTTTTTCTAGCAACCTGCATATTAGTCTAAAAATTTGAGAGAAGTTCTTAATGAACCGTCTGTAGAACCCTGCATGCCCGAGAAAACTGTGAACACCCTTCACTGACACAGGTGGTGGTACCTTTTCAATAACTTCGATCTTAGCACGATCGACCTCCAACCCCTTGCAAGAAACTTTATGGCCATGGACGATACCCTCCTTGACTAAGAAATGACATTTCTCCCAGTTGAGTACAAGGTTGGATTCTTCACAGCGAGCTAGCACCCTGTCAAGATTCTGGAAACAAGTAGCAAACGAATTACTGAAAACAGAAAAATCATCCACAAATAACTCGACGAAATCTTCCACCATGTCGTGAAAGATCGCTATCATGCATCTCTGGAATATGGCGGGTGCATTGCATAAACCAAATGGCATCCGCCTAAAAGCATATGTCCCATAAGGACATGTGAAAGTAGTCTTCTCTTGGTCCTATGGTGCTATGGCTATTTGGTTATAGCCAGAGTACCCATCAAGGAAACAATAATATTCTTGTCCATCCAATCTATCCAATATCTGATCAATGAACGGGATAGGATAGTGATCTTTCCTTGTGACTTCATTGAGCTTTCTGTAGTCCATGCAAATCTGCCAGCTGTGACGGTGCGTGTAGGGATCAACTTATTTTTCTCATTGGTGACCACAGTCATCCCTCCTTTCTTTGGTACACAATGAACGAGACTGACCCATTCGCTGTCTGAAATAGGATAGACTACACCTGCATAAAGCCACTTAATTACTTCTTTCCTAACCACATCCTTCATCATCAGATTCAACCTCTGCTGAGGTTGTACAGTTGGCTTTGCTCCTGTCTCCATGAAAATTCTGTGTGTGCAAAAAGCTGGATTGATACCCCGAATATCTGACATCTGCCATCCCATCGCTTTCTTCTTTCTTTTGAGAACCACCAATGCTTCCTTTACCTGTTCCTCCATCAATTCCGCGGAGATGATGACTGGCAAGGTGTCATCTTCCCCAAAAAAGATATATTTTAAATGGTGTGGCAATGTTTTCAACTCCAGTTTAAGTGCTTCCTCAATAGATGGTTTCGGCAATGGTTCCAGGGACCTCATTAAAGGCTAAAAGTCATGCTTCCTGAGATACCACTTTGGTTCATTTAACATTTGCACCATCTCATAAGTATCTCTATCTCCGAAATGATCGGAGCTCATCAACGCTCTTTCCAATGGATCTCGAGAATCAACAATCTGAAGAATTTCTACTTGGTCTAGCACATTGATTGCTGAAAGCTCCTCATATATGGACGGAAGCTTCATGGCCTTATATACATCAAATACCTCCACTTTGTAATGCGCTCGCACGGTTAGCTGCCCTGCAGCTACATCAATCAAAGCTCTCCCGGTTGCCAAGAAAGGACGTCCCAAAATAAATGGGACTTCCGCATCCGGCTCAATATCTAAGACAATGAAATCTACCGGGAAGATAAGGGAGCCCACTTGCACCAGCACGTCCTCCACAATGCCATCTAGTCTGGCCAAAGAGTGGTCCGCTAACTGCAAGATCACTGTAGTTGGTCTAGGACTTCCCATCCACAACTTCTTGAACACTGATGTCGGCATCAAGTTAATGTTTGCTCCCAAATCGCATAATCCACGAGCTCGGATACTTTGCCCAATTGTGATTTGAATTGTAAAGCTCCATGGGTCCTTGAGCTTTGTTGGCAACCTGTTCTGTATCCGAGAAGTGCACTCCTCAGTAAGTGACACTGTAGCATACTCCGTCAATTTGCTTTTGTTAACTACGATGTCCTTGATATACTTGCATATTTCGGCACTCCCTGCAAAACATCAACCAAAGGTAAATTAATGTGTACCTGTTTAAGGACCTCCATGAACTTTTTGAAACAAGCTTCCTCCTTGTGTTTCTTTAATCTTTGAGGGAACGGGGGTGGTGGTCTTTCTGCTTCAGCTGCCTTCTCCTTCCCCCTCTCATCATGTTCTCTATCTTTCTCCACTACTCCTGACTGCTGAGGTGGTCTTTCTGGTTCCACCTCCTTGAGTTGTAAACCACTCCTTCTGGTCACTGCATTAACCTGCTTGGGATTCGGGTTATTGTCACTCAGTAGTCCTCCTCTGGGCCTGGTGTTTTGAGCTCCAGCTAGTTGTCCAAACTGGTACTCCAACGCCTTTGTAGCTAATTGGTTGTTTTTTATGTCTGCTGCCAATTTCACATAATCAGCCTGCATTTGAGCTTGGTTAGCTAACATTGTTTTAAACATTTCCTCAATGCTGGTGGGTGGTGGAGGAGGTGCATTGTTGCCTCTGTATTGAGACTGATAGTTCTACTGCCCCCCTTGATTTCTCTGTGCACCCTGATTCGAACTCTATCCTTGCTGGCTATTACTACCCCAAGAGAAATTCGGATGATTCCTCCAATTCGAATTGTAATTATTGCCATACTATTGGTGATTATTTCTCTATACATTCCCAACAAAGTTCACTGAATCTGGATTTTCACCACAACACTCAGCTGAGTGTTCATTACTACCGCATACTTCACACCAAATCTGCTGCACTACATTAACTGGGGCTTGAGGTTGATTCAAGCTCATATTGTTGAAGTGGGTGTTGAGTTGATTTTGCAATGCAGCTATCTATGCAGCGATTGTTGTAAAACCATCCACTTCAAAGACTCCTGTCACTTTCCTTGTTCCTCCTCTAGAAGAGTCCGTATTCCACTCTGGATTTCCCTGCGAAATATGATTTTAACAAAGTATACAACTCCTCATAAGTTTTTTCTAATGCTTGTCCCCCAGCTGCTGAGTCTAGCAAAATTTTTGTGTGGGGTTCCAAACCCTCTATGAAAGTATGCACCAACACATCATTGGACTGGTGATGGTGAGGACAATCCCTTAGCAATGATTTGAACCTTTCCCAAGCTTGATACAGATTCTTCCCCTCTCTTTTTTTAAAACTTAGAATCTGACTTCTATGTCTTGCTATTTTCCCGGATGGAAAGAACTGTATCAGAAATTTTCTTGCAAGATCATCCCAAGTGGTGATAGAATTAGGTGGTTCAGCTTTCAACCACCTCTTTGCTTCTCCCAATAATGAAAATGGGAATAATGTAAGCCTTACGTAATTGGATGATACTCCAGCGGGGATGTAAGTGTCACTTATCTCCAAAAAGTTTTGGAGATGTTGTTGTGGATCTTCGTGAGGGAGATCTGTGAATTACCTGCTGGTGTGCAACAATTGCACCATCTTCTGTTTAAGCTCAAACCTCCCTCTTGGCTCAGGTCTGCGAATACTTGATGCAACATTATTAGCATGTGGGATTGCAACTTCGCGAACCGGCCCAGCTGCCATTTCCTCGGGCACTAACACTGCCCTCACAAGTGGTGGATTCTGTTGTTGCTCCAAGATTGTCTGTCTGAGAAACTGTAGCTTTTTCTCTAGAGCTTCCCTTCTTTGACGATGAAATTGTCTTTCCGGCTCTATGTATGAATCCACCAACTCCTTGTCTCTTGCCATTGTTCAACAGAATTCAATATCTGCAAAAGACAGGCTAAGATCAAGTTGTCAGCACTTATATAGAAATTGTAAACTAACACTAAGAAAATAATTTTACCAATTGCCAGTCCCCGGCAACAGCGCCAAAAACTTGTTCGGCTTCTGTGGTTACTACACGCAAGTGCACGTGGTCGAACAAGTAGTAAAGTGGCTTAAGTAAATCCAAGTATCGATCCCACAGGGACTGAACTATGGTACTAATTAACGTAAGTGTTAATGAACTATATCTTTAAGAATGCAGAAAACCAAATAAATAATATTTTGAGTGTTTGAGTTACTAATTAAAAAAAATCTAAGGAAAAATTATAAAGTGAGTCTGAACTATAGTAATGAGCATGCTGAGGTTAAAATGAACATGTAGGGAATTAATTTATCGATACAATTCAGTTAATCTTTCCTTCAGTTGCTAGTCAAGAATTATTGCCAATGGATTGGAACTTTCGTCTCCTATCCAACTTAAGAATCATGAACCTTCAATCTACATTTCTGTGATAAAAGAATTTCATGTTCTCGCAAAACAAAACCGATTCCTTAATTGACTAATAAGACTATCAGATATATTTCTATTCTGAATGTAAATCAATTCTCAATTTTCCCAAACTAAGAAGAGATCATATCCTACCAATTCACAACTTTCCAATATCTTTCCTTCTCAAAATCAAAATTGGATTTTCTAGATATACATTAACATTGGCCAAACATTAATGTAGTAAGAACAAGAATTGATAGAACAACCATTGAAGAAAAGATGAAAACTAAAATGATCAACAATTACATTCCACTACAATTGCTCTTAACCTCAGCAAGAAGTGAATTTAGCCATTCATTTGTGGATTAAACATCATCAAATGAGTATAAATCATACAAACAATTGAGATAAAAGAGAAAGAAATAGAGAAGAACCCTAAAATTTACATCCCCTCAACTACCTGTAACCTACGTTCTTGCTCAACCAAGTCAGAATGTTTAAAAAATAAATCTAAGTGTGCTATTTATACTATGGAGAATTTTTCCCGGAATAACAAGCAACGTGGCATGGAGTGTATCGCGGAGCACTCCCTCCGTGCCACGGGGGTATCGCGGACCCTCTCTGGAATTAGGCTCCTCAGATTACCTTGGCATGCCACAGCCTGCATCGCGGAGCGTGGCCAACGTGCCACAGTGCTATTGTGCACCTACATTGGAAATTGATTTCCCAGGTAATTGTACTCAACGTGCCACGGCTTGCAACGCGGGGCATTGCCTCCGTGTCACGGAGGTAATGTGAGGCTTCACTGGAAATGGCCAAAATTAAATCACCCGAGGCAGAATGCCTCCGCGATGGCAACGTGACACGGCTCCATTGCGGAGCCCTTAGTTTTGCTGCTCTTCCTTGACCTTTTCCACTCCTTGCTTCCAAGTCCATTTCCAATTTTTACCAACATGTATCTTAGCTTGCCAAAATTCCATTTTACCTGCAAAACAACACTAATCATGTTGGTTAGTATAAATTCACATTTTAACTATAAATCACATGAGAATGCACAAATAACGATAGATAACAAACACGAAATGAAGCATTTGAGTATCACTTAGGCATATAATTCTTCCCAAGTTCATCAGGTGAGCTCTCCTGATCCTGACAGGAAGATAATGTATAAAAATAGTTTTGGCGCTGACCAACATTCATACCAGAGGTGCTGGCTTGTTGAGCTGGTCGGCCTAGTGGAGCTGATGATATGGTGGATTGTTCTATCCCCCGTCCTGCTGACGGGCAATCTTTAAATCGATTATCAAGTTGTCCACAATCAAAGCAGCTCTCTCGACCCTAAAGAAACTCTCCCGGGTGGTTCCTTTCGTACTTGGGGCAAGCTGGATACCTATTCCCGACACTGTAGCTCTGAGACTGAGAACCAGATGCTCCTCCCCTGCACTCCTAACGGGACCAAAAGGTTGGGGCGCTGGATAAGATGGGTGCTGGGGCTCTCTGTTGCTGTTGTTGCTGCTGTTGCGAGCAACTACTACTGCTAGACCTCTGATGGCCATGATTTAGCTGGCCAGTCCTTGCCCCTTTGTTATTTCTCTCCATATCCTTCAATATTTCGGCCTCAATCTGCTGGGCATAGACAATCAGGTTGGATAGGTCCATATCCCTAATCAGCATCACTGTCCTACATTCCTTGAGGACCAGGTTTGACACGCCGTTCACAAACTTCAACATGCGAGCCCTTGGCTCGGCTACCATCTCTGGAGCATACTTAGATAGCCTGGTAAACTCTAGAGCATACTCTTCCACTTTTCTATTCCCCTGCCTCAAGTTCATAAACTCCGCTACCTTGGCTTCTCTAAGCTCCCTTGCAAAAAATCTATTTCGGAAGGCTATGTTGAACTCCTCCCACACCACCGGTCCTGCTCCCGCTAGCCGCCCCTCTTTCTACTGTTCATACCAAACCTGGGCTACCCCTTTTAGCTGGTAGGCAGCTAGATAATCTCTCTTAGAGGAGTTGACACCCATAATACGGGTAATATTTTTTATCTTATCCACGAACTCTTGGGGGTCCTCTCCCACCATGGATCCCTGGAATAATGGAGGGTTCATACGGGTGAAGTCCCACACCCTCGCTACCGACCCTTCTTTTGTTATTGCGTCTGGGAGACATGATTCTACTGAAAAGAAACAGAGCACAAGTTATAAGGAAATTTCTGGGGTTAAACTTTAATGCACAATAAAGAGTATGAAAAAAAGAGAGTTTTTCTAATAACATCTCATAGCCTCCTTGTCATAAGTGTGGCGCGCTTCACACCTATGAAAAGGACTTTACTCGATGCGGCTTTCATAAATTCTAAGGATACTCTAAACCTAGTGCTCTGATACCAAGTTTGTCATGCCCCAAGTCTATACCCTAGACGGAACACGGTACTTGGTGTCACAAGTAACCCCAAGTCAACCCTTGCTCTATGATACACTAGAATTCTGAGTAAACATAATAGTGGAAGCTTTAAAATAATAACGTAAGACATTCATGAAAGGAATTATAAATCACATAGCTTAAAACATCTGAGGAATAATAATAAACCGAAATCATGTTTGTGATTGAAAGCCATCTAACTGAAGAGTTGCTGGGACATGCCCCCAGCTAACTCTAAGTCTAACTGAAATAACAATAAAGGAAACTGAAATAAATCAAATAATGTCCTCAAAAGATGAGGACTCACACTTCTGCTGTTGGGAGAGATGTCTGAAGGAAATCGGCTAACGGCGCTGGGTTTGAGAACCTGCGGTTGTATCATGATGTTAGTACTTTGAATGGACTCAGTAAGCAGGAGAAAACATAACAGAATATAAAAGACTGAGCTGAAATTGACATGCAATGACCAACTGATATACTGAACTGAATAACTGTAATAAATTGAGATGGTCAAGATGACCCTGTCTAATGTCAAAGACATGACCTATGTATGAAAGTTCTGAGTCTGAGATACTATGCTAAACTGATCTAAACTGATAGAGCTGAAACTGAACTGAATTGCTTATATTGAGATTGGACTGTACTGACTAGTGGGAGAGTTTATAACTGATATATAACCACGTGAGCTAGACGTGGATTCCGATGTATACGCCCCACCGATAGGACCCAATATACCTTTCTAGGGTATAGAGGAATGAACTGGGTGATCACAAAAGTCTGGGGCCAATCAGGCCAATAAATATTATAACCTATAGTGGCGACGTAATTTTAGGAACCTTGGTGCGTTGGAACCCCAGCCTGCTCGGTGCTAAGTCCTGTGTTCGGGATTTTAAATGACTACACGCAAGTGCACGTAGTCGAACAAGTAGTAAAATGACTAAAGTAAGCCAAGTATCGATCCCACAGGGACTAGACCAAGGTAATAATCGAATCAAGCGTTAATGAACTCTAACTCTAAGAATGCAGACAACAGTTTCAAGAAGATTTTGGGAGTTTGTTTCCTAATTTATACTAATCTAAAACAAATGTACAAATTGAGTTTGAACTATAGTAATGAGCATGCTGAGGCTAAAACGAACATGCAGGGAAGCAATTTATTGATACAAGTCGGTTAATCCTTCCTTCGGTTGCTAGTCAAGAATTATTGCCTATGGATTAAAACTCTCGTATTTAACCCAACTTAAGAATCATGAACCTTCCACCTACAGTTTTTTGATAAAAAGAAATTAATGTTCTAGCCATACTAAATCGATTCCTTAATTGACTAATACGACTTTCAGAAATATTTCTATTCTGAAGGCAAATCAATTCTCAATTTTCCCAAACCAAGAAGAGATCATATCCTACCAATTCACAACTTTCCAATTTCTTTCTCCTTCGAGCAAAAACTAGATTTTTTAGATGTACATTAACATTGGCCAAACATTAATGCAGTAAGAACAAGAATTGATAGAACAACCATGGAAGAAAAGATGAAAAACCAAGATGATCAATAATTACATTCCACTACAAATGTTCTTAACCTCACCAAGAAGTGAATTTAGCCACTCATTGGTGGATTAAACATCATCAACTGAGTATAAATCATACAAACAATTGAAATAAAGGAGAAAGAGATAGAGAAGAACCCTAAGATTTTCGTCCCCTCAACTGCCTGTAACCCACGTCTTTGCTCAACTAAGTCAGCCCCCTTAAAAATAAACCTAAGTGTGCTATTTATACTAGTGGGAATTTTTCCCTAAATAACAAGCAACGTGTCACGGAGTGCAATGCGGAGCACTGCCTCCGTGACACGGTGCAAACGCGGATCCTCACTGAAATTTTAAGTTCCAGGTAAATATAGGCAACGTGCCACGGCATGTAACGCGGGGCTTGGCCAACGTGCCTCGGCGCCGACGCGAACCTTCACTGGAATTCCCTGTTCCAGGTAATTATTTCCAACGTGCCACGGAGGAAACGCGGACCTCCACTGGAACTTGGCCAATTTTAATAATCCGGGGCAGAATGCGTCCGCGATGGCAGCGTGACACGGCTCCATCACGGAGCCCCTTATTTTGCTGCATTTCCTTGGCCTTTTCCACTGCTCGCTTCCGAGTCCATTCCCGATTTCTCCCAACATGCATCTTAGCTTCCTAAAATTACATTTTTCCTGCAAAACAACACTATTCATGTTGGTTAGTATAAATTCACCTTTTAACTACAAATCACATGAGAATGTAGAAATATCGATGGATAAACAAGACGAAATGAAGCATTTGAGTATCACTTGGGCATATAATTCTGCCCAAGATCACTTACCCCACACTTAAAACCTTGTTCGTCCTCGAACAATAATCTCACATCTCATGCAATTGACACCCAATCGTAGCTACTTTGGCTCGACAATTCAAGCTATGGTTATACCGATTATTTAACATAGCAAATCATCAAGAAAACATGTGTAGTCTCATAAATACAATGAAATTCAACACATTAAGACCTCCTAGACTCAAGGATCGACTCTTGATCTCAGAAAACTCATGCAAATCAGCTGATCAAGACTTCCGACACGAAATTTAATCTCTCATCAAGCATGTGCCCTCACAACACAAGAGAATCACCCCTTTTCCAATCATATGATTGCCAAAGAACTACATGTAGGGGTATATAAACACGATTTCACTCTCTCTCCCAAAGAATCCACATGCATCATGTCATGAACCATAGGCTTGCCTCTAGTGTATTACTCCACTAATATAAGGAAGCGTGACATAAGATCACGTAGGACTTAACGGGTTGTAATGTAAGCTAAGGAACTAGTAAATACTGGGCTTACCAATAATAGCAACTAGCCTCCTTAAGCGCTTTTCAATACATCCCTCCATCATTATGGGCATTGTTTCTTCCTCCATCCTCCCATTCTTGAAGTCTTTCTTTATTTTTGTTCCCATTTCTTTAAGCACACTCGACTTAATAACAAAGATTAGTTATACATCTTCATTTTATTAAATTCGGCCAGTGCACCCTTGACCCTTTCTTTACTTTCACCACTTCTGCTTTTCCTTTCTTTTCACAATTACCCCTCCTTGACACTATGGGAAAATTATTTTTCTTGAGCGCTTAAGAGTTTTGGATCAAATTCATGGATAATGAAAAGAAGCGGTTAAGCTCAGTTTGTACCTTTTCGACGAAAGAAAAAAATATGCTAAAGGCTCAATAGGGCTAACTAGGATGTACTATCAAGGTAGGTATGATAATGGAAAAACTTTTGGTTAAATCAAAGAAATGCCTACATCCTTTGCTACACTACACATCCTTCATTTCGTTTCGTACACACACCAGACAAGTTCTAGACACTTCACAATAACATGGAAGAATCGAAACCTCACCTCACACTCATTGCACATGCTCAACTCAAGACTTATTCACACACTCTTCAATCAGCTAATTACAAGAATTCAATATTAAGCCTCAATCACACCGAATCGAACTCTATGGCCTAGGTATCTCAACATGTTTCACATTTGCATGCTTTCATACAAATCATCTTTGCATCTTCAATATCATGTACAACACGCAACAAGAATTTCGAACCATGAAATAGCGACACGTTTGGGAAACAACCAAACGAAAGAAAATAAAAGAAAGAAAAAAACTACTCCTATCAACTACATTTCCCTGAAGACGGTCGTCATCCATCCATCATAGGGAACGGTCACTATTTACGACTTTAGTTCAATGGGACTATTCTCGATAAAAGAACCGAAAACAAAGGCCGAGAAACCCAATCATAAAAAAAAATTCAACAAAAATTTAAAAATATCGATAATTCGATAGAAAAAATATATTTACAGAACCAGCTAACAACAGCTCAACACAGCACACAACAGATTAACATTCATTACACACCGAATTACACTACCCAACATACTCACAAAATCACAGGGTCCCAATATTTGCACAGGCACAACAATAGAACATGAACATAAACAACAACAAAACAACCGGCACCTAACTACTCCCACCCCACACTTAAACCGAACACTGTCCCCAGTGTTCATCAAATTCAACATAGCACGGAAGTAGGTGGTGAAACTCCCTGATCAGTTGAAGTATTCAACTTCTTCGTCAGGTGCTGTTGCCTCGTCCCCCATATCTGAATCACCCCCGCTATCCTCATCTGACTCAACATCTGAGTCATCGCGGCATGTCTCCTCATCTGTGGTGACATCATCATCAATGGGCTCCACAAAAGCTAGCCCCACTCGACATAGAGCCCTGGCATTTTCGCCAAAGGGGTAATCTAGCTCAAGCTACCACAGCTCATCTTCTGTTGCTGGCCTCCCGCCTATTCTCAACTACAACATCTGAATCCTGAACATGCGGGCCATATATTGATCATCCCGAGCATGTCACTCGGCTAGTGTGAGAATTGGCTCATGAGTGGTGTCGGGTGCCTTACTTTTGGTGACATCCAAGGCACGCCTATCCATCAGCGGTATGTAGTCTAGGGCCTCCTCCTCGATGTCAAGGCCCCTCAGAAATGTGGTCAGCAAACCACCAAACCCGTACCTGTGCCCTTGATGCAAACGGGCTCTTTTCATGGCGGAGATGATCACCGCCCCAATATTAATCTCCAGCCCTTTCATCAGGGCATAAACCAAGCACACACAATCCCGGGTGACATCTGTCATGTGCACCCCCGGGATCAGGTAGGAACACACGATCTTAAGCCAAATCCTGACTTCCCTGTTCATTTAAGAGTAGGGCAGCGTCTGATGGTAGCCCCTCTCCTTGTGTCTGCTCCAGTGCACTATCGAACGGGCTCCATACAGAGTGCGTCTGATATCCGCATATGGTGGAGTTATGTTCATCTGCCGGAGTACATGGGCGTCTGTGTCTCGCCCCCCCCCCCCCCCCCCCCCCTCAAGATTGCATTTAGGTGATGAGGCTCAAAGGTGACAACCTACCCCCTTATCTTGATGGTGTGACTGCAGAGTGTCAGGTTCCAGTTTGCGTAGAACTCCCGAATCAAGTGGAGAATGCACTCCTTGGGCTCTTCGAAGATGAAGTTCAGCCCGACAACATCAATCCTGTGTACGATTCTGGAGAATTCCTGTGCAAGTGGCTCCCTTACAATGTGCTCCTCAGGGAAGTATTTGGTCTCCTTATGTTTGGCATACCATTTCTTCCCTTCGTCCGTCACCCATCGGGTTCTGTATTGACGGCGTTGGCCGTGTTGAACCACTGGTGCTGCTGGGACTGCCGTTCCCAGTCTAATTCTTTTTCTCCTGGTGCCTGATGTAGATGCGCCCTTTCCTTTGTCTTGCCTGCTTTCCATCATTCCTGTCAAATCAAACAAACAGTCCCAATGTTATTAAAGTCAAAAATTTGCTTTGATTAAGGTTGGGTTGAGTTAGGCCACCCCACACTTAATCTTTAGCCACAATGAAAACAATTCGGGAAGACTATCATTCTTTTCCAATTTTTATCAATCAACATGCCTCGTGCATTCAGATAAGTCGATGGAATAATGACTAAGTACTACTCAGACTTCGTAAAACTTATCACAATTTCACCATAGATACCATTACATCACATAGCATTTAGCAAAAATTTTCTCAACAACCACAACCTATGCAATTTACCAATTCCTATGTAATTCATCAATTTCATTCTCCCAAAAATCCATTGTTTATTTAGCATATTCACATTAAGCACAACACAATTGACCTCACTCAACATGCACAACCCCAAAATTTTTCACATTTCAACTACATTTAGTTCCTTCGTTTTCAAATTCTAACCCTAGCTACAAATTTCACAAAAATTCGATCAAGCATGTATTTATCGAGTTCATACAATCACAATGATACTACAAACATCAATGAACAATAACTTAAATGAATTCAAGCTCAATTTACACTTAGGGCAAGGTTTACTCACCTCACATGCTCAAAATCGAAAAATTAGTCAAGAATTGAGATGAAGTTAAAGAACATACCTTTAATTTGATGAAATCGAAGAAAAGTTGAAGAAAACTCGTGCCTAGGTCCGTGTCACGTTGGGGAAGGGGGGATTTTTGGGTGTTTGTTGCAGAGGGGATTAGAAATGAGGAAAAAATTAGGGAAATCGGGGTTAAAAAGGAGGATTTTCGCGCGGGTCACCCGGTGACCCGGTGTGACTCGATGCGAGTAACACCTCAACGTGTCACGAAGGGTAACGCGGAGCACCCCCTCCGTGACACGGAGCCAACGCGGAGGTGTTCTGGAATTTTAAAAATTCTAGAATTACACCTTAACGTGTCACGGAGGGCAACGCGGAGGCCCTCCTCCATGACATGGAGCCATCGCGCAGGCTCACTGATTTGCTACTTTTTATTATTTTTTGCACCTCGATTTTTCCTTTGCGATCCTTTGCATTTTTACCCTCCCTTCAACCTAAAATTCATCTCACAACAAGAAATTGGTTAGAATTCATAGGTTTCAACATAAAACACAATTTTTGTTTTCATTTTTATTTTTCTATTTTTCTCTTTTAATTTTTTTTTCTTTTCTAACTAATTCTACTCAAGTATTACAACAATTTCACGGGTTGCCTCCCGAGCAGCGCCTGGTTTACCGTTGAGGCTCGACGCCATTAAAGCTTAGTCATCCTTTAGGGTGACAGACGTCTTCTCTCGACTACCGTCCTCACCCCAGTCATGCTTACACCGATGCCCATCAACTGCGACAATGGCACTTTGATCTTCTTTCCACAACTCCAGTTTTGGGGGGTATTTCATTGGTGGTTTTCCCATTAGATCTTGCGAATCAACCATCTTAGCAGTATCTGCTTGATCAAACATGTTGATCGCTGAAAGTTCCTCATACACGGCCGGAAGCTTTGTGGCTTTATACACGTCAAATACCTCCACCTTGTTGTGTGCCGGCATAGTTAGCTGCCCTGCAGCTACATCTATCAGTGCTTTCCCGGTCGCCAAGAAAGGACGTCCCAAAATAAATGGGACTTCCGCATCCGGCTCAAAATCCAGCACGACAAAGTCTACCGAGAAGATCAGGGAGACCACTTGCACCAGCACGTCCTCCACAATGCCATCTGGTCTGGCCAAAGAATGATTCGCTAGTTGCAAGATCACTGTCGTTGGTCTAGGACTGCCTAGCCCCAATTTCTTGAATACCGATGTCGGCATCAAGTTAATGCTCACTCCCAAATTGCATAATCCGCGAGCTCGGATACTCTGCCCGATTGTAAGTTGAATTAAAAAGCTCCTAGGGTCTTTGAGCTTTGCGGACAACCTATTTTGTATCTAGGAAGTGCACTCCTCCGTAAGCGCCACCGAAGCATACTCCATCAACCTGCTTTTGTTCGCCATGATGTCCTTGATATATTTTGAGTACTTCGACACTCCCTGCAAAACATCAACAAGAGGTAAATTAATGTGTACCTGTTTAAGCACCTCCATGAACTTTTTGAAACACGCTTCCTCCTTGTGTTTCTTTAATCTTTTAGGGAATGGGGGTGGTGGTCTTTTTGGTTCAGCTTCCTTCTCCTTCCCATTATCATCATTGTGTTCCCTCTCATTCCCCACTGCTCTCGACTGCTGCGGTGGTCTTTCTGGTTCCACCTCCTTGAGTTGTAAACCACTCGTTGTGGTCACTGGGTTCACTTCCTTAGGGTTGGGGTCAGTGTCACTCGGAAGTCCTCCTCTTGTCCTGGTATTTTGAGCTCCAGCTAGTTGCCCAAATTGGTACTCCAGCGCCTTTGTAGCTAACTGATTGTTCTTTACATCGGCTACCAATTTCACATAGTCAGCCTATAATTGAGCTTGGTTAGCTATCATCATTTTGAACATTTCCTCAATGCTGGGTGATGGTGGTGGAGGAGGTGCATTGTTACTTCTGTATTGCAACTGATAGTTCTGCTGCCCTCCTTGATTTCTCTATGCCCCCTGACTCGAACTCTGCCCTTGATGGCTGTTACTACCCCAAGAGAAATTCGGGTGACTCCTCCAAATAGAGTTGTAGTTGTTGCCATACTGTTGGTTATTATTTCTCTGTACATTACCAACAAAGTTCACTGAATCAGGATTCGCACCACAACACTTAGCTGAGTGTTCATTACTACCGCATACTTCACACCAAATCTGCTGCACTACATTAACTGGGGCTTGAGATTGATTTAAGCTCATGTTGCTGAAGTGGGTGTTGATTTGATTTTGTAACACAACTATCTGTGCAGCAATAGCTATAAACCCATCCACTTCCAAGACTCCTACCGCTTTCCTTGTTCCCCCTCTTGAAGAGTCTGCATTCCACTCTGGATTTCCCTGCGAAATATGATTTAACAAAGTATACAGCTCCTCATAAGTCTTTTCTAATGCTTGTCCCCCAGCTGCTGAGTCTAGAAAAATTTTTGTGTGGGGTTCCAAACCCTCTATGAAAGTATGCACTAGCACATCATTGGATTGGTGATGATGAGGACAATCCCGCAACATAGATTTGAATCGTTCCCAAGCTTGATACAAATTCTCCCCCTCTCTTTGGTTAAAACTTAGAATTTGACTTCTAAGTCTTGCTGTTTACCGGATGGAAAGAACCGTATCAAAAATTTCCGTGCAAGATCATCCCAAGTGGCGATGGAGTTAGGTGGCTCAGCTTCCAACCACCTCTTTTCTTCTCCCAAAAGTGAAAATGGGAAAAATGTAAGCCTGACGTAATCGGGTAACACTCCAGCGGGGATGTAAGTGTCACTTATATCCAAAAGGTTTTGGAGATGTTGTTGTGGATCCTCATGAGGGAGACCTGTGAATTGCCCGCTGGTGTGCAACAATTGCACCATATTCCGTTTAAGCTCGAACCTCCCTCCTGGCTCAGGTTTGTGAATGCTTGATGTAACGTTGTTAGAATGTGGGATTGCCACTTCGCGAACTGGCCTAACTGCCATTTCCTCGGGCACTAACACTGCCCTTGCAAGTGGTGGATTCTGTTGTTGCTCCAGGATTGTTTGTCTGAGCAACTGCAGCTTTCTCTCTAGAGCTTCACTCCTTTGACGATGGAATTGTCTTTTCGGCTCTGAGTATGAGTCCACCAGCTCCTTGTCTCTTGCCAGTGTTCAACAGAATTGGATATCTGCAAAAGATAGGCTAAGATCAAGTTGTCAACACAATATAGAAATCGTAAGCTAACACTTAAGAAAACAATTTTTACCAATTGCCAGTCCCCAGCAACGGCGCCAAAAACTTGTTCGGGATTTTAAATGACTACACGCAAGTGCACGTGGTCGAACAAGTAGTAAAATGGCTAAAGTAAGACAAGTATCGATCCCACAAGTACTGGACCAAGGTAATAATCAAATCAAGCATTAATGAACTCTAACTCTAAGAATGTAGACAACAGTTTCAAGAAGATTTTGGGAGTTTGTTTCCTAATTTATACTAATCTAAAACAAATGTACAAATTGAGTCTGAACTATAGTAATGAGCATACTGAGGCTAAAACAAACATGCAGGGAAGCAATTTATTGATACAAGTCGGTTAATCCTTCCTTCGGTTGCTAGTCAAGAATTATTGCCTATGGATTAAAACTCTCGTATTTAACCCAACTTAAGAATCACGAACCTTCCACCTACATTTCTGTGATAAAAAGAAATTCATGTTCAAGCCATACAAAATCGATTTCTTAATTGACTAATACGACTTTCAGATATATTTCCATTCACCTACAACCGATTCTGAAGGTTGGGACGATGCCTCTATATCGCCCTCTGATCGGGCTGATTCTAAACGAGGGTGAGGCATCCTGCTGGTGCCTTCCCCTGCTGCAGTGTCCAATCTTCGGCCTGTAATATGATGTCACTGGTCTGACAGTTTATTTGTAACTAAAGAACATAGTAAGCTCTAGGGACTCAACCCTATATTGTACCGCTCTATAGCACGACTGAATAAGAATAAAAAGCAACCATCCTATTATGCCTTGCAACCTCCAGCCTATAGTATGTGGTGCACAACACATCCATAGGAAATACTCTACTTAGCACGGCTTGCAGACTCCCTGGATACAACCTAATCTGATACCAAGTTTGTCACACCCCACCTTGGGAGGCATGACGGGCACCTGGTGACTGGACTGCTGGACTGGCTGAGCTCGAACACTACTGGTGCAAGGCTGGTTCTAAATCCTGGATTCAAGAAAATGACGGGCTATATAATGGCTGTAAATACAGCCTCCGGCTGACAAGGCCTATAGTCACCTGTCAGAAACATATACAGAAAACTAGAACCACTGACTATCAGGGATCCTATGCGGGCCAACAAGGCCACCATGCTTACTAGTTGTATCTGAGGGATGAAAACAAGTATTAAATTACTACATGACCGACAAGGTCACCACCACCGGCTGAATAAGGCCCCACACGGCTGCTATATACAAGCTAAAACATACACCCGGCCCCACACGACCAGTACAACAAACCATAGGGAAAAATATACAATCTGCAAGCCTCTAAGAATAGCAAGATGGTCGGGACAGGGCCCCGGCCTACCCATACTGTACAAATAAAAAGAGAAGTAAACCTTGTAACTGCCAACCTCCGAATGACAGGAGCTGGAGACTCCATAGCACTGGCTGGAACTACGAGGGATCTGCTCCTCATCTATGTGAACCTGCAGGCAAGTAATGCAGCGCCCCAAAACGGGCGTCAGTACCGCTGGTACTGAGTAAGCAAAGAAATAACTGGAATTAACTGACAATAAGTAATATAACTAATAAAACTGAAGTAGAAGGAACTAGACTGTAACTGACTGAAAGTATGGATTCAAGACTGTCCCTAACCATGCTGAAAGGAGTCGATTTCGTACGTGGTAACGTGGCATTCTACTGTATATCAATCCCTAACTAGCATAACATAGCATAACATAGCACGCGTAAACCTTACCTAGCCCCCATAAGCCAGAAGGTACAATCAGCACACAATCTATACCCCTACCCCGGTCATCCCATCTAACTAGTAACTATAAGCATCCTGCCGGTTCCCTGGGTATGCACTTGGGCCCACTGAGCCCCTGATTATAATTGTACCTGCGTCTGAAGGACTCCTAAAATCAACACCCCGGGCGTACCTGCTCGACGGGGGTGTATAAAAGCTGACCAAGGCAAAATATGGGGAAATTGGCATCCCATCTTCGTCCCTAGGGGACGGCATGCCACTCCGTAGAGCGACGTATCCTCTCCCTCTGGCGGACATGTCAATACAACTATTAACCTTGGGCGGTCATGGAGGCTAGGTAATCCAACCCAAAACAATACAATCAAGTCTCAGCTAATATTAATAATTGCACACGAATACGTGTCGGAACTAATGATCGTGATATATATGTTCACAATACATGCTAGAACTGGTAATAATATACATATACTTTCTGTCGTACTGTGCTGAGTCGGATACTGAAACAAGATATAATGTTTCTGGAATAATCTGCTTAAAATCATGCGGTTTAACTAAGTATCATGGAAAACATGATTTACTATTGCTAACGTGCTTTCTAAATTTCCCATTGATATACTACATTGTCTCCGAGATATTCTATTGGAATTTATACTATGTTACAATTTTTCACACTAGACGTGTTATAATACTCCTAACATGCTTACTAAAATTCATACTAAACATAACATGCAGCGTTTGAAACATTCTACCGGAAGTTGTACTATTTTACTATACCAGAACTTACTTACTTGCCGAAAGAAACAGGCTTTACATACCTTGTCTGTTAACTTTCTGAGTATCTGGCGTACCTTGGCTAATTTTCAGCTATTTCTCCCAACTGTAATCATATCCATGAAGGAAAAGAATCAATTCTATTATTATTAAAAAAAATCATATTTACGATGTACACTCACTGCCTATTCTTTGACCTATCGAAGAACGGCCGAAAACTCACTATTTCTCGAAACTCTAGAAGGGAGAAATACTTACTTTAATGCTGGGAGTGTATTAATACTAGTTTGAAGTAGTTCTAATTATTTTGACTCGGCGGGCCACCGCTTCACTGGGCGATTCTCGCGAAACTAACTCTGTAGGAATGCTCTCTGCATCTTTATACTTCGGTACCCGAAGTTAATTTGAGTTTGGACTGCGTTTGGCGGCGTAATCAGAAGGAATTTTACTTCGAACCCTCATCCCTTTTCTGTTCTAGTTGCTCACTGCTGAATGAAATGAGAATAGTGAAATTAAAATGAAGTGGGGCTATATATACTTGAGGCCTGAACCTCCCCTCCATGGCACGTTGGCCATCGTGGAGGACAGCCTCCGTGAGACGTTGCCATCGCGGAGGGGTTCTGCCCGGCCTCTTCTTGTGACATTTCGATTTGGCGCTTGCTTGGTCTTTCCCCGGGCCTTTTTCTAGCATGTATGGCATTCTAAAACCTATAACCAACATTCGAATAGGCCATCTAAATGTCAAGAATTTACGGGTCACTAGAGAGGTGTGATGATGGGTGTTTAATGTTACACCCCGTAAATTCTTGACATTTAGATGGCCTATTTGAATGTTGGTTACAGGTTTTAGAATGCCATACATGCTAGAAAAAGGCCTGGGGAAAGACCGGGCAAGCGCCAAACCGAAATGTCACAAGAAGAGGCCGTGCAGAACCCCTCCACGATGGCAACGTGTCACGGAGGCTGTCCTCCGCGATGGCCAACGTGCCATGGAGGGGAGGTTCAGGCCTCAAGTATATATAGCCCCACTTAATTTTAATTTCATTATTTTTATTTCATTCAGCAGTGAGCAACTAGAACAGAAAAGGGATGAGGGTCTGAAGTAAAATTCCTTCCGATTACGCCATCAAACGCAGTCCAAACTCAAATTAACTTCAGGTACCGAAGTATAAAGATGCAGAGAGCATTCCTACAGAGTTAGTTTCACGAGAATTGACCATCGGAGCGGTGGCCCGCCGAGTCAAAGTAATTGGAACTACTCCAAACTAGTGTTAATACACTCCCAGCATTAAAGTAAGTATTTCTCCCTTCTAGAGTTCTGAGAAATAGCGAGTTTTCAGCTGTTCTTCGATAAGTCGAAGAATAGGTAGTGAGTGTATATTGTAAATATTGTTTTTTTAATAATAATAGAATCGATTCTTTTCCTTCGTGGATATGATTATAGTTGGGATATGATTCCTTCCGGTAGAATGTTTCAAACGCCGCATGTTATGTTTAGTATGAATTTTAGTAAGCATGTTAGGAGCATTATATCACGTCTAGTGTGAAAATTGGTAACATAGTATAAATTCCAATAGAATATCTCGGAGACAGTGTAGTATATCAATGTGAAATTTAGAAAGCACGTTAGCAATCGTAAATCATGTTTTCCATGATACTTAGTTAAACCGCATGATTTTCAGCAGATTATTCCAGAAACATTATGTCTTGTTTCAGTATCGGACTCAGCATAGTACGACAGAAAGTATATGTATATTATTACCAGTTCCAACATGTATTGTGAATATATATATCACCATCATTAGTTCTGACACGTATCGTGTGCAGTTATTATTATTAGCTGAGACTTGATTGTATTGTTTTGAGTCGGATTACCTAGCCTCCATGACCGCCCAGGGTTAATAGCTGTATTGATTCGTCCTCCAGAGGGCGAGGATACGTCACTTTATGGAGTGGTATGCCTTCCCCTAGGGACGAAGATGGGATGCCAGTTTCCCCATATTTTGCCTTGGTCGGCTTTTATACACCCCCGTCGAGCGGGTGCGCCCGGAGTGTTGATTTTAGGCGTCCTCCGGACTCAGGTACAGTTATAGTCAAGGGCTCAGCAGGCCCAAGTGTATACCCAGGGAACCGACAGGATGCTTATAATTACTAGTGAGATGGGATGACCGGGGTAGGGGTATAGATTGTGAGCTGATTGTACCTTCCGACTTATGGGGGCCAGGTAAGGTTTATGCGTGCTATGTTATGCTATGTTACGCTAGTTAGGGATAGATATACAGTAGAATGCCATGTTACCAGGTACGACTTCGACTCCTTTCAGCATAGTTAGGGACAGTCTTGAATCCATACTTTCAGTCAGTTACAGTCTAGTTCCTTCTACTTCAGTTTTATTAGTAATATTACTTGTTGTCAGTTAATTCCAGTTATTGCTTTGCTTACTCAGTACCAGGTATACTGACGCCCATTTTGGGGTGTTGTATTACTTGCCTGCAAGTTCACATAGACGTGGAGTAGATCCCTCGTAGTTCCAGCCAGCGCTACACAGTCTCTAGCTCCTGTCATTCGGAGCTTGGCAGTTAAAAGGTTTACTTCTCTTTTTTTTTGTACAGTATGGGTAGGCTGGGGCCCTGTCCCAACCATCGTGCTATTCTTAGAGGCTTGTAGATTTTATATTTTTCCTTGTAGTTCATTGTACTGGTCGTGTGGGGCCGGGTGTATGTTTTAGCTTGTATATCACGGCCGTGTGGTTCCTTATTCAGTCAGTAGTGGTGACCTTGTCGGTCACGTAGTAATTTAATACTTGTTTTCATCCCTCAGATACAACTAGTAAGCATGGTGGCCTTGTTGTCCCGCATAGGATCCCTGGTAGTTAGTGGTTCTAGTTAACTGTATATGTTTCAGATAGGTGACTATAGGCCTTGTCGGCTGGAGGCTGTATTTACAGTCGTTATATAGCCCGTCGTTTTCTTGAATCTAGGATTTAGAGCCAGCCTTGCACCAGGAGTGCTCGAGCTCATCCAGTCCAGCAATCCAGGTCCTAGTAGGGCACCAGGTTCCCGTCATGCCTCCCAAGGTGGGGCGTGAAAATTTCAGTGATGAAACCAACGAATCACCGTTTGTTGTCCGCGAGCTGCCAATTGAAGTTGTTTATCAAACCAGTGGGTGTTTGCGACTGACTGACATTTTGCCGGTGTCCTCCGGTGGATTGCCGATTTTCACGTGAATCTCATCCTTTTTACTCAACTTCATGATCCTTCTCTTCAAGTTAGGTACCTACACATCTAAAAGCAAAAATGGCATAAAATCCCACTAAACGACTTAAAAACTAAGCCAACGCTCACGCTTAAAAGCCTAATGAGTTGGTAAATTACCAACTCATCAGACCTCCGAACTTGAACCATTGCTTGTCCTCAAGTAATGCAATTCTTATTAGTTGAGCAAAAGGAATAGTATGTCACTCCAAAAGAGTTTGCATCAATGACCGCTTAATCTATGACAACCCAAAAATGGTCACCAACTCATAGAAAAAGAGAAGCAATTTCCCCCACTAAAAATGTGGAAAAGCTTAAAGAGGCGACCATAATTCATAGGCATGATTTACAACTACTTTCACTTTTCAAAACAAGGGAAATTTATCCAATCAAATACAAATAGCATGTCAAATCATAATCAATGAACATTCAAGGTTTGACTTGGAGCTCCAATTCTTCATGCCTCAATCACACCTTTACTTTAATGCAAGTATTCCCCCAAAAGGGAGTGATGCCATTCACTACAAGAGAGAAACCCTTTTCCTTTTTATAAGTCAATGCACACACAAGGGATTATAGAAGAAGATGATCACACTCACTCTCACAAAAGAAATCTTCAGGCACACAACTTGACCCATAGGCTTGCGCTTCGTGTAATTCTCCATTAAGGTAGAGCAACTACACTCAAAATCAATTAGGACTTACAGGTCATGATGAAGGCTAGGAATAATGGTAGGACAAATATTTAGCTCTAGTGACTAGAACCATAGTGAACACTTTAATCTTCCCCATCCAACTTTTTAGATCACTCCACCTTATTCCTCCTTTTGCATCCATTTTCATCTTTTATTTCTCAAAGACCTTCCATGTAGCTCATTTGGCTATCACATTAAGCCTTGTCTAAGCAAGAGTAACACAATTTCACTGTTTTTTTCTCTTGTGGTAATTCAAGGTTTCTCAACACATCATTTCATTCCTTTTGATCACAATTTGGTGCTACCTCAAAATTAGGCTCATCACATTTCCCTCTTTCTTGTAAACCCCCAAACTTAGGCTTTTTGCCTCTTTATCACTAATTTCTTTATATCTCCCTGTGTCTTAAGCTTCAAGCTCCCATTATTCTCATTCACTCATCACTAGAAATTAGGGAGGATGGGTGCCAAGAAGAGGGTTAAAAAATGGGACATTGTCTTGTAATGTGGTTTCCAAGATTAAAAAGTCCATAAGCTCAATATTTGGCTAGCAAGGGAAGACATTTTCAGAGGTCATTTTGGGTGAAATGACTAAATAAATAAAAGCCTAAAATCATACTCTAAGTGTAGCTACATCTAGGATTTTGCCTTGAGTCACACTAGGGAAAGTTCTACACAAGAAGAGATGCATGATATTCATTTAAAAATTCTTACCACACAAGGCATCACAACCAAAGAGTTCACACAAGTCATCATTGTCACAAGATTTCGATTCAATACATGAGACCATGCAAATTCAAAAGATAAATAGGGAATATGCAATGTATAACAAGAGACTGCTACATTTTTTCATTTCAAATGCCCATTTTCTTTTTTATTCATGACACACAAAAATATTTGGTGGTACCTCTCAATAAAATTTCCACAAAAGACTCAAAGAAAGACATGGCATTTCCCTTAAGAGAGTCTCCTCACAATCTATCATTGGGAAATGTCAACCCGGTTAGACAACAAAAAGGAAAAGAAAAAGAAAATGTTCCTTGAAAAAGAACCGTGGTATGAAGAAAACCCTTGGAGTTTGTTTACTATCTAGTAATTACAAAGGCAACAACCAAAATTTGGATCACAATGCAACATTTGGTAATTAAAGTAAGGACCCATTCATTAGCACTAACACCAAAGGAAATTTCGATTCATTTCATTCATAATTCTAACAAAACAAACAACCAGACAAGGGAAATCATCAAACATTGTTAAAATGATCTCGACAATGGCTCACAACTCCCCATAAGTTATAAAATAAAAGCCCAACAAGGGATACATCAAGTCATAAATAGAACAAATGATAAATGACCACCCAAAAGAACACTCATCCCACCCCCAACTCAAACACTACATTGTCCCTAATGTAAGCATGCAAAATAAGGAGAGCACAAACTCCCTGTGTTGGTCAGTCCTCATAATCATCAACGCTAGCTCTAGCCTCCTCATCAAGGCCTTCATCACCTTTATCCTCTGCCTCATCTCCTAAGCCCTCAAATAAATAATTAATATGGTGTCAGATTGTAGAAGGGGAAGCCATCGCGGTATCAAGGGTGCTGAAGTCAAGCACCTCAATGGATTCTGACTTTTCCACTCCCTTACTTCAGTTTGGAGAGAGGAAATTGTCACACCCCGCCTTGGGGGGTATGACTGGCACTTGGTGCCCTACTGGGACCTGAACTGCTGGAATGCTAAGCCTGGGCACATCTGGTGCCTTGCTAGCTCTAAATCACATTTCTGGAAACAAAGGGCTATATAACGGCTGTAACCACAGCCCCTGGCCCATTGGTATCGCCTGCTTGTCTATGAGTACCTGCAGGCAAGTAATACAGTGCCCCACCGGGCATCAGTACCACTGGTACTGAGTATGTAAAGCAATAACTGAAAGAAATATCTGAAAGCAATAATATAACTGATGAAATTGAAGTAGAAGGAATAGATTAACTGTCTGATAATGTAAGTCATACCTTCTCTTAATCATACTGGAAGGAGTAGGAGTCATACCTGAGGATTTATCGTTCTACTGTCGATCTACTCGTATCTACTGTAACACAGTATAACATATCATAACATATATAGCACACACAAACCTTACCCGGCCCCCATAAGCCGGGAGGTACAACCAGCACAGAATCTATACCCCTACCCCGGTCATCCCATCTCCTATAACCCTGTAAGCATCCTGCCGATCCCTTGGGTATGCACTTGGGCTCGCTGAGCCCCTGACTATAACTGTACCTGAGTCCAGAGGACTCCTGAATCAACACCCCGGGCGTATCCGCTCGACGGGGGTGTATAAGGGCCGACCAAGGCACAATATGGGGAAAACTGGCATCCCATCTTCGTCCCCTGTGGGACGGCATGCCACTCGGTAGAGCGACGTATCCTCGTCCTCTGGCGGATGAGTCGATACAGCTATCAACCCTGGGGCGGTCATGGATGCTAGGTATTCCAACCGCAAACAATACAACAGTCTCAACTAGTAATACTGTCTGCATATCTCACATGCTGAGGCTAATAGGGGTAAAGTATCATATATATTACATGCTGAACTAGTGATAGTAATCTGTACGTATTTAATACGTGCTGAGGCTGGTAAATATGTATATAGATGAATATAGTCTCCTGCCAGACTGTTCTGGGGCTAATACTGAACAGGATATAGTATTTCTGCTGAAAACCATGTTGTATACTGAGCTTCTATAGTAACATGATTTACTAGTTCTCATATGCTTTCTAGCTTCACTTTGGCTTATCGTTCTATTTCTAAGATATCTTATAGATATTACATTGCTTTACTGGGTTTCAACTGAATACAATGATATCCTAACATTCTGTGTCACATCACACACTGAGAATGCTGTGCAGTTCCTAACACTTATATTGAAATCTATATCGTGCTAGCAAGTCTCGCGCTGTTCATAACATAATGTTTCTAGTATCGTACCATCATTCATAGTATACGTCATACACGGCTTCTGAATATTCTACTGGCCTTTAAATTACTGTACTATGCCAAGATTACTAACTTGCCAAGGAAACTAGATTTACATACCTTATTCTCGAGCTATCCGGCTGTCGGACGAGGCTCGACCAGCATTTCAACTATTTCCTCCCAACTGCATTCATAAATATGTCAATTAATACCAAATACAGCTTTACTTTAAAGAGTAATGTCACTTTCGATATAGTTTATAGCCTAAACTTAGGCTTATCAAAAGACGGTCGAAAACTCGCTATTTTTCAGACGTCCAGAAGGGAGAAATATTCACTTCACAGCTAGGAACACATAGACACTAATTTAGAGCAATTCCACTTACCTTAGCTCGGTGGCTCGACGATTCGTCGGCCGTATTTCACGAAACTGAATCCGTAGGAATGCTCTCTGCTGCTAAATACCTCAGTATCTGGAGTTAATTTGCGTTTGAACAACGTTTGGCAACGTAATCGGATGAAAATTATATTATCTCCTTCGTTCCCTCTCCTTTTTCTGATTTCTCTCTCTGTTTCCTGGAAATTTCCTAAGTGTTTTAATGAATTAACCCGAAGTGGGGCTTTATATACATGGGCCTGGACAAGGCCAACGTGTCACGGAGCCAACGCGGAGGCCTCTCCTCCATGACATGCTGCCATCGCGGAGGGGTTCTGCCTCGGCTCCTTCCGCGATGGTTCGACAGGTTTCTCGTCCGATCTTTTCCTGGGCCTTTCTCCAGCACGTATGGCCTTCAAATATGCTTAACCAACATGCGAATAGGTGGTCTAGGTGCCGGTAATTCTACGGGGTATAACAGAAATAGCCCCGTCCACAACATCCACCCTCTTGCACAACTTGGAAAGACTTTCATACATATACTTCATCTCCCTTTTTACCATTTGGGCGATAAGGGCAAGAAGGCTCTTAGCCAACTTTTGAAGTTGGCTCTCATGAGAGTTATTCACTTCCACAAACCTGTTGAGACTACTTGGTTGGGAGTATGTTGGAGGAGGTGATGCCCCACTAATAGGTACTTCACCTGAGTCTTGTCCCGATGCCTCTAAGTGTGGCATGTTCAGATCGGGGGCCCATGGAGACTGCTCGGAACCATAGGAGAAAGAACCTTCTGAAAAATCAAAGGCCTGCATCTGCTTTCGCTTACCTTGGGTGCATCAGCATCCCTCTTATGATCTACTATGATTACACCAGTAGCAGATCTAGGGGCTTCGTCTAGGAATAGTGGCACTTGGGCTTGCAAGCAAAGTTGAGAGATGAGCACAACATATGTCATGGAGGTGCTGGTTTGACTTGATTTCCTCTTCATTTGTACTGCCATAATTTCCCTAAAGTTTACGGGACCCCTCTCATGATGCAGGTGATAAGGATAGCTTCTTCAAAGCTGACCCGCTACTCGTTCATTGAAGGCATGATTTGGCCACAAATGAATTCTAACCACAGCTTGGCCTCAAACTTGAGATCATGGAGAGAAATTTTGTCGCCCATTAAAACCCAGAAGGGTGTGTCTATGGCAATGACTGGAGTTATCCATGAGAACTAATTCTCTTTGTCAGCAATTCTGGCCATATATTCCTAGTCGGTTTCAAGCTCATCCTTCCAAAATAAATAATTAATGGTTGCTGGAGTGATGTCAACCTCCACACCTCGTACACTAACTGAAGGAAGGCAAGAAAATTTGTCCACCTTGCCCTTATGTTGCATGCTCTCCTTCCTAGCCTGGTAGGAAGAGTAAAACTTCAGGACGAGGCTGGGGCAATAATCTGGGAGTGGATTGGCAAAAACATACCATTGCCTGTTAGTGAACTGAATTATGATGTTGGGGAGGTCACCTCGCAGCCCCACCAAGTCAAATCTTTTCTCCACAGTGATTGAACGGCCCTTGCAAATGGCGTAGCACCCTTTCATTTCGGGCACACAGAAAATTATGGCTTCCCGATAGTTGGTTGGTGCTGCAGATGCTATTGCTTTCCCCTTTCCTCTTATGGAAAAGGAGGCTGGGGCCTTTCCCTTACTTGTGTTCCTGGATGAAGTCATATTCTGCAAAACTGATGTTAGTGCCATATACAATGTTTCTTTTTTTATTTTTCTAATGATAAAATAAACAAACAATGACTACTCTAAAGAGTAGATGAAAAACAAGAGGAAGGATCATCGTGAAAAAGCTGGCAGCACCAACAGAACTTCGGCGAGCTGCAAAAAGTGATTCGCGACCGCCAATGAACTGCTGGCACTTGGCAGAACATAAGTACATTGAACTTTCCATCAGTGACTCATCGACAAGCCTCAGATCGCGATCCACGAAGCGCCGATGCAATGCAGAGTTAGGGGAGTGGCCTGAAGTCAATATCGGCATTTCATCAGCATCTCGTTGGACCTGACCGGCGAGTAACCAGTGATCATCATCCCTATTTCCCCAAAATTCACACCAAAATCTAACTCTAGAAAACACTTACACCATATATAAGCATTTGCTACAAAATCAATAAAGAAACAAATAATGATTTGCCCTTAAGAAGGGCGTCACCGATCTATCATCGAGCAAATCGGGTCCTTTGTAGACGTTGGTGTTACTCAGACTTCACCCCAAACTCAAGTATTAAACACTTCATAAGAATCTCCAACTACACAACATCAATAATCTCCCCCCACACCCATTTAAGCATCAGACCCCCACCCCCCACTAATTTCACATCATATCAATCAACAACATTCATCATTTGTATCCACAATAATGGAAATTTAGGGGAAATGGGTAGTGCAAAGAAGGGATATAAATGATAACATCAAAGTTTATATGCAAGAAGAACTAAAATCGTAACAACACTACAGTTTAGAAGAACTTTACCAAAACACAAGATTGAGAGTAAATAAGAAGTGTGGAAGCTTGCACTTGCTCAATAATTGTTGAAAGTTTGAATTGCTGCAAAAGAGTAGGATTTAGTGAGAATGAGGTAAAGGACATGGGTTGTAGGGGTTCTTATAGGTAAAGGGAGAGGAATGGGATTAGTTGAGGAGAATGTAGGGATTTAATGGTGATTAATTAAAAGTGAGTGGAAAATGGAGTGTTTGAAAATGTAAAGGTGAGTGGGAAGGGGGAGTGTTGGAAAATGAAAGGTGTATGGGGAAAGTGTTAAAAGGTGGGAAAAAGCGGATTAGGGAAAACAAAAAGGGAAATGAACTGATTTGGGAGGTTCAAAAAGCAATCTGGATTGGGTCAGTCAATGGGTTGGTCAAGATTTTAAAATAAAGCACGTACTTATATCGGCGCCTCACCGGTGGTCGCCGATGAGGAGCGGCGGTTTGCCACCTTAATATCACTGACCTGAATTGGTGCCAAGTGTTCTTCTTAGTATCCGACGGTTCGTGGATTGGACTCTACGTTCCACCGGTGGACCGCCGTTTATGCCCTATTTCTCAGGCATTCTGACTTGAGCCAGTAGTCACATGGTGGTTCACGAACTGGTGTCAGCATTCCTTTGGTGACTCGCTGGTTTGGCCTTTTTTTCCCAGGTTTCTACCTCTCTTACTCAAGGCATCGGCGGTTCGCCGGTCTAGCGCGGTGCCTACCCTATTTTTTTGCTTCTCCTCCCTGCCTCATATCTACTTATTCCTACAAAATAAAACCAATAATGATATTAAAAGAATTCAAAAATTAGATACATTTGGGTTGCCTCCCAAGGAGCGCCTTAGTTATTGTCGCGGCACGACATATCCCTCATTCAGATTCCATTTTTCGGAGGATCATCCTCGACTCATCCTCTTCCATATCAACTCCTCCATTTTCACTCTCATCATTAAACACTACAATCACTTTACATTCGACGGGAGGTTCAGCGGATTGGCATACCTTGAAGTTAACCTCTTCACCTCCTGAGCTCACCTAACTCCACATCTACAAAGGATCTGCCCGTGGAGAGCAATGGTCTCCCACATCCATCTCACAATCTATAACCACAAAGTCAACTGGTAGAATAAACTTATCTACCCTCACCAATACATCCTCCAAAACACCGACGGGTTTCTTGATAGAGCGATCAACCATTAACAATCTCAGTGAGGTAGGTTTTGTGTTGCCAAGCCCCAATTTCTTGACGATTATGAGGGGCATCAACTTCATATTTTCCCCAAGATCACAAAGGGCTTTCTTGAACACACACAACCCAATAGTGTAAGGGATTGTGAAGGCCCCTGAGTCCTCCATTTTTGGGGCAAGGTTGCTCATCATCATAGCACTACAATGATGTGTTGTCTCTCTGATGCCCATGTCTACAACCTTCTTCTTCTTCAGCAGCTCTTTCATAAACTTTGCATATCTAGGAATTTGAAGTAAAGCATCCACTAATGGTATATTTATGTACAATTTGTTGAACATGCTAATAAACTTACTGAATTGATCATAATTTTTCTTTTTGGTTAACCGCTATGGATAAGGAGGTGGAACTCTTGGTTCTTGTTCTATCTTACTCGAGGCCTTCATGCCCGTATCTCCTTCCTCATCATTTGAAGTAGTCTTCTCAACATATCCTTCACCGTAATCCTCAACATCATCACCACCATGTGGTGCTTGTAGCACCTCACCTGATTCTTTCACATGACTTGCTTTTGGGGAAACAACTTCCTTGGGCTTAACGCATGTATCTCCAAGCATCTTGCCACTCCTAGTGAAAATGGCCACGCACTGACTATCCTTTTAGGTATTTGGCATTGTATCACTAGGAAGTCTTCCCTTCAACTGGGATTTTATTTGAGAAGATAAGTGGTTCATATGGGCTTCCAAATGTTTGAAAGAAGATGAGTGTGAACTCATTGTTTGGGAAAGGTTAGAAACCTCCCCTTTGAATTCTTTGACCCAGTTGTCCATTGATTCAACTTTCTTGAGAACCCTTGCGAACATTCTACAATTTTTGAGTTCCCAATACCACTCACACCTAGTTGGGATTGGGCATTCACAGCATTAGGAGGGGGAACATACGGATTCGAGCTTCTATGATAGTAGTGTCCCTCACGTTTTTTCTCTCTATTGCCCCATCTCTCATTTTGATCCAGCAACCCTTGTGTGTCACAGTTTCTCCAACCTTGGTTATCTTCCCTGGGGTGCCAAAGGCTTTGGTTAGTCCCTTGTCACAAGGGTAGAGAACCCCCCATTTGATTTTCCATATATTGGCACTCCTCCTCGTACCTTGGTGGCTAAAACTGTCCCTCAAAATGCATTGGACCTGGCATTCCCATAGCATTCAGAACTTTAGGCCTGACTCCCATCATATTCTTAGTCATTCACTCCAGCTGAGTCATCATTTTAGCAAGATTTTCATCTTGCTCTTTATCTCTTTTTCTCATTTCAGTTGTCAGCAAACTAGAACCAACATCATGTGAAGATACATTTGTCTCCCTTGTATACCACGCCCTATTCGTCGTCGTCATCCAGTCCAAGAGGGCCTTAACTAGATCATACATCTGGTCTATGATTTATTCCCTAGTTAGATTATTGGTAACTTATTTATTGATGGAGTTTAGGGCTCGATAAAAGCATTGAAGTAGCACTCCATCGGGAAGACCATGGTTAGGGCATAAAGACACTTTGTTCTTGAACCTCATCCATGCTTCATGCAAAGGCTCACCCAGCTCTTTCCTAAAGATTGTAATATCATCCCTCAACTGTAACATCCTTGAGGGAGGGAAAAAGCGATCTAAAAATGCTTCTATTAACTCTTGCCACGAGATGATGCATCCTGGAGGCAACTCCTCCAACCACATAATTGCTTCTCCTGTTAGGGAGAATGGAAGGAGCCTCAACATGATATACTCTTAGCTTATACTCTTTATGTTAAAAGGTTGAAAAATCTCTAGGAATTTCCTCAAATGGCGGTTTGCATCCTCACTCGGTTTGCCCCCGAAGAGCCCTTTCATTTGCAATAGGTGCAACATTGTACTGTGACGTGAAACACCACATTCCCAACCGTAGCTGGTAGGCGAATGCAACCTACAATCTCAGGCATGATAGGATTATCCTCTTCATGATCCATATTTCCTTCCACCGAGCTACCTCCTGTTTGGGATGTTGGCTCATATGAATTCACCCTAGATAACCAACAGCGATTGCAATGTTAAACTACTTAAGATGCAAGATCAATCCAAATTAACAAAAAACTCAAGGATATCAAGTGCTAGACCCCGACAATGGCGCTAGTTTTTATAACACTCAAATTACACTTCTCATTTAGAGAAACTATAAGTGATCGTTAGATTAAAATAAATAACCCAACGGGTGTCGGGGCCAAATCCCACAAGGACTAGAGTATGATTTACCTAAGCATTGTTTAGTGAATTGAATTAATTTTCATCCAAGCAATAAAAACATAGAAGTAAATTTTGGGGGAAGTGAAGTCAATAATATTGTGGATGCTAAAATCGGCTAATCAAGAGAGCAAGATAACCAAAATTGAGAAACAATAATGAGAAAGGGCTAGAGGTATGGTGCAGATGGGATGTCAATCAAATCGGGATTTACTAGACAGTCAAGTTATTACTAATATGCGTAAATAACCTTGGAAAAAGATGGAGCCTGATGTTTTTCAACCACTTGAGCTCCTTATCCTCAAGTCCTTTCGAACCTTAAGGTACAATTTAACTATTCAAATATGGTTTGGGTTAGGGGTTGAGCTATTTCTAGCCATCAACCTCTAAAGGGATTATAATCATGGGTTTTGGCTATTTCTAGCCCAACTCCACATAATCAAATCCCAATCCACTATAAAATTCTCCCTCATTACTTAATTCTTCTTTTTCAAGCCAAAGTAAAGTAAAAAAACAATACCCATATTGGCAACTATGAGCAATCAACTATAATTTGAGGAGAACTCAATAGATTTACACTAATTAAGTAATAACAAGACAAATCTAACAACACCCTATCAAATTAAACACTCATCATCACACACCTCTAGCTATAGATTTAGCTACTCATAACTGATAAACACAAGAGCATATTCATTAATAAACTCAATAATTTCATCATTAGAAGTAAGTGCAATCAAGCTCAAAAAATCTCTACAATGGTGGTTATACCTTGCTGAAGAAGATGAAGATGAAAAAGTAATATTCAAAAATTTCTTCTCTTATCCAATGGAGTTCTCTCTCTTTCAAAAAGAAAAAGGAATATTCAATGATATTTTCAGAATATTTTTGCTAGAATATATACAAAAGTAGGTCATAACATTCTCTTCTTTTTTAGGGCTGGATCTTTTTAACCCTTCTCAGGCGTCTTTCACTTGCGATGAAATAGGCGGTTCACCGATTGCTATCCGCGAGCTGCCAGTTGATTTCATCATTTGTCCAGCAAAGTCCAACACATTTTGGTGATGGAATCAGTAGATTTACAGTTTCTATCCGTGAGCTGCCCGTTGCAGTTATTCATCAAACCATTAGGTGTCTACGGTTGATTGGGATTTCACCGGTGCTCTTCGGTGAAGCACCGGTTTTCACCTAAATCTCATCCTTTTTGCTCAATTTCATGATCCTTCTCTTTATGTTAGGTACCTGCATATCTAAAGTAAAAAATGGAATAAAATCCCACTAAACAACTTAAAAACTAAGCCAAAGTGCATTCTTAAAACCCTAACGAGTTGGTAAATTGCCAACTCATCATTTTTCAGTTAGATAACGCATTTTCTTATTGTTATAATTTCCATGATTTTGAAAGTTGTAGTTAGTTATACTTATGTTGATATCTCTTTCCATGAAGTATGTGTTTAACCCTAGTCTGAAAATGTGAATTGAAGAGTCTTGCATAATTGTCCAGATACAAATCTTGCTGGATTCTAATATTTTCTGTAATAAGTAGAATAGTACAGTTATATTATCCAAGAGTTGAATTATTGATTGTTTAGTTCCAATCAATACTTAGCCTTTTCAGTATCTTACAGAAATGTAAGCTGATCAGTTTGATTATACTGTCGCTTGAGGAGTTCAGTAAAACTCCATAGTCTCAATTATCAGTTGTCAGGGTGTTCTTTAGACTGTTACAACACTTTCAGCTAAAGCAGCTCTAGCCAGTCTTAGAACCCTTAGTTTCAGTTATCAAGTCCTTCAGACTCTCAAGTTACTTCCAGATAAGTATTTCTAACTTAAGTCTTGGGACATCAGGTTCAAACTATCAGCCTAGTAGTCACGGGTAGAAATTTCCAGTGGGAGTAGGACAACACCGAGCTGGCCAAGGTGCAGCTTACCCAGGTTCCTAGAACTACATTGCCACTGTAGGTTTAGCCTGATTGGGCATAAGACAGTGATCACCGAGTTCAACTACTATACCTTGGCAAGGTATAGTTGGCCTTCTCCAGTAGGGGGTAAATATCGGACTCCACGTTTAACTCACGTGGTTACATGTCAGTTATAGTCTCTCCGACAGTATAGTGCAGTACCGCTCAGTCTAGAACAGTCACAGTTTTCAGTTCAACTTAGTTATTCAGATTTCAGTATGTAGTTTCGATCCTCAATTAGTACCTATGTTATAGTTATATTCAGTGCTTATTAGTTAAGTTGTGTATTTCTATTGTTCTTACTTGCATCTTGCATACTCAGTACATTCAAAGTACTGATGCATATTTTCCATGCTGTATCATATTATGATATAGGTGCAGTTTCTCAGACACAACATCATAAGTAGTTCCCCTCAGACGTTTTCAGCAGCATTATCTATTCGTGAGTCTTCATCTTTCGAGGATGACGATTTAGTTCTATTTCAGTTTCTTACTTTCAGATCTTAGAGTTAGCTAGGGTCTTGTCCAAGTAGCTCGTCAATTCTTAGATAGCTTTCAAACACAGCGTTGTTCAGTATTTTATTAGACATGTATTCTTTTATTTTGAGAAGTGTTATTTAGTTATGTTTATACATTTTCTGCTTCTACTAAATTCAGTATACCAGTGTGATGTTAAGCCATGGGTTAACTTGGGGTCACTTGTGGCACCAAGTACTGTATTGTGCCTAGGGTGTAGACTCGGGTCATAACAAACTTGGTATCAAAGTACTCAGTTTACAGTATCCTAGGATGTCTAAAAGTTGTGTCAGGTAGAGTCCTATTCATGGGTATGAAGTGCACCATAGTTAGGACGCGGTTCCTACAAGTCATTATTAGGAAATTTTCCTTTTGTTCATGATATTTATCGTGCGTTAAGCTAATCTCAAAAACGTCCTCCTAATATGTACTCTACTTTTTTTAGATAACGATACCTCCAAAATTAGGAAATGGAAGAAGGACCAGGAATGCTAATTGGCCCGCCCCACCAGCTCTAGCATCCCCTTAGGATAATCAGGTGTCCACTAAATCAAGGGTGGCGATATCAGATGCTGGATCAGGTCATGACCAACCAAGTGAACCAAAATGTGGTGCCCATCAATACCAATGAGTTTGTAGCTACGACCAGAGTTTGGGGATTTCACATGAATGAATCCCTCAGCCTTTCACGGATCTAGGGTAGAAGAAGACCCGCAAGAGTTCATGGACGAGATCCAGAAAATCACCCAAATCATAGGTTTCACTGCTTCGGAGAGTGTTGAATTGGCTTCCTACTAGTTGAAAGGGGTGGCTTAGATTTGGTACAAATAGTGGAAGGAAGGGAGGCCGAATCGAGCAGGTCTAGTAGAGTGGGACGAGTTCGTATAATGTACCTTCATAGATTCTTTCCTCGGGAGTTGAGGGATGTTAAGGCTACCAAATTCATGAACTTGAGGCAGAACAACATAATAGTGGAGGAGTATGTATTGGAGTTCACTCGACTATTGAGGTATGCTCCAGAAATGGTCGCTGAGCTGAGGGTTCGCATGCTCAAATTCATTAATGGAGTTTCGAATTTGGTGCTTAAGAAATATAAAACTATAATACTTATCAAGGATATCAACCTCTCTAGCCTCATCATCCATGCACAATAGATAGAGGTACATAAGATGAAGGAAATTGAGAGGGAGAACAAACGGGCGAGAAAAGGGCAATTTAAGTATCGCTAGTAGAGGTCAGGTGGGGGTAGTCAATCACAGCAATAGTTGTTCGATGCTTTGGTAGGGGTTAAAAACCGACACGCAAGTGCACGTGGTCAAACAAGTAATAAAGTGGCTAAGTAAGCCAAGTATCGATCCAAGGAGACTCTGGATAAGTAAAATTGCTTAAGTATACTATATTCTAGTTTACTTCTAATTATGTTGACAACAATGTAACCAAAAGTTAAATAATTTTGTTTATAAACTATATACTAAAACTATTAACAAATATTTACTTGAATTGAAACTATGGATAAGAGCATGCCAAGGTTAAGAACAAGTAATGAATTCGATAGTAATCATAATTCGGTTATTCTTTTCTTCATGTTGCTAGCCAAGAACATTAGCCTAGAGATTAAAACTCTCGTATTTAATCTCACTTTAGAATCATAAACCATTCGTCTACATTTCTGTGATCAAATGCAATTTATGACCTAGCAATACAATTCCGGTTCCTAAATTGACTAATACGGCTTTCAAGTATATTTCTATCATGAAAGCACATCAAAACCCAATTTTCCCAAATCAAGTTAAGAACAATACCCTAATAATTCACAACTTTCCAATTTCTTGCTCTCTCCAGTGAAATTGGACTTTTTAGATGTACATTAATGTTGGCTACACACTAATGCAGTAAGAACAAGAATTAATAGAACAACATGAAATAAGAAGATGAAAAACCATATAATTCACAATCAAAATTCAATACACATGTTCAAAACCTTAGCAAGGAAGAGAATTAGCCACTCATTTGTGGATTGATCATCCTCAAATGAGTGTAAATCATATGTACAATTGATTGAAAGAAGAAAGAAAGAGAGAAAAACCCTCAGCTTTTTCGTCCCTCAACTGCTGCTAACCCACGTCCTAGCTCCACCAAGTCTTCCTTTTGAAAAATAAACCTAAGTGTGCTATTTATATTAGTAGGAATCTTTCCCGGATTAACAAGCAACGTGTCACGGAGTGCATCACGGAGCACGACCTCTGTGACACGCTACGAACGCGGAGGCTCTCTGGAAAATCACCCGAAATCGGCCCAGGCAGCACCTTGCCGCGTTGGCAACGTGTCACGCTGCCTGGGCAGCGCGTTGTAGCCCCATGGTCGCGGAGTCCACCTGCCGTGGCACGTTGCCAACACGCAGGTGGGCTGTTTTGAGCGGCCTGCCTGCCGTGGCACCTTGTCGACGCGCCGGTGGGCTGTTTTGTGCCTCTTCCTTGCCGACGTTCGCGTGTTAATTCCGTTTCCAAGCTTCTACTTCACCAACTCATGGATTAGTTACTCAAACATCATCAAAACCTGCAAAACAAAGGCTAATCATGTTGGTTAGCACATATCTCCACATTATATAAAATTACATGAAAATGTATACAATAACTTAGATAAACAAGACTAATTGAAGTAATAAAGAGTATCTCGGGCAATTATTTTTGCCCGTTATCACAACCCCACACTTAAAGCCTTGTTCGTCCTCGAACAACCTTTTACATATCATGCAAATGGAGACTCCTACATAACTAATTTAGCAAGATAATTCAGGTTACGGCTATAATGATTACGTAAGATACAAGCTAAAAATAGAGCATGCCTGATTTGATCATTGAAATGAAGTACAACCATGTTAAGACTTCTTAACCTCAAGAATCGACTCTCGATTTTAGCAAACTCATGCAAATCATCTGATTAAGAAATCCCACATGAAATATATCCTTCTTTCAACATGTGCCCCTCACGGAAAGAGAGTTACCCAATCACACGTAAAAACAATTGTTTACATCACAACATGTGTGGGTACATGAATAGAATTACACTCACTCTCACAAAGAATTCACATGCATTATGTAATGACCCATAAGCTTTCCCTTAATGTTTTATTCCACTAATATAAGGATGTGTGAATGTAAGATCAAGTAGGACTTTTTAGGTTGTAATGTAACTCAGGTGCGGGTAGGTACTATTATGATCAGTAATAGTGACTATCTTTCCTAAGCGCTTTTAATACATCACGCCTTCATTACAAACTTCCCTTCCCTCACTTCACCTTTTTTCTCCTTTTAGTTTTCTTTTTCCTCTTTTGTTCCCCCATTTCTTTCGACACTTTTAGCTTATTAGTAAGGAGTACTTAAGCAATATGTTTCATTCATTCCTTTTCTTACTCCCTACTAATAACCAATCATTTTCACACAAATGCACCTTTTTCCTTTTCTCAACTATTTACAACTTGCTACTTTCCCTTCTTTTTCATTCTTCTCACTCCTTTACTCTTTCGGATTTTTTTTCTTTAAGCGCTTCGGAGTTTTGGATCAAATTCAAGGCTAATGAAAGAAAAAGGATTAAGCTTATGTTGCAGCTGTCAAAGAATAGGCTCAAGGCTCAATGGGGTTAACTAGGATTAATTTTTCAAGGTAGGTATAATGAGGGATAAAAGTTTGGTTCATTCAAAGAAATGCCTAAATCATCTCCTACAATCCACATCCTTCATTTCGTTTTATATACACACCAGGCAAGTTCTAGACATTCCACAATAGCATAGAATACTCAAAAACCTTACACTCATGGCACATGCTCAAATCAAGACACAATCAGTAGACTCTTACTCAGCTAATCACAAGAATTCGGAATTAAGCTTCAAACATATTGAGTCAAATTCAAGAGCCTAAGTGTCTCAAACAAAGTTATACACTTGCATGCTTCATGCTGAACATACTTGCCTCTTACAAACATTTATAGCACATAACAAGAACATCCAACACCAATTAGTTATGGTTTCAAAACCCAAAACCTATCGACTAATTTTCCTCAAGACGGTCGTCATCCATCCATCGTCGGAAACAGTCCCTAACTATGACTAAAAACACTATATACAGACAAAGAAAATTTTTTTTTATTCTTCGGTTCAAAGACCCCCCGTCGGAAAAGAACCGAAAAGAAAAACCAACGGGTGATGAAGTCATGCTTAATTCACAAAAATTTTTCAAATTTTTCAAATTTCTCACCAACTTTTGCACAAGCATTACATTCACCAAAATCGTTAAGCACAGAAAATTTTGAAATTTCCCTTGAAATTTCCCTCACCCCACACTTAAATCATGCTATGTCCTCATAGCATCAAATTAAAATTTACAAAGGGTGAGAAATACTCCCTGAGGCCTTTAGGTTTAGCTAACAGCATGCGTTTCTTCGACTTTGCACAAGTGGGTGTTCAACCCCACACTTTTTCTCTTCCATGCTTGTTAGCTTCCTCCTCCATGGGTACTCATACTTCCCCTCCAGTTGCGCTTAACTGTGGTACCCTTGGGTTGCCTCCCAAGCAGCGCCTAATTTTACGTCGCGGCATGACGTACCAAGTGTCACCACTTTTTCCTCCACCTTGAGGATATGAATCTCACCCCTAATTTCTTTTCTAATTTCCTCTTATGCTCTAGGGGTGGTGGTGAAAAATTGTAAGGACCAAGCAGTAGATGTTTTCTTTTGAACCTATTGGCCCTTATGTAAGCGAAGTCATTTTGTCTCTCTGAGTTAGCAAATTTCAAAAGATATGGTGCTTGGTCCTCCTCTAGACATTTCTCTACAAACTTGGAAGACTCTATTTCTATGTTGTCAACCAAATTTAATGTTGAAAAATGCGTAGAGTGTGGTCCAATACACCTCAACTCTGAAACTGCATTTTGCTTGACCTCCTTACTTGTATATACCTTCTTGACATCGACATCTATTTCACCATTAAAGTCGACTGGGGGATACGCTAACTCTTCTTCCAAGAATGGATTTTCCATAAGTGTGAGCCCATCACGGGGACACTCAAGAGATTCGAATTGTTGGGCTTCATCCAAAAATTCACCCTTGTCGTCCTCTTGTAGTTCCTCTTGAATATCGGCTAAAACTGTTGTCTGTGATTTATCACACGCTTCAGCTTCAGCGATCATCTCCGTGAATTTTATGGTCATCCTTTCTAGAGCCTATGCATTCTCTTCTTGCTGATTTCTCAATACTTCCATCGCCTCCTTCATTGCTTCTGATTGCTCCAAGAGTTGTTTCAACATGTCTTTTATTCGAGCTTGGCGTCCCAAGTCCTCATTTTCAGCATGCCTATATTCAGAAAAAACAACAGAAGGATCATAGTAGGGGCTTGGGGGAGGGGAATATGCCTTTGGACAATCACCCCAATGGCCATATTGACACCCACATATATTGCACGTGTTACAGTTTTGCCACAAGTGGGGTCCTCCACAGTTCAGACAAGATTCACTAAAATATGAGTATCCACCATTGAAACCATTTATATTCCACGATGTCATGTCAATAAGGGTATACGAACAAGCAGAAAAATAAAATAAAATAAAGAAGAATTAAAACAAACACTAGACCAAGTTGTCAACACTTAAGAAAATAAAACAAAAATACAGTAAATTTATACTCAAAACAATTTCACCAATTGCCAAGTCTCCCCAGCAACGGCGCCAAAAACTTGTTCGATGCTTTGGTAGGGGTTAAAAACCGACACGCAAGTGCACGTGGTCAAACAAGTAATAAAGTGGCTAAGTAAGCCAAGTATCAATCCAAGGAGACTCTGGATAAGTAAAATTGCTTAAGTATACTATATTCTAGTTTACTTCTAATTATGTTGACAACAATGTAACCAAAAGTTAAATAATTTTGTTTATAAACTATATACTAAAACTATTAACAAATATTTACTTGAATTGAAACTATGGATAAGAGCATGCCAAGGTTAAGAACAAGTAATGAATTCGATAGTAATCACAATTCGGTTATTCTTCTCTTCATGTTGCTAGCCAAGAACATTAGCCTAGAGATTAAAACTCTCGTATTTAATCTCACTTTAGAATCACAAACCATTCGTCTACATTTCTGTGATCAAATGCAATTTATGACCTAGCAATACAATTCCGGTTCCTAAATTGACAATACGGCTTTCAAGTATATTTCTATCATGAAAGCACATCAAAACCCAATTTTCCCAAACCAAGTTAAGAACAATACCCTAATAATTCACAACTTTCCAATTTCTTGCTCTCTCGAGTGAAATTGGACTTTTTAGATGTACATTAATGTTGGCCACACACTAATGCAGTAAGAACAAGAATTAATAGAACAACATGAAAGAAGAAGATGAAAAACCATATAATACACAATCAAAATTCAATACACATGTTCAAAACCTTAGCAAGGAAGAGAATTAGCCACTCATTTGTGGATTGATCATCCTCAAATGAGTGTAAATCATACGTACAATTGATTGAAAGAAGAAAGAAAGAGAGAAAAACCCTCAGCTTTTTCGTCCCTCAACTGCTGCTAACCCACGTCCTAGCTCCACCAAGTCTTCCTTTTGAAAAATAAACCTAAGTGTGCTATTTATATTAGTAGGAATCTTTCCCGGATTAACAAGCAACGTGTCACGGAGTGCATCGCAGAGCACGACCTCCGTGACACGCTAAGAATGCGGAGGCTCTCTGGAAAATCACCCGAAATCGGCCCAGGCAGCACCTTGCCGCGTTGGCAACGTGTCACGCTGCCTGGGCAGCGCGTTGTAGCCCCATGGTCGCGGAGTCCACCTGCCGTGGCACGTTTCCAACACGCAGGTGGGCTGTTTTGAGCGGCCTGCCTGCCGTGGCACCTTGTCGACGCGCCGGTGGGCTGTTTTGTGCCTCTTCCTTGCCGACGTTCGCGTGTTAATTCCGTTTCCAAGCTTCTACTTCACCAACTCATGGATTAGTTACTCAAACATCATCAAAACCTGCAAAACAAAGGCTAATCATGTTGGTTAGCACATATCTCCACATTATATAAAATTACATGAAAATGTATACAATAACTTAGATAAACAAGACTAATTGAAGTAATAAAGAGTATCTCGGGCAATTATTTTTGCCCGTTATCAATAGTAGAAGCAGTAGAAACCGCTAGTACCCTCATCAACTAGTGCCCCTTCTTTTCGATCCCGCAAGGACCGAAAGGGTGGAGCATTAGGCTCCCAATCCCAGATCCATGTCTCCAGCAACCGCACATTTCTAGCCTACCCTAAGTGTGTCAAGAATCATTGGGGGAGTGCCACTTTTGCAATGAGGGTCGTGACAGTTGTGGCCAGCTGGGCCATACATTGAGAGATTATTCGTTAGCAGGATTAGGGAAGACCCAGTCTACTATCTCAGCAGCCCTTGCAGGTCGTCTAGCTCGGCAGGGCACTACGTCAGGTACAGGTTGCAAGAAGCAACAAAACGGTTTTTATGCTATCTCTTCTCGTCAGGATTAGGAGAACTCCCTTGATGTGGTTACGGGTATGTTGCACTTTTTCCACATTGATCTATATGCCTTGTTAGATTTAGGAGCCACACTTTCCTTTATGACTCCATATATTTATGTTCAGTTTGATATTAGTCCAGAAGTCCTCATAGAAAAATTTTTAGTTTCTACTCCGGTTGGTGAGTCAGTTAGAGCAAACCAAGTATATAGAAGTTTCCCAGTCTCACTGTTGAGTAAAGTTATCCCAGTTGATCTAGTAGAGCTAGACATTGTCAAATTCGATCTCATACTTGGCATGAATTGGTTACATTCCTGTTATGCCTCAATCAACTGCAGAACTAGGGTCATTAGGTTTCAGTTTCCTAATGAACCAGTCTTAGAATGGAAAGGTAGTGTCTTAGCGCCTAAAGGTTAGTTTATTTCCTAAATTAAGGAGCGAAAAATGATATCAAAGGGTTGCATCTATCACTTGGTTAGGGTTAGGGATTCCAGTTCTGAGCCCTTTACTATTTAGTTTGTTCCAGTTCTTAGCGAATTTCCTGACGTCTTTTCCGAAGATCTTCTCGGAGTCCCTCTCGAGTGAGAGATAGACTTTGGCATAGATATTCTTCTAGACACTCAGCCCATCTCTATTCCGCCTTACAGAATGGCTCTAGCTGAGCATAAGGAGTTGAAGGAAAAGATGAAAGACCTTCTAGATAAGGGCTTTATTAGACCCAACATCTCTCCATGGGGTGCTCTAGTGTTGTTCATGTGAAAGAAAGACAGTATGCTTAGAATGTGCATCGACTACCGTCAACTGAACAAAGTTACAGTAAAGAACAGGTATCCTCTCCTAGGATTGACAACTTGTTCGATCAGCTTCAGGGAGCTAGTTGTTTCTCCAAGATAGACCTCAGGTCGAGGATACAACCAACTCAGGATCAAGGGATGTGAAATTCCAAAAATAGCCTTCAGAACTCGGTATGGTCACTATAAATTTGTGGTTATGTCTTCTGGACTAACCAATGCTCCTGTAGCATTTATGGATTTGATGATCAGGATATTCAAGCCATACCTGGACACATTCATCATGGTATTCATAGATGACATCTTGGTATACTCCAGGGATAAGAAGGATCATGCTAACCACTTGAGAATAGTGTTGCTGACTCTCAAAGACCCTCAGTTGTTCGCTAAATTTAGTAAGTATGAATTCTGGTTGAATTCAATGGCTTTCCTCGATCATGTGGTCATAGGTGAGGGTATTCAAGTAGATCCTCAAAAGATAGCAGCAGTAAAAGATTGGCCATAACCAACTTCCCTATCAGATATCAGGAGTTTCATAGGTTTAGCCTGTTATTACCAACAGTTTGTAGAAGGGTTTTCTTCCATTGCATCCCCTTTGACCAAAGTGACTCAAAAAAGGTAAGGTTTCAGTGGTCAGATGCTTGTGAGAAGAGTTTCCAAGAGTTGAAGACTCGACTCACTACAGCTTCGGTTTTGACCTTACCAGAAGGAACATATGGGTTCGTACTTTATCGTGATACTTCCCAAGTTAGCCTCAGTTACGTCCTGATGCAGCGGGTTAAGGTGATAGCTTTGTGACTCCAAAAAACTCAAGGTTCATGAGAAGAACTATCCAATGGCAGTAGTGGTATTTTCTTTGAAGATATGGAGGCATTACCTCTATGGAGTTCATGTGGATGTTTTCACTGACCACAAGAACCTTCAATATGTGTTCAATTAGAAGGACTTGAACCTTCATAAGAGAAGGTGGCCGGAATTACTGAAAGATTATGAAATTAGTGTGCTATACCACTCGTGCAAGGCCAATGTGGCGCCTGATGCCTTAAGAAGTAAGTCTATAGGAAGTGTTTCTCATGTCGAAGAGGGCAGAAAGAACTGGCAAAAGATATCCACAGGTTAGCTTGATTAGGCGTCCAGTCAGTTGATTTAGTTGAGGGCAGAGTTGTAATCCAGAGTGGGTTAGAATCCTCACTGGTAGTATAGGTTAGGTCAAACCAGGATGAATACCCCATACTACTCAAGAGAAAAGAAGCAATTTTAAGAAAAGGGGTGGAGGTTTTCTCTAAAGGGGGAGATGGTGTGCTTTGTTATCAGGTCATATTGTGTGTTTCATATATAGATGACTTAAAACAGCAAATACTAGCAGAAATAGACAACTCCAGGTATTCTATTCATCTGGGTGCCACTAAGATGTATCGTGACCTATGAGAAACCTATTGGTGGAACAACATATAGAAGGACATTGCAGAATTTGTAGCTAAATATGCAAACTTCCAATAGGTTATGGTTGAACGTCAGAGACTTAGGGGTATGAATAAGGATATTAGTATTCCTACATGGAAGTAGGAAGAGGTGAATATGGATTTCATTATAGGTCGGCCTCGTACTTGCCGGTAGCATGACTCAATTTGGATGGTTGTTGACCGGATGACTAAGTCAGCTCATTTCCTACCGGTTAAGACTACCGACTCAACTGAGGATTATGCTAGACTGTACATCCAGAAGTTTGTCAAACCACACAGAGTTCTCTTGTACATCATTTCAGATAGAGATACTCAGTTCACATTGCATTTCTAGAAATCATTTCAGAAGGGACTTGGCCCCAAGTCAAGCTCTACACAACTTTTTGATCTTGGGCATAATTGCATGTCCAAGTGATACTTTATTACTTAATTTGGACTTGTTTATCTACTTTTATGTGTACATTCTCTTGTGGTTTTTATGTAAATGTGGATTTATACTAACCAACATGATTAGTTATTGTTTTTGCAGTTTAGAATGAATTTTGGAAACTAATCTACAAGTTTGTGAAGTGGAGGAATGGACTCGAAAGCAAAACTCGGAAGTCGGCAAGAAAATACTAAAAACTTGATGCTTCGCGATAGAGGTCGTGTCATGCTACCATCGCGGAGGCATTTTTCCTAGAGTGACATTTCAGGCGAATTCCAGTGAAGGTGCACGATGGCACCGTGTCACAGAGCCTATGCTCCGCGTTCACTTCCGTGACACGTTGGGAAGACTTTGTTCCACACCTGGATTCCAGTGAAGGTGCACGACAAGTCCGTGGCACGGAGCTGAGGCTCCGCGATAGCCTCCGTGCCATGCTGAGGCCAAGAAGCTATGCATCCAAGTTCCAGTGAGGCCCGTGACAGGGCCGTGGCACGGAGCTGATTCTCCGCGATACCCTCTGTGCCACGTTGCCAGTTTATTCCGGGAAATTTCTCACTTGTATAAATAGAAAACTTAGGTTTTACTTTAAGTAGTCTGACATTTCATGCTAGAATGTGGTTATCAAGCAGTTGAGCTGAAGAAGTCATAGGGTTAATTCTCTTCCTTTTTCTCTTAAATTTCAATTGCTTGTATGTTTTCTACTTGTTTGAAGATGTTTAATCCTCAAATGAGTGGCAAATTCACCTTTGGCTGAGGTTGAGGATAATTGCAGTAGTATGTAATTGATGTTATTTCAGTCAACACTTCTCTTCGGTTGTTAGTCAGGAATTCTTAACAATGGATTGGGTCTTTCGAACTCCTCACCAATTAGAGAATGATGAGATTTACATTACACATTTCTGTGTTGCAACAACTCATATTCTCATAAACCAAACTAAATTCCATAGATGACCAAATATGACATTACAGATATATTTCTATTCTGAACGTTAATCTTCTCTTAATTTCTCAACCAAGACAAGAACATATTTCTAACAATTCACATCCATCAAAATAATCTTCCTTTCGGAAATAAAATTGGAATTTTAATATATACATTAACAATGGACAATCATTAATGTAGTAAAAACAAGAATCAATAGAACGACCGTTTTAGAGAAGATAAAAACTGAAATAACATCAATTACATACTACTGCAATTATCCTCAACCTCAGCCAAAGGTGAATTAGCCACTCATTTGAGGATTAAACATCTTGAAATAAGTAGAAAACATACAAGCAATTGAAATTTAAGAGAAAAAGGAAGAGAATTAACCCTAGGAATCATAGATTAAGTCCTCAAATGCATTATTTACCTTCAAAAACAAGGACTAATCATGTTGGTTAATACATATTCACATTTACATAAAAATACATGAGAATGTATACAAATAAATAGATAAAAAAGGCAAAACTAAGTTATAAAGTATCACTTGGGCATGATATTTTGCCCACGATCACCTACCCCACACTTGAATCATGCTATGTCCGCATAGCATCAAATTTAAAATTAAACAGGATGAGAAATACTTCCTGAGGCCTCTAGGTGTAGCTGACAACATGTTTTTCTTCATATTTGCACAAGTGGGTATTTTGACCCCACACTTTTTCTCTTCCATGCTTGTTAGCTTCTTTCTCCACGGGTACTCAGACTTCCCCTCCATCTGTGCTTAACTTTCCACCAAAACAACATAAGATGAAAAATAAATAAAATCAACTCAAATGGAAGAAATTAAAATTGTACCCATGGTACCCTTGGGTTTCCTCCCAAGCAGCGCCTTATTTTATGCCGCAGCACGACACATAAAGTTTCACCACTTTTTCCTCCACTTTGAGGATATGAATCTCACCCCTAATTTCTTCTCCAGTTTCCTCTTATGCTCCAGGGGTGGTGGTTAAAAAATGAAAGGACCAAGCAATAGATGTCGCCTTTTGCACTTATTGGCCCTTAAGTAAGCAAAGTCATTTTGTCTCTTAGAATTGGCAAATTTCAGAATATTGGGGCTTGTTCCTCCTCTAGACCTTTCTCACAAGCTTGGAAGACTCTATTTCTAGGTTGTCAATCAAACTTAATGTCAAAAAATGCTTTGAGAGAGGTACAATACACCTCAATTCTGAAACTGCATTTTGCTTGACCTCCTTACTTGTATACACCTTCTCCACATCAACATCTATCTCTCCATTAATGTCAAATGGGGGATACTCGATCTCTTCTTCCATGAATAGATTTGCCATATGTGTGAGGCCATCACGGGGACTCTCAAGAGCTTCTAATTGTTGAGCTTCTTCCAAGAACTCACCATTTTCTTCTTCTGTTAGTTCCTCTTGAGTATCGCATAAGACCATTACTTGCAAATCATCGCAAGTTTCAGCCTCAGCCATCATTTTCATGATCTTGGCGCTTATCATCTCTAAGGCCTCTCCATTTTCCTTATTCTGAATTCCTAATACTTCCATCTCCTCCTTCATTACTTCTATTTGCTCAAGGACCTATTTTATCATGTTTTCTGTTCGAGCATGCCGTTCCAAGTCCTTCTTTTCATCATACCTATACTCATCAAACACAACAGAAGGATTATAGTAGGGGCTTGGGGGAGAGGAGTATGCATTCGGACAGCTATCCCAATGGCCATCTTGACCACCACATATATTGCAAGTGTTATAGTTTTGCCATAAGTGGGGTTTTCCACAATTCAGACAGGATTCACCAAAATTTGAGTATCCACCATTCAACCCATTTGTGTTCCATGATGTCATGTCAAGAAGGGTATCATACTAAAAACTAAAAAATAAAATAAATTTAAAACTAATAAAAAAAAATTCAACACTTAAGGAAATTTAAAATCACAAAAAAACAGATAAATTCACTAAACTTCGCCGAATCCCCGGCAACGGCACTAAAAACTTGTACTCCCAATCGCACGCAAGTGCACGTGGTCGTACAAGTAATAAAGTGGCTTTATTACAACCCAGGTATCGAACCCACAGGGACTGTAATGAAGGAGTATTTTTTTCTCTAAGTGTTTAGTATACACACTTCTTTATACAAGTAGACAAGCAAAACAAATGGTGATTTTTCAAGAATATTAGTTAATGTAACCTTAAGTGAAAATTATGAATTATAATCTGAACAATAACACGAACAAGCTGAGGTTAAGGCAAAACATGCAGATATGTACTTTATTGATTAAATTTCAGTCAACACTTCTCTTCGGTTGTTAGTCAGGAATTCTTAACAATGGATTAGGTCTTTCGAACTCCTCACCAATTAGAGAATTATAAGATTTACATTACCCATTTCTATGTTGCAACAACTCATATTCTCATAAACCAAACTAAATTCCATAGATGACCAAATATGACATTACAGATATATTTCTATTCTGAACGTTAATCTTCTCTTAATTTCTCAACCAAGACAAGAACATATTCTACCAATTCACATCCATCCAAATAATCTTCCTTTCGGAAATAAAATTGGAATTTTAATATATACATTAACAATGGCCAATCATTAATGTAGTAAAAACAAGAATCAATAGAACAATCGTTTTAGAGAAGATAAAAACTGAAATAACATCAATTACATACTACTGCGATTATCCTCAACCTTAGCCAAAGGTGAATTAGCCACTCATTTGAGGATTAAACATCTTCAAACAAGTAGAAAACATACAAGCAACTGAAATTTAAGAGAAAAAAGAAGAGAATTAACCCTAGGACTTCTTCAGCTCAACTGCTTCTAGCATGAAATGTCAGATTATTTAAAATAAAACCTAAGTGTGCTATTTATACAAGTGAGAAATTTCCCGGAATAAACTGGCAACGTGGCACGGAGGGTGTCGCGGAGCATCAGCTCCGTGCCACGGCCCTGTCGCAGAGCCTTACTGGAACTTGGATGCACAGCTTCTTGGCCTCAGCGTGGCATGGAGGCTATTGCGGAGCCTCAGCTCCGTGCCACGGACTTGTCGCGCACCTTCACTGGAATCCAGGTGTGCAGCAAAGTCTTCCCAACGTGTCACTGAAGTGAACGCGGAGCATAGGCTCCATGACACGGTGCCATTGCGCACCTTCACTGGAATTCGCCTGAAATCACTCTAGGTAGAATGCCTCCGCGATGGTAGCGTGACATGGCCTCTATCGCGGAGCATCAAGTTTTTAGTATTTTCTTGCCGACTTCTGAGTTTTGCTTCCGAGTCCATTCCTCCACTCCACCAACTTGTAGATTAGTTTCCAAAATTCATTCTAAACTGCAAAAACAATAACTAATCATGTTGGTTAGTATAAATCCACATTTACATAAAAACCACATGAGAATGTACACATAAAAGTAGATAAACAAGTCCAAATTAAGTAATAAATTATCACTTGGGCATGGAATTATGCCCAAGATCACCTACCCCACACTTAAAGCCTTGTTCGTCCTCGAACAACCCTTTCACATCTTATGTTAAGACTCACGCATAGCTAATTTAGCAAGACAATTCAAGCTATGGCTATAATGATTATTTAAGATAGCAAGTTAAAAATAGGGAAAGCATGATTTAATCATTGAAATGAAATACAACTATGTTAAGACATCCTAACCTCAAGAATTGACTCTAAATCTTAGAAAACTCTTGCAAATCAATCGATCAAGAAATCCATATGAATGTTATCTCTCATTAAACATGTTCCCTCACAACACAAGAGAGCTACCCATTTTTACTCACAAAATTTTCAAATCACAACATGTTTGGGTATATGAATAAAATTACGCTCACTCTCTCAAAGAATTCACATGCATCATGTAGTGAACCATAATCTTGCCCTTAGTGTTTTACTCCACTAATTTAAGGATGTATGAACGTAAGATCAAGTAGGACTTAAGGGGTTGTAATGTAAGCTAAGGGACGGGTAGGTACTATTCTGGCCAGTAATAGTGACTATCTTCCCCCAAGCGCTTTTAATACATCCACATTCATTAAAGACATCTCCTCTATACTTCCTCCTCACTCTTCTCACTCTTGAATATTCTCTTCTTGTTCCCCTTTCTTTAAGCACACTAAGCTTATTAGTCCAGAGTACTTAAACAAAATTTTCTTTCTTTCCTTCATTTATTTTCTTACTCCCTACTAATAATCAATCATTTTCAACAGGTGCACCTTTGTCCTTTTCTCAACTTTCACAACTTCCACTCTTCCTTCTATTTCACGCTTCCCACTCCTTCACTCTTTGGAATTTTTCACTTAAGCGCTTAGGAGTTTTGGATCAAATTCAAGGCTAATGAAAGAAAAGGATTAAGCTTATGTTATAGCTATGAAAAAATAGGCTTAAGGCTCAATGGGGCTAACTAGGATTCAATATTCAAGGTAGGCAAAATGAGGGATAAAATTCAGGTTCATTCAAAGAAACGCCTACATCCTTTCCTACAATCAAGCTCCTTCATTTTATTTTATATACACACCAGGCAAGTTCTAGACACTTCACAGTAGCATGGAATATTAGAAAAACTCACACTCACTGCACATGCTCAATTTAAGACATATTCACAAACTCTTAAATCAGTTAATTACAAGAATTCAAAATTAAGCTTTAATCACATCGAGTCGAATTCTAGAGCCTAGGTGTCTCAACATGTTTAAAACACTTGTATGCTTCCATCCTAATCACACTTGCATCTTACAATATAGCACATAACAAGAATGTCGAACCATTAATTAGCTATGTGTTCAAAAAAAAAAATCTAAACCTACTGACTAAAGTTCCCTTAAGACGGTCATCATCCATCCATCATAGGGAACAGTCTCTATCTAAGACTTCGGTTCAAAGGGACTATTCTTGGAGAAAGTACCGAAAACAAAAACCGAGAAACCCAAATAAAAAAAAATAGAAAAAATAAAAAAATAATTAAAAAAATAAAAATAGCAAATAACTTACACAAATAACTCCTTAACAATTTATTACATTACCAGCACCAACACACAAAATCATCAACAACATAACACGAAACATAATGTCACACATTAAACAACCACAGAAGCACAAGCACAGCACAACCTTACTACACCATCACAAGCACAGCACAACCTTACTACACCAGCACCTAACTACTCCCACCCCACACTTAGTTGGAACACTGTCCCCAGTGTTCACATATCTGCAATTAAAAACAAAGTTTGGGTGGTGTAACTCCCTGATCAATCAAAATGTTCAATCTCTTCATAAGGTGCCAGTACCTCATCTCCAAGATCACAATCTTCTCCGCCATCCTCCTCTGACTCAATGTCTGAGTCATCCCGGCGCGTTTCCTCATCTGTAGGGACGTCGTCATCAACTGGTTCTACAAATGCGGGCCCAATTTTGCATAATGCTTGGGCATGCTCATTAAATGGATAATCCATCTCGAGCTGCCACAATTTATCCTCTGTAGCGGGCCTTCCACCACTCTGAAGTTGCAGCATCTGCATTCCATACATTCTGGCCATGTATTGGTCATCCCGAGCATGTTGCTCGGCTAGTGTAAGCACCGGCCCGAATGTGGTATCGGGTGATTTGGTCTTAGTGACGTCCAAAGCACGACGATCAATTTGCGGAACGTAATCCAGGGCCTCTTCTTCAATACCATGGCCCTTGAGGAAAGCTTTTAGAAGACCACCGAAACCATACTGATGCCCTTGATGAAGTCTGGCTCTTTTCATGGAGGAAATAATCACCGCTCCAACATTTATCTCCAGTCCTTTCATCAATGCATATACCAAACAAACTCTGTCTCGGGCGACATCAGTCATGTGCACCCCCGGGATCCGGCAAGTACACACTATCTTCAACTAGATCCTCGCTTCTCTGTTCATTTGGGAGTATGGCAATGTCTAGTGATATCCTCTTCCCTTGTGACGACTCCACCTAGTTGTTGATTGCAAAAACTTGTTCGGTGTTTTTCACAACTACACGCAAGTGCACGTGGTCGAACAAGTAGTAAAATGGCTAGAGTAGCCAAGTATGGATCCCATAGGGACTGGACCAAGGTAATAATCGAATCAAGCGTTAATAAACTCTAACTCTAATAATGCAGAAAACAGTTTCAAGAAGATTTTGGGAGTTTGTTTCCTAATTTATACTAATCTAAAACAAATGTACAATTTGAGTCTGAACTATAGTAATGAGCATGCTGAGGCTAAAACAAACATGCAGGGAAGCAATTTATTGATACAAATTGGTTAATCTTTCCTTCGGTTGCTAGTCGAGAATTATTGGCTATGGATTAAAACTCTCGTATTTAACCCAACTTAAGAATCATGAACCTTCCACCTACATTTCTGTGATAAGAAGAAATTCATGTTCTAGCCATACGAAATCGATTCCTTAATTGACTAATACGACTATCACATATATTTCTATTCTCAAGGTAAATCAATTCTCAATTTTCCCAAACCAAGAAGATATCATATCCTATTAATTCATAACTTTCCAATTTCTTCCTCTTTCGAGCGCAAATCGGATTTTTTAGATATACATTAATATTGGCCAAACATTAATGCAGTAAGAACAAGAATTAATAGAACAACCATGGACGAAAAGATGAAAAACCAAGATGATCAATAATTACATTCCACTACAAATGTTCTTAACCTCAGCAAGAAGTGAATTTAGCCACTCATTTGTGGATTAAACATCGTTAAATGAGTGTAAATCATATAAATAATTGAAATAACAAAGAAAGAGATAGAGAAGAACCCTAAGAATTTCGTCCCCTCAACTGCCTGTAACCCACGTTCTTGCTCAACCAAGTCAGAATATTAAAAATAAACCTAAGTGTGCTATTTATACTAGTGGAAATTTTTCCCGAAATAACAAGCAACGTGTCACAGAGTGCATCGCGGAGCACTGCCTCCGTGACACACCACAAATGTGGACCTTCACTGGAATCCGGTCCTCCAAGTAATTATTCCCAACGTGCCACGGCGTGTAACGCGGGGCTTGGCCAACGTGCCACGGCCCCAACGCGGACCTTCACTGGAACTTGGCCTATTTTTATCATCCGGGGAGGAATGCATCCGCGATGGCAGCGTGACACGGCTCCATCGCGAAGCCCCTTAATTTGCTGCATAACCTTGGCCTTTTCCACTGCTCACTTCCGAGTCTATTCCCGATTTCTCCCAACATGCATCTTAGCTTCCTAAAATTACATTTTTCCTGCGAAACAACACTAATCATGTTGGTTAGTATAAATTTACATTTTAACTACAAATCACATGAGAATGTACAACTATCAATGGATAAACAAGACGAAATGAAGCATTTGAGTATCACTTACCCCACACTTAAAACTTTGTTCATCCTCGAACAAAAATCTCACATCTCATGCAATTGACACCCAATCATAGCTACTTTGGCTCGACAATCCAAGCTACGGTTATACCGATTATTTACATAGAAAATCATCAAGAAAACATGCATAGTCTCATCAATACAATGACATTCAACACATTAAGACCTCCTAGACTCATGAGCCGACTCTCGATCTCGGCAAACTCATGCAAATCAGCTGATCAACACATCCAACACGAAATTAAATCTCTCATCAAGCATGTGTCCTCACAACACAAGAGAATTTGCCCCTTTACAATCATATGATCTCAAAAACATTATATGCAGGGGCATATGAACACAATTTCGCTCTCTCTTCCAAAGGATTCACATGCATCATGTCATGACCCATAAGCTTGCCTCTAGTGTATTACTCCACTAATATAAAGACGACTGATGTAAGATCACGTAGGACTTAACGGGTTGTATTGTAAGCTAAGGAACTAGTACATACTGGGCTAACCAATAATAGCAACTAGCACCCTTAAGCGCTTTTCCATACATCCCACCACATTATGGGCATTGTTTCTTCCTTCATCCTCCCCTTTCTTGAAGCCTTTCTTTATTTTTGTTCCCATATCTTTAAGCACACTCGACTTAATAACAAAGATTAATTATACATCTTTATTTTATTAGATTCGGCAAGTGCACCTTTGACCTTTTCTTTACCTTCACCACTTCTGCTTTTCCTTTCTTTTCACAATTACCACTCCTTGACACTGTGGGAAAATTTCTTTTCTTGAGCGCTTAAGAGTTTTGGATTAAATTCACGTATAATGAAAAGAAGGGGTTAAGCTCGGTTTGTACCTTTTTGACAAAAGAAAAAAATAGGCTAAAGGCTCAATGGGCTAACTAGGATGTACATTCAAGGTAGGTACGATAATTAAAAAAACTTTTGGTTAAATCAAAGAAATGCCTACATCCTTTCCTACCATACACATCCTTCATTTTGTTTCGTACACACACCAAGCAAGTTCTAGACACTTCACAATAGCATGGAAGAATCGAAACCTCACCACACTCTCATTGCACATGCTCAACTCAAGACATATTCATAGACTCTTCAATCAGCTAATTACAAGAATTCAAACATTAAGCCTCCATCACACCGAATCGAACTCTATGGTCTAGGTATCTCAACATGTTTACAAAGTTGCATGCTTTCATACGAATCACCTTTGCATTCTAAACATCATGTACAACACGCAACCAGAATTCTGAACCAAAAAGTAACAACACGTTTGGGATAAAGACAAACAAAAGAAAAAAATTAAAAAGAACAAAAGAAATCTACTCCTATCGACTACATTTCCCTTAAGACGGTCGTCATCCATCCATCATAGGGAATGGTCACTATTTACGACTTTGGTTCAATGGGACTATTCTCGATAAAAGCACCGAAAACAAACGCCGAGAAACCCAATCATAAAAAAAATTCACGAAAATTTTTAAAAATATCGATAATTTTGATAAAACAAAAATATTTAGACAACCAGCTAACAATAACTCCATACAACACACAACAACTTCACATTAATTACCATACCAAATTACAATACAAAACATAAACATCAAAATCACAGGGTCACAATTTTTCACAAGCACAACAACAAAACATAAACATAAACAACAACAAAACAACCAGCGCCTAACTACTCCCACCCCACACTTAAATCAAACACTGTCCCCAGTGTTCACAAAATTCAGCATAACACAAGAGTAGGTGGTGAAACTCCCTGATCAATCGAAGTATTCCACTTCTTCGCCAGGTGCGGTTGCCTCGTCCCCCATATCCGAATCACCCCCGCTATCCTCATCTGACTCAACATATGAGTCATCGTGGCGTGTCTCCTTGTTTGTGGGGACATCATCATCAACGGGCTCCATAAAAGCTGGCCCCACTCGGCATAGAGCCCTGGCATTTTCGCCGAAGGGGTAGTCCAACTCTAGCTGCCACAGCTCATTTTATGTTGCTGGCCTCCCACCTATGCGCAACTGTAGCATCTGCATCCCGAACATGCGGACCATATACTGATCATCCCGAGCATGTCACTCGGCTAATGTGAGAACTGGCCCGTGAGTGGTGTCGGGTGCCTTAGTTTTGGTGACGTCCAAGGCACGCCTCTCCATCTGCGGGATGTAGTCCAGGGCCTCTTCCTCAACACCTAGGCCCCTCAGGAAAGTGGTTAGCAAGCCACCAAACTCGTACCTGTGCGCTTGATGCAAACGGGCTCTCTTTATGGCGGAGATGATCACTGCCCCAACATTAATCTCTATCCCTTTCATTAGGGCGTATACCAAGCACACACGATCCTGGGTGACATCTGTCATGTGCACCCCTGGGATTAGGCAGGAACACATGATCTTAAGCCAAATTCTGGCTTCCCTGTTCATTTGAGAGTAGGGCAGCATCTGATGGTAGCCCCTCTCCTTATGCTTGCTCCACCGTGCTGTAGACCGGGCTCCACACAAAGCGCGTCTAATATTCGCATATGGTGGAGTGATGTTCAGCTGCCGGAGTACATGGGCGTCTGTGTCCCGCGCCCCCAAAATGGCATTCGGGTGATGGGGCTCAAAAGTGACTACCTACCCCCTTATTTTGACGGTGTGACTTCAGAGTGTTGGGTTCCAGTTGGCATAGAACTCCTGAATCAGGTGGAGATTGCACTCCTTGGGCTCTTTAAAAATGAAGTTAAGCCCGACAGCATCAATCCAGTGTACAATTTTGGGGAACTCCTGTGCCAACGACACCCTTGTAATATGCTCCTCGGGGAAGTATATGCTCTCTTTATGCTTTGTGTACCATTTCTTCCCTTCCTATGTCACCCATCGGGTTCCGTATTGACGGCGTTGGCTGCACGAAACCGCTGGTGCTGCTGTTCCCAGTCTAATTCTTTTCCTTCCGGCACCCGATGTAGATGCACCCTTTCCTTTGTCTTGCCTGCTTTTCATTGTTCCTGCCAAATCAAACAGACAGTCCCAATGTTGTTCAAATTAAAATTAGCTTCGACTAAGGTTGGGTTAACCTAGGCCACCCCACACTTAGTCTTTAGCCACAATTACGACATTATGGCAAGACAATTCTCACTTTCCAATTTAAAAAAACAACAACATTCCTCGTGCATTCAGAGAATTCGATGGAATAAATTCTACATACTGCTCAGACTTCGTACAGCTAATCCAAATATCACCATTGATACCATTTCATTACATAGCAGTTAACCAAAAAAAAACTTCTCTTAACACCACCTATGCAATTCACCAAGTTCTATGCAATTCAACAATTTCATTCTCCCAAAAATCCATCATTTATTTAGCATATTCACAACAAGCACGACACAATTCACCTTACCTAACATGCCCAACCCATAATTTCCACATTTTCAATCACATTTAGTTTCTTCGCAATCAAATTCTAACCCTAGCTACATATTTCAGCAAAATTCGATCAAGCATGTATTTATCGAGTTCATACAATCAAAATGATACTACGAACATCAATCAACAATAACTTACATGAATTTAATCTTAATTTACAATTAGGGCAAGTTTTACTCAATTTACATACTCAAAATCGAAAATTTTGACAAGAATTGAGATGAAAGTAGAGAACATACCTTTAATTCGATGAAATTGAAGAAAAGTTTAAGAAAACTTGTGCCTAGGTCCGTGTCACGTTGGGGAAGGGGGAGTTTTTGGGTGTTTGTTGCGGAGGGGGTGAGAACTGAGGAAAAAATAAGGGAATTCGGGGTTAAAAAGGGGTATTTTCGCGCGGGTCACCCGGCGACCCGGTGTGACCCATCGCGATTAAAGCCTCAACGTGTCACGGAGGGTAACACGGAGCACCCCCTCCGTGACACGGAGCCAACGCGGAGGTATTCTGGAATTTAAAAATTCCAGAATTAAACCTCAACATGTCACGGAGGGTAACGCGGAGGCCCTCCTCCGTGACACGGAGCCATCGCACAGGCTCACTGTTTTGCCACTTTTTATTATTTTTCTCACCTCGATTTTTCCTTTGCGATCCTTTGAATTTTTGCCCTACGTTTAACCTGAAATTCATCTCACAACACGAAATTGGTTAGAATTCATAGGTTTCACATAAAATACAATTTTTGTTTTTATTTTTTTTATTTTTCTATTTTTTTTCTTTCTTTTTTTCTCTTCTACTCAATCTACTCAAGTATTACAACAATTTCACGGGTTGCCTCCCGTGCAGCGCCTGGTTTACCGTCGTGGCTCGATGTCATTGAAGCTTAGTCATCCTCTAGGGTGACGAATGTCTTCTTTCGACTACCGTCCTCACCCCAGTAATACTTACATCGCTGCCCATTGAGTAAGAACGTGGTACTTCGATCTTTTTGCCACGATTTCAATTTTGGGGGGTCCTTCACCGGTGGTTTTCCCACTGGCTCTTGCGAATCAACACTCTGAGCAATATTCGCTTGATCAAGCACGTTGATCACTTAGAGTTCCCCATACACGACCGGAAGCTTCGTGGCCTTGTACACATCAAATACCTCCACCTTGTCGTGTGCCCGCATGGTTAGCTGCCATGCAGCTACATCAATCAGTGCTTTCCCGGTCGCCAAGAAAGGACGTCCCAAAATAAATGGGACTTCCGCATATGGCTCAAAATCCAGCACAATGAAGTCAACTGGGAAGATAAGGGAGCCCACTTGCACCAGCACGTCCTCAACAATACCATCTGTTCTGGCCAAAGAACGATCCGCTAGTTGCAAGATCACTGTTGTCGGTCCAGGACTGCCTAGCCCCAATTTCTTGAATACCGATGTCGGCATCAAGTTAATGCTCGCTCCCAAATCACATAATCCACGAGCTTGGATACTCTGCCTGATTGTAAGTTGAATTGTAAATCTCCCAGGGTCTTTGAGCTTTGTGGGCAACCTATTTTGTATCCGAGAAGTGCACTCCTCCGTAAGCGCCACCGTAGCGTACTCCGTCAACCTGCTTTTGTTCGCCACGATGTCCTTGATATATTTTGCGTACTTAGGCACTCCCTACAAAACATCAACAAGAGGTAAATTAATGTGTACCTGTTTAAGCACCTCCATCAACTTTTTGAAACACGCTTCCTCCTTGTGTTTCTTTAATCTTTGAGGGAATAGGGGTGGTGGTCTTTCTAGTTCAGCTTCCTTCTCCTTCCCCCTATCATCATTGTGTTACCTCTCATTCTCCACTGCTCCCGACTACTGTGGTGGTCTTTCTGGTTCCACCTCCTTGAGTTGTAAACCACTCCTTGTGGTCACAGCATTCACTTGCTTGGGGTTGGGGTCAGTGTCACTCAGGAGTCCTCCTCTCGGCCTGGTGTTCTAAGCTCCAGCTAGTTGCCCAAACTGGTACTCCAATGCCTTTGTAGCTAACTGATTGTTCTTTACATCGGCTGCCAATTTCACATAGTCAGCCTGCAATTAAGCTTGGTTAGCTATCACAGTTTTGAACATTTCCTCGATACTGGGTGATGGTGGTGGAGGAGGTGCATTGTTTCTTTTGTATTGCGACTGATAGTGCTGCTGCCCTCCTTGATTTCTTTGTGCTCCCTGACTCGAACTCTGCCCTTGATGGTTGTTACTACCCCAAGAGAAATTCGGATGACTTCTCCAATTAGAGTTGTAGTTGTTGCCATACTGTTGGTGATTATTTCTCTGTACATTACCAACAAAGTTTACTGAATCAGGATTCACACCACAACACTCAGCTGAATGTTCATTACTGTCGCACACTTCACACCAAATCTGCTGCACTACATTCATTGGGGCTTGAGAATGATTCATGCTCATATTGCTGAAGTGGGTATTTAGTTGATTCTGTAATGCAGCTATCTGTGCAGCGATAGCTGTAAAACCATCCACTTCCAAGACTCCTGCCGCTTTCCTTGTTCCTCCTCTAGAAGAGTCCGCATTCCATTCTGGATTTCCCTGCGAAATACGGTTCAACAAAGTGTACAGCTCCTCATAAGTTTTTTCTAATGCGTGTCCCCCAGCTGCTGAGTCTAGCAAAATTTTTGTGTGGGGTTCCAAACCCTCTATGAAAGTATGCACTAGCACATCATTGGATTGGTGATGATGAGGACAATCCCGCAACATAGATTTGAATCGTTCCCAAGCTTGATACAGATTCTCCTCCTCTCTTTGTTTAAAACTTAGAATTTGACTTCTAAGTCTTGTTGTCTTTCCAGACGGAAAGAACCGTATCAAGAATTTCTTTGCAAGATCATTCCAAGTAGTGATGGAATTAGGTGGCTCAGCTTTCATCCATCTCTTTGCTTCTCCCAAAAGTGAAAATGGGAATAATGTAAGCCTAACATAATCGGGTGACACTCCAGCGGGGATGTAAGTGTCACTTATCTCCAAAAAGTTTTGGAGATGTTGTTGTGGATCCTCGTGAGGGGGACCTGTGAATTGCCCGCTGGTGTGCAGCAATTGCACCATATTCTGTTTAAGCTCGAACCTCCCTCCTGGCTCAGGTTTGTGAATGCTAGATGTAACGTTGTTAGCATGTGGGATTGCCACTTTGCGAACCGGCCTAGCTGCCATTTCTTCGGGCACTAACACTGCCCTTACAATCGGTGGATTCTGTTGTTTCTCCAGGATTGTCTGTCTGAGCAACTGCAGCTTTCTCTCTAGAGCTTCTCTCCTTTGACGATGAAATTGTCTTTTCGGCTCTAAGTGTGAATCCACCAGCTCCTTGTCCCTTGCCAGTGTTCAACAGAATTCAATATCTGCAAAAGACAAGCTAAGACCAAGTTGTCAACACTAATGAGGAATCGTAAACTAACACTTAAGACAAAAATTTTACCAATTGCCAATCCCTGGCAACTGCGCCAAAAACTTGTTCGGTCTTTTTCACAACTACACGCAAGTGCATGTGGTCGAACAAGTAGTAAAATGGCTAGAGTAGCCAAGTATCAATCCCACAGGGACTGGACCAAGGTAATATTCGAATCAAGCATTAATAAACTCTAACTCTAATAATGCAGACAACAGTTTCAAGAAGATTTTGGGAGTTTGTTTCCTAATTTATACTAATCTAAAACAAATGTACAATTTGAGTCTGAACTATAGTAATGAGCATGCTGAGGCTAAAACAAACATGCAGGGAAGCAATTTATTGATACAAATTGGTTAATCTTTCCTTCGGTTGCTAGTCAAGAATTATTGGCTATGGATTAAAACTCTCGTATTTAACCCAACTTAAGAATCATGAACCTTCCACCTACATTTCTGTGATAAGAAGAAATTCATGTTCTAGCCATATGAAACCGATTCCTTAATTGACTAATACAACTTTCAAATATATTTCTATTCTGAAGGTAAATCAATTCTCAATTTTCCAAAACCAATAAGAGATCATATCCTATTAATTCACAACTTTCCAATTTCTTTCTCTTTCGAGCACAAACCAAATTTTTTAGATATACATTAATATTGGCCAAACATTAATGCAGTAAGAACAAGAATTAATAGAACAACCATGGAAAAAAAGATTAAAACCAAGATGATCAATAATTACATTCCACTACAAATGTTCTTAACCTCAGCAAGAAGTGAATTTAGCCACTTATTTGTGGATTAAACATCATTAAATGAGTGTAAATCATACAAACAATTGAAATAAGGAAGAAAGAGATAGAGAAGAACCCTAAGAATTTTGTCCCCTCAACTGCCTGTAACCCACGTTCTTGCTCAACCAAGTTAGAATATTAAAAATAAACCTAAGTGTGCTATTTATACTAGTGGGAATTTTTCCCCGAATAACAAGCAACGTGTCACGGAGTGCATCGTGGAGCACTGCCTCCGTGACGCGCCACAAATGTGGACCCTCACTGGAATCCGGTCCTCCAAGTAATTATGCCCAACATGCCACGACGTGCAACGTGCCACGGCCCCAACGCGGACCTTCACTGGAACTTGGCCTATTTTTATCATCCGGGGAAGAATGCATCCGCGATGGCAGCATGACACGGCTCCATCGCGGAGCCCCTTAATTTGCTGCATAACCTTGGCCTTTTCCACTGCTCGCTTCCGAGTCTATTCTCGATTTCTCCCAACATGCATCTTAGCTTCCTAAAATTACATTTTTCCTGCAAAACAACACTAATAATGTTGGTTAGTATAACTTCACATTTTAACTACAAATCACATGAGAATGTACAACTATCAATGGATAAAAAAGACGAAATGAAGCATTTGAGTATCACTTGGGCATATAATTCTGCCCAAGATCATTGATCGTGCTCCACATAATGTGCGTCTGATATCTGCATATAGTGGAGTGATATTCAGTTGGTGGAGGACATGTGCATCTGTGTCCTGTGTCGCCAAGATGGCATTAAGATGTTGTGGTTCAAAAGTAACCACCTGTCCTCTGCTCTTGACTATGTGGTTGCGCACGATGGGGTTCCAATTAGCGTAGAATTCCCTTATGAGATGAAGATTACACTCTTTAGGTTCTTTGAAGATAAAGTTTAACCCCACAGTGTTTATCCTGTGTAAGATTCTCAGGAATTCTTGAGCTAGTGGATCCCTTGTTATTTGATCCTCAGGGAAATACTTGGTTTGCTTGTGTTTGGAGTACCATTTCTTTCCCTCATCTGAAACCCATCGTGTTCCATATTGTCTACGTTGCCCCCTTGGAACAGGTGGGCTGCTGGCATTGCTGCCCCAATTCTCAGTTTTTTTCTGCTGGCGCCAGATGTGGATGCGCCTTTTCCCTTATCTACCTTACAAACATTTGTCCTATCGATCAAAAGAATATATTTCAACTGTCATTCATGGTATAGTTTGCTACTACTAAGGCTGGGCTTAAATTGATCGCCCCACACTTAGTCGTTAGCCGTAATCAATACAATTCGACAAGAACAACCACATAATTTCAGCTCTTATTTCCCAAAAGGTTCAGTGCATTCATAAAAGTTGATGGGATGGTGTCATTGTACTACTCAGACTTCATACAATGCATTATTAAAGTTCATCCATCAACTCATTTATAAAATCATGAGCAAGTCGTAACTTGTGCACAACAACCTATGGGATTTTCCTACTTTCATTCCCCAAAAATCAATCTTCAACCTAACACATTCAAAGTTTAAGAACAAAAATTTTTCAACTCCAACAACACGCACAGCCCAAAATATCTCTATTTCTACCCTTTTCTTCTTCTTCCCAACTCAATTCTCAACCCTAGTTATCAACAATGTAAGATTTTCAATACCAATCATGTAATTATTGAGTTAAAAACCAATACTAGCACAAAATCAACATTCATCCATGAACCAATCAATTATTCATCTTATTAACAACTTAGGGCAAAATTTTTATTATAAAACATGTTCACGAATTGAACTATGCATCAAGAATGACAAAGATATCGAGAACATACCTTACTTGAAGAGTTTGAAGAGGACTTGAAGGATTTTCTTAGGTTTGAGCCGTGGCACGTTGAGGGAGAAGGGGGAATGGGGGTTTGGTCGCGGACGATTTCAGAAAAAATGGGGAAAAATAAGAATTTGGGGGTTAAAATTGATTTCGTGCGGGTCAACCCGCTGCCCCAAACTGACCCGACGCGAAATTGGCCTCAACATGTCACGGAGGCCATTGCGAAGGGTAAGCTTCATGACACGTAGCCAACGCGGAGGCTCACTGGAAATTTTTTCATACCTGGATTTAGCCTCAACGTGTCACGGAGGGTAACACGGAGGTCGAGCTCCGTGACACAGAGCTAACGCGGAGGCTCACTGTTTCTTGCCCCACTTTCCACTTTTAACATTTATTTTTCCACTTGTGATTTTGCATTTTTGCCCTCCATATCTCCTCAAACTCATCCAACAACAACAACTCATTAGAAAATCGTGGTTTGCCTCTCACCTAGTGTCAGCCTTCTTTTTTTTTTTAATTAGTTCATAACTAGTCTAGTACATTACATTCACGGGTTGCCTCCCGTGCAGCGCCTGGTTTACCATCACGGCTCGACGCTTGTCATCCTCATTCATCTACTAAGGTGATAGATGCCTTCTCTCGATTAATTTCTTCACCCCACTAGTGCTTACACCTTTGTCCATTCACCAAAAATGTGGCACTTTTATCCTCTTGCCACAATTCAATCGCCCCGTGTGGGGTCATCCTTATTACTTCAAATGGCCCTGACCACTTGGAGCGCAATTTCCATGGGAAGAGTTTCAACCTAGAGTTGAATAGCAACATCTTTTAGCCCGGCTCAAAGATTTGATGCACCATGTGCCTGTCGTGCCACCTTTTCATTTTTCCTTTGTAGCATTTTGCACTTTCATATGCGTGCCATTGAAACTCGTCCAACTCACTCAGCTGCATCAATCTCCTCTTTCCCACAAGCTCAGGATCCATGTTCAGCTTCCGCACAACCCAATAAGTTCGATGTCCAGCTCCACAGGTAGATGACATGCCTTCCCATAAACCAATCTGTACGGTGAAATCCCAATGGGTGTCTTATATGCAGTTTGATATGCCCACAATGCATCATCCAGTTTTCTTGCCCAATCCAAGCGTTGTGCGTTCACCGTTTTCTGCAAAATCTATTTAATTTCCCTGTTTGACACCTCTACTTGCCCGCTAGTTTGGGGATGATATGCTGTAGCCACTTTATGTCGAACCCCGTATTTTGCAAGCAAATTCCTGAACCCTGCATTCACAAAATGTGCCCATCCATCACTGATAATTGCTCGTGGCATACCAAACCTGGTGAAAATCTGCTTCTTCACAAATCTAGTCACCACCTTGTTGTCGTTCCTGGGACAAGCTACTGCCTCAACCCACTTAGACACGTAGTCCACTGCCACCAAGATGTATCGATTGCCAAACGATGGTGGAAATGGGCCCATAAAATCTATCCCCCACACATTGAACACCTCAACTTCCAATATGTGATGCAATGGAATTTCCTTTTTTCTGCCGATTGTTCATGTTCTTTGACATTGATCACATACTTTGACATAAGCTGTAGCATCTTTGAACAATGTGGGCCAAAAGAACTCGGATAGCAGCACTTTGTGAGCAGTACGCTCTCCTCCATGATGACCTCAATATGGCGATGAATGACAACTCCTCAGCACCTCTGCCGTCTGACTTTCTAGAATGCATCGCCTCATCACTTGATCTGGTCCTTGCTTGAATAGATACGGCTCATCCCACATGTAGTACTGGGACTCATGCCTCAGCATCTTCCTTTGTTGATTCGTTGCCTCAGGTGGGTATACTCCACTTACTAACAAGTTCACGATATCTGCATACCAAGGAAGTTCAGCTTCCTTTATCGCCAAGAGTTGTTCATCAGGGAACTCTTCTCGGATGCGCTCACCTTCTTTCATATGTGAACGGTTCTCCAGTCGCGATAGGTGATCTGCAACCTGATTTTCACTTCCCTTCCTGTCTCGAATCTCCAGATCAAACTCTTGCAGCAATAATATCCACCTGATTGGCCTGGGCTTCACATCTTTCTTGCCAAATAAGTACCGAATTGCCGCATGATTAGTATGTACCACCACTTTTGACCCCACCAGATAGGATCCAGACTTGTCAAATGCAAACACTAGAGCCAGAATCTCCTTCTCAGTGACTGTATAATTAACTTATGCAGCGTCAAGTGTTTTGCTTGCATAGTGGATAGAATGAAAATTCTTATTCCTTCGCTGCCCCAATACCGCTCCTACAGCCGCATCACTTGCATCACACATTAACTCAAATGGATATTCCCAATCAGGAGCAATGAGAATAGGAGCTTCCACAAGATTCTTTTTCAGCTCCTCAAATTCTTCTACACATTCCGTGTCAAATTCAAACTTCACCTCTTTTTCTAACAACCGGCATATCAGTCTAGAAATCTTAGAGAAGTCTTGAATAAACCATCTGTAAAACCCAGCATGTCCTAAGAAGCTGCGAACACCCTTAACTGGCACTGGCGGTGGTAGCTTTTCAATCACCTCTATCTTTGCATGATTGACCTCCAAACCTCTGCACGACACCTTATGGCCAAGGATAATAACCTTCTTGACCAAAAAGTGACACTTTTCCTAGTTGAGCACCAGGTTTGAGTCTTCACATCTGGCTAACACCCTGTCTAGATTCTGCAAACATATAGCAAATGAGTTACCAAAAATAGAAAAGTCATCCATAAATACCTCGACATAGTCTTTCACCATATCGTTGAATATCGCCATCATGCATCGCTGGAATGTGGCTGGTGCATTGCATAGACCAAAGGGCATCCACCTGAAAGCATATGTCCCATAAGGACATGTAAATGTGGTCTTCTCCTGATCTTCTGGTGCTATGGCTATTTGATTATAGCCAGAGTAACCATCCAGAAAGAAATAATATTCCTGCCCTGCCAGCCTGGCCAACATCTGATCAATGAATGGAATAGAATAATGATCATTCTGAGTGGCCTCATTGAGCTTCCTATAATCCATGCAAATTCGACAGCCCATGACTGTGCGTGTGGGAATCAGCTCATTCTTCTCATCTGTGACCACTGTCATCCCCCTTTCTTTGGAACGCATTGAACGGGGCTAACCTATTCGCTATCTGAGATGGGATATACCACTCCTGCATCCAGCCACTTAATCACTTCCTTTCTGACGACATCCTTCATCAATCTTCGCTTATGTGGCACGGTTGGCTTGGATCCCTCTTCCATAAATATCTTGTGCATGCAGAAAGCTAGACTAATCCCATTAATGTCCTACATCTGCCATCCCATTGCTCTATTTCACCTCTTAAGGACCACAAATGCATCCTTCACTTGTGCATCTGTCAGTTTTGCTGAAATGATGACTGGTAAGGTTTCATCTTCACCAAAGAATACATACTGTAGATGTGGAGGCAATGTCTTTAACTCCAATTTAGGTGCCTCCTCTATTGATGGCTTTGGGGATGCTTCCAAATACCTCTTCAACGGTTCAAAATCTTGCTTCCTGAAGAACCATTTTGGCTCATTCAAAGTCTGCACCATCTCATACGTCGCACTGTCCCCAAAATGATCATATCCCACCAAGGCTCTCTTTAAGGGATCATGTGAGTCAATAATCTGAAGGGTCAACTCCTTATTCAAAACACTAATTGCTGATAACTCTTCATAGATGGCCGGTATCTTCATGGCATTGTAGACATCAAAGACCTCTACCTTATCATAAGCTCTCATGGTTAGCTGCCTAGAAGCTACATCAATTAAGGCTCGCCCGGTTGCCAAAAAGGGACGTCCCAAAATAAATGGGACTTCGGTGTCTGGCTCAAAATCAAGAATTAAAAAATCCACTGGGAAAATGAGGGAACCTACTTGCACTAGCACATCCTCCACAATTCCATCAGGTCTGGCCAATGAACGGTCAGCTAGTTGCAAGATCACAGTAGTAGGTCTAGGACTGCCACGCCCCAGCTTCTTGAATACTGATGTTGGCATCAAATTTATACTTGCTCCCAAATCACACAAATCGCGAGCTCGAATAGACTGCCAACTATAATCTGAATAGTGAAGCTCCCAGGATCCTTGAGCTTTGTCGGCAATCGATTCTGTATACGGGAGGTGCACTCCTCAGTAAGTGCAACTGTAGCATACTCTGTCAGTCTGCTCTTGTTTGCTACAATGTCTTTGATGTACTTAGCATATTTTGGCATTCCCTGTAGCACATCTACTAAAGGAAGATTAATATGTACCTGCTTCAACACTTCTATGAACTTCTTGAAACATGCTTCCTCCTTGTGCTTTTTCATTCTTTGAGGAAATGGGGACAGTGGTCTTTCCATCTCTGCTTCCTTTTCATCCCCCCTCACATCATCGTTTCCTTCATCCTTTTCTGTTGCTCCAGATTTCTGAGGTGGCCTTTCGGGTTCCACCTTGCCGAGTTGCTTTCCACTCCGGGTAGTAACTGCATTAACCTGCTTAGGATTTGGGTTTTTATAACTTGGTAATCCTCCCCTCGGTCTAGTATTTTGGGCTCCAGCTAACTGTCACAATTGATAATCCAATGCCTTTGTAGCTAACTGCTGATTTTTCATGTCAGCTATCAATTTTACCTAATGAACCTGCATCTGCACCTTGTTAGCTATTATGATTTTAAGTATATCCTCAATGTTGCTGGACTGAGGAGGTGCATTATTTCCTCTAAACTGCAGCTGAAAATTTTGATGACCACCTTGATTTCTGTTCACGCCCTGATTTGAACTCTATCTCTAATGACTGTTACTCCCCCATGAAAAATTCGGATGATTTCTCCAATTTGGGTTGTAAGTGTTGCCATTCTGCTGCTTGTTGCTCCTGGGCGTTTCCAACAAAATTTATCAAATCTAGATTGGCACCACGACACTCAGCTGAGTGTTCACTACTTCCACAGACTTCACACCCCACCTGCTGAACTGCATTAACTGGGGCTTGTGCCTGGCTCAAACTCATGATGCTGAAATGAGTGTTAATTTGATTCTGCAAAGCAGCTATTTGTGCAGCAATCGCTGTGAATCCATCTACCTCCAAGAGCCCTGCCGCTTTCTTCACTCCCCCTCGGGTTGTATCAGTATTCCATTCAGGATTACCTTGTGAAATACGGTTCAACAAGGTGTACATCTCTTCGTATGTCTTTTCCGATGCTTGCCCCCCGGCTGCTGAGTCTAACCAAATCTTTGTATGTGGTTCCAAGCCTCCAATGAATGTATGCACCAACACATCATTAGACTGATGATGGTGAGGACAATCTCTTAACATTGACTTGAACCACTCCCAAGCTTGATACAAATTCTCACCCTCTCTCTGTCTGAAACTTAGAATCTAACTTCTAAGTCTGGCTATCTTCCCTGATGGAAAGAATCGTCTCAAAAACATCCTCGCTAGGTCATCCCAAGTAGTAATAGAATTAGGCGGTTCAGCCTTTAGCCACCTCTTGGCTTCCCCCAACAGTGAAAACGGGAATAGTGTAAGCCTCACACAATCATATGATACTCCAACGGGTATGTATGTGTCACTTATCTCCAAGAAGTTTTGGAGATGCTGCAGTGGATCTTCATGAGGGAGACTTGTAAATTGCCCGCTGGTGTGCAATAACTACACCATATTCTGCTTAAGTTCAAATCTCCCTCCTAGTTCCGGCCTGCGAATGCTGGATGTTACATTATTTGCATGTGGGATTTCCACCTCGCAGACCGGTCTTGCTGCCATCTCTTTTAGCACTAAAATTGCACCCTTACAACCGGTGGATGCTGTTGTTGCTCCAGAATTTCCCTCCTTAATAACTGCAACTTCTTTTCTAGAGCTTCCCTCTTCTGTAGGTGAAATTGTCTCTTCGGCTCTAAAAACGGATCCACCAACTCCTTATCTCTTGCCAGCGTTCAGAAACAACTTAGTACCTGCAAGAGAAATCGCTAAGATTAAGTTGTCAACACTTGTATCGAACTTATAAACTAACACTAGAAACTTAAGTAACCAATTGCACCAGTCCCCAGCAACGGCGCCGAAAACTTGATGCCCCGCAAGTGTACGGGTCGTACAAGTAATATAGTGGCCCTTTTTAAGAGCCGAATGTCGAACCCACAGGGACTGGACCAATTCAGCTAACTATCAGGTTCAAGTGTGACATTAAATGCCGCAAGTGTTGATTATAGACTTTTTCGAGAAATTTAATTAAGTCCAAATGTGGTCAACGAAATACTCTGAATTCATTCAAGGAGCAACTAGAGTTAAAGACGGATAATCATGTGATACTATGATTTGCAATGGTTTAAGTATGAAACTATCAATTGTTGTCTCACATAAATACAACTGCATGTTCATGGCCTTTCGAGCCTCTAAACACGACAAACTAGCCTCACAACTACATCATTGAGCGGGGATGTGACATTCTAGTTCGTGGACAATTCAATTACGTGGATGTGGTTTACGCGGTTTATGCTCTTTATTACGGGCTTTCGTACCTCTAATCATTTAACTCAACTTAGCTTCACAACTACTTCTACGAGTGGTGATGTGATAATTCTAAGTTGGTGCCTAGCTCTTCCCCTTTTATCAACCAAGCAAGGAAAATTATGTATAATTTCTTATCCTAACCACAAATTATATCGTAAGATACAAACTTGCTCCCTATATTCTTTGTTCTTGCCTAGGTTTACTTTCTCAAGATTTTACCTAGGTGTAACGTGTGTGTTTTCATGGTGATCAATCATAAAAACAACCATAATCAAGAATGTAAGACAAAACAACAATCAATAACTTAAAACCAAAACAAAATCATGTATTCACAATCATACCTTGTGGTTTCAACCCAAGAGGGAGGGTTCTAGCCACTCATATTCGTATAATGACAAGAAAACATAATTAGAGTAACATACTTACAAGAATTGGTAGAAAAGAAGATGAAATTGAAGAACCCTAGATAAGTTCTCCCACTTCTTCCTCACTCCTTGGCAGTTTTTCGGAAATAAATTGTGACAAAATGCTTTTAGGAGCTAAGGGACCTATTTATAGTAAATGAGAAAAAGCAACTATTTAGCCCGAAGTGGAGTGGCTCCGTGTCACAGAGTGTATCGCAGAGCACTACCTCCGTGACATGGAGGTATCGCGGAAGCCCTCTGGAAATCGCCCAATTTAAATCCTGGAGGCAGAACACTACCGCGATGGCGCCGTGACACGGTGCCCATCGCGGCACCCTTCAGTGATCCCTCAATTTGTTCCAACTTTGGTGTTTCGCTCCCGATATCATTCCTCCACTTCACCAAATCATAGGTTAAATCCTCAAATGCATTATTTACCTTCAAAAACAAGGACTAATCATGTTGGTTAATACATATTCACATTTACATAAAAACACATGAGAATGTATATAAATAAATAGATAAACAAGGCAAAACTAAGTTATAAAGTATCACTTGGGCATGATATTTTTCCCACGATCACTTTTCACCCACAGATGGACGGACAAGCTGAATAGACTATGCAGACATTGGAAGATATGTTGAGGGCTGTGTGATTGACTTCAAGGGCAGTTGGGATAATCAATTACCTCTCATTGAGTTTGCATACAACAGCTACCACTCCAGCATTCAGATCGCCTCATTTGAGGCATCATATTGTAGGAGGTGTAGATCTCCTATAGGATGGTTCAAAGTTGGTAAAGCTACCATGATAGGAGTAGACTCAGTTCATGAGGCTATGAAAAAGGTTCAGCTTATCAGTGAAGGGTTGAAAATAGCCTATAGCTGGCAGAAATTTTATGCAGATGTGAGAAGAAGAGAGCTAGAGTTTGATGTAGACGATTGGGTTTATTTTAAGATTTTACCTGTGAAAGGGGTAATAAGGTTTGGGAAGAAAGGAAAACTCAGTCTGAGATATGTGGGACCTTATAGAATCCTGAGACACATTAGCAATGTGGCCTATGAGTTAGAATTACCTGCAGAGTTAGCATTGGTACATCCAGTCTTCCATGTGTCCTTATTAAAGAAATGCATTGGTGACCCAACCTCAATAGTGCCTTTAGAGAGTGTTGATGTAAAGGACAGCCTCTCTTATGGAGAAGTTCCAGTACAAATCCTAGATCGTCAGGTTCGTAATTTGAGAAATAAGGAGGTCGCTTCAATAAAGGTTCTATGGAGGAACCAGCTAGCTGAGGGAGCTACGTGGGAAGTAGAAGCAGACATGATGGCTAAATACCCTCATTTGGTCCCTTCTAGTTCAGCTTCAGCATTAGGTATTAAATCCCTCCCCAGTACTCTATTTAGTCCCGTACTCATAGCTCTATTCATGTTCCCAATATCCAACCTAGTTACATCAACTCAATTAGTATGCCTATATCAGTTCGGAGTCGGTCATTCCTTCAAAAATCAACTAATAGTTTTTAGTTTGGGATTTAGGCTCATTTCCCAGTTTTTCTTTTTAGTTTATCTAGTCTACATTCGAGGAAGCATGTTTCCAACGGGGAGATATTGTAACACCCTAAAAATTTCTAAGATCCGACCTAAGAGTTTAAATGGAGAAAGCAGGAAAATATTGCCCCAAGTCATAGAACGACTCATCTAGTGACCCGTTGTAATACCTCAGAAGTGCTTAAGACTAGACTCAGGAATTTGAAATGAGAAGCAGCAGAAAATCTGAGATATTACTCAGGACGACTCGTGGTACAAGTCGTTGAAGGGTCTAACGACCCGTGGGCACCACCCATGGTTAGGTTCTATAGAAGTAGACTCAGAGGTAACGAGTCCATGGTATGACCCATAGGACAATGTAACGAGTCATAGGTTGGGTCATTAGTTGTCACAAGGGTGCCAGAGTTGGATGGTACAAGTCATAATATGACTCGTTGTGAGGAAAAATGAGTCATGGTAAGTTCCCATGGGAAGGAGCATGAAATTCTCCCAGTCGATGTAATGGATGGAACCCACAACTTGTTGGATGAAGGTATGAGTCGTGGTATGACTTGTGGGAAGTCCAGATGTAGGTTTCATCAGAGGCAGTAATGGAGGAAATAACGGATCATTATATGGAGTAACGACTTGTTCTGTCGAGTTGTTGTCAAAGGACCAGAGAACTGAAGAATGATGGAAGGAAGTAACGGGTGGATACCCCGAGTCGTGGTATCAAGGGACGACCTGTGGTATCGATCGTGTTTACTGACAGTGCAAAATTTCTAGACTTTTCATTAAGGGTATTTTCATAATTCCTAAGCTCTAAGGTCCTATACTACATCATTTTAAGCTCAGTTAGAAGGGTTTTAATAGTGTTAAATCTATCCTAAGACATACCATTCCTTGCATGCAAGTTAGAGTTCTTCCTTGGAGATCAAGCTTAAGGATTCCCCAATTTTCCTCCAATTTCCTTTAGGCTTTTAAGAGAGAGTGTAAATAAGATCTACTCAGGTATGTAAGGATATGAATGAGAGTTCCTTTCACTCTCATGCTTATAATTCTTCTCAATTCCATGTATTTCAATTCTAGAGTTAAGTTCATGATCTATTGGGGTTTATCCCTAATTTTTGTGAAATTCTCTATGATCTATCTATGGGTCAATTCCCTTCATGTGTCAAGTCATGTTTTATGATTTATGGGCATATAATATAACTATTTTGATTATTAATTCATAGTTTCTAATCTTAATTAAACTATGCCCAATTATGTAAGTTTCCTGAAAAGTCAAGTTATGATTCCATTATGATCTTGATCTTCCTAAGCCCTACATTATGATTAATGATTTATGATATGATTTCTCTCGAGTACACTTCATGGATTTGTGAATATCAAGTATATATATTCACAAGTATGCATGGTTTTCACGATTTATGGATTTATGATTCTTGACAAACTCATGGGCCCTTGTTCATGGCTAATCATGTATTTCAAGTGGGGATCAATTATGTTATTATTTATTTGTCCATGAACTTCATGAATGATTTCATGATTACTATATGAGCCCTCATATGCATATTTTTGGGAGCAGTATCTAGCACTGGGTAGACCCGGGTGTTCAAAGGTAAACCCCATGGTCTTAGAACTATATGCCACCATAGGTTTATATATTAAAATGTTATTGGATCCCCTTCTTGTGATATCACCATTTTGCACGTCCCTTGCCCTATAAGCCTGGGGCGGCCCTGACCACTTGGGAAAAATAGTGGGGCATCATGAAAGCTCTATCATGATGGTGTTGGTTACAACGAGTCCTCCCATTGTTCCTCATGCCTTATGCATGGTTATGTTTATGTTACTTTGGCTCAAGTTATGTTTTATAAAGTTTTCTCTTATGACTATGATTATAATTGGCTTATGAATGATTTGGAAACTTTGAGCCATTATATCTACATTATGATATTTACTTATGATCATACTATCCTACTCTTATGAACTTTTATGTATTTTAACTATCCGTTTTTACTTACCTTACATACTCCGTACATTCCAAGTACTGACCGCATACTTTATGTTGTATTGTTTCATGATACAAGTTTGAGGGATTAGTTTCAGCCACATCACTAGGCTTGCTTTCTCCTCAGGCCTGTCTAATCAGTGATGGTGTGTCCTCATCCTTTGAGGACATTCAGTTATCCATTGTTATGTTCTTTCAGTTACATACTTTGTCAAGCTTGTTGGTTATGTTGTCCCATCAGCTCATTAGTCATGTTAGAGGCTTTTCTAACATTATGTAGAAATTAGTTTGTCATTGTTGACTCTGTTGTACATTGATATATATGCAAACTTCCACTTAAGCATATTTTATTTTATCATTTTCTACTTGTTTTATGCTCTTAGCTTCTATGTTCATGTCATGGGTCGACTTGGAGTCTCTCAGGGTTCCTTGTCCCGTATCTCTATCTGAGCCTATGTTCGGGCCATGACAAACTTGGTATCATAGACTTAGGTTTTAAAGTGTCCTAGGGTGTCTGAAAGCCGCGTTAAGTAGAGTCTTTTTCATGGGTGTGAAGCGCGCCACACTTATGATAAAGAGGCTATGAAATATTTTAGGAAATGTCCCTTCTTTGATGCTCTATGTCATGTGATGAAATGTCTCTCTATCCTTCTAACTCGTGCTATACACGTTTGTAGAATCATGCCTTTTCGCCGATTCAAAGGAAAAAAGAAATGAAAAAGGAAATGGCCACGAGAATGGCAATGGGTAGAGCCATCAACAGGCCCCACCATCCCCCAAGGATCATGTGCCCGAGCAGGTTTCCCATACAGAGTTTAGGGCAGCCATTCAGATGTTGGCACAGGCATTGACTGCCCAGGTCAACCAGCAGGCGGTAGCGTATGTTCCCTAGAATGGGAATACTGCAGCAGCGAGGGTCAGAGATTTTCTTAGGATGAACCTTCTTGAGTTTCTTGGATCGAAGGTGGGCGAGGATCCGCATGAGTTCATTGATGAGATTCTAAAGATCACCCAAATCATGGGGGTGATAGGGGAGGAACGCACAGATCTAGCCTTGTATTAGTTGAAAGGGGTTGCGCATATTTGTTTCAGACAGTGGAAGGATGGTAGGGTAGTTGGAGGAGGCCCCATTTGTTGGGATGAGTTCCATACCATGTTTTTGGACCAGTTTTTTCCCCGAGAGATGAGGGAAATCAAAGCAGTTGAGTTTGTGAACCTGAAGCAGAATGATATGACAGTCCAGAAGTATGCTTTGGAGTTCACCCGCTTGTCCAAGTATGCACCAATGATGGTGGCTGATCAGAGAGCTGGGGTGAGCAGGTTTGTGCACAAGATAGAGGACTACCTAGTTAAGGATTGTAGGGCCGCTATGCTTCATCAGGACATCAATGTTCCTTGATTCATTTTGTATGCCCAGCATATGGAGGCAGTGCACTGGAGAGAGAGAGAGAGTCCAAAAGGGACAGGACAGATAGCTATGGGTTCTCCTAGTAAAGATCAGGAGGAGGACATCGCCAGTAGTCTCATCAGAGGTCATTAGCTCCAGCGCCATCATCGGCCAGTGCTCCTTCTAGACCGCAAGGTGATCAAAGGAGCAGAGCATCAGTTCAAGGGGACAAAGGAGCATGTAGGCAGAGCTACCTTCTTGGCCTGTGAGAAGTATGGCAAGAGTCATGCAGGGGAGTGCTTGTTGGAATCAAATATCTGCTTTGGGTGTGGTAGATCCGGCCACAGGTGCCGGGAGTGTCCATTGTCTAGATAGGATGATGGTTGACGTCGTGTTCAGGATACTAGCTCAGCAGCAGCACCAGCACGCCCAGCTCAGCAGGGTGTGTCCACTAGTGCAAGTGGTGGCCAGCGCCAGAACAGGTTTTATGCCCTTGCATCTCGCTAGGAGCAGGAGACTTTACCAGATTTGGTCAATGGTATGTTACGAGTATTCCACTAGGATGTATATGCATTGTTAGATCTAGGGGCTACTTTATCTTTTATGATGCCTTACATTGCTAGTAGTTTTAGAGTCAGTCCCGAAATCTTATCAGAACCCTTCTCAGTCTCTACTCCAATTGGTGAATCAGGTGTAGCTCGATGGGTATACAGAAATTTCCCTGTCATGGTCCTTCAGAAAGTCATCTCAACAGATTTAGTAGAGCTAGCCATGACAGATTTTGATGTTATCTTTGGCCTGGATTGGCTGCATGCATGTTAATCCTCAGTAAATTGTAGAATCCGAGGGTAGAGTTTCAATTTCCGGGTGAGAAAGTCCTAGAATGGAAGGGTAGTTCAGTTGTGCCTATAGGTCACTTCATTACCTACCTTAAGTCTAGAAAGATGATCTCTAAAAGTTGTGTGTACAATCTAGTTAGGGTTAAGGATGCTAGATCCAAAACCTCGACTATCCAGTCAGTTTCTATAGTGTGTGAGTATCCAGAAGTGTTTCCAGATGATTTATCGGGGATTCCTCCCAAGCGGGAGATCGATTTTAGTATTGACCTTCTTCCCAATATTCAGCCTATATCTATTCCTCTTTAAGAATGGCTCTAGCTGAGCTAAAGGAGTTGATGGAGCAGTTGAAGGATATTTTAGACAAAGGTTTCATCAGGCCTAGCAAGTTCGCGTGGGGTGCACCAGTTCTCTGTCCGAAAGAAGGACGGTTCCCTTCAGATGTGGATTGATTACCGACATTTGAACAAGACCACCATCAAGAACAGGTATCCTCTCCCCAGAATTGATGACTTTGACCAACATCATGGTGCCAAGTGTTTCTTAAAGATAGATCTCAGATCTGGGTATTATTAGCTCAGGATTCGAGAGAATGACATTTCGAAGACAGACTTCAGTACTCGGTGTGATTACTATGAGTGTGTAGTTATGTCTTTTGGACTAACGAATGCTCCTGCAGCTTTTATGGATTTGATGAACAGGGTGTTCAATCCTTATTTGGATATGTTTGTAATCATGTTCATAGATGACATTCTCATATATTCTCAGAGCGAAGAGGAGCATGCCACTCATTTGAGGGTGGTACTATAGACTCTTAACTATCACCAGCTAAATGCTAAATTCAGTAAGTGTGAGTTTTGGTTAAACTCAGTAGCATTTTTGGGTCATGTGGTATCAAGTGAGTGTGTATAGGTTGACTCTCAAAAGATAAAAGTTGTGAAACATTGGCCTAGACCAGTGAGTCCTTCGAATATCAGGAGTTTCTTGGGCTTAGTTAGATATTATGGGAGGTTTGTGGAAGGATTTTCATCCATTGCAGCACCATTGACTAAGTTGACCCAGAAAAAAGTGAAGTTTTAATGGTCGTAGGCTTGTGAGAAGAGCTTCCAAGAGTTGAAGACTCGACTTACCTCAGCACCAGTGTTGACTATACCTAAGGGTACCGATGGGTTTGTATATATTGTGATGCCTCAAGGATCGGCCTTGGTTTTGTATTAATGTAGCACGGTAAGGTTGTAGCCTATGCTTCCAGGCAGCTGAAGGTCCATGAGAAGAACTATCCGACTCACGACCTCGAATTGGCAGCAGTAGTATTTTCCTTGAAGATTTGGAGATACTATATGTATGGGGTCCATGTGGATGTGTTTACGGACCACAAAAGCCTACAGTACGTGTTTACCTAAAGGATCTAAATGTATGTCAAATAAGGTAATTGGAGCTTCTTAAAGATTATGATATGAGTGTCCTTTATCCTCCGAGCAAGGCTCATGTGATGGCAGACACTCTTAGCAGGCTTTCTATGGAGAGTGTGACCTATGTAGATGAGGAGAGGAAAGAGTTAGTGAAGGATGTGCATCAGCTTGCACGACTAAGAGTTCATCTGATTGACTCGACGGATGGTGGTGTCATTATTCAGAATGGATCAGAATCTTCCTTAGTGACCGATGTCAAAGCTAGACAAGACAAGGATCTTATTTTAGTAACGTTAAAAGAAGCCATTCAGAATCAGAAGGTGGAGGTTTTCTCCCAAGGGGGAGATGGCGTACTACGATATCAAGGTCGTTTGTATGTATCGGGAGTTGATGACTTGAGGGAGCGAATGTTGCATGAGGCTAATGGTTTTAGATATTCTATACATCCAGGTGCCACCAACATGTACCGTGACCTACTGGAAGTTTACTGGTGGAATGGCATGAAGAAGGATATAGCAGAGTTTGTGGCTAAGTGTTCGAATTGTCAATAGGTGAAGGTTGAGCATCAAAGTGGAGGTGTGCTTCAAGACATTAGTATCCCTAATTGGAAGTGAAAGGAAATTGATATGGACTTCATTACGGTGTTTCCTCGTACTTGTCGACAATATGACTCTATTTGGGTAGTTGTAGACAGATTGACTAAAGCAGCTCATTTTCTACCGATTCAGCGGAGGATTATGCAAAGTTGTATATTCAGGAGTTAGTTTGGTTTCATGAAATTCCCTTGTCCATCATATTAGAGAGAGGTACTCAGTTTACCTCCCAGTTTTGGAGATTGTTTCAGAAGGGACTTGGTACTCAGGTTAAGCTTAGCACAACTCTTCACTCGTAGACAGATGGTCAGGATGAGCGGACTATTCAGACTTGAGGATATGTTAAGAGCATGTGTGATTGACTTCAAATGTGGTTGGGATGACCATTTACCTCTCATTGTGTTTGTGTATAACAATAGTTACCATTCCAGCATTCAGATGGGTTCGTTTGAGGCTCTTTATGAGCGGAGGTGTAGATCACCTATGGGTTAGTTTGAGATCGGGGAAGCTGTTTTAATAGGACCATATTTTGTTTGTGAGGCCATGGAGAAAGTCCAACTTATAAGGGAAAGGTTGAAAATAGCCCTGAGTCTTCAGAAGTCCCATGCGGATGTGAGAAAGAGAGAACTTGAGTTTGAAGTTGATGATTGGGTGTTTCTGAAGGTATCTCCCATGAAGGGAGTAATGAGATTCAGAAAGAAACGGAAACTTAGTCCCTGTTATGTTGGTTCGTACCGGATTGTGAAACGTGTTGGCAAGGTGGCTTATGAGTTGGAGTTGCCCTTAAATTGGCTTCAATACATCCATTTTTCCATGTGCCGCTTTTAAAAAAGTGCATGGGTGATTCGGCTTTGGTTGAGCATAGGTGTGAAGGATAACCTTAGCTACGAAGAGGTTCCGGTTGAAATACTTGATTGTCAGGTTCGGAAGCTAAGAAATAAGGAAGTAGCTTCTTTAAAAGTTTTGTGGTGGAATCAGCATGTTGAGGGAGCTACATGGAAAGCTGAAGTAGATATGAAGGCTAAATATCCGCATCTATTACTTTCCGACTCAGTTTAAGCTTGAGGTATCAGTTTCCTCCCTAGTACTCTATTCAGTTTCGTGTTCAATTCATGTGCCCCAGTTTCTATCATGTTAATGTATATATGTGTGGTTCATGAATTCAATTCAATCATGTATTCCAGTCTAGAGTTAGTCACTCCATAAATTTTCAGATTTAGATGTTTAGTATTTTAAATGTCAGTTCTATTTCCCCAGCTTTACAGTATGTTCATTCACATTCGAGGATGAATGTTCCCAAGGGGGAGATATTATAATACCCCGGAAGAGCTTAAGATTAGACTCGGGAATTTGAAATGAGAAGCAGCAAAAAATCTGAGATATTACTCAGAATTACTCATGGTATGAGTCGTAGGAGGGTCTAACGACCCATGGGAGCCACCCGTGGTTAGGTTCTATAGAAGTAGACTCAGAGAAAATAGGTCCATGGTACGACCCGTAGGACGATGTAACGAGTCGTAGGTTGGGGTCATTGGTTGTCACCGGGGTGCCAAAGTTGGATGGTATGAGTCATAGTATGACTCGTAGTGAGGAACAATGAGTCGTGGTTAGTGATCATGGAAAGGAGCAAGAAATTCTCCCAATCGAGGTAACGGATGGAACCCACGACTCGTTAGATGAAGGTATGAGTCGTGATGTGACTCGTGGGAAGTCTAGACGCAGGTTTCATTAGAGGCAGTAACGGGAGGAAGTAATGGATCATTATATGGAGTAACGACTCATTCTGTCGACTCGTTGTCCCAGGACCAAAGAACTAAAGAACGATGTAAGGAAGTAACGGGTGGATACCACAAGTCGTGGTATCTAGGGACGACTCGTGGTATCGATCGTGGTCACTGACAGTGCAAATTTTCCAGACCTTTTGTTAAGGGTATTTTCATAAATCCTATACTCTAAAGGCCTAAACTACGTTATTTTAAGATCAGTTAGAAGGGTTTTAATAGTGTAAAACCTATCCTAAGCCTTACCATTCCATGCATGCAAGTTAGAATTCTTCCTCAGAGATCAAGCTTAAGGAATTCCCCAATTTTCCTCCAATTTCCTTTGGGCTTTCAAGAGGGAGTGTAAATCAGATTTACCCAAATATTTAAGGCTATGAATGAGAGTTCCTTCCACTCTCATGCTCATGATTCTTCTCAACTCCATGGATTTCAATTCTACATTTAAGTTCATGATCTTTTGGGGTTTATCCCTAATTTTTGTGAAATTCTCTATGATCTATCTATGGGTGAATTCTCGTCATGTGTAAAATCATGTTTTATGATCTATGGGAAAATTTTATAACTATTTTGATTATTAATTCATAGTTTCAAATATTAATTAAATTATGCCCAATTATGTAAGTTTCATGAAAAGTCAAGTTATGATTCTATTATGATCATGATCTTCCTAGGCCCTACATTATGGTTTATTATTTATGATATGATTTCTCTCAAGTACACTTCATGGATTAATGAATATCAAGTATATGTATTTTTGTCACGCCCCACCTTGGGAGGCATGACTGGCACCTGGTGCCCTGCTAGGACCTGAACTGTTGAGCTAACTGAGCCTAATCACCTCTGGTGCCCCCATTAGCCCTAGTGAGTACACCTCAATCTAAATACCCCTATCCAGGTCATACTGAGTCAACTACCAGCTATAAGCATCCTACCGATCCCCTGGGTCTGCAACTGGGTCTGCTCAGCCCCTGACTATAGTTGTGTCTGAGTCCGGAGGACTCCTAATATCTACACCCTGGGCGTAAATGCTCGGCGTGGGGTGTGTATAAGGCCAACCATGGCAATATGAGGATTAGTATCCCCATCTTCGTCCCTTGCGGATGGCATGCCGCTCCGTAGAGCGACGTATCCTCGCCCTTGGCGGGCGGCGACACAACTATTAACCCTGGGGTGGTCACGGAAGCTATATAGGTATAATCCAGCCCAAAACAATACAATTTATGAGTCTCAACTGACAACAACAACTAAACATGATAACATACTTCTGACATGCTTTACTGGGATTCATACTGGATTACTATGCTGAAGAAACTAACTTTCCGAAAGAAAATGCTTTAACATACCTCGATTGTCGATTTCTGATTAACTGATAGGTTCCAATTAGTATTCAATAGTTCTTGCCAACTGAAATCGTGTTACTGGAAAAATAGAACTAGTTTTAACACTAAATTCGGCAAAAAGGAAAACTTTATATATAAATATTAACTATATTCCCAACTTTACGGAAAACGGTTGAAACCTCATTATTTCTCGAAAGTCTAGAAGGGAGAAATGCTTTCTTTAAGCCTGGGATCATATTGACATTAGTTTGGAGCAATTCCAACAACTTTGGCTCGGCGGGACGACGATTCGCCGGGAGAATTTCATGAAAATAACTCCGTAAAAATGCTCCCTGTAGCCTTATACTTCGATACCCGAAGTTAATTTGGATTTGGACGGCATTTAGCGGCTTAATCGAATGAAAATTAAATGTTTTCCTTCATCCTCCCCTCTGCTGGGCGTGATTATATGAATTATATTCTAACTTCTAAGTGTGAGACCCTTATATACTTGAGGCAGCAGACAAGGCAACGTGGCATGCTGCCCATCGCGCTGATTCTGCTTCGTGCCACATTGGCCAACGCGGAGGAGCTGCTCCGTGCCACTTTTCCCCTCTGTGCAGCTTGGTTTGGCCTCCTCTCGCGAAATCCCGACTTGGCACTCGTTCGGCCTTTCCCCGGGCCCTTTCCTCGTACGTATAGCACTCTAAAACTCTCAACCAACATGCGAATAGGCGGACTAAACATTAGAAACTTATAGGGTGTAACATCCTCCCTCCCTTAAGAACATATATCGTCAAATGTTAACTTCTAACTTGCAAGAACCTTAACCTTGCAATTACTTATTCTGGACAAATTTCGGAAGAGTCTCCCCTGTAATATGGACTATCCAAAAACCCTGAAACGCAGAAAAGTCCAATACAGGTACTCCACATGATACTATGGAATTCATTTCACAATAGACTGAAGTCAATTATCTCACATATACATGTATGTAATGCAACTTATGAAACAACAACAACAACAACATACCTCTAGCTGCACAATCTAACTAAGTCTGAAATAACTAAGGATATCTGGTTTTCATATCATCTTCTGTCTACCAGGTCATCTCTTCTCGGTTCTTATTTCTCCATAACACCTCAAAAGGAAGAAACATCTTTAGTTCTCAGTCTACGAATCGGCCGATCTAATATGACTTATGGAGCTTCTTCATAAGCTAACTCCTCAGTGATTTGGACATCTTTAACTGGGAAAATCCGGGAGGGATCTCCTATACACTTCCTCAGCATTGATACGTGAAAAACTGGTTGAACGGATTCTAATTCTGAGGGTAAATCCAATTCATAAGCCACCTAGCCTATCCTTCGGCGAATCTTATAAGGCCCAATAAACCTCGGGCTGAGCTTGCCTTTCTTACCAAATCTCATCACACCCTTCATCGGTGAAACCTTCAGGAATACCCAGTCACCCACATTAAATTCTAGGTTTCTTCACCGCACATCAACATAAGTTTGCTGGCCGCTCTGAGCTTTCAGGAGACGTTCCCTGATAAACTTTACTTTCTCTTCTGACTAATGAATAATATCTGGCCCAATCAATGCTAATTATCCTACCTCAAGCCAACCAGCTGGCGATCTGCACTTCCGCCCATATAACGCTTCATAAGGCGCCATCTGAATTGCTGAATGATAACTGTTATTATAGGAAAATTAAATAAGTGGTAGATGTTCATCCCAGCTGCCTCCAAAATCTAGCACACATGCCCATAACATATCCTCGAGTGTATGGATTATACGTTCTGCCTGCCCGTCTGTCCGAGGATGGAAGGTTGTGCTCAAGTTAACCTGCATCCCCAGGCCCCTCTGAAAACGATTACCAAAACTTAGTTGTAAACTGCGCCCCTCTATCAGAGATAATTGACAGTGGAACACCATGCAATCGGACTATTTCTCTAATATACAACTCAACATAATCTTCGGCTAAAAAGGTAGCCCTTACTGGCAGAAAGTGAGCTGATTTTGTCAACCTGTCAACAATTACCCAAATAGAATCATATTTATGCCTGGTACGAGGTAATCCTACCACGAAATCCATATTAACTACTTCCCATTTCCATCAAGGCAGGCTATATCCTGTGTCAGTCCGCTCGATTTCTGATGTTCAGCTTTCACCTGTTGGTAATTGGGACATTGAGCTACGAATTTTGCTATCCCCTTTTCATTCTAGGCCACCAGTAAATCTCTTTTACATCATGGTACATCTTTGTCGAACCTGGATGGAGAGAATAACGAGCATAGTGTACCTAGCCCATAATTTGCTGGCGAAGCCCTGCCACGTCTGGAACGCAGAGGCAATCCCTATATCTCAAAACTCCATCCTCGATTACCTGGAAATCTGTCACTTCCCCTCGCTGGACACTATTTCTGAGCTGAACTAGGCTAGAATCTTCATACTTCCATTCTTTCACTTCCACAACCAATGATGACACTACGGTATTCTAGATTACCGCTCCATTATCTCCTGATTCCACTATACGAACGGCTAAACTGGCTAGTGGATGCAATTCTCGGGCCAATTCCTGTCGCTAGGGCTGTAAATATGCCAAGCTTCTCATGGATTTGCGGCTAAGGGCATCTGCTATAACATTGGCCCTTCCTGGGTGATATAAAATATTCATATCATAATCCTTTAACAGCTCCAACTAACGACGCTGTCGCGATTCAACTCTTTCTGGGTGAAAATATACTACAAGCTTTTATGATCAGTGAAAATACCTATGTGGATGCAATACAGGTAGTGTCTCCATATTTTCAAGGCATGAATTACCGCGGCTAACTCCAAGTCATGGGTAGGGTAGTTCTTCTCATTCTTTCTCAACTGCCTGGAAGCATAGGCATCACCTTACCATGCAGCATCAAAACACATCCGAACTAAACACCTGAAGTGTCACAATAGACTGCATAGCCCTCTGTTCCTTTTAGCAGCGCTAGCACCGGTGCCGATGTCAATCTGTCTTTCAGTTCCTGAAAGCCCTGCTTACATGCCTCAGTCCAACGGAATTTTGCTGCCTTCTGCGTCAATTTGGTTAAAGGTGCTGCTAAAGTGGAAGATCCTTCCACGAACCTTCTGTAATACCCGGCTAACCCCAGGAAACTATGTATCTCGATCGGAGTGGTAGGTCTAGGCCATGTTTTCACTACCTCTATCTTGTGCATATCTACCTATATACCAGCATCTGACACAATATGGTCCAAGAAGGCTACTGAATTTTGCCAAAATTCACATTTAGAAAATTTTGTTTATAGTTGGCGATCTCTGAGAATTTGGAGCACTGTCCGCAGATGATCCTGGTGATCTGCCTCTGAGCGAGAATACACCAGAACATCATCGATAAATACTATAACGAACAAGTCCATGTATGGTCTGAAAATGTTGTTCATCAGGTCCATGAACAATGTTGATGCATTTGTCAGTCCTAAGGACATGATTAGAAATTCAAAGTGGTCGTATCTGGTCCGGAAGGCAGTCTTTGGAATATCTCTTTCACGAACCCGAACCTGATGATATCCTTATCTTAAGTCAATCTTTGAAAAATACCTCTCTCTCTGTAGCTGATCAAACAAATCGTCTATTCTGGGAAGCGGGTACTTATTTTTGATAGTGACTTCATTTAGCTGCCGATAATCTACACACATACGGAGGGAGCCATCCTTCTTCCTTACGAAAAGAACTGGCACACCCCATGGTGAGGTACTCGGCCTGATAAAGCCCTTGTCTAGAAAATCCTTCAATTGTTCCTTTAGTTCTCTGAGTTCAGAAGGAGCCATCCGATATGGAGGAATAGATATAGGTTGAGTTCCTGGTAATAGATCAATTGCAAAATCAATTTCCCTTTCTGGGGGAATACCAGGAAGCTCATCTGCAAATACGTTGGGAAATTCATTAACCACTGGAATAGACTGAAGGGTCAGAGGTTCTTCCCAAACATCCTGAACTCTGACAATATGATAAATGCACCCTTTTGCTATCAATTTTCTCGCCCGAAGATAGGAAATAAACCTACCTTTTGGCATGGTTGTACTACCTTTCCACTCTCGTACTGCCTCCGCTAGAAAGTGGAATCGGATAATCTTGGTCCAACATTCGACATTGGCATAGCATGGTGCTAGCCAATCCATACCCATAATAGCATCAAAATCAACCATTTCTAGTTCTATCAAGTCTTTCATAGTTTGAAAACTGGCAACCTCTATTGTACATCCCCGATAGACCTTTCTGGCTATAATAGAGTCACCAACGGGTGTAGACACTGAGAAAGGTCGTCGAAGCAATTCCGGCATAATACTAAACATCTGAACCACTAACGATGTAACATAGGACAAGGTGGATCCTGTATCTATCAACACATAAGAAGGATAAGAGCAAATGTTCAGCATACCTGTCACAACATATGGTGACGACTCTGACTCCTGTCGCCCCGGTAATGCATAAGTACGGTCTGGGCCGGCACTTGAACTAGAGGCCCCTGATCTGCCTCGGCCTCTGCCGACTGAAACTGAGGGCCTACGCCCTGCTGGGGATGCTAGAGCTTGTGATCCTACTGAGGACCTATCCTGTCGATCCCGGTCACCCTGACCCCACGCTGGACAATTCCTGTGGAACCATACTTGCATGCTCCAGAGTGGCGTCGACTGCAAATAGGGCAAAGTGGTATTGTAAACCCACTCTACTCCACTCCCCTCGGCTGTTGTGAACCTACTGCTCGTGAGCCTTCGCCAGGCTCTGGCTGCCCTCGGCGACTAGACTTGCTCCTCTACTGCTGCGGTGGAGGCGGGGGTCTAGGCGGCCTATCTGATAACCGTGGCCTAGGTCCACCTCGGGACTCCTCTTGTAATTCACCCAGTCTGTCCCTACGGCGCTGCTCCTGACTTGTCCTCTTAATCTCCCATTGTCGTTGTCTGATACCCTCAATATTCTGAGCAAAATCTTGCAGACGGACGATATCCATATCCTCTCGCAGTGTGGCTATGATGCAGGTCTCAACATATTTTGGGTTCAACCCCATAATAAAGCGGTGTACCCTGGCTGGCATTGTGTCCACAAAAGCTGGCGCATATCGAGCCAAGGAATCAAAACGCATGGCATATTCCCGAACACTCATAGACCCCTGCTCCAAGTGTAGGAACTGATCAACCCGGGCTTGTCGAATCTCCCGCGGTAGGTAATGATCCAAGAAATCCTCTGAGAAGCTGGGCCAGGTCGGAGTGGAAACATCTCTCCCTCGAGACCTCTCCCAACTCTCATACCACAGTACAACGATGTCCCATAGCTGGAATAATGCCAACTCAACTGACTTTGTGGGTGTAGCATGCATCACCCTAAAAATTCCTCTACATCTGGTCTAAGAAGTCCTGAGGGTCCTCGGTCCGATCTGTCCCTATGAAATACGGGGGACTTAGTGCTAGGAACTCTCAAACCCTTGAGCTACCAGGCCCTCCTACAGATTCTGCAACTGTAGGTGGCACTGGCTGGCACTGAGCAGCCATAATCTGTGCTTGCATAACCACCGTGCTCCTGACCTCCTGGTCGGATGGTACGGGTATAGAAGCTGCCGAAGGCGGTGCCGTCACACCGTTTGTCCCAAGCATATCCTGATGTGGTGGAAATTGCTGGGGAGGTCGAGATGATACTTCCATATCGTCCTCAAATTAGGTCGATTTTGACTGAGGCTGAGGCACCCTTCTGGTGCCCTCTCCTGCTGCTACATCTAACCTCCTACCTGTTGTAGGGTGTCGCTGGTCCAACATTTCTCTATAAACAAAATAGTATAATGAGCTTAGGGACTAAACCCTATACTGTACAGCTCTATAGCATGACTGAATAAGAAGAAAGAGTAACCGTCCTATCATGCCTTATAGCCTCCTTCCTATAGTATGTGGTGCACAATACATCCATAGACAAGACTCTACTTAGCATGGCTTGCAGACTCCCTAGGATACGACCTACTCTGATACCAAGTTTGTCACGCCCCACCTTGGGAGGCATGACTGGCACTTGATGCCTTCTAGGAACTAAACTGTTGAGCTGACTGAGCCTAAGCACCTCTGGTGCAGGGATGACTCTAACTCTTGAATCAAAAAAACAACGGGCTATATAGCGGCTTTAAATACAACCCCCCGGCTGACAAGGCCTATAGCCACCTGTGAAAGTAAACAGCTAACCAGAGACAACAAATCATAGGGAGTCCTATGCGGGCCGACAAGGCCACCATGATACCTAGTTATAATTGAAAAGTAAGATCAGATTCTAAACTGAGCAATGACCGACAAGGCCACAGGGACCCACACGGCCAACACACATAGTCTAAAACACATATGGGCCCCATTCAATCGATATCATCTAACCACAGGGAAGTAATGCAATCTGCAAGCCTCTAGGAGTAATAAGATGGTCGGGACAGGGCCCTGACCCACCCATACTGTACAAACAAAAGAAGTAGACCTCTATCATACAAGCTCCGGAAGAAAGGAGTTGATGGCTCTGTACGGCTGACTGGAACTACGAGGGACCTGCTCCTCGTCTATCTGCACCTGCAGGCAAGTAATGCAGCGCCCCAGAAGAGGGCGTCAGTACCACAGATACTGAGTATGTAAAGCAGTAACTTTAAATAACTAAAAGTAAAAAGTAGAACTAACAGTGACTGAAGTAAAGAAAATGGACTGAAGATGACTAAGGTCGTGAAATCAGGACTAAACATAACTATAATAAGGAGGGTAGGGGTCATACCTGACAACGAGGCGTCTTACTTCCTAACTAGCAGTAACTAGAGCAAACATAAACCTTACCTAGCCCCCATATGTCAGAAGGTACAATCAGCACAAAACAACCCACCTGGGCCCCCATTAGCCCTAGTGAGTACACCTCAATCTATATACCCTTATCCAGGTCATACTGAGTCAACTACCAGCTATAAGCGTCCTATCGATCCCCTGGGTCTGCAACTGGGCCCGCTCAGCCCCAGACTGTAGTTGTGTCTGAGTCCGGAGGACTCCTAATATCTACACCCCGGGTGTAAATGCTCGCCGAGGGTGTGTATAAGGCCAACCACGACAATATGAGGATCTGTATCCCCATCTTCGTCCCTTGCGGACGGCATGCTGCTCCGTAGAGCGACGTATCCTCGCCCCTGGTGGGCGGCGGCACAACTATTAACCCTGGGGTGGTCACGGAAGCTATACATGTATAATCCATCCCAAAACAATACAATTTATGAGTCTCAACTGACAACAACAACTAAACATGATAACATACTCCTGACATGCTTTACTGGGATTCATACTGGATTACTATGCTGAAGAAACTAACTTGCCGAAAGAAAATGCCTTAACATACCTCGACTACCGATTTCTGATTAACTGATAGGTTCCAATTAGTATTCAATAGCTCTTCCCAACTAAAATCGTGTTACCGGAAAGATAGGACTAGCTTTAACACTAAATTTGGCAAAAAGGAAAACTTTATATATAAATATTAACTATATTCCCAACTTTACAGAACACGGTCGAAATCTCATTATTTCTCGAAAGTCTAGAAGGGAGAAATGCTTACTTTAAGCCTGGGATCGTATTGACACTAGTTTGGAGCAATTTCAACAACTTTGGCTCGGCGGGACAATGATTCGCCGGACGAATTTCACAAAACTAACTCCGTAGAAATGCTCCCTGCAACCTTATACTTCGATACCCGAAGTTAATTTGGATTTGGATGGCATTTAGCGGCGTAATCGGATGAAAATTAAATGTTTTCCTTCATCCTCCCCTCTGTTGGTCGTGATTATATGAATTATATTCTAACTTCTAAGTGTGAGACCCTTATATACTTGAGGCAGTAGACAAGGCAACGTGGAACGCTACCCATCCCACTGATTCTGCTCCGTGCCACCTTGGCCAACGCGGAGGAGCTACTTCGTGCCACTTTGCCCCTCTGGGCAGCTTGGTTCGGCCTCCTCTCACAAAATCCCGACTTGGCACTCGTTCGGCCTTTCCCCGGGCCCTTTCCTCGTAGGTAAGGCACTCTAAAACTCTCAACCAACATATGAATCGATCGTCTAGACATTAGAAAATTATGAGGTGTAACAATTTTCACAAGTATGCATGGTTCTCATGATTTATGGATTTATAACTCTTTCCCAAAGTCTTGGCCAACTCATGGGCCTTGTTCATGGCTAATCATATATTTCAAGTGGGGATCAATTATGTTATTATTTATTTATTCATGAACTTCATGAATGATTTTATGATTACTATATGAGCCCTCATGTGCATGATTTTGGGAGAAGTGTCTAGCACCGAGTAGACCCGACATTCAAAGGGAAACCCCGTGATTTCAGAACTACGTTCCACCATAGGTTTATATATTCAAATTTTATTGGTCCCCTTCTTGTGATATCACCATACTACACGTCCCTTTCCTGGAAAGCCTGGGGCAGTCCTGACCACTTCGGCGAAATAGTGGGGCATCATGTAAGCTCTATCATGATGGTGTCGGTTAAGATGAGTCCTCCCATTAGTCCTCATAACTTATGCATGGTTATGTTTATGTTACTTTGGATCAAGTTATGTTTTATAAAGTTTTCTCTTATGACTATGATTATGATTGGATTATGAATGGTTTGGAAACCTTAAGCCCTTATGTGTACATTATGATATTTACTTATGATGATGTTGTCCTACTTTTATGAACTTTTATGTGTTTTAACTGTCCTTTTTTACTTACCTTACATACTCAGTACATTTCAAGTACTGACAACATTCTCTATGTTGTATCATTTCATGATACAGGTCCAAGGGATCAGTCTCAGCCACATCACTAGGCTTGGTTTCTCCTCAGACCTGTCTAATTAGTGATGGTAAGTCATCATCCTTCGAGGACATTCAGTTATCTATTGGTATGTTCTTTCAGTTAGAGACTTTGTCGAGCTAGTTGGAGATGTTTCCCCATCAGCTCATCAGTTATGTTAGAGGCTTTTTCAGACCTTATGTAGAAAGCAGCTTGTCATTGTTGACTCTGTTGTAGATTGATATGTATGCAGACTTCTACTTAAGCATGTCTTATTTTGTCATTTTCCTCTTGTTGTATGCTCTTAACTTCTATGTTCATGCAATGGTTCGACTTGGAGTCTCTCAGGGTTTCTTATCCCATATCTTTATCTGGGCATATGTTCAGGTTGTGACACCCATGAAGTACTCCATGAGTCATGAAGTGACTCGGAAAGTGTGTGACAGGCCAGTGTCGAACCGTGGTCAGAGGGTGACTCGTCAGGTCACTCGTGGTCACTGCAGTAAGGTTTTCACAGTCTGAATTCCAAGGGTATTTTTGTAACTTCCTGTTATTTTAGTGCCTACGCTACATCGTTTTGTGGTTATTTTCAGGGAAATTTAGGGAGTTATTCAATGTTTTCTCTCATTCCTCTCATTCTCTCAAGTTCAGTTCAGAATAACTTAGTCTAGAAGTACAGAGCAAGATTAAGGGTTCCAATTCTCCTCAGATTTCTCGAGCAATCTCTCAGGGGGAATCTCTACTCCAAGTATGTGGGATTTTAACAAGGGAATTTCTCTTCCCTTGTTCCCCAAAAACCTTCCTAAAATCTTTATCAATTCTAGCCCTTTTTTGTATCAATGATAGGGTGTCTTTCAGTTATATTATGCATTTTCTTCTTGTTATAATTTCCATGATTTGGAAGGTTGTAGTTAGTTATACTTTATGTTGATATCTCTTTCCATGAAATATGTGTTTATCCCTTGTCTGAAAAAGTGAATTTAAGAGTCTTGCATAATTGTCTAGATACAAATCTTTCTTGATTCTGATAGTTCTCCTAATTAATAGAATAGTACAATTAGATTATCGAAGAGTTCAATTATTGATTGTTTAGTCCCAATCAGTACTTAGTATTTTTAATATCTTACAGAAATGTCAATTGATCAGTTTGACTATACTTAGTCTCTTGAGGAGCTCAATAAAACTCTATAGTCTATGTTATCGGTTGTCAAGGTGTTCTTTAGAAGGTTATGACACTTTCAGCTAAAGAAGCTCTGGCCAATCTTAGAACCCTTAGTTTCAGTTATCAGGTCCTTCAGTCTCTCAGGTTACTTCCAGATAAGTATTCCTGACTTAAGTCTTGGGACATCAAGTTTGAGCTATTTGCCTAGGAGTCACAGTTAGAAATTTCCAGTGGGAGTAGAATTTAGCACCAAGCAGGTCGGGGTTCAGCGCACCCAGGTTCCTAGAACTATCTTGCCATTGTAGGTTTAGCCCGATTGGGTATAAGACAGCGATCACCCAGTTCAGCTACTATACTCTAGCCAGGTATAGTGGGCCTTCTCCGGTAGGGGTAAGACATCGACTCCATGTTTAGCTCATGTGGTTACATGTTGGTTATAGTCTCTCCCACAGTATAGTGAAGTACCGCTCAGTCCAAAAAGGTCACAATTTTTAGTTCAGTTCAGTTATTCAGATTTCAGTATATAGTTATGATCCTTAGCCAATATCTGTGTTATAGTTATATATAGTGTTTATTAGTTCAGTTGTGTATTTCTATTGTTCTTACTTACATCTTGCATACTCAGTATATTCAAAGTATCGATATATATTTTCCATGTTCTATCATGTTATGATACAGGTGTTGGTTCTTAGACACAACATCATCAGTAGTTCCCTTCAGACGTTTCCAGGAGCATTATCTATTGGTAAGTCCTCATCTTTCGAGGACTGGGATTTAGTTCTATTTTCGTTTCTTGCTTTTAGATTTTAGAGTTAGCTAGGAGCTCGTCCCAGCAACTCGTCAGTTCTTAAATGGCTTTCAAACACAGCATTGTTCAGTATTTTATCAGACATGTATTCTTTTCTTTTGAGAAGTGTTATTTAGTTATGTTTATATAGTTTCCGCTTCTACTAAATTCAATATACCAGTGTGATGTTAAGCCATAGGTTAACTTGGAGTCACTTGTGGCACCATGTACTATGTCACGTCTTGGATGTAGACTCGGGTCGTGACAACTGAACACTTCTACTCTCAACTAGGAAATCAATGCCACAACCAACATAAATAGATGTCAATAACAAAGGTAAATATGTCAATGCAAAAAAGTTTTGGCAAAAATTTTTACAGGCCTTTTCACTAGTACCACAGCTGATATTTTCCAATTTTTAGGGACTGATGAAGGCACTGTTCCATTCGAATATCTAGGTGTGCCATTATCAACAAAAGAACTGATTATAAGATAGTTTTTTCCTTTAGTGAAAAAAATCACAGTTAGGGTCAGTTGCTGGTCAACATGATTTCTCTCTTATTTTGGAAGACTTCAACTAATCAAATTTGTATTGTTTGGCATGCAAAACTAATGGGCACAAATATTCATTCTACCAAAGAAAGTCACTAAATGATTGAAGTTGTATGTCAAACCTTCATGTGGACTGGGACTAGAGCAACTTCAAAAAAGACACTAGTGTATTGGGATAACATATGTCAACCACAAGCAGCTGGTGGACTTAATGTTATTGCCATTGGCATCTAGAATAGGATGTCATATTAAAGCAAATTTGGGAAATTTTAGTGAAAAAGAACTCTATTTGGATTAGATGGAGAAAATACTACTACATAAAGAATAGAAGCATGAAAAACATAATCGCACCCAAGAATGCAGCTTGGTTTGTCAGGAAGATCATAGATAGCAACAAAACTCTAGTGAATATGCATTCTATTAAGGGTTCACTTCAACAGAAGATGAATGTTATGGTGCAAGGTGCTAAGTTTCAAAGTAACCAAGCTTATGCCAACATACTGCCCCAATATCCTAGAGTTTCTTGGAAGAGTATCACTATGCAACCAAAATTTCACCCATATCCAAGTTCAACTTATGACTTGCAGCCAAACATAGACTATCTACTATCGATCAATTATAAAATATTGGAATCCAAGTGCCAATGGATTGTGTGTTTTGTGCTAGGGGAATGAAAACTTTTGAATGCCTCATTATTACATGTTCCTTTAGTTTCCACATTTGGCAGAGAACGTTGCACTGGCTTGGATAACACAGAGTTGCTGCTACCTGGCGATAGGAGTTGACTGGATATGCACAACAGCAAAGAGGAAAAATGGACTGGCTTCTATCACTTGCTAAATTGTTTTCATGATGATATAATGCATTTAGTAAGAAAGAAATACAATAAGATTCTAGGGGAGTAATATTGATGCTGTGAGGATTTGTTGCGAGATAGCATAGTACATTCACATAAAGGACGGGAGTATAGCTAAATGGCAAAGCACACAGAATGCTTTAAACTGGTTTACACAGATATAGTATTTTTCTCTCTTACATGATGAATGTAATAGCTGGTAATTAGGAGTATATTTTGGTCTAAGTAGTATAGGCTTCTAGTTTTAAAAAATTCTGCTTCTACCTGGATTTGTAATGACGAATTTTGATTAATAAAATCTGCTGATTAATTTTTAAAAGAATACAATATATTTTGTGAGTTTTGCAAAATTAAGGATCACACCAGGGACATACGCTACAAATTGATAGGATACCCTCAAGAATCAAGGTTCAAAAAGTGAAGGGGAGTAGGCTCATACATTGGCTTTAAAACAAGCTCACCTACTATTTACAATGTTCTAGTATAAAGGTTAATTGAGCATATTGGACAGTCATGTAAATCTTAAGAGTGGGCAGTACATTACTTGGGTCAAACTACTTAAATAACACAACCAAGGGCATATGTTTTTACTTTAGAATCAATATGATGAAATTGTTCAGTTGCTCAACCAAAAACAGTAAAATATGAATGTCAAAACAAGGCACTTTGTCAATGTAGCATATAATGGAGAACCAAGTATAAGTATCAGCGAAGCTCTATTAGTGTCAAAAATCATTAAAGAATGGATAATCGACATAGGAGCTACAAACCATATGGTTTTTAACTTAAATATGCTAAATCAAACCACAATAGTCAAAGATGCTAATCCAAAACAAGTGCACTTACCTAATGGAGATGTATCTCAGCTGACACATATTGACTTAAGTTCAATCTCTAATGTATTTGTATTACCTCAATTCAAATACAATCTTGTGTTCAGTATCTAAGGCAACCAAAGAGTGCAACTATGTAGTTTCTTTTTTGTTATAGCCCGGAAGCCCGAAGATGAAACCCGGGAGTTGAAACGGAGAAAAACTGAAATTCTACACCAGGTCACGGAACGAGTCGTTAGGTGACCTGCGAGAAGTGACCACGAGTCGTGAAGAGACTCGTGGTCAAGCAAGGAGGTGGTATTGTCTGGGGAAGACCACGGGCATGACCACAAGTCGTGGTCAGACCACACGACTCGTGAGGCCGCCCCTGGCCTGGACTGGATGCTTGGCAAGGAGTTTTGGACAGTGGGGATCACGGGCGGTGTCCACAAGTCGTGGTCAGCCACCACAATTCGTGGAGTCCCCTGATGAATTTTTGGCAGTGTACATCATGGATTGAGGCAACGAGTCATGACCAGTGAGGACGAGTCGTTAGGTCCCTCATTGGGACCTCCTGACAGTCATTTCTTGCGAAATTAGTAAGGGTCTTTTCATAATTCCTAAGATCCTAAAGCCTAAACTACTTCGTTTTAGCCTATGATAGGTAGGTTTAAGAGGTGGAAAAAATCCTAAAGTCTTAATTCATTCATGCAAGAGAACAGAAGAGTGATAGAGAGGTGATCAAAGGGTGATTCAAGGTTTTCTTCTTCAATTCTTTCAATTCCTTTTTGTGCATTCAAGGGAGAGTAAGATTCAGTCTCCATCAGGTATGTAGGGTTATGAATGGGTGGTTTCTTCCACACCCATGCCCAATCCCTCTCTAAGAAGTATGAAATTCTATGATTTATCTATGAGGTTTTTACCCAAATGCATGAATTATCTATTTCTATGCATGGGCATGAATTGATTATTATTTTATTATCAAATTGTGAAGCATGGCCTAATTTTATAATGATTTCTATTAAAATTTTATTTCTATCCTAATGAATGTTGAAGCCCATTGATGAGATGATCATGAAAAGTGAGATTTTTGAAGCATATGTGATAATGATGAGATCTTATTATGAAAAGCATGATTTGAAGCTACCCATGTTTATAGTTATTTTTTCGATGAGAATTGAGTATTTCTAAGTATAATAAAGCTTTGGGCAATGCCCACATGTTAAGTTTAAATGATGATTTTCCGAACTAAGCTTACCACACTGTTTTGGAGCGAAGACTCCCAAATTTATATTCTAGCTTGTGGTCTATTTTGAGTTAAGTCTTCCTATGCATAACTTACCACATGGTTTTGGAACACAGGTTCCCAAGTATATTTTCAGCTTGTGGTATGTTTTTAACTAAAGCTTCTCATATGCATGATTTCATATTTGATATGTATTTGTTTATTGATCTTCATCAATAGACGGTGTTGAGCTTCATTATATAAGATGTAGAGCATATTCAGTTTTTGGGAGTATTGTCTAGCACCGAGTAGGCTATGGGTCGATCACCCTATGCCTTAGAACTACGCGCCAACGTAGATTATACTATTATATGACTTGGGATCTCCCTTGTGAACTTCCCTTGCCCGAATGGGCCTTCATCTTGATATTGATATCATGGTAGAGTCCTTAGCCCTAGCAAAATTTTGGACAGCTCTGCCCACTTGAGTGTAATAGTCGGGACCACATAAGCTCTATCGTGGTATGTCGGTTAAAAGAAGAGTCTCCCATTGTTCCTCATAATTTCAGATATGCATATTCATTGCTTATGAGATTTATCTAAATTCATGTTCTAAAGCAGGTTTGTCTCAATATTCATCTTTTACTTATAAATGTCACAATTCAGCTTTGAGTCAATCGATTCAGTTATGATGATATAAAGCATGATATATCATGTTATGAAGAGGTCATGAGTTCAAAAAGAATGCATGCAAGTCCTACTCTCAATTTTATGATGTTATGTTTAATTAATGCGGTTGTATTTAAATGATTTTACTTACATTAACAGTTTTACTTACCTTGCATACTCGGTACATTCCACGTACTGACCGCATACTTCTATGTTGTATTGTTTCATGATACAGGACCCAACTCTTAGTTTTAGCTCCGCTCTTAGTTAGCTTATCGGAGTTAGCATTTTTTTATTCGTGAATCCTCATCTTCTGAGGACTAGACTATCCATTTTTTTATGTATTTCAATTTCTTCTTGTTGAGTTAGTTGGGGTCTTGTCCCATCATCTCATCATGATTAGAGGCTTTTCAGACATATGTATGTATTCAGCTTTGGATTTTACATTCTGATGTTATATTCAAGTTAGACTTCTGCTATGATTGTATTGATGGTTATTTAGTTCTTGATTGAGTTAGATGTATTCTTATGCCACGTATCAACTTGGAGTCTCCTAGGCTCCTTATCTCGTGTCGCAATTCGGGCGTCCATTTGGGTTGTGACAAACTTGGTATCAGAGCCGTAAGTTTGAATTTCCCTAGGGTGTCTGAAAGACGTGTTAAGTAGAGTCTTTTTTCATAGGTGTGAAGCGCGCCACACTTATGATGAAGAGGCTATGAGACGTCTAGGAAATGTTCCCTTCTTTCATGATCTATGTCGTGCGATGAAAAATCTTTCTATCCTTCTAATTCATGCTATCGCGATTGCAGAATCATGGTTCCTCAAAGAATGAACGGAAGGAGGAATGGAGATGGTGAAGGCCACGAGGATAGCAATGTTCATGGGTATCAGCAAGCCCCACCAGCTCAGGAGCCCCAGGCACCGAAGCCAGTAACCTATGCTGAGTTTCGGCCCGCTATTCAGATGCTTGCATTAGCCTTGACTGCTCAGGTCATCAGCAGGTCGTTGCGCATGTTCCGTAAAATGGCAATGCAGCGGCGGCTCGAGTCAGAGACTTTTTGCGGATGAACCCACCGGAGTTCCTTGGGTCCAAGGTAGATGAAGACCCACATGAGTTCATAGCTAAGATTGTCAAGATCACCCAAGTCATGGGACTGAATGGGGTTGAGTGCACTGAGTTGGCCTCTTATCAGTTAAAAGGGGTCACACATATCTGGTTCCGCCAATGGAAGGATAGCAGGGTAGCAAGAGCAGGTCCGTTCACTTGGGATGAGTTCCATGTTGCATTTCTAGATCGATTCTTCCCTCGGGAGATGATGGAGCTGAAGACAGGTGACTTCGTGAATTTGAAACAAGGGAGAATGACTGTATAAGAGTATTCCCTTGAGTTCACTCGCCAATCAATATATTCCCTAGAGTTGGTAGCCGATCAGAAGATGTGTGTCAGTAGATTTGTGCATGGAATAGTGGGCTATTTGGACAAGTATTGTAGGATTGCTATGCTCCATCAGAATATGGATTTTCCATGGATAGTGTTGTATGCCCAGCAGATGGAGGCGGCGCATTCGAGAGAGAGGGAGGCCAAGAGGGCCAGGACCGAGGATCACATATTCTCTTAGCAGAGGTCCGGTGGTGGGCACCGAGAGCAGACCCACTAGAGATCATCAGCCCCAGTATCTTCAACACTGAGTGTGCCATCCAGGCCCAAACATCAGGCTCGAGGGGTCATAGCAGTAGACCCGCAGATTCTAGCATCCTAGCTTGTCGCAGGTGTGGTCAGGGGTACACAGGTCAATGTTTGGCAGGTTCAGGTGCTTTTTTTGGGTGTGGTCAGCCCGAACATATGCATAAAGATTGTCCAACTGTGAGGCAGGATCAGGTTAGGGATCGAGGCCCAACATCCAGTTCAGCAGCCCTTCCCCCATGCACTGCACATCAGGGGGCATCTACTAGCATAGCTGGCGATCAACGCCAGAACAGATCCTATGTTTTAGCATCCCGTCAGGAGAAGGAGGCCTGCCCGGATGTGGTCACTAGTATGTTGCAAATTTTCCATATTGATGTATATGCTTTGCTAGATTTGGGGACTACCTTGTCTTTTTGACACCTTATGTTGCCAGTAGCTTCGAAGTCAGTCCCGAAGTCTTGTCAGAACCCTTCTCAGTTTCCACTCTAGTAGGTGACTTAGTTATAGCTAAATGGGTGATGAGATTGCCCAGTCTCAATCCTTCATAAGGTCACCTCAGCAGATTTGATATAGTTATCTATGACCGATTTTGATGTTATTCTCGGCATGGATTGGTTATTTTCATGCTATACTTCAGTTAATTGTAGAACCCCGGCGGTAGAGTTCAGACTTTTGGGTGAGCCAGTCGTAGAATGGAAGGGTAGTTCAGTTGTGCTTTTAGGTCATTTCATTTCCTACCTTAAGGCCAGGAAGATGATTTCTAAGGGTTGCATGTACCATCTAGTTAGGGTTAAGGATGTCGAGTCCTAGACCTCGACTATCTGATCGGTTCCAGTAGTACGTGAGTATCCAAAGGTCTTTCCTGATGATTTTCCAGGTGTTCCTCCTGAGCAGGAGATTGGTTCAATATTGACCTTCTTCCCGACACGCAGCCTTTGTCTATTCCTCCCTACAGGATGGCTCCAGTCGAGCTAAAAGAGTTAAAGAAGCAGTTGAAGGACTTGTTAGATAAGGGTTTCATTAGACCGAGCAAGTCTCCATGGGGTGCACCAGTTCTCTTTATCTGAAAGAAGGATGGTTCTCTTCGTATGTGTATTGACTATCAGCAATTGAACAAGGTCACCTTCAAGAATAGGTATCCTTTACCTAGGATCGACGATTTGTTTGACCAGCTTCAGGATGCCAAGTGTTTCTCAAAGATAGATCTCAAGTCTGGGTATCATCAGCTCAGAATTCAGGAGAGTGATATCCCATAGATAGCCTCAGGACGCCGTATAGCCATTATGAGTTTGTGGTATGTCTTTTGGACTAACAAATGCTCCTGCAACTTTCATGGACTTGATGAGCAGGGTGTTCAAGCAATATCTAGACATGTTCGTGATTGTGTTCATTGATGACATCCTTATATACTCTCAGAGCGAGGAGGAGCATGCCGCTCACTTGAGAGTGGTACTTCAGACTCTCAAGGATAGCCAATTCTATGCCAAGTTCGACAAGTGTTAGTTTTGGTTAGAGTATGTAGCATTTTTAGGCCATTTGGTATCGAGTGAGGGCATAACGATAGATTTTAAAAAGATCGAGGCAGTGAAGAATTGGCCTAGACCGGTGAATCCTTTAGATATTCGGAGTTTCCTGGGTTTAGTTGCTTACTATCGGATGTTTTTTGAGGGTTTCTCATCTATTGCAGCACCATTGACCAAGTTGACTCAGAAGAAGGTGAGATTCCAATGGTCAGAGGCTTGCGAGAAGAGCTTCCAAGAGTTGAAGACTCGACTCACTTCAGCACCGGTGTTGACCCTACTCGAGGGTACCAATGGATTCGTGGTGTATTTCTATGTTTCAAGGATCGAACTTTGGTGTGTGTTGATGCAGCATGGGAAAGTGATACCATATGCCTCAAGACAGTTGAAAGTCCATGAGAAGAATTACCTGACTCATGACCTTGAATTGGCCGCGGTGGTATTCGCCTTGAAGATATGGCGGCATTATTTGTATGGGGTCCATATGGATGTATTTACAAATCACAAGAGTTTACAATATGTATTCACACAGAAGGATCTCAATCTTGGGCAAAGGAGGTGGTTGGAGCTACTCAAGGACTATGATATAAGTGTCCTTTACCATCCAGGTAAGGCTAATGTGGTAGCGGACGCACTTAGTAGGCTCTCAATGGAGAGTGTGTCCCATGTGGATGAAGGAAAGAAAGAGTTGGTGAAAGATGTACATCGACTCATAATGTTGGAAGTTAGGTTGGTCGACTCGACCGATGGCGGTGTTGTTGTCCAGAACGGGTCAGAATCATCCTTGGTGACTGATGTGAAAGCTAGGCAAGATGAGGATCCGATTTTGGTAAAGCTGAAAGAAGTCGTTCGAAGTCAGAAGGTGGAGGTCTTCTCCCAAGGGGGAAATGGTGTGCTGCGGTACCAGGGTCACATATGTGTTACGGATGTCGATGATTTGAGGAGTCGGATGCTGCATAAGTCTCATGGATCCAGATATTCTATCCATATGGGTGCCACCAAAATGTATCATGACTTACGAGAAATATATTTGTGGAACGGCATGAAGAGGGATATTGCAAAATTCGCAGCCAAGTGCCCAAACTGTCAGCAAGTAAAGGTTGAGCATCAAAGGCGGCAGGTGTACTTCAGGATATTAGCATTCCCACTTTTAAGAGGGAAGAATTAATATCGATTTCATTATAGGCCTACCTCGCACTCACCGACAGTTTGATTCTATATGGGTGGTGGTAGATAGGCTGACTAAAGCTGCTAATTTTCTACCAGCCAAAACCATGGACTCAACAGAGGATTATGTCAAGCTATATATTCAGGAGTTGATTCGACTGCATGGAGTGCCCTTCTCTATCATTTCAGACCGAGGTACTCAATTTACCTCTCAGTTTTGGCGGTTTTTTCAAAAAGGGCTTGGGACTCAGGTTAAGCTCAGCACAGTGTTTCATCCGCAAACGGATGGCCAAGTGGAGCGGACAATTCAAACTATCAAAGACATGTTGAGAGCTTGCCTGATGGACTTTAAGGTTAGTTGGGATGATCACTTGCCTCTGATTGAGTTTGCTTACAATAATAGCTATCACTCCAATATCCAAATGGCACCTTTCGAGGCTCTCTATGGGCGAAGATGTAGATCACCCATCGGATGGTTTGAGGTTGTTGAGGCAGCTATGATAGGGCTATATTCCATTCATGAGGCTATGGTGAAGGTTCAATTGATAAGGGATAGACTGAAAATCGCTTAGAGTCGTCAAAAGTCATATGCTGATGTGAGGAGGAGAGATTTGGAGTACGAGGTGGACGATTGGGTATTTCTGAAGGTATCTCCCATGAAGGGAGTCATGCGGTTTAGGAAGAAAGGAAAACTCAGTCCCCATTATGTTGTTCCCTATCGGATTATGAGAAGAGCTGGTATGGTAGCATATGAGTTGGACTTGTCCTCAAAGTTATCTTTCGTGCATCCTGTGTTTCATGTATCTCTTTTGAAGAAATGTTTGAGAGATCCGGTTCTAGTAGTCCCAGTGGACAGCATTGGTGTAAAGGATAGCCTAAGCTCTAAGGAAGATCTAGTTAAAATATTGGATCGTCAGGTTCGGAGGCTGAGGAACAAGGAAGTAGCTTCAGTAAAGGTGTTATGGAGAAATCACCATATTAATGGAGCTACGTGGGAAGCTGAAGCAGATATGATGGCTAAATACCATTACTTGTTCCCTACCGGCTCAGTTTCAATTTGAGGTATCAATTGTTGCCCTAATACTCTATTTAGTTTCATATTCAGTTCATGTGTGCAAGTTTGTTCTATGTTATGGTAAATGTGTGTGATGACCTGAATTCAGTTCAGCTATGTAGTTCTTCTCGAAGGTAGTCATTCCATCAGTTTTCAACTTAAATAATCAGTATTTGCATATAATTATCGTATGTTTCTACCTTTTCTATGTGTTTTCCAACAATCGAGGACGAATGATCCCAAGGGGGAGATATTGTTATACCCTGGAAGCCTAAAGATCAGACCCGAGAATTGAAACGGAGAAAAACTGAAATTCTACACTAGGTCACAAAACGAGTTGTTAGGTGACCCGTAAGGAGTGACCACGAGTCGTGAAGTGACTAATGGTCAAGGAAAGAGGTTGTATGGTTTGGGCAAGACCACAGGCATGACCATGAGTCGTCAGACCACACGACTTGTGAGGTCACCCGTAGACTGGACTGGATGCTTGGCAAGGAGTTTTGGACAGTGGGGATCACGGGTGGTGACAACGAGTCTTGGTCAGCCACCATTATTCATGGGGTCCCTCATGGGGTCCCCTGATGAATTACTGGCATTGTACATCACGAATTGAGGCAACGAGTCGTGGCCAGTGAGGACAAGTCATTAGGTCCCTCGTTGGGACCTCCTGGCAGTCTTTTCCTACAAAATTAGTGAGGGTCTTTTTGTAATTCCTAAGTTCCTAAAGCCTAAACTACATCATTTTAGTCTATGGTAGGTGGGTTTTAGAGGGGAAAACTATCCTAAAGTCTTCATTCGTGCATGCCAGAGAACAGAAGAATGATAGAGAGGTGACCAAAGGGTGATTCAATGTTTTCTTCTTCAACTTCTTTCAATTCCTTTTTGGGCATTCAAAGAGAGTAGGATTCAGTCTCCATCAGGTATGTGGGGTTATGAATAGGTGGTTTATTCCAAACCCATGCCCAATTCATCTCTAAAAAGTATGAAATTCTATGATTGATCTATGGTGTTTTTACCCTAATGCATGAATTATCTATTTCTACGCATAGGTATGAATTGATTATGATTCTATTATCGAATTGTGAAGCATGGGCTAATTTTATAATGATTTATATTAAAATTTTATTTCTAGCCTTATGAATGTTGAAGCCCATTGATGAGATGATCATGAAAAGTGAGATTTGTGAAGTGATGTAATAATGATGAGATCTTATGATGAAACGCATGATTTGAAGCTACCCATGATTATAATTATGTTTTCAATGAGAATTGAGTATTTCTAAGTATGATAAAGCTTTGTCCAATGCCCACATGTTAAGTTTAATTGATGATTTTCCCGAACTAAGCTTACCACATTGTTTTGGATCGAAGACTCCCAAATTTATATTCTAGCTTGTGGTATCTTTTGAGTTAAGTCTTCCTATGCATAGCTTACCGCATGGATTTGGAGCAAAGGCTCCCAAGTATGTTTTCAGCTTGTGGTATGTTTTGAACTAAAGCATCTCATATGCATGATTTCATATTTGATATGTATTTAATTATTGAGCTTCGTCAATAGACGATGTTGAGCTTCATTATATACGATGTAGAGCATATGTATGTTTTTGGGAGTATTGTCTAGAACCGAGTAGGCTATGTGTTGATCACCCTATGCCTCAGAACTACGCGCCAATGTAGGGTATACTATTATATGACTTAGGACCTCCCTTGTGAGTTTCCCTTGACCGAATAGGCCTTCAGCTTGATATCGATATCATGGTAGAGTCCTTAGCCCTAGCAAGGTTTTGGATGGCTCTGCCCACTTGAGTGTAATAGTTGGGACCATGTAAGCTCTATCGTGGTATGTCAGCTAAAAGACGAGTCTCCCATTGTTCCTCATGATTTCAAATATGTATATTCATTACTTATGAGATTTATCTAAATGCATGTTCTAAAGTAGGTTTGGCTCAATGTTCATCTTTTACTTATAAATGTCAGAATCCAGCTTTGAGTCAATCGATTCAGTTATGATGTTATAAAGCATGTTATATCATGTTATGAAGAAGTCATGAGTTCAGAAAGAATGCATGCAAGTCCTACTCACAGTTTTCTGATGTTATGTTTTAATTAATGCATTGTCTTTAAATGATTTTACTTACATTAACGGGTTTACTTACTTTGCATACTCATACATTTCACGTACTGACCGCATACTTCTATGTTGTATTGTTTCATGATACAGGACCCAGCTCTTAGTTTTAGCTCCGCTCTTAGTTAGCTTATCGGAGTTAGCATTTCTTTATTGGTGAATCCTCATCTTCCGAGGACTAGACTATCCATTTTTTTTATGTATTTCAGTTTCATCTTGTTGAGTTAGTTGGGGTCTTGTCCTATATACTCTTCATGATTAGAGGTTATTCAAACATATGTATGAATTCATCTTTTGATTTTACATTCTTATGTTATATTCAAGTTAGAATTCCTCTATGATTGTATTGATGGTTATTCATTTCTTAATTCAGTTAGATGTATGGTTATGCCATGGGTCGACTTGGGGCCTCCTGGGGCTCCTTGTCCTGTGTCACGATCCGGGCCTCCATTCGGGTCGTGACAAACTTGGTATCAGGGCCATAGGTTTGAAGTGTCCTAGGGTGTCTTAAAGATGCGTTAAGCAGAGTCTTTTTCATGGGTGTGAAGCGTGCCACACTTATGACGAAGAGGCTACGAGACATCTAGAAAATGTTCCTTTCTTTCATGATCTATGTTATGCGATGAAAATTCTTTCTATCCTTCTGATTCGTGCCATTCACGATTGTAGAATCATGGCTCCTCGAAGAATGAACGGAAGGAGGAATGGAGTGGTGAAGGCCACGTGGATGGCAATGTTCATGGGCATCAGCAAGCCCCACTTGTTCAGGAGCCCCAGGCACCGGAGCCAGCAGCCCATGCTGAGTTTTGGACCGCTATTCAGATGCTTGCGCAAGCCTTGACCACTCAGGTCAATCAGCAAGTTGTTGCGCATGTTCCAAAAAATGGCAACACAGTGGTGGCTCGAGTCAAAGACTTCTTGCGGATGAACCCGCTGAAGTTCATTGGGTCCAATGTATATGAGGACCCACATGATTTCGTAGATGAGATTTTCAAGATCACCCATGTCATGGGAGTGAATGCGGTTGAGTGCACCGAGTTGGCCTCTTATCAGTTAAAAGGGGCTACGCATATCTGGTCCCGCCAATGGAAGGATAACAGGGTCGCAAGAGTAGGTCTGATCACTTGGAAAGAGTTCCATGTTGCATTTCTAGACCGGTTCTTCCCTCGGGAGATGAGGGAGCTGAAGACAGTTGAGTTCATGAATTTGACCCAAGGGAGAATGAATGTACAAGAGTATGCCCTTGAGTTCACTCGCCTATTGAAATATGCCCAGAGTTTGTAGTCGATCAGAGGATGCAGGTGAGTAGATTCGTCCATGGAGTAGTGGGCTATTTGGAAAAGGATTGTAGGACTGCTATGCTCCATCAGGATATGGATTTCCCACAGATAGTGTTGTATGCCCAGCAGATGGAGGCAGCGCATTCGAAAGAGAGGGAGGCTAAGAGAGCCAGGACCGAGGACCACAGATTCTCTCAGTAGAGGTCCGGTGGTGGGCATCGACAATAGACCCACCAGAGATCATCAGCCCCAGTATCTTCAGCATTGAGTGTGCGGAGAAAATGCGAAAGCTGATGCTAAGTACGCCACGTCAATCATTCACCTGCCACAACCTATGCCTAAAAAGATGTAGCAATGTAGTATTAATACAACACACATATTGGTAGGCATCAACGGGTGACTACATTAGTTCACGCAATAGCATAAAATTAATATGCAATCAATAATTCAGCTTTTAAATAGTCACTCAATAATTTATCAAGCCAAGTTCTTACTCTTCATTTTCCTAAATTATTTAACAATGTTATTATATTCTCTACCCAGCTTAGCCACAGAGGCTGGCCTACACACTATTTAGGCCTTGCTGCAACGAAAACCTGACCGCTACAATGGTACGGCTCCAGGCAGTTACTCGACTTTGCCATCAACCTTACTTCTTTCACCACATCATCAGTTACATAAGATCTAACATCATACAAAACAATAGCAGTATACACTCAATTAAATATGCACTTCACCACTTTTCATCTTGCCACAATTATTCTTTTTTTTTCCTTTTCACGAAACAATCCCACAGATAGGATTAGCCCAGCAATAACACCTAAATCACATTTATCCAATAATTTTGAATAAAAATATTAACTCATTCACAAACAAATTCACCAAAAATGTTACATCCCAAAAAAAATTGGTGATTATTTGATGTTTGTATGCTATAGTAAGGGAAGTACAAGTTGTATATTGGTCGTAGATGACAAGGAAAATGTGTACGAATGGAAAAGCAAAGAGTATGTGAAGTTTATAAGCTAGAGTCAATTTAAAACGACCATATATCCAAATATATAATGAACAAGAAGCCCCACGACCTATCCAATTAAAGTTCTTTGTGTCTAGTTTTTAGAGCATCAAACAGCTTGTTAGTCGGAGTTCGGATTAAAAAGTTATAGGCATTTTACGCTGGTACTATTGGGCAGTGACAAGCCCACCGCCCTAAAAACGGCCACTGCCCAAACACCTTTATATTTTATGTTTTGTGTTGTGAGATCATTTTTAACTTTTCCAAATTTGAGGTGCTTGCTTAGCCTCTGAAATCCTCTCTCTTTTCTAGTAGCAAAGTCTAAGAAACAAAAAGGAAATCCCTCAAGAAAACACCATCAAATCTTAAGAAAAATTTGATGGAAGTGAAGGCAACGTTCTGGTGAAGTTATTGCTGCCTCATAGATTCATTTTGGCAGTGTTGCTACTATGTGTTTGGGACTATTTTGAGCTAAAGTTATACTCCATATTACTAGGAATTGTTCATAAGAAAGAGTAAGTAACTTACTCTTTTGAAATCTCTAATAAGTCTATGGAATTTTTTAAGGAAAACTAGAAGAAAGTTATGGTTTGTATGTTGACTTGTTGTAGTTGTTGTGTTGTTATGTTGTTGCATTTTCGGCAGAAAGATTTCTGTGTTATTGGGAAGTGACTTGGAGGAAAAATACTCCTATTATATCCAAGGATATTCTCATGCAAAGGGCAAGTGTTTCTAATTGCTAAAACTTGCCTACAAATCCTAGCTTAAGCTAGAAGTTGGAGGTTATGTTGGGCTGTCATTGTTGGTATGTTGTTGTTGAAATTCTGCTAGTTTTTTGAAGGTTGGAACAGTTGTGTTTTGATGAGAACATACTCTATATTTGTGGGAGTTTTTCATGAGAAAAGTGAGGTAATTTCCTAGCTCTATTTCCCCTCAAAGTTGTAGAAACAAGTTAAAATAAGAAATGCTAAGTGTTGCCTTATTTATTTGTGTTGTGACTGCCTATTGATGTAAGGTTTTGGCTGGATAAATTGGCTTGAAACATCCAGGTCACTTGGTGATAAACTCAATAATTTAAGGGGATAAGTTCTGATTGTTTAAAGAAAGAAACGACATAAGAAAGCTCGCCGAAAAAAAAGGTATCTAAGGCGCTCTTTGTCTCTTAATTTTCAAGCACGAATTCAGGCCGAGGATGAATCCAACATTCCCTGTACTTGAGCTTCTGTAGTAGCATATTATGGTTCTTCCCAGTTGTTATAATTACTTGGTATTAAGTTGTGTATTCGCTGAACAGTTGGAATACATGAATGTAAAGAGAAGAGGGCAATTGCCTTCGATTATGATGATAGTTGTAAATTGAGTCTAAAGTCCCCTCGGTGTGGGCACTGTGAGCTGGTCCTTTGCATTATGTTATGTATTTGTGTTTTCAAAGTTGTTTCACATTATGGTTGCTACGGAAAATAGTAAACATGGCAAGAAGACAACACGCGGACGAACCTAATATTTGAAATCGGTTTTAACTCAATAAGGGCTAACGAGGGTAACAAAATGGAATTTCCTTATAATAGTTACCTTCCCACTTATATTTATGTTTTAAGGTACCTGGGGCCATGAGAAGGTTCCCCGATCCCTCTTCCTTAAGCTAAGCCACTAATTAATGTGTTTCTTAATTAATCGACACGTTAAACTTGGAAAATAGAACCCGAATGGGTAAACTATTGATATTTCTATGGAACCTTATTTATGGAGAGGTTATACACAATATATTTATGTTAACAGGTTATACGAAAATCATAATATATATACGTTTATGCTTACGTTCAAGTTACGTGCTAAAGCGGCAAGGATTGCCTTTAGAAAGTCGCTATATGTTTATCAGAGCTCTTAAGTTATCTCGTCCTCCTTTGAATTGCTTAAGGCTTTAAGTCGACACGTCGCATGATCTTTGAAAGTTGTAGATGTATAAGGAAATTAACCTAAGTGTAAAATTTGAGAAGCTAATAACAAAGGAGAGATAAGAGTAAATGTTAGACCTTTTAAGGTAATGTGAGTTATATGCCCTCTGTCCGTAGGTGATTTCAAGAACCTTTGAGCAACGTTAAAATATGAGCAAGATGGAGTTTAAGAGATAAGGTTGGCAATTAGGTAAAAAGGTAAGTGCGTATAAGAATTGTTGGAATAGTGAACACGAGAGTAAATAATTAAGTAGGGAATTACGAATCCTATTTAGAAAAGAATTTAAGATGAATACAAAAAGCAGAGCTAAAGGTTGTTAACTTAGATGATAAGTGTTACGATTGTTAAGGAGTTAGGCAAATGGCTAACAAGATTTACCCTATTCTAAAGTCGTTTAGCAAAAGAGTTATAGATAAAGTTGTTTATATGCAGTTGAGTTAAGATAATGAAAGGCCAGTAAAGTGTTAACTTCTTATGAAATTATTAGAATCGAATATTTTGAGATAGTGACTCAAGTTAAAGAGAAGTTTTCATCGTACTTTTTAAACAATTATCTTTGATTATTTGTTCTAAGAGTTGGATTAACTTTTTCATGTTTTAAAGGATTTTTTTTCTTGGAAGTTTCTAAATTGTTTATAATGCCACTAAGCTTTTCTAAGCTCCTCATATATTGCAAGGTTTCACACGAGCCTTTCCTATGTTGTCTAAAGCACGACTATAAGTCTTTATTTATCTTAAGGCAGCCCCTAGACAGTTGCCTCATGTTTTTATGTTAAAGAGCTCTAAGTTTGAGATACGCGCTTTATGTCTTCCTGTTCATAAGTTACGTTGAGATATGATATGATGTGTAACGAATGAGGTACACTTACAATTCTTGATATGAAAATATGAAAGTCAAATGAGTATAATCACGAAATGAATGTTAAGATTGTTAATAGAAAATGTTAAGTTAAGTTATTCCTCTCTGCTCCTCGTGTTAGTATTGCTAGGAGATGTTTAAAATCGTGATCGTGTGCCTACACAGTGTTTTTGATATTCCAGTCCTAGGAACTTCCCTAGAATTCATTCACAGCATATGCATGTATTTAAATGCTAAATGAAAGACCTATATGTGTATGGCATAAGTGTAGTATTTGGGGTTGTGGTAAGATCCTACACATGTTATAGTTACTGAGTCGGCATATTTCATGGTTTTCAGTATACAAATAATTTGTATGAGCCTTATCAGCTCCATTTATGATTGCGATTGAGATTTATTTTTATTTAACCCCGGTATGATACACCGGCAGGAGATATTTTTATTTTACCCCGGTGTGGTACACCGGCTGGAGATATCTTTATTTTACCCCGGTGTGGTACACCGGCTGGAGATATCTTTCTTTTACCCCAGTGTGGTACACCGGATAGAGATATTTTTGTTTTACCCGGGTGTGGTACACTGGCTAAATGAATTTTATATATGGATTTTTGGTTGGCTGGTCGCTGGCATTACAGTTATAGTTTCTTTCTTGTGAATTTCTTAATTGCATTTTTATCTCATCATAGAGTTATTATCAGGTTTTGGTTTCCAGGATTCAAGGTTGTTACTATTCCTTATTCCTAGTTCAGTTATCTTAAGTTCACTTATGTTATAGTGAGTTGTTATCAATTACAGGTTGCAAAGTTCCAGGTTATATCTATCATTTATATGT